>OX376360.1:12498469-14898469 GCA_947369235.1 Udea olivalis
CTGTCGTAAGAGGCGACTAAAAAGGCCCTTTGGGTCGCGAAGCGCACGCGGGGGGGCCTGCGTGTGTTGCAGTTTGCGATCCCGAGGAAGACGGTAACGCGTGTCTTCGGACACAGTGGTCTGTGTTATCGTGCACTGGAGTTGAGCTTGCACTCCTCCCGGGGCTGGCTGCCAGGCGGCCTTGCGCGCCGAAGGGTCCTGTGAGGAGTCTCGCCCTTGTTGGGGATCCCGGGTTTCTTCCATTCTGCGCCGATTCTGCGTTTTAGAGGGTAGGGGTCTCTGTTTTCCCAGGAGTACCGAGTCCTACATATCCCAGGGGTCCCGAACCCAGGGACTTGGGAATGCCTAAATGCATTTTTAAAAAAGGCCACTATTGTACAGTACTAGCCTATACCATACTAATTGTTTGAAATATTCTCCTCCGCTAAAGGTTGGCGTAAATAGGTGGTAAAAAAAGGATGTCCCGTAAAGTAAGGATCAAATCAAAATATCTATCTATAATCTAAATTGGATTAACTTTGTCTCTTTAAAATTAAGTATTACAATATGGGAATCAAAATCATTTAAAATTTGGCCTCAGTTTATTTCCCAAATCTTTCGTGTCTGAACAGGACAGCATAACTGAAATATCATCTATTGATTGTCGTTTCTGGATTCGTCAGCAACCGAAATTTAGTCTGGCATGTTTTCATAACAGTACCTATGTAGAGAAAGCTACTGCGACAAGCTACTTAAGTGGTAAAAGACTTTTGATGCTGACTGTACCCATAGTTCTACTTAAAGAAAGAAAGAACTTAACGATTCTTCTTCTTTTAAGCTTTAACGTTATTTTAATTATTGTTATTTAGGTATGTAAGTTGAATGGATTAGCTAGTTCTTAAGTGGAGACCATCTTTTGTCAAACATAGTGAAGAAAGCCCCCTGGCCCGATTGAGCGATGACTGGCAAAAGTCAATGCTTTATTGATGCTGAAGATCACATAATACACAGGCGCACATTAATAAATAAATATAAACATGCGCCAGGACAACGGGTTGACAACACACTACTTGCCATTGTCTCGAAGTAAAGATAAATATCCCAGTGTTACGAGGTACCAGACAAGGAATTAAGCCAGGGGCGTCTCCCAGCACACCCAAATCCAAGTAAATTTGGAAAAGATCGTTTCCTGAATTAATCCGACCGGGAGTCGAACCCACGACATCACGCAAGTCAAGGGAAGAAACCGTGCTACAGCGCCTTACGCCAATTGTGTCTTCGCACATAAGGCAGTGCCTAGGTGCATCAGTGGCAACTTTTGGGCTTAACGTTTTATATTTCAACGTCTTTATCTTCATCTTACCGTCAAAGCATTCGTTTTCTTACCACATCTGCGAGACATTTTACAGTCGTCTGTAAATGCTCGAGATAAACAAAACACTTCTATTTCAATTCACTCGTTATTCATGATTTAAAGCAACACTTACCTACCTAACAGTATCTACAGTTTAAAGGATCATGCTCCTCAAACCGCGCTCGTACGTGCCAGTCGTAGCCGCAATTGGAATGGATGTTTGCGTTGAATATTTGAGCTCGCAATAGTGCGGTTCCATTATCCACGATACCGGTATCGGTATCGGATATTGGATTTTCGATATCTGATACTATGTGGTCACCACCATCATCATTAGCGGCCGAAAAACGTTGAAGCCTCTCTCATATATTTCCAGAGTGGCTACCTGTAACAATATTTTGGTGACCGGGCGACGCTCTATAGAATCCATTCCCTAACTGACCAAACACAGCTCCTCAATGATCTCCCTTACTCAATGACAGTAACGCAACCCTGCCCAAGAAATGTTATTTATTAGTGGTTTACCGTAAGGTGGACATCCGTAGAGAGGATAAATTCACTGTGCTCTACCTCTCACACGAAGTCGCTTTAATTAAGTCAGGTCGTCCTCCCACCACAGGGCATCTCTGCGTTATCTACGTATTTTTGTTGATTTGTTTCAGGTTCAGATTTGGCTGTTTATTTGTTAGTTTGCGTAGGCAGCCTATTATAGTATTTTTGTAGTAATATAATCGCAGTAATTAAGGCGCATCTTTTATATTCAAGACGCAAAAAGGGAGAATTTAACACTGTAAAAGGCACATGAAGTGTTTTAATTACTTTCTTATGTGTCAGTCTAAACTTAGTAATTTGTTCATACAAAATATACCTTTATGCCCGACGCATATTCCAAGGGGGGGTCCTATTAATATCAGCGCCGAATCCGATAGCGAAGCGGACAATTAATATGCCTCCGTGCATATTAATTGTACTTTATTAGATATTTCATACAATTTCCTTGTCTTGTCCTGATAACTGTCCGGCATCCGATACCAATACCGGTGTCGTATCGGATATGTGAAAACGCTCTTTTTTGGGATTCGGTTGAAAGTATTTGTTTCAGATATCCGTTGCCTGATTAATCACGTTTTTAGATAGGTTTATTTACCTGCTAATGGAGCTATTTACAGTTTATTGGAAAATGAAAGCTGAAATTGTCACTGTGGTTGATATTGAGTATTAATGTCATCCATCATCAAAGGTCTTATATGCATTTACGGTTTTTTTTAACAATGCTATTGCTAACTTGTTTGATGACTTTAAAATAGTATGACAACAAACGCGGGTCGTATAAAAAATGAGAACGACGTTTTAGATTAAGAGCTTTAAGTTTATTTTAATGATGCTTAATTTGACGGGTTACCATACCACATTAAATTGGTTATTTGACGGAAATCGAAAAACTATAACCCTAATAATGTTTGATATTTAATTACTATGCCACCAACATTTTTTAACTTACCCAAGACAACAATGATTGTGTTAAGAATAAGTTAGAAGAAGTGATCTTGTATGCTGAATTTGTTTGTATTATCTAAGTTTTTAATGCTTGATCACTTTACAGTATTTAGAAATGCTGTCTATTGGAGAGCGTCGTGGCCTAGGGGTTAAGCACCTCAACTCGCAATCGCGGATCAAGTGGTCACCGAGTTAAAATCTGGCCAGGACCATTTTTGTGTTAATTACAGGCTACAGTCACTTTCCCCTGACTACCCCGTTCGGGATATAGTCGTGATGATGTTTATGAGTGTATTATTAACGTATTGTTTGAGAGCTACAGAGGCAACAGATTCAGCGCTCGATAAAAGTAATAAATGTAAAAGCGTGACATATAGGAAGAGATAAAGGTATTTGTTGTGCCAATACGCAGCTTAAGATAAAAGATTACATCCACCGTGACGTCACTATGACGCCATGTTCAGGCCTTCTGCACCTCTTGTTTAACTAGAGCCAGATATTATAATAACGCTTTTGAATGTAGTAAAGTAATTGGCCTTTATACTGTCCCACTGCATGGGTAGAACTGATGGGTGAAAATTGATGCTGTTAAAAACATATCGTTATTGATAATGCACAAAGAAGCTAGGTAACGTTCTAAGTAGTCAATTAATTAGTGACTCTTGTTCTAAGTAATATTCGACCACAGTTATTACTCGCAGGTATACTTAATAACCGTAATAAATACCACATTTAGCTGACATTGAAGCATGACAGAATTTATTCACCGTTAAGAGCCGCAGCAAACAAAATGAAATAAATCTCCTGCTTTTAGTGTTTTAAACGCCAAGTATATGTTTCATCACTTTCATCACTCATACTGAAGTGTAATTTCGAGGTGCACTTACTGTTAGGTTAGAACTGAGATAGCTCTCACGGACTCTATTTTCATATTTATTTAAAATAGAAGTTTAAAAAAAAGATAACCAACTATCATCACATACTGACTTGCACGTTCTACGTGCAATTCAGTGAACCGTAGGCCTGCCGATGGTATTCATACTCTCAGCAATAACATTGTTTATTTCTTCTATACGTTGTTTGTTAATAACATAGTTTTATAAGTCGTTTGTTACTAACTTTTGTATGGACCATTGATTGTCTGAAAATAAACAATTTCATTTTTTATTTTATTTTTTATCAAGGCATTGTGTATTTAATTAAATTAAAAACATCCACTCAAAATCTACCAAGTGCGTGTTTTGATAAGTTGCTTAAAATGCAAAAAAGTTTCGGACCCCTACATAAGTTTGCTAATCCCAAACTCGTCTGAAAGTATACCGCCATGTCATTATAACTTACAAAAGTTGCAAATTTGTTAGCGAACCAACTGGATCTCGAATATGAGAGAAAACGTTAACAGCTGAACGTCCTGTTGAAATAACTTTTTAGAAACTTGGGCGATGAGAATGTCAGATTTCATTACTTTGGAAAGAGTCATCTCTTTCCAAAGTAATGAAATATAAAATCACGTATTCTAGTGAAGAGGAAAGCTTTCCGACCTTTTCAGTTAATATGAACTCTTAATTTCTTTGACCTTCTAATATTATTCTTAATTCTTCGAAAAAAAATTGCCACCTTGAAATCATTGTTGCAGCTTATTATTGCTTTTTCGGTCGAAATTTTCGGAAAAAGTGTAAGTATACTTGAATGGTTTAAAATGTTTGTAAAAAGATATTCTCGGCAGTTCACCGGAACACCTTTGTTATAATTGTTATTTAGTTTTGCTTTTCGTTCCGTTAGATATCGCTTTTTAAAAAGCCAACCTCAACTGCAAGCTGGTGCACCCTGCTGAACGACGAACGAGGCTCTGGCGACGGCTCCCTTTATGGGTTGGGAGGTCAGATGGCAGTCGCTCCCGTAAAGCCAACAAAAACCACACATTTATGAGTAGTCAGCAAAGAATACCCGACATGCATAGCGTGCATTGCGTACACTGCTCAGGGTGAAACCTAGGGACTCATGCATGATGCAGGGATTCGTGACGCATCGCATAATAACACAGTACTCGATCTATCTGATTGATACAATCATGTTTTTTGTCAATGAATAATAATAAACGGTGACTCCGTTTTTTACTTGCAGGCTGTCTGAAATTAGTTCCTCGACGCATGGCACTTTCAGAAGAGAACCCGCGAGTCATTGGTCCGAATAATTGTGAAAAACTGCCCACCACACTAAAAAGCGACCCATCGGACGAGGCATTTAGACGCCTTAGTTAAAGAGACTTTTATTAAAAAATGCATTTTATTCTACAGTGGAATTCTTGAAAAAGGATTTAGGGTGATCGGATCGGAGATCGGCAAACTACGTGGGTAACAAACGTCTGGACATGCTGCCACCGCCGGTTACCGGCAGGAGAGGTCGACCCAAGAAGCGGTGCCTCGACGTCGTCAAGGGTGACATGCGTGCCAAAAGACTCACCACTGAGGATGCACAAGAACGCGCTAAGGGGGCCAAGAAAAAAAAAAATACAAAAAATCTTTATTCATAACACAAGTCACTATTACAATGCTTAATATAGGTCTCATCCTTTTAAGTTTGGAAACCTGTATTAGGATGAGACCGCTCTTCTTAAAACAAATTAGCCATTACTATGACTTGTTTATTGTTACATGATTTTTAATAAGTTTTTAGTATAAGTTCTATAAGTTCTTATTATAAGTTCTATAAGTTCTTATTGTAAGTTCTATGAGTTATATTATTAGTTAAGTTAGTTTTATTATCAGTTCTATAGTTTTTATTATGATCTAGTTCTATGAGTAATTAGTTGGTTCTTAATTATTATTATTTTTTATTCATAAAGTTTCATTTTATAAGTTATTAAACATTCAAAATATTTACCACACATATCCATTTAAAAACCCTAAATACTAAATAGATGATGGAAGTGTTACGTGACATGCCTAAACAAAGATTCGGCGCTGTCATAATCGAGCAGTTTAAGCCAGGAAGTAACTAGCTTTTTACACTCAAAGTAGCATTTACTGTAAAATTTTAGTTGTCTATTAATTTTATTATATAAGTAGATAGATTGTGAGTTAAACTGAGTGCGAGCAAATATAGTTTTCACATTTGGTTGAGAGACGACAGAATAGGCATTATCAAGAAAATAAGGGTTCACAGCCGGTATAGACCGCACGGATGATTATGAGATATCGCTGTTTAGCACTTGCCTGTGAATTACTGCTGTTGGTAATTAAGGTCACATTTATTGTTACTTGTTACTGTTAAAAACTATTTATATCAGACTAGGACCTACTATAGAGAGACAAATCACTGCCTATCTTGACTAATTTGGGAAACACCTCCATTTTATTTTTTCAGGTCATAGTAACTTTGGAACCTGGCTAAATAAGAAGAACATCTAAATTCTTGGTGTTTAGATGAAAAGTATCTATGTGATATCAAATTTACATTACCTAACGAACTCGCGGTTATGTTAGGAAAAGGGTGCCTCGTCATGCCTATTTTGCCTACACGCTAATTTTCATTTTGCATTAAGGTTGTCAACTTTCTGTCCGTGCCTTACTCTCTGCCTCACGAGAGCAATCCTTGCAACGTGCTAAAAATTATTTCAAATCTATAATATTATAAAGAGGAAAGATCTGGTTTGTTTGCATCGAGTAGGCTCCGAAACTACAGGACCGATTTAAAAAAAAAAACTCTAATATAAAGCTACATTTACGGCAAGCCACATAGACAATTTTTTAGGCGATATTTTAACGGTAGATATAGTCTACTACGCAGGCAAAGCCGCTAACGGACAGTTATATAGTAATTACTAAAATAATGTTTATTTAAAAAAAAAACATTTTCAAATGGACAACACATTAGTCAAGCTTGTGGCGCAATGGTCCTGCCGATAGCGCTGAAGGTTGTGGGTTCGATCTCAAGCTATTTCGCGTTTGTAACTCAGTTCATAAATCTACAAATGCCAATCAACAAGTGTATTAAGAATCCTATCTAAATAATACATGCAGTAGCTGATGTGATACATATTGGTTGATAGCTAAACCACTTTAAAGAGAATATTGCTGTCCAAATGTGTTTGTTGAAGCCCTATTTATTCTGTAACTGGCTCTACGAATTCCTACCCGGTCCATGGTCGGCCTCATTTTACTAACACAAATTGATATAAATATTCATACCCTCGCCAACCCTGTTTAAAGCGACCTTTACCTTTAATAACCGTTACAAAAATAACCCGTGGTTAAATATTCATTCGGTGAAATAATCCTGAATTGGGTACTTTTTAAAATACGTTTGTTATATCCAGTGTGCAGCACTGTTTATTATATTTTAGGGTTATAAATTAGCATGTGTTCACTAGTATAAAACATCCTTTAAAGACCTTTGATTGGAATGCCCTGCTCCTGCAATGCCCTGCACTTTTGATTAGAATGAACTGGTTCATAGTAGCAAAGAGATGGACGATGATGTGTTTGACCACAAAATGTTTTAACTGACTTTCAGTTATTAAATACCGAGCAAATTTACGTTCTCGTTAGCGTAAAAAAATTGTGTTAGAATGACACATGACATGACATGACAATGTCAAATCCCTCTAGACGTACTGTACACTATTTGTGGATTATTGTCTGGCCTAGTTCATTAACAACATAGTTTACGACCGACTTGGTGTAATGGTTAAGAAGTTGGCTACTACACCAGAGGTCGCGGGTTCGATCCCCGCACAGTACAAACATTTGTGTGCATGAACATGTCTGTTTGTACTGGTCTGGGTGTCTCCTATGTATAATAAGTATGTATTTACAAAAGAAAATGTATTTAAGTATGTTTATCCGTTGTCTAGTATCCCATAACACAAGCTTTAATTAGCTTACTTTGGGGCTAGATGGCGCTGTGTGGAATAATGTCCAGGGATATTTATTTATTATTTATTATTATTATTTATTATAGCCATGTATTGCCGGTTATCTGTCTGTGTTCCTATTCTAAATAAATATTACCAAACGAATAGTCAGAAGCAACCAGTAAATTGTGAACAATAACCTCAGGAACCCACATTAACGAGCCGAGCGTCCAATCCAACGTACAGGTACATCGCCTGATTGTTTTATACAAAGTACACAGGCTCCGAACTGGAGAGATTAACCAAAATAAATTCGGCCGCAAAAGTTGTCAATAGATAGATAGATAGATATACTTTATTGCACAAAAAAGGAATAAAAACAGTTGTATTACATAAAACAAGCAATTTGTACAGTTTAGGCGGCCTTATCGCTAGAGAGCGATTTCTTCCAGGCAACCTTTGGGTAGAGGAACTTTTTAAAGCACGAGCTTTGTGTGGAGCTCAATGTGGTGCGTTAGCCAAAATAGTCCTTTGTCATGTTTTGTTACCTTATTAGGCAGCCCTTTACTAATTTGTATGATTTACGAAACCTATTGAAACATAACACTGGAAGATTTAAGCTATTTGATTTTGACTTACTTACTTATTCAAAATCAACGTGATTATTTTCTGTGAGAAAAGTTGTGGAAATAGTTAGAAAATATCAGAATAAAAAAATGTGCTGCATGGTAAGTCTTCTTGATAAAAAATACTTTAACTGTTTCAGCATATGAATGCTACGATTACGAACCCATAATAAATAATAATATCCCTGGACATTATTCCACACAGCGCCATCTAGCCCCAAAGTAAGCTTATTAAAGCTTGTGTTATGGGATACTAGACAACGGATAAACATACTTAAATACATTTTCTTTTGTAAATACATACTTATTATACATAGGAGACACCCAGACCAGTACAACAGACATGTTCATGCACACAAATGTTTGTACTGTGCGGGGATCGAACCCGCGACCTCTGGTGTAGTAGCCAACTTCTTAACCATTACACCAAGTCGGTCGTCAAATAAGAATGATGCAAAACATTTCGAACTATATTATCATTCTTTTCTCGATTTTCCTTGGTCTTCCTACGCTACACACAGATGTATTAATAAATTCTGCACCCGCGCAAACAATGCTTTAACATAGCTCAAGTTTGTATACCAACCCACATAAAACTTATAAGGTATTCAGAGGAATAATTCGCGTTTCATTACCGTCTCCATTGATAAGGTATGAAAGTAAACAACACGTCACTATTAGTAATTGAATTGGAAGACTGACGTCACTGGCCTACGCATAAAGCTAAAGTGGGAATTTATGGTCCACATTTAGGATATATCCAGACAAAACATGGAGGTTCATCAATATAATCGATCCTAATAACATACTTGAAGGTAGCCGTCAATTTATGCATTGTGGATGACTTCAGACAGACTCAGCGGTAAATCTGTAATCCGAAAATAACATAACATAAAATAGGATAATAAGAGTATATGTACCTACGAGGGGTATTCAATAAAAAGTAATAATGGCATATAAACTCCTTGAACACCTAAATACTGGCAGGTAAAGCCCAGACGTTTGATAGAAGAAAAAAAAAAAATCTTTTCTTATTTTAAACATAAGGTCATTTGTTTTCGTCGTTTCGGAGCGTGGTACGCAAAATGGATAAAATTCAAATTCGCGCCTTAATAAAAATATTTCTGCCTGAAAAAAAATACTAATGAGCAAGTAAATCTTGACTTGAAAGATACACTATGGGTTAATACTCCTCCGTATTCTACGGTTGCGCGGTGGTGTGCCGAGTTTAAGAGAGGAAGAACCTTAACTAAAGACGACCCGTGCTCGGGACGCCCTACGACGGCGAACAAATGATAAAAAAGTTGAAATAATTGTTTTGGCAGATCGTCGTGTTACTGTTCGTTTTGTAGCTGAAGAACTAAAGATTTCGATAGGAAGTATCCATAGTATTATACGTGAACATTTGGGCATGAAAAAAGTATCAGCGTGCTGGGTGCCTAGCATGCTTACCGACGAGCATAAACAAACAAGACTGTGGATGTCTCAAATCAATTTGGACTGTTACAACAAGGTCCTGACCGATTTTTGGCTCGCTTCGTAACTATGAATGAAACATGGCTCCACCGATATGATCCTGAAACGAAACAACAGTCCATGACTTGAAATAGGCCGTCATCTCCAACGCCTAAGAAGTTTAATTCCATCCGCCGGGAAGATTATGGGCTCTCTTTTCTGGGACAGCCAGGGGGTAATAATGATTAAATACCTCAATCATGGAGTCACTATTACGGGGCCCTTATACGCAGAACAAATAAAAAATCTGCGTCAGGAAATACGTGAAAATTGTGTTTTGTCACCAAGATAAAACCCGCGCCCACAAATCCCGAGTTGCGATGAATGCTTTTTATTAGTTCATTTACGGATATTACTTCTCACAGTAAATCACTTCATAGTTTGGGCCTGTGGACACACCGTTTTTTAATTTTCCAATAGTACTAGGCTACACATCCCGAAATTCAGTAAAAATCAGAAATAGCGTTAGAGGCGTGAAAATCGTAACCATTGATCTTTATGCCATACGAATCAATTCAACCCGTAGCACGGAAAAAGAAAAAAAAGGGGAGGAGTTATGACTTTTTTTTTTTTGTATGGGAAAAATCATTTTTGCTCCGAAGCCTATCGTCTGTAATATCTGATGAAAGGGCTTACTGAGCCAGTTCTAAAAATATATCACATCATTACCTTTTAGTCACTTGGATTAAATTAACATAAAAATCATTTTCATAACATACTCGTACAAAGTTTGGGCTCCTCCAGATATGATACGGTTAGATCATTTGTTGTAAAATATGCATATAACCTCAAAAAAGGTTACTGAAAATATAATATTTCTGATATAAGATTTCTGAAATGTGATAGTTTTTAGAACGAGCGATGATGCGATTTTCATGCCTTTAAAACCAATTGCAGGTTAATTTAGCGCTAAAAAATATTACAAGTTGTTTCGGAGCCAGTTTATACCGTAGGGAATTCGTAACGTTACGTAAGAACGCCACAGGCTGTCACCACCGTACGTAAGTTACTTTACCCACGTATTTATTACAATGGCATTAAAATTAACAATGTAGCCCATTGGCAATGTTAGAATCCTACTGCAACTCACAGGTCTCGGTGTAGATTGTTAGAGAAACAGCATGAAACCGATTCTTCTAATAATGACAGAAAATAATCATTCCTCTGTGCGCTCTACAAATTGAATTAATTTCACTTAAAAATCGAATCTAATGTTTAAATTCGTCCAGAACGGCTAACTCAGTTAAAACTAAAACGGTGGAGGTACTACGTGAACTGCGAGCGAATTGATTAATTAAGTTTATTCATTCCGTTCGAGAACCTTTCTCCAAAGGTCAACATCAAAATGGACGTCGTCGCTTCTATTCCGAAACTTTAAGTTTATGAATATACTGCGAGTAGAGAGCACATTTATTTTGTTAATTTCACTCACATCCGTGATGATGGTAAACCATAAACTTTGAATTGATTCTACAGTGAGTAATTCGTTTTACTTTGCCTAGGACATATATTTGAATAAAACCCTTTTTTTTTCAAACAAATAACTAATTTAACCATCGTGAACATAGTTTACATAGTGATAGTTATATTCACAGAGTTAACATAGGTATCAGTCAGTTTTATTGCTTCGAAATCGATATTGAACCTACTGTTCTGCCCCTCCCACCTTTCTAGGAAAAAGAATTAACACCGCCGATTTAATGACCTGTTACTAAATTGGCTTGTACTTTACGAGTTTAAATTTGAATTTACATGTTGAGACTTGAAATTCTAAGAATTACTCTAGTAACTATTCACTTCGAAAGCGGTTTAATTTAGCCTACTCCCATTGGTAACGTTACGGAGGAATGGGCTATAGTATCATTGTTCAAGAAATATTGTTCTCTATGTTATTTACGCACAAGAGAAATACTATAATTAAAGGAGGGTCAGTTGCGGGGTTTCTTCACAGCTGACGTGTTGTTCTTAAAGGTACTTCGGCTAACCTTTTAGCTATTGCAAAAACAATACCGCGTAGTTATTAGGTCACTAACAAAGGTTATAGCAAATATTTTTTCTTACATAAACAGAAGAATATAATAATAAACGCAAGTACAACACACATTTAAATGGTTTAACTGTTCACAAAATTTGATTAAAAGTGTTATCCAAAAAAATGTATTTGTCACCCAAAATTGGTAAGTGTTCACTAAATTTTGTTACCCTATTTAATACTAAAATGTACTCATTCAACGTTAGCCAAATAAAGCAACTACATCCAAAAAAATTATTTTCACCCAAAATTGGCAAATGTTCACCAAATTTTTTTACCCTATTTAATACCAAACGTACTCATTTAAATAAGTCAACGTTGGCCAAATAAAGCAACTGACACTTAAATATGTATCTATCACACATTTAGTTGATGTTTATCAAAATGTTAACTCCATTTTTTAAAAATCTGTTATCCATGAAAATTACCATTTGAAAAAAGTATGGGTAACGTTGGCGTCATTTTTGAAATTTCCATTTAGTAAGGTTTGGCCCTCACCAAACCTTACTTTTATGAAAGAATATATTGAAGGGAACAAACTTTATTTGGAGCACATATAGCTAAAGTATATCGGATCTGAGATATTTGGTATTGTTTTTTTAACTAACTACTCAATTGAACTTGATCCATACCAAGGAATAGATAAAAAAGCGGCATAATTTATAATCCTTAGTACTGGTTATAAACATGCGACGCAATTAGGATTTAAGAGGCTAGTTATCAATGGCCATGTGCAATACTGAGCATAATTGTTCATGTATTGTAGGTAAGAAGACTTTCAGGTGTTTTTCCCATGTGATGTCTCTAATGTCGACGGTCAGGAACCAATAGATACCTTATTTACATATTGACTATTAGAAAATGTCTTTTTGATGGCATTGACGTTAAGGTCGTTTTTCAAATGTCAAATACTTAACATTTACTCCTAAATAGACAAGACAACATTACAACTATGGATATCTAACTTGAAGTATTGCTGGATGTGCTTTTATTAAAAAAAAAAATCTCAACAGGTACATCTTGAAAAGAACACCTTCCTCTCCTATTTCTGCATCCGTTATAACAGCTGTTAGGTGAGAAGAGCTCCATAAAGTAACATTTCATTACTTACTTGTCTATTGTTACTTTAAAAAAATTGTGTTAAATTGTCAACAAGCTGCCCCTGCAGTTTGGCGAGATGTAAGTATTTAAGTAAGACGACATTATGTTTTTTGATTAATAATTAAAAAATTATAAATGCTATTCTTTCTACGCTGTTTCCTTAATGTAGTGAAGATCATCTATATCGTTATGGCAATAGCTGAAAAGTCAAGTAGGTTCGTATTTATTAGGTGTCTATAACCTTGATTCAAGTCGATTGGGAAATAAAGGTTACTACTTTTCTTAGATATATTGTGACGGCAAAGTAAGCTATAGTTAATTCATATCAATGTACCTAAAACAATCATTAATGACTTTGATTTTTGTATCGACACGATTGGCAAAGTGCGCTGTAGCAGTTTCTCGGTTTGATTTCCGTGGTGGACAAGATAAATAATCTTTATTGCAGAAATTAATGCAACATGTAATTATAAAAGATCGCTACAGAGCGATCTCTTCCAGACAACCTTCGGCACTTTACCGAATATTTATAGGGAAAGAATAAGGCTGTGCAAAAGTGATAAGATAAATATTCTAAAATTATAGTATACAAACAACATACAGTTTATAATCCTGAAGAAGGATTACTTAGCACTAGTTTCCATAAGTAACAAGCTATGAAAGAGTAAAAACGTTATCACAAAGTCAGAGAGAAAGGAAGTCCAATTTAACCAGGCACTTGAAAATGGGTAGGGATTGAGATTGACAAATGGGTAAGGGCAAGGAATTCCACAGACGAATGGAGTGGACAACAAAGGATTACGAATAATAGCTAAAGGAATTTGGAGGGACCGTCAGAATTATTTCCAGAAAGATCGCATGCCTTCAGTTTTGGTAAGAAGATTGCATAACTTGAAACAGTGCCTTGAAATAGGAGGCGAACGAGGATGAAATAAATGGTGTGCAACAAGGACAAAATATGTGGTAATGATGAGGTCATTAACACAAGGATATTTTATCTTCACTTCCATATAGTATCTTGTCTTGCATATAGTATTTTTTTTTTATTATTATTGTGATTATTAAAGTGGCACGAATGGATTTATTACAGTCGGAACGACTCGCGTCATTTATTTCGATTCAAGTCTGTCATGTGCACAAATTCGCGTGCAAAAGCTATTTAGTACAATACAATTTACACTTCACTTCACAATACTTTTCCCAACACACAGCACAGTGTACACTGCACTTTCTTCATTATTTTATTGTTCCAATGTTGAAATATTTTTTGTGTTATATAAAAGTACTCTAAAAAAGATGGACGACTACTTCAGCAGGCCCTGCCAGAATACCAGCGTCACTGCACGCTGGTATATTATTAATCTGTGTTTTATTCTAAATATTCTCGTACCTGTTGTGTTGAAATTGTTGTATGCATGGGTCAATAAATATTTTTTCCATCTTTCTTTCTTTCAATTGTACATATTTATGTGTTCACTGGAATCTAGACAGCCCTCCTTGGCACGTCACCAGTGGCATTTAGTACCTCCCCGATTTTAAACCCTGCCATAAACCCGGTTTACTGTTCACAGCAACAGGCTTTATAAAATGAATTTAGTGCCTATTACGGACGTTCAAATACCTTTCCTGAAGATTTAATACAGCACTGCCATGATACAACGTCACGTTTTATTTTAGTAACTTCCAAATCTGTTGAGTGATTTTCAACTTGTTACTAGTAGTAGGTATCATAGTATTATAAAATTAAAAGCATATTCTGCACTAGCTGTCCGTCACAGGCTTCGCCTGCGTAGACTGTCTTTCCCGTCAAAATATAGCCTAAATTAAAAAATATTGCCTATGTCACTCCCTGTCCCTGATAATGTAGCTTTATACTGGTAAAATAATATTTAAAATCGGTCCAGCAGGGCAGTAGTTTCGTATTTTCTGAATAGGCATTCAATAAAAACAAACAAATCTTTCCTCTTTATAATATTAGTATAAATCTGCAAAACTACTCATTGTTAATACAGAGCTTTTAGATTTATTATTATCTGACTTGTAACAAAAGATTTATCATAATTTGTTTATTCCTCTAAGACGATATTTTATTGTATGACGTGCACGTTCCATGGCACACGCATGGCACTGATATTCTGCTTTCTGTCTCTTTCTGACATGTATGAATGAAAGGAGTTGGAATACATTGTAACTGGGGAAAAAATTGCTTAGAATGACACTTTTTTCAGTTCCTTTGACAGAGCGCTAACGCAGATTCCTTTTAATTCAAAGTTCATTGGTTCATACTTTATTCGTTCAATGACTATCATCAAATACTGTTATTACAGATTGAAATGGTAAGTAGATGTTAAAGTTTTAATTTAGTTTGTCTTCTTAGATTAATGTGTTAATGTTGTGTATATTTGATTATCGATGTGTACCTATATTTTGTGTATAAATACAAGTGGATTATGTTTCCTTTAAATACTGAGCGATAACCAAAACTTAAAGCGACACCAAAGTGACATTGGCAATTAAGCGAACTTGCTGGGACAAATTGCTCGAAATGAAACGAGAAAATTTTGATTAAAGCGCTTTGTCCACAGAATTGTTCAATTAGTGTTAGGGAAGGAAGACCCTGTAATGTCATGGACCTCTACAGGGCTGCCTTTTAGTAGGAACATTTTATAAGAAAAAAAGGTGTTTCGAATTTCAAATTAAAAACAATATTAAAAAAGATCGGTGGCGCACAGGCATGGGGACCATCACATGGAAAGCAGTTACATAGGCTGCCGTAACTGCTATGACGTATGACCACGTGCTACAGTCGCGTATTACTGACCTTGTTGTTAGGCTATGGAAACCCTTTATATAGTCAACAAGAAAAACTAAGGTAGCTCAGGTTTACTTGCTATCTCTTTCCATTCATGAACTAAACTTTCGTGTTAAATCAACATGAAAAATTACTCGGTTGAGCTTCATGGCAAGTCTTCCCTGTGGTAACAACCCTCCAAATGTATTATGAGTGTACAAATTGTATTTAAATCTTTTTTTTTTTTATATATATTGCCCGTCAAGATGACCTCACTCCACCTGATGGAAAGCGGTCGTGAGGTCCAGATATGAGGTTGACAAGCCCAGTCATTCAAACGAATCACTGGGCTGGCCATCCTCACCTTGAAGGCCTGCAGAAATGCCTTATCACGCCCCGCTTGAAGAACCCGGGACTATAAGAGGAAGGAAACACATGTGCTGGAAGAGCGTTCCACGTCTGGATGGTACGACAAAGAAACGAGTCACCGAACCTTTTAGTTCGGGCCAACAAATGCTGAATTGTGTGTGGGTAACGCCGTAGTCCAGCACGCGTGGTACGGGAGTGGAAAGGTGAGGGTGGGATAAGCTGGAATAACTCGTCAGAACATTCCCCATTGTAGAAGCGATAGAGAACACTTAGCCTGGCAATGTCTCTACGCAATTGGAGAGGCTCAAGGGTCAAAGTTGCCTCTGGGTTTCCAATAATATGGATAGCACGCCGCTGCAACCTGTCAAGAGCTTCGAGTAGGTACTTAGCGGAACCACACACGAGCGAACTTGTGTCTTATACAAGAGACAGAGCTGCTCAGGCGTGAAGAATCGTCTCACTCTGTTCAGGACTCCGAGTTTACGGGATGCAGTTCTAATGACGCTCTCAATGTAGTCCCGCTGGTTTAGGTTGCTACGAACATCCATGCCAAGGATGTTTAGGCTATCCTTAATCGGTAGTGGGGTGCTCTGAAGAGTGGGATGGGAAAGGATAGGCGACGCCTTTGCTCTGAATGCACACACCTGCGTTTTCTTGGCATTGAACTCGACAAGATTGCATGCACCCCATTCTGAAATGCGGTCCAACACTCCGTCAAGCTCAACAACTTTTTTCTCAGACTTCGCCTCTTCTCCTCGATGTCAGTCTGCTTTGCCCCAGGACGCTCGAAATATCGCGCGTGGATCGTGCTATCATCCGCATAGCAATGAATATTACCAAGAGATAACATGTCATTGATATGCAGAAGAAACAACGTCGGCGACAAGACGGAGCCCTGCGGCACTCCGGCATTAATCTGGAGAAAGCGTGATTTTTGACCATCGCAAAGGACACGAATTCTACGTCCCTCCAGAAATCCGGCGACCCAGTCGCATAGGCGAGGTGGCAGACCATATGCCGGAAGCTTGGAAAGAAGCGAACGATGCCATACACGGTCGAAAGCTTTGGCAATGTCAAGGCTGACGGCCAAAGATTCCCCATGCTTGTCCATAGCCTCCCCCCAGATGTGTGTTACGTACGCTAGAAGATCACCCGTAGACCGTTTTGGTCGGAAGCCGTACTGACGGTCGTGAATGAGAGAGTGATCCTCTAGGTAGCGGATGAGCTGCGTGTTTATGATCCGCTCAAACACTTTAGCTAAAACTGAGATTACGGCTATTGGATGGTAATTGGCCCCTGCCAATTACCGTCCAATAGCCGTAATCTCAGTTCCCCAGACCGGTCCCCTTTTTTGGGAACTGGTTGAACGTTCGCCTCCCTCCAAGACAGCGGCACAAGACCCGAATTGTAGGAGAGGCGATACAGGCTAGTGAACACTGGAGACAACTCCGCTGCACATTTCTTCAACACCACAGCTGGAATTCCATCAGGGCCACTGGCTTTTCTGACATCGAGTGACTGCAGTTCGGCACGAACATCACACTGTCTGATACGAATATCAGGCATTGTGGAGCCGCAATGTGGAATATCAGGCGGCGCAGCACCGCCGTCATCGATGCAAGAGTTTGCGGCAAAGAGGTTAGCCAGTAAATCGGCTTTCTCTTGCGGCTGATGAGCCAACGATCCATCAGGGAATCTCAGTGGGGGCAGCGAAGGCACGCAGAAGTTAGATTGCACGTGTTTAGCCAGTCGCCAGTAGGAGCGGCTACCCGTAGGGTGCGTGATGAGTTCTTGGCCAACACGTGCAATTCGCTGGGCGTCTGCTCTAATGTAAGCCCTCTTCGTAGCCTTGGTGGCTTTATTAAAGGCTGCTTTCAGGGAGGCAAGGTTTGAATGATCATTGAGTGCAAGGGCCCTAGACTAAGCACGGTACGCCGCTTGTTTTTGTTCAACAGCTGCGGCACACTCGCGATTGAACCAGGGACCAGTTTTGCTAGCACTGACGACATCAGTAAAAGGAATGTAGTATTCCATTTCGGTACTGATCTCATCAGCGATAGCAGATACACTCTCTGAAGCATCCCTTTCTCCAAAGCAGCACTGCCGCCAAGGGACGGAGGCAAAATACTCTCGCAATCCGTCCCAATCTGCCGACGAGTAGTGCCATAACCGCCGCGTCACCTCCACAGGTTGTGGGGGAGCTGCACAAGGCACCGTAGCGCCAACCAGACAGTGATTGGAGGAGCCCAATGGAGCACCAACCGACACTTTATACCCGGCTGGGTGACTCGTCAGCAGAAGGTCCAATAAAGAGGGAGTATGACCGACAATATCTGGTACCCGGGTGGGCTGTGTACCAGTTGCGTCAGGTCTTGCGTGAGAGCAAACGCATGGGCAGTTTGGCCTGCATGGTCTGTTTTTGATGAGCCTAACCAGGACTCATGGTGGGCATTGAAGTCTCCCAAAAACACCATTTCGGCATTTGGGAACTGCGCCTGAGCGTTGTCTGCGGCCTGACTCAGATGCTCGAAGAGTCGAGTTGTCTCGGCGTCGCCTTTGTGGGAGCGGTATATGCACGCATAGACCCGGCTTGTGGAGCCCAGGTCAACGTGCACCCAGAGAGTGGAGAAGGATGGGTCTTCTAGGCAGCGGAGACGGCTACAGCAGACGTCCGCCCCGACGAATAGACATACACCGGCTTTAGGTTGGAAGGACTCTTCCAGCACATAGCCGGGGTAGTGCAGGTATGACGTATCGGCAGGGCGGCCTATCTGTGTTTCCGTCAAAAAGAGCATCGCAGGCCTCGCCGTCTCAAGGTGTTGATGGATGGAGTTGAGGTTTGCATGGAGTCCGCGGATGTTAGCGAACTCCACCTCAAACAGCGTGTTGGTGGGGGGTGGGGATGCCGCTGTAGGCCGTTTTTTCGTGCTTCTGACTGCCATAGAAGTTGGAGGATGGGAGGGGCGTGAAAGGACGACTGTGATCGAGGCAATGAAAGACAAAGCGTGGTGCCCTGCATTGGTATTAATCCCGTGGAATAGTGTAGGCCGGACCGCCGGACGGAAGGGCCCCCGTACCCCCTCGGGTGTGGTCGCCGGGCCCCACCGGAACCGGTCACCACCCGGCACGACGAGCCACCCCGAGATTATGCGCGACACTGACCCCGAGATTATGTGCACACGCGATCTAAGTTCAGTGGTTGGAAAATTTGCTGATTTGAAAGTACTGTAGTGAACAATGATCTAATAATAAGAGAGAATAAATGTTTACGCGAGCCTACACAGATTACAGACCGCCATAATTTGACTGGCCTGGCGCAATGGCAGCGTTCCTGCCTTTAGCGCCAGAGGTCGTGGGTCCGATCCCCAAACGTTTTATGTGACGAACATTTGTGTTTGTTGTGTATATGGGTGTTATTATCTATATAAGCATGTATTTAGAAATATATATGTATGTTTATCAGTCTCTGCCGCGCATATTACAGGCTCTGCCTAGTTTGGGGTCAGATGATCTTGGTGTGAATTGTCCCAGATAATAATTCACATTTTAAAAGCAATCTACATTACCCGAAAAGTTTGGTAGTCCCTACTCAGGGTTTGCAGGCTCTGTTATTACATGCTTTGTTGCGCAGTTATTTGGTAGGTACCTTTCTGCGTAGCTGAAAAGTTTCGCTCAGAAATTCTGCTTATTCGTATGAAACAGAACCGGCAAACATGTTGGGTATAAAGTTTAGCGATTCCACAGAATTTTGTAACATACGCGAAATTTTGTTTCGGCGTATTTTGGAACATTAAATCAAGAACTCTGAAACAAAATTAAATTCTAAATGGAATTGTTAAATACTCTGTACCAATTATTGTTTTGGGTCCTGCCCCAAGTGCCATAATTGCCTCTACTATGTGTCGATGTCACGTAAACCTTGTATGCTATTTTAGTTACAATTTTATTCACCAGGGGCGCTGCACTACAAAATACCATGCAAAAACATTACTATGGACGCGAGAGACTATTGTTGGTATACGAGTCAGCTCGAGGGGTACTGTTTTATATGCTACGCCACTTCTACATTCGCTTAATTCCAGAAAGCCAGCTGAATCAATTCAGTTCTTGCCCAGATTTATAATTAGTTTTTTTTTGTAAAACATGCATATCAAATGACCTACCATTTAAGGACGTTCATAGTGTCGGATTCACATACATAGTCGAATACAAAAACACAGGGTAGATGCCATAACGAAGTTCTGTATTTGAATTACAGATAAAGGAGTGATATAAATAATACGGTATTCAATGAAATGAATGATTGATCGAGTGTCTACATACTCGATCAATCATTCAATAATACTACCTACTATTGAGTATGTTCTAATTAACTTGGATATTTGAATATATCTACCAATAATATACGCTAGACAATGTGTTGTCCAGACCAACTCAAATAAGGATAAATCTCCCTGTGAGGATACGAGTTCGCAGGTCGGCATTTAAGACAGGGGCAACTCCCAGCCTACCCAAACCCGAGCCAATGTAGAATAACCGGTTTTCTAAACTGACTCGACCCGGAAACCATGTAGGTTAAAGTGAGAAAGCTTGTCGTCATTTCAATTTTTTTGAAAAAAAATAGCTTAGGAAAGATTTATTGATTAATAAAAATGGTTCAACTGAATTAAGACACAATATGGACATAACGAGTTAATATAATACATGATTACTCACAGTAAGTGTGAAAACGAAGTACCATTACACCTATTCTGTAGTAATAATAAGTAGGTATCATACGTCATCTCATCTTACGTATTCACACTTTCTTTGTAGACAGATATCTAATAATTTAAGGCGTAGTAGTGTTAGTTTTTCTTTGATATCTACTTATTATGAATCATGACGTGTTATTTTATAAAAGGGAACGCCTTCGTAATAAAATAACTACCTCTGGTACAATATACGACTACTCAAATATAACACATAAGGACTTCGTTATGATCGCGCGTAGTATGAGAGTTCAAAGCAATCAGAGCTCACCTTATAATGGACAAAGTGAAGATATTTTGATTGACTGTGAATGGCGAAAGGAAACTCAGATAGGTACGAGCTAAGTTTACCGCTTATTAATATTACGTGGTCCGTTTGTATTAAGAAAAACGAGCTATATAAACGCGCTAAGTTTTAATTAAAATTATTTTATTCATGTGTGCCGAAGATTATCTTTTTGTTTCAAATGGTAAAAGTTTAAACTTATTGTCAAAATCACATTTACGTAGTTTATTTTATGAACACTTTCATCAGTCTGGTATTCGTCGTTATCGATCTATACGTCCTGAATCTCACAGCGGATTCACGGGGCGAGGTTTGTAGTGAGTTTTTCGGAATAGCCCTCCTGTATGTTTATAATGGGCTTACACTCATGATAGATACACAATGGAAGCCGCTAGCGTCCACGTAAACCACGTTGACGTTTTTGTATAGGATTTCGTTACAGGGCCCCTAAGGATTAAAAATGGAACCTACAATGGCATACAAACTGAAGTCAACTAATCGTCAACCTGACAGAAACTCATGGTAGGCATACTGACCATACTAAACAGACACAGTACGAAGCAACAGAGAACCTTTTGGCAAGAATAACTTCAATAGACACACACACACACACACACACACACAGTAATATAGGCTGCTTTGTACAAATAATGTCACTATTGTACTCAATGTAAAACTGATTTAAATTAGGAGAGCGAGTCAACCCCAACACGAGTATTGCATTACTCTCTGGGGTTTCTCAATACTTTAACTGTTGATATTGAGTAATAAAGTTATTTTATTTATTTATTAGATATTATTTACACAGTCGTTATGGTTACTATGACACCCCCTTAACGGGGAATGATAAATAATCTCCCCCTTAAACCTTTGGCACACCTCTAAAAAACTGCTCCATAGATGCTCGTATAAACATTCTCTAGATATTCGTACCTAATGTCAATTAGACCTCTCTACGTTGCTCCAACACGATGGGGAGCTAATTCTCTAAACGACCGACCACTTGTTTATATCGCATTTAAGCTGCACGCTGATAGCTAAGCACGATAACAGCTGTATATACCTGCAGACCAAAATAGCTCGCTATTATAGTTCAGCTAGCAACCAAAACATCAGCACTTGCTTGCAATAAATAGAATTCTCAAAGTAGCTATAAGAATGGCAACTAAAAATATACATCAGCTTTCAAAATACATAATACTTACGTTAGAATAAAACAGGAGCAATATCTGTATATTTATCCATGTGTTTATATTACTTGGGGCGCTAGTACCGAAATCCCATACAAAAGGCTGTCATTAGTAGACATAGCATAAGGTACTCGTACTGTTGCAAAAGCTTACTACAGTGTAGTTAGAACTTGTACTATAAAGTATGTGACTAAGTAGATGATAATGACACAACCTACTAAAAAAAAACAACGAAATGAATTAGGTTACCGTTGGACTACCTACGGAGGAAACAGTAACATTATCTTTGCTTTAAATAACGCGGTGCGATATTACGAGTAGTCTGAAACTCTTAACGCTTCTGATGTTTCTTCAATTGTAATTTTCTTTGTATTTCACCACGACATACAATAGACGTTTTTAGACATGGTCTATTTAGATAATATATTATGAAGATTAAGTTGTATTGTTTGAGCTTTCCACATAGATCTATTTTGTTCTCAAATGTTAATATTGAATCGAGACTAAAACATGTACCTTTTGTAGCATTCAATATGTTTCTATACAGTAAACAAAATATCAATTTTATGCGTATCAGTTCTTGATTCAAACGCGTGGACCTATTTGCAGAAGCTCTATACATACTGTACTGTCAGTGCATGAACCAATAGAACATAATGTGTTTGGAATATTCAATCAATAATACTCTTCCGATAGGTTCTCACTGTGTGACTGACATTGATACAAATTCTATCGCTTTGCTGTCTACTTTTGTTCTCATTGTGCCAATAAATAATAAACCTACCCATCTACCTATTAGTCTACCATACGCTATATATATACATAGTGCATTAACGGGCCACTTACGTCGAGCCCAAGCACTTAGGCGTCTGTTCGTCATTAGCAAGCTAATTCAGGTTAAGACTGAGCACAAATTAGTGCTAAATTTGCCATCTGTATCCATTAAGTAAAAGCACTTTCGTGGTAAGCAGTTATGACTATGGTTGCATATGTTGCGAAACTAAATTTAACTTAGGGCCGATTTTTCAATCCTCAGATAATGAAATTTATCTGTAGAATAAAGTTTATACGAAGGTTAATAAGATTTTGAATTTTTCAAATGTCAGATAGATCTTAACATTATGTTAATTATTATGTTGTTATTATATTATTTGTTGAATAAAGCCGCTAACTGAGGAATAAAGTTATCTGCTTCTTGAGGGGCTGAATAAGATTTTTCTATGCGTTTGCTTTGACATCTTGAGGTTATGTGGGTGTATAACGCTAGTTATTATATCCTCTTTGATGTGGTGTGTCAATTGGGATTATTTTCATTTTGTTAAGGAGTTTTGGAGTGTTATTATAATCACAAACTTTTTACCACAACTTTAGACAACAAAAAAAGTTGAGGTTGTTTTTTTTATGCGTCAGTGTCAATTTGTCAAACATCAACTTTTGTCTTGTTTCATTCTAACATTGCAATGATTGTGGATATCTCGCTGGTGGATAATCAGTGTGAAGTTAGCGATATAAGTACTTAGACAAACGATACATAGCTATTCTTTGGATAAAAAAAATATGAAAAATTGAAAATATCTATTCACTTGATAAACTGCCAGTTAATTTTATACTTCAGTTAGCTATCTAGGGAATAAACTAAGAATTGAAAAATCGGGCCTTAATGTAATAGGTATTTCCCTTTTTTCTCTTCCTTGTCGTCGCTCATTCTCAAATATTATGACTTATAACTTATGTAAAGCCATGAAACTAATTAGTCTCATAATAAGACATGCCAGTAAAAATTATGTAGTGGTCTAACGTGTGCTAGCAAAAATGCTGTAAAATTGGCAGAATACTTGTCACACAAAATTTAAGTTGCTGCCGACACAATAAGAAGTACGACTTCTAAGTTACTCGTACTGTTATATATTTGTAAGGACCACCTATCTTTGATAATTGTCAATTGTTCAATGACATACATCATCCAGTTATGGAATATCGTTGGTTATGTTACAGTTAAAAACCTTTTCCGGTAGAACTCGTTTTCTAGTTAAAACCAGTTTTTACTTGATGCCTTTGTTAAAACTAGAAATGCGTAGTCAAAACTAGAATTTACCACTGATATAGTTGATTTTCAGATAAAACTAGTTGTCACATCATCATCGTCATCATCATCATCATCCGTGCGGTCTATCCCGGTTGTGAACTCACACTGGTGTGTGTGTCCTGGGGTCCGCCTTCCTTATTTTCTTAGCCCACTTCGCGCGGTCTTGTGCATCCTCAGTGGTGAGTCTGTTGGCACACATGACAACGTCGAGCCAGCGAGCGCTTCTTGGGTCGACCTCTTCTGCCGGTCCCCGGCGGAGGCGGCATAGCCAGACATTTGTTGCCCACGTAGTTTGCCGATCTCCGTGAGACATGACCATACCAACGAAGGCGGCACTCCTGCAGCTTGTCTGCGATGTCACGAACACGAAGGCTGCCGCGGATGTGGGCATTCCGAACGCGATCTTTGCGTGAGACTCCACATATCCACCGCAGCATCTTCATTTTCGTGACGCGCAGCTCCTGCTTGTGTCGCTGTAGTAACGGTCATGTCTCTATGCCATATAAAAGGATAAGCCTAATGATGGTATTATAGACCTGCCCCTACAGTTTGATCGGATTTTTCACAAATGACACCAGTCACCTCACGCAGTAGTTGTTACATCGAGCTTTAGTTAAAACTAGCACTAGAGAAACTAATTTGGAATTGAGAACAAGATATAGTTTGAAAAATGCGGGACAACTTTCAGCATTTAAACATATTTTGTAGAGTTACATATTCTCTTACATAAGTAAGTGCCCTTCACACTTTTTTTAATCCAGATGGTCGGTGAGAGACCACATTGACAACAGGCCATGATCATTTTTCTTTATTCATTTAATTCTCATCTGTTTAAAGATAATCGTTGGTTTGTGGTGATCTTGACCAAAATGTTCTAAGATCAGCATGTTGCATATCAGCTAATTCCTCATTGTTAAAAAGCATAAACTTCCACCGATAAGTTTATTTACTACTTATAATGTGTAGAATATGTTTTTATTCAGTGATAATTATAACCGCGAACAGAGTGCGGTACCTACTACAGATCACTTAATAGTGTCGGTACGTCGATAGCCTGCTACAAAATGCTGTCAGAGTCTCTTTGTTAGAGCTCTCACACACGAACGGCACTTGCCTTCGACCTGAGGCGATGACGGCAGACGTGATACATCGCGACGGCAAGCTGCCGTCTTAATGGTACTACTTGAATTTTTTAATTCCTTTATTAGACCTGATTTTCGAATAGAAAATTCAACATCGTTGCTTTTAGCCGTGCAGATTTCCTTATTTAGGATCTGCTTACATCATAATATCTGAGTGACCTCAAGCTTTTCTTCTGAGGCCCCATTTCCTAAAACCTATCGCCATAATTGAGGCAAACAACAGACCAATTTAGTTTTATCTATCGTTGATCGTTATTTTAGCTTAGCTCGTTAGTTATCGCCGTAACAAGAAACGTTATTTCCGTAACACTGGCCGGCACTCCGACACCGATGTAATGTGTGGACATTCTCTAAATGGGGTCCCTATCGCCTCGGCCCAAACAAATACGTACGTCAGAAGGGAAATTGCGAACAAAATACGCCCTTTACATTTTCCTGGTATCTTTGTAGGTGAGCAAAAAAGGTATCCGATATTCGTCGTAGCATACGAGGCTACGAGCTTATGCTGTTGATATTGAATTATAGCGGACAGTTGACATTGAATCATTTATTTGTCCCGTTGAGAGGTCTTGCCTAAGCTTCAAAGGCCAAAGGTTCGATTCCCGCAGATCATTAATATTCATGAGGTGACGAAACTGACTTTATCTGTACCTAAGTAGTATGTATATAAGTAGGTACGTTAGACGGATTTCGTGGGTCAAGCTGAGTAGTCGGTTGCAAAACTGCATGGATGATTGATTACCTTCCGATTTTATGGAACTAACCTTCTACAATTGCGAACTTCACACCAAAGAGAATTTAGGATTTTAGTTTGGGCTTCTAGGCGCACTTTTACTGTAGTAAGTACTTGGTTCTAAAAAAGAAGGATTATGTCAAGTTTAATTTAAGATTTGCCGTGAGTGGACTCAAAAGGGTAACATTTTTAATTTTAGGGTTCGTGTTTGTACTCTTTGGAGAATTTGGACACCGACCCTACAAACTTGAATCAATAAGACGTACCGTAAACCAATTACCTGCCTCAGACAGAGTTTGGTTGAAATAAAAAACACAAAACCATTTATTCGTCTGAAACAAAACACAATTCACAAGTTTAGAACAATGAGAAGCTTCGAGTGTTTCTTATTAACTGTACCTACGTCTACCACGAGTTGCCACTTTAAATTTACATTATCGTTCGCGTAAAAAAATTGTATTGGGATTTGACATGACATGACATGTATGTATTTTTTTACGCAAACGATAACGTAAATTTAAAGTGGCAACTCGTGGTAGACATACTGTTTGTTAACGCATACCTATTACTGAAAATACATGCCAGTAAGCATCTTTTTGGCAAAACAAATACCAAAAATAAAACTTTGCCCCTGACAATGAGAACGCTAACTAGATGACTGATTACGAATTGGCTGTAACCATACGGGTGGTTGAACGAACGAATACACGTGTTGTGTTTTTACATAAGTATTAGATTAGTAAAGCTAGTATTAGAATCCTTCTACTCAGTCGGTCCCTTACTAATGAGGATCGTGATTCTCGCGAAGGATTTGTCCAATATGTGCTCTCCAACGGCTTCAGTCTTCAGCCTGATGGAGCGCTGTGCTTATAGGGACCTCCAGCGTGTTGGCGACTTGATCTGTCCATTTTTTCGGGCTTCGCCCTCGTGGTCTTTTACCCTCCAGCTTGTCAACCACGAGCAACTTCTCTAAATTACCTAGTTCGCGTCGCGCAATGTGTCCAAAGTACTGAAGGGTTCTATGCAAACAAACCGCGGAGAGGCGTTGTCGCTGTTCAAGTTTTAGTTGTTTGAGGACGGAGAAGATGGTTGCGCAGTCCATGGTATTCGTAGCAACCTACGCCAGCACCACATCTCAAAAGCATCAATCCTCCTTCTGTCTCCCGCCTTCACCGTCCACGACTCACATCCGTTTATGAAAATCGGAAGAACCAACGTGTCGACTATCTTTATCTTGTCTGTTGTTAGTATTAGAATAATGAACCCTTTATTCTTATAAAACTCAATAGTTCCTCTCCACTGTTTTAAAATATGCGCTTTTTGGTCTTATTATCCGGTAAATGATGATTCCTCCCGCTACGAGGTATTCGAAAGATATTGTAATGCTCTTAGCTTTCAGCGTCGCGCGATGCGTACTGTTATCAAACTTATCTAACCTTAACAAACAAAATGACCACAGGTGTGCTTTTTACCCATATACTAATGAACCGAAACCTCTACCCAATTGTCGCACTCGCTCGTTAATTGTATATTGTTTTTATATTATGACTCATAAATATTATGTGTGATCTGCCACTGTAGTTCAACCTAACGTCCTACCCTCCACCAACTAGGTACCTATAATACATGTGGTTATTTTTCAAAGGCGAATCTTTAGGTTTTGCTTCGTAATCCAGCATGAAGTAGACTGGACTTGTCCTCCACTTCATCTGAACGCCCTTTTGGGCGGAACTTATATTTTTTATAAGTAGTACATGTATTTCTATTAACATGTGCCTAGATCAAAATGTCGTTTTTTATAATGGAAAATCGTATGATCGGTTCTTTGTTATTCTACAAGGTGGCAAACAAGCATACGGCCCGCCTGATGGTAAGCAGTAACCGAAGCCTATGGACACCTGTATCACCAGAGGCACTACTTGCGCGTTGCCGACCATTTACGAGATACCTATTAACTCTCCTCTTAAAGGACCCCATACTGTATTCCCCCGGGAAAACCTCGGCAGGGAGCTCATTTCACAATCGGATTGTTCGCGGGAGGAAATCCCTCCAAAACCACACTGTGCGCCACCATTGGGGTTACATTGTGTGAGGATGAACACCCTGACGATGGCGGGCGGTGCACGGTGTGATGATAATAATGTAGCTGATGCCCATCTTTTTAAACAGTTCCTCGAAACACAAGTCAAATCATCGGTTATATTAACTTTTCCTTTTCTATCCATTTGTATACGCCCCTGTGCCGAAAACAGTGCGTGCGTAGGTACTTATGCACAGGGGCGAATTCAAAGTTCTTGCATGACTTGAACCATCAGGCTTATTTTTCTCAAATATCTTGGCTGAAACAAGTATAACTTAATCACAGGTACCCCTCGACGTTTATAGTAGGCAATGCCTTATACCAGGTAATGTTCGCATACCTTAGTACATATCATTACTGTACCTGTGAAAGTACGAGTAAGTACGCGTTATGTCTAATCCTATGCATAATAAGTATTTAACAAAAGCAATAGTCTAAAGCTTACACGAATAAATAATAAATAAATATCTGGGACAATTCACACCAAGATCATCTGACCCCAAACTAAGCGGAGCTTGTAATATGGGCGACAGAGACTGATAAACATACTTAAATATTTCTAAATACATATATAAATAGATAATAACACCCAGACACACAACAAATGCAAATGTTCGTCACACAAATATTTGTCATGGGTGGGGATCGAACCCACGACTGTTAGATTTTTTTATGTTTATCGATTTTTACGTACATGCATGCGTAAAAACACATTACGTACATACTTCACATACTTATTGCAATTTTCAAATAAGTAGATAAAGTACTTATAAGTAAAAATACAAAATCCGAACGTTGGTAAGCGTTATGTAATAAAAGTAAAAACTTGTGATGTTTACCTACATACCAATAAAATACAAAAAATAAAGGAATTACACAGTCCGTTTATTAAGAAACTTCCACCTCCGACGAATCTTCAGACGCCAACCGTTGCCATGACCACTAACTTATTTATACGCGCCCCAATCATCTCGCTAATGATGCTATTAATCCAGTGTCAATTTCCGTAATACGACACTGGTATAATTCACGACAAATGTGTTAGGCGCGCGTCTATCTGTGTTTACGTATAGTCACGTGGCACTCACCGGTCCCAGGCTGTCAAACCCGTGGCGCGCGGCCAGCAACCCCGCCTCCTCATGCCGCAAAGACCTCTTGAACCGCACCAGGAAGGAATTGGTGAAGACCTCGCGCGATTCCGCTGCCGCTAGCAAGAAGATAGCAGCCAAAAATTGTTGCCACATGTTCGCGTTGTGGCCGACTTCGGCTGACTGAGGCCTAAGCTCTCTGACGTCACGACATATCGACCGGAGCCTTACGCATGCGCGCCAAAACCTTACTTCTTCAGATTATGAAACGTTATAAGATCATTGTTTTGAACTGCCTAGATAGTCTTCTGACCTTAACGAGACGTTCCAGATCTCATCAAACTTGCGCCTATTGTATAGGTTGAATGAAAATCGATCGTCTTTCAACCATAGAAACGCTTCTTTAATCTTCGGATAACTTATCTGAAAATACGTCAAAAGCACTTCCCTTCTGATTTTAATAGGTTTTTTAAATTGACAATTAGTTTGATCGTAAAGTTTTTTATAACATATTTGCTCGTAAAGGGTCTCTTATTTCACCAATATCAATAACGTAATGTATCTCATTACGCACTTGTGCGGTAATGTAATGTAAAACGCACGAGTTTTTTTTATTATGGTAAAACGTACGGTTTAGCAAGATGCTCCGTCTAAAACGAACGGTACTTTTTTAAATTTTAGCAAAGAGTTTTTATGTCAGAAAAGAGGTCAACATTTTATGAATAAAATTAACTTTGGGAGATGAAATATAATAAATAAACATTTAATTCTTTAATTTATTTAATTTTGTAACAAAAACACAGAAATATTAATTTACTTTATTAGTAATACTGGCTGTTTTTAATGCCTTTTGCCTTAAAAAAAGCGCTGATGCGCGCGCATCGCTAATTTGTGAACAGGTAAACATTTTCTAATTGCTCTAGCAAGTGATTAAAGATTTTATTTGTTTTAGAAAGTCCGATTTTTATTTATTTCCTCTCAAATATGTTATAAAACGTCGTATGACATACGTGCGCTTTGATAATTACAGCCTCTGCTTTCTTGTAGCCCTCGCCTACGGCTCGGGCTAGCAATATCGCCTCGGCTGTAATTTTCAACTTACCGCACTTATATCATAATGTACTATTACGCTCTACTAGATGCCAAAAAGCGTGGCGGTTATGCCAATACCCATCAATTGTAGCGATGACTTGATTTTAATAATTTTAATTGTAAAAATTACTTGGTACATCCTATTATTCCTATTGTTTTATATTCTGTAGCTTTGATGTACTTAATAGGTTGCTCTGTATATTAATGTTAGAATTTTAGCATTTATTTTAAACAAACAAATTGTACTCTACGAACTCGCATTGTAAAACCAAAACAAGTTTAAAAGAGTAACTACTGAGTTTCTCGCCGGGTCTTCTCAGTAAGAATCAACTTCCGCGACGCGGTGGTAGTCGCATTATGTTTGTATACTGTTTATTTATATTATATGCATTTTATTATAGGACTTATGTCTATTATTTAGTATATTTTTGACTTTTTAAAAGTACTGCTGCTATTTAAATGAAGAAATTTGAGTTAGAGTTTATTGCGGGAGGCCTTTGCCCAGCAGCGGTACAGTATATAGGCTGTTCCTTATTTATTTTTTATTACTTTACTTCACTTTTACTACTATAATATTTCACAATCAACCAAATCCTTCATGGTAAATTTAATGTTTGGACGTCATTAATATTAATATAAGCAGAACGTTAGATAATGTAAAAAATATTCAAACAAGCGTAATACAAAAGGGTTGTTAACGCGCAGATGATAAATCTGAAGCCTTAGCCAAGAGCATCACGCATACCATCGTTTCCACATGTCATATCATAAAAAAGAAATGAACTTAAAAAATCAGTTAACCTGACCCTAACTAAAATAATCCCTTAAATAAAATAACGGAATAATGTTAAAGGGCCTACAATATTTTTTGACGTCGGTTCCATCCAGCAAAAAATTAATTTGTTTCATTTTTCAAGTGCTCAAAAATTCTTTCTGAGGTAACACCCATAAAAAACACCATCGAATTGATAAACTCCTCCTTTTTTGCAGTCGATTGAAAATTTAGGTGGCTTAGAGCGATCAAATTTTTCTTTTTCAATGTGCCATGGTTGTTGCGATGTTGTTCACTATGTTTTAAAAAGGAGCGCAGACACGGAAATAGAAATTTCTCCTTTTAATGTGTAGACTTACAAATCTATTCGCAAGTAACTGCCAAGCAAGTAAGTACTTTGACGACACGATTGGCATAGTGCGCTGTAGCACGGTTTCTCGCCTTGAACTCCGTAGTGTCCCGGGTTCGATCCCCGGTCAGGTCAATTCAGGAAATGATCTTTTCTAAATTGGCCTGGGTCTGGGTGTGCTGGTAAACGCCCCTGGCTTAATTCCTTGTCTGGTACCTCGTAACACAGGGATATATTCCTGCTTCGAGACCATGACAAGAGGTGTCTTGTCTGGCGCATATTTATTTATTTTATATTTAATAAACTCCGCAAATCTTCGATCAGTCTTATGCCGCGTCCACACGATTGGCAAACCTCAACAAGCCGTCACAAATTCAAACGTGTGGATAGAGCGTAGGTTTGCAAGCGCTTGTAGCCTATCCGTCGAGTGTCAGATTTTTGTCACAAATCAAAGGGAATTTGCCGCAAGCGCTTGCGAAGCGTCCACACGTTTGTGCGCACTCAGTCTCGTTTGTGCACTTATTATGGCCGACACAACAACTTCCATGTACGTCATGCAGGCTTCTTCAGAACAAACTAACGCACTCGCAAGCATGTGGATGGCGACGTTTAATTTCCCAAATCCATCCAAACGTTTGTAGAGGTTTGGAGTTTGCGGCAAGTCTTAAGCGTGCGGACGCGGCATACCTACGTTATGGACTCTACACGCCTAAACCGCCGACAGCCGGCGACGAAAAAGTTGCGTCGGTCGGCTTGTAGAGTTCATTTCACGACATTCTTATATTTAGATATCTATATGGGCTATATGCATTATTTGTGTCACTGGTTGTTTTGGTGATCACCCTCGTCGTATTATCTTATTTTTTACACGGACTTCATCATATAATGGCCACTGTCATGCCATGCCTAACTACTTACTTGTTCTTTAAATTATTGTTTGTGGTCTAAGTAGAACTAATGTCATTAAAAATATATGATTTAGATGTACTTAATTAAATCGTGGCAATTTCACGTTACGTCACGGTTGGATATCTCTTTTCTCGGGAGACCTTGAATAACGAAGGGTCGTCCGTCAGATGATATTTGCCCAACTCAAGGGTAAAATACAACGTAACTAATTACCTAAAGTATTGGTTTCAGTGAGGGCTCATCTTGTTAGACGTACCTTCGCATTAGTTGTGGCCCTATCTTTAGATAGATAGGTATACAAGGGTGGGTGGGTCCAAGTCCAAGTTGGTCTTCCCTACCTGTATGTTTAGTGGTTCAGATTAGCTAAGGTAAAGCAATATTATATTTATTTATTTTTTATTTATTTATTTATTTATTCAATAACTTGCACACTTACAGATCAAAATCCAAGTCGACTACAAGCTAGAAATACAATAATAATAAATGTCGAAATTACACAATATAAACTACGAGCAATTACAATTTTACAATCAATCAAACAAAATTAATACGAAGTCCATTAAGATACATTTAATATACCATCACTATGTCAACGTCAGGTTCGTTACGTCTTGTAGACGAGCTAGAAGTACAAGATTCATCTAATAATAATAATAATTACACAAAATAAATTAATCAATTACAATTTTACAAAATTAATACGACGTCAAATAAGATACTTTTTTACTATTAATAGGTATGTCAACATCAGGTATCATCCAAATATAAACGAAATTTATTTATAACACATCCAAATTGGTCAAAGAAAATGTCAATATCATTGTGCTGAGCGAGCAAGTCTCCCAAGCAGCGCAGTGCGCGGTTGGTTGGCGCGTAGGCGGCACGCTTAGTGCGCGTTGCTGGCCGGGCCAGTAACCGCGGCCTGCGGCGCGGCGCAACCAATCCATCTTCACCCCTTTGTATAGTCCATGGGACTAGAAGGCACAGTTTTTCTACTATTTCTGGACAATCAATTTTGTTGTGAATAATATTCAAATAATGTTTCAAAAGCAACACAACTCTCCTAAATTTGAGGGTGTCCATATCCACCATGCCAGATACAAACATCGACGGATATAGATATAGGTAATAACCATAACGCTGTTTGTACTGCCAGCGCGCAAACTTACGCTGTATCCTTTCTATCAGAATCGCATATTTATCTTCGTAAGGATCCCAGATCACAGTACAGTATTCCAGTTTGCTGCGGACGTATGCATTGAACAACACTAATGCAACCTTTGGATCGTCAAACTGAGCCGCAGTTCTAATAACAAAGCACAGCATTCTACTAGCGATCTTGCAGACTGTTGTCACGTGTGTATGGAAGTCAAATTCTTTGTCTATTTCTAATCCTAAATCTCGTATGTCACTTACTCTTACCAAAGGCGCGTCAGATAAATGATAAGTTGCATGCACTGGATGTCGTTTGCGAGAACAAGTGATAACTTTACATTTGTCACTATTGAGGGGAAGATGATTGTCACGACTCCATTCCCAAACAGAATGTATGTCCTCTTGCAACGTCAGAGTATCACCGACGTCAGTAATACTAAGACTCAGCTTTAAATCGTCCGCAAACAAAAGACACTTAGCTTTCTGTACGCTCTTCGGGAGGTCATTGACAAAGATCAGGAATAAGGTAGGCCCCAATGTACTACCCTGACTCACCCCCGATCTTGTGTAGTATGTTTCTGATTCATACCCATCGAGTCTGACATACTGACACCGATTGTGTAGATAACAGGCCATCAAGTTAAGTAGGCCGGGTGTGAACCCCATCATCGCTAGTTTCTGTAACAAAACATCATTGTCCACCAGATCAAAGGCTTTTTTGAAGTCAAAATAGGCCACGTCTACCTGACGACCTTCATCCATCTCGGCAGAGACATAATCAGCATGCGCCACTAGGTTAGTTGTGGTCGAGCGAGCCTTGCGGAACCCATGTTGGCTATCATGCAATAAGTGACCGATTTGTTGGCTGATATGATTATTCAAAATAAATTCAAATAGTTTCGCAAAAACTGATAGCACTGCTATAGGTCTAAAGGATGAGACATCCATACCTCCCTCAGCTTTTGGCACTGGAGTAACTCTAGATAGTTTCCATCTCTCGGGGTAGACTGCTTTATTGAGAGAGAGGTTAAATATGTAGAGCAGAGCATCCTTCAGTATAATCCAACAACCTTTAGCCAAAAACATAGGAATCCGATCAGGTCCTTCAGTAGTTCGTGGTTTGAGGTGTTTTACTGCTAATTCAAGGTCTGCTTCGTCTACTGACGAGATTGAGATGTTAGTGGCATCAGCCTTAGCGTTAGCAGCGGCAGCATTAGCGTGATCGAGTCGCGGGACGTCGGCACGAAATACAGACCCAAAATACTGTGCAAAAGAATTAACCGCCTCCTGACCCTGCACATCGACACCCCCAAAAGTGAACGTCTTAACACCCCGTCGCTGTTTTTTCTTTTCCTTGACAAAGTTCCAGAATTGCTTGGGATCTTCAATAATCATATTCTGAATACGGTTTAAATGCCGCCGATACTCTAAATCAATCAGCTTCTTAACACGTTCACGATAGTATTTAAAAAGCTCTCTGTTAAATTCTTTGCCTTCCTCCTTGTACCTAACAAGATGGAAATATTTCTGCTTGATGTTATTTATTATTTCCGTCGTAAACCATGCCGGGTAGGTATTCGGTCGGCTGTTTACTGCGTGGTTTTTAAGCGGAACAAAGTTTGCAATACAGTCATACAACTTTTCATAGAGAAGGTCAACAGCACAATCCACATCAGTTATTATTAATAAGTCTGACCAGTTCACATGAGTAAGTGCCTCATACAGCCCCTGTAAGTCGCCTTTACGCCAGTTGAAATCAGGACCAGATGCAGAAAACTGCGTGGGAGGAGGCAGTGTTTTCGTTATAGGTTTCTTGTGGGTTAATTTGATCACTACCTCAATAGCCGGGTGGTGTTTATCGAGGTGAACTAGGGGATCAAGACAGGTTTTTACCCTGATATCGTCGAGCTCAAGATCACTCAGCACAAGATCCAACATGACGCCATTGTCATTAAATACGCTGTTGTGTTGCTTTAATAAACAAAAGTCACAAAAAAAATTAAATTGCGTTTTGACATTAACACTACAAGAATTGAGATTGAAGTCACCTAAAACTAATATATCTAAGTCAGAGTAAGTGCAAATTGCATTTTCAATACATGTCAAGACATTTAGGTACTGATCATCATTATAACTAGGCGGGAGATAAACTACGCAGCACAAAAATTTCATGATCTTATTACTAACAATGACAAACATTAGTTCTTTGTCATCGGTCGGAGTTGGAATATCATTTACAACGTGCACTGAGTAACAGTCACGGATTGCAATCAATGCTCCTCCCCAGCCAGCGTCACCAGCTCTATCTTTACGCACTACGGTGTACCCAGGCGGAAACAGTTCGCCATCACACACAGAACTTGTCAGAAATGTCTCAGTTAAGGTAATAATATCAAATTTGCTTTTAGCTACATTATTATAAAAAACAGTAGTTTTTGATCTGAGGCCACGCACGTTCTGATAATACAACCCTATTTTATTACACGACACTGGTTTTAGCCGCATGCCCCTCGTTTTTGCGAAAGTTCTGACGCCAGGGCTTTACGCATATATCTTCGGCCCAACTATTAGGACTCATGACAGAGTCCGCAACATGAACCGGAACACCCAACTTAAATGAGGCATACCGCCCCCGTGGTTTTAACTCCTCCACAGTACAGACATCCTCACCACACACAGATTTGAGATGATCACTAACCTGCTACACTGTGGTACCCTCCTGGACGTAGTAGAGATGAAGATACCTCCATCTTTCAGCAGCTCGTAGTGACGTGACTCCAGCAGCGGCAGTGCCTCTAAGCATACCAGGATGGGAGGCACGCATTCGTTTGCTTTTTACTTCTACCCATTCATTTGCATTTGTTTCATTAACGTTCAAAACAGGCGAGATTGAGTCAGTGTGATCAACGTGTGCAGGTTTCAAAGAGATAGTTGGCATGTTGCCCGCAGTCACGGAATTCACGGTTCTCTCAGTAAGCCCATTAGTTTGTGTTTTTGCAATAGGTTTAGGGCTGATTGCCGTTTTTGTTTCACGCGGGAAGCAAAACTCTCATTCTTAGGTGCTGTACAGTTGTTATTGCTTTCATTCTTCTTAGAATCTTTGTTAGAGGCACACATTTTGGTAGCATATGTCTGCTTCAGATCATCAATTTTCTTCGTTAACATATCTATTTTGTCAAAGATTTCGCTGCGAAAGACAGTAAACTGTTCTGACACTATCGCTTTGATCTTTTCAGTTAATTGCAATTCTAATTCAATACTTTTCCTGTTAAGTTCACTAACAATTGAAGTTTTTAAGTTATTCAGAGTGTTGTAGCTCAATCCGTCATCTTGCACTGCGCTAGAGGCATGACGTGGCTTAGCACGCATAGTAACATAATCAGGGCTCATTTCAGAAGTAACGCGTGCAAAACTAGCTCCTGGGAGATCAGTCACATTTCCAAGGCTATTCATCGAGATGTCTTGGTATTGATGAGCCCCATTTCCATCTTGACTAAGTCGCTGACGTATTGGTGTACAGGTGTTATCGCCTTTCGGTAATTTACTACGGCATTCCAAACAGATCCAGGAGTTTTTAAATTCCACAGAGAGAGTAGAAAAAATTTCCTCAGTATAATTAGCACATAATAAGTCAAATATTTTTCTGCATTTTGCACACTTCATAAATGCATTATCTTCTCTTACTGTCCCCTGACATCCCGCGCAGAGAGTAGTCCTCGGTGTCATGTTTGCGCTCTGCGGCACACTGTACGTATAATAGTCACACTAGCGGCGGGCGGGCGAAGCTGCGCAGGTGCGCGGCAACGGCACACGATGACTAACGTCGGCCGTGTTCGCCAGCAGTGAGCGTTCCGCGGGTTGTCGTAGGTCAGGGTCCGCAACGGTTGAATATTTTTTTTTTAAATGCTTTTGATCGTATTAGACACAACTTTTGACCAAATTGAAAACTGATTGCACCACCGAATAGACTGTTTCACTGGCAAAATTTTGGTTGTAAATACGACTACTAACAACAACTTTTAACAACCAAAAATGATATTAATCACGGAGCAAATAATACGTATGTTTACAATTCGAAATCCAAGACGGTACTCGGCTATACTCGCGCTTCGTCCTCAAGATTAGTATAAATACATAAATATTATTATATGACTAATTGTAGTAACGCACAAGTGATACCGCTCTAACACTATAGTTGAGAGGATTTCTATCCATGAAAATTTAATTTTTATGCTGGTACGCTTTCTTAACTTAGTATCCCGCTTTCCGTTCATAGCCCGTCATTCGCATTTTAGTGCTCGCCGCCGCAACACGTAATTTTTTCTGTGTTCTCGCCATCGAGTCTAAAATATAGTTTTAAACGTGAAAAGTGATGGTGATTAATAAATAATAATCTACAATATTGGAAATGTAGTAATAAATCCAAAGAAGAACTAAAATATTCCTTAGAAAATACCTCCACAAAAAAAAAAGTTGTGATAAATGTAAATAGCGATGGTGATTTTGAAAAAAGTGAAGTTGGTTCTGCGATGATTACAAACTAATGAAACCTGAATTTGCCACACCGGGCCTATTCGACGCATAAAACGTAATGCAATCTGGATTTGCCACATGGGCTTATTCGCCGCATATAACGTTAAACTGTACAACGATTACAAAATGCAACCTCAGAATCTGCCACACCGGGCTTTTTCGACGCATAAAAACGTAATGCAATCTGAACCTGCCACACCGGGCTTATTCGCCGCATATAACGTTAAATTGTACAACGATTACAAAATGCAACCTCAGAATCTGCCACACCGGGCTTTTTCGACGCATAAAAACGTAATGCAATCTGATTCTGCCACACCGGGCTTATTCGCCTCATATAACGTTAAGTAATTGTACAAGAAGAATCGCCGCCCCTGCCGCGTGCCGCTTAGCTGCTACTCTGCTGCCGCCGCTGCTATCACCGTTGCGTGAAAAGACTTGCTTTAGACCGATTCGAGGTATTTTCTTGCTATAAAAGAATCCTTGAATTTTTCTTGCTTGATCCTTCCAACACCACACATATGAGTATGTGGGCCATTTTCCGCCGGCGCGTGCGCCGTGGGGATATGATATTGAAGGTATTGTTTTGCTTTTGAACAAAGAACTATTTTTCTTGAAGCTTTTTCTTACCTAAACTTCAATTAGCTCTTATAAAAAGCGTGAGCTAATGCTATGATATTCATTATTTGTTCACCCTTAAGTCATTTGAAAATGCCTCTTGAATAAGAGGCAATAGCAATAATTTGCTACATTAAAACTATTAACTTATCAAGTCTGTTATTGAAAACTTCAGAACTTTCATGGTTTGATATAAGGTGTTCATACCTACCCACAAATTAAAACATAATTTATGTGTTAAACATTAAAAATTATGTGCTTGTTATGAGCTATAGTGGCAATAATAGCAAATTCATCAACAACTGTTGTAATGTCAGCGGCAAGCCAAGATTATAACGGACATGGTTCCGATCGCAGTCATCCTTACACCAAAATTATACTGTGTTTTTATACGTGCACGCCACGGTATGGCGCTGGCTTTGTGTTTTTTTATCATAGTGTATAAGCAACCAGATATCTGGTTGATTCATGATTATCAGCTTCATGATTGCGGAAATTGTCGCCGCTTGTCTGGTGGATTGGCGAGCGCGGGTCTCGCCTTCTCGTGACCTGGAGCTGCTGCCTCCTAAATCCTGTGCATCCAGGTGCGTCTTTTTAGGTGTGCATCCACTCGTTGTCCGGTTGCTAAATCCTCGCCTGTTGAACAACAGTAACCCATGTAAGGGTTGAGGTTAGCTGGAAATCTTAAGAAGTTTCATGAGTCCATTGTTCAATGTGAAAGGGATATTAATAAACAAGGATATAAAATATCAAGCTTAATTAAAGAAATGTATATTTCCTAAGCGATAAGCACTTATAAGTTAACTAATAATTTTCAACCAAAATATTAACAAGGAACTGTAAAATTGCAAACGTTGGTATAAGAACCATACTAGACCATTTTTGTTTTGTCTGAAACAATAAAAGACTGCCTACATGACAGGGAGGTGTCCTATCTAAAATATAATTAATAGTGTTAGTTTTGTCACATGGCTGTTTGCAATCGAGAGCAAGTAGCTAAGTTCTCCTATTAGAAACACTATTTATAATAAGACTTGTTAGGCTTTACCTTGAACTGCACTGCAAAAAGTGAAAAAACCAAGTGCAGATGTTTTGTGTTTTACTGACCCAAGGCCACCTAAGCTAATTAATGCAATCTACGAAAAACAAAAGCCATTAATGAATACAACAAAACTTATTACGAGTATTATATATGAGCCCATTTTCCGCATCGGGAAAACTTAACCTCCATTACTTACGTATTATTGACGTGTCTGGAATACCAGCCCAAATCAAGCCAAGTGAAATTAAGTCTGTTCTAAAGGCTATGAATAGAGGGAAATCACCAGGACACGACGGCCTCAGTGTAGAACACCTACTTCATGCAGGGCCACACTTGCCGCGGGTTTTGTCTTTGCTCTACACCTTTTGTATTAGGCATTCATACCTACCTACTGAACTGATGAGGACCATTGTGTTACCTATCATTAAGAACAAGACGGGAGATTTGTCGGACAAAAACAATTATAGGCCAATCTCACTGGCTACTATACTCGCTAAAGTGCTTGATGGTTTGCTTGAGGGACAGCTCAGTCAGCGCCTTAAGATACACGATGCACAATTTGGTTTTAGACCTGGCCTATCCACGGAAAGTGCTGTGCTGTCTCTGAAGCATACCGTGGAGTACTATACGCAGAGAAAAACGCCAGTGTACGCCGCGTTCCTGGATCTTTCCAAGGCGTTTGACCTGGTTAACTATGACCTGCTATGGTCTAAGCTCCATGATATGGCATTGCCGGTGGAACTTATCACTATTTTTAGATATTGGTACGGTCATCAAGTTAACCAGGTCAGATGGTCAGGAGCTCTGTCGGACGCTTATGTGCTAGAGTGCGGACTGAGACAAGGAGGTCTAACATCTCCCGCTCTTTTCAATCTCTACGTAAATGGTCTCATCGTTGGGCTTAGCAACACCGGTGTAGGCTGCTCTATTGACGGTTGCATGGTCAACAGTATAAGTTATGCTGACGACATGGTGTTGTTGAGCCCATCGGTGGGTGCGTTCCGTAGACTGTTGGCAGTGTGTGAGGCGTATGCCGCTGAGCATGGACTCAGATATAATGTAGCGAAGAGTGAGTTCATGATTTTTCGAGCTGGGAAAAAGACTCCCTCACATGTGCTTCCGGTTAGGCTCATGGGCACTGCATTAAGCAAGGTATCACAGTTTAAATACTTAGGGCACATTGTAACAGAAGACTTGTCAGATAACTGTGATATTGAGCGAGAGCGGAGAGCTTTGGCAGTCCGATGCAACATGCTTGCCCGCAGGTTTGCCAGGTGTACAATACCCGTAAAAATAACCCTTTTTAAGGCATTCTGTCAGACCTTCTACACCGGCAGCCTGTGGTGCAGCTATACGCAGAGGACAATCAATGCACTTAGGGTGCAGTATAATAACGCCTTCAGGATGTTGATGGGCCTTCCTAGATTCTGCAGCGCGTCAGCCATGTTCGCAGAGGCGAGAGTCGATGACTTTCACTGTGTTGTGAGAAAGCGTATTGCCTCAGCGTGGAGCAAATAATGTCTTCAATGCGTTGTATGTTTTTATAGGGAAAATATTGACAGCGGATTTTCATCTTTTACTCGAATTTGATTGACAGTTCCTGTTTCAAATTTTGAAATGCACCAAAAAGGATCCATATAAATTTATAAAATCATAAATTTATTACAAAGCCACATCTCAATCTCAAGAAATCCGCATAAAAATGCTTGATCCCTAGACACTTTTGATGCGTGTATTTAGATCGGCTGGGCAGTTTCAAATATTTTACTAGCCTTGATATGGCTACTGGATTCCATGAGGTGCCTATGAAAGACGATGATTCCGTAAGTAAAACAGCCTTCGTAACGCCTGAAGGGCACTACGACTATCTCAAAATGACATACGGACTCGCTAACGCACCTATTATCTATCAAAGAATCATCTCTAAAACTCTTAGGCATCTGAAGCCGTGAAAGTACTAACATACATAGATGACGTCCTCATTATGTCCAATTCGGTCGAAGATGGCTTAAAGACTTTACGTGAAGTGCTGACAACGCTTACAGAAGCAGGATTTTCAGTTAACCTTAAGAAGTGTACATTTTTGGACACTCAACTCGAATATTTGGGTAGAGTGATTGGACATGGTCAGGTACGGCCGAGCCCAAGCAAGACCGAAGCTTTAGTTAAATCCCCAAAACCAACCAATGTAAGAGAGGTTCGCCAATTTCTGGGTCTAGCAGGCTAATTCCGTCGATACATTGCAAATGATGCCTCTAGGACCGCATGTATTGCAAAACTGCTTAGAAAAGGCCAGCCTTTCATTTGGGGTACAGAACAGGACAAAGCTCGTTATTATGTCATCAAGTGTCTAACAGAGGAACCTGTCTTAGCAATCTTCGATCCTAAGTTACCCACTGAGCTTCATACCGACGGCAGTGCTTTAGGCTATGGCGCGATACTACTACTAGAGCATGAAGGGAAACGGAAGCGAGTTGTCGGCTATTTTAGCAAATCCACGCAGGGTGCTGAATCGCGTTATCACAGCTACGAGCTTGAAACTCTGGCAATTGTACGCGCGTTACAGCATTTTCGACATTATTTAATTGCCATTAAATTTAAAATTGTTACCGACTGTAACTCACTAAAATTGACAGAGCGTAAGCGGAATTTGGTACCACGCGTGGCGCGCTGGTGGATTTACATGCAAGATTTTCAGTTCACGCTTGAGTATCGGAAGGGTTGCCTTATGTAACATGCTGACTCCTTCAGCCGACAGCCCGTAAACGTCCTAACCATTCAAAATCCACGTAATTGGGGAAAAATTGCTCAAACGGCTGATTTAGAGACCCATAGTCTAATACAAAAACTCAGAGAGGGTCAATTAGATACTACCCGGTTTGTTTTACGTAATGATTTGTTGTACTATCAGTATGCGTCGACAGGTGAAGACTCTCGTCTTCTCTGTTTTATTCCAAAAGGACACAGACTTAGTCTCCTTAGAGTATTTCACGATGATCATGACCACATTGGGATTGATAAAACCACCGACATGATATTGCGTCATTTTTGGTTCCCCGGAATAAGAGCCTTCGTAAAAAAGTATATTGGTCACTGTATTATATGCCTGGCACATAAGAAGGTACCCAAAGCACCTAATCAACCCATTGAGTCGTGGACCAAAACCCGATACACCCTTCTCAGTAGTTCACGTTGACGTTCTCGGACCGCTAACGGAGTCGAACGGTTTCAAGTATATTCTCATAGTCGTCGACCCATTTTCTCAGTACTGCCTATTGTACCCATTATACAGACAAGACACTGAAGAATTAATACGTGTTTTCACCCATGCTGTCTCTCTATTTGGCACCCCATCTACAATTGTCTGTGACCGGGCCAGGATGTTTGAAAGTGCATCATTTCAAGGTTGGGTGGCCGGTTGGGGCTACGCCTTACATTTCATAGCCCCAGAAATGCATCGCGAAAACGGCCAAGTCGAGCGGTACTGTAGAAAAGTCCTCAACATACTGCGGATTGAGGTCAACAATTAAGGAGCCTCCTGGTCTGATGTATTATGGAAGGTGCAGCTTGAACATAACGAGGCAATCTACGACTCGTGCCTCACCTCTTCAGCTATTAACCGGAATCGAGGGGACCACTCCAGTCTTAAGGTCTCTTGTGCGAGATGTTGCGCTAAAAAACTCCCATCCAAACCGAGGAGCCCTAATGACATTGCGAAGACAGAGAACGGCAGAACTGCTAGCTGCTAATCAGTGGAAGCAGGATACTTATGTCAACGAAGGTCGTCGACAACCTCGCACCTTTGAAGTTGGCAGTTTTGCTTTTGTTAACAAGGGTTCACAGAGTACCGGGAAGCTGGACTCAGGAATGCGAGGTCCATACAAGATAGTTCGAGCACTGCGGCATCACCGGTACGAGCTTGAGTTGCTTGCCGGATCATACGGCAAGAAAACTCAAACGGCCGCAGAACTTATGGTTCCGTGGCGCGGCGAGTGGACTCCCGACGCATGTGAAGCATTCTTTGGCAGCGGTTTGCCTGTTAACACTTAGCCCCGACATTGTGGCTGTAGTTTGCCTCGCTATTGTGGCCGTGTTAGCCCCGCTATTGTGGCTGTAGTTTGCCCCGCTATTGTGGCCGTGTTAGCCCCGCTATTGTGGCTGTAGTTTGCCCCGCTATTGTAGCTGTAGTTCGCCCCGCTATTGTGGCTGACATCGTGGCGATTTCTTACTACGACACTGAGGTAATTTTACTAGCCCCGAAACAGTGCATATTACTTTCTAGAATATTGACACTAGAAAGGTTTTGAAGACTTATCTGACGTTAAAAATGCCCGTGTTTGTCTCATTAATGTCCAAGAATCCGGACTTGTTCATTGGTGGGACAATCAGTTTCAAAGCTATGTATTCTGTATGTGGCTATCATATTTGGACATTATTTGTTGCCGACTGCTGTATTTTGGTCACTCGAAGTGCACTCTAGTGATCATTTTGCCGTGGAAGGTTGCAAGTGATGACGAAGAAGATATGAAACGACTACTAATAGATTTGTTTTGTTTTAGACGATACTGTAATAATTGGTGCCAATGAAGTTCAAGCCCTTGAAGCTCAGGACGGAGAGAAGCAGAGGGACAAAGCTGAGGAACTCGGAAATGAGGGGAATGCTGAGGGGAATCAAGCTGACGTGGACGGTCAGCTGCCAGGAGAAGCCGTCTTAGAGATTTCTCCCTAACCCGGCCCCTCTACACAGTGACGTCAGATGGTGGGGCGTAGTGAGGCGAGTAGTCACGCCACACCGGCTGGCGCGGCGATCGTTCACTTTACCTCGAGCGCTCGGATGCGACGGACGTGCCTTCAGTGTCTTATTTTAAAAAAATCATTTTCACCTCTGATTTATTAGACTAGTCATACCATTAATGAGCTAAGTATTAAGTTGCATCCAGTTGCATACAGTTTTCTTATAGTATCAATTTAATTATTGTTCATAATGAATAAAAGTTTATAAGTACAGCTTGAATAACTTCTATCGATATCATTTACTACAAATCTTGCATGCTTCTGTATGTTCAGCCACTGGTGCGCTTTGGGGAATGACATATTTTTTCGTCTTTCCACGAAGCGCAAGTCAATGGTGTGCTTCGGGGAATAGTTGAAGTGCGCCTCGTCTTGTGCGCTTCAAATGTGTGCGCCTCGAGGAATACCTCAAATATGACACTTTAAATTTTAACCGTAAATATAGCGTTTACTATTTACTCAAAATGTTTTGATACTACATAGCAGAAGCCGCCTTCCAGCTTGCGCCTCCGGGCGTCATAAACATCAGAAAACAATGCACTTCAATAATGAAATTATTGGTGGAACGATGACTACAATTATTAGACCAATCCTGGTCGTAGTGGTTTGTCTCTTTGCGGACTTCCCAAAAAGAACGAAAATAGAATAGCTTAATACCTACATTCCAGTTTTTATTTTATAATAATAAGTCAACTATAATGTAATATATGGATAGCATTCCAAAGGCGTGGTTAGTTTAATGAGTCAATGCAAAGATTCAAAGATGTAATATTACAAAAACAGTTAAACATACTTAAAAGTGGCTATTCTTTGGACTTGATTGTGATATAGTCTTTGTTTTTTAAAAATAAACTAAGTAATCCTTTCTCCTATTGATTATATTGCTTATTTGAAAATATAAATATACTTATTTACAAACAGTGTGGAGGCTGTTGTGAAAAATTAAGAACTTAAATTCACTTTAGTGACCTGAACACACTTCAAAATGTCTTTGACTTAGTTATTTCAACCACAAGTTTCAGGAAGGCGCATAGTTTTTGTTACCAAGTGTTACAGCATCCGAAGTATGAATCTCACAGCGGATTCAGTGTGCGAGGTTTGGAATGAGTTTTACAGAATATCTCTACAGATCTGAATTGTTGTTAACGCTGATACATAGCAATTATAGACTTTAATTGCGATAATATCAATCTGGTACTTACATAATATGAGTTTTAAGTCGTTTACTCGATTTAAAATTTTCTTTTCACAAGTAAATTAACGAGAAATGAAAGTTTTAAGGACTTCTAGTTTTGACTCCTTAATCCTTAATAAGTTACGGATTAAGGTAGCTAGTAACTATTAATTTTCATCAAACAAAGCTAATTCAAACTCAAAATTATAGCACAAAAACAATAAATTGGGTTTGGCATTTTTTGGATATAGCGAAAATACTGTTTTGTAGCGATAGGATCGCCCAAGGTGCTCGATATTCTTTAATACTTTATGAGTATCATATTTCTAATTTTTTGAATTCTACTTTGCACGTGTTATTACAAAATATATATATACATATTGGGGTAAAAAGACTTTCTGTTCTGTTTATCAGGGATAATGTAGGGTTTTAATGGTGAAAGACTTCAAATCGGTCCAGTGATATCTGAGCATGCAATGCAAACGATCGAATCATTCCTCTTCATAATATTAAATAACTAGTATAGATAATACAAAAAGTAGTTGGTTGTTTTATCTGTAAAAAAAAAATCTAACCAACACAAACTAACTTTAGCAAATCTTTTGAGTGGTTTTGTTTGTTTTGCAAAAGCTTTTTGAATAAAGTTTCAATTTCGAAAAACCCTAACATGATCTTCGTTGCCTTTCATCTTTGTTGCCTGCGACTTGGTGGCTGACCACACCAGTGCACACTCCACTTGTGTCTGCAGCTTTGCTGTACGATTGTAAAAAACAATAACAAAACAGGGCTAATAAGATGTGTCTGGCCCTAATTTCAGAACAATATACTTACATAGTTAAGATAGATATTAATAATTTTAAGGTAAATAATGATGTGTAGCATACATTTTACACATTACGGTGCGTCTTTGTTCCATATTTGAAAAATATACGTAAAGTAATGTATCAATGTGATATTTTAGTAACTGAAATATCACGGCAAATTGACGTTATTCCCCAATATCACTCCCAAGCTCTACAATTAGTCATATAATAATATTTATGTATTTATACTAATCTTGAGGACGAAGCGCGAGTATAATTAATGATTAAACGAACTTACCTTAAGTGAAGTTCTATCATAATTATACGAAGCGCTTTGTCCGAAAAGATTAGTATACACTCCCTGCCCACCCGATACCCCTAAATGTATGGGGAAATACGTCAAACTTAAATAATGTATGACATGAATCTCTAAACTTAATGACGAGCTATGTACGGAAAGCGGGATACTAGGTTAAGAAAGCATACCAGCATAAAAATTAAATTTTCATGGATAGAAATCCTCTCAACTATAGTGTTAAAGCGGTATCACTTGTGCGTTACTACAATTAGTCATATAAAAATATTTATGTATTTATACTAATCTTTTCGGACGAAGCGCTTCGTAGGTATAATTATGATAGAACTTCACTTAAGGTAAGTTCGTTTAATCATTAATCAATCTAGAAATAAGCCAAATTTCTGTCTCATTCCTTAGAACAGAGTTTGAATGTTGTTTTTTGAATGGTTATTTTTTGTTAATTTTGACATATCTTTAAATATTGTAATTTTATTAATTCAATTGTTAATTTGTTTTTTGTGAAATATTATTGGACATTTATTCATCTTATTTATATTAGACATGCGATTTAATGATGAAGAATGACTTTTTTTCTAATTGATAATTTGTAATTTATTTGTGTTTATTTTGTAACTTTGAGATATTTCCACGCTTCTCATTACTAGAAAGTTTTAGTGATACTTACTCTATTTTTAAGATCAATATTGTACCTAAAGTTATGTAAATAAAATTTCTGATTCTGATTCTGATTCTGAACAATACTCGTATTATTGATTTTTACCAATTCATATTTTTTTTATATTGTACAATTAAATAAAGCTACTTGCACTAATCTTTTTTTTTAATTTGATAAATAAATAACCGACGACCTATATCTTTGACCTTACAAGATTTTATCGTTTATTTTTAAGATTGAGATTGTCATCTCTGCTTTCGACGAGATTTCCATTATGAACCCAGTAACTAGGAGCGCCATATGAGACGTAAGGGGTGACGCGTTTGATTCCCGCATTTTGCAACTGTTAGTTGAGCGAAACACTACGAGGGGCATGCCGAAAGAAGTTAGATACTCTTTACTCAATTGATTGACACTAGCACGTTATACACCATCTTAGGCTGGTTGTTTATTGATATATTTGAAAATAGAACACACATATTTTCATTTATTTTTATTTGAATGAGCATCATTTTTCGGATAATCTGGCGGGAATTCGCTTGCAGCAATGAAGCTCAGTCGACGTGATTTTCGCGTTATGATTTATTATGACAATAAAAAAGGTTTAAAGCCTCAAGAATGTTTTGAACTTTTGGCTACTACTTACTTTTGGTGAGTCTGCTTGTTCACGAGCAACAGTATTTAACTGGTTTGCTGAATTTAAAAGAGGACGGGGATGTCTCGAAGATGAAGCGAAGACAGGTCGGCCGCTTACCGCGGTCACACAAGAAAACGTTTGTACAGTCGAAATATGTAGAGCTGGAGCGGGAACTGGGAATGGGATCAGCAGCAATGCAAACCATAATTCAAGACCACCTTTCTCTCCGTAAACGTTTTTCGAGATGGGTGCCGCACAAACTTACCGATGAGCAGAAAGACCGTCAGGTGGATTGGTGCCTATTCATGATAGATAAATTCGGTGACGAGAAAAAAAACGTGTATGATATACTGACTGGTGACGAAACATAGCTATATAACTATGATCCCGAAACAAAGCGACAGGCGACTGTATGGTGTTATGAAGATGAACCATAAATAAATAAAATAAACTAACTCCAACGAAATGTCGCCGTGCACTAAGCACACAGAAACAAATGATCGCCTCGTTTTTCTGCAAAACGGGTCATACTGCTACTGTAGTGCTAGAGGATCAAAGAACAGTGAACTCTGAAAGGTATGTGACAGTTTGTGCTCCAACAGTAATACCGGCTATATACCGGCTTGGTGTGACAAGCCACCGGAGTCAGGAATCCGGCACCTTCTCTGGCACCACGACAATGCGGCGCCGCACACGTCTGCCAGAACTTTGAAAACTTTTTCGACTTTTCAAAAAGTGTGTCAATCCTTCCTCGTCCACCATATTCCTCTGACCTAGCGCCTTGTGATTTTTACCTGTTTCCAAAAATTTAAGAAAAACTAAAGGGTGAGAGGTTTGATAGGAAAGAAGATGCACTGGCTGCCTATAATTTCGAGATTTCTGAGGTGTCTTTAGAGTGGTCACAGGTATTATCCAATTGGTTAAAACGTATGGAAAAGTATACACTTTTCCATACGTTTGAGGGTGATCAGGGTGAATACTTTGAAAAGATCGATACGTGTACTAAAGAATAAATTTTATAATTTTTAACAGACAGGACAAGGAATTAGGCAAGTGGCGTCTCCCAGCACACCCAGACCAGAGCCTATTATGAAAAGATTTCCTGAATTGACTCGATTGGAAATCGAACCCGGGACACTACGTTAGTCCAAGCCAGAAATCGAGCGTACTACGCCAATCGTGTCGTCAAAATACAACACAACAGTAAGATTCGGGAATCACATCAGTGACAGTGAGGCAATGTCGTAATGTAACGATCAAAATGAAATCTTATTTTTTTCACCACAGTGATATGCTCCTGGTGAGAGCAAGTCCGGTGCAAGTCCGGTTCAAGTCCTAAAAAAGATCGCAATCGCTAGTGCCCAAACTTTAGTAGTGAGACTATCCTGATGAACTCTTCTCGAACATCGCACAGTGAACCTGCTTAGTTTGGGGTCAGATAATCTTGGTATAATTTGTCCCGGATGTTTATTTATTTATTTATCCGCTCTACGATTCAAACTTTCAGATATTTGAAGAATTTCAGATACCGAGCAATGATGGGAATACGTTCGTTCGAACAAGAACTATCTGAATGTGAATCATACGGCGTTAAGGAAAAATATCCTCGTAGTTTTTTAGTATGCTAAGCAATATAATTTAATTGTATAAAGAACGGTGAGTGCTACAATACTTTCAAAGTTTCACGAAACTTCTAAAATAACAGGAGTAGATAGCCTTACTGACTTTATATAAATAAATAAATAAATAAATATGCGCCAGACAACACACCTCTTGTAATAGTCTCGAAGTAGGGATCAATATCCCTGTGTCACGAGGTACCACACAAGGAAATCAGCCAGGGGCGTCTCCCAGCACACCCAGACCCCGAGTCAATTCAGAAAAGATCGTTTCCTGAATTGACCCGACCGGGAATCGAACCCGGGACACTAAGGAAATCGAGGCGAGAAACCGTGCTACAGCGCACTAAGCCAATCGTGTCGTCAAAATATATATAAATATTTACTATCAACTTTAAATCAGTAAATAATGTGTGTTCTGTCACCTGAGTGATTTGGAATTCAAATTTGTACAGAATTACTTCACTAAAACTGGCGATCAAGGGTTACTTTGAGCATAAACTTTAACACAATTAACTATTGTTTAACAGAAAAAAACGCTTTTGAATGCTATTCAAAACATTTTTAAAGTTTATTAACAATATTTTCAATATTTTATTTTCTAATAGAGAGTTTAACCAGTGCAGAAACATCCTGAGTTCAGGTATTCAGTCCTCCTGTTTTCCTAATAAAGTTTACATTCATAATGGAGCTACTACAGGACCCTCAGAGAATAAAAAACTAGATCTAGGGTAGCGGTAGTGACTTATTTTGGTCTAAATTACAATTTTTTCTCGAATCCCCTAACATTTTCACTTTTCACTACCTTATCAACTTTAACTACAATGGAAAAATTAATACAAAAACATTAGTAGTTGGTTCTCACTGATCATGGACGAACTTACTCTAAAAAGGGAAATCCAGGCCAAAATAACGGAAAAATATAAAAAATAGAATGTGTATATTTATTACATTTACAAAACAATTTAACTATCTTCTACCACTGCATAATTAAGAGATAGTACTACCACTAGCTCCTGAGCCTGATGCAACAGCAGATTCATTTTCCATTGTATGTGATGGAGGGTGTTCCAAAACATTATCGATCAGTCCAAATGTTTTTGCCTCAGTAGGGGACATAAAATTGTCTCGTTCCATTGAGTCTCGGACCTTATCAGCAGGCAATCCAGTATGCTTTACATATAAACCATTAATTTGAGCTTTGAGTTTCAATATCTCTTCAGCTTGAATCTGAATATCAGTAGCTTGACCTCTAACACCTCCAGATGGTTGGTGGATCATAATGCGAGAGTTTGGGAGAGCATGGCGCATGCCTGGAGCACCTGCTGCCAGCAACAAGGAACCCATGCTGCAAGCCTGGCCGACGCACCACGTCGCCACTGGAGGACTGATGTACTGCATAGTATCGTATATTCCCAGACCAGCCGTTACGTTACCGCCCGGTGAGTTTATATATAAATGAACTGGCTTCTTACTTGATTCTGACTGCAGAAACAGCAGCTGTGCTACAACTAGTGAGCTTATATCGTCGTTTATAGGACCCATAAGGCATATTATTCGTTCGCGCAGCAATCTCGAGTATATATCGTAAGCTCGCTCACCTCTGCCGGTCTGCTCGACCACGATGGGAACCATGCCAAGAAAAGCTGGTTTGGAGGTGCAAATGGTCCTTTGAGCATTGCTTAGGGCTATTGAGTTAATAGTTGATGCTGTTTTCGTAAGATGACGAATGTAATTCATTGCCATTTTGATACCATAAAAGTTTCAATTTTTTTAAAGTCAGACTTTCCAATATGCGTTGAATGTTTGCACCTTTATTATAAACAAAACAGTTGTATTACTAATAACCTAAGATATCGTTTTTAATAACATTACCAGTGATTTGATAAATTCTATGCCATTTCTATAACATTTTTTTAGGTTGACCACAGAGGTTGACTGACACAGGTTGACAAGACAACAATCATACAACCATTGACAACTTTGACATTGACAGATTGTTTTTTGGAATATGTTCCACGGCTATAGAGGAAACATTTTGCAGCCAAATCTTAACCAGTTATTGCCACTGCGCTATTTGCAATATTTATCTAATAATAATAAGTAAGTAGAGTATTTATTACGGAAACAGACTAATTGGTAACAAAATAGCAACTGAACCACATTCTGCCTCTATTTTCTCAAACTAGCAACGTGACCCTATTGGGTATGGGAACAAAAATCAAACATGTCATAATGGATAGATTATAATCCAATCACGTGAAAGGACGTCTAAACGACCCAATAGGCAAGAAGGCTAGAGACTAAGGAGAGATAACTCCCGAAGTGGGGGTAAGCTTTCGAGGGCCGAAAGTCGTATACTCTGTGCCGGGCAAAACGCTGTATTGCGCATGTGCAGCGGCAGCTATTTGTCATTTCATGGTCACATGGTTTTGTTTTGAACGGTGTCACGTGCGACAGTTGTTGTTTTTCGAGGTTGTGTTGACCAATTTTGACACTTCGCGAGGATCATTTTGACACTTCGCGAGGATCGCGGCAAAGAAGCGTAATGCGCATGCGTCACTGTGGGATACGGATTTAGTCCAACCCTTTCCAGGGAGTTATCTCTCCTTAGTTTCTAGCCTTCTTGCCAATAGGTTTCAATTGTGAGATGTCAATTTGATTACTGTCAAGAGTCCAGTTTGCCAACGTATTAAATATATCCTCGATCCTTTGCTTTTAAAAATGTTAAATATTTAAATAAGGCTTAAAATACAAATACCCCGAAATGGTTTTCGATTTAGCTAATCAAATGCTAGGTACTTCTACTGCATGGTATTAATGGGCTTTCCAGATAGCAGATTTAAAATTCCCCCAGGTGAAATATATTTTTCCACAAAGTTATTTTTAATAATACGTAAATTAATTTACTCCCATTGGTAGACGGGTAGGTAGGACTTAAAATAGCCATTCGCTATAATCCCAACCCTTTCAGGTAGGGCTTGGTTTCAGAACTTGGCAAAATATAAATATATAAATATAAATATGCGCCAGACAACACACCACTTGTCATGGTCTCGAAGTAAGGATAAATATCCTTGTGTTACGAGGTACCAGACAGGAAAATAAGCAAGGGGCGTCTCCCAGCAAACCCAGACCCGAGCCAATTTAGAAAAAGTCATTTTTCTGAATTGACCCGACCGGGAATCGAACCCGGGACACCACGGAAGCGAAGGCGAGAAACCGTGCTACAGCACACTGCGCCAATCGTGTCGTCAATTGAATTGAAATTTGTGAAATTTGTGTGTGAAAATTGAAATTGAAAATTGTGAATTGTATCTAAAGTCTACTTCTCACATTCTCATGAGATTGTACATGATGAACGGCGAGCTCTATTTCGTCGTAAGTGCAGTAAATCAGTAATTTACTCCTCATAATTTATTTACCACGAATCCGGGAAAAAACACATGTGGGAACACTAAGTAAATTTGTGACGTCATGAATTCGCAATATTTAAAAATTTATAAAAAATAACTACCGGCTAGATCAACGAAATATTCAAATCAATCACATACCTACTTATAGTATGTAGTAAAAGGTATTCAAAAAATATATTTAAAAAAAAATCGTTCCCATACCCAATTGCGTTTCTCGCATTTTGACAGCTTTACGCTTGTGAAGTTATTAGGTAGTCGACTTTAAATTAAAGCATTATTTGAGTAATAATAATACGCGATCAACGTTAATTCCCTTATTCTGTAAAGTTAGTTAACCATTCGCATTGAAATATTATGTACTAACTAGGGTATTAACATAATACTTCAATGACCATTCGATCACGAGGAGCTAGATTTTACTCATGCAAGTATTTTATTATACTTACCACCCAACACAGTTTTAAATCACACGCCGTGCCGCGCGACCGAAGGCAGACCGTTTAAAATGCAAAACAAAAAAACTTTATAGAATGAAAAAAATAAGTAATGGTTCTCAATCAACAAGCTCATTTTGTTTATTCATTATAAATTCTAACGATGACCATTTGTAAAATAATGTAAAAATTATCACTGAAAAACTTATGTACCTACCTAACTTCTATATAAATTACGAGCTCTAACTAAAACATAATATTTTAGATAAGGAACTTTGGAGTCAATAGGTACATACTGTGTTACAAGTATCATAATTCTCAACAAGCATCTATAAATAAACATTATCATTAAAAACTCTAGCAGCGAACTAAAGCTTCATTTCGGCAGCCGGCGTCGCAGTTTCATAAGAGCTTCCTGTCTTTTCTTTTCAATTATCGTTTTTATATCTACAGGTTTAGTATTCATTTGTGTGTGGATGATCTGTTGTGAATCACAACTATTTGTAATAAGATTGCTTTTCTGTATATTGCTAGTCACTGAGCTGGGAAGCCTTGGCTGGAACTTGGTATTTTTTACTGTTTGCTGTGTCCGTGGTTCAGGCATTGAGTGGATAGTATTCTTCTGTGTTGATGTGAATGGTAGCTGCCTTTTTGCTAGCAACTTTTCTCTGGCTAACTGGTGTTTTCTTTTTATTTCATCTGGAGTGCACCTTATTGGGGAATCTGAAACTAAAAATAATACAATATTTAATTATAAAAAGGCTTTTTAGGAGTTTATTAATATGTCAAAGCAATAAATAACTTACGAGATAAGTCCTCATTCTTGTCAGGCATTGAATTATATCTTCCAAATACCATTCCACTAGTTGAAGGTTTATTAATTGCAATTGATGGAGACTCCGGCATGGAACTGTGACGAGTAAAAACAGATTTTGAAGAAGGACTGCCATCATGTACTATTAGTTCTTTGAGAGTCCAATCTGATTCTATTCCAAGCTTTGTTTTTTGATCAGAAACCTTACTTTTGATAGGCATTTGAGTCAATTGTTCCAGTGCACTGTCATTTAGATTTCCTACAAAACTGTCAAATGAATCATTGCCAAGTTTAGGTGAATCAAACTTTTTAACTTTAGTCACTGCGGGTGATTCTAATTTAATACTGTTCAGTATTGCATCCATTGAATCTTGATCCATTCTGAAGTCAGTACTGGCTTGAATATCTCTTGTACTTGTCCTCATTTTACGATGTGATTCATAACAAGCCCGTTTTGGAGTTGTTGGCCGGCACTCAGTGAAATTTTCCTCAACAATTTGACTAGCTTTTATAAGACATTCATTCATGGAGTCATCTGATTCCAATGCAGTTTCTGGTTCAGGTTTTGGGAATTTGGAGCTTAATACATTTTTCCTTAAGCACCATGATGTATTTCTCTTTCCAGTCTTTGGGGAATGTTCTGGAGAATCATTAAAAATATCTTCTTCGCTTCCTGATTGTAGAGTTTCCTTCATCAGACCCTGCTGTGTTTTGGCTAATAGCTCTGGTAATTTTTGGTTCAGCTCCAGTAACTCTTGAAATAGTTGTGTTTTATGTGGGATTTTCATTGGTCTCCGTTTAGGTAACTGTTTCTCAACCAACTTAGGTCTTACTGTTCTTTTTGTTTTTCTACTAAGTGGCGTAGAGTTTTTAGATCGTGAGTTGGTATTATGCTTCGAATTAGGAGTGTAAAAATTCCAAACCACATCAGTTTCTCCCTCAGCACCATCTTGAGTACAAAGGAATGGTACAGGGCTAGAAGCATCAGAATCATACATTGAATCACTATCTCTAGATGGAGAGCCTGCCTGGTGCTCTGGCGTCGAGCAAGTAATTACTGAAAAAATAATAGAAACAAACATATATTTTGAAGTTATAGCTATATTTACACTCTTAACATTGTTACCGAACGAAAAACATGTTGAGGCCCGTAGAACTATAAGGAAACCATTTTATTCTCAAAATATACAGTGAAGCTGTGTAAACAATATCTACTAAGCATAAAAAATATATTACCTTTGTTTTTAGACTTGGAAGCTACCATTTTCATTGAAGTGGTCTTGTTCTTACTCATGTAAATGACTCAATTTGTAGTCTTTAAAACCGTGCAATGAATTCCATGGAATATCAGGCATTAAACTTATGTAATTTTTACCAAAAAAGAAGGCGAAAATAATTAAACTGTATTGTCATTTCATTTCTTGTAATCACAGACTTGTAATGTTGATTGACAACTTTTTTTTTTTTTTTTTTTTTTTTTGTGGCCTCAACAATCTTGCTTTTCTAGCAGATTGATTTCGCCAATGTCAAGTAGAGTCTAAACTTTTTTAATGATTGGCCAGTAAGAATTTTTTTTTTTCCGTTTCTTCCTTCAAATCTGATGTGTAAAGAGACACAGAAGCGGTTGGCCGGTTAAAATAAAATTGTGTGTTCTGTCTGACTTCTGTGTCTATGCTCAGTGTTAATTGAGTTCTTTACCAGCACCATCTAAAAAAAAATCAACATAGACACGAGACGTCACAATACATTTAAGGGTAGACGCTGGGAAAAAAGGGGAGGTTATTTACAGACGGATGGAATAAGTTTCAATATATTTACATAGATATTTTAAATAGGAGACAGAAGTTAGAAGGAAGTTTAAGTTGAGGGGTCGAGGAATTTTAGGAGGAAGGATATCGTATAGAGAGGTGGGGAATCTTTGACAATTAAAAAATATATGATCCGGAGTACCCTCATCCAAGCCGCATTCACATAGTGAGTTATCTTTCACGCGTATTTTGTTTAAAAAGACAGGGGTGCAAGCGTGACCGAGGCGTAACCGGCACGCTACCGACACTGAAAGTTTATTGGCGGACTTGAGTTTGAAGAACCAAGGTTTGGTGGAAATGTGTGGCTGGATGTTCCAATAGTGGCGACCTTTAAACCTGGAGGATTGGTTCCACAAACTTTGCCAGTTCTTGGTGAGGGTTTTGGCAGCCTGAGGTAAGATATCTACAGCATAAATATCTGTTCTAATGGTACCATTAGTTATAGCCTCTTTAGCCCAGATGTCCACTTGCTCGTTACCAGTAATTCCGCTGTGGCCTGGTATCCAAACCAAAACTACCTCCAGATTTTGCTGATGGCATTGGAAAAGGGAGTTTTTAATTTTCAGAATTACAGGGGAAATGAATTTACTTTTAAAGGGGTTACTAAGAATTGCTTGTAAAGAGCTCTTTGAATCGGAGAAAATTACTGAACGGTTTAGTTTATGGGAAGAAATAAAAAGAAGTGCCTCTAAAATGGCAATTGCTTCTCCAGTAAATGTAGAGGTCTCTGAAGGAGACTTAAAGTTCAATAGGACTTGGAACTTTGGGGTCCAGACTGCGCTACCTACTGAACCATTTTCTGTGAACTTAGAGGCATCTGTGTAGATATGGATCCATCCCTGCCAGTCTCTACCTAGTTCTTCTTGAAACTTAAATGCAGCTTGGGGGTCATTCTTGGTAATACCAAGACTTAAGATGATGTTGGGTTTAAAGATTAAAGCATCAAAGTCCGTTTCAAAGAGTGGGTTTACCTCAAACTGTGTCATTGGGAAAGACAAAGAAGCCAGTTTTCTTTGGCTTTTAATAATTCTGGGTGGGTCCTTGTGAGTCCAGTATTTGTTTGCAGTGTCAGATATTATTTCAGACAGAGACTGAAGTCGGGAAAGAAGTGGGTGACATGCTGTTTGGCTCTTTTTGAAAATAAATCTATCAGATAAATATTGGCGTCGGAGTTCCAGAGGGGGGTCTACTGCTTCTACCTGTAGCGCGTTTGTGGGCGAAGATTTCATAGCACCTAAAACGATTCGGAGGCCTTTCATCTGGACTTTTTCTAATTTGTTTAATGTTTCTTTGCTACAGGGCTCAAGGAGAAATGAAGCATAATCAATATGGCTGCGGATAAGAGCATTATAAAGAAGTTTTTGACTATATGGATGGGAACCCCACCAGACACCAGAAAGGGACCTAATGACATTAATATTACTTTCACACTTTTGAATTACATGGCTGAAATGCGGAGTACATGACATTTTAGAGTCTAGAATAACACCAAGAAATTTAACCTTATTGGTAGAGGGAATAGCTTGTCCATTGTATGTAATTCCCGCATCTGGTATAATACGTTTTCTTGTAAATACCACAACATTACTCTTCGGTGCCGATAGTGACAACCCATGATCTGCTAGCCAATCTGTTAGGTAATGTAAGGCCGAATTCAATCTATAACTGATGTCCTCGATGGATTTGCCTGTTGAGTATAGACATAAGTCGTCGGCATATTGGAGAATGTTACAGAAGCATGAAACGCATTGTTCGAGATCGTATGTGTAAACATTGTACAAGATAGGACTCAGGACTGATCCTTGCGGTAGGCCTTGCCAGACATGTCTAGGTGTTAATAATTGATCAGCTGTTCGGATCTTGATTGTTCTGCCCATTAGCAAGTTTGTTGCACAATGAACTAACCTCTCAGGAAGACTCAAGCGAAGCATCTTCTCTCTGAGCACCGGAAGCTGTACATTGTCATAAGCAGATGTAATATCAAGGAATACACCTACTAGGTACTGACCTTTGGAGAAGGCAACCCTAATATCTGTAGTTAAAACTCCTAAACTATCTGTAGTACCTTTAGATTTGCGGAATCCGAATTGAGTATTCGCTAAGATTTTCTTCTTCTCTACAAGCCATTCCAGTCTATTTTTCATCATGTGTTCCAATACTTTGCACAGGGTGGAGGAAAGTGCTATGGGTCTGTAGGAGGCGGCTTTTGTGGGGTCTTTGCCTGGTTTCAATAGGGGAATAATCACTTGAGACTTCCATGCCTCTGGAACGTCTCCTGTCTCAAATATGGCGTTGAGTAGGTCCAAGTAGGATTCTTCACCAATTGGCCCCAGGTGGGAAAGGAAGGAGTAAGGGATGCCATCTTCACCTGGTGCAGAGTCTCTAAGACCTCTGACAGCGAGTTGTAGCTCAGATAAAGAGAAGGGTTGGTCAAATCTGTTTTTATTAGAAGAATTTGAGTATAGGGAGGGTAAGCAATTTTCATTAGGAGCGGAAGGAGGGGATAATTTATCTGCAAAGTCATTCAGCCAGACAGATGGGTCATTCGAAGAAGGGGATAAGCTAGAAATTGAACAGCGGAAGCGTCTGATGTTTGTCCAGACTTTTGAGGATGGGGCCCTAGGAGCAAGGCCTTCACAAAATTTTACCCAACCCTTCTTTTTCTTTTTTGCTAGCGTTCTTTTAGTACGGGCAGCAATTTGTTGGTATTTACTGAAGTTTTCCTGTGACATGGATGAGTTATAGGTTTTTTCGGCCTCCTTACGTAGAGTTATCAGATATGAGCATTCGGAGTCCCACCACGGGGGAGGGGCTAGTTTTTTTGGATTAGGCTTTCTCCTAGGGATGCTTGCATCTGCTGCAGTAGTGAGGGCAGCCAGAAATACAGTGTACTTGTCTACAACATTGCTGTGAGGGCTAAAACCGTGGTTTGATAGGTACAGGTCTACTTCTGCCGAGAATTTGTTCCAGTCCGCGTGCTGGGTGATTGACAACTTGACGCCACGCACAGACATATGTCACGGTCAGCCGCAAACTCCACAGGTTCAGAAATGACAGCTGTCAACACAGATTAAAAAAAGGGTTAAAATAACTTTTACACTAAACATAAGCAGGGGAACATACAGATGTAATCGCTTCAAGAGATAACCCCTCACCTGATATGTGTCCGAACCTTTGGACCAAAGGTTGAACATTTTTAAATGAAAGTTATAAACATGTGCTATTTTTTTCTTTTAAGCATGTCAAGAAAAAAATTATCATTTTTATTTTTTATCATATTACGCTTAAAAATAGGAGAACAGTTATCTACTAAAACACTAAAACTAACCCCTTTTTCGTAATAATATTACAATAATCAAATATACAATGAATGCGCATAGAAAGAGAAGAAACATCGCTTATAAGAAGAAGAAGAAGAACCTTAAAGAATTTTAAGAAATAAATGTATTTTAGTATTTCATAGAAGTCTTATGGGTGACTTAATATCTGCCAGACGCCACGTGTTAACACGCTGTATTTATATGGACGTGTTTATAGTTAAGTAAAATCGATGTCATCTGATTTCGTATAACACGTGACGTCAGACAAAAATGTATGACCGCACTATTTAATATGTAACTTGAGTCTACATTTGGATGACACTAAAAAAACATTGGTCCGCACAATTTTTTTTTTAACATTCTTTAATATATTTTTTATGAAACTCAGAATTTCAAAAACATCACAACTCTGAAACCATCCATGACAGGGAAGTACGGTTTTTAAAAATGTAAGCACATCATATTACTGCCATTAAATACAGGCTGATTCCAGAAGTAGTTGCCATTTTTTTTTGGTTCAAGCTTCCTATTTTTTCAAAAGTACTTTCAAAAGTACACCGATCAATCCAATTTCTTTGTGTTAATCTTTTAGTTAATATTCTTCTTAGTTCATGCTTTAAAAAAATGTTTTATCTTAATTATTTTTTTTAGTTTTACATTTTTCTTAAAACAATATTTTATTTAACATGTTAATTCAAACGTTTTTTTCGCAACACTTTTGGCATCTCCAATATCCATGGATTTTTGTCCATTTTCAAAATTCACTGATCAAAGTGGATATTGTTTCGGTTCGGATTCATTAAGTACATCATATTAAATGAAAATGACTAAATGAACCCTAAAGTACACAATGCTTGTAGCCTTCTAGTTGGGATGCCAGGATTACCAGGAGCAGTCAGTCACGACGTTACAGTCAATGTGGTATAAAAGGTTATAGGTACCTGTCAAGATATCTCAGATTTTACATGGTTTTTGCTTCTGCTGTCACGTCACTACCATGCCATACCAACCACGGGCATACATTTATCGGGCTAAACACTGACTTCGAACTCAAGAAAATTGCGATTTTGACTGGTATTCTTGCTATCATAGACTGAGAAACTGTCAGAACGCAAGCGACTAGCTATCGATTCGTGTTGCTATAAAGAATAAGGGGGCCGTAGGAGTAGGGCCATTCACTGACTTTTTAATTTGCAAGAAAAGACCACTTTTACTGCAGATTTGACACAACTCGCCACTCGAGATGTAAGCACGATTTATGACTCACACGTGTGACCTTAAGCTAAACAAATGATTGTTTCTAACTGAGGAATAGATGCACTATTTGATTTCAAATAGAATATGTATGACATAATTTACAAAAAATATCAAACTTCAATATTGCGAAATATTTCCGACTTATTGAAAATATATATATTTTGTAGAATATAGCACCATGACATATGTTTTTTATATTTTATTCCATCTCTGCATTGGTTTGCTTTTTAATAAAAAAAATTAAAACATGTGTTTGACTTGAAAAAAAAAACAAAAAAATTTCGAATTTTGGAAATTAATTTCGCTATGTCAGCGGAAATGAATAAATTTATTAATTAAATTACTTGACCGTCACTGGAAGCTTATATTGAGAGAGCATTTCCGTTTCCCGTTGATTTCTGTAACTTTTCCTACTTTTAAAGACCATGTGTTTCCTGTTCAGTGGCGCCACCTAGCGACCGCGCGCTTTTTTAGTTTTCATGAGAAATGTAGTGCCATTTTAGATCATTGGCGTTAAATTTTCCGTCGAAGCAACTTGTGCGGAGTGTCTCTGTCAGAACCTGCGATCGTTGCATAATAATTTCATGGTGAAGTACACAGTGTGTGAATAAAAAGTGATAATATTGTGTTAAGAAAATTTCCTGTAAGTACTAAAAAAATATTTTTTAAATATTATTTGTACGTGATCACTATCTTTAACGGAGTTTACCGTTCGGATCACAGACTAGATTTAAATTTAAATGTGTAGACTACAATCAAATGTCGAGTGATAAAAACAGACGTTATCGTTTTAACGCCTGTTTCCGATGCGGCACTACCCTACCCGCATTAAATTATGAAAAAATACGTTGAATAATATAAGATTGTCCTGCTTGAATTATTAATTACAATTTAAAATAACAATACTTTAATCGAAGTGTTTAATTAAATTAAACATTAGTTTCTTGTATAATTGCTTTTAAAAAATAATAGTTTTGTACCTTGTTTTTACAAGTAAAATTAGGGTTGGAATAAATTTTAACTTGATTAATATTCAGTAATGGACCCTTCCGAAGCCAAGCCGCAGCCTGTAGCTGGGCCAAGCGGTGGTACGTCAATTAAGCGGGAACGAAGCAGCAGCAGCAGCAGCTCTGCGAGCCATAGCTGTTCAAGCTGTAACTGTGCTGTTGTAGCTGTGTGTGAGTGTGTAGTTCGAGCGTCAAACGAGGTAAGCGGTCGCGCCGCCATCGCCGTAAGGAAAATGAACGTGCTAGCAGATCTAGCCGTAAAATAAACACACTTTTTTAAAAAATGAATGAAATCCGTAAACATATTGCGATGCCAAATAATGATGACCTTTTTCATTACACTGTATCCATTTGTTCGCGAGTTAGTTGGGTGACCTTTATGAACAACATTACGCCTCTGAAGGGCCATGCCCTATGGATGGACTTGAAAGTATAAATCCTGGCTTCAGGTTTAAATAATATTTATTTCCTCAATAAAAAACATACAGTCACTTACATGAGAAATACATATATTAATTTTTTTTTTTTTATTTATTCTTTATTGCACAAAATTAATGATACAATTGGCGGACTTAATGCCAAAGGGCATTCTCTACCAGTCAACCACACGATCAAACAGATAAATTAAACACGGTGCACGAGAATAAACTAAATAAATTACTTTTAAAAACGACAACTGATGCTAATTATAATAAAATACCAAAACAACAAAATAAAATTAAACATAAATCGATAAAAATAAACATACATAAATAGAAGACATAATATCAATAGAACCAACCAAACCAACAATTGCTTGCCACAAAAAAAAACTTAATAAAAGCCATATAAACCCCTCAGAATAACCTCGTATTAACTTTAAACCACATTCACCGCACAGTGACTCAAGGACCCATCCCTAATACGTGACCACCGATCCGTAATGCTATCTAACAGCCACTTTAAACCTGTATTTACTTATATATTTTCTTATTGGAACATAAAGTTTGTTCCAAAGACTAATCGCAGATACAGCGAAAGAACTAGACATGAAACCGAAAGAATGAGAGAGAAGGGAAAGAGTATCTTCAGAACGCAGCTGAGGACAATGTGAAGAATGAAGAAATTGAAATTTATTAAAAGTACGAAAAGTTACAGGAAATCGACAGGAAACGGAAATGCTCTCTCAATATAAGCTTCCAGTTAGGTAAGTATTTTAATATGCGTTTTATTTCAGGGTAAAACGCTGCTATTAATTGTCTAAAAATAAATGTTCCAAAATGGAACAAAGATATGTTCAGCTATAGAAAGATACGTTTCTTATCTTTATTACTTGGTAAGAAACATGGTCGGAAATTTTTAGTATTAATGAAGTTTGATATTTTTGTAAATTATTACTAAGGATGTTAGTAATAATTTACAAAAATATCGCATATTGTATTAAAAATCAAAATGTGCATCTTTTCCTCAGTTAGAAAGAGTCATTTGCTTAGCTTAAAGCTACACGTGTGACTCATAAATCGTGTTTACATCTCGAGCGGCGAGTCCGGAGTAATGTCAAATTTTATGCGCGGCGTAAGCAAAAAACGGTGAGGTGACCCGCCGCGCCAAGCACGTGAGTTGTTATATAGACAAACAAAGAAAACGTTAGTCAATTATTTAAATGTGCAATGAAGATATAATTAAATAAATAAAAATGTATTACTTAGTGAATTAAATAAGGTAGGTACTACCTACCTTACCTTAGAATTTGAAGTTATTTATCACTTACTTTTATTATTATGGAGTAAACAAATAAATCACTTTCATTATCATTATCGTCATTATCATTGGAAGAACTAATCATATTAACATCGTAAAATATTTATGTTCAGAATCTTCATTATATTTAATTAATATTTTTTTAAGAATAATCGTATGATAGATTTGAAATAACTTAAATACTTATCAAAATTAAACTGTATTGAAATAAAAAGGTTGTGCTAGCCTCCCTTAATCTAAATTCAAATGTTTGATTAATTTTATTACACAACCGATTTAATACTTTTTTTATTGCTATTCGTTTGCAAGGCACTTCACGAGGTGGGCGGTACCTGTCAATAAAGTAGGAATTATCTATAGTCTTAGAATAATAACTTATAGAAGGATAGTCTGCATACAACCGCCCCGTCAGAATGAAGCACTAATCTGATCCACACATGCATGACTATTACTTGCTCACGTGCGGCACGCTTTGACATTGAACATTGCGGAGCTGTAATGAACACAGCAAAGCGGTCAGTTTGGAGCTATTTATGGCTCCAATCAAGGTGCTTCAAAATGGGCGCGCGGACATGATTTCATTAAATAATTATTCTAAGTCTGCAGTACACTGTGTCGAAAAAAATGCAATAGTTCGTAGGCGTGAACTGTCAAAATTATCATCATAAATTGTACAAACTATAACTTTCAACACGACTAAAAGCCGGTATTCACTTTCCTTAGTTGTTATTGCAGGTGATTAGTGCGAGTGATTAGTAACCTGCGTAGTAAAGTGATTAGAAGAGTGTTTTTTTTTGCGAGTGGACTGTCCCGCGCGCCTCACATTCCCCTCACTCGCCGTGAACCTGCCACTAAACACGTCTTAACAGCAGGTGTGTTAGTGTTTAGTGTTTAGAATTTTGCAAAACTTGCAAAAAATGGCGAAGTAGACTGAAAATTTAGCTTAAAAATGTGTCCAGGAGTATGTAAAATATGAATGTCTTTTAAATTGTAAATACCTTAGGTACAAAATTAAAGGTGTCCGAGATAAATTAAACACATGCACTCGCAATCTGCAAAGTGAATATCGGCCTTAACTGTTAGAGAATAAGGGGGTTATGATGGGCACACTCCCTAAGCTTAACACTATCAACAATTTGTGTAAAAGGGGCTTTATGTCACTTATGTCAAATGGTTTATTTATTGTTTTTTGACAGAAGCCAAAATAAATCAATGTGTGTGTGTGTGCCTGTAGTGTTGTTTCGCCGTGATTATTTTTGTTTCAGGTTGTAGTATAATGTATTTTGGTATATAATTTCCCTGAGAGCATTTTTCCGCATGTATTTCTTGTAGTTCTACGTATATTCATGCGGCTGCTTTGCGTGGAAACTCTGGTACTCTGGCGTATAGCGCGTGAGCCATCCTCTTGTTATTTGCTTTGCTTGACTTGACTTCATTCATTCAGTTGAGTCAACCCAGGCTTACCGTGCGGTCGTGTATTCGCTAGCTGTATCGTGTTTTGGCCGCGATGGCCCTTCGGAAGTGACATTGAACAGTGTAAAGTGTACTAGATAAGAACTTGTTCAAAATGCTGGCTGACGGTGAAATTGTTGGTGATGGGTCGTGGAACCTCACGATCTACGTCACAGACTTGAATGAGAAACGCACCATGGTCGTGAAGGGGGATATGCACATTGGCGGCGTGATGCTGAAACTAACTGAAAGCTTTGGTATGTTTTTTGGATTATTATTATGTGTATTAAATGTAACCATCATAGTAAATTTGTGAAAAAAATACACTAAAAAAGGTTTTGTGGATCACAGTGTCTGTAGTTAATTGTTTCCAATTTATCCCTCTGATTCACAATTAACAAAACAGTCTTACAACTCCTTATCTAACTTTTTTTAGTCACTAGCTTTTGTCAGTGGCTTCACCCGCGTAGACTGTCTTTAAAAATAAAGCCTTTGTCACTCCCTGATAATGTAGCTTCATATTGGTAAAATATTTTTTCAAACTGGTCCAGTTGTTTCGGAGCCTATTCAATACAAACAATCTATAAGTTTGTTCCTCTTTATAATATTAGTATTGATAAAGCACTATGAAAGTTTTTATGAATAAGTTAGCAAAATTAACCATGAAGCTAACAATATGTTGTAAAATGAGGATAACTTTTTCCTGTAGCCAGTAAATTGTAATAGCGTGGTATAAAAAAAACTATGTTGGGTACTAAACATCCATCCAATATTCAATACCTATTGCTGCCAATTAATGTCAGCGGATCAGGAACTCATTTAACTACAATAAGTGCTAAAGTTTTCATACTATGTTGTACCACCCTTGGTATAAAATAATAATTTAATTTTTTAAGAGTAATAAATTAACTTCATTGCTACTATGAAAATCTTAAGGGTTTATGTATACCTACCTAAAATATTTTGAGATCTTTTGAGATCTAATTAAAAAAAAACAATACATATAATTTTCAAAACTCATTATATTGGCCCAAAGTGGAATAAACTGACAGAAATTGATATTTGAATGTAAATTATAATTTTAGCAAGTAGTTTTAGCTACATTCAGCTTTAAAACAATGATTTTAGTAAAACAATATATTTCTTTAGCATTACAATTATGTATCTTATAGCAGGTAAAAATAATAAATATAGGTATATGTAGGGTTGCCAGGTCGCCAAACTTAATAGCCGGACAGACCAGCCAGTTTGGCTGGACATTTGGGTACAAAGGCCGGACACCCTACATTATTGAGGATTTTATGTCTCAGTATTAATAGGTACGACAAAAAAATTGTATGTAAAATCAAGCTTTTATGATTATTGCCATAAATCTTGTTAAATTCTGATGAAATCGGCTCGGCTACGCTCGGCGCTCGCTCTTTTGCGAAATGTAAAAAGCCTAACAAAAGCCGGACAAGCCGGACACCGTTTATTTAAACTGGACACGCAATCAAAAAGTCTATATCCGGCTTTATCCGGACGCCTGGCAACGCTAGGTATATGTATACATTTATTAATAGATAAAACATGTTTTCATCGTAATTACGCACTAGCCTAGCTATCTAGTTAAAAACATTCCATTACCATATCAAGAGCAGCTCGCAACATTAGCATTTTATCAATATTCATATTCATCATTCTCTAGAAGCCAATCCAGCCTGCCAACTGGTCCCGATTGCAATAAAAGTTCCAAAGGTTTTGTGTGAGTGAGGGAGATGTTATAATTAGAGCGAGAGGGACGAAGCGCGTACGCAAGCACGCGTCCTTCGCGGCCGATCGTGCTGCGGGACCCAGGTTTTTTGCCCGGCCAGCTACAGGTGAACTGTTAATCAGTTAATTATTCGGGACTTCATTTTACACTAAAAAACACACTTTTTGACAGTGAACATATTTACACTATCCCTCATACTACGTCTGAGTGATCGATCACGTTTGAACAATGGAAAACCAAATACCTACCTACTTCAATGTATGCCTAAACTGCAAAGTGATGTCAACATGCCGTTTCTTGCGTTGTGTTTACCTCACTCCTAAAACTATTCTAGTTGCAGGAAAATGATATCATGCCAATTTATAGCATTGTTGAAAACATCAACAGTTTTGAGTTAACTGACTATGTATTTCTATCAAATATGCATTTCATTGCTTACTACCTTAAGAATTTGGAACTCTCACCTACGCAAATTCGTGGCGATAAATGACTTTCAAAATGGCGTTCAATATTCGCCCACTGCCTATATCCCAAAACTGGTTTGAATTATTCAAATTATGTCTCCCTCAGATATTATGCTTACAGGAAATGCTTGCAGAAGTTGTATAACGCACCTACTGACGTAATACGGTGTCATATTGATTTGCAATCTTCTAAATAGCAGTTTTTACGAAAGTGGTATTTTAGTGGTATATTATTCAGATGTTAAAAGTACTTTTCATTACTCATACACGGAAAGTACGCTTGAAGTTTCCTGAGCATAGGGTTGAAAGCTTCACTTTCAGCCCTAGTAGTAGTAGTAGTAGTTTAGTGTCAAATGTCACCTTCTATTTTGACAATCCTTTCGCGGCAAGTCGATGAATTCTATTCAGCCACAGCTGTATTTGAAATTTCTTTATCTTGATTACAAATGAATATTTAAACAGTCGAAGCAGGAATATACTCATTAATTTATGTTTCACTTAATTAGTATTTAATTGAATAAATTTAAGCTAAGCATTTACGATAGATATGAAAAAAAAAAATCTTTAAATAAAATAAGGCGGGGGAATTCCATCATCATTGTGTAAGTATGCTTTTTTACAAATATTTTAAAAAAATGGTTGAATTCCACAGACCAAAAAAAGGCGGGACTGCAACTATTCGAACTTCATTCAGTTGTTTCGTAAATCGAGTAAGAAGTTTATTTTCTGCAAAATGAGTTCATCAGACTTAGATATGGATTTGACTCCTGATTTCTGTTTGAGATTGATTAAAAAAGCAGCTCATACAGTTGTGGAAAACCTTTTACAGCCGGAATCTGGAGAAAGATACATAAGAGCTTAAGAAGATTTTATGAAATGGCGCACTGAAAAAAAAACGTGTTAATAACATATTTCAATCAATTATCCCAAAATTATAAGTCTTCAACTCTGTGGTGCGTATATTCAATGTTAAAGACGACTTTAAATACAAAACACGATATACATTTGAAAAATTTCGCCAAACTATCATCTTTCCTAAAAAGGCAGTCGGGTGGATACATAGCGAAAAAATCCATAGTTTTCACTGCACAAAATATCAACTATCAACATCCTAGGAAGTAACCTCTCTCTCTCGTTTAAAAATTGCTCTAATTTTAATATAAACTTTAAATAGAAATATCATCATCTTAGTTGTTTCAATAAAATTTTGTTGGTTTAACTTATGGATCTGATTTTTATTTACTTTCCTTAAATTCGTAATGAAAAGCAGTGTTTACCTCGGAAGAAAGACCTTTTCAATGCCCTCGAACTATTAGCGCTCGCGCGCCAAACCATCTCGTTGCATTTACAAGGTAACTTTCTCACCTTGTGTAACAATCTACTATAACCGTTTATTAGGTAGGACCAGAACATCAGTCGCAAATTTAAGCAAGTAAGCTAGGCGGGAATGATAAATGGGCGATGATCTACTGCCTAACTGTGCTAGTGTCCTCCACACCTTGGAAACGTTGAACTGTTCCTAAACAAGTTAGCAGTCTTAAACAAGCCATATCAGTGGCCTGACTAGTAGTAAAGTTATTCAATCGGTCTAGTTTTCGAAAAGCGATCAGGGGACTACGAAGCGTCGATTTTGTGTATTTTCGATAGGTAATTTCGGTCCGATTTGCATTTGTTTTTATCGCACTCTGCGGGGGGCTCGAGGTTTGCAAGACAGCAATAGATTTTACAAATACCTATTTTTCAATTATCTCGACCAAGATGTCTCTTAAGTCTCTGTTTGGCCACAACTTAGTTGACCTGGTGGTTAGGTTACCCATACTCTATGACCCGGTTTCCACCAAAGCGGAGAGGAGAAGTGTTTTGATAACCAAATGTGGAATTACCGAAATCTAATTGGTTAACAATACACATCTCCTCTCTTCTCTGGTGGAAACCGGGCCTAGAAAGAGTGTATATCATTATTTGGCTTTGCAGATTCTTCTGCCAAACCCAATTCCTAATGCCAGAAAAAAAGAAGTCCCCCGAACACGGGATTTGGAATGCAAGTTATTTAGCGCGTAACTGACGTGTCCCGAATGACGCTTCAACTTGTTCGACACAGTGATAAACCGTAATTAATGTTCGTTAAAAGAAACGACAAGCTACAGGACATAATTTTACATCGGTAACGGGCTGTCTTCGCCACTGACATGACGAACATGCCGCATTGCCATGCCGGCAGAATGTTTCTTGAGTTGCGATGGTGCAAAAGATAAAGAGGTAATAAATGTTCGTAATTCTATTCGAACTTAAAAGCACGTAACTTGAATAAGTGGCAGGTAGCGCTACTAGGTATACACAACTGTTTATAAAAAACTTGACACGGTTGAGAAAAACCCCGTCTCGTCACACACACTTTCGGTCAAATGAAAAAAAAATATTAGCCACGGTAAATTTAACAATCTTATAACAATTTCGAAGCGTATTGGCATTGCTGATATCTAAAAATCAATCTCAAGAATATTTAAACGACGTTCGAGGAATATAAAATATTCACAGTTTGTCGAATTTGAATTTTTCAACCAACATACCAGTCCCAGTCAGCCGGCAAATAAACATAACCTTCAAAGATAATTCAAATCATAAAAAGTATAAATTCACTAAACTGGCTATGTAGGTAGACGTAAATTTCGCAAAGAACGGATAAGATAAGAACCTGAAAGCATACTCAGTTACTCACAAACTACTTAAATTCTTTCGATTACATTTATTACGTAAAACAATTGTACTGGAACTTGACTTATCTATTGCAAGTTGCAACCGTTTACAAAGATAAGACGTACGATAACTTTCCAACAGAAGCAGGGTTCATTATAGTGTAAGTGAATGCGACATACAAAGGATATCTTTGAACTTTTCTTCACCGGCGATAGATGCGTTTGCGCATGTTCCGAGAAGCCGTCATATTGGTTGCGTCGAGTGTTTCCGGCCCCCTCTCTCCAGTAGAGATAACGTTATCATCCGCTCATTGTTCCTCTATTCTGATGAGGTACTTGACCAATCATACACGAGAGGGCGTTAACCTGACGATATTTTTAGCATACCGAGTAAACATTTCTAAGAGCTACACTGCAACTCTCTGGAAGGAGATGAATGCTTTATGGTATGGAAGTTCATTAGGAATCTTTCCAAGTATTTCTTAACTTGTTGCGCTGTAAAGGGAAATTACCTAAATTAGTAAAGCGGTAACAAATAAGGATTTATAGTGAGCTATTGTGCTGCATCGCTTTAGGAAACCGCATGAATCTTTCTTAAGTAATAGCCTATCTTACAAGTCTTGCCTATTTATGGATGATTTACACAATACCATAACCTGTGCTTCACAATCGTTATTGCTATCAGGATCATTGGGACTGATGGGGCCGTGGGGGAGCATGGGGTATCACTATCCGTGGGGAGGAGATAACTACTTTCCAGTTTAATAAAGCCCGTGTTGCAATATGCCCTTGTTATTGATAAGACCCGCATTATCTGGTTGATTGTATGGGCGATTAATAGACCACAGCTAGACATTAGCCCTGCTGGCATAAGCTGAGCTCACATTGGTACAGAGAAGCTGATCTGCAACTGTGTACGATTTTGTGTTTATAATAAAATCTATACAACCCAAGCAACCCGGATAAAGGCGGAATACTCATGGCAGACCACATTGGGTTCAAAATTATGAGTCTTTCGAATGTTCCGTTTACCAGTTCGTCTACCACGAGTTTCCACTTTAAATTTACATTATCGTTCGCGTAAAAATTCTATTGGGATTTGACATGACATGACAATGTCAAATCCCAATAAAAAAGTTTATGCGAACGATATATATTTAAAGTTGTAACTCGTGGTAGACGTACAGGACGCCAAGAGCCAACTCGCCTCTGACTCTTAATATGGCGTATGGTCTTGCGAGTATGTTCTCTAGTTTCCATAATTATGATGAACGAAGATTAGGAACAGTGGTATAAGTCGATCAGGTACAGGGGTAAAAGTGGATAATCTTGCGTTATTTTAAACTCTATCACCAATGAAGTTCGTGCAGCTATCCTGCCCCTTGCTCTTGACGTATAAGAGCGTCACCAACTAAGGTCCGTGCCAGCCGGATACTAACGGTTGTACGCATTCCTATTTTCTCTTCTAGACACCGACTAATTGCTGTGTTCTCACACCTCTTCAAGTTTTAATCTGATTCTAAATTCATTTGTCTTGATACTGACGAAGTTATCATTGATTTTAACTGGCCTGTTGGCGCAATGGCAGCGATCCTGCCTTTAGCGCCGGAGGTCGTGGGTTCGATCCCCACCCATGACAAATATTTGTGTGACGAACATTGTGTATTTGTTGTGTGTCTGGGTGTTATTATCTATTTAAGTATGTATTTAGAAATATTTAAGTATGTTTATCAGTCTCTGACGCCCATATTACAAGCTCTGCTTAGTTTTGGGGTCAGATAATCTTGGTGTGAATTGTCCCAGATATTTATTTATTTATTGAATACATATTCTCTTTTGCGTCATACTGGTGAATTTGCATTGCGCAAAGATTTAAAGATCACAGACCCACTCCTTCTAGATGTTCAACTGCGTATTTTAACGAGACAGCCTTATAAAGCATGTCCCAAATAATTCAGCATCAACCTCTTAAAGTAACTAGATAATTGTCACGTCCGCACACTAAGCACCTCGTCTAGCTTCGCGCTTGCCTAATGTAACGCTTCATTAGAAATGTTGATATAATACACATCAGATATTCAATAAGAAAATAATAATAAATTCCAAACGATGCTGCCTATATGCCTATTTTGCTTAGACGAAAGAACAAACCTGGTTCATTCTCGGCAGCATCCAGTCTTAATGTGACGATATCTTCACGAAGATATCCATATTAATGTCTCATTCCTTTCCAGTGACTAATGGAAATCAAGTAGTCATCACGTTATATGTAACGAAACATCTCATTAGCAATAAACAGCAGGCTTTTATGCCTTCTAATGATTCAATATAGTTGAACTTCTAGATTATAAATTCACTGTTGCATGCATGATTAAATGTGGTTCCTAACGATGTAAACGTTCAAAGAATTTGTCTTGGTTTTCTCGTAAAGAGAGTTAAACGTGTTCCATCTTACGCATTTGCAAAACAGCACACTGCTTTGTTGTCCATTGTTATGCAAAGCTAACACGCGCTCCGCTAGTTTACTCTTTAATTCAATATGACATATAATATAAACTGAACCCCACGCCTTTAGAATTTCAATCGTATTTCGTTCGACGAGAATAGATTTTCTCCAATATGGATGCAATGTATCCATTTCCACTTACGTTTGCTAGAAGATAAAACACTCATTCTTGACCTATTGTTTTTTAGTTATCAAGTTTCAGATTCCACATAAATGTGCAATGTGTTAAATTAACAATTATGAAATAATATTATGCCAGCAGCCAACGTGTAAAACGTAGTTCTTGCGTCCGCGATTCATGCTGATGACTCTTTAGCGGTCACGCATGATTCGAACCGGTTTTTCTGTTGCGGCTTGAGTGACGTCATGAAGGCAACAACGGGCAAACAGAAAAGCCAACTCTTATAAGGGTATATCTTAAGAAACGCCGTTCAAGGCTTCAAAGGTCTTTTGAATCATTGTTATATTTTAACCGTCACTTCATCGAATATTCGAGTAAACAAAGAATTTGTCCTCGTTAAAACATAACGTGAACCAACCTAATCTGTTGAAAAGGTTTGTTTTATGAGTACACGTTTACTGGTTTCTCCTTCGAACTCATAATCACTAGGTGATTATTCGACATACGTCATCCACTATTTCTGGAAACGCAAACTACGTAATATTTCCACCCAATAAATCCAGCTCATTATTTTCGTTTCACAATCGGCTTTGCTGACTCCTTCCCGCGTTTTATTTGGATCGTATTGCCACCGTAAATCGTGCTGTGAAAATACAAACTACATTTCTTGTTCCGATTCAGTTTTCTATTTATAATCGTCTGACTTCACTCGTTGCTAGTAACGCAATACGCGGCATTCGACGCGTATACGCACCGGTGCCGTTGATATTTTGCCAGACATTAGCTACTGTTGACTGGCTCCTTGGTGATGAATAGAATAGAGCAAGCAAAATGTATTCACAAACTGTCCTTGTTTATCAGTTTTGTCGAAGCGTCTTGCCTGCCACGTCATCAATGAAAGTGTGTCCATTATGTGACCTGTCTAATAATTATCTTTTATCTTTTGACGTTAATATTTCATAAAAATATTAGGATGTGTCCGCCATTTATCTGTCCATTAGCATTCCATTATTGCAATAATGCTTACGTTAGTAAATTTCCTAAATAGTAGCTGTGATTGTTTTAGCGGCAATTTTATGCCTAATGGTTGTTTGACCATCGCTGCTGTGACGTTTTTATTATGATCCGGCTGTCCTCTGAATACTGCAGGTCAAGGTCCTGAGCAGGGTGCGTCGTCGCTCCTCATATTTACCGATCCATTAACTTCCATTGTTTTAGTTTTAGTCTTGGATTTAAAAATATCAGGCTCAACAGTTTTATTTAACCTTAGCGCTTTTTATCAGCTCACTACTAATGGCCGTGTCATACAACCATTTCTTTCTGCAGTGGTACGGTGTTACATGATGTCATTTAGGTGTGCTTATTAATGCTAGTGAAGGTCAATGTAATAACAGCGAATTATGTTAGTAATGTAATGTTAGTTTAAAAATAATGGTTTGATGTAAGAATAAATTAGCAATGATTCACAGTTGTTTCAAAATTATACTTAAGTTCCCATTTACGAGGAAATATATACGGTTTACACGTTAAAATGATGAAACATTTATGCGCCGGTAGAACAAGCTTAGGAATATTCACAAATACACTGCCCTTTAAAATGCTCAGCTGACATTTCCTATAGAAAAATAAACGATCATTTGCTTGCGGTATTACAAGCTCTTTGTCCTATTTAATTTTCTTTATAGCGCTTTTATGAATTTTTTGGTCGATCTACGATAGACATTATTCTATTGTAGATCGGACAAAAAATTTATGACTTATTTTCTTTTAGTAAACTAACATATAAAGTTAAAGTTTATAAGTTACTTGGCTTATTCTTATTGGAGAAACCTTAAATGTACAATTACATTTGCAGTGAAAGCAAATTTATGGCTTGAGGCATTTATTGTCTGCTTGGGTCTTGCAAGGTTGATTTAGCCGTTTTCTGTTTGTTTGCTCACCAAGATTTCTGTCTTTTAGATTAACGATACGAATTTATTGACAGTACAACTTAATCTTGCCTACTTAGGCTTCTAACGACTGTTGCTCAGCTTTTCTTTTCAATTTCTGCAAAACTTTTTCACGAACCAACATTTATTTATTTATTTATTCTTTGGCGGTAACAAAATACAAACTTCATACATCGATTTTGAATCCATTGTGACATGGTCAGATTTGCATTTCGATGACAACCGCGCACAACATTTAAATAGATGCAATGGAAAGAATATAAATTAAATTTAAAAAAAATCATAAATGGGGTAGAACTCTGATGAAATAATGATTCCAATAGTATAGTAACTTCGTGTAACTAAATCTCAGTGAGATTTAAACGGGTGTATAAATTTGAATACCGGGCCCTATAGTCGACAGAGTTATTACAACCGAGACGCCGAACGGCGTGAGGCAACCGTTCCAAATATTAGCCTCTGAAATATTTACAGTGGGACTAATCGATTCCTCATGATCTATTTTAAATATTTGACTGTGAATAGATTTTCTAACGCTGGATTCAGAGTTTGATTGAAATGATCGCGCACAGTATCACATGTTAAAAACTCAGAAACACCTTGCACGTAGTTCCAGCCTGCGAATAGTTTTTTCCTTTAACATTTTAGCATTAATTTCACCCTTGGAGGAAATGAGTGACTGGTTTCCTGCTTGATTTAAGCACAACCCAGTTATTTTGAGATTATTATGAGTCATGTTAACAACTAACGTTAAGTTTTGTTATAATTTCCTGTTGGCTGTTTTAGTAATACAAAATAATATGTTAAACTATTCTAAAATAACCGAAAGGTCAGAAGTTTTTTCAATATATCTACCATACATGAGAACCAGTTATTTTACAATGTTGCTAAGCTTTCTGTTACCAATTTAGATTAGCTACGTTCTGTTGCTACTTTTTGTAATGCTTATAACATCAGTAGTCAGTACCTTTTGATCTCATATCTTCATGATTTATGGTTTCTCTTCATGTATCGAGAAACTTACTTGGCAACATTAGACATCAATATTAGCAATGTTGAATTTTAATGTCTGCCTAATGAAGTATGAGCCCATAATAAATTACATTAAAAAAAGAAGAAACATATTTCGCTTTTTACCTATTGACTAATTAGTAAACAAAAAGAGTCTAGATCTATGTTTTTTTTTGTGCTGGTCGCCTAAAACGTTTAATATAACTACATTCTTTGTACAGTTTATTAACTACATTACATTTGACTAATTAGATTGTATGAAAAGATATAATCGGTATTATGAACAAGCCCATGCACGGCAGTAGTTCTAAAGGAAAAAAGAAATCTTAAATGTCACGCTAAAAAGAACGTGAAACTAGGTATCCGTCTGTTGGACACTGGTGTCCTGTGTTTATAGACAGATAAATAGATATACTTCATTGTACTAAAAAACAATAACAGAAATATTTAACAATTTAAATCATTTGTATAATTCAGGCGGCCTTATCGCTAGAGAGCGATTTCTTTGGGCAGAGGAACTTTTTAAAGCTTACAGAGTGTGGAGTGAAAACAACTATAAGAGCAAAACATAAAAAGTCAAACAAGTGGCATCTTTGATTCGAGAAACCGAAGGCAGGTCAACGTCTTTTGATCTTGCAGACAAGTTAATCTTCTTCTGTCACGCTCTTCGTCGCTAAGTAAATGAAGTCTTAATAAAAGGTATTGCAAAAAGTATTGAGTATGAGATTAAAAGAACTGTCACAATTATTTACGATGAAATGCAACATATTAATTTGGATATTAAAGCCTGCTTAAAAGGAGACTACTTTGATGCATCTAAGTATTCTCATATTTTAAATACGGGAATGCGGGTATGTAAATTCTCAGTCAAAATTATGCCTGTCATCATAGTAATTACCCTGAGCGGGTTAGGGCTCTACCGTACACACGGACACGAGACACCCTATGCTGCCAGCATAAGGCCCATTTTGCAATGGTTTTGATAAGGTTTGACTTGCCGTCGTCCATTCAACAAGGGAATCAAGGAGATTAACTCTTTATTGGACCACCCGTATGATTTAGCAGATTCCTATCATTATAGATAGATTCACGCCGTGACTGGTTGAAAGTTTAATTAATTGAACCTAGTTAATTTAGTGACCAAGCACTGTGTATATTAATATCTACGAACCATAAAAAAATATTTACAGGTAAGTGAAACATTTTCAACCGACTTGAAAAAAAGGAGGAGGTTCTCAATTCGACTGTATGTTTTTTTTTTGTGTTTGTTACCTCATAACTTTCGACTGGGTGAACCGATTTTGATAATTCTTTTTTTATTCGAAAGCTGGTGCTTCCCGAATGGTCTCATTTTAATTTGGTCTAGTTCTGACAGTGGAATCCATGAGAAATCCATATAAGTCTTAAATCTGGATAAACCATATGCGCGACAAATGGACGAATAACTCATTATCACGCCAACCGATTTCGATGCTTCTTTTTTTATTGGAAAGGATATACATAGGTACTTCAAGGGTAGTTTGATGAGTGTTAGGTTCTCATTAAGGGATCCATGACAAAGTAACGGAATTCTTCAATTCCTATGAGCAATCGGACGATACTTTTTCGTTGTATAAAATAAATAAGAACTATTCACTGAAAATCAAGAAATAAACAAAAATTTTAACAAAAAAAAACCAACTTCAAAAAAAACTATTCCAAAACAAAGCACTAAAAAGTGAAGAAATAATTGCCTATTCTTCTAAAACTTATACGATAATATAATGTAGGTACAATTATTGTTATTGTTGGAGTCTGTGTTTTTTTTTGTTAAAATTTTTTAAGCTTAATGTACTTATATGGCAAATTTATACTTTACTACACTAAACACTTAGTTATAAATTAAATAATAAAATTAAAATATTTGCTAGAAGATTGGTGCGTTTGAAGTCTTCTATCTGTATTGAATTTGAAAAGTTTGTTCGTCATTATGTCGAGGTTAGAAATAAGTAAGCACTAAGCAGTTTTATTAGAGCCATGATGTTTACTCATAAAAATGGAAGCTCGTAGGTTACCCCATGATAATGTAGCCATGTTTACACAACTCCTAACTAAAAGATCATCACTTACTATCTCCCTTTACCACCAACTACCAGGATTCTCCGAAAATGAAAGTCGTCTGACAAGAATTTCTCAGACGTGCTAAAATTTGTCTCTGGGAAAGAAGCTTGGACTGCACCATCTTCATACCTCGCGTCGTTGCACTTTCAGTCTTACGCTGCAGCTAACAAAGTTTGAATGCGTATGCGTTCTAAACCTTTGGAATGATAAGTTCCCACGCGAAATGTGTTTGCATGGTGGCAAGTGGGGAGATAAATATTTGTAAACTACTCTTAGGGAGTAAGTCCCTGACCTTGCACTGAGCAGACAGACAGCTCTGCCACGTTACAAGTGACAGCATTTATTCTGATCGACATAAAGGGGTCGCAGTTCTTGAATCGTTAAATTTAGACCAGATGGCGTCATGTCAGTCAACTATCTCCCCGTTAGTGGTGAACCTCGTCGATTGTAGCGTAGTTTTGTAAGTAAGTATTGTCTATTTAATGTTACTTATTTAAATAGACTGATAAACATCTTCTTTTATTTGAACCGGTCTGTAGTGTGTCTTTTGTTGTATGTCGAATTCGGGCTTTCGACGTCGATTTTTAGCTTTATAATGCACACACCTTAAATATTTTCAGATGGTCCGTTTGGATGATCTTTAAAATACGTTGATCAATGAAACCAATTATTTCACCAGAATTGTAATGATTTCCTATTTCAGCAGTTACTTTGAACAAACACTCCCAATAAAAACAATCATTGGCACAAATCATGCTTTCAATTTTATGAGCAACATTCCTTCTCCAGCATTTTAACGTAGCAGTTGCAGAACTGCATCAGATCACCCTTTCCGAATGTGACTCAGTATGCGAGGAATTTAATTAATTTGAACAGCAAGCAGAATCCCAGACTATGGAGGGCACATGGCAGGCGCCTGCTCCGTTCCGACTAAAATAGACGTCCGGCTATTTATAATGAACGCGTATCCGCCGCACGCGCAGCTCGGGCCTGTATGTAAATATGGCTTGCAGGCAAAAGGTGGCTGCTGAGATTGTTAATTAATATTTATTTTAACTAAATTTTAACCACTCTTAAAGGTTTCGGCTTTTTCAGGTCTGCTCTGACTTTTTTCTCTGAATCGCCGTTTTAGGTCTCATTGTCTTTAAACTTGTTTACTGTCTCGTATTTGCCTTGAAACATATTATGGTATCAAAGTTCGATGACAGATAAATAATTCAAGGAACATTGATTACTCTAAGTTGAATCCATCTTATCTGTAACGATTTACATAGGAATATTCAAATAGTTTCGCTACCAGCTTTAACTGTATACGTCTATAGTGAGATGGCTTTTAACGCAACCGGTAATATCATCAATCAATCTCGCTAGAAAGGTGAGCCAATAACTCATCGGAGACCTACCCCTCGCCTCTTTACTGCCGAAGTGATGCTTTTATGTAATGTGGTCAATATCCTGTTACTTGGACATAAAACCAACATACATCATGATTTTACGGGTAAAGGTATTAAATAATCTGGATGTCTATAATTGTTAGAACGACTTAAACTCTGAAAATATTTTTTTATCCAATAAACCAGAAGAAATAAAGGATATATTAAAACATACTGGTTTGCTGGTTTGTATCCTCGGTTAAGTCACTAAAGCGACCATTTATGGTCATAATGATTGTCTCAAGATCATCCGTTCGCACTTCAAGGCACTAGGCTCTTTTTGTGTTTCCTACTGTTATGGCAAAATAAACAGAAACAAGACGCGCCCCACGCATGATGTAACGGAGGTGACGCTATCTGTCCGTTTACTATTTATAAAGTTGTTCAAAAAACTCGCACATTTTTAATTGGTGGTGACATTGACGATGATAGATATGCAAGGTTTTGTTGTATGCTCACAGGTCCATTAACTAGCAGCTAATCGGCCAGAAAATTAAATGGTTTAGTTAACAATTTCGGTTAGTACCAAAAAAAAACTCAGCATGAAGTGCGTGGGGTAAAAAAGTTGGGTTACTGCGGATGTTGACGAATAGTCAAAGATTCAAGAGACACTGTTGGGTAGTTACAACTGTTGCATTATTTGGATAATGCCGATTATACTACTTATGAAATAAGCAATATAAATCTGAAAATATTTACTCTTATCAGTTATATCACAAATGACAATATCGTTGTTAAAAATGTTTCTTATCAATCACAAGATAAGACATAAACTGCGTGTGGCGTTGAATTCTTGGCGCTAAAATACTTTCACCGATTCCATGTTTTTCGTGTCAAATCTACAAATTGCTGCGTTACTTCGAAAGCTGATCTACCTCACATTTGGCACCAGTTGTACGTAATTCGTATTTTCGTGCCCACGTGATTCGGGCTTACAAATAAAACGTAATTAAGGTCATGGTCCTTGTGCGCGTCGTAACCGTCTGGTTTGTTTGTGTACGTGCGTGTGTGCGTGAAACACTACTAGATTGTTTCCTCTCAATCTTATCAAGGTATGAACATACCTTCATGAGTCTAAGATCAAGAGCCGTGATCGGTTTTCCTCCTCGGGCTTTTGCCGCGCTTTTTAGTTTCCCTCCTTTGATATAATCTGGCCATCGATTTCTTCAATATAATGCTGTTCATAAGCTTCGGTTTGAAAATAATTTTGATGTGGTTTTCCTAGTAAAAGCAAATTTTATTATAATATTTAGACGATCTGTATTTACAATAGTTTGTCAAGGAGTGTAGTAGTCAATGAATTCAGATTTTAAAATATGTATATAAAATAAATGTTCTGTCGGTGTACTTTCTCCATAAATAAATGAACCCAAAGGTTTCGAACATTTATAACCAAAACAAAGATTACTTAAATGATTTTCTCCGTTAGCTCGCTTGCGCAAACTATTTTCATTGAGATGAATGAGGCTAATTAGTTGAAACCACTGTAATTGAATGCGCTGTGGGATTCTAAATTCTAATGAATGTGACCATACCATACCAAATCAACCTCGGTTTTGTATGGCTAATGAATAAATTACAGAAGGGCATTTGCGCCTGCGGCTTTTCCTGCATTTACCTATCCGTTACAAACATTTAACCTTCTTCAATTTAACGTCACAACTTATGTCATCAATGCTTGCTTATATTTTGCGTTTTCATTCTGGAGCTGATTCTTCAACCAGACATTCATGAACAGTAAGAACTTAGCAACTGCACTTTTCGCATATTTTTGAAGACTTTTTGTTGAAAGAAAGCTCGCTTCCCTGCTGCGAAGAATACGCTCAGCTGAGTAGGTACAATGCCTACGATAGCAAACCGTCTGTATTTGTAAATGCGGTGTTGCCCCTACCATTATTGATGGTTACAATCAATTTATTACACGATTGTTACGCAACTTCTTATCAAACCACATGATTGTGTACACTTGTGCGATTGAGCAACTTCATTATTCATTCACTATCAATTAATATGTATTGTAGACGGCGAGTGTAGAAAAGCATTGATGGGACAAAACAACAGACTGTTAATGAATTCATATTTAAAAATTACTTAAAATTTAGGCATTCAATAATATAGCATTGATTGAGTGGGTGTGTGTTGAACATGTGGTTATTATACCAATGATCGTTGAGGAGATAAAAAATATTTATTTCACACTAAAAAATTATGTACAGTCAAAAGGATAAATATCTAGGGCTTCAAAAATATCTGAGCAAAACATTAGCCACTAATATCTATACGAGAGTTCGTTCAGAGTCCTTGTTGATTTGTATAGATATTTGGGGCTCAAGTTTTGCTTAGATATTTATGTATTATGTATTAGTAGATAAAATAAACATAAAGGAAATCATGAAAGATTCTTGATAAATAATATTGATAGAAGTTTTAGGCCCGTATTCTAAGAGGACCGTCAAGCGTAAATCTTGTCTTGAAACTCGATTTAAGCAGAGATCTTATTCTAGAACCGCCCCTGAGTACAGATTCATTGATCACAGTTTAGACTTATTCCGAAACGTCACTCAGGTGCGAATCGGCGCTCAAGTAGATATTTGATCTGTGAACTGATCACACAAGTGACCTCCTGACCACGCTTGAGTATAGGTTTGCTTGTCAAAAACAATGGATTCCTTCAACGAAGGATCCTTAGATATTTGCGACGACCTTAATAAATAAAAATAATTTCATTTTCTCATTCCTAGATTAACTACAATTTGTTATTAACCATAATTAGAAACAAATTCAGTTCCTATAAAAATCAAAGTGAGTATGCAAATCCATACGTAGGGGTAGGTATAGCAAACCACACACACGTACACACCAAGCACAGATTATATCGAGTGCCCCCCTTGTCAGGTTACAATTACGTTCCGTTACAGTTGATAGCATAAATTAACAAAAACAAGATAAAACCTAAATTGAAATAGTTTCATTGTAATAATTCCATTACATGAACAAGTTAAGTATTGAAAGGCTAATTAAACCTTTTCTCGGTGCATATCCATTGTGTATCGGTTTAATTTTTACAATAAACACATAGTATCCGCATGTAATGGAACGTAAAAGAGGTAAAAATTAATTATTGTAAACTAAAACAAGCCTGATTCATAGACAAAAAGCCAACTCTACTCAAATCTTCTTTGAAACTTGATTCAACTGAGACCCGTTTGAAATTCGTTTTAGAATAAGCAACGTACTCAAGAACAGATTCTAAACTCAAGAGTAGATCAGGTAATCACAGTTCAAAGCAAACTTGAGCGTCGTTTCAGAATACGGACCTTAAACTTAATCTGTCTTAATTGCTTATTTATTAAAACTACCAGGAACGTAAAAATTAACTAAATAACTAACGTACTTGTGTAAAATGGACAATTGCAGCGGCGTGAGAGCTTGGCCATCTCAATGACTTCTAAAGCAGAAAATTGTTTCTTGCACAATATATTGCGTTGCGTGCGACGTTTCTGAAAGTACCAGGTAGTGAGCGTCAAATAGAAAAGCTTGAAAGTACGGAGTTATTTCTAACATAAAACAAAATCATCGATGAGAATAATTGAATGCTATAAAATAGTGATGACTTAAATGGGTGTGTTAGGTTGTTTGCCAAATGTGTGACAATACCAAACCAAACTCTGGTTTGGTCACCGACACATAGATAAAAGTGATTCATTCCTGAGAAACGTCCACCCTTGTCACGGTATTAGGTTAGTTATTTTCTTGTATGCTACCTAGTCTATTATCATTTATCAGATATGTGCCGGACAATATTAACTGGCAGATCACAAAGCGTTAAGAATTTTTGAGTGTCAAATGAAAACTTTTCGGAACTGCCAGGTTTGTTATAAAAGGAAATATCAGACTAGTTCTCATGAAGTGAAAGAAGCTGCATATCATATCTAATCGATTGGATCGAGCGAAGTTTCAATAATCTTTCAAGTGATTTGCCAGCTCGTTTTGATTTAAATAATAAATTATTAGACCGAACTTGTAATGTAATGTCTTAATTACAGCTATCCATTTAAGCGGTGTCACAGTTAGCTGTATATGTACCGTTTTCTCCAGGCGTAATGGCATTAAAATAACTACACGTATCTATTTGCAAATTGCCGTCTGGCAATCGCGGCCAATCGTCGTAAATTGCCTGCTGTAGGGCCAGTTAAAGTTAACGCAACACTTATGCCTCGCTAAAAGCAGGCGTGCCATACGCATCTGGATATATTCGTTTCATCATTTGTCATTCCTTCAAGCGTCACACATTCAAATATAAGAGCTTGTGTGTCAAAAGGAATGAAACAAATGAGTTACATGAAATACGCCAACTCCAGTGCTCTTCGTCTCGGTACCTACATAGGCAGAAATGTTCTGAAAGTCTAATAAATAGCTCCATCTGCGTGCTCAAAAGCACTTGTTTTAGGTAACCGGACATCAACCCAAAGGCGTTGGGAATATTCTTGCCGGTACCAACTGTCTTTCGCAACCTGTACCCCTATACTGCACTTGCCTTGCACGCATAATTAATTTGCGTAAGCTATGAGAATCACAATGGCAGATGTCCGAACAGCTGGCCGCCATGTCTGCTTTCGTGTATTGAATACGTGACGTCAGACCTCATTTGAGTACTGAGAATGCAACCACAACACAAAATTGCTACATATTCATTTACCAATTAAGAAACTGAACCTATTAATAGGCAGTGTTAGTTAAATCCCAAAACAGGCTTAAGTTTCGATTAAATTGAACGATCATGGTGGTCCACTAGTAGGTACCACACTCGGTAGTTTTTAGTCTGATCTCAAAGATCCGTGGCGAGTACCTACTACAACCCAACCGGAGGTTAACGACTTGATTGGCCAAGATGGCGATTCGCGAACGGGCTAAGTGGATGATGAGAGTGCGGGATGCCCCCACTAATTTTAGGACAACGTCCGTCCAATAGAGCTTCTCAGGACTAAACTATTCCACGAGAAACTAAAGGATCCCAACTTTGACCCGTAAGAAGCATTGATGAATGTACTCGTGAGAAATACGCTGTCGACGTGTAATATGAGGAAGATAAGATACCATTTATCGGCGCTGAGAAGTTGCGAGTTGTACTACTTTCTACCCACACTTTGCTAAGCGTTTTATCGCCTGTCAAACATTTGCCTAACCGAGATTTCCTGTTACATTGCATCAGCTCTTTAATGAACAAACACATTAAGTTCATAATAAAAGCGGGGAGCGCATCGCCCCTTCGACCTGCCTGGTGCACAATAACAAATTAAGCTCCAAACGGAATACTTTTTCACAAACAGTAAAATGACTGAAGGAAAATATGATTCCGATAGAACAGAGTAGTATTTATTTTAGTAATTCTAATCGAATAAAATCAGCCAGTTGCGATCTTTAAAATCAAAGTTTTATTGGCTAGGTCAATTCAAACGTCAGTTCAGAGTTTGATTCTTTAAAAATTGCTATGAGAGTTGTCAGGAGCCAGATCATCTCTTGAGTAACATTCCTGAATGCGATCTTTAAACTGTCCTAATTTGGATTAGCGATTAGTTTCTTTTAGAGAGTGTAATGGTGTTTAACCAGAATGGTATCAAGAATCACGCGATCTAATTGTTGGCTTCTCAGATCTGTGATTATTTAGACAGTGCCGGCTAATGATTCAGGCCGAACCTCGCGCCTCTGTAATTGTTTCACCGTTGTTAATTGCAGCGCTTCATGGTCAGTATCTAATTCGTGCATAGGGGTGCTAACTGGTGTTAGGCAACGATACGAAATTTCCCGTGGGGTGGTTCACCAACTTTGATTGATCTGATGCTAACAGATCATCGAGCGGATGCATAGTCTGTCTTTTTTCTTTACCAATTCCTGTCACAGTCTTAACGTTCTGAATTCTCTGTTAAAACTTACGGTTGACTAGTATCAGTGTCTCTTGTACTAATGACTAAATGAGATCCAAAAAAGACTTAAGAGGCAGGTGACACAAAACAGGTCTCGTGAAATCACAAACTTCGCGAACTTCCCTTCTTCAAGAATTTTACGCAATCATATTTCTTTTGATATAAAGTTTTATCATTCAGATTCAACAGTTAACTGTGCACACAGCACCGTCTGCTCAATTGATCGCTATGGTATATAATCTATATCAACCACTTCAGTATAATCTACAGCTTTTTGTATCAACGTAGGTTGTAGGAATTTTAAAGGAAGCGCAGCCCTGCCAAAGTGTGACGGTCTGACCTGCCCAGACGCGCTAATAGAGAAATTTATTACTAAAAAGCCGGCCCGCGCCAAAGCCAGTAGCCTCTACCGGGAATCTAGCACAATAATGATAGGGTATCAAACTTGTAGATTTCCTATTGGATGCAACAACTTTAAAACCGCCTTTATCGGAGTCGTAGCTCGTCGCTGTTGTCATTAGTTTGATTTCTAGCTTGTTTTTATTTAGCATTGCTTTTATCTTAAGAAGTAAACCGATTTGCTTTAATACCAAAAAAATATGTGTGGAAAACATTTGCGTTCTTTCTATGTCCCGTTTGTTGGTATCAATCCATAGGATGCCTGAGAAAATATGATCAAATGAATTCTATAGTGTTGCTTTCAAAAACTAAACTTACAAACAACATGCAAAGAACATAATCTGTGTTATTTGAGATTTAAACTTTGTCTATCAATTTGGACGATGATTTAAATGTCTTTGTACCAAATTGATTTGACGTGTTCACTGTGTGTAGTTTTTATAGAAACTTCATTATATTGATAATGATATTTATTTGCTTACTGCGCTGGCTCAGCGACCCAAAGTGGATCTTCAGCCACTGTTCGCCAGTCCGGCCGTTGTACTTGACTTAGATCCTTCTTAACTTGGTCTATCCAGCGATAACTGGGGAGGTCAACCGGGCGCTTTCCGGTTGACCGCTCCAGGTATGCTCTCTTCACAGAACGATCCGACTCCATCCTTTCAACGTGGCCGAGCCAGCGCAGTCTACCCGACTTTGTCTTGCCCATTATGTTGGGCTTGGCCACACTACACGCTCATATAATCATATAACAATGTAATATAAAAAAAGAATCGTCTATTGAATTAAGTGTCTGTTCACTTTCACTGTATGCACCTACGTCATTTTTCGATAGTGTGTGGGTGATTTGGAAAGCAATACGGTAAACCGATACCATCTTGAAATAGATGATATCTTTTATCGGATGACAGAACTAAATTTTTAAACATTTTTGTTTTGACACCGCGCAAAGCAGTTACCTTAAAAAATGTAGAGTCATACACGCCAATATGTAACCTTAATAGAATTTAATCGCTTTGACTTAAGGTGTATAAAATGTATATGCGTATGGAACTTTTCAAATCGTGACGAGTTTACTTATGTGGCGAGTTTACAAAAAACACTTTTGACTGACTAAACCTCACACACCAAGTATTACTCTTAATTATAATTAATATCATAAGATTATAATCATTTAGGTATCCACTAACCTAAAAATTGTTTTACTAATAAATACATACTCAAAATACTAATATCAATCGCGTACGTCAAAATAATATTAACTAGTGTAAAGTTTAACGAAGTGTATTTGAATAATTTTAAAACAAATAAAATGCTTACTTTAAATACATAAGTAGTATAATCGACACAAAATCTAAAATTATAATTCTCTTGTTTTCAGGTAAAGGTGAGAGGTGAACTGAAACTATACCTACAGCTTATATTTTCTAAAAAAGGTATAAGAATAACAAAAAAATAAAACTGTGTATCTGAGTAAACAAACAATTCTACTAACGGGAATGTCGTTAAGATAATGTTAGATGTCGTTCGTTCGAGGTCTTGACGTTATCGGCTAATTTGTTAACCAAATATTTCCGATATCATTAAATAAACGTAATGAATACACAATTTTCGAAGCCTAGGCTTTCATTTAAAAGCTACGCAAGAGTAAATATACCTGATGATTAGCGCACATACTGCCTTAAAGCAAATGACTTCTCGAAAACAGATGCTTATGCTCTAAATCCAACTTGTCGCATCAACTTGACAACATTCTTGCAACCAGCAGCCTTTCGCAAGTTTTTCTTTCCTAAAAGTAGATCTTAAGATAACTCTACTTCATCTGATGAAAAGTGGGTAGTAGATTCCAAACCTAAATACCTATAAACTGTTGATGAGACTGGACAACTAATTACGGTAGCCATGATCACCCTGTCCTCAAAATGCCTTCACCTACAGTGTACACGCGTTTTAGAATGGGTCAAAAATTCTATAAACAGTAACAACGATAATAAATCTCCTACAGATCTATGTAAAAGCAATGTAGATCAGTCTACTTGAACGTAATTTCGAAAAAGACTTCTATTGCATTGGATTTAGGTGAAATGTACCAACTATTAATTAATATCACGTCGCCTACGATATGCTGGTCGGTACTCTTAGTGGTTATTAATTTTGATGCAATGAGCAAGGTGTGGAAATTACTTGATGATACCTTTATAGATCAGTGAACATGCGTGAGTGATTGTTGATAGACACAAATTATAGGGAATTAAAGTTTAAATTAAATTAAGCAATCATAAACAACTGAGTACGATAGATGTAGTTACGTGGTAAATATAATGGTTCAAGCTGTAACGAATGGTCCCCTCAAAATTTCATAATCGTAGAATTGGTACCAAATTGTGGAAAAGCTTTACTGCAAATTAGGTATATTTGAAAGCCGATTACTCCGAATCGGATGTTAACGTATTCAGCGCATCAAATGTCACTGAAATAATATTGTTTGCTCATCAACTTGTAACTGTGCCAAAAATAAATAAATCTTATTTTTGTCCCCCCGTAATTTTGTTGTCTGAGCAAACAACACTCTATTGCTCTCGAAATATACATCTAACGAAAGACACACAGGTTACATTGGGATTTTATTTTATTAGATCTGCTACCTTAAACAACAAAAACCACAGATCTAATCAGTAACAGTTAAAATGGAGCCACTGGCGTGTGTACACCATCTACAGCTTACTACTAAACGGCTCCGATTTCTTCAATGAATTCCTTGTCAATGAATGGACGTTCTTAATCTTATACAGTCAGCCCTTTGACTGAGTTGTTTTGGAATTCATTGGTGTTTCGGGAATTGAGATGTTTGCATTTCCAAAGACATATCAAAATGTAATCCTCGTTAAGCAACAGACAGGTGCTTTACGAGATTGCTCTAATATATCATTAATATTCAATAAATCCTCCACAAGTTTCTACATAAATCAATTTATGAATTTCCAGTATGAAAATTAATTTTCAATGCGACAAGAACTGATACTTTGATCTTATAGTGTCGTTGGATTAAAATGTGAACATAACTTTGAGTATATTGTTTTTCATCTTCGTGTATAATCTCATAATGTGCATCCATCAGACTAAGGCAGATTAAAATCAGAGAAGACGTTATTAACCTTAATGGGCGTGTAGTGTGTTCTTACAGTGACAAATGATGTTTAAATGACATGTCTAGGTTCATTAAGGTTCATCATGTTAACATGACATCTTGGCATTAAAATCTGTTACGTGATCCCTCAATATGAAGGCCGCACAATTTCCGTTACCCTCAAAAGTAACTTGAGCACGCGAAGCTTTAATAATGATACTAACTCATCCTGTTATTTCAGACCAGCTTCCTGTTATTAGTGTGGCTGAAATCGTTATTTGTTTCGTCGTCCACGTTTGGACAAGTCTTTAGTTTTGTTATTCTCATCGTTACTTACAATTCTATTGTTTCTTAGTTTTGGGTCGCTTTCTTTTCCCTAAACCTTAAATTTTGTACAATCAGAATAATTTGTCAATATGTCGACATTATCCAAATAGATAGATGCGGCAATTTAAATGCGCTACATTTGTTCTTCATTCAATTGGCTTAGTTGTGGGTTGAACTGGTCTACGCAACTTTGTTCGAAATAGGCCAACCTCGATTAAACGAAACTCAATTCTGATGTTTAAAGTTTCTGTATAAAGTTGTAAATAGCGGTTCTGCAAACCGGTATCCTATCGTATCATTGAGCGCAACCTTCGTTGAAAAGTTTAAAACCTCCGTCGGACATTCGGTCTTGGAGCTAATGCAATAAAACTCGGAATTTATTACCGACGTCTCAGATAAGTAGTGCGATTGTATCGCGTACGTGCGTGTTTACAAATATGAATCCAATCACTCTGTGATAAGATCACTTCTCACATGGCTGCATGTGAGATGTGCTATGTCGATAACTAAAATTTATTTATACCTTGATTACCGTTCAATTGTAGTACGTTTTATTGCTGTCAGTTCTCGATTTGTCGTTTAATGCTTTTCGTGTATCGTGATTATCTGCTACGGAGTGTGTGGCCTCAAAAACTTCGAGATCACGTTTATTTTATTCATCTATCATAGAACTATGCCATAGGTTGTATCCTTTTATAGGAAGGCAACCTTCCTTCAAAAATAGGCTTCTGAATTATAATACTTTTGAATACTGAATAAAACAGAAAGTCTGAAGGCGTTGTTTTTTGTAAATTATAAATAAAAATAAATAAATATCTGGGACAATTCACACCAAGATCATCTGACCCCAAACTAAGCAGAGCTTGTAATATGGGCGTCAGAGACTGTTATAGATACTTAAATATTTCTAAATACATACTTAAATTGATAATAACACCCAGACACACAACAAATACAAATGTTCGTCACACAAATATTTAATTTTGTCATGAGTGGGGATCGAATCCACGACCTCCGGCGCTAAAGGCAGGATCGCTGCCATTGCGCCAACAGGCCAGTCAACATTATTATTACGTTACTGTTCATACATCGATTTTATGATTTAAGTCTGAATCGATTATATAAATAAATCTAAGCTTACCTCATCATCATCATCATCCGTGCGGTGTATCCCGGTTTATTTTCTTGGCCCACTTCGCGCGGTCTTGTGCATTCTCAGTGGTGAGTTTGTTGCTAAAATCTAAGCTTACCTATTTTCTTTTAATATCTTAACGCTTGTATTATTTGAATGGTTTTCCTGCTTCTAGTTATTTTACTTAGATTCGTATTACTGATGCACACGAAAATAATGTATAAAATTTACATTTTTTCCGCATACGGTCATTCGTTAATAAGGTTGGCGTGTACGATGTACTACGTGTACGATGGATCACGTTGTTAATGCTGACTAAGGTCCAGCTTATCTAATAGCAATAATGACTAATAATTAATAATATACATTCACGTGTGCAAAAGCTTTTTGCAACAATGAACTTTCCCGCATTGATTTAAGCTTGGTAATGTTCTGCATGTTTAACCATGACGATGATGACTGACGCAAAGGCAGTTGCCATGACTGAATAACAATGTTGACTATATTAAAATTATATTAGTTCTATAGCAAACAACTCCAAATATAATGTTGATATGTTTGCCTTCGATGTTTGTAATTCATCAAAGTAATAATTGTTATTTTGTGTGTTTCATTTCAAGTTCAATTTGCTATAAAGCAGTCACTACGTTATTCTGTGTTACTACTCTATGGTGACAATAGTTGCCTAAATAAAATACTTCTAGAAGAGTAGATTAGTTGTGGTTAAGCATAAAGAATAAGTATAAGCACGGATATTTCCTCAGCTTGCACATTAATTAATATTGGTTATTCATGTGGGTGAGCTGGTAATGATTACACATAAACACTCTTAAAATCGTTTGAAGTATGCTGATAAATTAATTGCCTATCGAACCGCATGACACAAAACTGATGCTATATCTCCTGAAACGTTGGCCCTCAAAAAGTATAGCTTATTTATGTTGTGTTGTGTTGTCTTCAAATAAATAAAAGTGCCAGAATAAACTGCCCTAGATCATCAGAACGGCTGTAGCCCGTGATACTGAAATCTACAATAGCTGGCCTGCCAATGGTTGCTACATATCTATCAGGTGGTAAGGCCGCCTCCGCTACCGCGGCGGAAGCAGTAGGCGTCAGCCGGGGCGTGCGCCTACGCAACGCGATTATGTCACCGATACACCTTCTAATCATATAAGGACAGCTGCGGCGGATCGTACTGTCGTGTCGTCAATTCTTTACTACGGCAAGCTCATTGAATGATACAATCGTTTTTGCATGATGATTGTTATTTAAATTTCTGTAATAAATCACAAACTTGCAAGGAATGGCAAAGCTGCTCTTTACCCTTGCTGCTTACCTTTTGCCCTTGCAGTGAGTGTATAAAAATCTTCTGTACCTCAGGCTATGTATGTAATTCTAATACCATGGAAAAGTTCATTCAAAAACGTTATTTTAATGGTGGCAGCTGATTAAACCCGGATGTCTGTTCCGAGTGATTTACAACGCCGTAATCATCAGTTAAATTCGTAAATTATGACACCTGCTGACAGAACACGTGTTTACGACGAGAACCGTTGCTATTTGTGTAGAGTGTAGACTCAGCAAGCTTGTGTGCGCGCTTTATACATTAACCAGTAGTAAAGTCATAGCATAGTAAACAAACAACGGATGTAACTCAAAGATTTGTAGAAAGCTTTGGACACTATCGATAAATAATTTAAAATGTTCACTGATCATTGTGATTAACCGACTGCGCCAGAAGGAGGGTTATGTTTATCTAGGGTATGTATGTATAATTGTTTAGCACGCTCTGCAGCCTGAACGGCTCGATGGATTTTAGCTTGACTGTGAAAGTGACACTGGGTATACTCGTATCAAAATAAAAAATGGCGGATTTTTGATTTTCTACCCAACCCTCTTGAGTGGGTTATCAAAATGAAGGGCTTGAAATAGCGATTCGATAAATACTGGTTATTCAACTAAAAAGTCTAAAATATAAAAAAACATTTAAAAAAAAACCCGACCTCAAAAAAACTACTCAAAGGAAAAAGCAAGCTCGTCGCAACGTTTGTAAATCATTGCAGGCGGTGACAAAGCCGGGTATAATTTAGTTACTTATACTTCTACAAAAACGTTTTGTTTACTTCGATTAATGTTGGTCCCGCCGCAATGATTTAAAACGTTGCGAATGAGCTTGTTTTTTCCTTTTATGTGGTCATTCTTTGCAGTCGGGTTTTGTGTGTTTTTATAATATTTTTTTATTTTAATAACCGAGACACCGTATAAGGTGTAAAATCGTATTAGTCGTGAGTTGAATACGGCTGCGATAGTAATCCGAAAGCGGATCTCTATATGAGTGCACTGCTCCCATCTAGGGATGATCAAAAGGTGTGCCGCAAGGAATGATTCTGTGCAACTTACTCTTCTAAATACAATAATTTCAGCTAAATCTTAGTGTTTAAATTTTTACCAGAAAATGAGTACTCGATCATAGATAAAGAAAATACCGATATCTGATCTACCTACAGTAAGAAATACTGTACCTTCCAGGGTAAAGAAAAAATTAAGAACTTTTCTTTCACGTAGCTTATGTAAACAAATCAGACAAGTGTTATATTTCTAACAATTTACTTGAGATTCAACAAAAACTACACAAATTGACGAAGCTGCGCTTGCGACAGCGTACTTATTTGCTTCTGTTGTTTTACGAGTCTTTACGTACATATTTATTTACTATTGCTAAAGATAACGGTTAGTTTAATTACTTTGCCTTGTCTATATTTACCGTAGCATGGTGCTTACTGTAAACTATGATAAACTCCTCTGTTTAATGTCCGCCGTTTTGTCCAATGTGTTTGATCAGTAAAGTGCACTCCATAGTGTCCATTATACACTAACCTAGTTCTAATGGATGCGCATCCATTCTGGACTTCCTGTGAACCTTAGTTAACTTTCAAAATGCATTGTACACTATTATGCATGTCGGTATACGTTAAGTTCCATGAATTAAAGCCGTTTAATATAATGAAAGGGTAACCTATGTAATCAAATGAGTCAACGTAAGGTACAGAGAGTTATCGTGATTGATCTAGAATAGCTGTTTATGGAACCGAATCAAAACGGACCATAACAGCTATAGTCCGTTTTGATTCGGTAACGCTATTTCATAGTTTCCATCTACACTATGATATAATAATATCATTATGAAGAGGTAAGCGTTTGTGAGTTTGTATGTTTGAGAAACTACCGAACCGATTTCAAAAAGTCTTTCACTGTTAAAAAGCTACATTATCCCTGATTGCTACAGGCATATAATATAATGTAAACCAACGTGTGTATTGTGCTAGTATATCATACAATAATTATTAATCCAAAGTTACCATTTCTCTATCTATCAATCACATTCTAGAACATTTAATATTGTGCTTAATCTGACTATTTTGCATATCTTTAGTCAGAATTAAGGTTCCGAAACAACGGTATTGAAGTATCGTAATACTGTTTTTAAAGATTTGAAGTTATTTTGCTTGCATTACGTCTGCTATGATTTTATGCTCATTAAAATACATATAGGCCCGCGACGCATACTTTGCAACCAGTCAAGCGAAGCAGGCATTAAACCCGAGACGACCCAGATTCGTAATTTATAATTTAGCAGAAGCCATCGACCTGGATCTCCGAACCACAGGCCAATATAACAAAGTTATGTCTTTCCTTATGGGTTTATTTCTTAAGAACCACAATATCCTCAGACAACCTTTCAAAAACATTAGTTAAAAATATTCTTAACTTCTGATTATTAGTCTAAGCAAGACGGGTATACACGGGTTCACACTGAACTAACATAGAGTTCGACCTGTAGCAAGAATGTTCTTTCGTGATATTTCCGTGTAAATGATAATTAATTTTCATCTATACAACAACAACATACCATCACAACTTTATCCCAAACGGGGTAATCAGAGGCAAGTGACTGTGTCGTCATGGTGAACTAAACACTCAGAAGCCCACTTTTCACCAATGGTATTAGATTTATTTGGATTTATTTATACTACAATAAAACTAACGAACAAGAGAACCAAAAACTGACCGTTTTAGCTCGGGGTGGTTTAGATCAGGTGAACGAATCAACTGGTGATTCCTATGAGAGCCTGATGTTTTTTAGTAAAATGTGTAAAGCCACAATATGAAATACGTAAGTAATGCATAAATTATTCTCATTTATTTACATACCTATAATTAACAAAAATTAGTGCAGAAATCTTATTCTCTATTTACATGATATCTTAATTTTTCGAATCATCATATTGATAACATGACATGATAAAAAAAATGTAATCAGCTCCGGGTCTATGCAAAAAAAAATCATTAAGAAATTTTTAACATGCTTTGCTGCATACCCTGCAGGGGAAATATGCTTATTTTTTTTATAGAAATTGACCCTGCATCGTTGACGATTGAATAAACTAAACTAAAAGCGACATCCCTACGTGTTTAGGCTATTATCGCTCGCTCAGGGCCTGAGTTAGCTTACTTCTCTTGTTTAACTATGTCTATGTTTACATAATGCGGTTCTTCTACTGTCGTTAATGTATTTTGTGAATTGTCCGAAAATGAAGAAAACGGAGTTGATGTTAAACATGAATCATATTTCCCCATATCCGCGTCGAACAGTATGTTATTTATACAATGTTCAACTATTGCTTGAGTACGTTTTGAATATTCGCGATGTTTTGAAGCAATATGATTACCAAAAGCTTGACTCCTGTCCCATAACCTTGATTGATAAGTATCTTTTAAAATATTGTAGGCTTCGAAAACTCGAGGGTCTTCAGTTTTAGGTCTTTTTATTTGTCTCGATTCAGTTACAGATTGCTTCACAGTGTTGTCTGGTCTCTGGGAAGAAGTTGAAGGTTGCGGATGTGTTGTTAAATCGGACTGTGTACCGCCGTTAGAACCCATTTCATCAGCTCCTTGTTCGTTTCGCTCATTCTCCTGCTCAATCGTTTCATCCTAAAAAAAAGTTCATATGATATACACTCTAAATTGTATATTATTTTCAGACACCATTTAAAGCTATGTGCAATTCCCTAAACTCCGTCTGTGCTTAGATGTGGGAAGCGCTGCATAGTACTATAATCGCCTATTAGAATCGATTATTAGCGGAAGCTACTTTTTTAATTATAAGGTTGTACTCATGCTAAAGGATCCCCAAAACGAATTTGTAACTATCGTTCATCGAAGGCGTCTTGCGTAGTAGAAAATGTGTTTGGCATTCTTTCAGCAGTTTTTCGTTTGTTGCGAAAACCTTTTTAACTGCAATCAGATGAAGCTTCCCTCATCATCATGACCTGCGTTTACCTTCTTAATTATCTTGTGAAAAGAAAATCTTCTAGTATTCTATAAAATCCACCTGTCACACCAGTGGAGATTTGGGACCTTTATCATCATTACTCCCATTGCGAGACATAAGTTCCTACTCTAGACTGAAAATATAAGGCAAGAATTTTCTGACTATTTTAATTGTAATGGTTGTTTGCTATGGTAAAATAAAGTTGATTAATTACCATAAATATAAAAATGCGCCATAGACCGAACCACTTGTCATGGTTTCGAAGTAGGGATAAATATCCCTGTATTACGAGATGAAGCCAGGGGCGTCTCCCAGCACAGACCGGAGTCAATTTAGAAATTATATTTTCCTGAATTGACTCGACCGGGAAGCGAACCCGGGACACTACAGAATTCAAGGCGAGAAACCGTGCTACAGCGCACTACGTCAATACTAACAGATAATAAGTATATACTCACTGTTTTTTGAATTCGGTTCGCGTCGAATCCTAATGTTTTCCTTGGTTTATATTTATACATCAAGAACTGCATACTTTTAAACGCAAACCATTTTGATTTATAAGTGCAATCAGCAGCACTGCCTGTTTTTGTGTAAATCGATTTTTGTCTTTCACGGCGGTAAGACGCAAGAAGCGAGTCCATCTTTTTTTTGACTTCCTCAACACAACATCCTAGTTGGTTTGCTATTTCCTGCCAAGCATCTTCTTTCTGAATTGTATCTTTATAATTTTCAAAAGTCGGATCCCACAGACATCTGAAATCATGGTATGCTTCTATCAGTAGTAGACATGTTTCTTGTGACCAATCCATAATTAAGTATGACTATGATATCTCGGTTGACTAGCTGGAACACAAGAACGCTTTGAGGAGACCGCCCCGAAGAGCGAGCACGTCTGAACACGAAAGAACGCTCTAGGCAACTATCGATCGAGCCGTTTACGTCAAGCGAGCAAGCGTTCAGAACATTCCACAGAATCGGACAAAGAGAACAACAAAAGAATGCTCTGTCTCTGTCTACACAAAGAGAATTTGATAGATTGGGGATATTATGACGAGCATTCGCTCGTTTGGTTTCACTGAACCCACCTTAAAACGAGATTAATATCTATTGGAAATGAACGGATATTCCGTAGATTGTAGAGGTTTAAGTTAATAACTTTGGACAGTTATTTATTGATAATGTAGGCATGTTCGCCTTAATAAATACTGTATGTCAGTTTAAACACAATTTTCCTGAAAGCTCCCAGTAATGTGCCGTCACGAATTTCTTATTTATGGAACGGCCTATGCTTGTCGTTAACAGTATAAACACTCCTAATGCACCACAAGAGCTGTTTCATCTTACCTTAATGTAGAAGTAACTGTCAATAATAATCGTAACTCACTTTAACGTTTTTAGTACTAAATATAATGTGTCAACACATTAGCGTCCCGTCGGTCGAGACAGTGCACAGGAAACAAGGTCCAGAAATAAACTATCTTGCCCCACATTGCTGCCGATAAAACGGATATAATCTGTCCTACTATTAGTTAAAGATAGTAGCAATACCATGACTTTATAAAGAATATTGTTTAAAATGAACTCATTAAGGTTTCAACATCTAAAGTTTTTTAGTTTACACAGGTGTCTCAACAACGTCTTTATAATGTTAGAATAATAGAGTTGGCTTGTTAAAATTCCGGAGACAGAAATAAATATAAAACGACGTACATGTTTCTATTAGTCCATCTGTTAAACATTCCGCATATTTCTAGGAAACTTAGAACTTGTCGATCGTCTATCACAAAGAAAATATCTACATGTAAGGAACTATCTTTACATCTTAAAATCGTATTGCCACGCATAAGCGCCTCGACATTGCATGTGATCGACCATATTAGGTTCATACCAGCAGGTAACAAAAATAGAATACTTAATTATTTATCTTCACAGTTCTCATTAAAATATTTTTCTATAATTGCAAGATTATTGCTGACATTGGTTGCTAGTTGTGGCGCCGCGTAACAACCTTTTAGTTTCTTATCGTGCATGTTTAATCGCGCTTATGTTTATCTTCTTGTAAATATAAATGATTTTACTGCTGTAATAGTAGTCATAATTCTTTATTTGTCTTGTAATTGTGCGGAGATCTTCTCTTGCATTCGAAGCAAGTTAAAGAGTGAGAAATCTGTTATAAATATGATTCAAGGTTGCGTTATTCCCAGAGTTGGTTGATTCTGTAAATTGCAGTTCCAGCCGGTGTTGATAAGTTTGAGATCTCACATACTGCGCAAGAATTTTAGAATCTCGAAGAATTTCACAGACAAGAAATCGCGATACGTGACCGGGGTGGTAAGGCTTCGGACGCCAAATGGGTCTTAGGTTTACCAATATGGTCATAGCAGCAGGAGTCTAGCTGGGCATCGTGATCATTGTTACCGTGTACGCTGGTAATGACGAAGAATACATTATACGCCCTTCTACAGTTTATCTTTGAAAAGCTAACAAGAGGGAGTTCACGATATTTTAGTTTGTTTTGTTACGTAATGCTATCCGTTCGATAGTAATTAAAAAATGGCTTGAGTTATGCTTTGTTAGTAAAAGGTACTTACTTACCTCTTTTCGAACATTTTTTACGATTCGCAATGTTTAGGGTGTCAGACTAGGGAATTCGGTCATGGTCAAGAATTAAACAATGATCTACAAGTTCAATTGATTTGTTTTTTTTTACATTATTTTTACGATGCCTAATTCCTCTGCCAATTTAGCAAACACTTCATTTTGTTTTATTGCCTTAACAACGCTGCAATTCGTCCATATTTATTGCTTGAAAACATTGAACTCGTCCTCTGGACAAACAGCGGTTTCAAGTTGCAATGTGTACTCGTGAATTCGCGAAGACATCTGCAATGTATTGCATCGGCCATATATTTTTCAAGTATACATTTCGGATTCATGAGTCAGGCGGCGCGGGTCAACCGGAGGTCGGGATGACGTCATCACATTTAAAACAAAGTTGTAAAATAATATACATTTCGCTTTCGAATAGTGTTCTGTCTCCATCGATATTGCAATATTTGAATGTGAAGGAGTGGTCACCAAGAACAACTTTAACAACATAATATCTTCGGGCCCGTGCTCATACTATGATTGTTCTAAATTGAATGACCTCAGGAGGATATCATCAGCTTAGTTTAAAGTTGGCAATAAATGGTGATATATTATTATTGCAATTTTTTTTACCATTATGATGGATGACTCATACTCATAACTACTTTATGATTTTCTGAAAATGATGTTTCTTTTCTGTTTTACACCTTGACTGTCTAACTCTGATAAGTATATCAACTCGATAGAACATTCCATTTCATGTTTTTTTTATTATTTTCATTCTCAACATTTATAATTTGTATAAACAGTGGAAATACTCGCAATTTTTACTTATGGGACGTAACATTTTGGACACAACAGCGCCACTGACTCTCATGTAAGCAGTAACTTGAGTTTTGAGAAAATTAAGTACATTGTTAGGTATTTATTTTCTAATAAATTTTACTCAACTATAATATTTAAAAGTGCGATGCGAATGTGTCAGAATTGTGGTACTCATTATTTGACTATTATTCTTTTAGGTTATTGATGTATGAAGAAACAGAACCAACTCAAGTTATAGTGCAGACTTAATAGCATCACATTATCTTAAACTTTATTGCGGTTTGAATATCGTATATAGTAATAGGGCTAAGTTATGGATTAAAGTCTATAGTCGATTTCAAATTTAATGCCTTAAAATATCACACCGTAACAAAATCACGAGTTTCCTCATTGATCACACAGTATAAGTCGCACATAAACGTAAAAAAATAACATAAAAAAACATGAAATTCATGCAAAACTGTGAAAATTAAGCATTCCTAATAAGATTATTTTATCAAAAACTAAATACAATGCTGTCGATCTACGGTTACTACTATCAAGTATAAAATAATATAAATTTCAGTTTGAATTATTTTGTTATTTAAAGCTTTTAAACAATATGTAACAAAATAAATCCATGAGGGTGTCATTACTAGGTATCGAGATTAGGTTATATTAATGTTATAATTTTACCTAAATATAGGAAAAAAAATATCCTCGTGATCGTGAACGACAAAACAAGTGATTGATTTGAAAGGAATAACCACTCAAAGCGGCAGCGAAATTAGTTCCTAATTTTATGCCTTATCAATGTTGTCTTTCGACTATTGTGCTTCGGACCCTGTGCATTATAGTTATTCTGCTTTTTGATTTTATTCGTTTTAATACGTAAGCACACAACAAACAAGTTTAGGCTACCTACACTAAATTATTATGTTTTTTGGAAATATACCTCAAAATGAAACTCGTGACGATAAGAATAATCTGAAATATGGAACACGATATTATGAAAATGAACATTACGCTTAGGATTGGTGAGCCTTTATGAAGACTTTGTAAAAATCGGTAGATTGTCGTTCAAAATCAGTATTTCAGTAAACTAAGGGCAATTTTGTTAGATCTACTGAATTGAATCAACTTTAAAGTTAATAGCCTCCATCCACGTAAAGTTAAAGGGCGAAGTCGTCGTTTCGCCACACACGTACAGTTCTGTCCGTCTGCCACCTGGCGGGCACACCCATACAGGTATGGTAGGCTAATGACTCTGTATGATTCATTCGATGATTTCCCAACACTACGAATTGGCTATAGTGGTCAATACGCCATGTTTTTTTAAAAATAAGACAAGTAAGATGAAACAGACTATTATGTACCTTTCATGTAAATCCATTTCAATTATATAATCTATTGTTTTTTTTTTGTAAATATGTATGTACAATTTTGCTCCTACGTATATTTCGTGTACCTACTCGAGCTACTTTCTAACAGTGTATTATGGCGAAAGTGATGGGTTGAAAGTTCAACAAAACGTTGGTGGTCGTTCACTCGTCAGTGTTTTTACTGTCGAGAAAGCGCTGTCGGCGGTCGCAACTCGCAGTGCTTGCCTTATTTATTGCTTGGAAAGATCAGCGTTTCTGATGCTATTTAGACGAAACTTCTAAGATGTTATTTTTTTCAGAAATACAGTTAAAACAGCAACTTTAAAAAATCACTAGTGAACTGCTGTCTTTGAACGGTTGCAATCTGTGTAACGGAAAACATTTAGGTGTCTCATCTAAATTTGCCTAATAAATATTAATTTTCTTCACAAAGTATTGTGTATTAAATAAGACAGAAACTAACAAACACAATTTTGATTCATATAGAAATAATAATAAATTTAGTTTGTTATCCATTATGTATATTGGTTAGTAATATTAATATCGTATACGAAAAATAATTATACAACGCTCATAACTGTGTCACTAGGATCATTATTCTGTTTACATTTGTTTATCATGGTTATAAAGTTGAAGAAGGCATATTTTGTTGCTTCTGGACATTTTTTGACTCCATTGACATTAGTCAAAGAAAAAAACAAAATGAGTAATGAGTCGGACCTTTTTAAAAGGTGAATCCATTATGGTTCATGGAAACTCAATACCTACCCTTGCTGACTATCTGCATGCTCTTTTCGAACAACCTTAAGATTGAAGTCACTACACGCGCGTTATTCAAACTCCTTTAAAAAAACCAATGTAGTAATTTGGAAACATATGCCACACAGGTCTGGAAAACTATTTAACTAGTATTAGGGCAAACGTTTATATACCCGGACTCAACCACATACTCGTACGAGCAGGTAGGAAGTCCAGACAACGAAAATGACTGCTAAAATAAATCTTAAAGTTCAAAACGGGAAAGTTTTAGCGCCTTTCATCCCGATTAATTATTACTTGCGCAAATATCTCTACAAAATCACAGTTCGCTTACTTGAGTCTGTTGTACAAGTTGCAAAAGTATCGGCAAAAAATGTCCTCCAATCACTTTTATTACGGTAACTGACGATGACGAGGTTGTCTTGTAACTCGTAGAGTTTTTATACGTGAGTCATACCCGCTGTAATTAGATGTTCCTACACTTACCCCGTAGACCAGCTCTTGGGTGACTCACGCTTCGGAAGCAAAAGGAATGTGCAAGACTACCAGTTTACAAAGATCTCCCCCTTTTATTATCGTAACAGAAAAAGTGATAAATCTGCATGGCAGTTTGAAAGCTTAGAGGTCGTTTTAGTTTGGCAATGGTGTGTGGCTTCTGAATCTAACTCACTTTGATTTCGCGGTTCCTTATCATTGTGCCGTTAACACTATAGCAGAATAGCTTGTTCTATTCAGATTATAACGTTGTTATAACAGCTGCTTGGTATTTCGTAAATCTCTAAGACTGAATATGCTAACTCTTGTCAGGCTTTCGTTCGTTATAGACTTTTTAAGATGTTTAGTTTGATAGCTATGTCAAGTCTTGCCACGTCTTGTTCCGAAGTTTTTTTAGATAGTAGAGTCATAGTAAATTACTATGGTAGAGTCGAAGACTTTGTTCAACGAACACAATTTTTTTAAATACATGAACTTCTCTGGTTTTAGTTCCGGAAATAAGAACATATTATTATCACTCGCCCTTGTCGTTTTTTGTATGTGTAACGTGTTAATCCCGCTAGTCGGATGATGGGTTTTTTACTCTTGTAATGACAGCCATGTGCCATGTGGCTGAGAAATTATTGGTACATTTGGTTAGGAACAAACTTTAACGGAACATTTGCGATGATTTGGTTTCAACAAGACTGCCTCTGCTTTAAGGGTCGTGGATCGAAATCACCTCAGATTCAAAGACGAGATAGGTTTTTACATGAGCATTCTCAGTTATATGATGGGCCCCTCAAAATCAACAAATATTTTCTACAAGCCCTCAAAATCTATAACAGCCCGTTTCTTTCTTTACAGAGTTCAAGAAAGACTGGTCAGATCACGCCCTCTGGTGGCCAACCCGTAACAAATGGATCTCCCGGCCGAAGCACACTTTGGACCAGTACGGCGTCCACGCAGACGCTGCCCTGCACTTCACACCAATGCACAAACCCCTCAGGATCCAGCTGCCGGACCTCAGATATATTGACTGCAAGATTGACTTCTCAATAGACACGTTCAGCGCGGTGGTACAGCTTTGTAAAAGTCTTGGTAAGTTATTCAGATGTTTAAGTTATTACTATTATGCTATTTGAAACTTTGTGACTTGATATTAAGAGTAATATCTAAGTTATAAGAGTTTTAGGCAACCTTGTTTAAAAGTAGAAACAAAGTAGACAAACAGTTTTTTTTATATCATCGCTCACTATCCAAACTGTAACTCTTTACTTTATGGCCATGCATGACGTCAATGTCGTATACAGAGGCAATAATACTTACTTACCTAACTAGACTAACGAAGGGAGTCGTTACACCAAACGAACATTGTAAATAAACTTTGCGACTGACGTGGTCGAGGATAGAAGATAAATGAAGCTGTAACAACATTGTAAACGCTTGTAAACTGTTCTGGATTATCGCTGACCGTGTTTGCAGTTTCCTTTTTACGTGAATGGGTACTTAGTACAGAGGCGTTCACATCAACCTTCACAAAACCATCGCAAAATGGGTTTTATGTCAGCAGCATAAGGTGCCCCTATGTAAAAGTTGATGTGAACGCCTCTGTACCCTTACGAACGCACGTGTCGCGTTTGTTAGAATACACGGCTCGTGTTATATGGGGATAATAGTAGCATTCATTATTAGGATGACACAGAGAACATGCTGTAATATTGTTTTGTCTCTTTAATTTTTAATACTTTTGACTGACGAGAACCAAACACAATAGATTTTCTATTGTGTCAGTCTCGTTGTGCAAATTACAATTTCCACCAATATCATTCAAAAGTTCAGAAGATACTTAACGTTACCTGAACCTGGTTCACGAGTTTCTGTCCGCACAGAATTCCTAAATGGCTTCCCTGATCACTTCAACCATTATTTTTTCCTTCAGGTATAAGGCATCCAGAGGAGCTCTCACTATGCTATCCTCTCGAGCCATCTCACCTCAAACAGAACTACCAAAACCTAAAAGAGGCGAAGAGAATAAAGTCTAACCAGGGTCCAGACACGAACACATTCATAGCGGCGACGCGAGGGTCTTCAAATAGCTTGGACCGGTCGAACGGACAGTGTCCTGCCACTCCACCACCGCCCAGGTCACTGTCTGCTACTCCTGTGGCTGTACAACAGGTTAGTTAAATAAGCATTTTTTTTTAAAAACAGATTTAATTATATTGTGTGCATTGTGGCTCACCAAAAATATTTTAACAACAGCATACTATAACCCGATTTTTATAACTATGCACTTCGAGCTGTCAAAATCGTTAGGTTGGCAGCATTGAATTTCACCCGTCTGCAAACTTCCTCAATACTCCGCTGACACACTGGCGGGTGTGAAGTGCACAGTTATAAAAATCGGGTTATAATATTCTACACAAAACATGACTATTTAAAATTAAACAACGAGTTCCATTAAACTTACAGAAGAGTTGTTAGATAAATCCATTTAAAATGATGAATTGTTATTAGCATGATTCTTGATTTTTCCAGAATGGCACACTCCGCCGATACGGCAACCACATTTACAGCACTCAGAGTGACGGCTCCAGTGATGGTGGCTACTGCGGCACACCTCCCAGAGCCGCATCGCTCGATGCCCTGGACTCCTTAGCAGAGCTGTCTCTAGCAGACTCGCCACTGGAACCCGACAGCCAGTCGCGAGAGTCTCTGCTCACGCCTAAATCCTTGATGGAACGCGCCCGCATGAATGTTGGGTAAGTTTACATCCACAGCATTCAACTGATACCACAAAATAAAGAGATTGCAGAAAGACCGCTCCCGCCTTTTTCTAGTTTAGTTACCCAAACTGGCCTGACCGCCTCCCTAGGCAGTAGCAAAAATTATGGGATGGTACTTATTTTATATTCGTAGCTTTGCTATTCTATTTTCGCCCTGAATGTTTATTCATTCTCACCGGTATCGCCTGTGAACTCACTGTGTCTGTGTGCGTGATCAAAATGGTGGTTTGTTGAAGCGGACTAATCTGTCCGTGGCGCCGCGCGCCGCGTGCGAAATTTGTGCTGATAGTGTTTTGTCATCAATGTAATTTAATTGTATTTTAGCAATGAGAAATAAAAAAATCTAATCTAGTAACGAAGTGCAGCAGTAGGCTCCTGCTGCACCTTGTTTATGACCCTATATATTTCCTGCTGCCTGCTGTTCACACGTCACATAGAAACAACGCTTGGCGACAGTGGAGGGGATGATTCTGCACAACGGTACATTATGTAGCGGGGATTTCATACCACAAATTTGACCCTAAATTCGCTAACTGCGCAGGTCCTGGCCAGGCCAGCGTTCTTTTTAAGGCCCACACATTGCGACTTTTTGCAGCGATGCAAACGCGATTTAGTATCGATGCACTATCGATACAGCGCAGGGCAATCTACCTTTACACACACACGTTACAAAAAGCAGCGATACAATCGCGATACATTCGTGATTCAATCAATAGCTGGCCGCGACGTAGCTGCTGTGATACAGTCGCGATACAGCATCGATGTAAACGCGATACAGGATCGATACAAATGCAACGACACAAAAAGGTGGATACTGACCGGCGTTACATGGCGTAATGTAACTTGTTACAAAGCGAGCATTCATCAAGTCAGTACGGGTTATTCGCTTGTTTCCCCAAACATTACGCCATGTAACGCCGTTCAGTATTGCGTCGACAGCCACAATCGCCGTCTGAGAGTCGATGCTATCGTGCGTGTAATGCAGCAAACGCTACCACCGCGCGTTTCCATCGATTCAAATGTGCGTACCCAAAGATAGGTATTTGTATCGATTCGCACTGGGGTCGCGATGCAGTCGCGCGACTGTTAAACGCGCGTTTGTAGCGCTGCAAAAAGTCGCAATGTTTAGGGGCCCTTAGAGAACGGGAACTAAATTGGGTCTTCAGCTTAATTTTCGTATTTCAACCCACATCTTCTCCCTTTCAGGTGGCTAGACTCCTCCCTCTCTATAATGGAACAGTACGTCCGCGAATGGGACACTCTTCAGCTTCGTTTCAAGTTCTACTCGTTCTTCGACCTGACGCCGCGCGCGCAGGACGCGCCGCGCCTCAACCAGCTGTACCAGCAGGCGCGCTGGCAGATCCTCAACCAGGAGGTCCATTGCACTGAGGAAGAGATGCTGCTGTTTGCTGCATTGCAGGTAAAGACGCTGACTGCCATGAGGTTACTAGGTTTTGCTTGTTCGATCTGACGCCTTGCGCGTAGTGCCTAAAATCATTTTAAATAGCGCTAACATGTGGTAAGTGAAAGGAGCTCATAAACTGTCGTGCAGCTTAGCAAAGTCCTCCATTTTTGTAATGAAGTACAGTTCGGCTTTTTCACTAATGCGGTTCGCTGATCGCATACTTTGCTATGTTCTGAATAATCTGGAAAATACCTGTCCTAAAACGCGATTCTTGAACTTCTATAATTCTGGACAAGCTTCTATAACTTGGCCGCCGAAGTGTCACTGACACACATTGAGGGAGCTGATGCATATATGCTACGTGTTTTAATGAAATGAAATGTAATAATATTTATTCATGTAAGCTTTTAAAAGCACTAAAGATAGGTCATAAAACAAAATGTAATATAAACGTAAAGATAGTTAATATATATGCATAAACATAATGTCACTTTACCACCGGTTCGGAGGTAGATTCCATATCGAGAAGAATCCGGCAAGAAACTCGATAGTTACTCTTTTCAAAAATAGTTGTTTCCAATGATTACATTTACACAGTACAGTCAAAAAATGTGCAGAGGAGCAGATTATACCTAAGATGACCACTAATTCTTGTCATTTAAATAATCCTCTACACCAGAGATGCCCAAACTTTTTTTCGCATAGACCACTTAAGAGATTTAGCTGGTTCTGGTGGACCCCCTGCAGCTACACATCTCTACCATATTCTCAAAACTAAAGACAAACAATAAAGCCAACATAGACCCCTAGAGTCTCCCGTGGACCACTTTGGTAACCAATGCTCCACACTATAAAAATCAACTCGGAATTTATCACAATTCCATAACAGTTACAAATCGAGCTGCAAACACTTGCTGGAGGCAGTGTGGACGCGGCAGACGGCTCGCACGCCGCTCCCAACAACGCGTCCGCGCCCGAAGACGAGATCGAGGCGGCGCTCAGCGAGCTGCAGGCGCAGCTGGAGGGCGGCCCGCCGGCGCGGCAGGACATCACGCACGTGCCCGAGCTGGCTGGCTACTTGAAGTATTTGAGGTGAGTTTTTGTTTTTGCTTTAGACCACATCACTTGTCATTTATTTATTTATTTATTCTTTATTGCACAAGTTAAGTACAATTGGCGGACTTAATGCCTAGAGGCATTTTCTACCAGTCAACCGCAAGGTATAACAGAAAAAATTGAATTTTGGGCTGTGCAACATTTAAAAATGGCAGCGAGAACAACAAATCTCAGATATTAATACTTAAATATATCAAACATGAGATACATAAGATACTATACATATAATATTATACCAATCATGCAAATATACATACCTAAATAATTCAGAATAAATATACTATATTATTTTATAATAGATCATATTGCCTTAAAGAAAGTTAAACAAAAAAGTCAGCATCTGAACTCAATGACATAGTTGACTAAGACAGGATACATCATGATCATGGTCTCGAAGTAGAGATAAATATCCCTGTGTTACAAGGAACCAAGCCATGGGCGTCTCCCAGGACACCCAGACCAGAGTCAATTCAGAAAAGATCGTTTCCTGAATTGAACCGAACGGGAATCGAACCCGGGACACTGCGATAATCGAGGCGAGAAACCGTGCTACAGCGCACTACGCCAATCGTGTCGTCAAAGTTTGCAAGATTCTATGACCTTTTCAGGGAAAAATTGAGTGACCTTAGGCCTAGGTGGCCATTCATCAATAAAAATCTGTAGGACAAAACATCGAGAGAAAAGGTGTCAGACATTTAGTCTGGCTAGAAAAAAAGCTGGTATGTTTTACTACCTCATATCGCACAATTTAATTTTGAAAATATTATGTTCGTAACTTTACTAAAAACCGAAATATGAAACGTTCTTATCAGTGAATTATGCTAAACAGAATTAGGTAGGTTGTCATGACATCGGCAGATATCTTGCTGTTTTTCAAAAATATGCATTACCAATATCATTCTTCATTTATACTTCTGGCATTGTATTTATATATTGTTACACACTACTGTGTTTTTATCTTTCATTTTCACCAAACCTGTGTTATTATTTTTCCACCTGGGTGCGTGCGGGGATCAGCAAGTGCCACAACGAATACTGTTTAAAGTAAGAATAGTTTTACACCCCACGTGAACCCAATGCATACCACTAGTCAACTAAATGAGCACGCTGTTTAGTACTAGGTTTACTAACACCCCAAAAAAGTGTAATTTTCTGCACAAACTTGTAGGGGCTATAAAGCCTCTGACTATTATAATTACGACACTACTTGAAAAGTGTGTAGAAATATCACAATAAACTGTAAATAAAAAAAAAACCATTGAACTTCAATACTTCAGCCAAGTAGTTCTTAGCACGGAAACAACCATTCGATATTGGTCACATTATGTTTGCATACTGTGTACTTTATTGGTTATTTAATTTTCAAGTCAGTCATGTCGATTATTAAGTATACTGCACTGTTTTTTATTTGCACCTGTAAAGTTATTCTGGACTGAATTTATTAAAGTTCCATGTAAAAAACGATTACTTCACTTGCCTTGGAAATTGGTGTTAAACATTAGCGAAAATATATTTTTTATTTAGTTCCACTAGTAGGTATATGGTCCTATTAATAAAAGGTTTAATATTTATCGAACATAATTATGTGCTGCAACAACACTGAAATTTACCTTTTATTTATGTTTAACAAGTAAATAATCCAACGTCCATAACCCTGTAAATAAATATGCGCCATACAACACACCTCTTGTAATTGTCTCGAAGTAGAGATTAATATCCCTGTGTTACGAGGTACCACACCAGGAAATAAGCCAGGGGCGTCTCCCAAATAACTTGTATATTTTTATTTATTTTTGTCTAATTATTATTTTAATATTTTCCTGTGTATGTTATCTATAAGCTAATGTATCAGTATTTGAATATAATTTCTGTACAATTGTATTACCACATCACACATCTATCCACATCCATACCATAATAAACTACAACTGTAGGAGTTCATATAGGTACATAACTTTATTTTTATTACCTGCTGATTACTCATTAGCCAAACAAAATATTTGTTTTTCATTGTTATTTATTAGGCGAGGGGGAAGTTCTATAACGCATTATACAATACACACCTGGGTATACAAACGCATCCTGGGTTTCTAACATCGAATTGTTTTTCATATTTTGTCGTCGTGGAATTTCATACATCTTCTTCTTTTAGGTAAGTAAATGTTTTGACGCAAAAAACCAACTGTCAATCATACATTAGATTACAAAGACAATAATACTGGCTTTTGTTACTTAAGACCCCGTTGTATATTACTGGAACTTTTAATCAAAATTTGGAAGTGAGATCAAATGCCCAATAATGTACTGACTACTATTAACAGTATATTCCTCTGCACAGGCCGAAGCGGTTCACACTGAAGGCGTACAAGCGTGGCTGGGTTTCATGCCGCGATGGTGTGCTTCGCATACATTCGTCGCGAGACGCCGCGGCCAAGGGCGAGAGTCCGTCCTACGCGGTCGAGCTCAGGGGCGCTGAGGTAATCATGCAATCTTAATGGCGAAAAGATTATTAAAAGTTTGATACAAGAAAATACTCCATGCCTCCTCACAATACTCACAAAATAAACGTTGCTGCAGCCACGACAAGAAGAAGAATGTCAACACAAGCTCCGAAGTTAAAATTAGCCATGGAGGTCTTTAATTTGAATATAATTCACTCAGTCATTCTACTTTCCGTGCACATTAGTTAAAAATGTTTTTTTTTTTTTTTTATTCTTATTAATTTTTTGGGACTTTTAACCACAGGTTATGTCAGTCCCATCATGCCCTAAACTAAGTAGTCTACGGTAATACACTTATATAATTTGTAATAAAAATACACATATAATTAGAAGAGTTAACAAAACTAACACGGCCGCGAAGTCACCATCTCACAAACTAGTCTGGCTGCCTCAGATTGAGGGTTCGCCAAAATGCTATGAAATACCCCAACATCTATTAACTGGAGATTTAAAAAATTTACTAGTAGATGCCGTTCCCTTTGATTTTTGACACATTCCATCAGCAAATGCTGCACATCATCTATCTTCCCACAAGCATCGCAGTTGGGTGAATCAACTTTTTTCATTAGATGCGCAAACTTGCCCGATGGAAAGTGCCCGGAACGTAATCTATGGAGTGTGACAATCAGGTTCCTACCAAAACCTGTGTTTACCGTCCAGGGTATACGCGGAGGCACACATTGGATGGTTTTGTACCAAATTCCTTTCTCTACCGAAACTTTATCAAAATGTTCTTTCCATAGTTCGTGACACTTTTTTTTAAAATGGTGTAAAACTTCCGAGTAGTGAGGTCTTATCTCATATTCTTTACCGTGTGAAATTGCTAATTTGGCTAGCCGATCAGCCTCCTCGTTACCTTTTAAACCAACATGGGACGGCACCCACTGCAGTCTTAGCTGAAAACCACTTGCTTTCATTTCATACAATACTCTCAGTATTTGGTATCCTAACGAAAGAACTTTGTTTCCCGACCCACAAAGAGTTATGTGTTGTAAGGCACTTCTACTATCTGTAAAGATGACTAACTTAATTATAAAACACCTTTTAGCATACAAGAGAGCATTTAAAATAGAAGTTAGTTCGGCGGTCATAATCGACACGTCACTAGAAATTTTGAACAATTCTTTAGTATTATTACTCGAATCACAGTAAGCTGCCCCAATACCCCTAGAACTCTTGGATCCATCAGTATACATTTTTGACCATCTTTCATCATATTTTACACATATTTCTTTTATGACGTTATTCTTTAGAGTGTTAGGTTCTAGGAGACTCTTCGGACTACTGACACTGTCTAAATGTGTTTTAATAACATCTTCTAAATTAATATACGTTACCCAGACATTCAACTTAAACTAGCTTATTTCTAATGGGTAGAAGGGTTCAATATCGTAATCTTTAGTCTGGCTGAAAACTTTACCAAGCAATGGTTTCTTTTTATTTACCCAGTATCTATCTTGACATACTGTTTCAAACTGGTCTAAGGAGGTAGATGTCGGTTCATACGTGCTTGCTTTCAGACAATATTTAAAAGCCAATAACATTCTACGTAAAAACAGTGGAGGGATGCACAATTCTGATTCCATCACGTGTATTGGGGTAGATCTGATAAAACCTCCAATAACGCGCAACGCTTAATTTTGAATCCTATCCAACTTGATCAAATGACTGTTAGCACTATTGTCAAAAAGATAGCAACCAAAATCAAATCTACTTCTAATTATAGACATGTATATTCTCCTCATGTGTTTTGGATGGATTCCCCAACCTGATCCCGCTAACACCTTTAAAACATTAAAAAATTTTGAAACTTTTTGTACTATCTCATTGATATGCTTACTCCACAGTAAGGATTTGTCTAGCCACATTCCTAAATATTGAATGCAATGGCTTGACATCAGGGAACGTTCGTTGACACGAAGAGAAATATTCTGCCTTTTTCGTGCTTTTGTAAAAATACAAAACTTTGATTTTACAGGTGATAAATCTAAACTAAGTTTTTCCAGTTGTGTGACTATTTTATCTAATGCATATTGCAGTTTAGTTTCACACAAATTAGGATTTCGATCACTTATGTACAGGACGAAGTCATCTGCGTACTGGCATATAAATATGTCTTTGATATCATCAGCTATTCTTGAAGTCACTATATTAAAAATCAAAGGGGATAAAGGGTCACCCTGTGCTAAACCTTTATTTGTCCATCTCACAAAAGCATCATCACCTGTTTGATTTTTAACTTTCAGATGTCTTTCATTTAAATAGCTCCAAATATATTCGCAAATTTTCGTTCCTACTCCAACTTTGTCCATAGAAATTGTAGCTTGCCATACAGACACGTTATTATAGGCATTTTCGATATCCAAAAAACACGCAACAGTTAGTATTTTTTTTGTAAAACCTAGTTGAATATACGAGATTAGGCGCGCCAAACAATCTAAACATGACTGACCTCTCCTAAATCCAGTTGAGTACGTGGGTAAAATCTTATTTTTCTCTGCAAACCATTCTATTCTTTTGGATAGCATGGTGTGAAATATTTTGCATAAACATGACATAAGAGATATTGGTCTTAGTTTTGGGGTTGTCACAGTCCTCTCAGCTGCTTTAGGAATAGGCACAACCTGAATGTCTCGCCATTGCGTTGGTATATAGTTATATTTAAATATTGCATTATACAGGCTGAGGAGATATTCTTTCCCTATTTCATTCAGATGATTTACCATAGCGTACGAGATTCCATCCTCGCCTGGCGCAGTATTTTTCTTTTTAAAACAACTCTTTAACTCTTGCATAGTGAATGCAGACTCTAGAAGTTCATTATTAGACTCGAACAATGGCTTTGATTGTGCTACTGAATCGGGAGCTAAAGCTGTCAACATTTCTTTCCGTTTTTCATCAGAAGGATGAAAAGCATTACATCTCATATCTTTTATCCAACGCATTCGTTGCCATATTTCGTTAGCAGAAGTACTATCGTCAAGTCTACTGCAAAAATCTCGCCAATTTTGCGACTTTGCTTGACCGATTAAACGCTTAGCTTCATTCACCTTTTCTTTTAATATTTTGAGGTTTTCAGGAGTAGGATTACGTCGGAAACGACTTAGGCATAGTCTACGCTGTGCTACTATATGAGATAATGATTGATTCCAGTAGGGTTTAGGCTTAAATTTGGATTCAGGATTAGTGCATATATTATACAAGGGAATGCTTTTGTCGGCTGAGTTAAGAATATGGTTTGTAAAGTAGTCATACTTAGATTGTACGTCGTTTGCTTCAATTATATCTAAATGAAGGGTGCTTTCTAGATATCCTTTGTAGGAATCCCAGTCAGCTTTTTTATAGTTTCGTTTTTTAGGGAATTTAACGTCACATTTATAATTAAAAGATAACTTTATGACGAGATGATCACTACCCAAATTTTCATTAAGAACCTTCCATTCAAACTTTAAAGCAATATCTGACGAAGAAAATGAAATATCAGGTGAGGTTTTTTGAATATGACTATCTACTAATTTGATTCTAGTAGTACTACTATCATTCAAATGAATAAATCCATTTTCCAAAGCAGAGTCTAACACTTGAGCCCCTCGCATGTCTGTTTTGTACGACCAGTTAGAGTGATGTGCATTAAAATCTCCAGCTATCAATGATCGTTTTGGGCATTGGGAGAATAAGTTGTCCCAATCTGTCAAAGAAGGATGTTTTGATTGCGAGCAGTAAACTGAAACAATGTATTCTAAGCAACTGCAATTCAAAAGTTTGATCTTAGTTGCTTCAATCCCACTATCCGATGATATAGGGGGACAAACTTGTACCTGTAGTGATTTGTGTGTGATAATAGCAACGCCGCCATATGCATCATATCTATCGCTTCTAAAAAAGTTATAATCACTGAGGCTTATGTGTGATTCTGGTTCTAACCATGTTTCGCTTATGATGGCCACATGAACTTTTTCTTGATTCAGAAGTGCTCCAAATGTAGCTAATTTTGGTCTAAGACTTTGTGCATTCCACTGTAGTATATTAATAGCGGAGAAAGTAGAACGACTTTTACCCATTAAATATGTTTTTGAGTAGAGTGTCTTTCACATCTTTCTGATTTACAAAGCTAAAAACAAATTTTTTAATTAGTTCTAACATTATTTTTAAAACCGAGCTGACTTTTTCTTGGAAACTATCGTCCTTAGTTAAAATTTTTACAAACTTAAATATAAACTTTTTGAACTCAAATTTTTCATAACTTTCTTCCTTATTCTCATTTTTCTCTTCTTCGGTATTTAAGTTTACTTCTCTGTGGTTTGACATGTCAATCTCCATTTCACTCTGTTGTTTTTTTTTTGTCTTAAGCATTTTCTTCTTATTTATTCTTTGCATATGATTTTGTGTAGGAACTTCAGTTTCTTCTTCTGAATCTAGTACGCTATTAGAACTGGTTGTCTCATTATGTATGATAGCTTGGGTTTTGACAATATTGCTGTACGTCTTCTTGCCGTTTTTGAAGTCTGTGCTATAAATAGTGTTTATTTGGCTTGTAACATTATCTGCACAGGTAAGGGACATATCTTTTTGTCTTTCTTGGTCTTGCAAGTAGAACTCAAGGGCTTTTCTGTAGGTTATGTTTTGGACACACAACATTTCGAATAGTTTTTTCTTTAACAAATAGAGGACACTTTTTATCCAATGCCATATGGGGCCCTTTGCAATTAAGACAAATATAAGATTGAGTCTCACAGTTCACATGATCTTTTCCACACTTAGGGCAGAGCACTTTTTTGGTGGGACAAAATTTAATCACATGTCCGAATCTCCAACACGTTGAGCATTGAGTAACTGGAAATTCATAGGGTTCCACCTTAAACCTGCAGCCATACGCAAACGCGTACGGAGGTAAGGACGCGCTCCTAAAACTGACTCGAATCGACTCACTTGGTACCCATTGTCCATCTGAATTAAGGCGCTTAAGTCGTATTATAGATAATATTTCAAAAGAGCTGTTTAGCGATTCTTCTATCTCTTTAATGTCCAAGTCCAAGTCAACACCTTTAATAACCCCATAGGATATGTTATTTGCTGTTGTTAATTGACATCTGTATCCTAATTCAATCATCTTTGGGCTGTTCAATAATTTTTCTGTGAATTGCTGACTGTTGAATTGTATGAGCGCTTTGAATGGAGATTTGTATTTAATCCGACAAATATCCTCTATATTCTCTTGCTTCAAAAGTTTTGCCATGGCAAATTGTTTAGGCAAAGGGGTTGGGGATGTTACGCTCACTTGAAAGTTGTACTCGTTTTCATTCTGCTCATCTATTTTATTGTTGGAAATAATAGTTTTTGGTAATTCAAGGATTAACGAGTTGCACCTGTTAGGTCTTTTAGGCCGTCGCCTGTTTCCGACCGTTATAAAACCGTCTTCGCTGGTCTTCGTGTCCTCTTTTCTCACCAATAATATTTTTACTCTCTTCTGAATCCTTGATTACCTTTGTGGCATCACTATCTAAAACATCCTCCATTTCACGATCACAAATTCTGCCAATCTCTGTATCACTTTTGTCACTTAAAACCAATAAGTTATTATTTTCGTCATCGTTATCAGTCATTATTCAATCTTGCCTACTGTTTACGCTAGCGCGTAAACAACAGGTGCACGAACAATAGGCCCGGCGCTGGCGAGCGGCCGGGAATGAATCACGGGGACTGGTTTTTATTCGATTTGCACTAACAGATGCGTACGCGACTAACTCACACGGCGCACCGATCAGCACTCAAAAATGTATTTTAAATCTGTTAATATCATCGCTAGTTGATATCATACAACCGCTTCGACTGTTGTTTCTATTATTGGTACCAATAGAGCTATTTTGTTTTTAGGTCACCCCCGACGCACATCCAGCATCAGGCCGGTACAGCATCAAGTTGGAAGTGCCATCAGAAGATGCCATGCACGAAATGTGGCTCAAATGCGAAAATGTTAGTAATTTAATGTGATAAATGTTAAATTTAATATTATTTCTATGATTTATCCCAGTGAGGGTGTGTTGTTAGCGAGCGGAAATTCCCGTCACGCGTCCGTTTTGGCGACTGACTTCTTAAAATTCTTACACTATTATAAGGCTTTATTTTTTTTTGCTATATTTCTAGAGAGAAATAGTCCACGCTGACGAAGCCAGTGTCGGAAAACTAGTTAATAATCATCTTTTTGGCACTTTGACATTCTCATCCGATTCCAAACTGGAGAGATTGTCCTGTTATGCTTGTTAGAAGTTGAAGAACATTACAGATACCGAACCAAAACAAGTGGCAGTTCCTAACTAACCTTCCATAGAGTGCAGACCCATTATCACCCTACACACCAAACTAGCCACCATACACCTTATAAGAATACTAATTACTGGATGTTTTCAGGAGGATCAATACGCGGAATGGGTGTCAGCCTGCCGCCTAGGCTCCCGCGGCCGTTCCCTAGCGCACCCGTCCTTCGCGGCCGAAGCCAGCGCCGTCCGCAACCTCCTGGCGCTGCAGCGGCCGCAGCCCGCCGCCGCGCTGCAGCACGCCAGCGTGCCGCACCTCGACCAGCTGCAGCCGGAGAACTACCTCGCGCCGCGGACGCTCAAGAAGCTGAAGGGCAAGGTAATCTATACTAATATTACAAAGAAGAAAGATTTGTTTGTTTGTATTGAAAATGTTACGAAACTACTGGACCGATTTAAAAAATATTTCACGAATATGAAGCTATTTTTTTTAATTTAGGCTATATTTTAAAGGAAACGGACAGCTAGATTGCTACAGTTCCATTGTCTTATTAGCGCGTTTATCGAGTAAATAACGAACTTGATGCTGTCTGGGAACAGCCAGACCCCATAGGTAAATGTATCAGATTCAGATTATTTCTTCAATCCTCTGGCCAAAACTGTAAATGTGTGTTCCTTTTTTCACAGAGTTCTTTTTATATCCTTCACTCAAGCCCTCGAAAAATCTAAGAAGTTTCAAAGTTTTTACTATTTTATCTACACATATAACTCTTTATTTATTTAATATTGCCACATGATACATACAATACGATCCTAAAATAAGCATGAACATATATTATAAAGAACACAGTTCTGATGTATAACAAATGTGGAAGTGAGTCAAATGCCCAAAAATTTACTACCATTAACAGTCTATTCCCTTGCACAAACCGAAGCGGTTCACTCTTCACGATCGAAACAACTGTTAAATTGCAAACAGAACAGATTATTAATATCAATGTAATTTTCCAGTTCACCCAACGCCTGCTAGAAAGCCACGCGAACGTCAAAGACCTGCCGCTCCTCGAAGCGAAGCTCCAATACATCAAGACATGGCAGAACCTTCCCGACTACGGACAGACGCTGTTCGTGGTGCGCTTCATGGGGCACCGCAAGGACGAGATCATCAGCATCGCGAATAACCGCGTCATGCGGCTGGATCCTAGCACTGGGGACCATATCAAGACTTGGAGGTTCAGCGATATGAAGGTATGTGATATTAGGCATATGACGAATAGATAATCTTTGGACGAGTTTCTAAATAACATTAGATATAATTTAATATTATTTTGTTGCATTATAATTTAATTTTCTATGAACAATGGTTTTCCTCCTCTTCATTTTTGTTGTGCCCGACAGGGTTCATGGTGCACTATATAAATATATTTTAAGATCTTGTACTACACTGTGAAATGCAATAAAGAATTGAGTATTGAGCACCCTGCATTCACAAAAATCCTCTTGACATTCACTTTTTAACACTATGGCAATACTGAGTTTTTTTTAAGGCGCAAATATTGTCCATAGATAATTACAGAGACAAAATAGTATGTATATTAGGTAAACAGTCCTAAAATACTTATTGTGTGCTCATTGACTCATACATACAATTGTATCAACAGCGCTAGTAGCCCTAATCAGGTTCTATTATACATATTATGATGACATAGGCGTTGGGCATAGTAGTAATCGTAGACCAACAGGAATAAGGAATTTGATTTTCATCGATATCGCCAGCTTATCATATAAATAAATATTTATTTTCATGCTATTAAAAGATTTCTCCATGTGAAAACTCAGTTGTGTAGCTCTTTTCTATGCCCTAAGTTACAAAGTTACCCACGTAATTATCCATCAGCTTCAGCAATAAGGACCTTAAAAAATTCTCAAATCTATTTCCAGGCATGGAACGTAAACTGGGAAATAAAGCACATGATGGTGCAATTCGAGGAAGGCAACATCATATTCTCCGTACAGTCGGCCGACTGCAAAGTCGTCCACGAGTTTATCGGCGGATACATCTTCCTCTCAATGCGCTCGAAGGACGCTAACCAGACTTTGGACGAAGAGTCATTCCACAAACTGACCGGAGGTTGGACGTAAGGATTGTAGTGTAAAATATTTAGTGTGTACAGAAATGAAACAAGATTGGGAAGTGTCTTAAAAGGCTACAGAGATATTCTGGCATAACTGTTGTTTAGCTGTAGTAAAAATTATAAAGGAACTGCAAACGAAAACAATAATTGATTTCATGAATACATTACATATTGTTTTCATGAATACCTACCTACCTACCTACATGGGAAGCAAAATTAAAATTGAAAACTAGTCTGAAAATGGCAGATTTGCAGGCATTAAGGTTTCATATTTGATAATAATGATATATTTAGACATACAACCCTTTATTTTGTTAAAAAACCGTAATTGTGAAATTATTTTGTCAAAATGCCAGAAAACTGTTGTTCTATTAAACCAATTTATAATAAATATTTATATTCAAATATTTTAGCTATCATTAGGTTTGTTATCTAGTTGCATTTTCGTAATAAAATAAATTAGATTACCTAAAATGGATTGGTTATTTTAAAAAAGTATGAATTATTAGTAAGATTATTGAATCGATTTATCGAAAAACCTGAGGTGTTCCAATCTCATTTACCTAAAACATAGATGTGGTAAAAAGTGCATCCATAAACTGACTTATGAAATGTGCCTTGCACTAGTATATCTGTATACTAGTACATCTTTGTTACTAAAATAAAAGTTTAGTAAAGGAGAAAATAACGAGTATTTTTGTACCAAGAAAATCATTTACTGACTTCATTTACTTAAATTATAATGTAGTGCTTCCTCTTCCACAAATATGTATTTAGAAAAATCTATGCCAAATATAATTTTGATGCAGATCTTTTCATTGCTTCGTAATTTATATATTTACATCACTGTTTATATATTAAAAATTAAGGATTGTCTTTGTTATTACAAAAGCTTTATAAATATAATAAATAAGAATGTAAGTTATTTAATTGTTCTATGTTATTAATTTAATTTTACGTTTAACAAATAAACTTTAATTTTCAAACAAAGTGCCATTGAGTAACAATAATATTGCACATGACTTGGTGCTTGAGGTGTAGGATAAGAATTTGAGTGGCCTTAACTTTTATAAAGATTATTGTCAGATTTTAATTTTCATAATTTGTAAATAATATATTACATAAATGCTATGCATGTTAGGTTTACTCCAGTGTTAACGGTGGAAAAAAATAAGATACATTTTGCTTCAAAAATAATACATTTATACATTAACATAGTTTCAAAGATTTAATTTTTATTATTGTGGACACCTAGTCTCATTGAGATCGCGCATTAAATGCTATCACTTTAAATATAGTAATACGAGTATTAACAAATTTGCCTTATTTTACTATAGGTCTATTGTACAAATTGTATGTACACAATAATTTTAGTATGTGTTTGTAAATGAATGTCAGAATAAATGTAAATGAATAACAAATTAAACATGTCTTTTATTTAACAGCCAAATCAACATGTTTGCACATTCAAGTATAACAGTCTTGATTTTTGAGCATGTAGATGAATTTCTATTTTAGGTATTAAAGTAGCTAAAATTAAGTTTAAGACAAAAACAGTAAGAATTATTAGAAAAAAAGTAACAGGTGTTTGCCATGCCATATAGAAAATTCAGTCTAATTGATAATGTGAAAGGTAGTATTCATAAAATTTGGTAAGTACCAGTAAATAATATTTAACATAAAAATCGCAACATACATAATCCTTCACTTAGTGAATGCAGAGAAAAACTATGCACTAAATGCATGTTATGCCGCATATTAGAATTTGGGACCCGACGCTCAAAACTTTTTTAAAAACAAAAATATTTTCTCCTACTGAGATTCAGTAGTTATCCAAAAATCATATTGCTGGCACAAGCTGCAAACTAACAATCATTCTTTGAACATTTATTCTTAAATATAAAATGCTGCATGAGAATATTACTCGGAGACACCATACCGGCTTAGATACCGCATGTGGTATTGCGAGGGGGCCGGCTTCAGGGGCGGCTTGCTCAGCACCAGCGAGCACGCGCCGGCCACGTCGTTGACCTTCATCGCCGTGTCGGACTCGGACCACAGCACCCTGGGCCGCTCGTCTGGACTGGTCCCAGTGTATTCTTCGACTGCCAACATATCCGACTGCCCGCACATTGTTCGCGTAAACACTATCAGTCGATTGCCTGTAAATTGTGAATGATATTTCCTATTTGAAAGTGCTTTTAACAGAAATATTTTGACTTTCACTTTACCTATAAGCGACAGCTCAAGAACAGCTTAATAAAAAGGGTTTCTCAATCGATTTTAATAGTAAATAGAGAGGAATGTGGATCTAATCATCAACCTTATCCTGCTGATATTAAACCCTTTTTGCAATGGTTCAGTAAAGGTTGATGTGAACGCTTTTGTACACTCGCATTTCGTGATATTTGAGGTCAGATAATTTCGGTTTTAATTAATCTGTTGTGAGGTGTCCCAGATATTTATTTTATAATTATTTACTTACCTAAATTACAAATAGTAGCTGGTGGATTGGTAAAGTAAGTTATCACTTCCAATTTTGTATCAATGTCAGGCCGGAACCTATACAAGTGGTTAAAGTAGTTCTGTGTGCAGTACACATAATTCCTGAATGAGATCATACAACTTGTTCTTATGTCCGTGCCTATAACAGTTGTCCAACAATCGTACTCGTCCGTTTCTTCATATCGGTAGATATTTTTCTGTCCGGCCGCATACACTTTTCCCTTGTGCGTACACAATGCAGGGTTCTGAATGATGTCTGGCAATTTTGCTATGCTCCTGTAGCTTCTCTCCTTCAAATTGTATATAATTGCTGTATCCAAAATTACCCTGTAAATAAGTTTGGATTTAATGTAATCATATTTTTAGGGTCTGCGCAGACGACGTATTATCCACGGCGTACTTTTTTCTCCATCAAAATAGATCCCTTACAATCTGTATCGAGCAACGCACACGACCGAAGAAAGTTACGCCGAACAAAAAATCCGCCGAAACACCGCGGACGCCCACGGAGCGTAGCGAATTAAAGTGCGCGGGCCAAGTATTCTCTTTTAAAACGTCTGCTCTTTTGCTTAAACTTCATGTAAGTTTCAGAACAACCTAATTTCAGAATATTTAAATACTCTCGGACAACAATGATCGCACACCGTGTGCGTGGAGTCTGCGGGGGATTTTCCTAATAGAAGCAATTTATTACTTCCAATACTATGCTGCAAAGTACTAGGTCAGACTTTGTTGGTCTATTATACACTAGCTTAATTTTTATTTAATTTTAATTTTAAGCTTTCCGCCCGCCGATTCTCCCGCGTGAACTTAAAACGTTATCTCTTCCTGTTGACTATTCAAAAGTTATTTTTGGCCTTACATACAGGTTGCGGTAACTGTGCCATTAGTCGATCAGCATGTTTGGCACCCCAACACGTACGAACCAGTAGTAGGCGTGCTGGCCGACATGATCCCACTGCTGGAGTGCTGCTGTGATCGACCCCACGCTCTCGCTGGCCTTCCCGATGACGGTGGTCGCGCAACTTTTATGACATACGAGATTTTTTCCGACTAACGAAGTATCGTAAGTATGTTATAGTTAGCACCTACGTCCTAAAAACAACCCCTTTGCAAAATTTGAGACACCTAGCAATTGAAGTAACGAAGTTTCATACAAACAAACTATAAACCCCAAAAACAACCCTATAAAGATCGAATTTCGCAAAAACCCGTCTTAGTGAGCACCTACGTCCTAAAAAGAACCCCCATGCAAAATTTGAAACTCCTAGCACTTGTAGATTCTGAAAATTCGTGATTGACCTTTTACTTTTATACAGGGTGTTCCAAACAGAAGTGTCAAGCGGAAGTCCACAGATAGAGCAACCGTTGGGGTACCTGAATCGCCCCCATGTATGTTCCGCGATTTTTGGTAGTTTTCGAGTTGTGATTTTTTTTTTACGAATTTTCAATAATTTCTGGGTTGAGTCACTTCTTTTGGTCACTGTGGCACGAATAATTGCGATACATGCTATATTTTTTGCATTGTAAGCTGAATACTAGGCCTACTTGATTCAAAAGCATTTACATTTATAACACTCACCATTAATTTAGAAAAAAAATATTAAACTGATAAAGTGGAAAATACAGTTCCAAACCCTAAAACTTTTTATCATGTATTTTTTTTAAACAACACATTTGATTTACTTAAAAATTAAGTTTTATTTGCTTTCATAAAATCTTGTTTTTTACACTTCCGATACATTGAATGTAAATTGAAGTATAGTGCCATTGACCTATTCTCCACTTTTTCAGTTTTATATTTTTTTCTATACATATAATATATATAGAAAAATATATAGCTAATTATTTATAAAAGATAGATGTAGTGTGTCGCCGACTTTTCTATGGATCTACTAAAAACTATATTTTTGTAGTACATTGTATGCACGTATGATCAGGACCAGCGCACGGACGAAAAGATTTTCGACAGCGGTTTTTTCCCGGATTACTTTATAAGTGTTAATTGATCTGGCTGAAAACTAACTATTTCAAAACAAATATATGCCTATAGCAATCAGGGATAATGTAGCTTTTTAACAGTGAAATATTTTTTTAAATTGGTTTGGTAGTTTCGGAGATTACCTGTCCCAAACATACAAACTCACAAACAATTACTTCTTTATAATGTTAGCTTAGATGATCCTAGAACTACTAGGTTACATAGTAAATATTTTAATTAAATGGCTCAAAATAACATTATTTATAGATTTGATAGCAAAAAATACAGAACTATCTTAGTTCTAAAAAGCAGACTGACCTAAACCCACCTACACCTCCAACAAAGAACAGTGAATCATTAATCACTGCCACACCACCATGTCTCCGTGAAGGCAATTCCACTCCATGGCAGCACCACTCCTCCCTCAAAGTATCATAAACCTTCACATCCTTCATGAACAACCCTGTTCCTCTACCATGCTCCCCACCTACAACTACCAGCCTTGTCGGTCCCCACCCCACAATACTCCAACCCCACAAATTCTTTTCAGCTACTTCTATCCATTTCTCAAAGCCTTTATCCTCTGTATATGTATACATATTATGTGGTACCACTTCAGGCTTTGTGTCTTTAATCATCCAGACGGGCACTGTCGGAATGTATGTCAGCTGCCTATTTCTACTCTCGTTTACCATCGTGAAAACTTCATTGTAAACCGTCTCAGTAAACATTTCAATTAACACATGTTTCTGATTTTCTATCACAGATGTTGTTAGTTCATAATCACCACTAGACAATTCATAAAGGAAATCTATGGCTTTGCTGGCAAGACTGTGAGCATAGTCTGCTAATATTGATTTCATTTCCTTCAATTCAGGTGTTGTAAGCTTTTTAATGTCTAAACAGCAAAGAATGAGCAATAATGCATCCGCTCCAGTTTCATTATTTGATATCCATTGGTGACCAAATTCAAAAACATTGAACTCGCTTGCTGCATCTAAATATGGATGGGAGAGATACCAGTACAGTTTTTGTATTGTGGGAATAAATTCAAACTTCATTATTTTGAACGATAGTAATCCAAATGCAGCAGATAATTGCTCTAATTTTGAAAATGATGAGTTCTCTGCAATTTCCAAGGTCTGAATCCAATTGGATAAAGACAGTTGTAGACCAAGGCAGTATTCTATTTGTTTCATGAGCTCAGTAATTTGAAGAAAGTTGGCAGCAACAGCTATTTCCCCAATAGTGCTCAGGGAATGTTCAGAAAGGTCTACCAAGCCAATGTCCATGTACTTCAGTATGATTTTCATCGAATTTGCGTCAACAACCTGAAATTAACAATAGATAGAAATAAAAACATTATTTTGAATATTCGAGGGGCTAATAGATTACAAAGCTGAACCAACAATAAAATAAACTAAACTAAATAATTGAATACATTTCTGAAGGTAGTTTATCCAACTTATGTTACATACGTTTTAAGTAATAACTTTACGGAATAATTAACGAATATTGATATCAATACATACTTACGTCAATTTTAATTTCCTGCAGTTCGTTTTCCACATAGTTTCCGCTGAACATTGCACGAAAATAATCACTGTGTTCACAAAGAAGATCTTTCTTTACTTTAAATACTTGTTTTTCTATGAGCAAAGAAACTTCCCCCATATTTTTTTATATGTGAACGTTTGTAATAAAAACTGCCTCAGTAAAAAGTGTTCTTGGCAAAATTTTGCGAGAAATTAATTAAACTTATTTTCGTTCACCAGACCATTCCGGACCAAAAACCTGCATCTGGCTGGCGCCAAGAGAATGGCACAGACAGAGAGAATAGAGAATGGCGAGCGCCCACCTCCAGCAGGCTTCATTCATCCTTAATATTTGACAGTTGCAGATAGAAGGAAACGCCATCGACATTTGGCCCCGAACTAAATTGTCTTCTTGCTAAGCTCCAATGCCAAAAAAAGATGACGCTCACGCTTTACAAAAAATAATGTTCACTAATTTCGATTTTTAGCTCTCCATATTATCTGCTGAAAATAAAAAATAGGTGTGGAAGAATTATTTCGATACGTCAAATAGTTTTTGAGCAATTTTAAAATAAGCAGTCCGCGCGGAATTCCCTCGGGCCGGCCACGATGCCTCATACAGTGACGCTCTGTTCGTTCGACAGTACGTTTCAAAAGGAATAAACAAATAATTTGCATAAATATCAAATGGAAAAAATGTACAAATACAACCACCAATGCACCGGAGAAGCTGTTTTTTTCCGTTCCAATTCCAATGGATGTTCAAATTAGATAGAAATGGATAAAGCCATGAAGAGTAGAGATGCACCGGATAGTGATTTGGCCGGATAGCCGGATACCGGATATTCATCTGAAAATGGTGGGATATTCGGCGAGCGAAACATCATACAGAAATTGACAACAATGTACTGAATGGGTATTCCATTTGAATATTTTGGACGACACAATTGGCGTAGTGCGCTGTAGCACGGTTTCTGGCCTCGATTTCCGTAGTGTCCCGGGTTCGATTCCCGGTCGGGTCAATTCAGTAAACATTGACTCGGGTCTGGGTGTCCTGGGAGACGCCCCTGGCTTATTTCCATGTGTGGTAATCGAAACACAGGGATATTAATCCCTACTTCAAGAACATTACAAGAGGTGTGTTGTCTGGCGCATATTTATTTATTATATTTATTTAATAAGTTCAGGCCATTGTTCATTGTAAAGCCACTAAAATGGTCATAGGCATTAACGATACCAACTTTACATCCATTAGGTGTATTATCCGCACATTGCAACTAGTTGTGAATCCTTATAGGCCCACTATAATGTCTCAGAAACTCTGGCAGCTGCAAGGCGAATTTAGTCATTCGTCAGTTTTTAGTTTAGTTTCAGTCTGAAACTGAGCACTCTATCAAGATATTATATTTACGCGTTGGAATTCAACTTTTACGTTTTCGAACGCTTGCATGAACAGAAGCGTGCAATTTCTGTCAATCTATCACAAGAATGTATATCCTTGCATTTAAAAAAAATGTTTCGACACAATGGGATATTGTACAGCAATGCCTTTAAGTCTGATCGAAATTGATACTGACAATGATGTGAATTCCAGCAAAACAATGAAAATAATATAAAAAATCCAGCAGTATCCGGCTTGGCCAGATATTCGGCCTCAATGTCCGGTATCCGGTCAGATAGTAAAATAAGGCCGGACACGCCGGATACCGGATAGTAACCGGACACGCCGGATACCGGATAGTAACCGGATATCCGTCATATCTCAAATAAAGAGGTTGGATCCGTTTTCAAATAAAAGCACAGTTTATTGTTGTGAGGAGAAATTTGAAAATTACAACCAGCTCATCCGCTACCTAGAGTGCGGCACTCCGGCATTAATCTGGAGAAAGTGTGATTGTCGACCATCGCAAAGGACACGAATTCTACGTCCCTCCAGAAATCCGGTGACCCAGTCGCATAGGCGAGGTGGCAGACCATATGCCGGAAGCTTGGAAAGAAGCGAACGATGCCATACACGGTCGAAAGCTTTGGCAATATCAAGGCTGAAGGCCAAAGATTCCCCACGCTTATCCATAGCCTACCCCCAGATGTTTGATATGTACGCTAGAAGATCACCCGTAGACCGTTTTGGTCGGAAGCCGTATTGACGGTCGTGAATAAGAGAGTGATCCTCTAGGTAGTGGATGAGCTGCATGTTTATGATCCGCTCGAACACTTTAGCCATAACTGAGGTAACGGCTATTGCACGGTAATTGGCAGGGTCAGACCGGTCCCCTTTTTTGGGAACTGGTTGAACGTTTGCCTCCTTTCAAGACAGCGGCACAAGACCCGAATTGTAGGAAAGGCGATACAGGCTAGTGAACACTGGAGACAACTCTGCTACACATTTTTTCAGCACCACAACTGGAATTCCATCAGTGCCACTGGCTTTCTTGACATCGAGTGACTGCAGTTCCGCACGAACATCACACTGCCTTATACGAATATCAGGCATTGTGGAGCCGCAATGTGGAATTTCAGGCAGCACACCACCGCAGTCGTCGATGCAAGAGTTTGCGGCAAAGAGGTTAGCCAGTAAATCGGCTTTCCCTAGCGGCTGATGAGCCAACGATCCATCTCAGTGGGGGCAGCGAAGGCACGCAGAAGTTGGATTGCACGTGTTTAGCCAGTCGCCAGTAGGACCGGCTACCCGTAGAGTGCGTGATGAGTTCTTGGCCGACGGTTGTTGATTTGGTTTTGACGTGCAATTCGCTGCGCGTCTGCTCTAATGTAAGCCCTCTTCGTGGCCTTGGTGGCTTTATTAAAGGCTGCTTTCAGGGAGGCCAGGTTTGAATAGTCATTGAGTGCCTAGGCCCTAGACCAAGCACGGTACGCCGCCTGTTTTTGTTTAACAGCTGCGGCACACTCACTGATGAAATCAGTAAAAGGAAGGAGGTGTCGTAAACATTTATTTGTGCAAAACAAAACTACTAGTCCGAATTTGATGCGGTTTTCAGTGACAGGTATAAGTTTAATCGGTGCTCGTATTTTGAATAGATTTTACGGTGACGAATCACCAGGGGGGGCTGTAGTAAACATTTCTTTGTGCAAAACCAAAACTTAGTCCGATTTTGATGCGATATGTAGTAAAATGTACATAATACATAGGCTCTCTGAAATGTTCAAATGCAAAAGCAATAAAAAAAATCAGAAAAAAACCACGACGCAGCGGTTCAAAACGAACGCTGAAAAAAAAATTTAATTAATAAATCCTAGGTTTGGACAACACGATTGGCGTTGTGAGCACGGTTTCTCGCCTTGCATTCCGTACTGTCCCGGGTTCGATTCCCAGTCGGGCCAATTCAGGAAACGATCTTTTCTAAATTGGCTCGGGTATGGGTGTGCTAGGAGACACCCCTGGCTTATTCCTTATCTGGTACCTCGAACTCAAGGATATTTATCCTTACTTCGAGACCATGACAAGTGGTGTGTTGTCTGGCGCATATTTTTTTTATATAAATAAATTGATGTATTTTCAAGTAGAGATCAACTTTTACATCGTTGTTCCATAATAATTGACGACACGATTGGCGTAGTGTGCTGTAGCACGGTTTCTCGCCTCGATTTCCGTAGTGTCCCGGGTTCGATTCCCGGTCGGGTCAATTCAGGAAACGATCTTTTCTGAATTGACTCGGGTCTGGGTGTGCTGGGAGACGCCCCTAGCTTATTTCCTTGTGTGGTACCTCGTAACACAGGGATTTAATAATCCCTACTTCGAGACCATTACAAGAGGTGTGTTGTCTGGCGCAAAAAAAAAAAAAAAAAAAAAATCCTTAACGCGTCAGACTACTCGTATTATGCCCTTTAATCGCATTTACTGTATGGCTTTTATCTTAGTTATTAGCGTCGCCAATTATTTATGACATCAAGCGCTTCGCAAAGGTTTGCAACCCCTGAAGTTTTTCAAAAGACGCTATTTCCTTAAACGATGAATATATATATAGACGTAACCTACGTGACAAATAATGGTAGTTCTGTTAATTAGATCTCATTAAATAGTCATTCTACTGAGATTCAGAGGAATTATTTATGACGCCATTCGAAAAAAAACTCAATGATGCGCCATGGCGTCATCCGCAATGAATCGGTAATAGAAGAATCGGGCCTCCTGTCCTGTCTGCATCTTCTTTCTTTTTAATATACCAGTTTAAAATAGGCTATAACTAGCCTAGGTTACCAAGCAATAAGCATAGACAAGTTTGTTGTTGTTGGTTGTTGGAGGGAAATTTGACAGTTTCAACAACACGAACGACATCAGTCAGACAGAAGCAAGAAGTGACTTGTTTTGAGGTTTATATTTGGTTGTTGAAATCCAGGAATTCACTGAAATTATTTGCTTAGGTACAATAATTACTGGTAAACTTTCAGCAAAACCATATTGTGCATGTTTCGGTGACAATATACTATAATGGCTGCCACAGCAACAGCGACCACCGCTTCTGTAGCTGAGGAAGACTTGGATGAATGTGGCCCACAGCTGATCACTAAGTTAGAGGTAAATCAGTCTGAAATAGAGAAAATTTTAATATTTTATAAAGGGTATTAGAACAATGTACACTATGAAGCAAAAAGAGATGCTCAAACTTCAATAAATAAGACATGATTTTTAAATGAAATTTGAGCAACTCATCAACTCTTTTGATTGGATTAAAAAGAAGAGTAGAAATAGAACTAGAATTGTTATTTCATAAAAGTTGATGAGATCTGAAAAAATAAACTTATCTAATTCTTACAGGGTAATGGAATCACATCTGGCGATATCAAAAAGTTGGAAGAAGCTGGATACCATACTGTTGAATCAGTTGCATATGCTCCCAAGAAATGGCTAATTACTATAAAAGGCATATCTGAGGCTAAGGCAGATAAGATATTGGCTGAAGCTTCCAAATTGGTTCCAATGGGGTTTACTACAGCTACAGAGTTCCATCAAAAAAGGTGAGATATTCAAAACACTTTAATGTACCTACTCGTGAGTAACTTTTTAGTTTAGGTGAGCTACATGGTAAGGATTAGGGTCCAACTACCCGTGAATGTGTTTTTATTTTATGTTTTTGTATTGGACACACTTTATATTGAGACATTGAGCCTCTCCAATTGCGTAGAGACATTGCCAGGCTAAGTGTTCTCAATCGCTTCTACAATGGGGAATGCTCTGACGAGTTATTCCAGCTTATCCCACCCTCACCTTTCCACTCCCGTACCACGCGTGCTGGACTACGACGTCACCCACACACAATTCAACATTTGTTGGCCTGAACTAAAAGGTTCGGTGACTCGTTTCTTTGTCGTACCATCCAGACGTGGAACACTCTTCCAGCACATGTGTTTCCTTCCTCTTATAGTCCCGGGTTCTTCAAGCGGGGCGTGAAAAGGCATTTCTGCAGGCCTTCAAGGTGAGGATGGCCAGCCTAGTGATTCGTTTGAATGACTGGGCTTGTCAGCCTCATATCTGGACCTCACGACCGCTTTCCATCAGGTGGAGTGAGGTCATCTTGACGGGCAATATAAAAAAAAAAAAAAAAAAATGCGTTTCTGTGTTCCTGTAATGATAAGAGGAATTGCAGTACCCAGACAAACCAGTAATGGTTTAGGGGTGCGAAGCAAACAATGTTAAAACTTTAATTGTAAGAAGAAATAAATAAATCAATAAAATAAATAAATAAATGAGTTTTTTTGATGTAACAGAATCTTTTTTAACAATTTCCTTTCACTTTTTGTTTACACAGAAGTGTTTGCTTTTAGCGAGAATGCCACCACTTTAATATCATGGTAAGTTTTGTCTAAAAAGACAGTGCCATGTCATTTTAGAAATGTAATCATATAGTGTGTAGATCAAGCATTACCGAATTTTTTTCAAATGTCTTTAATGTTTTGTCAAAATGTAAATCTAACATTGCAGAGCTGAAATAATTCAACTAACAACTGGATCTAAAGAACTGGATAGGCTACTTGGAGGTGGGGTAGAAACTGGATCTATCACAGAGATTTTTGGAGAATTCAGAACTGGGAAAACACAAATATGCCACACACTAGCTGTTACATGTCAGGTACTTATATTTTCTATTAGTTCTAATAAAAAACCCAAACAATTGAATCTGAGTGAGATCTTGAGTAAAATTCAATCTTCAACTTTGCCAATGATTATTTTTTAATCTATGATTGCTTGATACACATATTTGTATTCTCAAGCTAATTGATGTCTGTAAAAAAAATATCAGCCCATTTTTTGTATTTATCCTTGTAAAAAATAAAGTCTTTTCTAAAACTTCATAATCAGCTCTTGATACAAATTCCTGGCTTTTTTAAAGGCCAGCATTTCTGAGGGACCAAATTTCTGGATTTCATTTATTAGATTCAACTATTTATATTAATTTATTTTGCAAAACTACCAAGTTTATACAAAACCAAAACATCTTTTCCCCCCAGTTGCCCATAGAGCAGTCTGGTGGCGAAGGCAAATGCATGTACATAGACACAGAGGGCACGTTCCGTCCGGAGCGGCTGCTGGCGGTGGCGCAGCGCTACGGCATGGAGGGCGCGTGCGTGCTGGACAACGTCGCGTACGCGCGCGCGTACAACACGGACCACCAGACTCAGCTGCTGGTGCAGGCGTGCGCGATGTGCGCGGAGTCTAGGTAGGAAATGCCCCGGCAAAATGTACTTGTCTTACAATTGGTAATTTTAATTTACAATAGAATAGAACAGAGGCATTCACATCAACCTTCACATAGCACCTATATATATATGCTATAGTTTTGTAAAGGTTTATGTGAACGCCTCTGTACAGAGCATATATCTCTCCCAATGGGAAGGTTTTATTTGCTATGTCTTCGATACAATTTTTTAAATTTGAAAGTAAATATTTAATACAATGTCTCAACGTTTTTACTACTTGACGAGGCAGTCATTTCATCACAATCATATTGTATTCGATGATGATGTGATGTATGCATGTCTGCTCAGTTAAAGTCTATTCACTCTTGTCTTAACTTGAGATCCAGTTTAGCGGCAAGCCCAGAAGGCAGTAACCTAATTCAACAATGTATGTTAATATTATTTGATTGACATACCAAAAAATGGATACTAATTACCTACTTGAAACTATTGCCGTGCTACCAACGAATTAACCATGTTATTAAAATTTCAGATATTCATTGATAATAGTGGACAGTGCAACTGCATTATACAGAACAGACTATTCAGGACGAGGAGAGTTGAATCCCCGACAACAGCACCTCGGCAGGTTCATGAGGATGTTGTTAAGATTAGCAGATGAGGTTTGTATTTTTTATATCACCAGTTAAAAAAAAACAGTCATGAGGTCCAGTTATGAGCCTAACAAGCAGAGTCATCCAAACAAATCACTAAGCTTAGTGATTTGTTTGCATGACTTCAAGATCTCAGGATGGCCAGCTTGCCATCTTCAGCTTGAGGACCTGCAGAAATGCCCTTACCATGCTACACTTAAAGACTCCTGTACTAATTTTTGTTTGACTTTTGTATTTGATAAATTGATTTTCAATAAAGATAGTTTTCTTAAGTTCAATATAAAAATAAATTTGTTAATTACAAGGTTACTAACTAAAAGAAGATGGCTAAAAAGGCTATTTCTGCACATGTTTTCGGTTTTTCTGAATGTCCCATGTTCAAGAAATCACGATATTCAAGAATGAAAGTGTTTTTTAGGGGTTATTTCAAAATTCATGATTTATTCCAGTTTGGCGTAGCAGTAATCATAACGAATCAAGTGGTAGCCAATGTGGATTCCGTGGGCGTGTTCAACGCTGACACCAAGAAGCCCATCGGTGGGCACATCATCGCCCACGCTTCCACTACACGCCTTTACCTGCGCAAGGGCCGCGGGGATAACCGCGTCTGCAAGATATATGACAGCCCGTGCCTTCCCGAAACTGAAGCTATGTTTGCGATTAGTACTGAAGGGATTACGGATGCTAAGGAATAATGTACAGGTCTAAATAAGTGAGAGATATCTACTGAAACAATATTTGTGGGTTTTCACCAATTGCAATTATTGCGTAAACGTCTCTTTTGTGCTGTAATAGACTCCACCTCTTGCTGGTGGCTATCAACGAAACATTTTCAAAGCAAATCTTGTACTGGTACGCAGGAGTGATGGAATTAAATTCGATCTTTTCTTTGATTTTAATACCCAAAATATAGATGGGTGAATGATGTAATGTATAATTTTATAAACGGTAATGCGCGACTGCACCAAACTTGATTAAAGACTATACTCCATTCATTTTAACATTAGAATTATGAGGCTGATAAAAGCAGGGGTGCTTTAATGAACGACATTGACGTTGCAGTGCCAGATGACATACCCGAGTATAACCTGGCAAAATTGAAAACCCATTCCGCCACAATGTATGAAGGGATTATGTAACATTTTAGATTTGATAGAGTTATAGTGACAGTAAAAATGTGTTTGGATATCAACCCCTGCTTCTTTTAGATTTTTAACATCGACAATATATTTTTATAAAAAACAAAATCATTTATTTAAGCAAAAGCCTCATAAATTATGAGGTTACTTTACTTTAAATGAGAACAATTAAGTGTGACAGCTGCTATGTAAGTAGATTTTAATAAATTCGGCATAAATTACAAAAGTAATCATATTTATGGTTCTCTTATCACAAATTGTACCCACAAAAGAACCTTTCTTTTACTTCGGTCTAATGCTATAATGAATGGAGTTTAAGTTATCATTTCACCAGAAGATTGATTTTTATAAATATAATAATGATATCTCTAAAATGACACGGCACTCTTTCGTTAGGTGTTACAAAAGTTTGCTGCAATCTGCATTTAAGGTTTGTAGTAGTAAGTAATTTTGATTCCGTTAGGCAAGAAACTAACTTTAAAAAAGAAACCAATATGTTTTATTTAATACAGATTTTTGGTATTCTCTATTTGTAAGAATTTTGTAAATAAATAATTCTTGAATGCTTGCCTTGTCTGGTGATGTAAATAGTATCAAATTATATGTTTCTTTAGGTTCTCAGATTAAAACATGGTATTCAAATAAAATTTTATTTCTGTCAAATATAAAAGCAATTTTGAAAAAATAAATATTCATGTTTTTTTTTCTTAAAGTGAGTGACAAGACAATACAATTACTTTTTACTAAAAATATAACTTTTCGTTAATAAAATTGTTTATTCCCTTTATTTAAGGCAGTTAAATTTGTATGAACTTCAAATACAATTAATAACATCAAAATCGCATGAAGACGAGTTCAAAATTAATTAAGGAGAACAATTTTCCTTGTTTTTAATTGAGTTGTTGTTGTTGTTTCGTGCAAAAAAAATGTAAAATTAAAGGCCTATCCTTAATTAGCAGAATATTTATTTGATATCCTTGTAGAACAAGCCTTTTAGGTATATAGTTATGTATATGAAGTAATGGAAGATTGGTGTTTTACTCAACTTGGTTTCTAAAAGAGGACGCTTTAGGCGAATATGAGCTGTCATTTATTAAGTTCAACTACTTAAACATCATTGTCATTTTAATAACAATACAATTACCTTTTGGTTACAATGATCCTGCTATAATTCGGCTAAAGCTTCCTTTTCAAGGGCCTTCAGTGCCCGTTTGCATGAAACTTAGGCAGCGAAGACTTCTGTCAGTTTAAAGATGCTTATCAGCACTGTAAGTACCTATGAAATAAATTTTTTTTACTGGATATATTTTTTTGGTACCTAAGATCTTTTTTATTTTCAATTCGGAATGTGTACACAATTCAATGTCTATGCTTACCTAAGCCTTTATTCTAAAATATTTGATAGAGATATACATTACTAGGATATCTATTTTCTGATCTGCTGATGGAAGCTATACTTTGCTAGTTCTACAAGAACTGATTTACTATAATATAACCCCTTACAAAAATAAATAGTTATTAGGAGACATAGATTCAACAAACATGCTTTATTATAAGTTATACACATATCTGTATCATAAGACGCGTTATTTTATGTAGGTAATTGTTTTTTATTTTGCTATCAAATTATATAAAAAGTAGAACAAATCCATTCTTATAAACAATATGTTAAAACTTTTAGAATGTAACTGTCTTAATATAAGCACAATAATGCAACAATACAAAGTTATATGTAAACGTTATTCACTCGATTTTGAACCCTACTGAGACATCAAAGCTGTATCTAGGGGTACCCTATTATTTTTCTATACTATATATTTCGATATAATACTAAACACGCACTAACAATATTTAAATTACCACCTTACTTCTGTGGTTGTGAATTGTTCCCGGAAACAGATTAACGACAGGATAACTGGCCACTGCGATATTCGCTAGCTGCTACATCCTCCACTTTCGTTTACATAATAAATAGAATAATTCGAAATACCCTCTTGATTCCAATATTCCAATTGATACTCCTAACTCTTGTTTTTAAAACGCCTCCGTGGTCGAGTGGTTTCAGAGCTCGGCCCGAAACCCGGAGGTCACCGGTTTAATTGCCAGGTCGGGCAAAGTGTGTTTTCGGATTTTTTAGAACTTATCAGGGTTTGTGATTACCAACCCGCATTCGGCAAGCGTGGTGATTAAGCCAATACCCATCAATTGTAGACATGACTTGATTTCAATGATGGAGGCCTTTGCCCAGCAGTGGGACAGTATATAGGCTAATTACTTCACTTTACTATACTTATTTTAATATTTTTTAAATTTATTTGTTTTTTTTATATCAAAATGGATTTATAAATATTGCAAGCAGGAATGAGGACAAGGTTTCATGGAAGGATTTTATCTACTATAAAACTAAATAAATAACGTTTACATACATTTTATAATATAGAAGAATCACACGTATTAAGATACCACTTTCACACAATAAATTTAAATTATAATAATTAATTATACGATTGAAATGACAAAAAAAATCTGCTTTGCTGCAAAAAATATTTTGTCATAAACATTATGAAAGTTTTTGCCTTTCAAATAATAACACCGACAACAAAAAATAGTGAGAGGCATTTACGAAATTTATTTCAAAACACATTATAAGTAGCTCCGGATCGAGTATAAATAAACAAAATAAATCACATTCCCAACTAAAGTTAAAAAATAAATAAAATATTTAACTAGGTACTACATTATTATTGCTACATCACACTGTTCATATCAACACATCATTTATCTATGATAAGGCCGCAAATACGCAAGGTGAAATTCAACGTGCCTAGGCGCCTATAAACCACAAAATATACTGTGTCATTTCACACAGTAGCGTAGAAAGTGGGCTTCTAAGTGTTCCGTACACCACGACGGCAACAGTCACTTGCCTCTGATTACAGAAAGAAATAAAAAAGTAAGAAAAAGAGCGTAGAGAAAGACAAGAAAACATTGCGTTTTAACTTTTGCTCTGTTTTTGCATTAGCAGCAATTGAAACAAGTGTTTAGAGGGACATGACACTTACAGTGGTCAGTTGTGTTAGCTGTTTTAGGCCACCCTGTATATTAGAGTCAAATGGTAAACCTTAACTTACCATGGATATATTTACCGTACCAGTGTAGGTATTACCTTTTACTATAAATTTATTTATTTAAGGTTATGTAACTTGAATATAATCATTTACTATAGAGAATGCGGAATGATGACTTAAATGTATGGGACGCCTAAGAGCAAAGTCGAATGCGTATTTTCGTCTTCACGCCTCAAAAACATCCTTATTTATAAAAATATAGTTATTTTAATAGTACCACACCTAAACTTAACAAAAACGACATTATTAAGTATTTTGAAATGTTCCCATTAAACAAGGAATAATATTTATAAATAAAAAGGCATTTAGCGCGATAATAAGTTAAGACTTTCTATTGTGATGTCATAGAATGTCCTTCCTGACTAACCTCTATTCTAAAAACTCATTTTTGAAATTGATTAGCTGATAATGTTGCCTAGGCATATTAATTAGTAAATCCTAGCGCATAATATGTTGCCCAACATTGAATATAAAACAAACAATTTCACACCAATTCATTTCTATATCTACAAACAATTTACAATAAATATTTGAAAACTTTATGTCAAACTGGCTTTATTGTAACCTATATTAAATTCTGATCAATTAATACAACAAAAACTGTTCTAGAATAAATAGATTTTGAGACTGCACCTTAACTAAGTACCTAGGTATATCTGCAAAAATGTGCTGGCTGGAAATTAAAGATCATATTACAAAATTGCCCGATACGCCCAGTTTAGGGAATGAACTTGACGAGCGAGAAAGAGAATAAGCGCGGAGCGCCTCGTCGTCGGTTCCGCCGCGTGCGGTCGCATTCTGTTCTTTCTCGCTCTAGTAAATGACAGTTGTGAGTGATAGAAAAGGATAGAAGCGTAGGAAAGTGCGATGCAGTGCAGCCAAATGTAGCTCAACCCTAATGAGGCCCCTGGCAGCACAGAATCGCACTTTACTTGAGATAGAAAAGGAAGGAAGGTCCAATTCAGTGCTGCCAGATGTAGTTCAACCCTTACACAAGAAGCATCTGTCAAAACGAGCAGAATTCGATGCCTTTTTGTACAAGGAAATTCATGAATCACACAGAACGCAGAGATGCACTCAGATATCAAGGGCATAAGAGAAGACACCGCCTCCTATAACTTTTGGGATATATTCTTGAGCATGCTGCACTATGGTTTAAGGTTAGGCGGGTCAATAGGTAAACGATAGGTGCAAAGAATTTCCGCAGTGAAAGTATACAGGCGATGGTGTCCACTTTCACCATATATAACAGATTAAACAATACCATAGATAAATATAAATTAAATAAAAAATAAATAGCACACATAAATAATGCTCAAACAACAAGCTTCATATTAGAGTGCGCAGTTGTGGGTACATCAAAACATAGCGTGTTTTAAGTTAAGCCGAGGTATAGAGACCCCCCCTAGCTATAACAAATACACACCCGGTATAGTTTGTGTCGATATTCCATAGATTTACTAGTAGCAATTTAGCCTTAGCGATATTTAAAAAATCAGGAATATAATTCAAATTTAGAACATTCAATTAATGTCTGACTGTGCCTAAGGCTGCGCACTTGTATGAAATGACTTTATAAAAATTAAAACAGTTTGCTATTCCTCTGCAGGACTAGTAGTATTATTATGTTTGTTTACTACATTAAGTTTTAAATATTATAATAACATCAATGAATGCTTTCTCTTTCACTCGTGTGTGAAGAGAAGCATGCATTAAGATTTGTATGCTTATTTTAGCGAATCTGTAAATCCATGCCAGTACTGTGAGTATGAAGTCTATAAGATTACCGTACACTCTTGCAAAGACACTGCTAGGTTATCTCGCTACCAAACACCGTCTTTCATTTGAGACATGTGTGCACGAGTATACAATGAAATGTTTCGAAGCTTTATATTTATTACAGTTTCTGAAATAAGTGGTTAGCTGTCATACAATTTACCTATAATGATTGGAATTCTGTCAATTTTACGTTATTTCTTTAGGAACTTTCGTTGATGTTGGTAGATATAAACCACGAGGCTCGGTCTATGGACAAATGCAGTTAGCGTATAACCAATAATGATGACTTCGTAGCTGTTAAGTTTTGTATGGTAGGCAAATTTGTAGCTAATCTCCCATGTTTTAAAGTTAGGATTTGCCTTTGTACAAACATCCAACTTTAACCAAAAGTTAACTCAAAGAAATTGAGGCAGAGTGCCTACGATCAGAGTGTTTAATGCGAGTTGCACAAAGAAAAAAGCTAGCGGCAAGATGTTGCCGCTAGGTGGCGCTGACTCGGTGCCATACAAATTCGCGCTTACGTGCATGGTGAAGTCATTCGAATCTACAGAAATTTTCTGCACAAAGGTCCAACTCGCACTAGGCAGTCAGGCGGAGTGACGTGCAATATAACAAAATATTGTTTAGAGGACAGCAAGAGAATTGAAAAATAGGTATTTGTAAAATCTATTGCTGTCTTTTGCAAACCTCGAGCCCCCCGCAGAGTGCGATAGAGACAGCTGCAAATCGGACCGAAATTACCTATCAAAAGTACACGAAATCGATGTTTCGTAGTCCCCTGATCCCTTTTCGGAAGTTGACCGAATTGGTTACTTTTTTCATTCAAAATTAAAAGGACTGTGGCCTAGTAACTAGTCAAATTAGTTTCCTATGTGCTTGAACACAGCGGAAAATCTGGCCAATTTTTTCGCGTTTTGAAGGTTCATATTTCTTTTGATAATTCATTTATATTAAAAAGAAAAACATAGGGATATGCTAAGTAGCAATAGAATTTTTGTAAAAAAAATATTCCTCTACCAGCAATATCCAGGAAAGAAACGGGACTACGTTTGTATGGAAAAACGGCGCTTCTGTATCCGAAGCCACCTGCAATTTGTCGCCAGCCCTAACCCACCACTTCACTCTCCCGGCATGGATCCACGACTCTACAGAACCTGTTATAGTTCGTGGTCGTTCCCGGCGAGCGCGGCGGCGCCGGGAGCGCCCTCCATCTCCAGGCGCTCGTGCTCGCGCGCCATCAGCTGGCGCAACTCGTCCTGGGATATCACATTATGGATGGTGACAATTGCTAAGTCATGGAAAGTTATGTTTTATACTTTAAAAACAGTATTTAAAAACCTTTAATAACACTAAGAATTTATTAATTCGTCATAAATTAAAGATAATTAATTTAAATTGCGTTATTTATTGCGTGACTGCGAACGCCCATCAAAGTGCGATGACGTTACTGACCGGTAGACAAGCTGACAAGTGTCATACCCAAATTAAAATCAAGTTAACTAAGAGCGCGAGATTGTTTCTCGGTCTGTGACGAAATCATAGTCACATGACAGTTAAGAGCGTTTTGGCGGGAATTCTAAAAACGAATATTGATTACGTATTTGTGTACTGAAATTAGACGAATTTTATCACAAAATAATTATTTTGTGATAAAATTCGTATAATTTCAAAATGACCCAACCCAGAAAAATGCGAGCCAGTTAGTGTTAATCTTAACTTAGTGTCCTAACACCAGGCACTGCCCTCGGTACACCCTATTTAATGACAGTTCCTTCTTCTTTAATTTTGCGAGAGAGAACAAGAAAACTTTTGACCTTAACAGATAATACTGTCTCGATTGAAAAAAGACTTAAGTAGTGTACTTTGAAGTACGGCACAGCGGGTAAACTAAAATGCTCTTTAATCATAAATTTCTCAAACACAAGTTATTGAAGATACATTAGGACCTGCTTTAGAAGTGGTTGGGTATAGAAAAAAAATAGTGATATGAAATTATGCTCACCCCCCATCCGAGCCTATCAGCAAGCTCCTGGCAGCCATCATCACAGTCGCCTAGAAGCGCCACGTCTCTTGTGGCTTCCTCATCGAACTGCAGGCCTCCGCTGAGCCCCCACAATCGCAGCAGCGGGGACTGCACCCCCGCCTTCTCGCGGTTTATCAGCAGCCGGGGACACCAATCTGGCACCCTGGAGACATTTGAGCGAAGAAAAGAGGATATAACGGGTGATTATTTATGCCGTAAAGAAAATATTATGGCATACTCAGGCCAGTGTATTATTCTGTTTTGACTTAGTATAGCGTTAATTTGTTCATAAACTACGCGAGTAAAAAATAATAATTTAAAAATGTTTTCTTTTGCATGTCTCTTCTAGACGTTTCAGTGAAGTTGTCCTATTCTGCGTTTCCGTGTTTCAATGTTATATCGTGGTGATGACCAGACCGTCTGTAACCTATTTGGGGCCCTGAGCATTGGGCATAATGAGGGCTTTTAGATTTTAAGGCTTAAGCGTTATATATTCTATTGGACAGATCCTAGAGGGGGCCCCTGGGACCTCAGGGCTCTGTGTACGTGCCCAAAGTCCAAAACCCGGCATCATTGAGGCAGGGTCAAGATGACCCTGCACCTTTTGTATAAGAAAAATTGCTTAGAAATAATTGCCGCAAGCAACCGTTTTTCTCAGTAGCTGCAGCTAAGTATCACCGCTCCCCTCCACGTACCTTACTTCAGTCGTCCATCACCCGCACATGGAGCGTGTATAAACCTGCGACCGGGTAACTATGACCCAGCCATATTTATTATTCATGTTTTATTTGGTTTGACTTATTTACTCCACATTATTTTTGGATGAGTGTGTGTTGTCGAATCATGGCGATACTGGAAGAATCTTCAGATAATGACGAAAATGAACCTTATGCATCTGATTCGGAAAATGAAGATCACGTCAGTGTTCGTAGTCAGGAGAGTGATACTGACCAAGAAGTAAGTGACAGTGAAGATGAAATTCCATTGCAACAGTAACGTCAATCCAATTCTTCGAATGTGATGGTTTCAAATGATGACAGTGGAACACGTAATTTCTTACTGTAAAAACTGTAGTGAAAGTCTGATTCAACATAAGTAATTATATGGGAGTTCCTGGTATTTCTGTGATTAATGTTCTAATGATAGAAAGTTCAGGTAGCATAGATTTGATTTCAGTATTATTTTTGATAGAAACAATATTGTTTTTTGTTGTTAAAATTTTTTTAGAAGAAAGTTGCATTTTTGTTGTTTAATTAATAGCCTTTAAGAAAACTCTAAAAAAAAAATGTTTCATTTATCACCAATGTGTTTATTGCTGCTACTAAATAGAAATACAGTTTTGTAATATAGATATTGAATTGAAATATTGAACATCTATTTATTCTAGGCATAATTGTGACAATTGTAACCAGGGTTATGATGACCCACCTCAACGTTAGTGTAACTTATTTCCGCCAGCCGGGTTAATAGGGAAGAAGAGCCTGGTGGTGACATAACACGCAAATCAACAAAAATATTTTTGGTCAGACCATCTCTCATGTATGTTGTGCCCACAGGTAAAGGTTTAAGTATGTTTTTTCAAATATAGGAATGTTATCACTGTTTTCGGTCTTGACAACCAAAGCACAGATTACACATAAATAAGAGATAATCACATCATAGCAAATTTACCATTTTGTCAATTGTAAATGCGTCCTGTCATGTGACAGGTATAAAATTTCGATATAGATGTCAGTAGTCAGTACATACTGTACGTCCATGGCGTCAGTTCAACCGCAAGATTCGCGTACAAATACGCGGCTTTTGGCAATCAACTGCTAAATAGGTCATGTATAGCTGGTTGGTAATTATCGCGCCCAAGTACATGGAGTGACAGAGGCCTGCCCAAAGTACAAGAGACACAAGACACACCCATAAGACAAATGATTTTCATTGACATCATGATTACTCACATATCGATAAGTGAAGCAAAAGGTTGGACTTCAAGGGATGAACCCATGATAATAAGCATTTCACATTGCTGAAAGTCTTCCTGAAGGCAATTCTGAAAACGCTCTGGCAGACTCTCACCAAAGAACACAATGTCTGGCTTGACCACACCTGGGCATTCTGTGCATATTGGTATTTCATCAGCAAAGATCCGTTCTGAAAAAATAAGGATTAGTGATTATCAGAACACAACATGCCTAATGCTGAACTGCAGGGGAAGACAGATTTGTCATCATTCCTTTTAAAAAAATAATAGTTTGAATATTAGAATAATGCACATTAGTGTTTGTTCTTCGCACACACTGTTATTATCTATTTTTGTGTAATATTATTGTGTTTTTTTTGCTTAGGCATGATGTTATTTATTTTGTTAATTTTCATTTATTTTTTTTCTTTATTAAAGCAACATACCCTTCACAAAATCAAGTGTGTACAGTTTACGGCAATCCAGACAGTGTGATGTGTAGAATGTGCCATGTGCTTCAACTAGTTTGTCGTCTGGTATATCAGCTCGCCGTTCCAGAGTGTCAATGTTTTGGGTATAATGACGTAGTAGCAGACCTAAAGCGGAACACAATAACATTAACAATTATTTTATTAGGTATGAGTTGTTGGATCAGCTAATGGCAATGTGGTCTACAACACAATGCCAATAATAGTACATTATTGCACAGGCAGCGAAATAGGCAATTGCAGGTCGAGTATGAGTTTGAAGGCCGAGTCGCAGGCGAGGACTTCAATGATACGAGACAGGCAATTGCCATTTCGGCCGAGGCATATATAGTGCTTTTCTTAAAAAAATGCAAGGAAATAAAAAGGGCCTTTTACATAATAAATTTAATTAATATTATTAACAAAATAACAACTCCGCTTTACCGCCAATTTGTTTTTTTTTATTTTACAATTTGTGCCGAAAGGTAAACGCATCTGTGGCTATACCGTCACGAGAACGCAATGTGTACGATAGATGAAAAAGTTCTAAATTCAAACAGCACACCGTTTCATACTACATTGCCGGCGCGCTCTTCGTTCGAAATTCAAAGAACGCGCCGGGAAGTGATTTTGGGTTTTCAGTCTACGTAAATATGATACTTCGCGTGTTCTTTATTCAAAAGTAATGACAATATTTCCGAGCATGTTTAAGAAATAGTACATTATTGCAAAGGCAGCGAAATAGGCAATTGCAGGTCGAGTATGAGTTTGAAGGCCGAGCCGCAGGCGAGGACTTCAATAATACGAGACAGGCAATTGCCATTTCGGCCGAGGCATATATAGTGCTTTTCTTAAAAAAATGCAAGGAAATAAAAAGGGCCTTTTACATAATAAATTTAATTAATATTATTAACAAAATAACAACTCCGCTTTACCGCCAATTTGTTTTTTTTTATTTTACAATTTGTGCCGAAAGGTAAACGCATCTGTGGCTATACAGCCACGAGAACGCAATGTGTACGATAGATGAAAGAGTTCTAAATTCAAACAGCACACCGTTTCATACAACATTGCCGGCGCGTTCTTCGTTCGAAATTCAAAGAACGCGCCGGGTAGTGATTTTGGGTTTTCAGTCTACGTAAATATGATACTTCGCGTGTTCTTTATTCAAAAGTAATGACAATATTTCCGAGCATGTTTAAGAAAAATATATTTTTTTATATCTACTTACCTTTTTCGAGTAGAAGCCTTACGAAATAATGTGATTTTGTAGGTTTAAAGTTTCCTGGGTACATTTCCTTTGCGAGAGCAAAGAAAGGTTTTGGGTTTTGTCTGAAGAAATCAATTTCGAAAATAGCCTGAGGTTTAGGTAAATTGTACTTCTGGAGATTGTGGTACAGGCCGGTCTCGGGACTACGAAAGTCTGGAATACCAGCCGCTGAAATAAATAATTTTACAATCAACCATCTAAACTGAAAGTGTTAAATAAGTAGACATCAAATATCTTGAATGTAGCTATTTCTATGGATGCAACATGAAATTTGGCACTCAAATCTGGTGTCAAAAAAGGAGTCTGTCCAACAGCTGATTCAACTTTTGACAGCTATATTTATATACACTAGGTCCAGATTGTTACTGATTTGATTCCTGAAAACAGGACACTTATTTAATGCATAATGTTACCAAACATTATAAATAAATGAATATAGGATTGGAGAGAATAGATTGAATTAATGCATAGTTGTGAGAGGTCACTAATTCAACAAATCACCTGACAAAATATTTTAGAGATAACTTCCTATAAAATTTATAAATTACATTAAAAAAAACTAAACTTTAAATTTGTAATGCTGAACTCTCTATTTTCATGAAATTACCTATATTGTATAGTGCCAACATCCTCAGTCAATAACATGCTAAAAAGTAATTAGGCATTGTCTAATGGCTCTGTATGGACATGTTGAAATGATTCATTTCCACAATTATGGAATTTTACTGACACTATAATTTAGTATCAGTTTATGTTCTAGTACTTGATATAACTACTGCAAGAGCATTGAAGATATTTGTATGGGGCTTGTTGGTATACCTTAGGTTACCCTAGATAGCCCCGTTGTGGAGAAATTAAAATATGGTGGCCAGTGATGAAATTTATGGCAAACTAGAAAGGTATTTTGGTAAAATTTTGAAGATGATATACTATTATGATGATATTAATTAGTTTTGTTTTGAAAATGATTTTTTCACGAAACAAAAATAAATAATAATAACCATATTCAATGCTCTTTAAGCCTCGCAATTCCCGCAAGGGGGATGCCTTTCCCCTCTACTATGGTGCATTCTAATAGATGAACTAGTACACGAGATAAACAAGATACACATATACACACAGGTGTACTCTGATGACGGGGTATTGCTAGTAACTGGAAAGGTCCTCAGCGTCATGTGCAACATCAAGAACAAAGGACTGAAAGCGGCGCTATCATGGTGCAGAAGTAAGGGACTCAACCTCAATCCCGAAAAGACGAAACTAGTCCTATTCACCAATAAACGTAAAATTGGTAAAAAACAAATAGTGCAGATAGATAACTACGAACTAGAAATGGTCAAGGAGATTAAATACCTAGGAGTCACGCTGGACAGCAAACTAACTTTTAAAGCACACATATGCACCACCTGCTCTAAGGCCAAAATGGCCATGATGCAATGTAAGAGAGCCATAGGACGCACATGGGGAATCAAACCGGCGACTGTACTATGGATATACAAAGCAATAATCCTGCCACAAATCCTTCACGGATCACTGGTATGGTGGCATAAGGCGGCACTAAGGACCAACAAACTAGAGCTAGACAAGGTCCAAAGACTAGTGGCACTGATGATCACAGGTGCAATGAGAACAACACCCACATCAGCGCTAGAGATCGTGCTCGGGCTGGATCCGCTAGACCTAGCGATCAAAGGAAAAGCGACCGAACAATGGTTCAAACTTAGGAGCACGAACCTCTGGATCGGTAACCACACGGACAGAGGGCATCTACGCATTGGAAGTGAAATCGAGAGCAACATGTCAATGATCTTTACCAACATACCTAACAAGGAAAGAAAAGATCTTTGACAAGAAATAAAAAGCACATATAGGACAAAGAGATGAATGGAACATAGACACAAGCGGAACAGTTTGCTACACAGATGGCTCCAGAATTGAGTCACTGAGGCTATCTGGCGCGGGTGTGCACATAAGGTGCGAGGATGGCACAGTGATAAACAGATCAATCTGCCTAGGCAGGTTCGCCAGCGTATTCCAAACAGAAATATACGCTATCATGGAATGCGCAGATATATTAGACAACCAGGACAGCGTCACCAAGGCCACTATCTACAGTGATAGCCAGGCAGCGCTGAAAGCGCTTAGCAAAGCAGAGACGACATCGGCAACTGTCAAAGAATGCAAAAAAGCTCTAGTGAAACTCGCAAACAAAATAGACGTAGTGATTGCATGGGTCCCTGGACACGAGGGGTATGTCGGCAACGAGTTAGCAGACGAACTAGCCAGGGGTGATGCCGCTGGAGGCTTAGTGGGTCCGGAACCCAGGCTGCCAATAGCACACAACATCACCAAGGGAGTAATCAAAAGGTTAACCACAGCAGCAACAAATAGACGAGGGAAGGCTGCAACAGGCATGCGACAGTTTAAAATGTTCACATCAGCGGAATGAACACAAAGAAGACAGGTCATCTACTGAAGCTGTCAAGGAACAGTGTACGTATGGTCATAGAAATCGCCACAGGACACTGTAGACTTAACAGGCACCTAACAGTAATAGGCATCAAAGACAACCCCACATTCATGGAGTGCATGGACAGCGAGGAAACGAGTTTCCACCTACTCGCCGAATGCCCGATGTACTCACACATGCGGTGGGAACTCATGGGGTCAGACTCGTTAGATGAAGAAGATCTGAAAGAACTGACGGTGGACCAGATAGTAAGATTCTGCAAAGCAAGAGGAAGATTCGACGGGACGCCGAGAAAATGGGATAACCTAAAGACCCCCTGCAAGGGGGGCCCGGGGAAATGGGTGAAATGGCCCATAACAAGCGGACCGATTACCCGGCCCACTGCCAGCGTCCCCAGTTGAAATAATAATAATAATAAAAGCCTCGCAAATCTATAACCTAGCCGTTGGATGCATGAAGATTTTATTATCTTTGAATATTTGATTAAACAAAATATAAAAATTTGATCAAATACAATCACCATTGCTATGAGCTTAAAAACAAATGTAAAAGGGTACCAGTACATTTAATGAATTATGAATAAAATAAACAATATCATGATAAATTACAAATTTAAATACTAAATTTTATAGCATGATGAATTACAAAATTAAAACTCATTGAATTCATATCCAAAACTTCTACTGTACAATTAAATAGATATCCAATAAAAGTTTGTACACTTGGCTTCTGTATGCATTATCTGATGGCTCCTAAATCAGATACTCAATGCTTTACCACTTGTTATGACAAAATTTCAATGCATACATGTGTTTATTTTTACCTTTAGGTAAAGATATCAATTAAGTGTAATATTATTTACTTAAAATGAAAAGTATGTTACATTGCAATTAGAATTCATATCAAAGCTTAATATCTGTCAAAAAATTCCATCAACAAACATCGCATGAATCTGACCTTGACTTTGTACATCACAGCAAACAACAAGACAAGTCTGTTAAGATGACTTAATAAGAGAGATCAACATAAATGATTATTATTTAACTTAAAAAATAATTAACAAAAATAATATTCAATATTTACCTGTTGATATGCCCGCACCGGCTAAGGTAATGATTTTTTTGCATTTATCTCCTTTTATCCATTTCACTACACCATCCAAGTTAACCTCGTCTAACACTTTTTCCGTCGAAGATGAAGGCTCTGTCAGCTCATAAAACCCGAGCTTCTGAGCCAAGTATCGACGTATGGAGTCCACGTCTAAGTCCCTGAACCTAGCACCGAGACTTTCCATAGGATTTGGCGGGACATCGGGACCGATAGTATCGACGGGCTCTTCAGCTGAAATTTTATCGATTATTTATTTGTGAAGATAAGAATTTAAAGACGCAATACCAAAAAATATTATAATAACTTACCATCGCTTTTTCCTGGTGGTGAATTTGCGGACATGATGTGTAAACAATGCGAATTACGATTCCAAACCTTTGTCCAGCTTTGCCACGGTAGTTTTGACACATTTGACAGATAAACGATGCGCATTCTTGGAATTTCTCGCGTTTTGTTGCTTAGCCGCCGCAGTGTCAAAGTACGAACAAACAATTTCAGAGCCATTTCAGTGTTAAGTAACGCTCGCATCGCATCGCTATTTTTAGAAACAAGCGTGGTGCGCTCTAATAATAATTATTGAAATATATGTACACATATACATCATGGCTTCTATTGCAAAAGTTGTGTTTAAATTATATGGGGGTATATGGGGGTTTAGACTTCCGCGAGATAAATCATGTTTAGGTAAACTTATCTGTCTCCGTAAATGCTTACTTAAATAGGTTTTGGTGTCTTCGGTCAAAAAAGGCGTGAACTGACTCCTATGAATGAGAAAAAACAAGAGAAAAAATATTTTAAGTCGAAAGAATTCAACAAAATAGGCCTTTTACGTAAGAATAAAACGCAGTTTTGATTCCAAAGAGAGGACGGGCAAAAATATATGGAAGCCAGCGTAATAAGCAACCAAATACTACATGCGTGATGCGATATATCATTGGAAAGTATTTTTCATGTACTTTAATTATTGTTATGGCGGAAAGTAAGAAATCACTGTGTTAAAAAAGGTATGGCACAATAAATCATACAATTATAAAAGTACATAAAAATCCTTTCCAATGATATATCTCATGTTGTTATTGGTTCATAAGCTAGAACGCTCGTCCTCCTTCATATTATTAAGTATCTATGAGATATGAAAAAATCATCGCTGGCCAACACTTGTAGTTAAAGCAGTTTTTCTAAAAAACCGAAATTGAACAAATTGCAAATTACATTTGTTTCGGTAGAACAAAATATATTGAACTAATTATCTAGCACAATCTTTATCCCGTATGACTTGGTCAATCGCTATGTATAGTTCAGGGATGTTACGAATATTTGTATTCGCATTCGCAGCGAATGCTGCGCATCATTTTGAAAATTCGCGTCAATATTTGCATTCGCATCGAACGATGCGAATGTTTTGCGAATGTGTTCAAGTCGGTGCATGCTCGCGCAAAACGCGCCCTAATCGATGAATGTCCTATGGTTTGCGGGAAAAGTAAATTAAAATTTGACAAATTGACAGTTCTTGCTCGGAAATATTTAAGCGCTCCACCAGGCTGCGTTGGGAGTGAGCAATTATTTAGTGCAGCTGGGCACATCTATGAGCCACTCAGAAATCGTCTCATGGGAGAAAAGGCTGCCAAATTACTTTTCGTTAAATATAATTTACCATTATTAAAATTTGACTACTAAAGATGATGTTAAGTATGATTTGATTTGATATGTTTACCTAACTACTTACTGTACCTTTATTACCATATAAATGCATAATTATTAATAAATGTTGTGATGACGTAGTTTTCTTTAGTATTATTTGTTATTTTAATGATTTACCTGAATATTCGTATTCGCATTCGCATTCGCACATTCGCATGACTAATATTCGCATTCGCATTCGCGAATGTCGAAAATATGATATTCGTAACATCCCTGATAGTTACATCCTTCAAACCCTTCAATTTAGACCTTACGTCCGAAATGACAGAAAGAGAAAAGAAATTGAAATCATATATATTTTACAAATTCAACCTAATCTGAAAGCATTATAGAAGAGAAGAGAAGCCACAAAATTTTACTAATTTTATTTAGATTTTTTGACACTACCTGACTAAACGTAGGTATTGTTTTGTTAAATTATTACATTCTCGAAGCTCTTTGCTATTAAACTGACATAACTATTACAAACAAAGTTTATTGGAGTCTCCTTTTGTTATATAACTTTTAATAAGGAACATTAAAATTAATAGTATTTTTTGTAGTTAGTAAAAATAAGATAGGGGAAGCGAAACAAGAAAAAGTAAACAATTTCCACAACACTGATGATGGAGAATCCCAACAATATGCCTGCATAGCCCCCAACATTACCTGAAAAGGGGGTGAATTACAAGGTGAATCAGCGGGTCTAGTGCGAGTTGCTTAGTGAGATTCGAATGATTTCACCTTCGCGTTTTGCGAGCACGCAAATGCGATTTTTGATGGTTTTGAGTCAGCGTCACCGAGTGGCCTTAATGTTGCCCGATTTTGCCGCTAGTCGTCGGTGACTTGATGCCATACTTTTCCGTTTCGTTCTAACAACTTGTTCCCTAGTTAGTCTGTGATTTGTGTAACTCGTACGTAGCCCTGATTCATTTTAGTACTTTTACTTTTAACGACAATGTTGCTGATCTACTCTCCAGTGGCGCCCTTGATGAGAGTAAAGCTAGGTTCCTTAAAGATTTTTGAGTGGGATTTCGAAGCTAGACTCCCATAAATTGATGTAGGTATTAAGGATGAAGAGGCTGTACCGGGTGATTTTTAAAAGACTTACTTAAATTAATGTTCGGCGCATTTGGCGCCAGTATGTTTTCACTTTCTGGAACTTGTTTTGCTAACGCACACGTACAAGCGTTTCTACTAGCGATGCGAATCAGTAGTGCGCAGAAAAACCATACATGGTTTAAAGCGTGCTTTTTAATTTAAATTAGTTTAAGAAACTTTTGTAATTGTTTTAAATAAAATAAATAAATAAACGATATTATGGCATATTCTAAATAAATTTTCATTTCAAGGTCACCATGCAAACTCAGTCTAACGGTCAGTATTTTTGGATGAAAACCTTAAAATGTAAGTCAATTGTAAAAACCCAATGTTCACTAACCTACATATTTACTATATCACTTACTGAGTATGCCATATCGTTTTTGTTAGTATGTTTAGAGAAAATTACCAAAAAAAACAAACTTCAAAAAAAGCTATTCTAAAACAAAACAATAAAGAGTAAAAACTATATTGCGTATTCTTCTAAAACTTATACGATAATATAATGTAGGTACAATTATTATTATTGTTGGAGTCTGTGTCAGCCAACGTAGGTTTGTAACTACCTACATACATAAACGTGATATGTAAGAAATAGGTATATTGTAGTGTTTCCTTGGCTGACACCGACTCCAACAATAAAAATAATTTTACCTACATTATAATATCGTACAAGTTTTAGAAGAATACGCAATTTTTTTTTTTACTTTTTAGCGTTTTGTTATGGAATATGTTTTTTGAAGATGGTTTTTTTTGTTTTAACAATTTTTGTTTATTTATTGATTTTCAATAAATAGTTCTTGTTTATTTTATACATCGAAAAAGTATCGTTCATTTGCTCCTAAGAATTTAAGAGTTCTGTTACTTTGTTTTGGATCCCATTATCAGAACCTAACCAAACTCTCATCAAACTACCCTTATAGTATATCCTTTCCAATAAAAAAAGAAACATCGAAATCGGTTGGCGTGATATTGAGTTATTTGTCCATTTGTTGCGCATATAGTTTATCTAGATTTAAGACTTCTATGGTTTTCTCATGGATGCCACAGTTAGAACTGGACTAAATTAAATGGAATCACACAGGCAGCATCAGCTTTCAAAAAAAAAAAAGAATTATCAAAATCAGTTCACCCAGGCGAAAGTTATGAGGTAACAAACATTAAAATAATTAAAAGGACATACAGTCGAATTACCTCCTCCTTTTTTGAAGTCTGTTAAAAACACCCGGTAAAAGCTCGTTAACTTGAAATGGCCGTGTCCGATATTTTAATATCTGTAGGTATCTACTCGTATCTATACTTACTTAATATTTCGAACCAATAAGAAATAACGTCAAGACGATTTAAAACACCATCTCCTGTAGACTGGTAAATGCTCAGTATGCTCTTATTTGTTAAATCTATACCCGCCCTGGAAGCAAAAATTAACACGTTGAGAACATTTACTCAAATGTAGGTAGGGAGAGCAGGTAGGATTCGTACAGTGGGAATATCTAGAATATTGCAATACATTGACGAGTTCACCGTGTTTGTGTGCGTGACTCCCGGTTTGACTTACCGGGTACCCATGAGGCAGGAAGACTGAGGCCGCTGCGCCTTGGGAGGAAGTCGAAACGTGATTTCGCGCCGCGAAAGTATTTTTTACATTCATTTATAAACATGCTTGGTTGGTATTGAAAGTGATCGAATTATACAAGTGATTTATTATCGTTTATGCTTAAAGTACTCGATTTAAAATTTAAATAGTAATTTCAGCTTATCTACAAAGATTAATTTTATATCAAAATTATTTGTTAATTTCTCGGGTTCCGGTACCTTCGTGCAATTTTTATTGGGTTAGATTCGTATAGTATACTAATGCTCCCCATTTCCCCCATTTCGAACTGTGAGGCTACAATAACTTGTTCATGATAATATTATTGTTCCAGCATCATCCCGCAAATATATATAAAAAAGGTAGATGAAGATGCCATGTAAGAAGTCTTGGATAAAATGGGATTAATTAGAAAATCCGCAGTAGAGTAGGTATAACATTATACCAACGACACTCGAATGTCGCTTGGTCAATGTATAAATTATTGAATCTTTATATCAAGGGTAGAGAGATTTTGCTTTTGTGACGATAATATTCACAATGTTGATTTATTAATTTCTTAATAATGAAAATTTTAGAAGATGTTTTATAAATATTTTTGTAACTTTTGTACTTAGTTATAAATTATAATAAAAGTATTAAGACTTTTTCATTATTACTACATGAATGTTAGTTAATTAAAAGAAATAATTATTAAAAAGTGTTCCATTCTTATTTTTAAATAGTTAAAGTAACCTAAACCTACTGTAAATATGTTTTTTTATGAAATAGGGAACTGATGGAAATTTATCACCTCCGCCAATGGACAACTGCAACACCAGATCACACCAGTGTGTCACTGATGCGTTGCTTGCCTTATGGGAATACGCTCTCTTTTTGAAGGCTCCGATGTAGGGTTGCCATCACCTGAAATGCCGACCCCGGACAAAGATTGTAAAAACCCCGGACACCCTAGATTTTTTTTGATGTTGAAAGTTTCATAAAAAGTTTGTTGTTTATGGTTTTTATTTACTAAAAACATTAGGTATGACATTCTTAGTAGAATAGTCTCTTTCTGTATACAGGACCCTGGTTCAAAAATTATGTTAAGCAAAGAAATTCGGTAAAATATTTGCAAATTTTCTGTAGTCATCATTTGAACTTAAAAAAATGCATTCAAAATCAACCAAAATGTTTCCTACCAATGACAAAGACAGTCCTTTAATTATGTTGTAGAGATAAAGGACCTGAAGCTTTAGTACTTTTTAAAAGTAACGAGTCTGACTCTTTCGATAAATAACGATTCCTATGATAATCATAACGATTTTAGGATGACAAGGTAGTAAATACTTGTATTAATGAGCTTTCTTGGAAGATGAGAGTCTTTAAAGAAATGAGTCAGATTTGAACAAACTACGACTATGGAAGACTATCGCAAATTTTTCATTGAGTTACATTACGTAAGTTACACAGCGTTATCACCATCGGCCTCGCCAACGCTTACCACCATGCAAGACTGGGGCCAAACGTAAACGTAAAAAAAGTTTTTGACAATTTTACAAATCGGGTACAAGGCTGTCTGGTCCTTGGCTAAAACGGTCGAATCGAACTTTTGCCGCCCATCTCTGCCACCACTAATGAAGCCCGACGGATCTCTGGGCCACTCTGCGGAAGAGAAAGCAAATCTTTTTGCTTCTCTATTTGCTAGCCATTCACGTCTCAATTCTGGAAGTTTCTGTAATGTCAGAAATCCGCTAAAAAGAGGTGCTGAAAACGCTTCGAACTTTTGACGTGAACAAAGCCAGTGGTCCCGATGGGATTCCTGTCCCTCAGTGGTTTTGCGGAATTGTGCGCCCGAGTTGTCTCCTGTACTGACACGCCTCTCTCTCAAAACGGGACAAGTTCCTAAGTCCTGGAAGCTTGCCAACGTGCAACCTGTGCTCAAAAAAAGGTAGTCGAGCCGACCCTGCCAATTATAGAACGTGTATTAAACAGCAAGCTCCAGGCGTACCTCAAGGACAACAGTCCGCTCAGTGATCGACAGTACGGTTTTCGCCGTGATCGATCAACTGGTGATCTTCATGCGTATGCCACTCACTTGTGGGGCGAAGCCAGCGAGAAAGACTGCGAAGCACTCGCTGTCTCTCTCGACATCTCGAAGGCATTTGACTGGGTTGGGCACGACATTCTCAAAAGCAAGTTTCCTTCATACGGAATTCCCACCGCACTGTGTAACTGGATATCTGACTTCCTGAGCGAACGGTCCATAAGGGTGGTAACTGCTCTTCTGACTTATTGGCAATAAATGCCGGAGTACCTCAGGGGTCTGTTATTTCTGCGACACTTTTCCTGCTGCACATTAATGATCTGTTGGGCCCAGGTATCATTGGATACGCAGACGACAGCACTGTTACAGAGCGATAAATGTCCAGTGCCCGTGCCAGTGTCGCTAAGACTGAATCCTTTAGAAAGGCCATGGTTGAGCGGATGAATTCAACATTACAAGCAGTGTCCGACTGGGGCGAAGCTAACCTTGTTGAGTACAACGCCAACAAAACCCAGGCTTGTCTGTTCTCCGCCAAACGGAGTCCATTCAATCTGACTCCTACTTTCCTGAATGCACTGATACCGATAACCAACCACCTCGAGCTCCTAGGTATGGAATTCTCGTCTAACCTCAACTTTGGTAGCTCTGTTGAGTCGAAAGAAAAAACCGCTGCCAAAAAACTTGGTATCCTCTATATAATAAGGTTCGGTGACACTTCACACCAAAACAGCTGCTCCACTTGTATCAAGCACAACTTCGGTCGTGTATGAAGTACTACTGCCACCTGTGAGATGGCTCTGCCAAGTACCAGTTGGATGCAATGAACTCAGTGGACTGAAGGGCTAGGAGACTCATAGGCGACGATGCGCTCGTAGGAACCAAACTTCAGAGTTTGGAGCATCGGCGTAAAGTCGCCTGTCTATCGGTTTTTTATAAAGTGTATTTTGGAGAGTGTGTGCAGGAACTACACAACCTGATACCACCCACTACTTTCTACTACCGGACCACTAGACGCCGGGGGGCTTCCACCCCCGTGTGGTTGACTTGCCAACAATCCGTACCCAACGGTTCGCTACGTCTTTTCTGGTACGCACCGCTAGAGAGTGGAACGCTCTCCCTGCGTCTGTGTTTCCGGATACTTACAACCTTAGTATCTTCAAGGCCAGAGTGAATAGGCATTTTCTAGGTAAGCGTGTACCACCATAGGCCTCGTCATCGCTTATCACCAGGCGAGACTGAGGCCAAACGCAAACCCATTTTAAATAAAAATATAAAAGAAATAGAGTTCCTGCTTTTGTTTCTATTTTATAAAATTAGGGTAAGTGTGGAGAAGAAGAGGCGCACTATCTATGTTATGTACTAAGATTTTTATCAGTTCATTGATCGTAATAGTCATCCCCCCCCGGACGCCCTCCAAACTAGGACAAATCCGGGGAAACCCAGGCGGATGGCAGCCCTACTCCGATGTCATATTCATTTGGAAATACCGACGCAGAAAGATTATTCCATATCTTGGATGTACGCGGAAGAAATTGACGCGAAAAACGATTTTCGGCTTATGACGTGTCGTGCGGTGATGAAATTCAGCGGCAGGTATAAGATCATGCAATTGTTCTGAGCGCTCCCCATTGTAAAGACGATAGAAAATATAGAGAGATGCAACGTCACTCTGTAGGGCCAAAGGGTCTAAGCGGTCGGAAATCACAAGGTCGTTGACAATTCGAGCGGCTCTCCGCTGTATACGGGCAAGAGGAGGGAGAAGATACTGGGGTTCTCCAGCCCAAAGATGGCAGTAGTACTCCATGTGAGGCCTTACTTGTGCCTTGTAAAGTTGAAGGCACTGAGACGGAAAGAAATACTGCTTTGCTTTGTTTAGCACTCCAGTTTTTTTGGGTGCCAATTTGGCTTTACCCTCCAGATGACTGCGGAACTGTACATCACTCGAAACGTCAACGCCAAGGATTCCGATGCTAGGCCTGATACTCAAGGGAGTGCTCTCAAGCCTAGGACATGCGACAAACGGGGCTTTTTTGCGGTAAATGCGCAGAGTTGTGTCTTACCGGGGTTGAAACATACGATGTTATTTTGACCCAATTGTGAGACCTGTTCAAGGGATGCCTTGACTACAGACACAAGCTCTCTTCGGTTCTGTTCAACTGCGGTCTTGGAGAGATTGCGTTGGCCAAAGTACAGTGCGTCCCCAGTGCTGTCGTCCGCGTAACAATGAATGTAGCTGGTTTGCAACATATTATTTATGTGCAGGATATTTTTTTTTTTTTTTAGTTTTAAGAGCTTGTAAAAAATCACATTAGCAATAAAGAATTAAGAATCATAAATGTTAAAATATGCATGAAAACATAAGTTTGTAAATAACTTACTCCAAAAATATCTTGCAGTGCCCTAGCAGGGTTCATGTGTATGTACTATATTTTTATTTAAGACCTGTAACTTACCACATGAAGCATCGAATAAATGAATTATGAATTATGAATTATAAACAGGGTCGGAGACAACACACAGCCTTGTGGAACGCCAGCATTAACGGGTATGGAGTCAGAGCATGAGCCATCGATGACGACTGTATTACTACAAGAAGGCTGATTTTGTTCATTATTTTATTTGATTATTATATTATTGAATTTATTTAAAAAGAATTAAACATAAATGTGTTAAATTTTTAAATGGAATAATTGTATGTTTTTAAACAAAATAAATTACTTTAAAACATTTATTTATGGCATTTTATGTACCTCACAGTATGTAGGTACAAATCTTCCCGACGTGTGGGGTGGTTTCGTACGTTTAACTTATTTTAGAAAAGTTGCCGTAACATTACCATGCAAATTTTTATCCAAATCATTCTTCGCTACGCTTTAATCAAAGCCAAATATTTAAAGTTGGTAGTAGGATGGAAGTACTTTAAAAAATTTAATATTTTTTTCTATATCCGGCTTAGTGTAAAAACTGTGCGGATCCTACCTGCTCGAACCGAAAAACTAGGGTATGGAGGTATATACCCTTTGGAGGATTCAGCCAGAAAATAGCACAGCGGGCACAATAATATTTTACGGCAGCATGTAGTATTTTACCTACTGTGAGCTGTGAGTAACCTGTCACAGCACGTGCGGTTGTTAAAGATTTGTCTCTGTTTCGCCCAAACTAACTTTGGTAAGTACCCTACGTGTCCGGCCGGATATGATGATGACGAGTGCCGAGTGCGAGTTGCAGTGAGAGCAGTGAATGATTTCACCATCGCGTTTTGCGAGCACGTAAATGACAATTAGAATGGAATCGATTCAGCACCATCTAGTGGCAAATTCGGCAACATTAGGGCAGCTAGATGGCGTTGACTCGATGCCATACAAATTCACGTTTTTTCCTCGCAAAACGCGATGGTGAAGTCATTCGCATCGCTCACTGTAACTCGCACTCAGAGTGCCGAGTGCGAGTTGCACTAAAAGATGTGAATGACTTCACCATCGCGTTTTGTCAAATAGTATGGCTTCGAGTCAGCGCCATTTAGCTGTCTTAATGTTTCCTGAATTTACCACTAGGTAGCGCTGATTCAATTTCATACAAATTGACATTTACATGCTCGCAAAACGCGATGAAGTCATTCGCATCTTTTAGTGCAACTCGCACTCTGTACTCTGATGAGCTAGCAAGGATGCCGTGAGGCAGCGGAGATCATAAAGATGCTATCGTCATTATGTTTTGTATAATTTGGAAGTTCTTGATTTAAAAACAACAACAAATACAGCCTATACGTCCCACTGCTGGGCACAGGCCTCACCTCAACTCTGAGGTGATACGAGCCATAAATATTTTATCTTTCTTTCTTTCTTTCATACTCCAACACGCGGGCTCAGTGCGGATTGTTGGAGAGGTGAATGTAAGGCCAGTGATAAACCTTACCGTCAGATGTTATCATGCCGCCTTTTTAGGCCTCTGACTAGGCTTTACGACTGATATCTCGCGACGTCAGCCGGGACCAACTGTTTAACGTGCCTTCCGAAGCACGGAGATTCCCGAAAAATACATAACTTAATTTCGGTCGGGATGGTCACCCATCCATCACCTGACCTGACTGGCGTTGCTTAACATGGGATCGTTGTCGATCCGCTGCTGTCACTTAGCCACGTTCACCTTGATGTATGAATGTTCATAAATTGATTGTTTTTAAATTTATTTCTAGTGCTATTTTTTAAACCCTATGTATCAATTAATATCCTAGTTACTCTTATTAAATTATCCCCTACCTGTGGGTAGTTGTCTGGAAGGGGTTGCTCCAAGCAAGAAGACCGCTTACAACATCATATTTTTTGCTATCCCATACCAACCTATAATTTGTACTGCTATCTTACACTTACGTTGTATGAAAATGCAATCAGCTTTATCTTTGATAGGTAAGTAGGTACTTACAAAAACTGTAATTTATACTCTTTATGTGCAAATTTGCTGAGAGCTGACATAGCTAAGGATACAGGCGCCTTGAAGGCCTTGCTGAAGTGCTGAGTAAACTCGCAATCAGGTAGGCATTCAGGACAGTTGAGCGAATCCTCCACTTCCATCTCTAGGCCCTCCCATGTTTCAGCTCCATATGGGTATAGATACAGCAGTTTTTCTGGGAAAAAAAACTCAATGCGAATTATTTTAGTAATCAGCTTAAAACAGTATTTGGCAAAGCCTACATTACATGCAAATTGTCTGAAAGGTTACCAAATTGCAATTTGGTGCAACGGGATTATGTGACAAACCGTCTTTGGTTTGTCTTATCTATAAATGAGCAGGCTGAGGTGGCAGTGTGCTGGCCAAATCTGCATAAAACCATTAGGGTGTTCTTGAATGGAGACTGCGAAATGGATAATATAAGTACTCTATTGCTAGATAGAGCGGCGACTTTCGAAACTGAGGATATTATAGGGTAACGGTATCAATTTTGGGATGCCAATGTACCCGCTGTCATAAACGTAAATGCTGAAGAAGATGCAGAGTATGTACCTTTGTATTTGTTGAGACATCGCAGCCTTTCCAGAGTGCAAACAGGTCCGTCTTCGACTCCGGTTGGCAAGAAGTACGGAGTGCACTTGCACAAAGTCCTTACAGTCCTGATCCGGCACCGTGCTATGCAAGCGCTGTAGGAATACATCTCTCCGAAACTCATTTGTAACTCGTTGTGAAAAAGGCATTTCCTCTGTAAAAAAAAATTAACATAATATGTGTCACAACATCCTAAATGGTCAGAGGATGCTAACTGACGCTGCACATGGTAATTACAGAACACGCACAAGCCCAAAATGTGTCGAACGTTTCTGGGTTAATACTAATCTAGAAATAATATAATACATAAATCTTGGGTTTTTGCTGAGGGTATTTTTTATAACGTAATTTTTTTATGAATAGGAAATTGGATTCCAGGCAGAAATTTAACACGGACCACACATGCTGCAAGCTAGACTGTCAAGAAAATAAATAAAGCAATTTCAAAGAATTAATTTCACGATACTTATCTCAATCAAAAAGCAAGTAACTAGTACTACTTATCTATAAAGTCTGGTAGTCAGTACAGAGGCGATCACATCAACCTTTACATAGGCACCTCACTGTTTGCTGCTGATGTAAGACCCATCTTGCAATGGTTTTGTAAAGGTTGATGTGAACGCCTCTATACAATATTCGTTTTTCGCTGAACTGAAGCAGTGCTAAAAGCAAAATGGTAAGCTTGGACTATATCAGGGACGGCCCTAGCTCTTGATCGCGTTGATTGAGAGGGTATGGCGAAATTGGCTTTAAACGCCTATTTTATAATTATATATTTTATTTTTATATATTATATTTTATTTTTTGTCTAGGGGGTGCCTTTTGTAACGTTAGCTTAACGTTACTTTGGACGCTCTGCAAAATTTAGTACCTAGAGCAATCTCATCTCTCGCGCGCTCTACCCCAGGGCCGCCCTTGACTATCATCCTGCTCGAGTGCTTAACCTGTGGAACTGTACCGTTGATTGCGGATAATATCGGACTTCTGGAGTAGCCTCCTGCTTTACGGACTGAAGCTCCATATGAACCACTTCGTTGGGTCCGATGAGGCGATGCAATACTCGCCCGCCGCTAGGATCCGCGAAGTGCGTCGGATCGAACAGGAAGGCCTACCGAAGTTTAATATCACAAAACATATCAGCTATGCTGATGATATGGTGCTCTTGAGCCCATCTGTTAGCGGGTTGCGGGGGCTTCTCTCTATTTGTGAATCCTATTCGCGGGGTCATGGACTTGTGTATAACACCAGGAAAAGCGAATGACTTCTTTTTAAATCAAAGTCGCTGAATTATACACAGGTTCCAGAAATATCACTCTGCGGATCGGCTTTAAAACGTGTACAAAGTTTCAAATACCTAGGTCACTGGGTCACTGAGGATATGAGAGACAACCTGGAACTGATCCTGGATAGAAAGGGAACGCAGGTCGCTGGGTGTGCGATGCAACATGCTGGCTCGAAGGTTTGCGCGCCAGTCAAGCTCACGCTGTTCAAAGTATACTGCCAAACATTCGACACGTGCAGCCTTTGGTTGAGCTTTAACCAGCGTACATACAGCGATCTGCGAGTACAGTACATTAATGCCTTGAGGATATTGTTTAGGTTGCCATGGCGGTGTAGTGCGTCAGGAATGTTCGTGGAAGCGCGAACTGACGGCTTTGCCGCCATCATTTGATTTGAAAGTACTGATACAGTCTATTTGAATAAAGTTATTTGAGTTTGAGTTTATGAGAAAACGGTGTGCTTCAGCACTGGCTCGTATGCGAGGTAGAACCAACACTATTCTCAGGGTCTTTGTTGACCGATGGGACTCATCCTTACTCATGAGGTGGGTGACGGCCCATATTAAACCCGATTAAGTAAACAATGTTTCAAAATTAAATATTGTATTCACTAACATTAGTTTATAAGAAACATTGTTACTAACTTTATATGGGCACTTTGGCCTGAAATAAAATATTTGAATCGAATTGAATTGAATTAGCCTCTAAAATCATGGGCAAATTAACTGGTCATCGTTGTGTAAAGAACACCCAGCAGCTGACACTTCGTCAAGAGTGCTTCAACCCAAATGTCAACCATCTGTTATAGAAATTATCTGTTACTTAAAGGGTCCACAAAAATTTAAATACTCACTTCGAAACCTTCAGTGACACTGATGGGATAGGCATAGTCGCCAATCATGGGATCTAGAAGGACGTGCAAGCCATGTATAAATCCTTTTTCAGTCTGTCTCTTCACTTCCGCTATTGTTTGATTTGGTCTGTGTAAATATTAAAGTCAGAGTTAAGGCCAAAGTACTCGTAAGACCTTAGTAAAGCAATGTCTGCCACATACGATCGTTACCCAACGGCTGTTTCATTTGAGATCCTAGACAAAACTTGATCTCAGCTTGATCAGCATTTTGGGGTCACGAATGACACAGTGACCTCACGCAATTTGGCCCAAGCCGCGGAAATTCGGGCTCTGTCGTCGCTGTCGATGTCTCCGGACGCGCTTAACACATATCCCAGGTATTTGACACGGTCCGTGGGCTCGACCATGTCAACGCCTATACGAACGGACTGGGGATCTGTGGTGTTGCAGGCCATGTACTTCGTCTTCGCCACATTAAGTTTCAGACCGCCGTTTTCAAGTGAATTCCTCCACTTATTCACCCGTTGTACTAGCCGCGTCCCCTGTCCGAATTTGCTAGCGCAATATCATCAGCATACATATTGAGCAACCAGGGTGGCTGCTCGTGGTGGTCTCGGAGGCTGTTTGAAAGAACGTCTAACATACGCTGAACAGAAACGGGCTAAGCATGGAGTACTTCAACGGTGATAGTGAAGGGAAGCGTGTCACCAACTATAATAAAAAAAAAGATAAAGATCTACTTTATAAGTGGTGGAAAACATGCCTGCCAGCAGATTCATAGTCCAGTATGTAGTTGAAGACGCAACAGTGGCCCCTGACAGTCCGTCGCACCGTGAAGATGTCTTTGCACTCAATCGGGTTGCCTGCCCACCAGCATTTTATTAGCATCTCGTCGCAGTTTGGGGCTAACTAAAAAAAAAAGTGGCTCTTCAGAAATTGGAATATTTCAGGTTCCATAGAAATAGGCAGCATCACAAGCATTCCTAGACAGAAACTGTTGAAGATAAATAATGATGCTAATTTGGTCACTAGCTTCCGCCGTGACTTAGGATGAGTTTTTTTTAATTAACATTAACTCATAATAGATAAGTTAAGAGGGGCCTGTATGGCCTTCCAGACCATAATCATACTCCACCCTTAAAATTGATCCTGTGAAATTAAGGTAAACGCAATCGAAAATAATTAAATTAAAGGTAACGATCTAAACTTTTTTAATGTAAAAAAGCGATGTATTGGCTTGAGTTCGTGGAAAAATTATTTAATTTAAAAAGTAGCCCATGTTATTTTATTATTCTGAATTCTTTATTTATTTATTTATTTATTTATTGCAAACCATAATGTAGGTAGGTACACAAGATAGTATTGAAGATAAGTATCAATTATGGACCCTGTAGGGCGCTGCAAATGTAGGTAACAGAGAGATAAATATTAAAATTAACTTAATGACTAAATTATTATAGGAACATGCATTTACCCGTTTCATTACTTGGACGATGTGGTGGGAGGCACTGGGAGTCTCGAACTCGTCGTCCCCATTGGGGAATAATTTCATATTCTCGGTGAAGGAGAAGTCAATGAGATTCCCATATTGCCTAGCGTAGTCTATTGCGTATGCTAGCGACCACTTTTGGTTTTTTCTTCGTAAAGTCGTATGATTTCTAGAAGAACAAACTTTATTCATAAAATCTATATTCCTTTTTTGAATACCTACTATGTACTTAGTTTAATAACGTGTTCAAGTGTCGATGATATTTCATGACAATGGGGTATGGTAACAAATTTTTTGGTATTTTTTAATTATTTTTATTCAATACTTTTTCCTATTTTGAGAAACTAATTTGAATATTCTTTAGACCTAGCCAGTAGTTAATTTTTATAAATTTTTCAACATTGCGTACTCATGACGTCATAAATTCGCTTGGTGTTCCCACATGAGTTTCTTTCCCGATACGTGGCAAATAAATAATGAGGAGAAAATTACTGATTTACTGCACTTACGGCTGAAACAAAACTCGCCGTTCATCATGTAGCATCTCACGAGAATGTGATAAGTAGACTACAGATACAATTTATTTTGCCAAGTTCTGAAACCAAGCCCTACCTGAAAGGGTTGCGATTGTAGCGAAAGGCTATTTTAAGTCCTTCTTACCCGTCTGGGTAATGGGCTAAATTAATGTACGTATCATTAAAAATAACTTTGCACAGCAATAATTCGACCTTGTGAAAAAACATTCTTCATCTGGGGTAATTTAAAATCTGGAAATCTGGAAACACCATTAATACCATGCAGTTGATGCAGTCGAACCTAAGCCACCTAACACCTAAGCAACCTAAACCACCTAGCCAAAAATCTCACGTATGATACAAATCCCATCATTTGATTTAATATAGCTTTATATTTAATATAGCTGCGTTCCAAATCGAGTGGAATTTCACTCTGAGGCGTAAAAATCACTCGAACCCGTTCCAAATTGACCCCGAGTGAAACCGAGGTTGACCGAGCTCTCACTTGACAGTTTCCTAGTTGTTTCGGAACGGGTTCGGGTGACGTTTATCACTCTGACAAGTGGAGCCTGGAGCCCGATGAAACCTGACAGGTCAGACGAAGGTTTGCTCGTTTTGTCTCTCTCTATATAGGTATTTTACGAGGGTGAAAATCACTTAGCGAAAAGCGTTTTGGAACGGGCCCTAGGTTTTAATTGTGAGATGTCAATTGATTACCGTCAAGAGTCCATTAGGAACCTACAACGGTTGTTAATGTACTCTTTGCGTACGTTGCTTAATTATTTGGGGTCAAATGAAGGTCAAACTTATTTGATTAAAAATAACCTGGATCGTTTGCCTTTAAAACTGTTAAATATCATTTAAATAAGGTATAAATTAGTAATACCTCGAAATGCTTTACGATTTAGGACATGTTTGTTTTTTCTCCCATAGCCAATTGTATAGAAACTCGAAGAATACCCACACACACAACATTAATGTCTGGCTCTTCTAGCTTCTTTTAGCTGGCTTCTCTGTCTTCCAATTTTCAAAAGCACCATGTCATTTGCCTACAGTTGGTTTCCAACCAGTCTTAAGCAAACGAATGTAAAATGTTTCTAGTGGAAGGTATGATATACATTACTTACTCATGGAGTTCTTTTGCATATTCCTGCAAAGCCTTGTTGCTGATTCTGTTGATGTTGCACAGGGCAACAGCAGGGAAGTCTATGTCTGATATGGGGTAGGTGGAAGACTCCAGGCTCACCACCAGGGGGCTGGCGAACGTTTGTGACTTGGTCCAAAGTAGCACGTACCCTAATGCGACTATCATTGCTATGAAAATACCAGCATATGTCAACCTGTTAACAAGTATATTTTAACTGCTGGAAAATGGAGTCATATTCAATCAAGAGAGAGCACGTTCTGTGTTTTTCCTGTTATGCAGTTTGGATGTGTAGTAAAGATGTTTTAAAAACCTATTTTTATCAGTGCAGAATACACTACCTTTGCTTGATGTCTATATTAGGTTCTCGTATCTCCTTCACGCCAGCTATGCAGCATTGGCTGATGTACTCCCTTGCAGTATCAGCAACACTCTTACGCAGTATCAGCTCGAAGCTCACTCTGCTGGACTGTCGCCTTCTATACTTCTCCCACCAGAGCTCCTTTGCCATATTCAAGTTGAATGAAAGCTGGGAAATCCTAAACATTGGCACAGGAAATATAATGGTTCTAAGGTAGGTACAGAAGATTTTCACAATAGTTACTTTTGGTACCTACGTGTTTAAAAGGTGTTCGCATGGAGTGGGAGTACCCAAATTGAATTTTCAAATTTAGACAAGCCTTACAGACGGTACAATTATTGTTAATTCTATTCCGATGCCGAAATAAGTACATCTACTGGTTTAGACAGTCTAATTTGTTGAAATAAAAAAAAACATTTGTTACCTATTGGCTTAACATTGCTTTAATCTAACGAGGATTAAAATGTTCGTGAGCTTCGTTAATTATTTTCAAGGACAACAGATGCCAATCAGAGCTTTAAACAACAATGCGTATCTGATTCGAACATGCAAGGTATTCGTGTTAAATATATTTAAATCTGTAAAACAAGGTTCCACCACTCAATTCTGAGTTTTGAAACGTTGCTCAAGGTTGAGCATCCTTCAAACTGACGTTGACCCGTCACGTGAAAGGGACTACTTAACTTGGCTGGCGTTTCAGAATTCTTCGTTAGTTACACGAAATAGAGAATGTAGGGTGTGTGTGTGGTATAGGTACTTACTTACTAACTAACCCCATAGTTTCTATTTTATTATGTGCCCATTACCTCATGGTAATGCTAACTTAAGTATCACGGTCTAAATCAATACTTGTCAAAAGATAGCCGAGTGGTTAAAATAATTAGCCAAGTTCTTGGAGACCTAGGTTTAATTTCGAGGAAAGGCACATGTACCAGTTTAGGTATAATAAACATCACAGGGTTTCAATTACCAATAAAATTCCTAGTCAGTCAGCATGATTTAAGTCAATCGACACGTAGCAATAATCACCTTTTTTTCATACGAAGGCAGCATGCTGATTTTTGATCGATACATAAATGAACAGAAAAAAATTATAAACGCACAGCAGCGCCTCCTATACGTAAAGCATAGCATGAATGTACAGAGCAAAAAAGCTCATAATCCAGATGGCAGCACTAATCATCCTCAGACAGCATGCCGAGCGCTATTAATGAAATGGCTAGTACCTGTCATGTGAAAATTCCAACAGATGGCAATAGTAGTTAATGAAGTCAGATAAAATGTATGGATTTTCTTTGATGAAGTAGTGAAATTGCAAAGATAACTTAATCTATGAGAAAAACTAGCAAGGAGGATCAGAAGGAGGTAAGAGGTAAATATTGGCCCACCCCCTCATTGTGTACCTAATACTACTCACATACTTTTTTTTTCGTTTATATACCAAATAAAAGTAGATAGTACTATACATTCACATAGGTAGTGATAGTTTCTAAAAACCACTAAAGTTTACATTCGACAAACATCGTGAGTTTACCATTCAGTAACTAACTTATTCTGTTGCTATCGATTTAACTAATTATCAACTCCTGATAACACTCGAATCGACTTGCACCAATTATACCACGATTAACTAAATCACAGATTTGTGCCCTAACCTTTTTTTTTATCAAAACAAGTCCATTTTAGTTTTTGAACTAAAAGACCTGAGCCATCCAGGCTGTCTAAATGCGAATACGAAAAGTCTAATTAGTTACTTGAGAGTTAATTTATGCCTAAATTCTTTCAAATCGTTTAATCCTTCATAAGAGTTGGAATAAAGGTAACATAAATGATAGCTGAAGCGGTGTGATCAAAACTATTATGTATGTACGCGTAATTGTGAGTTTAAATTAAGACTTTTTATCTATATGCTTTTTTATTAAGATAGGTTACTAATTAATCGAATTATGTATGAGTCAATTAAGTACATAAAAATGTGTAACTTTGTTATTATTTCTCCTTATATAAAAAAATATCACACTGTAGGATAAAAGCAAAATAAGCCACAAGCCAAAGTTTCATCAACTATACACCTCCCTACTTATGATTAACCCATTCACTGCCTAATAAAATAAATTTTTTAACAAAAAAAAAACCAACTTCAAAAAAAACTATTCCAAAACAAAGCACTGAAGAGTAAAGAAATAATTGCGTGTTCTTCTTAAACTTATACGATAATATAATGTAGGTACAATAATTGTTACTGTTGGAGTCGGTGTCAGCCAAGGAAACACTGCAATATACCTATTTCTTACATATCACGTTTACGTATGTATGTAGGTAGTTACAAACCTACATTGGCTGACACCGACTCCAACAATAACAATAATTGTACCTACATTATATTATCGTATAAGTTTAAGAAGAATACGCAATTATTTTTTTACTTCTTAGTGCTTTGTTTTGGAATACTTAGTTTTTTTTGAAGTTAATTTTTTTTTGTTAATTTTTTTATTATTTCTTGATTTTTAGTTAATAGTTCTTATTTATTAACTATCGTCCAATTGCTCCTAGGAATTAAAGAGTTCCTTTACTTTGTCATGGATCCCTTTCAGAACCTAAACAAACTGTCATCAAACTACCCTTGAAGGATATCCTTTCCAATAATTAAACGGTTATGGAGTTTAAACCTTCCATCATCAGTTCACTTAAATAACCTGAAAGAATATGATTGTCGGTCTTGACGTACCTATAATATTTAAAGAATTATCCTCCAACTACTAACCGTTAAGGAGTTGTACCTTCCATCACCAGCTCATCAACATGAGATGATGACTTAAAAAAAAAGATAATTGCTTAGCTCCCATATTGAAACTATAAAATTGCAACCCGAAAAATATTTAGTATTGGGTAGTTCCGGTGGCCATCAGTGGTCTTCATCAGCAGTTCCAATTCACCAACATATGGTACTTTTCGAGAGCAACTGCATGAGTTACTATCAAAAATACCTAAATCGTTATAGGTGTGCCTATAATATTTGAAGAGTTCCCTCGATTTTTACTAGATCCCATCATCCGATCCTGATATGCTGACAATAGGACCACCGTAGGAATATACCCTTTCGAATAAAAAAATAATTTTGAAAATCGGTCCACAATTGACAGAGATATCGGTGAACATACATAAAAAAAAATACATACAGTGGAACATAGAACCTCCTCCTTTTTTGCAGTCGGTTAAAAATACAATAGGAAATCGATTGCCAAAACATATTTCAATGGTTTAAACACACCGGTGCGTGGTGTGGCAGCGAACGTGTTAAGAAAAGTAATGAGCCTTCTTAGAATTAAGGGACACAAGACGAATACACAAGGGCAGATAGCAAAGTATATTTCATGATTGCCCTTCCATCTTAAGCTTGGTTGCAATGTGAAATTAAACAAGCCAATCACCAACATGAAAATTGTCTCAGGTAGCCCTCAATACATGGCAATAAAAATCTATAATCATATTGCAAACCATCTGGAAAATATAAAAAAGGCATCCTTGTCAGTGTTGCCACAACCCTATTGTCAAAAGTGACAGAAGATGGCTTGAAAAGTATTTTGATTAAATTTAAGTTAATAAAAAAAATATTTTGTTGAATTTGATTTAATTAAATAGTATCTGCTATCTAGAACTTTTTAAGGAAAGTGATACTATATATATTTTTTTAATGATAAACTTATGAATTACTAGTGTATAATGTTGAATTGAATTAAAATTATTAATATTTGCTATGTAACAATGCTATATTCATATTTAATTGTATTCGAGTTACTTTTGAAATATTGTTATATTTTAAATAAATAGGCAATTGTTGCCTTTCATCTAAATGTTTGCTGTGCCCTTGCAGGGCGTCACTGTACCTTATATACCCTGTAACTAACATGTGACTTGCAATAAATGAATCTGAATCTGAATTAAAGAAAAAGGTAAGCGGGCTATCTATCTTCATACTCCACATGCGTGAAGTATGTATGTGCTATATGGTATGTACAACATAACATACCATCACGACTTCATCCCAAACGGGGTAGTCAGAGGCAAGTGACTGTTGCCGTCTTGGTGAACGGAATACTCAGAAGCCCAATTTTCACCAATGGTAGGTATTAGAACCCAAGGTAGGTTGTGAGAGCCTTCCGCGTCTATCCGGGTTAATTTGGTTTTATACCGATGTTTTCCATCACCGGAGAGTTAGTCGGAGTCGGAAATTAAACAAAGATCACAAAGATTTTTGTTCTGGCCAGATTTGAACACGATCTGCGATCCGAGTTGGAGTGCTTAACCGAGTTGGAGTGCCACGACGCGACGTATGTACCTACATACAATCTTTGTAAGAATCGGGAATTTATTTGAGTTCACATCTAGTTTTATAGGCGGTTGTGTTGTGACAGATCCGTTATACTTACTGGTAGAGAAGCATGAAGATAAGGTGAACAGGTTTGAAGTGCTGATTGAAGTGGGTCATTTGGTAGTATGCGGTTGATCATGGAGAAAGAAGGGCCAATGGGTGGGAAAGGAGCACTTGACCTACAATACCAACCATACACTTAGATCCACTTGGATACCTCACCACCCGGAGGATGGAGATTATGTGGGACTCCCACTCATGAGTGGGACGTGACTCATGGGGAGAAGCAATTCCCTAATTCCCTAATCCTACGTGGACATTATTGGTCATCATTAGGACCCCCGTTGTAAACCAGCAGGCTGCTTCAGATATATTATGTTTATAAGCAATCTTGCGGTCGTAAAGTCTTGGCAGTAAAGAATGAGCAAGAATTATTCCTAATTGGGAACTAAATGGGCGTTGCGTTCTGGATCCGTGGCTTCCAAGGAACTGACATAATTGACTTTTGACTGGCCTGTTGGTGCATTGGCATCCTGCCTTTAGCACCGAAGGTCGTGTGTACTATCCCCACCCATGACAAACATTTATGAGGCGAACATTTGTGTTTAATGGGTGTCTAGGTGTTATATCTATTTAGGTAGCTACGTATTTAGAAAAAAATAAGTATGTTTATCGGTCTCTGATACCCATAACAAGCTCTGCTTTGTTTGGGTCAGATGATCTTGGTGTGAATTGTCGAGATATTTATTTATTTAATTTAATAAGCTTATGTGGTTTCCATTTTCTACACTATGCTCAAATAAAGTTGTGATAGTTACCTAATTGGATATCCATCATGGGGTCCATTTTCTGGCAGGCTGTTAGAATAGTGGGAATAAGGGATGGCAGATCCACTGCTTTTGTCGTTTCTGGGGATACTCACAGGTGTAAACAGATAGACAGAGTAACTAACTATATCAAATAACTGGGCTTATTAGTTGTGTTTTTGAATGGCATGGAAAAATGCGTCTTGTTTCGAATACCTCAAGCATGCGCATTCATTCAATCGAATCACTGGGCTGGCCATCCTCACCTTGAAGGCATGCAGAAATGCCTTCTTCTCCGCTTGAAGAACCCGGGACTATAAGACGAAGGAAACACATGTGCGTTCCACGTCTGGATGGTACGACAAAGAAACGAGTCACCGATCCTCTTAGTTCGGACCAACAAATGTTGAATTGTGTGTGGATGACGCCGTAGTCCAGCACGCGTGGTACGGGAGTGGAAAGGTGAGGGTGGAATAAGCTGGAATAACTCGTCAAAGCATTCCCCATTGTAGAAGCGATAGAGAACACTTAGCCTGGCAATGTCTCTACGCAATTGGAGAGGCTCAAGGGTCAACTTGCCGCTGGGTTTCCAATAATACGGATAGCACGCCGCTGCAACCTATCAAGAGCTTCGAGTAGGTACCTGTGCGGAACCGTCCCAGAAATGAGAGCAGTATTCCACACACGAGCGAACTAGTGCCTTATATAAATGACAGAGCTGTCCAGGCGTGAAGAATCGTCTCACTCTGTTCAGGATTCCGAGTTTGTGGGATGCAGTTCTAATGACGCTCTCAATGGTTTAGGTTGCTACGAACATCCATGCCAAGGATGTTTAGGCTATCCTTAATCGGTAGCGGGGTGCTCTGAAGAGTGGGATGGGAAGGGAACAGCGACGCCTTTGCTGTGAATGCACACACCTGCATTTTCTTGGCATTGAACTCGACAAGATTGCATGCACCGCATTCTGAAATGCGGTCCAACATTCCGTCAAGCTCAACAACAAGAGTTCGTCTCTTCTCCTCGATGTCAGTCTGCTTTGCCCCAGGGCGCTCGAAATAACGCGCGTGGACCGTGCTATCATCCGCATAGCAATGAATATTACCAAGAGATAACATGTCATTAATATGCAGAAGAAACAACGTCGGCGACAAGACGGAGCCCTGCGGCACCCCGGCATTAATCTGGAGAAAGCGTGATTTTCGACCATCGCAAAGGACACGAATTCTACGTCCCTCCAGAAATCCGGCGACCCAGTCGCATAGGCGAGGTGGCAGACCATATGCCGGAAGCTTGGAAAGGAGCGAACGATGCCATACACGGTCGAAAGCTTTGGAAATGTCAAGGCTGACGGCCAAAGATTCCCCATGCTTGTCCATAGCCTCCTTCCAGATGTGTGTTAAGAAGCCGTACTGACGGTCGTTAATAAGAGAGTGATCCTCTAGGTAGCGAATGAGCTGCGTGTTTATGATCCGCTCAAACACTTTAGCTAAAACTGAGGTTACGACTATTGGACGGTAATTGGCAGGGCCAGACCGGTCCCTTTTTTTGGGAACTTGTTGAACGTTCGCTCCCCTCCAAGACAGCGGCACAAAACGAGTAGAGGTAATACAAGCTAGTGAACACTGGAGACACACATGTGTGTGTGTGTGTGATGATGTCATCCGCTGCACATTTCTTCAGCGCCACAGCTGGAATTCCATCAGGGCCACTGGCTTTCCTGAGCAAAGGCCTGCCCCAATCCCAGTGATTCTTATCACCCGCCTAAATCTACCACTCCTGTGCGTACTTGTCTAATTTTATTGTTTCTACCATCCCTGAGGGAGGTTATCGATAGAGGAAAATAAAGTTCCACTATCCTGTTCATCATCTGCTAATAGGCTGATCAAAAAGTATCTCTGCTGACTGTAGTCCTATGTCTATGTTTTCGTGAGGCAAAAATTCGAATATCAAAATGTTTTTATTCCACATAAACATATCAATTATTACTCACTAACATTTTAATTAGGCCACTTCCCCAATAATACGTGGTTGTCGCGGGTAGCCGGTGGCGAAGTTGCGGCATTTCTCACTAAATAATAACATTACTGATAATTCCCTGAATGGCATCATAACTTTACACCTCTCCATACTTAGAGGATGTTATAGCATATTATGATGAAATTAAGTACCCATAAATATCCACCTACATGGTATTAAAACGATATTGATCAACAAACTGAGGTGTTATTATGACATTCGAAATAGTAGCTAAGTATTTTGCATTTGTCAAAATTATACCTATTTAAATAGAAGTTAACTCTCTTTTGATTTTTTAAAGTTAACTTAAAATTGAGAAAGCTTAAAACGCCTATATTTCTAAATTATTAGAAAGAGGAAACATTTGATTGTTTGCCATTAAATATGGCTCCGAAACTTAATTGCTTTCCTGGACCGTTTCTAGAAATTATTTTACCAATATAAGGCTACATTATCGGAGCCGCTGGCGGAAAGACAGTAGAGCTTGTCTAATTAGAAAGTCGCGTCAGACCATTTTTTCTTTACACCTAATTTAAAACTTTTATCTCTAGCACTGCCTGTAATATCTCTATCTGACTGTGTAGTTGACTGGTAGAGAATTCCTCTAGGCTTTAAGTCCGCCCTTTGTAACATAGATTATGTGCAATAAATAATAAATAAATAATAAAACACACTCTGCCCGACCTGGGAATTGAACCCGGGACCTCCGGGTTTCGGACCGAGTTTTGAAACCACTCTGCCACGGAGGCGTTAAAAAAATGATGAATCCATGTAGCGATGACTTGATTTCAATGATGGAGGTCTTTTCCCAGCAGTGGGACAGTATACAGGCTAATTACTTTACTTTTCTTTACTTCATGTCGTACTTCATTTCGTCATTTCAGATTAGGCAAGCTCTAACTATGTCAATAAAACTGGAAGGGGCAGCTATACTAACATGTATGCTGATCACGTTTCAAAATTAAGGAGTATGTAAGTATGTAAGCCACCGACTCCATTTTGATAAAAATGGGCTAAGGGATAGCCAAAACACGGTTGACGACACGGTTGGCGTAGTGCGCTGTAGCACGGTTTCTCGCCTCGATTTCCGTAGTGTCCCGGGTTCGATTCCCGGTCGGGTCAATTTAGGAAAACGATCTTTTCTGAATTGACTCGGGTCTGGGTGTGCTGGGAGACGCCTCTAGCTTATTTCCTTGTGTGGTACCTCGTAACACAGGGATATTAATCCCTACTTCGAGACCATTACAAGAGGTGTGTTGTCTGGCGCATATTTATATTTATTTATTATTTAAAACAGTTTGTTCAACAAAAACTACTCATTGGCGAATCTGTGATGTTTTTTAATCTGTTTTTAATTGTAATGTCGCAAAATCCTTTGTTTTGCACGAAAGAAAAACCATTTTGTAAGGTGCCCGTGGCTAAGTGACGGCAACGGATCGGCAACGATCCGATGTCAAGTAACGCCAGTCAGGTCTGATAATTCGATGGGTGACCATCCCGACTGAAATTTAGTGATGTGTTTTTCGGACATCTCCGTGCTTCGGAAGGCACGTTAAACAGTTGGTCCCGGCTGACGTCGCAAGATATCAGTCGTAAAGCCTAGTCAGTAACATCTGACGGTAAGGTTTATCACTGGCCTTCACCTCTCCAACAATCCGCACTGAGCCCGCGTGCTGGAGAATGGCTCGTACCACTTCCCGTATTCCTGTATTTGTTTGTTGTTGTTGTCGTTAAAAAAACCATTCAGTGACTCACGCATAATTTTAGCTTAAAAACTAGGGTACAAAATATATTATACAAACAAAACAAGAAATAAAATCCAGAAAAAAATAGTGCGCCAATCAGGACCCAGCATGACAGGATCATTGATTTTATATGTTACATGCAATATTGTAGCAAGGCCCATCCCTGAGCCAAGAACGAGACATTTCGCCTGACTGATGAAAATGCGGCAGGCACTACGTTAAGGCCTACATAAGGGCAACTTTATGCTCCCACTGTAAGACCAATTTTGCAACTAAACAAACTCCCAATTAGTTTTTATGAATGAAAACTACGTTGAAAATTTAGCACAAACAGCATAGGTATTTTCATTATGAATGAAATATCTCGTTAATATTGTTAGAAGTTAAATAAACTTGATATTTATTGCAAATCATATATTTTGGCACGTTTAATTATCAGTTACTTCTGCTGTTGACTGAACAATTCTGCTTAGTTTGGGGTCAGATCATCTTGGTGTCAGTGTTCCAGATATTTATTATTATTTATTTATTCTCATTCCCAAAATAGCCCTTAACCCGCTAGAAGAACAAGGCAAAAAATATTATAATTGCTCATAATAATAACGATAACTTTTACATTATTAATGTGCGAGACAAGGACAGCACTCAAAAGGGTTACTACCTTCGTTGTTTCCACCGTTAACATAATTTATCGTACCGCAAAAGATACTTATACAGGTAAACGGTTGTACGGGCCAGATAAAAGGTGATCAAGGCAACCTTAGCCATAAAAATAAAATTCGGTAGCAAAGTTGACCTCTTGAAATACCTCATACTTTATCTGCGAAGCGGTATCGAAAAAACTAATTTTATATTTAGTAGTAGCGATTAATCTTTTGTGCTGTTTAGGGTCCCACGGAATGGAAAACGAAACGGTTTGATATTTATTTAAGAAAGTTTGCTTTTTGCGTTTCGGGTATATCGTAAACGTCGCATTTTTTAAGGTTTTCGTGATTATTTCATTGAATTAAACCAACAATACAAAAATGAAACGTTTTCGATCCACCCCCAGCTAACGCTCTTGAGATTTTTTTTTAATCATCCTAAAGTTTTGAATGATGGGACGTTGTGTGTACACACGATAGCACGTCCAGCTTTTGGTACATGTGCGAACCGTTGGCTACCAAAAGTATGATCCATTTTGTAAAGGTTAACTTTGAGCTTTGTTATAATGAGTTATTACAAGCGAATTTAGAAAAATCAACTTATTGCGAAAATAACTCTTACGAATGCCAAGGGTTCGATCCCAACCCAGGAAAAACATTAATGAGGGATATATTTAACTTCGTTCAGTACCTGTCTGGGCCTCAAATCAGACACACATAAGTACCTAAGTACATTTATTGTGTCTGACAATCATAGCTTTGGTTAATGGTTTAAAATAATCTTGCCTAAAGTTGTTTCTTATTGGAGTTTGCATAGGTTGTTTGTTGTACACTATAAGTTTTATTTATTTATTTATTCAAAATCCTTAACATCTATCCTTACAGGCAAAACCTAATGCGATAGTGTGGCTATTTACATGGTACCTTATTGACTAAATTCCCAATTAACATAACATGCTATATATAACACTATCTTTGCGAGTTCACTCAGATTGCCCGAAAATACATCAATCCGCTCGTGAACTTTGTTCACCAAGAGGATCGTTTGCACATGCGGTGTTTTACTTTTTAATTGGTCCTGTCTTAATAAAGTTATAGGCACTACACAGATAAACAAAAATCTTATCTTTCTAGCTAATATTAGAAATGTGAAAGTTTGTGAGTATGTATGTATGTGTGTGTATTTAGATGAAACTTTACAGTAATATCTATAGCTTAACATAGCTCAGCATTCTCACTCATAGGCTACAATTTATAAAGATTTTATGTAATTTGGCCATTTTGCCATAATATGAAACGAGAACGCGGGCGAAGCCGCGAGCGGAAAGCTAGTAAGAAATATATCTAGGCTTTCCACTAAGATCTTCTAACTCCAGGCCCTTCGGCGCTCTAGGCAGGGCCTCTACCACTGTAGCAACAGGCCAGTAAGTTAGTGAAGATCACAAGTAGAAAAAGACATCTACAAAATCACAATTTTACATAACACATTTAGTAAAAAATAGTGGTCATTTTGAGAATTATTGACCGATTAACATGAAACTTTGTATTAAAATAACATTCTCTATTTATTATGTAACAGTTTATATCTTTAAATTGTTTTTTACCGAAATAATGCAGACGTCTTTTTTCACTCCTAAAAGCTTTGACGTATAAGAAGATATCTGCCAGATGTCTTTTTATATGTCCGCGTCCGTATATCTGTTAGATATCTTCTTATACGTCAAAGAAAGAAGAAGATATCTGCCAGATGTCTTCTTAGCAGGTTTACTTTAAGATTGTGTTTGATATGTATTCCTTGAGGCACCCATTTTTCAATGAGACAAGTGGCAGATGTCTTTATTGACGTTTGAATCACCTGTCAATGTTGCGAAGTAATGGCGGCTAAGTGCAAAAGTCCGTTTCTACTGCGATGTTTTTTGAAAACCGAGTGTAGATGTATTAATTTACTTAGATATTGCTTATTATTTTGAAATTCGGAATAATTTGAATAAAGACTTATAAATAAGATTTATTTGAAGCTAATTTTGAGAAAAAAAACGCTTTCGCCAAAAATGTAGATGTCCGTACTACTTCGCTGCCATCGACTTGATCTTCAGCTCTGATATCAGCAAAGCCTATATTTCATCTTATGCACTGGCCTATAATATGAAATATGTGTGCAAAGTGCGAGAGCCAACTCACGCTTGCCCTTTCGTTTGCCGCAGCGGTTAGCATAAAGCCGCAATCGCCATATGTACAACGAGCCTGTTGCGTAAAATTATGCGTTATAATAATGTCTTATTCAAAACGCATAAAATGCCCTCTGACTGAACCGTTGCTACTGAGCGCACTTCACTGCCCTTTCAAAGGTTAGTAATAACAATCATTAGATACGTCCGTTTTATTAACAACAGTATCCCTTAGTAATGGATTTTAAAACAATAATACGATATGATACTTTTAAGCTTTTAAGAACTCAGGGTAACTTCTTTTAGTTATCTAGAAGATAAACGTAACCGTAAGTATGAATTTCCATGTATTTTCAATTTGCAATCACTGACCAGACTGCTTTTTATAGAATTGATACCAAGACTACCTAGGTATTTCGTAGGAAACAGGTGACTATGTTTAAAATAAATATTAAAACTAAAATGCACTTGGTGTAAAGTCAACGTAATTTTTCAGCAATTCCCTCTACGGAATAATTGTTCGTGCCTGAATATACCTGCCCTTCTGACGACACGATTGGCGCAGTGCACACAGCGCAGTTTCTCGCCTTGACTCGCATAGAGTCCTGGGTTTGATTCTAAAGTGCCTGCTAACTCTCCCGGCTCAAATCCTTGCCTCCTATCTGGTAACACTAGGAAATGATCAAAATATCTGAAATCAATTACATCAGAAATAAAGGCTTTCACCTAACTCGAGTTGCCACTTTAAATTTACGTTATCGTTCGCGTAAAAATATTGTATTGGGATAACACATGACGTGACATGCCAATGTCAAATCCCAATACATTTTTTTACGTGAACGAGACAGACAGACGTACTGCATTGGTTTTCACAGTTTTCATCACGTTTTTGGATGAGACCATTAAAAAGTAAAACGTAGTAGGAAGTAGGTATAACTACTTTCAGTACAAGTTTAACTACGGCTGGCTACTGGCTCTCATATGTTCCTTACCTAGTAATTTTGTATAGCAGACTACCACAGACAATGATTTATTTATACACTGTCCGTCCTCAGTGGACGCGTAACTGATTTGTGCTCTACACGGTAATTAGTGTGGAGTGGTGAAGATTTATTGTCTATGGCTCGATGGAAATGGTTGATGGCGTAGGTACACATTTAAATCTATATGATTGGTTTTAGACTATAAGATTCATCTTTAAAAAGCTTTACAACTTTAAAAGCTAGATCGTTATGATAAAACCAAGTTTTTCAATATTCAATTGTATATTACTTGTATTTATTTGTAAACTTCTCTTATATTGAAACCGAAATATTTGTACAAAGGATTGTGAATATAATTTACCAGCTGTGTGTGATGTAACTCTTCAAATTAGGTATCCTGCAAGAAAACCTTTAGGTATTTAAACTTTTTCATAAAGAGGTTATTTAAAAACATTGTAGAAGTGTCGAAGACTAGACGGAACGAAGGCGTTATTTCAGATTATAAGTCGAGGCTATCAAGATGACCAGGCATTATGCAAAGAGCGAGATCGTCACTTCATTGACAGTATCTTTAATACATTCAGATATCCGACATTCATTGTACTACCTGGCCCATTAAAAGACCTCCGATGCGCATACACTGGCATTATTACTGGCGTTCCAGAAAGATCGTAAAATTTGAATAAAACCTCCTCTGAATAGAGTACGTGAAACTTTTTAAAACTATTAACATGGTTATAATGCATTTTACGATTTCTGATTGGCTATTTTATTCAGGGACCGGTGAATTACTGGAAGATAAACAATACAGGCATTCAATATGCAAACTTAAATTATGCTGAATGACGACTGACGTGTATACTCTGCGTTGCAGGAATGACAAGGAAAACACCCAACTTTCTACATTATTGACTAACAGACTATTGTATTGACATTTGATTGTTATTGCTAATGATGCATGTTATGGTGGCCAATGGTTTTGAAAAAAAAACAGAGATGTGATAAAAACTGTATTTTTTGGGGAACATACGAAAAAATTGTTTTGCTTAAATGAACAACTCTTGGTAACCATTGTTGTTATACACATGTATTATATTGAATACTTATTAAGACAAAGTCTATTCATTTAACTATTTAAAATAAAATCCCAGCTCCTAATCTTATCAGCACGTAAACACAAATTATATGAAACAAACTACTTATGAGACGAATTACAATTAATTTACAATCAAAAAAAAACAGCGATAGACTGCGGGTTCTTATTTGATGTTTTTTGTCGATGAATTTTATCCTAGTTTTCAGCCTTTAAATAAATAAAAAATAAATAAAAAGTGTTTATTTCGAAAAAAAACATACTGTCATATTGGAGTTAGTTTAAAAACTTAACTGACGTATGAAGAACTTATTGAAATAGTGTTAGTAGGTATTACATTCAGATAAATTCAAGTTTGATACATAATGAATGGGTCACATTGTATATAAATTCAGTTTTTTTTGTAGAGCTCTCCTTTTACCTAGAAAGAAACCCAAGTATGTACCAATTGCCTAAAATGTCATCGACGGAAAAAGTCCATGATCATGATGACCTATAAAACTCGTATTGCCTTTTGTGACAAAATATGGCGGTAGAACAGTTATTTACCTAATCATTTGTTCTTATGGGCTTTTTATTCTAAGTGACGTTCAGAATTAAGGGGCAACTTGCTAACTTGGATGATGGTCCTGAGTGAAACCTGAGGAAAACCTCTCAGAGGCTGAGGTTATGTCGAAATTTATAAATTGACTAATATTTAGAAGCATTAGAGAGAATTGGTTAACAAAGGACTCATCGAAAGCGATTCCACTTTTAGCCCCACTCAACGAAAGCACTAATATAATCATTTAGTGACGTAACTAAGCTGAAGTGCTGCCTCTATCTAACCTTGCATTAGGCCTGTATAATTTGGGAGGATTTCCAAAAAAGCCTGGTTAAAGTCAGATGTCGGGATATTTTGACCCTAGATTTGTAGAGTGGTTTTAAGCCAATATTTTGCGTTGTAAGACTTGACTTGATATAAATAATCCTTCGCTTCATCAATGGGACTGATTAAGGAAACACACAAACCATCACTTTCTCCTCACGGGAGTGTCAGAATTTGTGGGTAGGGGAACGCATCTTCCCACTAATCCTGACATCAGTGCCGGATTAGCCCATAAGCAAATTAAGCAATTGCTCAGTCTTGGGGGGCAACAGTGACAAAAAAAAATAGTTATCGGCTAGCACATGAATGGTAAGGCCTATTTGAAAATATGCACCTTGTAATTGATCATAGACAATTAAGCCTTGATTCTTTATCAATATTATAATTTTCAGGATGGCCCCTTTTCAGTGGTCCAATCATTTTTACTATGAAAAAAATCGTAAATTTTTTGGCATTCTAATAACCATATTTTATTGTACAAGTAACATGAAAAAATACCTACTGGGTACGTTTTGTGTCCAATTTACTGATCCTAATTTTCCCGAAACTTCGTAAATTTGTACCGGAGCAGCCCCCGATTAGAAAAAAAAACGCGAATTTGATGACCAAAACGTCGTAAATAAATAAATCATGCTGTAGTTTTCATTATCTGCAGTTAATACTTACTGGCCATATCTCTTTCGTCCTTCATACATATTCTTAGGTACTACGTAAGGATCTAGAGCCCTTTATAATATTTTCTGTGTGTACGTGTGTAATACACGTAAATTTTTTGGACTTTTCTACTTATGGATAGGGAAGCCCACAGCCATGAATTGCTTAGTCTTAATCCGGCACTGAAATCCTTTTTATCCTTTGATTCTTCCAGTCTCATCATTATTCATTCCTCTTGTCAGGAACGCATCCTAAGCTAAAATCTCCTGAGCTGTATAGAGACAAGGGAAATCTATTAACACTTATTCTATTTTCTCTCATAACATAACAAACGTTGTCAGAAAGACATACCTATAAATCAAAAGCCTTAAGAATTAAAAAAAAAACTACACAAAACGCCATGCTAGCAGCCGTCGCCAACACCTCTCATCACATAGGTACAAGCTTGTCGGTTATGGTGCTTTTAAGCTGATCCTCTCTAAGAAAATCTTAAAAAAGCCTAAGAAACCTTTCCCTTGCAACAGTGCCCTTTGCCGTCTTCTGAAACATTTCGTTAATCGTCTTTCTTTCATTACCAAAGATTATTGAAGAAGTAAAAAACGGCGTTCTTTTACTCATTAAACATGCTCGAATACTCACACTCATCGTCACACACACACACACACATTTTTCGGGTGCCTACTGCCTACAATATTAAGTAGCAGTGGTTTATGTAGGTACCTAACTTATATGTAACCTAGCAGGATTTTACTTTGAATAGTCTAACTACAGAAAGTGCAATATAAATCACACTTTTATTAAATAAATTATTAATTGCCATTTTACATTAAAACAATTGCAATAGGATCAAGACCAAAAGTTTTTAAAAGTCTTGATAAAGTTGACATTGACGCACACACTTTCGCAAAAATAAAGTTCATTAATGAGATGCACACATGCAGACGCGCTCTAAAATCTATCACATTACCAAATTCAAAAAGAAATCTTTAAGTTTTTTCGGCAGTTGATTTTGATAAACATGTCACACACACTCGAATAAAATTACGCGAGTTCCTAACTCGTGTAACGCACATTTGCACGCTTTGGACACACGCGCGAAGAGCAGTGTGTGCATACTCGTGTGCGTGTGTGCTGTGAGTCTCTGCACGCGATCGTAGTGGCAGTGAGACTGCACGCATGGTGAGCAATTATTACTGGGCTGGACTGTTCTCATGTTCTGGGATGTAAAGATAGTTTAGTCATTTTAGTAAGCCTGTTATAGATAGGTTTGTTATGAATGATAAAGATATGTCGTCTTATTGAAACAATAACAATCAAATACCTACGTGTTCATGTCCTAAAAATCCTTTCAAAACACGTTATAATTTAAATTTCAAATAGTAGTAATACATTAAAATGGCTCAAATCTGGCACAGTGGTTGCATTTACGGCTTGTGTGTATTTATTTTAGTCAAGAATACGTAGTGCTTTAAAACCCTAAGGAACTATTTATCAATGTCTATACATTAAAGATCACCCACACATATTGCTTGTTTACACATTATTATTTTTTATTAATATACTTATACAAAACAAGTTCAATTGGCAGACTTAATGCCTATAGACATACTCTACTGGTTGTCCGCAGTCAACGCAAAATTTCATCTAGAAGTAGGTAGATAGGCAGGTGCTAATAACCTGCCATTTATTGAAAAGTACGAGTATGAGTACCTACCTAATTCTTATTAGAATGATGCATTTCTAACTCTACATAAATATCTGCAACATTATTCAATAGCCTTCAATAAAAAATAAAATCTTCTAGTACAGAAAACCGCATTTACGTAGAGCGATGCGGCAATAATAACAATAATAACAATGCCGGTATAAGAAGTTCTTCTTATACCGGCATTGTCTCACTGCACTGTTACGAATTCGCTTATCTACCAAACTATGCGAGGACAACTACGAACTCTACAGCGATACGATGTGCTCGACTGTACACCTTAGTTCCTAAACGCAAAACCAAGAAGCAGAACTTCTTTACTGTCGGTAAAATTCATCAAAGATAAGACGCAGTGTGAAGATAAAACTGCAAGAACTTGCACTTGCACCGCAACAAATGCAGTAGCGTACGGGGCGGGGAGTAGGGCGGGGGCGACACCGCGCGCCGGAGTCAGTCGCATCGAGACCGCGCGCCGCGATACTTGTGTTGTGACGTGTGACGCATCAACACGAGCGAACATGGTGTCATTGGGCGCGTGGAGGCGTCGCGCGCCCGACGACTGCGAGGAGCGCTCCGAACCCGGCGCTTCCAGCTCGGGAGTGCCTCGCGCCCCCCCAAACTGCGCTCGCTGCCGCAACCACCGCTTGAAAGTCGAGCTGAAGGGACACAAGCGGTACTGCAAGTACCGGTATTGCAACTGCGAGAAGTGCCGGCTGACAGCTGACCGGCAGCGCGTGATGGCGCTGCAGACCGCGCTGAGGAGAGCTCAGGCGCAAGATGAAGCTAGAGCGAGAGCGGTTATTGAGACTGGTGGTCAGCCGGCAGGGATTGAGTTGGAGAGGCCAGAGCCGCCTGTTGTGAAGGCCCCGAGGAGTCCGGTCGTTCCGCCGCCTGCGCCTCGGTCGCTCGGGTCCGCTAGTTGCGACTCCGTGCCTGGCTCGCCAGGAGTGTCACCGTATGCCCCGCCGCAACCACCGCCGTCCGCCCCTCCGCCACCTATGCCGCCCCTAATCCCTCCGCCGCAACCAGGTTAGTCATAGTCCTAAGCACTACTGCATCTTATCAAAGTGAATAATTTGTTTTGTAAACAGGTCGGGTATGGCCTTGATATTATCCTGTAAATACGGAAGCAACAACATGTAAATCTTTACCAAGCCCCTTGATTAAGATACTCACTGTAGGACTAGGTGGACGATTTGGTATTCTTTTTCTTATTTAGTAAATTCCATTCAGCGGCAGCGTTTAGTTTTTGAAATGTATTACAGCTGTAATTGTTGTAATTAACTTAATAAATTATAGAGCTCCTGCGAAAAAGTTAACATCAAAATCGAAGAAATTTAGAGTAGTGAGGTATAAAAAATATATTCAACCTTAGAATTCATATTTTCCGAGTAGGTACTTATTTAAAAGACTAGATCTGTTTGGAAACAAATGATAAGAAAGTTAACCCTTTTCTTCCAAACTGAGCAATGTGCTATTATAGGACTATTATGTACCTAATCCGTCGGCTAGCAACACCATGCTTCCTACTATTGTAATTCTGGTCTGGATCGCGATTATTCACGTACCGATCGTGACAGGATGATATAGATCTGTGCAGTTGCATTTGCACTGCACCACATCTGTTGCTAGCTACTCCTACTACTCAGCGGACGAAATAAAACGACACGAAATAGGTCAATCCCTATTTCGTGTCGTTTTATTTCGTTACTTGCACTGGGACGCGGCATTCGGCAATCAAAATGTTCCGATTTAAAAAAAAAACGAGTAAGAAAACTGGAGACATGTCGGCATGCAACTAAGTTAGTGGTAAGCGAAACATAAATGCCGCTGCACATTTAGTAAAGATTTTCACAAGATATCTTTGGAGCGAAGAAGTATTTCAATTTTTTGTAATATTTAGTGAGGAAAATAAATAACATAAAATGAGAAGCCGATACATAATGAGCAGTAGGATATGTAGGCTAAAATGATAGTAAATTGTAAAATATCAGGTTCTAGATTTTGCTTTGAAATATTTTTTTGATGGTTTTTCTTTAAATTAGATCTATAAGCAAAATTTAGAACCTATTATTTTGCGGATAGATCTTATTTATATTAAAACTAAAAGAAAATAGTTACCTGTGACCAGCTACTTACAAATTATAATCTCTTTAGTGTTCCATTGTCTCATAATTAATAATTATGACTGAGTTAAATCGTGTACTATCTCAATGACTTTGTAGAGTTGATAACATTGATTGCATTATTTTTATTTGCGTGACTTTAAATAGGTGGCAGGTACTGTTTTTTAAAGATTTATTTATATGTTACTTTACCTTATATTATTTACTAAATAACACGAAATAAATGTCAATGACACGATTAAGAATTTACAGAATTTCAACATAAAATATTTTAATAAACCTTATTTTGTTTTTATTCATAAATAAGAATATAGTAATTATCTTACTTTTTGCTTTTTAAGCTAAGCCAAGACGCTATAAAATCGACTTTCTTATTTTATTTCTCCCCCCTGCGGCCTTTAACGCCGACAAACAAAAACTTTTTGTCTCGTTTGTTGAAAACTTATTGGGTGGAGAAGACTACATTTTTTTAAATAAATAAATAATACATTTATAAATTTTTTAGTTTAGTAAACCACGCAAGGACAACATCAAAAAACTGAGTAGTGGCGGTGCAATAGTATGTTCAAGTCAACTCATTTTAAATGTAGGTAGGAACGAGTATTTCATGTAGACATTTGAATAACTAAATTTTCTATTTGATTCTGTTAGACAAATTGTATTTTTTTTAAGGGTTCATAGGATAATATATTAATAACATTTTATTTAAAATTAGGATAGGTACATTTAAACATACCCATCAGATTCAGAATATATTTCCATTTTTCTTCTTTTACACAAAGAATATTAGAAAAAAAAACAGAGTATAAACGTAATAGGCTTTTACTTTTTACCTTTAAAACATACATTTTAAATAGCTTGTATTTTTTTATGCAGACATTGTTTGCCGTCTGTCTAAGTCATCGGCATGATTCCCCTTACGAATGCAGTTAGTCTAAGTCTACGTATCATATCTCCGGCATATTTTGTAACATGAATGAAAGGAAACTGGTTTTGAGTTTTCAGAGTAGTTCTAGGCAAAAACTTGTAGCAACATTACAATTTAAAAAATACTTTTCTGATTTAATTAACGTCTATTTTTTAAGTATATTATAAAATTCGGCAATTAGAAAGTAGAGTTCCCCAGGGACTGTTGTATGTGAACGGATGATCAAGTACTTTTTATTGGTATAGAACTTACTGCATAATGCTACTTGGGAGTCTCCGATGTATTTAAGTCAAAAAGATACTTGACACACTTATGTGCAGGTGATATGTTATAATAAGCATGAAAGTGTTTATCTAACGATGATACAATGATAAAAGTGATATAATAGTCAGCTTATCTATGTCATTCACCACGTGCATCTACTCACAAGTAGAAGTGGCCTAACTATGTGCGCTTGTTTAATTAATATATCTTAAGCAAATATGTTAATTTTGCTGTAAATGTCTTTAGAAGATTTTATCTAGATTTATAGCGAATAATGCATTTTGTAGGCATCGTCCATTCTTTCGTTTATTCTTATTTTCTGAAATAGCTAAAATTTAAGAAGAAAATAAAAAGAAACGAGCTTACTGACATAAATTGTATACCTATAGGTATTTCCTTGGCTTGCAGTGAAATAAAAAAAACGAATATAAGTTACGTGTGTCTTTGATCAAGAATGAAATCGATACTAAACTGATTTTTTTATTTGCATCTTCAATTCAGAAAACGGATTTTTTTGCTTTCACCTGGGTTGACAATAGTCATATCCACGTTATGTCCAGCGTAAGTATTAACAACTATTCCTGGGGGGGCTAGCCAAGAGCAACACGCCACGACGATTTCTACAATAGAAATCGTTAAAATGTATGGGGATGACATAATCTGTCATTGGCGCTTATGTCATCCCCATACATTCGAAGATTTCTATTGTAGAAGTCGTCGTGGCGTGTTGCTCTTGGCTAGCCCCCCTGGCCTATCCTTTTTAAGATAAGCCTTACAGTAACATCTCATTGCAGTCCTAATAATTTACGTGAGACTCACTTCAATGACATACTCGTATTAGTGGGTAATTGCTGATGTTTGATCAAGATTACAATACAATTTAAGATTATTTACTACAAACACGCCATTCGAGCTTCTTTAAAATATAACTTTCCTAAAAATAACTAGGAGGATGATCCTACGTTTGAGAGGTATCAGAATTATTGCACATAAGATTGAAAAAAACATTATTTATCAAAGTACGGCAGGTGATTACAGTAAGTAAACCCTCAAATTTAAAAATAAATAAATAAATAAATATCCCTGGACATTATTCCACACAGCGCCATCTAGCCCCAAAGTAAGCTAATTAAAGCTTGTGTTATGGGATACTAGACAACGGATAAACATACTTAAATACATTTTCTTTTGTAAATACATACTTATTATACATAGGAGACACCCAGACCAGTACAAACAGACATGTTCATGCACACAAATGTTTGTACTGTGCGGGGATCGAACCCGCGACCTCTGGTGTAGTAGCCAACTTCTTAACCATTACACCAAGTCGGTCGTCAAAAAAAAAGGCAGTATTCGGTATTTCATTTGCCATTAGACATGTACTCGTACATTAATGAATAAAAATTTAACTATATTAAATAATACTAGTAAGTCGTAGGCATAATTTGTAGGTTCACAAATATTTAACACCATATCACCTAAGAGGTTGTAAATGGATTTATCACAAGTATGTTATAACAATAATTAAGGCCCAAGAAATTGTAAAAGTACTTTTGCAATTCGTTGCAATATGTTGATATTAATGACGTTTAGAATCAGGTTAAAATAGGTACATACACAAGAAGAGGCTGTTATTGTTTATTTTGTAATGTCGTACGTTCAGGACAATAGCTTAATGAAACATTAATTAAGGACACGTTGTTCACTAATAAAATAAATATAAGTATTATTTTGATTTAAGCAACTAGCGTGTGCAATAAAATAAAATAGTTTTGTTACTAAATTGCCCATGTCTCGGTGGCCGAGTGGTGAAGGTGCTGAGCCAGAAGGCCTTCAATTCTCAGTTCCGGAGAACGTTTACCTTTGTGCTTTTTGGGACAAAGCCAGGGTTTCGCTGACCAGATAGGTGATCTATTCATCTATTCTATTCATCTTTAATCAATAGATTGTGGTAATCACATGGTTTCAACGCCTGAGTAAGGAATTATCGTTGCTCAGTAGTGGACAGCTTATAACCTACTGTCTAATTATTATTAAGCCTATAGGCCAATTATGTACGTCCCTTGATACCTATAGAATCAAGACACTTGCATATTTTCCGAATCGGCTTTTAGACAACTATTAAGTATGTAAGTTCATAAGATGTTTACACATAAAAATAAACTAAAAGTTGACTAACCGATAAAGATGTTATTGACACAAACCTAGCACAGATTTAATTAAGTTACACATTACAAAGTTTTGACAATCTGAAATCACTTGGAACAGCGTCTTACTAGCTTACTAAATTATTAATTAGTTGTGTCTCACCAATTTTATTTGCTTTTTTCAATTTATGACCTTTAGTATTATAGGAGAAGGAAACGTTATACTTACTTACGAGTATATACGAATACAATGTTGGGCTTGGAAACTTGGCATGTAAAAAGATGAAGGTGGTATCAAATAATAGCTTACATTAATTTAAACAAACCTCAGTTATTTTATGGATTTTAGCTATCTAAGAACAGAGTTGTAAAGGAGTTATTTATTTATTTATTAGTTCTTACACAAAAAATACATTACAAGGGACAACATTTCGGGAAGCAAAAGTACAGGTTAGCTTATCTCTAAAAAGAGATTTCTTCCAGCAGACCAAGTTACAGGATACAAAATCAAGGTGTGACCAAAGAAGACAGTGCACACATAACTGAAAAGGAACAAAAGTAAAACATTTTTAATCACTAACAATACAACTTACAAAGTTTTTTTAAACAAATCAAATTCAAGTAACTCACTTTATACCTATAACAATACATAAATAATGCACCTACATATAAAAATACTATACTCAACAATAGTAATGTATATGAATACAAAACTGGATAAATTGTGAAAGAATCGCCATACATGGTTGTGCTGCAGGAAGGGGCACGCAACTGCAAATGATAAGCTGAGCGATGAGTTCGGCCGGGCAGTGATAAATACATAAATGAAACGCTCAAACGTTCGGAGGTAGCGAGGAGAAGATAGGTTAAAGAGGATGTTATATAGAAGGACCAAAATGTGTTAATTGCGACGCAATCGTATAGTGACCCATTTCAATTGTTTTCTATACTCGGAAACATGATCATACTTGCGAAGGCCAAATACAAACCGGATACAGACGTTCTGGAAACGTTCAAGTTTGTTCAAGAGTTCTTCAGTTGCATCTGGATAACAGCTATCAGCGTAATCAATGATGGGGAGCATAAGAGTTTGAGCTAGTGTAATTTTGGTTTGCAGTGGAGGGAAACTCTGTAAACGCTTCAGTGAGTGAAAGGAAGACCTTATTTATTGGGAAGACACTTTTATCTCGTAACTGACCAAAAATCTGTACCTTAAATGTTAAAGAATGCTAGAAAACTAAAAACGATAAAATCCAAAGATCTCCACTGGAACTGTCCAATTTTAGTTTCGACATAAAATAACGCCCAGGCAGAGAGAATGTCGTAGCAGACGCTATTACTAGACAAATAAGTGTTGCGGCAACATCGGATACCACAAAGTTAATTGATCTTCATAAATCGCTCTGCCACCAGCGGGTGTCTACCGATTCACGCACTGGCTTAAAATTAAAAATCTTCCATACTCCACAGACGATATCAAGAAAGTAGTGCCCGACATGTGCCGAAGTTAAACCCAGATTTTTACAATATAAAGGAACGCTCGTCCGGTCCACATCACCGTTCGAACGACTATCAATAGATTTTAAAGGACCTTTGCCATCAACTTCCCCTAATAAGTATCTACTCACGATTATCGACGAATACTCCAGATTTCCATTTGCATATGCCTGCCCAGATACAATACTCAAACAGTCATTCGATGCTTAACATACCTATTTGCCATGTTCGGGATTCCCTGTACACTCATACCGACCAAGATGCCTCATTTATATCTTCAGAACTTCGAGAATTTCTTAACAACAAAGGCGTTGCCGTAAGCCATTCAGCACCATACAACCCCAGCGGCAATGGGCAAGTTAAGAGACTCAATGGAACGCTGTGGCAGACAATTCGACTCGATTTAAAATGGGGCAACCAGCCTATAACTAAATGGGAATCTGTACTTTTACTGGCTCTGCACATAGTGTTAGATCTCTGCTTTGCACAGCAGCTAACGTCACGCCACACGAACGATTCTTTAATCACCCAAGACGATCAACTTATGGGCAATCGATGCCAACCTGGCTCCGGACGGGAAGCAGAGTCTTCAAAAAGAATTATGTCCGTAGATCAAAATACGACCCACTAGTAGAGGAAGCAGAAGTGATCGTGCCAAGACCCAATGCATACACAAGAACGTTTGCCGGATGGAAGAGAGGTTACGGTCTCGAATCGCCACTTAGCTCCTTTATGTATATCTCCTCCTGAAGATTTTGCGGAGAATGATAATAATAGCCCAGAGCATGAACCCGGACCAAAACTTGCATCTGAACCTCATGCTCTTGACCCAGCTCCAATGTTCGCAAGGCTCTCTTTTTATTATTTTAACAAAATCTTTTAAGAACTGTGCAGGGGGTACCACATTATCTTGGTACCTAGCCCAACTAAGGAATCATACAACAGACATCACATGGGCACAGCAGCCTACAGTCCATTGACGAATCACGGTGAGTGTCGGTTCGTCCTAATGTCTAGTCGCTATTAAAGAAAACTTACAATCACTACAAAAAATGCGAAACGAGTGAGTGACAGTGAGTGACAAAACTGACAGATTTTGTAATCGCCATCAGTCATGTCACCTATCAGCACAGATCAGAACACAGATATTTTGAGCGATTGATGCAATTTATGTATCAATTATCAGTTAACGATTATTATTTATTTATTAATACTTAAGTACTTAAATAAATATTTATCAAAAGAACTGAAAATAATACATTGCGAAAATCATATTTAACAAGTTAGACATCAATTGCTAGGGTTTGCACATGCACATCTTGTTTTTATGGATTTCTCAGTTCCTAGGCAGTGAATTAAGTAGATATTTTCCATTTTAGTACATAAATATATGACCCTTTTTTTGAACCATATTTCAACTCTATACATTTTAGCCCAGAAATCCCATTCTCCTTTCAAAAGATAACTTCCTGACCTACCTCAATTCTTTATTTGGATGGAATTTCGAATCTTGCAAAATTTAGATAGCAACATCGAATACAAAATAATACTTATCTACAGACTCGGTTCGCAGCGAGGTTGTAATCAAGTAGCTGATAAGGTGTCAATGGAGGTGATATGATAACATTACATGCGGTTTCGTGAACTGCGTTTGTGCATTGTTCGAGTTGGGCTAAAATACACAGTACCTACAATAGGCGGACTTAATGTCAGAAGGCATTCTCTACTATTTAAAAAAAATTGTTCTAAGGGTAACAAGTCACGGTCCAGTAGGTATGTAGAGATATTAAGGGAGGTAGAAAAGTAAAACCTGTGTTTCGACAATGTGACAAAGTTTAGGAATTTTAGTAACGATTTATCGATTCGCTAGACTTTATTACCCTAAATGCAACTCAACAATTTGTGCGAATACGATTAAAGTCTACAAAATAATAAAATAGATAAATGACTTCTTGGTGAATGCTATCCATGAACATTTAGAAAATGAAAATGATTGTATAATTCGGTTTAATCTTCGACATAATTTATTAGTAATTGGATTGATTTTTAGTTTGTGTCGTATTTTGTTTTTGTATATTTGCACATCGGTACCAGGGGGTCTAGAAGAGCAACGCGCCACGACGATTTCTATTGTAGAAATCGTTCAAATGTATGGGGTGACATAAGCGCCAGCGACCGCTTATGTCATCCCCATACATTTGAACGACATCTATTGTCGAAATGTCGTTCCGTGTTGCTCTTGGCTAGCCACCCAGTCTCGGTAGAATGACATTGAATGAAACTGAATATTGTATTCTGAAATTGAACATCCATTCTGTATTTTTCTGATGTACTTTTTAAGAAACTTAGTTTATTGATTCAACCTAGCCGTTAATTAAATCAATAGTTTTAGGTAAGTAGGTGCTCATTTTGCCTAAGGAATTACAACAGCACAATCAGTATCCCTCACTTATGAGTTACACCGTTAAATTATAAGAAAAAGTTAATTACGATAAAGGAAGTTCTATAATTTAAATTACGTATGTTTTGGTGCATATAATATCGTAAACTTAACCAAGACGGTAACACTTAACCGTTGGGTAAGGTAACCGCCCATTGGGTAGCATAGCATCATCCTTATAACCGTTATCCGGCCGTCTCTTTCGCTCCTTAAGTACATTTAACTGCACAACAAGGGGTGTAGAGGAGCTCCGCGATAGGTCGCCGCCTAGGGAGGCCGTAGGGGTGGGAGTGCAATAAAAAGTTAAGCCTACGGGGGTGGGCTTTCCTCTATGTAAATAGGTATATGTAGAAATCGGATGCGGATGCGAGAATTCGATTACTTTTTTTAATAATTAAATTTTTCTAATGCTTTCACTACAACCCACCTATTTGTAAGTGGCATCCAATTGATACTTGTTTTTCCGAATACCAAAATATTTCATCAGGTGGTGAGGTCATCTTGACGGGCAATATAATAAAAATAAAAAAGTAGTTAATTTTTAAATATCGTGCTTATAAATTGGAAAAGACTTAACAAGCCTCGTCGTGGGTGGGTCACTTACTTTTCTAATCTAATTAAAGAGAAAATGGCAATTATCTGGCTCGCTAAATGGGTGACGACAAAGCAGAGTGTGCAGGCACAAATCTAAAGAATTTGTCTCTTTTGACAGCTGATAAAAGTCATCTAAACTGTCTCTTGTGTCAGATACCGTGATAATGGATTGTAAATTCTTGATTGCAATAAAAAGCAATTACAAGGTTCGACCATCGTATGTAACCAGGTGCACACGATTAAACTCGAATTAGCCAACTGAAGTTGAAATGACATTTTAAATTGAACTAATTTTAATTCCGAACAAGGTTCAACAATTCGTACTTCCTGTGACACTAAACATGATGTTATAATAAAATATATCTTTGAGTTAGCATACATAAATAAACCTCATTATGTTTTTAATTTAATAAAACCACTTAGGGTTTAATAAATTAAAAACGTAATGAGGATTAAGTTTATGTTTAGGTTTTTTACTTACTTTATTTATTACTTTTATTTTAGGTTATAAGCATAAAAGTTTTAGGTTTTTTAAGAAAAAATATTTGACACTAGGCCTTAAAGATAAATTAACAAGTTTTGAATCTCATAAAAAAAGTTGGCTCTGTCTACTTACTGATTTTACTGGATTTTTTTATAATTTTGTATTCCAAATGAAAAGTAAAATAAATAATAACAAAATGATAATTGTTAGTTAAACTCACAATTGGATTATTTCAAGTGAAGTACTTTACTGAAAACTCGTGTAAATACTTAAGATAGTAATCAAACTCCGATGATGATCTGCAGGCAGTTTATTGTGTGTTTTTAGCGGCACAATTTCCAAAGAGATGCCATTGAAGCCTTTAAGAAAGAAGCGTTGCTTGCCAGTCAGTCTTCTAGAATGGCAATCAAGTGAATTTTGATTTTGAGCATTTAACAATGCACTATTCTCTACACAAAGATAGAAACTAGAAAAATTCAAACTGATCCTAGGGATATAATAAGTTGAGTCCCTAGGACCAGCCCCCCGATTCAGAACAAAGTTATCGACCGATTCGGTTATTTTATTTAAATTTAATTCATTTTATGTTATTTGGTTCATGAAAACTTAAGGCCTTTGGCTTTAACATATAAAAATATTGATAGCTACCGTTAAGCGGATCATTTACTATAATTAAAACAAATTTACCGAATCGGTCGATAACTTCGTACTGAATCGGGGGGCTGGTCAAATTTTTCTAGTTCCTATCTATGTGTAAGCAAGCAACTTGCCCATAGGTGCAGTTGATCGAAGAGCTGGTATAAGCATAATAAGAAGCAAATGCGCTATAAAAAAGTTCCGGTGATAACTGAAAGACTTAAAAAATTGTTGGGATTAATCATAAATAACAATTCTTAAATAAGCCTTCATCAGATCCTCATTCGCAGCGGACAGACTTCTACTGTTACTTATCCTATGATAAGTACCGGCTTCCAGGACTTTCAAAAAGGATGTTAACAGTTTTCTATATATATTTTGACGACACGATTGGCGCAGTGTGCTGTAGCACGGTTTCTCGCCTTGGCTTCCGTGGTGTCCCGGGTTCGATTCCCGGTCGGGTCAATTCAGAAAAATGGCTTTTTCTAAATTGGCTCGGGTCTGGGTGGCTGGCTGGGTGTGACGCCCCTGGCTTATTTCCCTCTCTGGTACCTCGTAACACAAGGATATTTATCCTTACTTCGAGACCATGGCAAGTGGAGTGTTGTCTGGCGCATATTTATATATTTATTTATTTATTTTGACATAAGTGCAGACCGTTTTAAGGTGCATGTCAAAGCAATGGAACTGACGTCGCCAATGCGGTGGAGAATACTAGACCAGTTGCCTTCACCTTCCCAACAAAGTCAAAATGAAGTTTTACAAAAAATTGCTTTACCATGTATAAAAGATTAAAACATAATCTGGTCTAAACCGTTTCGAACAACACAGTCGCATTCAATCAATAGATACTGCGATAGTTTCAATCGAGGAAAACTCTAGAAAACAAGGTTCGCTACTTTCGGCTGATGGAAAGACGAGGGAAACGCGACCCGTTGTTTAGGTTACAACTTACAGGCTAAAATATTTGGTACGAGTAGCATCCACGAGCTGAGTTCGAGTGCTGAACCACTTGGCCACGACGCTCCCCGTAAAATACGTAGAAATAATGAAAATGAAGTAAAAAGAGGCAGATGAGCCGAAAAAGTGTTGCAGTAATTTGACATTGCTGTGATTTACGAACCTACTCGGTATTTCTTCATCGCAACTGATCAAATAACTCTCTTTTTGATGTTAGGTGAAAATATGTTATTTTATTCGGAATGTTATTTATTGATTCAAAAAACTTAACTCTATGAAAAATATAATTCGTTTTAAAACGTTGCGCTTTTGCGATAGAGACGTTTTAAATGACGAATTTACAAAGGCGGAGTCTTTAAATAGGGCGCTCTGATGCATTTTCGGGCACTAGGTTGTGGGTCACAGTAGGGGTGCCACGTTTAAACTTGCCCTTAGGAATATCTCAATTCAAGTGAAATGCGTTAATTAGAAGCTGATAGTATGTTTTAAAGCGCAAAGGTGAACGGCATTGGCTTCATCTAATTTTACCCCTACGCAATCCAACATTGTTTTTTTTTTTGCGCTAATGAACAAATATTTTTTTTTTGTTTTGCTGCAGATTGTGTTAATAAATAACGTCTGATCTGGTTAGCAGGTTGAGGGGGCAGTGGGCACTGCATACAGCTGCAGCGCTAAGAACTGATTGCTACTTTTTATTGGAAACCTCTTGATGGCAAATGCAGTGTGAATTCGCCACAAGGAGATCAGGATCAGACTAGAATAGAGCCTCCATTTATTGAATGCCGGCTCCTTACAACCGACCGTTCTCGTTATATTGGCAGTTGACGTCTACTGGCTGCTATAGATCCCAATTTCATCTATCCTACTAATCCTACAAATGCGAAAGTTTGTGAGAATGTATGTATGTATGTTTGTTTGTTGCTCTTTCACGCAAAAACTACTAAACTGATTTGGATAAAACTTTACACAAATACAGATTATACATCGGAATAACACATAGGCTACAATTTATCAACATTTTATGTAATTTAGCTTAAGCTATACTAGCTTTCCACCCGCGGCTTCGCCCGCGTTATCGTTATATATTTAAATATAAAGCGAAGCCGCGGACGGACAGCTAGTAGGTAGGAAATATACATGCATTGTGTATTTTACAAGCACTAAAGAATATACTGACATACACGCACATATGTGGAAAAAAGGCAAATAAGTTCCGTGCCCATGCTATATTTTTTCAATTATTATTATTACAAAAAGGTTCAACCATTGTGTACTGTACTTGGTAGGTTTGTACTTATAAACATAAATACAAATATTATTATTTGAGTATAAAAGTATTTATTATCACACCACACTTATTAAATTCACAGTTAAGTGAATAGTAATACTTAGTGGTTTAAGTAAACATTGCCTTTTCGGCTGCTTGGGTTTGTTTGTTAATGCACATTTATATTGCATATTTAGGTAAATAATGCACTAATTTATAACTACTAAATTTATTCATGTGTTTGTTTCAGATATTTTCAAAGCATTGCCAATTTGAAACTAATTTTAAAAGAAAATATCTGAATTTGCATGTCGGTTATGGGAAAGATTTTATTTGCGAGTTTTGTCTGCCCATTTTAACAAGTTAAGTAATAGTAATTTTATCTTTATATTCATGATATTGGTTAACTGAACAGTTGCTTAAACAAATATATCATTAATAATTTGCATGAATTTAACTGAGCAATCATCCGGGTGCGTTTTAGTTGAAGAGGTTGCCTCTTTAAAAACGTGAGCTCCTTTCTTTTTCCTGTATTGTTAGTAACAAGCTGTTTCCTGTTAACATTAATACAGATATATAATTTAATTTACTTAACTATTAGTCTTCTCAGTATGATGTAGTTTTAAATAAGAAGGAAATACCATTCGAGATTAATACCATAATAAAACTACAAAAGCAGGTATGATATCTAAGTCCTATGGCATAGAACTACTTCTTCGATGAATTTTTGTTTGTTGTTGATCCAAAATAAAATTATTAGAAATGAAAGATTTGACTACTGAAAATTGACAACCCTGACGTAGAGACGTTTGATGTTTTACGACCACGCCGCTCGTCATCAAAGCTTCCCTGTTCAGACGGATCGCAGGGTTGACACTTTTGTATCTTATAGATTTACTTTCTCATTTACTAGATGTGACCACAGCATGTTAGTTTTCTAGACTTAAAGTTTTGTCTGTCCCTTTTATCAATCTAAGCAAAAACACATATTTCATATCTTGATCACATGAGCCATTTTAATTCTTATGTCAGCAATTTTGCAATAAATAACTTACCTACAATCTTGATATTGACATAATCATTCAAAATTATGATTTATTAATAAAAAATATTAATGAAATAACTCGGAAACGTGAGGTATGTGGTTTAGAGAGGCAACCCTGCGGGGTGCGCGGGTTTATCGTCTAGCGCCCCTATTTCGGGCAGTGGCTCGAGGGGGCAAGGTCGCTGCGGAACCCAATGTTGCCAGTAGCTACATGTACCTATATTATTATCAACCCTTTGGATAGTCGAGCTGACTGGCTAAGAATACTTCTGCATTTTACTTCAAAAGTTTCTGGCCGGAAGGATCTGGCGAAATCGAAGTTTGTAAAACAAATGTTTGCATTTGGCAGCTAGAACCGAAGAGCAGGTTTGAGTCAAAAACCTCCAATTGCTTCCTACATATCCTTAAAATTCAGAAACGGTACCAAAAACTAAGCGGCGCTTTTGGTAAAGCCGACAATGTCAATGCGTGTGGAAAATAAATAGGCAGTACGTGCTTTTACTTGTCTGGACAAATGACGTTTCTCCTAATCTGAAACAAAAAAAAACCCTTCAAACTTATGCTGTTCTGTAACATGTTACAACGCCCTCGGGACGCACTGTCGCGTATGACCACTCACCTGTCTGTCAGATGCACGCCGGTCTCAATGCACTCCTGTGTCAGCAGCCTGACTGCGACATATTTGAAGATAACTGGGGAAGTATTCAGGCTAAATGTTTATCTTTTTGCCAAAGGGGAAGCCCGCTTTGAATACTTCCATGTATATTGTAAATTGTTTCTTGTGTTCTTGTCTTTATTTGTTATTTAAAATTCTGTTTTTTGTACCCGTTAGAAAATTTATATTTGTTTGTAGAATGTTTTTAAATCGTGTTATGTTTGTATTTAATAAGTTTGTATGTAGTAAGTTATGTAATTGGGTATTGCCCGTGTAACTAATTATAATAATAATAAATAAATGTTAATAGAAATGAATGACAGCTATCCATACACGTTATTTCTGGAGAACCTTGCTTTGTGACAGGGCCCCGCACGCCCTGAGTGCGGTCCTGTGCACGTTCGAAGCTGTCTGGAATTCGTTTATTTCAATTAAGCTTAGTCTAGGAACCTTCGTGTGCTAGTGTGCGTTACAGTATTTCCTCGTCCGGGTAAACAAAGTCCCGATGTAAATGCAGATAAGCAGTTCAAGGTTTCATTTGTTTTTCTCCCTACATTGTAAGAAAAGTGCGCGAGTTTTGAGAAGAAAGTATAGCGGATATATTTTCACTTTTCTGGGGAAAATACATGTAATGAATGTAAAGTAACACGCGTCGAACATTATAATACCAAAATATACAGGTAACAAACATAGGCTCTACATAAGATTTAGCAATTTTACTGAGTAACTTCCTAATTCATTTAAAAAAACGCTTTTGCGTACATATTCTTTGATATAGTCTGATCGTTTCAAGAACACATGTTACATCATGTATCAAAATGATTTTAGACGATGTACCCTTTTCTACTGTGTACTTACTTCCACCAACACAGTGCCTACACAGTAGTCGCTGAGACACAACTTACCTTTTGTGTTGTGGAGTCAGAGTTATCGCATATTGCTCCTATTTATTCTATGCTTCAACCACGGTAATATTATCTATTATTACCGTGCTTCAACTTACTTATCCACTAAAATACTCTTCTACTTAACGAGAACTTTAAGTCCGTCACTTTGACAAAAATACTCGTTACTAATAAGCGGAATAACCGGAAACCCATACTCAAGAAGGGTATGGGAGAGTCTGTTAGGGGGGCTCTGCACTATCATTTACTGTGATTGCTGGCATTTAAAAAACCTGACAGTTGGTTGTCTGATTACCCCTTGTATTACAAATTATAAATCTAAATAATGCCAATAGACTCTAGAGAAAGGTTAAGCCATACTTAAAGGTTGCTTAATAGAGACATAATTTATTTTTGGTAATTAAAGAAAAACCTCAATATTTTATAGCCAAATTGCTAACTCACAGGTTAAAATGACTATCAAGTGGAATACAAATATCACAGGCAAAGTTATTTCTCAAAATGAATGTCTTCCTGTTAACTCATAAAGTCAGATATTAATGTACTTATTAACATATCGAGATAACTTCGCTTAAATCCCCGGGTACATAGGAGTCATCATTTATTTATTAGTTCATAATGCCTAAAATTACCCAAGACTGAAAATACAATGCTTCCACGTGAGACCATATGAGCGTAACCGGAGGGTACAATTAATTTTCTTTAGTCTCTGGTTTTCTTATAATGCCAAACAAGATGACCTCACTCCATCTGATGGAAAGTGGTCTTAGGGTCCAGATATGAGGCTGACTAGCCCAGTCATTCAAACGAATCACTGGGCTGGCCATCCTCACCTTGAAGGCCTGCTGAAATGTGTTTTCACGCCCCGCTTGAAGACCCCGTGACTATAAGAGGAAGGAAACACATGCGCTAGAAGAGGATTCCGCGTCTGGATGTTACGACAAAGGAATGAGTCACCGAACCTTTTAGTGCGAGCCAACAAATGCTGGATTGTGTGTGGATGACTACGTAGTCCAGCACGCGTTGTGCAGCAATCAAAAATTTAAAACTTTGGGGTTAAAACCACGGCGTCTACCTACACCCTGAGAATTACCGATGTCACATCTTTACTAGTCAAATGCCGATTGATCTTCGAACCTTCATGTGTAGATCTCGGTTAACAAAATTTCTCGACAGAAATGCAATAAAATTTCATATTGGCCGGTAGCCAGCCGTGCCAATTCCATACCAAAAAAGACTTAAGTGACTTCTAAAACAAATTTACATTTTATCTTTATTACTTAAGCTAAGTTAAGGATTCAGGATTTAACTTTAACGTTGAAGTTACGAGCATAAGGCAAATAGTTTCACTTTCATGGTCTGGGAAACGGGAAGTGCAATCTATGTTTGTGCATATTTGTTTTGATAGAAGACTTGTCTGTTGCAGTGGTGATGGTTTCGACGGTCTTGATCACGGTCATCTAGAGGTTCAGTACTGCAGCTCGGTTACCTCGGAAACACGTTCGGTTACAACCCACTTTGTGAAAATTTTGGCCAACTCTCAGGGGCCTCTTATCAATCCTCTGTAACTTATAAAGTTACAATTCCCTAAACAAAGCGTAACAAGCAATTTCGTCAGTAATTAATCAGTCTCAACTTGGGGCCTTATAGCAATCGCTTATATCCTTAAGCGATAGTAATAATATATTTGGACTTACAGCAATGGTGTGCTTAGTTTATGCAAAAATATAAATTTAGGACTTAAATAGGCTCAAAAAAGATGAAAATTGTTGACTCCGACGTCGTGTGATTAATTTTACAAGAAATAAAAAGGTGCCTAAAATTTTCTAATTCAAAGTCCTGAAATGTGATGTGTTTCAGTCAGATTCATAAAGTACTATATCTATATAACGGCAAATACTTAGTATTAGATATTCTGAACTGGTGCCATCAATTAGCCAGGGGGACGGAAGAGCCTAGAACTTAAGTCAGCAATTCTGGAAATAATACCAATATTATGTTAAAATTATGTTTTAAGGCTGCAAATGATGAGGAGCAATGAAAATTAAAGCACATTGATACCTTGACAAACTAGAAAACATGTACCTTTTCTGTTCCATCCAATTATTCCAATTGTTTTATGAACTTCTTCGTGTCTTAGGTATTTGAGATATCGGTATTAGTATATTTAATTCTAGAAATAAATCCAAGCCGGAGTTGTATAGAGCCGAGGAACTGATTAATGCCATCCATGTTAATTGTGGGACTGCAGAAAATTACATCGTTACGCCGTGAGTGAGGTAGGCACTTTTGGAATTTATACGGACGCAGGATACCGCCACCTGGTGGGAAAGTTGAAGAAACTGAAGTTTCCCTGAGTACCTACATGTAACCTCTAAAATATATTCATTGGAAAGAAATTTTTCACAATTAGTACAAAATTCTTTTTTCGTTAAGTCTTAAATTTTTTAGCCAATTCTCAGACGAAAAATAAACATATGAGTCAATTTCCTCGTAAACGAAACCATAATATTGACACATAATTTAATTGCAATTACACTTCAAACTTTAGTTGGAAGCGATAAATAAAGATTTAAATCGGCTTAACCGCCTAAAGTCTAATAAAATATTTAAAATCAAGTAAAAAGTGTTTTCCATTTCCAAGCAGTCCAGAAGTTACAAATCAAACCGAAATATATTGGTTATAAAAATGCAACAAGTATGCGAAATGCATACAGGCCGCGAGTATGTATCTCCACTTGGTTTTATAGGCTATAAACAGCTTTTACGACTGTCAGGATAATACCCATCCGGCTAAAAGGGTTTGGGCTCTCCGCCGGTCTGCTCTACGCACTACCTATACCCGGTGCTAATTAAAAACGTCTGGCAACACAAATATGACATCAAGGCCTTGTGAAGGGTTAAACGCGAAGCACCTCGATTGTGGCAGTTATAACGCTCTTACAAAGTTGCGGCGGATTTTCAGTTGTTGCTGGCTGTTTTGTTGGTGAAGTTTCGGCTACCAAAGTAGGGAGTCTTCAAACTTTCTTGTTGGATTTTAATTATTTCTAATAATAACGGGTTTTTGCAACGATTCAAAATTACGGTAAATTGTTTTACCTAGTCCGCTCGTGACCACGGTGCCATGCAATTGTCGCCGAAACGTCGAGAAATATAGGTAAAACAGTGTACCGTAATTTTGTATCGTTGCAAAAACACGTTTTTATTAGAGTTAGTCTTAAATTTTTCCTGCTGTAATATTGGATTAGAAATTCGTGGAAGAATGTGGTAAACCGTGGATACTACTTCTCCTCCGTGTACGTTTTTTGATATCTCCAACATTAACAGATTAATGGAACGAAAATTGCATTATTAGTTTTAATCACCCAGAATGAATTAATTACCTTAACCTAAAAAAATATTTACCATATTTAGTTAAGTTATAAAAATGCTCCGATCCTTGAAAAATGTTTTGCGTGAGTAAATGTTTTTGCTCCTGTAACCATTTCAAAAATTAATAAACTAGGAGTGAGACACACTTATATGTTTTCATCAGTACTAAAGGTCAGCCTGAACTAGTTACTGAATGCGTTGTTTATCTTTAGACACATAAGTCTCATAAACACAAATCTAGAGTTATAACGGAGCCAGCGTTTGTGGTATAGTATTTGTTTTTCTAACCACAACAATGCCCTATTCGAAGTGTAATTACAGGGCTTTGTATAAAGCGTTTATGAGTTTTAAAACAAACACTTAAGATACAAAGGCATACGTGTATAAATATGTTTTATTTACATATTTATGTGATTTGCTTTCAACCATTCCTTCACATTGCTATAAGCTTACATACAGTCAGCTTGAGCAATAAGTTTAAACTTAATAATAAAAATATCTATCTCGTTTTTAAAATGAAAAACGAAATGACCCTCTAATCAAAATGTGTCAACCTAAAATATTTATTTAGACGCTACTTGCCTCATAGCTTTTTATATCCACTACTTTCCGACCATTAAATTCATCGCTGCCACTCGCTGGCTCTGTAAACATTGCCGTAACTCGCGAGTCTGAACGTCAAGTCTGCACCGACCTGCGTTAAAGTTAACCCTTCGTACTAAACTCCCTTCCTGGCGAACGCTAACCCGCCGCCGCCGCCGCAGTTTCGCCCCCAGACGGTCGTAAACGCCTCCCTCGTTCGAACAACACCAAAAAATCGAAAACAAATAGCTTATATAATTATACAAGGAATAAAACACACGTTTATTACAGTGGGTTTATACGTTTTATGACCCCCCAAGTCCGCTTTAGATAGACGTCAGTTGGGAGCCTAGACGTCGTAAATAAGTATGAAATATGATAATTGCAAAATTCTTCAATATATTACGATTTAAACATTGATGATTCGCCTGACGTTTTGTGGGCCCATAACTCCGTTCGGAGAACTGCGGCTCGATCCTGCGCGCGCGCACAAAGCCTTTTCAAACCTCCATATTGTGTTTCACGCGCTCAGTGTACACTCAAATAGCAGTTTTGTTTGCCTTATTAATTGTTCAAGTATCGAGTGTTATGCTCTTTAAAAAGGATTATGGTTTTTAGACAATTTTGTGGGAATTCATTTTACTAATTGGAATACATACTCGTACATAGAAAATATTTTTTAATCTTGTCCTACTTAACTTTTGTCTATTTCACATTTTTTTAACTAAAATAATGAAAAATGTCACCAGTGATTAAATTATGGTCTGCTAATTACAGTTTGTTCGACAGAATTTAAACCTTGGAAACCAATTAACCACCATTGACTGCGGACTGAGCTATGTATATTATTTTTATAATATTTAGATTTAAATACCAAATTTTTTTTTGGCAAAAATAAATTTCAATCCAGTTCTGAAATACAAGGTATAAGAGATTACTTCTTTGTAGTATCTTTACAATATTTCTGTTTAAACTCGTATTCATTTGAATATATTAAAAATAACAAAAAATCTTGATACCTAACCTCTTCCTACTGATTTAGACGGACTAGACTTAGACGGATTTAGGCTTATTTATTATTCAAATTAAAAATATTCTCATCGTCGTCTTATATAGCACCGTAAGCGCTCGGACTATAGGATCAGAACATTTTAATTAACGTTTTCCTGCAATGAATCCCCTGATAGTGCAGGTTAATTAATTTTCCATAGTTTTGTTCTCAATTAGCGCGAGTGGTAGTTAATGCGTGTTCGCGCACGCGCTCCTATCGGAACAAATTACGTGTGACGGTACAAAGTGATGCAGATTGATTAAAAACTAGCTTCAGTAATCGGAATTATTGGCTTTTGTTTCAGAAACAGCCTTGACGTAGTTAATTTGTAGGGGTCCGTACGTCGCAAGCTGCTTAGTGTCTCAGACAGATCTGTCTAGCAATACAGACCTGTTGCTCAAGCGATACTTTCTTAAGTATTGAAATCGACGGTTGGCGTAGTGTGCTGTAAGCACTTTCCTGCGGTTAGGGGAAGAGAATACTACCGAGGTATCCCTGCCTGTCGTAAAGAGGCGACTAAAAGGGCCCTTAGGGTTGCAAAGCGCATGGGGGGGGGGGGGGGGGGGGCTGCGTGTGTTTCGGTTTGCGATCCCGAAGAAGACGGTAACTTGAGTCTTCGGACACAGTGGTCTGTGTTATCGTGCACTGGAGTTGAGCTTGCTCCTCCCGAGGCTGGCTGCCAGGCGGCCTTGCGCGCCGAAGGGTCCTGCGAGGAGTCTCTCCCTTGTTGGCGATCCCGGGTCCCTTACATTCTGCGCCGAAGATGACCTCCGTGGCCTTGGGAATGCCTAAAATGAAATGCATTTCCTGACGCAAAAAAAAGTGTGCTGTAGCACGGTTTCTTCGATTGCTGTCCCGGGTTCGATTCCCGAGAAACAATATTTTCTAAATTGGCTCGGGTCTGGGTATGCTGGGAGACGCCCCTGGCTAATTATTATTAATTCCCTGTCTTGTACTTCGAAATAAAGGATATTTATCCTTACTTGGACACCATGACAAGTGGTGTGGTATCTGGCTTTATTTATTTATATATTTATTAATTTGTAGGGGTCCGTCTGTCACACGCTTTTTAAGTATTGCGATCGAGTGCAATCTCATTGTCAATCTGATCTTGTCAATGATGTGGTCCTATTTGCTTTGAGATAATCTACACTAATCTATACTCATATAAAAAGATAAGATTTTATTGTTTGTTATGAATATACTTTAAAACTACTGACCCAATAAAAAAAAAATCTTTTAAACAACTTATAATGCTAAAGCTACATTATCAGCGAGTAACATAAGCTATATTTTTATTTTTAGGCTATATCTGTCGGGAGAAATAGTCCACTCGGGCGAAGAGAAAACCATGTTAATATTTTTTTTGTTTGTTCGTATTGAATAGGCGACAAAACTATTGGATCGATTTAAAAAAAACTTTCACTAATATAAAGCTACCGTATTAGCGAGTAACATAGGCTTTATTTATTTAGGCTATATCATAACGGGAGAATGAGTCTACGCGGGCGAAGTCGCTGACGAACAGCTAGTCTATACTAATATTTCTATAATATAAGCATTTGTGAGTTTGTTTGTTTGAGGCAGGTGACCTCAAAAAAAAAAAACAAAAAAAAACCTCAAAAAGTTAAATTATATTTTTTATGTTAAAAGGCTACATTATTCCTGATTGCTATAGGCATACAAATTTTTCAAAAACGTTAGGGTTCCGTTTGAAAACTTTCATGTAAGTTACATGTAACCCAATTTCCAAAAAAAATTAGTCCACGCGAACGATAGATGTATTTAAAAAATTGCAGCTCAGCAAAGCAATTAAAACCTTACATCTTGTGCACACATTGAAAAATTCACCAAAACTTGCCATTTCATATTTTTGAGCTATTTAGATATTTTTAACTTAACAATTTCTTCAAAAGCCATTAGTTTATTTTGAGGGTCAATCAAAGGTTCAACCTGAATGGACCTGATATTTCGGAGGAAACCAGTTACAGTTTACTTTGCCAAAGATAAACACTATTTGCAAATGTTGTTGCTTGACCTATAAAGTATGGTTTCAATGTGAATGTCGGAGATAAAAATATATCTTATCTAAACCGGAGTCAGGAGATATGTATTGTATGCAATAATACACAGGTATAGTAAACGTTTTGTAATCGTGTCACCTTCGTTGTACCCGGCGTCCTTTCAAGGTAATGTTTATTATTAAATGCATTCAGGATTAGCATGAAGTACTTCACAAGGTCCTGTGGGATTGGCTTCCGTTCATTCATGAGCTCAAGCCTACCCTAATAGATTGCAAATTCACAGATAAGTTAACCGTTAAACTGATACCTTTTTTAAGGTATGCCTTTGCATTTGTGTTAGCTTCGGCTTGATGCAAGCTTCAATAGAACTGTTTTTTTTCCATGGGCCTGTGATGCTACTTATATTCTCTAATCAGGAGTATATCGAGCCTTGATCGCCATTATATCGTAAGCGAAATTTTTGCCGAAATTACGTTTTTGGCGCAAACTCCATTTTAAGTATCGCGGACAATACCACCATTGACACTTCTCGCAAAAAAATCCATTACAAAGTTACAGTAAAAGCGACATTTTCTCGTTAGCACAATCATTATTTAAAGCCATGCTATTTTTTTGTAAGTGACGGCTTGCTCTACTGGTGAAAGAATTTCTTCAACCTGTGAAATTAAAATATGTATAGGCATCTGACATTGCTTATCTTTATTACTTTGATTTTAGCATTTTACAATGCTAGTTTTCTATCTTGAGATTGCTTATATCTTTGTTACTTTATATTTTATGTATTCTTAGGTTAGGGACGTTATAACTTCTCCATCCAAAATGAAGCCGATTGAATCTTTATTATCCAGCTAGTCAGCGATCACCCACCGCTAACCCTTTTTTGGGCTGAATATTCATATAACGAATAGAGCTAAACAATAATAATCTAAATTGCAGTGACGTTGTAGTAATTTACTTCTGGTTTGTCATTTGTGAATTACAGATGTCAGCCAATATTAAATGCATAATCATAATACAAAAGAGAGCAGAGATTGGGTCATGAAATAATCTGCTTAGTTGTGTCACCGCTCCAGGACCCAGGTGGATTCCTTTCTAGCATTGCCAAGCACTGCATGTGTCGTCCGTAACATAACAAGTTTCTGTATGGCTAAGATTTGAACTGAGTTATTGAAAAGATTTTTTGTATGGGTAGCTAAATGACTCTTAATGGTTATCTGCCAGTTTATTTGAACGCAAAACAGAACTGCATCACTAAATATTGCCGTGCAGAGGTCACGCCTGCTGATTCCGCTGATCCCCTTGTTCAACGTCAGCGATTATGTTATCGCAGTCATTTGTGATATATTCATCGTTTTTGCTCCAAAGACATGTTTTACATTTGTCTTACGTCACTTTTTGAATAAAATTTTAATCGGATGGTTGTTCATCTGCACTCGACTATATCTCAAGCTGGTTAGTCAGCAGCAAGTTAACTGTTACCGTCCTGGTCAACGGAACACTCCGACCTACGTTTCGTCAAGAATTTTAAACATTTAGAACCCTTACAGATTCATATCGTAGGAAAAGTGTTTTGCGATGTAGACACTCTGCACAAGTGATTCGTATGCTTTGATATTCCAAAAGTTACAGGAATGATTTGTGATTCAATTTAATTACGTAACAAGATTTAAGAATATTTAACCTTTTAAATCTTGCTATAAAAATAATATCTCACTAAAGTTTATTACAATATTTAATTTAATTACCGAAATGCTATACTTACTATCTGCCCCAGCATATTTTTATTTGTACAATTAAGATTACTAAAATGTATAATTGAGAGATTTGGGTGCATTTGGGATGTTATTATTCAGATAACCTACATTAAAGTACAAGTTGCGTTAACATGTGATTTTATTTAGTTTTTTTTTTACGTAGCTTTATTTAATTTCCCGAATCATTCAAATTGAAATGTTGGTTTGCAAATAGTTTGTGAGGATTTTAACAGAACCATTTAAAACCTTTCTGTACTAAGCTTGAAGGCTTTCTATATCATATCTTAATTTTTTTTTAACATAAGTTAGAGATCTTATCTGATACACCCTCTGATTCACTAAGATCACTAGTGGACCTAATAAGAACCTGAAAAGTCACTGAAGTGTATGATTTATATCACCGGAGTACTATTACCTAGTCTGTGAATTCTTCGCTTGTTACATACGTGAGAGACAAAAAATGGTAATGGACTCGTTCATTTTGGACGGTTGAACGCAAATAAATGGCGCGGAAGTTCACGCATTCATGGTTTGCTAAACCAGTCAATATAATATTCAATAAATTGAGCATTTAAGTGAAATTGCGTTCAATCAATTACGTCAGCATCCTTGTCCCGAGGGCATAGCAGGTGCCGTTACCTTGCTCAGCGTGCACATTTACACATTCAACAGTAAATACCCCCTAAGGATATAAAATAATCAATTCACTCGATGAATAGCACTTATTTCCATCGGGACAATGTTCAAAGTAAAAAGCCCGAAATTAAGGCACATCTATTAAAGTAAGGCACACGACACAACGGCGATTGTCCCGGCACAATGCGTGAGGAACGCCGACGTGTACACGCATCTCGAATAAAAAAAAAGTTGAACATTCGAAAAATGATCATTGTGCTTTCGGCCATTAGTGTTTCTGTTGAAAGTTTTTAACCACAAAGGCTTGGGCTCTCAAGCTGCCTGAAGGCACAAAAATAATTCGAGTAAATATTACAGTACTTTAAATTTTATTTATATTACACCTTCCTGTACATATCTTACATGTTATTTACAATAGCGTTTGCCAAAAAACGTGTTTTAAATATTTGGGGATGGGTTATCTACTAGCAAATATCAAATATTTGCAGTGACCGTGTTTGTAAATTGAGACGGGGCTGGGTGGCCCCTGTTATCAATACAAATGCCACTGAATGCATCAACCAAATTATGCAAAAAAACCGTTGACTTCAAAAAAGACCAAATGGTTTTAGGTTACTTATTTAGTAAAATCGAAAACCAAATCCATATAGGTGTATTAGGTTCGTTCGTGAAATGTAATCAGTTTCTCAACAAAGATTTGGTAGCGATAGGGAGGGAAATGTAGCACGGATTAAAATCTTTTTAGACTACTAACAAAATAGATAAACATTAGTCACTTTTATATGAAAACCTAAACATAAAATTTGCTCTGATTTTCACTAGTTTCTGCGCCGTACATGTTTTGAAAAGTGAGTGTCTCTTGTGTAAGTAAGATTGTTTACCATTTTTTTTTATTTATTTCCCTTGCAATTTTATGTTCTTGTTAAGTTTCCATTAGAGTAAAACCACCTAGGGTTTTTTTGTTAGATGTTTTTTCGATAACACAAGACAAGATCAAAAACGATTGCATTACAGAACAAACATTCGGAGAAATCTCAAAATTACGGGACTAAGTAAGAAATCAGAATCAATTTCCAACTAAACATTGTAATTTGGACCTTGAACTTCTAAGTTCAAAGTTAATTTTGTGGTGTTTGCCCGCGATGGGATTTGCGTGCACGCTGCAATCGCTGACCCACTGCCGGCAACCTATTTCGAAGCAAATTGAGTTCGTCCAATTCCATCAAAGCCGCGTCCAGCGTTGCATTGTAAAGCAGCCGGGGGACTCGCACTCCGTCATGTCGCCTTCTTGACCGATGTTGTTTGCGATTCTATGAACCTAATTATGGCGGACATTTTTAGATCTCATAGTTGGCCGCAAATGCGGCTCATCGAAACTTATCTTATGTGATGGTTCTTGCAAGTTTTCTGTGTTATTGTACGATACTTGCAATGGCAACTCAAAATCAAAATGAAACTGGTTTTTTTTTCATTCAAAATAAAAATGAAGCTGACAAATATACAATATTGAAAATTAAACACCTTATTCATACCACGTATCTTCTTTTTGGCAGAATTCCAATTGAAAAAAAATGTGTTGAATCTCCATCATGTATGTCCATTGTCCAATGCTAAATTTGCACTTTACTGATTGTTTTTTTAAACTTTCTACTTTACGTAAATTTGAACTTGGGAGCTTCCATATTATAATTCAAAGTTTCGCCAAGCTAGTACCGGTCGCTGGTGCTAGATAATCGTTAAAGATAGTTATTTAAAAATAAATCTTTTACTTACCTAAATTTAACATGAGGCCGCAGGTTGAGTTAGGTTTTTTTTTTTTATATTTCGTTATGCCTCCTTCGAGCATTATAACGACAAATTAAAGTCCTTCAATGGCACCGCAAACTAATTAAATGACGCAAAATATTGTCACTTTTTATCTTAACATTCATAGTCACGACGAAAACAGGCTGTATATCAGTAGCTGCTTAATAACTGTCAAAGTTATGATATTTGATGAGGTTCGTATCTGCGGTAGGTTGTCTGGCAAACACCGTAAAACTGTATCGGTCCACAGCGAACTTTATACGAATTTAACGACCAATAAATTTGCTTAATGTATTTTTTATTTTTGACACATTTTGTATGAAGTTGGAACTAATATTAATACATTTAGCTTAATAATTTGGAGGCGCATTTGGAAAATTTGGCAATCACTAACGTAGATATGTGTTTTTATAGTAATTTACAATTCAATTTTGACGACCGACTTGGTGTAATGGTTAAGAAGTTGGCTACTACACCAGAGGTCGCGGGTTCGATCCCCGCACAGTACAAACATTTGTGTGCATGAACATGTCTGTTTGTACTGGTCTGGGTGTCTCCTATGTATAATAAGTATGTATTTACAAAATAAAATGTATTTAAGTATGTTTATCCGTTGTCTAGTATCCCATAACACAAGCTTTAATTAGCTTACTTTGGGGCTAGATGGCGCTGTGTGGAATAATGTCCAGGGATATTTATTTAATTGTTTCTAATAAACTTATTAATTCTTTTAAAAAATTAAATATCTTAACAGCATAACAATTCATAAATAAATCTGAAAGCTCACCGAGACTCGTCTAAGCTCATCGGCTTGCTTGTTAAGTTGCAACGACGATTTTGACGATTTGAAAGTACTGATACAGTCTATTTAAATAAAGTTATTTGAGGTTGACTTTGAATAAAAAATACCAATTTGCTCTAAAGTGCCTACATTTTAACGATAGCAAAGACTCTAAAACTATCACTGGTTTTTTTTTAATTAATAATTTTAAGTTACAACGAAATAAAAACGGCAAAAACACATATTAATTACCAAAATTCGCTAAAGAAAAAGAACATATTCGTATGTAAGTAAGTAGTCTGTTTATGTTAGCCAGCCAGTTCGTTTATGTGATGACGAAAAAAGGTTGCTGCGTTCCTTTACACGCATCTTGTAACATTGTGCAGATAGCGATGCCCTACGATGCTAGTTATCTGAGTCGCATTTCGGATTAATGCATTTTATTGTCGTCCGCGAACCACTTTTATATCGCATTTGCATATTTTTATGGTTTTCTGGCGGTGAAATTAAAGTATTATAAAAGCGATGCAACTCTTTGCGATACAGTCGTAAGTCGTAAAATATTCCCGATCGTAAAATCGCGTGAAATAAAAACTGTCCGGGAAAAAAGTTGCCGACCCATTTAACTTTATTGGTATTCTATAGTTAGTACATCTAAGCGTCTTTATGTTCATAGGAACAAAGAGTAAAATCGAATGAATTTAGGGTTCATTGTTTTGTGAGTACAATCATGACCAAAATATCACATTCGCATTAGGGCCTATGTCAGTGGGGTAAAGTTCATAGCCGTCCTTTTTTCGCATGGCTGAACTGCATCTGTGGTTAAGGGTCCACATCTTGTTATTATTTTAGGGGTGAGACAGTAAATGAGGCGAGAAAATAGATCGTAAACACTGTTTTGAGTATGTCGTCTACGATTTATATCTTCGTAAAAATCACTTGCTCAGTTAAATTTAATAGCATATCGTTTAAGTTAAATAAAATATGATCATAATAAATTCATAGATTTTATCTTCGATTTGAATGGAACAAACGTACGAAAGAATTAGAGTCATATTATTGATTAGGATAGTTGGCGTAGATATCCAGTAAAATATACTGTCAAAATTCTGGCCAGTATCTGCTGTAAGACTTGAGAGTCCTGGGGGGCTAGCCAAGAGCAACACGTCACGATGATTTCTACAATAGAAATCGTTCAAATGTATGGGGATGACATAAGCGCCAGTGACAGCTTATGTCATCCCCACTTATTACATCGCTTATACCAAGTTAATTTCCTAAACTGGAGGGTGGCGAGCAATTTCGTCAGTCAATATCCAGCCTTTTAGATGCGTTAGTGCTAAGTAACGCTGACTGGCTGGAAATGAAAGATCATGTTACGAGATTGCTCGCTACGCTCAGTTTAGAGACTGAACTAGACAAGTTGTAAGGGGTTGTAATAGGGCCCCAGGTTATCTCGGCAACGCTACTGCCTGCCGCGTTATTTCTTCCCGCTTTCGGTGATCTTTTCAGTAATACGTCTACCACGAGTTGCCACTTTAAATTTACGTTATCGTTCGCGTAAAAAAAATGTATTGGGATTCTACATGACACGACAATGTCAAATCCCAATACATTTTTTTACGCGAACAATAACGTCAATTTAAAGCGGCAACTCGTGGTAGACGTACCGATATGGTCAGACTAATTCCGTTTCAGCCTGGAGTAAGCCTTTTGGATTTGGACCGTATATATGCTGAATTCCATAAGCAATTGTTGTGTAGAAGACATGCAATCCATCGCCCTCACCCGTTTAAACTCGCAGTGTGGTTTTGAAAGCACATATTTTATAAGTATATGTAAACTGAAATAGTATATTGTGTCTGTCTAACTGAAATAGTAATAGTTTATGTCAGAAAAGTATAAATAAACTGTTATGTTTTTTAAATTGTTGCGTATGAAAACTGAAAACAGCGATTATGCATTGTGATTTTTTAAAGTAATATTTTTTATTGATTATCTCATCATACCAATTTTAACATCAAAAAATTATGAAAATTCTACTCTTTTCCATTGTTCATGATGTTAAATCATCTGGTATCCAAAATTGCTGTTTTGGTATAAAACAACCTAACAAGGTTAATACACAAAAAGTCTGAAACGAAGGATTCCCAGAGCCACTAACGTTCTAAGAGTGTACCCTACTCTAAACATCTCAAGTAAAGTTTTATGTTCCAAATTATAGTCGGCAACCGTCTCGGATTCCTTATAAAAGGACAAATAAGGCGACATAGCTGCACAATTGCGCGATAGAGCGCCATCGCCATGCCGCGGTAGAGAATCACTCACAATGTAGACAACTCAATGTTTACTCGTAAACTTCGTAATTAGAGTACCTTCCCCTTAATCCTAAGAATGTGACACACTGGCCTTGAGGTTGGCCAGCTTTTCATTCGTATCTACTCAATCTTAAAATATTTTTTATTAAACATGGGATTGCGTTTGGCCTCTGTCTCGCCTGTTGGTAAGCGATGACGAGGCCGATGGTGGTACACCCAGAAAATTACTATTTACGCCTTGAAAATACCAAGGTTGTAAGTATCCGGAAACACAGACGCAGGGAGAGCTTTTCACTCCTTAGCGGTGCGGACCAGAAAAGACACAGCAAACCGTTGAGTGCGGGTTGCTGCAATAAGTGGTAAAGAAATTAGGCCCGAATTGAACCTACATCTCTACAAATCGGGCGACTGCTCTAACCAATGATCGAATGTAATTATAGCTGACCAGTTGAATTATTTATGTGTATTCAAAGATAATTGTCCACTAAATTCTAACTTCGCCCGCGTGACTTTCTCCCATTGACATGTGAAAATAAAATATAGTCTATGTCACTCCCTGATAATGTAGCTTTATTGTTGGTGAAAGTTCTGGAGCCTATTGAATAAATACAATAAAATAAATAAATATCTGGGACAATTCACACCAAGATCATCTGACCCCAAACTAAGCAGAGCTTGTACTATGGGCGTCAGAGACTGATAAACATACTTAAATATTTCTAAATACATACTTAAATAAATAATAACGCCCAGACACACAACAAATATAAATGTTCGTCACACAAATATTTGTCATGGGTGGGGATCGAACCCACGACCTCCGGCGCTAAAGGCAGGATCGCTGCCATTGCGCCAATACAAACAAATAATCAAATCTTACCTCTTTATATTATTGGTAAAGATTTACATATTTCATCATCATCATCATCATCATTCGCAGCTATAAGACGTCAACTGCTATATAGTATTTTTCAGAGTGGAGTGACATATGGTTGTAGGCGACCAGGATCGGTCATTGGCTTATTGATAAACGGGGCTACTAAGTTACTTAAAAACCAACCAAAAAATTTGTGCCATAGGGAAACAGTTATTTCTAATAGTCGGTCCGATCGTCTGTATGTCTGCGTTTCTTTGCGGCTCGTCCTCCTCGTAAACAAGACAAGTAAATGCACTAAACAAGACAACAAGAAATTCCCCTTAACCACGGATTATCTACTTAATAACGGATCGACTAAACGTCAGGGTTGTAAGAAAACAAAACTTACCCCTGAATTCCGAGGTGTCATTTCGAATTAAGAAGCCGTTAAATGCGCCCAATTAGCCAAACCTTCGTAGGGAATCTGCCTGGGGCCTTATTATAATCCCTTATTTCTTGTCAAGTTCCTTAAACTGAGCGTAGCAAGTAATTTCGTAAATAAAACTAAAGGGCTCGGTGACTCGTTTCTTTGTCGTACCATCCAGACGTGGAACGCACATGTGTTTATTTAATCTTATAGTCCCAAGTTCTTCAAGCATGGCGTGAAAAGGCATTTCTGCAGGCCTTCAAGATGAGAATGGCCTGCTCAGTGATTCCTTTGCGTTACTGTGCTTGTCAGCCTCATATCTGGACCTCACGACCGCTTTCCACCAGGTGGAGTGAGGTCATCTTGGTCATCTTGTGGCAATATAAAAAAATAAAAAATAATGATCTTCAATTTACAGATAGTCATCATCAGTTACCGGCACTAGCGCATTATCTAGGCTGGATATTTAATAACAAATTGCTGGCTACCCTCAGTTTAGGAAATTAACTTGACTGGATATCAGGCATTGTAATAACGCCCTGTGAACCTGTCAGGCCCAGGCATTAGCCGAGTGTTCTTCTTCTTCTTCTCGAGTCAATGGCAAATATAATATATTGATCTAATTTAATTTAAACGGACCCCGCCCAGAACCTAGCGACTTTTAGCGCAGCGGCATTCGCCATGTACAGGTCTTCCATTTCCATGTGCAGGTGGTTGGGCACTGTGGGCACTCGAGCATATGAGCCATAGTTTGAGGTGACCAACCACAGTCACCGACCTTATTAGCCGAGTGAGGCTCATTTCATTTTGGACATCGTGACAGAGCGTTGTAGGTTTTTACCTCTGTGTGTTTTTTCGTCAACTGGCTATTTGTGATTTGGTTTTATTTTCGTTTTACAATGGATGGTTGCGGATGGAAGTGAATCAGTTTTCAGTTATTAGTTTTCAAAGAAATTCTTACCTATTGGGAAATTATGTTGAAGAACACGTGATTGATTTTTCACCTACATATCTAGTTAATGGTCGCCATAATACCTGCTAATAAATGTATCGAGAGTAACTTGAATATTTTGGGGATTGATCGCACGACCTATCGTATCACTATCAACCGAGCTAACAAGCCATGTCAGAGTTCAATAACTAATCTTGCAAATAACTTCCATATGTTTTAAAGCAACTTAGAGCATTAAAAGCAAACGACCGGTAGTTAAAGGAGTTTTATTGAAAGTATAGTGTCTAGTTCAGAAATTCTTGGAAATAGTTAAGGTTCACTACATAATAACATTTAATTGCTAATACTTAGCACTCAGTTTATGTGTAACCTCTTTTATATGAGAAGTCAAAACCAAAATCTACTGACTAAAGAGGACACAGCATGGTCGAGTGAATGGAAAAATCGGTAATTGTAAAATCTATTTCTGTCTTTTGCAAACCTCGAGCGAGGGCGATAGAGCAGCTGCAATCCGGACCGAAATGACCTATCAAAAGTACACAAAACCGATGTTTCGTAGGCCCCTGATCCCTTTTCGAAAAGTTGATTAATTTGGTTACTTTTTTATTAAAAATTAAAGAAGGTCTGTGGTCGTGTTCCTATGTTTTCCTTTTTTAAAATCAGCCAACTTTGTTTGCTGTATGTTTGAACACAGCTGAAAGTCTGGCCTTTTTTTCGGTTTTTGAAGATTCATATCTCTTTTAATAATTAGTTTATGTAAAAAAAGGTAAACACAGGGACATGCTAATAGTGTCAATAGATTTTTTGGAAAAAAAATTATTCCTCTACTAGCAATATCCAGGGAGAAAACAGAGGACTACACTTGAATTAAAAAACGCGTAATGGTGAGCAAAACATGAATGTGTATGGTATTTTGGGTATTTAGTATCACCTTAGTTTCAATTATCTTTTCCATCAAACAAAACTTACCCTGTCTGACCTGTTAAATAAAACGAATACCCTTCAGTCCTTGCGCTTTAGACAGTCTCCTGCATTACTGCATAGGCTTGAGATCAGTCTAGGCCTTTGCAGCCGACCTGACTCCGCACGTACGCAGGATAGCAGTGACCTGCATCATTGCAATTTGGATCTTACATGAACAGCATAAGGTGCTCACATATGATGAGGTGATATGCTGTCGTAACACTTGAATATAAACAATTGGCGGCTCCCTCGATGCCAGATGGTCACTTCAGGATATCCGCCGTAAGCCTAACCTTTATAGCACCTTAAGATGCCGAGCACGCGTCTTTTCTACAACACAAGGGCGGATGGACCATGAATAAGAACTGTTTATAGTCCAATTAGGCGTTTATTGGCTCATTGTTTTAACACTATTCGCGGTATTGCGTGTTGACATATGCAAAATTAAGTTAGGCACAGTCTAGTTGGCATCCGGTGTCAAATCCTTGATGGTTCTTGGAACGGAGTTGCAGTGATGATGAATAAATTGTCAGTGAGTACTTGACGCTTGTTTACAATTAAGAAGATTGAGTGTTGAAACGCATGATAACAAATTGCCTTAGAATGCAAATGTTTAAATAAAATGTGGTTAAATGTTAAACTCGCTTTTAGTATCCTCGAAGTCATGCGCAGAAAAGCAAATGGGAAAATTAACGCTTGAAGTTAACTATTTAATTAACCTTTATGTTATAGCAATACAATCTAATTATGTGAATATAAATATTATTAGCTGGTCAATCTGTCTCAACAGATATCTCCTACGAAAACCATTTACCAACCGTTTGCTTAAAGGTTGGCAAAAACATGGAAATTTGTTATTGTAATGCCATAAAGCACGGGCCATGTTATTCAAATTGAGGCGAAAATTTTCTCGGAATGATTCGCGATGGTAATACGCATGCTTACGCGCATATACATACGCGTTGATTAAGCGTAAGCGCAGAATAAAATTATGTGACCGGCATTTATACGGGCATCGACGGTGGCCCGGCCGTTTGTATGGGCTGCAGATAGGCTGCGGCCTGTTGGTATGGACCAGAGTTATTCGGGATCGGTTTGAAGAGTTGCGTTGTGCAATCTAGATTAAAGTCTTGGAAATAACCGTGGGTGTAATGCCCTATGACAATGCACTGAAGTATGTTCTGATTCGATGTTAACTATGGGTTGAGCAGTCCGCACCTAGAGGTTTGGATAAAATCTAATCGTTGTCTTAGTCGTCTCTGAGGTATATGTATCGGTGTTCCAGGTCAGCCTCTATGCAAAACCAGCGGTTAAAATTGGGTTTAACCCCTTACAAAAATACCTGCCACTTTCATTCCGACCTAACGGTTGCGAATCCACATTACGAAGGGTGGTCAAATTGGGGTAACTTTTCTGGCGATTTAACATTCCCGAATTCGGGACTAAAAGAAAAGAAAATACAATTTATTCACCACTAAAAACGCTATGTATTATTGCAGTCTACCGACAATGCCACCTAAAATGTAAAAGCTAAGTGTTCAATGTTCAAATACTGTTTTGATCGTTTATTTTTGCAAGAAAGTTTATTCATCTTAAAGGTCTTCCGCGGTTACACTGACATGAACTTGCCTTTATAAGGACTTATAAAATAAGTATCAAATAAAATAAAATAAGTTAAAAAACTTTGAGGTTGTGTGTTATGTTTGGTTGTGTTGTTCAGAACGGTTCATGCTGTATTCCTAGCAATTGTGATCTTCTCCACAATGCGTGAATGTGAGGATGAAGCAAATCACCCAGGCATTTCTCTCATTTTGTAGCCAATTACATGTGAAAATGTATGGCAATCTTAAGAAATCCTTTATACCAAGGTGATGAGATTTACAGATATTGCAGCAAAGATTGTTTTATGTTAACTCATCAGAGATAAGCCAGACGGAGCCTGTAAACACGGCCTAATGAGATATAAACTGCTTCAAGTACATTAACCACTGCTTAATTACATCGTATAATTTTGTAAGTAAATGACATAAAATTAGTTTACTATAATATTAACGTTTTACGATATATTTCATTGGCACCGGCCGTAAAGTCTGACAACCAGTTTCTGGTTAAAACGTTGCTTAGGAACTAGCGGGTTATATCTAGGAATGTAGTATTGCTATGCGATAAAACCTTGCTAAGTAAGGAACTGTTACCCACTGCTACCAAGTTGACAACCTATGCTTTAATATTTACCATATTGCTTCATCAAATATATTTTATAATAAATAAATATAAATATGCGCCAGACGACAACACACCTCTTGTAATGGTCTCTAAGTAGGGATTAATATCCCTGTGTAACGAGGTTCCACTCAAGGAAATAAGCCAAGGGCGTCTCCCAGCACACCCAGACCCGAGTCAATTTAGAAAAGATCGTTTCCTGAATTGACCCGACCGGGAATCGAGGCGAGAAACCGCGCACTACGCCAACCGTGTCGTCAAACCGTTTTGAAGCTGAATAGGAGAGGAAACCTATGAAGGATCCAAATGTGCAACAAAGCTTGACTCATAAGTGTTCCGTTCCCATTTGTCAGACAGATTGTCCTGGTGGCCCCATTCAGGATAAGTATAGTCTTGGAAATAGAAGTCGTAAGTATTTGGATGAATGGAACCACTTGTTTAGAATCAGGAGGTTAGCAAGCTTGTTTGCCACCAAAGTATATCAAAAAAACTGAAAATAAATAAATAAAATAAATATGTGCCAGACAACACACCACTTGCCATGGTCTCGAAGTAAGGATAAATATCCTCGTGTTACGAGGTACCAGACAGGGAAATAAGCCAGGGGCGTCTCCCAGCACACCCAGACCCGAGCCAATTTAGAAAAAGTAATTTTTCTGAATTGACCCGACCGGGAATCGAACCCGGGACACCACGGAAGCCAAGGCGAGAAACCGTGCTACAGCACACTGCGCCAATCGTGTCGTCAAATAAAGGATTTTTTAAATGCAAAAAAAATTGACTAGATATGAATATTCACGATCTTGCTACAAATAATTTTACGACTAAGTAATAAAAATACTTGTAGCTGTAACTTCACACCTGTAATTAGCTTTATTAATACAACTAAAAGCACACAGGTATCGTTAATTAGGAAAAATATAGTGCTTGGTATAACTACTTAAAGACGTGACATTATCTTACTTTACATGCGATTTGCTATTTAACCACGTCGCTGCAACAGTGTGCAAACCTGACATTTTGAATAATTATGAATTTCTATCTGTGAATAAATATGACAGTACTGTAAATTCTCACCGGGTAAAGCGATTCAAACAAGAGCATTCAATGAAACAGCAGCAACAGTAAAATGATGCAGGACTACTCTAAGGGCTTATGGTCAGGTTCCAAATTATTTTCAAAGAAGCTTGAAGCTCTAAATCAGAACGCCAAACTTCAAGCTTCTTTGAAAATAACAGAGCTACTTGGACTCTTATAAAATGAGACGCACCCTATGAGCCTTAAATAAAGATAAGACAAGTATAGTTTATTGTAAGGAGGCGATAAAATCAACCATTATAAAACATTGCAAAATGGGTCATATGTCAGCAGCATAAAGGTACTATTTGGAACCAAGCTGCCGACTGCAACTGCAGTGTCCCATTGTTACACTATCAAGAGACAATGGGACGCTGCACGTGCTGTCGGCAGTTGCAGTCGCATCCAAATAGTACCTGAAGGTGGGCACCTTAAGGTACTATTTGGAATGGATGTGTAAAGGTTGATGTGAACGCCTCTGTATAACTAAAATGAATTACAATAGTATTTAATAATAAGCTAAAAACTGATTTCGAACAATTTAGGCGGCCTTATTGCTATCCTCATATAAATCAGTAACTAATTAACTCTCCACAAACCACACCCTCAAGATAGTTTAAATTAAGGATCTGTGTTTGCCTTTGCACTACTCGATCCTGTCACCCACCATGAATTTTCCTATGATCTTAAAAGCCTAAAGTCAAAGTCAGAATATTTTTATTTAAATAAAGCTACTATAAGCACTTTTAAATCGTCAAACTTACAGTAACCAAAATTATTATAATGGGCATGAATAAATTATCAACATAATACGTATACAGTAATTAAATAAACGTGACTCTACCACCGGTCAAAAGGCTGATTCTGTAAAATAAGATGTTTTCAAATGGAAGAAAACACGATCTTATTTCCAATTAGCATACTTTTCACTAATAATCCAATAATTAGGTAATCGATTGCATCATCGATTGTCTAAATCGTCAACACAAGACAATGCGATTGCGACATCGCCACGGTGTTTGTAAATATGTGTGTGAATATAGTATTCTTGTAATGGAGCATTGCAATAACCTTTTTAAAACAATATCATTTGTAGAATTTTCTATTTGTGGTTGAGTTCTTTCGGCCTGTATCTCACTTGAGACTAAAAGTACTTATGAATTTGAAAGTAATAAATGTATGGGTGGCTGTTGAAGATATAACCCCTTATTCATAATTAGGTTTAGGGTAACGATACTCAAAGCCAGATATAATGTAAATGGTTCTCACATGAATGAGTACCCAATAATTTAAATCACACACAACCACTGGCTGGTACTAATCAGTATCACTAAACAAAACAAAATTATTATAGATAACTCATTGACTTAAAGTCTAACATTCGAGCTACGAAATAATTCATTAGTCCACCAAAGCAATAAATTTTGTACAAAACAACTGATATAGTGAAAGCAGTAAAGTTAGAAGTATTTACCGCACTTGAGTTGATGCAAGGAAGTTTTAAGTGCAGACGCAGACGTGTATACGTGGTTCTATAAACAGCCCTAGGTTGGCGATGGCGGACCTTCCGGAAGCAGGCGTAGTTCACACTATCTGGGCACTTGGTTAACCGCAGCCTGGACGGGAAACTAGGGGAACTCGTTGTTGTATCACTTTATAGACGCGGTTTGGTGCAAAATATAGTTGGACGCACAAGCTACTGTACAAAATTTTAGGTCTTTGATTGTTAAGAATATCAAATAGGAAAACATGATAAAGTTAAAGATAAAATATTTATTTGTACAAACATGTTACATTTTTGGTTCTTATTTTCAGGCATCGTGCATACATGTTTAATCGATCTATCGATATACAAATGTTATGATATCGTCATGCGTAACTAGTTGACTAAAAAGTTAATAAAAACATTAAACACTTACTATGCGATTGAAGTAGGTACATTTAGAATAATTTCAATTCAATTACAATTCAATTCCAAGCCTATCATACAAAAATAAAATGTCAGTTCATTAAACAAAAAATAAATGAATAAATGTCCGTCCATTATACATAAATAGGGAATCAGTCAAATGCATATCCTTAATCTGCGGTCAAATGTTAACAAAGTCACAAAGCATGATTATTGAATGTTAGTAAGCGGTTATACTCAAAGCATACTCCTAGTATGTATTGTGAATACGAGCCACGAGGGCGACGTCGCAGTTACGTTGCCGAATGCCGACCCTGTTAAGGCTAGGGGCAAATTTTGGGTAGTCAGCAAGACGTACAGTCAACAGCAAGAGTGATAATCGAACAAAATCCCACATTGGTTTTATGAATAAAAGCTGCATATAAAATATTACCAATTCAAATACTACTACAGGCGTTCGATAAGTAAGTTTGATTTGATTTGAAATAGCCACTATACTACTCGTATTTCATTTACCTTAATACTTCGCAATTGAATATGCTTATTAGTTTTGGTAAAATAAAATTCATCATCAGTTTTGACACGTTAAACCATCACTTCGTATGCTAATGAACAGACAGTCAACAACTGTCTGTACATTGGCTCTTTCAGTTGTCCAAACGAAAGCTTTCTGATGAGCTCGTGTCAACAAAACTGCTTAACTAATGCCCGGACGTCAAACAAAACTGAGCAGTTCTTTCATTTCTAGCCGTCCCTTTTATTTCTGTTGACTTGTGACAGAGCAGCATCAATTTGCGGTGTCCTCAACTTTTGATTAGCATTCGTGGATACGTGCTGTCCATAGGCGCAGTTCACAGTATCTGAGCATGCGGTTAACCGCAACCTTTCGAAGGGAAACTATCACCCTAAACTTGTTTTGGTCGCGGTATCCGCGCAGTTTGTTTGGCAGCCGTACAAAATCGACCCACGAGACCGATTGACGGAATTAAACATGGTCGAAGCTTTTGTGAGCCTTTCAAATTATGAATGTTAATCTGTGTCATAAAAATATGATCCTTGTTTACTAATTCAATAACTAAAGACCTACGCAGTTGTTTTTGAAACAGTGCGTTCATCGGTTTTGAAGTAGTTTTTTAGCACTTTTCGGCATCGAAGAGAAATTTCGTTATAAAAACTAATCTTTATGGTAGTTTAAACTGTACGTGTCATTCAAAATGACATACCTTTATATGTAAAGCAGTACAAACGCATTTAACTTATGAAATTTTACAAAAACATCTAAGCGATTATCATGTTACTTAAAACTTCGCATCTTTGAAGCAAATAAGATCTAAATAAGTTACTAAGAGCTAGCTAAGCTTGTGATTGAAGTAGCGAAGTTTAAATTGATAGGCCCTCTTTGGTTCAACTGCCCCCGATTCAGAACAAAGTTATCGACCGATTCGGTTATTTTCTTTTATTTTTAATGCATTATTTGAGTATGGGTAGTTTTATATAATTAAGTTTATGAAAACTAAAGCCCTTTGGCTTTAACATATACAAATATTGATTGCTACCGTTAAGCGGGTAATTTACTATAATTAAAACAAACTTACCGAATCGGTCGATAACTTCGTTCTGAATCGGGGGGCTGAAAAGTGCAAAGCGTACACAGACAGATATATTATTTCACACTTCCTAAGCATCCAAAGGATAGTGCCCAAGTTGGCCTATGAACCAACAAACATTTGACATTTGTCATAATTCTGGCCATGATTTAAGACATAATTATCACTTATTAGATTGTCACGGACACTTCTGATTTTTGAAATCAATATTAAAAATACTAAAAAGATTTATCGTACGAAAACATTTTTTTAATACCATTTATATTGCTTCGTCTGTGCTCTCTGTTGTTTAGCCATTGCAACAATATTTTAATTTACTTTAACTTGACAAAACCTTGTATGTGCAAGAAAATGTAGTTGTGAACTTACTGAAGTAACTTACTAAACTCTTAAAAATGAGTAATAATACATTACTGTCAATGCGATAGATGTTAATCAACTTTTTATTTTAAATCAGAATATATATTGGCTTTAATCAGCTTTGTGCGAAGCCAAAAAAAAAGAAGCTGGTTGACTTGACACTTCAGCGCAAAAAAAATACCGGCATCTGTCTCGTATTTTTCGCTTTCAATTTGCAATGCTGTGTTATTGTTTTTATATCAATAATTTTAGTCTCTGTAGTGACCTACCTCCTTTTATATTTAACCGTTTAAAGACTTTGGTACCTGCACATAGCTAACTCATCAATAATTACGGATTTACGATCATCGCAATGGAATGAACATTTTGTGTGAATTGTGGCTCAGCTAGTGGTTCCATGGTACTGGCAGAAGTGGCAGATAAACAAAATATTTGCTTGAAGAACATTAGTCCCACTCACGTTATTAAAACTTCGTATTATATTATTAAATATAACCTCAAAAAAATTCAGTTTTTTAATATTTAACGAGTTCTCAGAAGTGTCCGTCCATAAACTACGTTTAGACACTGAAGTGTATGTATTTATGAACCCTAAGAGGTATTTTTCATGGCTGTTGGTTCTTAGGCAGCAATGTATGGGCGAATGTACACTATCCTTTGGTAACAGCCTGCCAACAAACCACAAAGTACAATATATGTAGTTATTAGACAAAAACGAGACCACATAACCTTAACTGCTATGATCCCAAGTCAGGTTTTTCCTAGTAAAAAGATATATGTGCTAAATTACTGAATATCTATTTTGTCATCTAATCAAGCAATAAAATTATGAAAAGAGTAAAGAATGTTTTTTGAAGTACTTTGAATGAAAATTGCAAATTCAATTCCTGAAGATATTGACGATGAAACAGAAGGGAAATAGCTCATAGAAACTAAGGACAACGTAAAATATTGATACTTTTTACTTTACGATACTTTTCCAGTTTTATGTGAGTAAAATGAGCAAAAACTTAATTAGTCAGTAAGTGCTTGAAGATACAACATAATAAATACTGACAACGCGACGCAGAATTTTAAATTTATTCGTACAATAGAATTACACTCATATGTGTATAGAGATATAAAGACTATATTTTGTTTTGAAATAATGCTGATTTTTGAGAATTAACTGCTGAAATTTTTAGTAGATGACATGAAGCGGTATCTGCTTTCCCCCTTTATGCATAAAAACCTAGTGCTTCAAGAACTTTACCATAGTGAAAACAGTGTTATAGGACTTGTATTTTTTATGAATATGGGGTTAAATATCTTTCCGTCACATATGGCTTCTTCGCTAAGCTCACATAACGACATGAATTCTAAATTTCCCGGACTAGTTCCTAGTTTCCCTTGAGTTGTTCTGATGGTAGGGGCGTCTGCTTGCAAAGCCACTTTCATAGCGGCAATAAAAAGTTTTCATTGGCCCACGTCAACTTGAAGGAGGTTTAACTTAAACTTTAGTTTATCTCTGTTTTACGGCGCTCCTTCTATACCTCGCGTCTACCTCATTTGAATTGTTAAAATATCCTTTAACTTTGATAAGTTCTTCCACGGTTTCCTAACTGAAAGTTCATAAAATATTTTTATAAAGGTTTGAATAGTGCGGTCAAGTAGCTCGCGTAATCTGTATTTCATTTGGATGTGGTTGAAAAAATATAAGAATCTCTAAGAAAATTACAATAAACAAAAAGAGTAATGCAATAAACATAAATAAAAACGTGAAACCAAGATCACCAAGCCCTAAACTAGCTAAAGTTTGCAGTTTTACGATTGTGAATAACAAAAAATTCACCTGCATAGGCCGGTAGTATTTTAGAACAAAACTTAGCAATCACGAAATTCTGCAAATGTTTGCCACCCTTGAATGCAAAACAAAAGTAGCCGATGCGTACGACATCTGTAGCATAAAGACACCGGCCTCACCTAGAGCATCACCACAGACTACTTACTACGTAACAGATAACTCACATCCATAGAAAAATGTTTCTTATAAAATCCTAAATGCGTGCTGTCATGTGTGATGTGACACATATATTGCTATGGCAACCTCTTTCCATATAGATGTTGGGGGGCTAGCCAAGAGCAACACGTCACGATGATTCCTACAATAGAAATCGTTCAAATGTATGGGGATGACATAAGCGCACGTGACAGGGGGGCTCCCTGTAGTCAGTACGTCATTGCGTCAGTTCAACCGCAAAATTGGCGTACAAAACATTTATGTGACGAACATTTGTGTTTGTTGTGTGTCTGGGTGTTAATTTATCTATATAAGAATGTATTTAGAAATATTTAAGTATGTTTATCAGTCTCTGACACCAATTATACAAGCTCTGCTTAGTTTGGGGTCAGTTGATCTTGGTGTAAATTGTCCCAGATACATTTTTATTTATTTATTTAAATGCTCTACGCGGCTGTTGACAACCAACTGCCAAATGAGTCATGGAATACCCGGCGGCTTGAAGGTATTTATCGCGCGTAAGCACATGCAGTGACAGAGGCCTGGCATCACTTACGTGTTGCCAACCTTTAAAAATATTTTCAAACCCCTCTTGAGAACTCCATTCTATAGGTCACTGGGAAAACCTCGTAAGGACTCTTCCCCAATTTAAGCGATTTTAGAAGATAAGCATCTAAGGAAGGAAGCATCTCCGAAACAGAACTGCGAGACCATAGTGGATGCAGAGTCGGTGAACTCATGTCGATGGCCGTGGGCATCACATCGAACAGTTCTCCTAAACCAAATCTGTTGTATGAGCGAAAGCCTGTGCACAGTGGAATTCCAACGGCTAATTTAGATGAGACGTGATCTTGAGATCAGTGACCAGGCACATTAAAACGATTTACGTACCACATGATCACATCAAGGCGGGCACTGATCATTTTGACGTGCAAACTGTCCATTTTAAAAACCATTCATCACTTCAAAGGCGGGTCGTTATAAACCACTTGCATTATTTTACCAATTTTTTTAGCTCTTGATTATGAAACCTTGTGCTGATACTTTAAGGTTGATATTCGTGTGATTTGTTTGCTCGCTCGGCGTAATGTGACTGCGCAATGGGTGGGGACTGGCTGACAGATATTAATGATTCCTAGAGCGGGCTGGTAAATATTGTATGTACTAAGCCAGGAGTGCTCAAGCTTGCTGCAATGCTGGCGATCTACCTAAATATTGTAAGACTCCGATCGTTTGACTCTGAGAAGCTGCAAGTAAGTTTATGTCATTTTTTTTATTTAAAAGTTATCACGATAAAATAAAGTGATAAGTAGATTATTCTGGTCTGGCCTCATTGATGATCAACTAAAACAAAATCTCTGATCAGAACAGATCTACTGTTCTAGTAAATATTTTTTTGAGATCGACTGAAAAAGCACTCTCGGTCAACTGTTTGAGCACCCTTGTATGAAGCGGTAGGGTCGTTCACCGCCTTGGCCTAGGCCTTAGCTTGTTAATTGCAAGGCCAATGATGAATTTACAGCCGATGTTAGCAATTTAAATGGCGAATCGCAATAATTTATAGCTAATTAGTCATTTATTTAATTTTTTGTCTTGAGATTCAAGTGTAATTGACGGAGAACAACATGCTTTAAGCTTGATGTGAATTTATTCGCATCGATTAGCATTTTAAGTCTTGGAGTTTGTTGTGTAAAGTGACCTTTAATAATAATCAAAAGCCAAAATATTACAATAGCCATGAAACTTGGGTAGTGTAAGTACCTAATTTTTATTAACACTGGGATAAAATATTTAGATGTTAAAAACCGTTAAAATATTTAAAATTATATTTCATGAATTTTAAAATGGCTGACTTTCTTTTTGATCGAAGTGTGTAGTAACTCTCTTGTAATGAAGGCCATAGGCAATTACTCGTACTACCCGTATGTTATAAAAAAAGAAATCTGTTAGAAATCAATCACGAATGCATTCGTGCTTCACTTACAAACTCAAAATATAAGTTGTACCAAACTGTAAATCAATCATAATACAGTTCTGATTAACTTTGAACAATTAAAAACTCGATGTATCAAGTACTACTAAGTCTCATCGTTCAACCGTGTACAATTATGAGCTTTCGTAACGTGAAGGATCAACTAACAGTTTGGAATCATTGTAGCAGCAAAACGTTGTTGAAGATATTAAATTATTTCTTCGAAATATATTTGAAATGCAGTCGAGCGTATTCATGTAATTAGTGAACTCCCATCTTGAATTTTCATTGGTTATGCCTGCTTACAACGCTTTTGCGATTAAAACGTATTAGTATACTTCACCAAAAGACAACGAACCGCAGGTTGAAAGTCTACAATCAGTGTGTTATCGGCATAAGTACGTTTACGAGTCGTGACTATGCACCTCAAGAAAGCTCAGAAACTGGTCTGCTCAGGTTCACCATAATTTGGGTACCTACCGTAATGAAAACTATATTTATGTTCAAACTGATGACTCTGGTTACAAAGGCAAATGTTGTATGTGACAACCTGCATTGTAAAACACCTCTTTTTAAAGAGCAACTACAGAGTTTCTTGCCGGGTCTTCTCAGTGGAATTAGCCTTCCGACGCCCGTCTACAAATTATTATGTATGTATTACAATTAGTATATAGACTTTTTTAATATTATGGATGTTTATAATATAGCTAAAGTTCAAATATTTGATGACGATTCAAAAGAACTGTTTCAAAAATGATCTAGATGAAAAAAGTATTCTTGAATTTTGAATTTTGCTCAAAGTCAGTGAGCTTCAAAGAGAGGGCATGCTCGTTGTTTCCCTACGTGACCGAATCAGAAATAAAGAAGTACGTAGAACCTAAGTGCCGGATACGACGTAGAACAGCGGGTGAGTAAATTGAATTGGCATAGGGTTGAATAGGAACTGATGGTCGTTGGGGTAGACAAGTTCCGGATTGTAGACCTTCTGAAGGCACGGGTGGGACGGCCACCTACATCCTTAGAACTGTTGCTCTTCATCGAATCGTTCGTACCCAATTCGCTGGCATCCAAGAGTGGCTTTGCTATCAAATGGTCTTTGTACAGAAAAAATATCTCCTAAAACCCCTCAGGCTGTTAAGCGGGGCTTACTCGGCGACATGATTGGCGTAGTGCGCTGTAGGACGGTTTCTTGCCTTGACTAACGTAGTGTCCCGGGTTTGATTCCCGGTCGAGTCAATTCAGGAAATGATCTTTTATAAATTGGCTTGGGTTGACGGAGAGGCGGCCTTGACTTAATTCCTTGGCTAGTACCTCGTTAACACAGGGATTTTTTCTCTACTTCGAGACCATAACAAGTGGTGTGTTTTCTGGTGCATATTTATATTTAATGAGTGTCAATAATTTCCCAATCCACGATTATTTGTCGCTTTCTTCAAGGTGTTACTGTACTATTGATAAAAAGTTATTAGCAATACCATTCAATTGCATTGTATTTCAGCAAAACACCGATAGCAGCAACAATGATTTCCTTTTGCATAGTAAGCCTTAGGTTTCATCTGAATTTAATCATTAATCTCCATCTTTAATTATAAACGTATTCTCCTCAAAATAAGTACAAACAGACCACCGAAGATTGATTTATATGAAACATACTTGTTCGCTTACGATTTATTTCCAATACTTTTTTCACTACAACTGTTTGATTGGTTGATAACTATTGCGATTTGTAAAACAACGTTTATAATGAAATACAGTTTAAATGAACTAGTTTTCAATGGCTATAAATAATGATATGAAAACGAGCTCATTGAAACAAATGAATTTAGACTTGCTTTTATTGTGTGTTAAAATTTCTCATTTCGAATTCCAAAATAAATATTTGGTAACCAATTGTTTTGAATTATATGAATGGTTTATATTTGAATCCGTAAACGTAACGTAAACATACAAATGCTCAAGGTAACATGTTCATTAAGAAGCTTTATTTAAGCTTGAGTTCTGAATAACACACCCGTTTTCAATAATTACGAGAAGCTACTTATACAACAGTACAGGGGCCTTATAACAATAGCGAGCAAGTTCGTCAGTAAATATCCAGCTTAGAAGATGTTTTAGTGTCGGGTAACCGCTGACTGGCTGGAAAAGAGAGATTATCGGGGGGCACGGCAGTGCCCCCGCCAAGTCGAGCGCGAAGCAAAACACTGCCGTACCATCCTTTACTGGAACCATTTCGCCGCATTTTCAGGCCCCTATTTGAGAACCTCTGGATAAGACCAGAACGCAGAAATTTTCGTCATCCAGTAAGCTATAATCACATACTTAATATCTAAAATTTCAAGTACATGTCATGACCTACAGTCATTTAGTTCCGAAGTTAAGCGAAAGCAAAGTTTCGCATTTATGACACTCACTCACTCATGATCATAAAATAGAACTAGTACTTCCCATAAACTCAGAGAGCTGAAATTTGGTACAGAGTTAGGGTTTAATGGCCACATAAAGGGAAAACTACAAAAACTAAGATAATCGAAGATCTGGCTGACACAAACCGGCTACGCGTGCCCGGGTACGCGCTATCCGTACGCAGCTTTATATAATAAATTAATATGCCCAAGTTTCTACAAAAAGAAGTGAAATCCCACCAAAAACATTCTGTAAAAAAATAGCCAAGTCTCGATGGAGCTGCTTGTTTATCTCTAAAAAGTAATGAAATCTAGACAAAGTCGTGCCAAGTCTAAGGTTCCTTACTGCGATTTCTTTATTATTATAGTTAATGTTGTACGACTTGGCCGTTGAAGGGTACATCATCATCATCATCATCCGTGCGGTCTATCCCGGTTGTAAACCCATACTTTTCTGTGAGGTCCCAGGGTCCGCCTTTCTTATTTTCTTGGCCCACTACGCACGGTCTTGTGCATCCTCAGTGGTGATTCTGTTGGCACGCATGTCACCCTTGACGACGTCGAGCCACCGCTTCTTTGGTCGACCTCTTCTACCGGTACCTGGCGGGGGCGGCATGGCCATTGGCCTTGGCATTACCAATACCAGTATGGGCTATTATCTCGCTCAACAAACATAGGTAGTTACAACAGATATAACATTACGTGTAAACGCAGCTTTATCAAGCCTACAATTGACTGGTTATTCAATCAACGTTTTCCATCGTCAATGGGTAGCGGTTCTGGCGACAGATTGGTGCAATGGTGTCATGGAGCACCTGGTTTTGTACTTGTGTACCCTTCAACGGCCAAGTCACACAACATTAACTATAATAATAAAGAAATCGCAGTAAAGGTTCCTTACTGCGATTTCTTTCATTGCGTTAAATTATTGACATGTTGAATCTACATTTCTTTATTTTACTGCTGTATTTTGAATGTGATACTGTCGATTATTTTTGATATCGTCTAAAACGTTACGCCACGTCTGCTTTTGGTCTGAAAGTAATTTAATTCATTACTTGAACATGATTAATTTATATTGATGACAGAATGCATTCGAAAACTTTTCACATTTAGGTATAGAAAAAAAAAACAATGCTGATTGGTAAAATAAACGGTGAAAATCGTAAAAGGTCCCTGAATTAATTCAAAGCACAATACAATGAACTGAATAGGTAATATTACTTGCTGAAGCTCGCAAAGGACGGGAAAATGATACGCTTGCCCGTTAATTTACATTTAATTAAGTTGAAAATCCTCATTAAAATTGCAATAATGGGTTGTTCTAAAACAATGCAACAGTGACGCGCGTCCGGTGATACTGCCTCAAGGGCCGATTGTTCTGTGGTTAATAACTAGCAGTTGTGTTGTCCAGGGTTCTCAATAGGGCACTTTGAATTATAGAGTAGGGAACTGTTAGAGCAACAGTTGTGAGACTTAAATTGGGTGCAACGGATTTCGTGCGAGTCGGCGTAGGGATATAATATTATTTTCGATTTGTGAAACTTTGGTATGATATACATTTTATTGTTTACGGAAACCATCATAACTAAAATGTTCTTATTGCACATCGTTATGTTCGTAAATTATAAAAAACCCCTGGCCGGGTGAACAAATCCGAAAACACACTTTGCTGACTTGATACTCACTAATAAGAGCAACTTAGTGCGTTTAAGTGAATGTTAACAAAAGCTAAAGATAGTTAGTGAAGTAAGTTACTAAAGTTGTGTTTATTCCGAGTTAGCATATCTATACAACACGGTGATCCCTTGTTTCACAAACAGAATTTTCATAGAATTTTGGCTTACAGAAAAGGTTTTATAGAATATTCGGTTCAAATATTTTCATTTAGAATATTGTTTTACCGACTATTTACTTCATAGAATATTCAGTCCACATATATTAATGTCAAATAATATTGTTCCAACGACTATTTACTTCACAGAAATTAAATTAATTTAATAACAGACATTAGTTCAAAAAGCCTCTGTTGGTAAGGTTAGGTTAGTACCTACTGTGACCACATCGCACGAGCCGAGCGAGCGTAGCGAGCGTGCCGCGGCACAACCGGCGAGTGCCAGAAGCGAATTTTCGGCAAATGAACTTAGGTGGCAAAGAAAAATGTTCTCGAAAATACTTCTTACAAAAGCCAAACATTATGAGCAATAATAAAACTAGATTTGATATTCTATGGTATGAATATTCTAAGAAATAAATTTCACTTGTAACATAACTCTATGATATTCTTTGAAGTAACTATTCTGCGTATTAATTATTCGATGAAATGCTATATGAGAAACATTTTATAATACGTAATACTATCAATCGATTTTCTATAAAACAGTGTACAACTATACAACACACTAATAAGTTCGATCAGTAGAAATCATTAAAAAGTTTGGAAGACAACCTTTTAATTAAACTGTGTGAATGTCAATCCCATTTCAATAATTTTTACTGAGATGTAGTTACGAGTACTAAAGTATTATTGCAAAGTGTTATTGCTCTTGGACGTAACCTATGGGATTTAAACACAGTACCTCAAGAAACTGAAGCATTCTTTTATAGTGACCTAAATGTTGACTACCCAGTTCTTGTCATCCCTGTCAACAATGTCGTTTACGCGCTACGTGACCGTCTCGGCGGAAGCAGAGAGCTGATAACACTATCACTATGTGTGTACGAACAAGGACCGTGTTTGGAGACGGGGCACGCGTCGCACGCGCACCTCTGCGGCCGGCGGAAATTAATCTGAGACTAATTATTTAGAGTATCGTCCCACTGTAGGACAAACTGTCCACGTTTAATAACATGATTGCAAACTTTCATTTAAATGGTTAAGTAGGACACTCAATATAATGTGAAAACTGCTAAGTTTCCAATTGTTAGCAAGTTAAAGTTTGAGAAGATGTTATAAGATGAGGATTGGTTACGACAAGAGAGTTAGGTAACCGATACAAGCAGCCCTTTGAATAAAGTCGAACGACGAAAGGAGCATTGAATTATACATGGCACAAAATGCTCACATCGTTAGCCCTTGTAAAAACAGAAAGTCTAGGCTATAGAAAGCCTCCTTGTACAGTTAATGTGCTAGGCTCTAACGCCTAAACGTGTATGCCAAAGAATTAGATCGCTGTTATTATGTATTTTATTTGTTTCCGATATGACCGCAGTTACGAGTGCCCTTGTATGCGTCGTTATTGAACTTTTATGGCTGCTTCATGATCTGGACTTCTCTTTAATTATGCCCACAATGTAGCCAAACTGCTTTGGACTGCACGATGTTTGTTGATGTCTATTAAAATAATCAGCACGACAGATTTTTTTAATCAAAAATTTCCTGCGGACAAAAACTAAAAGATAAATGAGATCTTAGGGCATGTAACTGTGTAATAAATAATTTATAAGGATATTTTATCGGTTTAATGGTAAAAACAAAATACTCAAATGTTGTATTTATGTTTCCAGAAGCTGATTTACTTTTTTATTTTTGCTTGTCAATGCTTGGCTTACCTAACTGCTATATTTTTTCTTTGAATCACAAAATAAAGTGGTCTATCTGTTTGAACTTTAACGTTTTTCATGTTAACGTCTAACGATTTATGATAAGTACATCGTGTTCGGCCGAACGAGAGTAAAGGTACAAGTTGAAAGCGGACGACATGAGGCTGCAGCAGACGACGGTTCGCAGCAACACTACTGGTTTCTATGGATTTGTATGAACCAAACTTCAGAGTTTGGAGCATCGGCGTAAAGTCGCCTGTCTATCGATTTTTTTGATTGATTTTGGAGAGTGTGCGCAGGAACTATATACACAACCTGATACCACCCTCTAATTTCTACCAGCGGACCACTAGACGCCGAGAGGGCTTCCACCCCCATGTGGTTGACTTTCCAACAATCCGTACCCAACGGTTTGCTGCGTCTTTTCTGGTACGCACCGCTTGGGAGTGGAACGCTCTCCCTGCGTCCGTGTATCCGGATACTTACAACCTTAGTATCTTCAAGGCCAGAGTGAATAGGCATTTTCTGGGTAAGCGTGTACCACCATCGGCCTTGTCATCGCTTACCACCAGGCGATACTGAGGCCAAACGCAAACCCATTATAAAAAAACCATCCGTAGTCAGCGACAAAAAACTTTTATACAAATCCATAGAAACCAGTAAGTAGTGTCGCTGCGACACGTCGTTTGCTGCAGCTCCATGTCGTCCGCTTCCAACTTGTACCTTAAGTGTCCTGCCTGTTCTACCTCGCATGTCAAACCCCACCCAATGAGCTAAACAAAAGCTTCCTAGCCCGCCGATGGGAGTCACGGGCACGATCCAGTTCTATAATTGCGCTATAAAAGCGTCTATCGTATGTTCAAGCGTTTTATAGCTCTTGAGCTGGGAGAGGAATATTTCTTATTTGATAGAGAGCGTTGCATTATTACTTTGGAGCACAATCGAGGGCTGTAAAGTCCAATTGCTGTTGTTATAAATAAGTACCTAACAAGTGAGCAATTAGCGTATACCGGGTGATTGTTCATACCGTAAAATGATCTGTGGCGGTAGTGACTAGTGATGTAGAAGCTTTTTAAGTGGATTTTTATATTTTCTAGTTTCTATCAATGTGTAGAAAATAGCCATTGCTCTATTTTCTACAAGGCTAAAAATAAAAATTCAATGATTTTAATATTGAGCTTTTTTCATAGTTCAACGTCCATTTCATTTAGTTAATAAAAATACGAAATATTTAAACGTTTCACTGTAACTGGTAAACAAATCATACAAATGCAGGACTCGAATTTTAGAACCAGTCCTTTAAACGGGAGTCTAAGAAGACTTTTTATGTCTTGCATAAAAACTTACTTATTCAAAGATTGAAACTAGAAAAATACGACCTGATCGGGCTCAAGCGGGATAGGGTCAGGTCGATTTTTTCTAGTTTATATCTTTGTGTAGATAATACTGCATTGGTAATTGCTAAAAATGCAAATTCACTTAACTTACTTAGGTACTTACTTATTATTTCAAAATATTTCAATCACAATTTTTATTGTGAAAAAATAGGTACTTAAAAGTTCTGAAACCTATAACTTTTTTTGACCTATAAGTCTTATTGCCTTACTCTCTGTAAAGCATTGTAATCTTAAAACAATTTAAATTGATAATTAATTGTAATTATTACAACACACGACTGGCCACAAAAACCGTCCTACTCACGATTTGGCGCGAAAAAGTTATCCTTGCGCCCATTACAAGCGCCGTAAACAGAAAACTCTACCAGCCTGCGAGCTTACGTAGGCGTCAGAGAAAAAAAGTGGTTCTATATTCAAAGTTGGCTGAGCGACCAATAGTGAGCGCGGTAGGCGTGTCGGCGCGCCGCGATTGGCCGCTGCGGCGATCACGCGGAGCGTAGTGATGGATAGCTCGATTATAATGTTATTACGAGGCAGCGCTTTCTCGAAACATTAACCGATTTTAATTTCAACATTAATCGAGTTTACTAGATTTTCACTAAACTTTTTCCCAGCTTACAAACAAATTCATTTGCTTTTTCAACGATAAGGGAAACGCGCTAAGGGTTACTAATTGATTTAAATAAAATTAATTTGTGTTTTGAAAGGTGCTTGTTTGTTTTTTTCTTACTGGAAAGTGTGTTAGGTATTATAAGCAACTATACATATAGTACTCGTAGTTAAGGCCTCTTGTATTGTTTGAACCATAATATTTTAAACAAACAAATGAGTGCCTTTCATGCAGCTTTTAATAATAGCTTTTAATTTCATAGACTTATCTCGAACTAACTTTTACTTGTTTTGATTTATGTTTTCGTTATAGCTACGGAAGCGATGGGATATTTACACCGCAATTAAGGCACATGACCTTGTATGGTCAAAGGTCCAAGCTCCTAACCGATATAAATAAAACCTCCTTCCTCTTTAAACTGTATTTAAACCTGGTTTTAAATCTGTATAAAACCAATCGTAATTGCGACCTTTCGTATTTTATTGGCTATTATGTAGCCGCGTGTAAACTGCATAAGCTGTCTTTTATATTTTGACTAATAACTGCTTTGGATGTTCGAAACGAACGTAAAAATTAAAAATCTAGAACACAAACGATGTTATTAGCTTGTATAAAAGCCCTCCACTATGGTACTGGTTGGTTTAATAGGCTTTTATAAACGTTTTGATAACACGGTTCAGTGGTTTAGGTAGTGAGAGTGAATGTTTTGCAAAAAACCATAGTTTGCAACTATTGTTTATCAAATTGTTGGCGTATAAAAAGACTGCCTTCGAGTAAGAAATAATAAAATTTATGTTCTAGTTCTTAATTCTAATTTAAATCCAGCCAGTTTCTCGCATATCTATCTAATTGTTTTTTTTTCGTATATGCACTACAATAGTAGCAATGACATTAACCAACCTTTTCCTACGGGCTTCTATATCGCTGACTTTGGACCGGCCTTTGCCTTACACTGAGCGTGAGCAACCACACAACAGAGCGATTAGTTTGTTGGTCTAGTAACTGAACAATTAACCACTTTGACTATGTTTTTTTAATGTGCTACTTCCCTTTGGCATATTTAGGTTTAAAACGATTGCACAACTAATCACCAATTTAGTTGCGTCAAAAGGCAGTATAGATCACGCTTTGATAATTAACGTATAATTGTCACACCACCTTTTTTCAGTTGGCCTACTTACTGGGTCTCCTCTGATTTATCAGAAACACGTGTTGGTGCTTTATCAGGTGAAAGAAAACTGCTATCTTACACGGTACGGTATTCCTTTAGATACTATTATTGTACAAAACATTTTTTTAAATGAAGTTAGGATTCATACCTCTTGTGTTAAAAACGTTAAATAATTAGGCTTATGCACTTTTCTGTCTGTGTTTCTCGGTAATGTTGAAAATAATTAAAATAAAAAAATACTCACAGCAGCTCATCAGTCGAAGCAGTGTTATCGGCTGATTGAGTTACTATAAATACGTGGGTAGGTGAGGTTCCTGTTTTTTTCTGAAACACAAAAGAACTTTTACCGATAGTGTCTTCCGTTCTCCCGCCGATCTAGAATTTTCTGACGTCTAGCTTCGGAACCAATCGCCCCTCTATTCTCACAACGACGCTTATCTCCGCAACTAACTTAACACGCCAAACCATAAAACGAGCCGCCATTGTTTCCTAACCGTTCACTGGAAACTGGTAGATGGAGGACGCACTAAAACGCCTCCCATACATATTTACTCACTTTGTCTAATGCAATGATGGGGACGTTTTTATGCCGCCTAATGTGCACTTGAGTGCCATTGAAAGGCGTCTTTTATGTAAAGACGTGACCAGAATTAAGTAACGTTACATTTATGGTTAGAACTAGGCATAGAGAGTGGACTTCCCCTAGTTTTACTCATTATAATGGAACATGCTGTGTGAACTTTCATGTACAGTAAGAGTACGTATATAGGTTAGCATCTGATGTAACAAAGTGGGTCTTAAATTTGGCAGCATAAGGTGCCCGTATGTAAAGCTTGACGTGCTGTCGTGTGTGTGTACATTCAGCTGGAGCGAAGAAATAATAATTGACATCAATCAGATACCGTGGGCTACGAGGACAGTGTCCTCGTAGTCCACATCGATCAAACAGTTGCTATTCCTTTTATGAAGTTGATCCCAGCGAGTCACATATATTTTGACCAGGACCGCATTGTACGCGTGGCAGATAGTGCGCGGACACTAAGTTTGTAATAAGACATAACCAAAAAAGTGCCTCACTCGTAGTAGCATTTGATGACTTCCAAAAAGTTATTCAAAGGATTGGACTTTAAAAAAACCAAAATATCCTTTTTTATTAAGCACGAGCCAATAAAAGTCACTTCGTGTACCTACGTCACACTCTTCGATTTTTCGCCATAAAATTTGAGCCAATAAAACTTTTACTGCCTTTTCGGGCGTGAGCGGCATAATCGATTTCCTTTATCGATTCTGACTTACAAAGTAGCAACACTAATTAGAAGTTGCATTTGAATATGGCGGATGAGTCGTTATCGTCACGTGTAAAACGAATGAGTTATATTAGGGGCTGTGTCAAGGCAAGAGGGTTTAGAATTGTGTGCTACGTTTTGGCGTACAGGCTAATGAAGTAATGCCGCCATGTTGGAATCGTAAAGCGAACAGTGGAAACCCATCTCGCCATAAAAGCAGTGTAGTAAAACGGAGCCGATGTCTGGCGCAATGCGTCGGTTTCTTGTTTGTTGCTGTTTCACCAGGATAAGAATTAATAAGCGACATTTAAGATTCTGTAAATTCATGTCAAAAAAGGGATGCTCTCATTCTCAAAATTTATGAGTTTCCAACAAGATTCACTGCGTTTGCATTTCTTGCGAATATGTATTATTTTCTTAGTCTTTATTTGAAATGATTTTGCGAGGGCAAATATGCTTAGCCAATGGTATGTTATGAATATGAAGAAACAGTAGCTTGAACTGAACTTTAGCAACTGGCTAAAAACGCAATGAATTCTGACTTCGATGATTGATTTCCAAAGTTAATAAGTTTCTATTATATTTTATATTTTATGTTTCTATGTGTTTATATAATATCGATAAAAAGGGTCAATCAATACTGTGCCTTTGTATATATTCAATTAAATGTTTCCAGTGTAATTTTTGATGATGATTGTTTATTACTTACGCAGCAGTTTTCTTGTTAGTAAAGCGATTTATATGAATTTATTGAAGTAAATAGCCATGAAACCACTCTGTTAATTGCGTGTTCACCTACCGTTAATAAGAGGACTATAATGACAGTGTTATTTTTGCATGAGGTTTAAAATGATCATATAAGAACTGCGATTTGATAACAACAAGCTCAAGGGGCTATCGGATCCTTTCAATTATATTAAAATTGGTAATAAGCATAACCTTTCCTCCAATGACACCAATATTAAATAGGGGTGCAATTGATAAAGAGTACCTACTTATTTCACGAAAAAGGAGTAGGTATGGAAATATCACTGCTGGGTACCTATGCTGAGTTCTCATCTCTAAGAACGTGCTGACCCCACGCAGACCAATGTTTTTAACAAACAATAAATATATAAATAAATATGCGCCAGACAACACACCTCTTGTAATGGTCTTGAAGTAGGGATTAATATCCCTGTGTTACGAGGTACCACTCAGGGAAAATAAACCAGGTACGTCTACCAGCACACCCAGACCCGAGTCAATTCAGAAAAGACCGTTTCCTGAATTGACGCGACCTGGAATCGAACCCGGGACACTACGGAAATCGAGGCGAGAAACCGTGCTACAGCGCACTACGCCAATCGTCGTCCAAACAACATTGCAAAACATTTGTCAAATATACACAGGTGAGTAGTCAGACGTCGACTGCTCATGCTGCTGTCACGTTGGTACCTGAAGAAATCTACACATGACCAAGGTAAAACACAGCAATGTTTGGGTTTTAACGGTGTTTACAATGAACACTGATAAGGAGTTCAAGCTAAAAATAAACAAAACTTAAATTGCTTAATGGAGATGCTACAACAATGCCCTATTTTGTATTCTTAGAAAAATCATACAACGCCGTGAAGCTTCTCGCCTCAGCCGTAATGCCAGAACAAAGGCACATCGAGGCAACAAAATCGACAATCGTCAGCAGCCGTAACACAATCGCGACCATAACCGTAAACGAGGATTAAGAAACATAATCGAGGAAGGTACGTCACTATCGCCCATAAACTAGAGTCAGAAGGTCGCATCGGCAGGCACTTGCGTCTTTATGACTTCCTTTTGTCCACACAGAGCCGTGGCACATAAAAAACCTATTCAACGCTAGAGAGGACACTTCGGACTGTTGGACACACTTCGTCACGCTCGCAAGTGTACATGTGAGCACGCTTGCCTGTCTCCAATGATCGCTTGTATCTTTTATGCTTCTTTCGACAATGTTTGAAATCTTTGTTGCCTCGGAGATTGCGGGATGCAGAAATTCAGCCGTGGAATAGGGACCCGCGGAGTATGGCCTGCCTTCAAGATTATTTATGCATTTAATTTTAAAAAGCAAATCGCAAAACATAACAGTAAATAATCACCAAAGCATTGTACAATTTAGTTTAGGTACATACCTACACATATTTATAATTTATTATCACGCTCAAAAAACGTTAAACAAACTTTGACAATATCGCGGGGTTTGTCAGCAAATAAGTCGCACGTTGCTGATGCCAGAAGCATGTTCAGGTCAGTATGGCCACGCACAAACGACGAAAAACGGCAAGCCTGGGTTCTAGTTAAGGGTACTGCCAGCAGGTTGTGCCGCCGATTACGCGCATAATTGTTGAGCACAAAAAATCTAGATAAACGTGTCGCAAACTGGGGACAGTCAGATTCACCACGTAGGCATCGACAGACAAAATTTAGGTACTTAGGTCACTGGGTCACTGACGATCTCAGGGACTTTTGTGAATTTGTGATGTCGAAAGGGAGCGTAGGTCGCTGGCTGTGCGATATAATATGCTGGCCCGAAGGTTTGCTCGATGTACGAATGCAGTAAAGATCTCACTTTTTAAAGCCTACTGCCAATCTTTCTACACGTGCAGCCTTTGGGCTAGGTATACGCAGCGGGCATACAGTACAACCCACTCAGGATACTTTTGGGACTGTCGTGGCGTTGCAGCGCGTCAGGAATGTTTGCAGAGGCGCACATTGATGACTTCTACGCTTAAGAAAGAGATCCACATCCATGGTCGCTCCGCTCCAGCACTAACAGTGACCTGAGTGTGTTCAAAGACTGGTGGGACACCCCTTTGCTGCGTCACTGGGTGAAACTTCATACCGGGCTGTGAATTATTTGTTTTTTTTTTACTTATACATCGAACTAACCTTAATTTTTAAATCATTATTAGTTTTATTTACCTACCAACACTATCGAACCTGGTTTCTGAAATAAATCTTTTGAAAAAAAAAAGAAAGTTACGTCGTACTTGCAAAGAGTTGAAAACCAGTTTACCCAACAAGAAATTAGTCGGATATAGAAATGGGTAACTAAGTATATTTGTTTATTTATGTGCCTAGCCACTGTCGTATTTGGAAATCCTATCTCAATCTCTAAACCACGTTAATGCAGTGAAACAAACAAGCTGCCTAAACATGATATTTAACTGCAGTCAAGATTCTGCAGATTTTACGCCATTTGATTGACTCCTGCTGTCACGTGACTGCTACTGACATGCCAACTTGCCAACATGTGTATTTCCGCCTTAATTTGACGACACGATCGGCGTAGTGCGCTCTAGCACGGTTTTTCGCCTTGATTTCCGTAGTGTCCCGGGTTCGATTCGCGGTGTGGTCAATTCAGGAAACAATCTTTTCTAAATAGGGTCGGGCCTGGGTGTGCTGGGAGACGCTTCTGGCTTAATTCATTGTCTAGTACCTCGTAACACACAGGTATATTTATCCCTACTTCGAGACCATGAAAAGTGGCGTGTTGTCTGGCGCATATTTATTTTATTTAATTGGGGGGAAGGTTTTTGCATCGAGATAGCTCAACTTCGGGCAGAGCAGAGAAATCCCTACTTATCTTATTTCTCCCTTGGTTGTTAATGTTGTTATAAACAAAGTATTTTCTACTCATATACGAGTATGTTATTAACACGGTGTCAGTATCATTCGTTCGCTTATATCCGTGACTTGGAGTAAAACGTTATGGAGCAAAGGCTATTATGTTACAGGGCCGTTAGTACGATACTTAAGGGCAATAAAGTTATGATAGGTTTAGATACCTGTTTTACTTGGATTTCAGAAATCAAAAGATCTTTCAAATCGTATACAATATAATATATAACACAAGATGGTTTTTTTAGCTCACGTGTTTTAGTTCCCTGGTCTAATAAAATGGGGCTACCCATGTTCATTTAGTAAAAAAACCGGAAATAGTTGATGCAGCAAAGTATCCAAGTGGTCCTTTTTATCTGCGTTTCTCAGTAAATCAGAATATTGTTCCGAGCAACTAATTACCTTGGCAATGATTTATTTGGTAATAATTCAGCGTTCCCATAACACTCCCGTCGTCACATGCGTTCTGAGAACTCACAAAGTTAATCTCATAGTAGGTATACTTCCGTCATTAACAATTTGTTTATTTAAGTTAGTTCCTACGGTCGCAATCTTAATGTAAACAAACCGTCAATAACTCGATGTTAACATAAACATTTGCGGGTGAGAATGTTTAAGGGCACTTAACCCAATACATTCCTTACTGAAAGACTTCAATGACAAGCAAAAATAAAATGGGCACTTACACAACTGAGGTAATATTACCTAGAGATTGAGTTGTTATTAAACGTGTGTAAAATGAAAGCGTACCTAGATACTCGTACATACACAAGGTACTCTAAACAAGGTAGAAAAATTAAAACCATTTCAGGGCATGGACTTATACTATGTGCAGAAGCAACTGTGAATCCCCGATCAAAGCATTGATATCGTTACTAGTACAATATCTAAAATACTGATTCTTCATAAGGGGAAGGTACTAGTACAAGCGGTAAGTACAGAGGCGTTCACATCAGTCTTTACATACCTTATGCTACTGACACTCAAGTAAGACCCATTTTGCAATCGTTTTGTAAAGGTTGATGTGAACGCCTCTGTACTAGTAGAAAGGGTTGGAAGATTTCAAATGTGTAATCTTTGATGCAGAGAGTTTTAATTGCTATTAAAACTCAATAGTAAAGATTGTAATCAATGAGTGGATGGTAATTAAACCTTTAAATCTTAATAGCTCCTAACTATCATAATGACAATATAACCTAACTCTGCTTTCAAGCACTATCATAGCCGAAAGTTTGAGCCCCAAGTTATTCTGCAAATTTTTACAGAACACCAAACTGTTTTACCTAGAAACAAACTTAATCCATGCCAAACTTTATGTATAATAAGTACCTATGTTTAGGTTTATATTAGGTTATGGAAAATGTCTTTTCGCATTAAGTAGTATGAACGAAAGGGCAGTGTTCTTTCATCATGTTAATGACCTCACACATCTTCAGCCACTTAGCAAAAATTAAGAGAGTTTGGCTGAGAGATGTTAATGCATCCACCGTATAGTCCTGACCTTGCACCTTCAGCTTTCCACCTGTTTCGGTCTCTTTAGAATTCTTTAGGCAGTGTCAGGTTAACTTCACGAGAGGACCGCCAAAACCACTTGTCGCGGTATTTTGATCAGAAGCCTCAACATTCCTATAGCAATGGGATCATGCCCCTACCTACAAGATGGCAAAAGTAATCGATTAAAATGGCTCCTACATACTTTAATTAAATGTAAATAAACTATATTAAAAAATGTTTTAAAAACTTTTTCCCCAACCTATTAGATATTTATTCTCATACAAAATAGTCTAGTGACTGTTAACATGAAACTAACTTAATAACAAGAAATATATAGAAACGCTTTGTCGTTCGTTTCAGCATCATTATCACATGTTTCTGGAAGTTCACTTACTGCTATCCGAATTATATGTATGTCTATTATTTTAGTCAATATTTTTATCATGATTAACTGCATCTTCCACCACCGCAACTGTTTACTCTTTTTTGCTTCTCTATCTGAAGGTGGCCTGGAATCGCTTCTAGCGAAGGTCGCCTAAACTGTTACTGTTATGTAATAAATAAATCGTATCTTATTTTAACCAATTATTTCTCTTCTTTACAGCGGTGTCATTAGAAACCCTAGTTGAAAACTGTCACAAACTCCTGGAGAAGTTCCACTACTCGTGGGAGATGATGCCCCTAGTTCTGGTGATCCTCAACTATGCGGGCAGCGACCTCGACGAGGCGTCGAGGAAGATAGACGAAGGTACGTGCCCTTAGGCAATGCTGTGAAGGAACTGCAATAGCTTTAGGAATACCTTTTTGGAGAGGTTTAAATGAATACTTCTATTTTACATAGGTACTTATCTTTCAGACACTGACTCTGAACTCGGCAGGGTCTTATTACCATCCCGTATAACTTGTCAAGTTCATTCAATAAACTGAACGTAGCAAATAATTTCGTAATATGGTCTTTCATTTACAGCTGGTCAGCGTGCAGCTGTTACTCGTACATGTCAATAATGCATCTTCTATTGACGAAATAGCTCGCTACCCCCAGGTTTAAATTTTAACTGTTAGTAACTTGACTGGCTATAAGTCATTGTAATAAGGCCCCAGGGGCCATATTACGATCTCTTATAGCCAGCCAAGTTAATTTTCTAAACTGAGTGTAGCGAGCAGTTTCGTCAGTAAATATCTGGCCTAGAGGATGCATTATTGACAGGTGACCGCTGACTGGCTGAAAATGATCATATTAGGAAATCGCTCGCTGTAAATCCTCAGTTTAGGATATTAAATTGACTGGCTATAAGCGATTGCAATGAGGCCCCAGAGCTTAGAGCAAAGGTGTCGGATGATAAATATAGGTAGAGATATAATTTCTAAAAATATTCCAGAACACTGTACTTACAGCCTCATGCAGGCATTATTTTTCGATGACGGCAATCCTTCTTCCGGTGGCTTTGCGCCGCTCAAAAGAAACTAGTGCTTAAATCAACCACAAACATAAATATTAAGATTCATGTCTGAGCATACTCAAAATCATTGCTCACAATAAATAGGGAAAACTAAAAATAGACTCACGATTTTGAGTTTCCCATTAAGAAGTATGTATTGAAACAAAATTTGTTTTTAAAAATTGTTGCAGTTTCTTGTCAGAATTTCACAAATATTGTTTTACTTTATTTAACTTTTCAACATTGCAAAGCGACTGTGAATCATTAACGTCTAGTCTAAACAATGGCTTTCCTTGAAACACCACCAATTTATTATTATTTTTTATTTCGAAATTAGACATTGTTTTTAAAAACTAAACAATGATATCTCAAAAATATTTCTTTTAAATATTTAATATCTACTGATAAATTGATGGCGCTAGTTGGCGGCTAAAATCGCCTTAATACATTCGGTGAGCTTGCATTGTAAAGTCAAGAAGTGTAATTTATTTTATTTGATCTGAAATTGTATTCTTTGTATTCTTGTAATAACATAAAATCAACTAACAATAAAATATGCATTTTAATATAACTGTTAATTAGTAATATGAAAAACCTGGTCTCTTTGTCTTTTCTGTCGAAATTCTGAAATAGTCAGTTAGTTGAAGCAATGTTTGTTTACAGATAAATTCTAAGATTGTGTTTTTTCTTCCAGATTTTCATTCAAGGAAAATCGTGATTTAATAATTGGACCACATATACTTATTAAACTTATTCTAAATGTTAATTATTGAAGAAGGACAGTACAGGAAATTGAAAATAAATTTCAATAAAAAAATTACGTTATTACAAAATATATTAACACAATCAATCAAACGTGCGATTTCACCGAGTGTTTTTAAAGTTTTTATGACTGCTTCTTTTTCCATTGTACGGTCAAAACTACGAGTATAGTTCCGAAAATTGAATGCATGCAAAAATATATTTTTTAAGAATAAATTGCAAACTTATATTATGTTCTACGTTTAAAACAACTCTGCGATTTGACTACGGCAAACAAAAAGACGCAACATAATCCTATTCTGTGATTTATCGAACTGAAATTAGAACTGCCTTTTCAAACAGTAAACTACAACTCAAGGTAAACAATGCATATAACAAGCTTTCATTGCTGTGAACACATATCGAGGGACAGTCATTTCAATCGAGTAAACAAGTAATTCTGCCTAACTAAAGTCTTTTATTTCGAACATTTACGCGACGTTTCTCACGTTTCTTTGATATTATCGTCGTGCCATCTAGTTCTACGTATTAGCACCCCGGTTCAAATAAACTATGCCACTTGTAACTACAGGCTGCAGTCATGTGTGACTACCAAAAACTGAAATGTTCAAATATGATGTCTACGGCAGGTTTAATTTTACACCAAGATCATCTGACCCCAAACTAAGCAGAGCTTGTACTATGGGCGTCAGAGACTGATAAACATACTTAAATATTTCTAAATACATACATAAATAGATAATAACACCCAGACACACAACAAACACAAAGGTTCATCACATAAATGTTTGTCATGGGTGGTGATCGAACCCACGACCTCCGGTGCTGAAGGCAGGATCGCTGCCATTGCACCAACAGGCCAGGCAAAGTTAGTTATGGTTTAATTCTGGCATCTCCCGCAGAAGGCAGACCTCACTGGCTTGTAGCAACGACTGCACATACCCATACAGCTGATTCATACTGCGACCTGCAGTCGGTTTTGGAATCATACTCGTAGGTACCTCACCGTCGCGTGCTACTCCCATATGATCTTATTCAGCCAGTGTTGACAACCTTAATCGACCGTATTGATACACTTTTGAATGAACTCTTGTGCTTCGAGCAACGCGGGCCTTCCGTCCCGTAATGCTCGAAGCTCTTGTGTGAATGTTACACTTTGCTACAAATATTGCCTAAGAGGTATACTTCTTTTACTCGCATACTATTTCTACTACCCGATATGAAGTCCACAGTGTCTACCTTGGGCTGTAGTTGACTGTACAGCATCAGAAACTCAAGTACGGATTAGTGATTGACATTTAAGCAAATAATAAACTTATACCCATGAAATTAATGAACATGTTGTAATTTCAGTTCTGTAAACCCTCTATTTGCGTATTGCGAATTGAATGAAGTGTTTTTGTCATGTATGGTCTCAGAACTAGCTTGAAGCATATTTTTAATAGTTAGTATAGGCGTTTTTGGATTGTGAGCGTATGCTGGGGTTTTGAAGCCTCAATTCAGATTTAAATCCCGAGGGCCACTCATTGGATAATATTGTCGAAGGCGTTAATTCATAAATTGTTACCGCGTGAGGAGCGTCGTGACCCTCACTAGGTAGCACTTTTACAAGAACAACAGAGTCGCGTTCTTGCTGTTCAAAAAAAAATTACTTGGCTATCTGACCAACAATAACAATTTTCCTAATTGAAGGTTACACCTCTCCTTTTCTCTTGATTTGTCGAGAGTTGACAGTGCCACCGTATATTTTACGCGATAGGATATCCTTATTATAAAAAGAATAAGGATATCCTTTTGCGTAAAATATACGGTGGCTGAATAAATGTAGACAGTATGACTACTTATTGTATTTATAACTTTTTTGGGCATTGTTCGACCCAAGTAATTTATTTACTAGTATTTCCAAAAAACCTTGAACTCGTTATTCGTCTATTTCTTAGTCCATACAACAAATAAGCTTCTATAAATAATTCCTGATGAATTATGGAAAAACCTGCATTCGAATTGAAAAGGAGTGTCTGAAAAAAATATAACTATTCATAGTACGGATGTCTAGGAAGCTTTAATGAACAACATATTTATAATTCCTAAACCGGTCGGTGTATATATAATATTATGCCGACTGGCCTGTTGGCGCAATGGCAGCGATCCTGCCTTTAGCGCCGGAGGTCGTGGGTTCGATCCCCACCCATGACAAATATTTGTGTGACAAACATTTGTATTTGTTGTGTGTCTGGGTGTTATTATCTATTTAAGTATGTATTTAGAAATATTTAAGCATTTTATTATTTAAGTTTATCAGTCTCTGACGCCCATATTAACAGCTCTGCTTAGTTTGGGGTCAGATGATCTTGGTGTGAATTGTCCCAGATATCTATTATTATTATTTATTATATATTTATTTGCATAATGTTAAAAGTTAAACGTCCGTTTTCTTGTAATAATTTAATTTTTCAATAATTACCATGTATTCAAGTGTCAATGGAAAATAATGGGGTATTTTTAGGTCCTTTTTGATTTGGAATGCTCATCTTCATGATATCATCTCGTGACCATAATTTCCTATAGTTACATAGTTTTGTGTAAAAATATTAAAAACATGCACAATGTTTCTATAACGGCCCAACCAGCCAGTTTCGAAGGACCACCATTGGTGCTGCTACCATGATCCTGAACTATTTAAGTATTTTGTATTTTGTTTGTAAATAGCCTTATTTTTAAAGTTTTCTTAAATGTTTTTTGCTTCGTGTTTTATTGGTGAAGTTTCAATAGCAGCCAATGATGAATGATGATGAAACTTTAACTCTTAAAATCTAGTAACAGTTACAGTGAGAATCATGTGCCTGATATACAATTGGTAAAAATAGTAATGTAAACTTTTTTAAATACTGTTTTCTTACTAATCGGTGGTCAACTAACAAGGCGTCTAACAAGATGGTTCCTTTGAATACTATCCAACATTGGATCCAAGAACAACCGGTTGACGTGCCTTCCATCGCATCATGTTCATATTAATTCACAATCTATATTAAGACTAAAATATTGAATAAAACAATAAGGAAGTCAAGTGTCATTGACTTAACTATTGTTTGTAACCAATCTTTAGATAGAAAATGACATCAATTTGTAAATTCCTTCTTCACCAGTATCCGCCTATATTTTCCAGTAAAAATAACAAACTACTTAAAACTGGAAATCAAGCGGGTATCATAACTATTTAATGTATTCCTGATTCATTCATGCATAAAACATTATCAATTATTTGTCGATAAGTTGGGCGGGGTTGGGCAAACGGCCCTTAGGGGGCGTTCACACAACGCTAGCTGTCAACCTGATAAAGTGCCGGCTTGGATCTTGAGCCATCAAGCAGGAATAGGGAGTAAATCTGACTGCAATTAATTTTTGGCATAGAGGACGCAATGGTAACACAACTAAAGTGTCAATGCATTTTCTATACTCACGAATGGTTACATGAAGTTCAACTGGGGCATCATCTGGCGTTGTATTTAATTATAGTGGATAGTACAAATCGGAAATTGACCTATTTTACTTGGTCTAGAGATTCTCCATGACTTAAAACGATAAATTCGGTTGGTAGGAATCCGTTGGTAGACTTGGAAATGTGTTGGTTTTGAAGAATTGAATTTCAAAGCAATGCTTTTGTAGAAATGATATTTATGAGTGACATAAGTTTTCCTAACTGTTCGTTATTGAAATAAAAGACTAAGAACTTGTTGAAAATTTTTTTTGTATAAGTTTTACTCTTTCTTTAATTAGCTACATATTTAAATTTAATTACACATTTCGTAATCGATAAGGTTACGCATTCTTCTGTATGCCATTCCAATTTCATACATCATTCATTGAAATATTAAATATGATAAAGTCGTATCTTTTTATCTTATCTATCTGAATTGATGGCTTTGTTTTATTGTTTATTAAAAAACTCCTTTTAGCTAATTGCGCTGCGTAACACGCATCCTCCAATTAATTATTTTTCAATTCGGTGTCCCATATCAAAGGTGTCGAAATGAATGTCATTTCAATGAAATTGTTGTATATTATCAATGAAATTATATCTGTCATGAATTTAAAATATTATCTGCGACAAATACGCCGATACCGATCTCTCGTGAGTAAGGCGCTTTATGTAATAATTAATATTTTTCTCTTATAACTAGACACTACTTTAGCATGAACATGCTGGCAATTTATTTGCGGTTTTTTCCATGTTGTTGTAATTTCGCGCGTAGCGAGTGTTCACAATCTGTGCTTGCGATTGTCCACAGGGAAGATGATCATCAACGAGTACGCCAGGAAGCACAATCTGAACATCTTCGACGGGCTTGAGCTCAGGAACTCAACACGCCAGTACGGACTTTAATAGTAATATAGTTTTTCAAAAACATGAGTCACTTACTATACTATACATGTACACATGACACGCATGAGGACGCGGGTTGCGATTCCATTTTCCCATTTTTGTGAGTTTTCGACCGAGCGGCATTTCTGTTTTTTACACTTGTTGTTTTTTCGTGAACAAAACGTACTAAATAACTAAACGTACTAATAACTGTGATGTAAACAAATCCTTGAGTATTTCAATAAAAAAATTGTGATTTTATCGGACGACCAAAAAATATCTTCGCGGACTGATCCATAATCAAATCGTGTTACAAATAACTAATTGAATTGATAAAGAAAGATGGAATGCAAAACCGATCCGGCCCTTTAACATAAACAGACGCTCCTAATAACATAATATCTTCCTGACGTTTCGGCGCTTTGGAGAAGTCCCGATTTTGTTGCAAATGGTTTTCGATTGGCGATTGATTTAAATTTACTAGACGCGTGAGTTTCTGATATTGAAACAGTAGTAAAAGTATTCAATGGTTGGAAGTAATAATTTATTAGATATACAACGCACCAAAACGCCGGGAACGAAACTAACGTCCTGACACCCTAAGCACATGAATTATGACAGAGCTCACATTTAATCTGTAGGTACACAATATTCATTATTTAATCACGCAAATCGACTTATTTCTAATAAAAATAAAAATAAAAGAAGTGCTTGACGTTATTATAAAAAAGAATAGTAAGTCAAAACTACTTTGAACCGAGTACCTTATTTGAAACGTGACCAAATGAAACGAAATATATTTCAATCACGCCGTTTCCATATTCAATAAAACTTTGAAACTTTTTCTATATTTGTTTTTAAAAGTCGTGAACTTCTCAACTTACATTTTGACTTTTCTGAAATTTTATCTCAAAAAAACATAGTTTTTATGACCTAAATAAATAATGCAAACAGATAATAAAATCTGCTAAAGTAAAATCAACAACTCCCTAATTTCGCTTCGGCTGTAGATTCAGTAACCGGAGTATTTCAGGTACTAAGTTTTAGATTTGAATATAGTTATTTTTTAATATCAATCATCAGTAGGTACTCATGATGGTGGTCATAAATGATGCTTATGCAGATAATATAATATATTTTTAAAGCTTTGAAATGCAAAAAAGTCTGAAATTAAAAATGAAGAAAGTTCTGAAGTTCTGAAGTTTCTAAGAGTTTATTAAGTTTACTATGCCTATTAGATTTCTTTAGGAATCATTTATAACTAAAGCCCGATTAGACGTTGTTCTGTCAGTCAAAGTTTCATGATCGTTTTTGACAACATTTTCCATTTCTTATTAATTATTATTAATTATTCTTATTATCCATTCCTGTCAATAAAATAGAAAGGCAACAAAAACATTGGAATTACAAGTCCGTTTAAATTGATTTTGATACCACGTTTGCCTCGAAACTAATTTCTTACAAATAAACTATTGGTTAGGTATACGATCAAACATCTAACAAATAACACTAAACAAATAGGTACACATATTGAAACTGAGTATGCAATGCAGATAATTGACAATGATGAATTAATTGATATTGTTAATCGCGTATTATGAGGAGTTACTGAAATATTACTTTTAAAAATGTTTCAAAAGCCTTACGTAAACTGGAAAGCGGGCGTCTTATAGAGTCTGGCACGGTGTCCACGTTTAAGGAGAGGTGGTTCACAAAATACATTTTTAGAAAGCATTTTTTAGGTACTAAACAGTGAAATTAAAATCTAATAAAATTTACTGATATTGTTGAGGGGATTATACAGGGAACTCATCCGGTGGAAGCATGATTTGATAAAGTTGGCTCGATGGAATAAATTCACAAAGTTACCTCTTTTCGTGACATTTTGTCTTCTATTTTTAGTTTTATTCCTAAAATAATTGATCTGTTATTATGGGTCCTTTACCAAAACAAAGTTTAAAGATAACTGGAGGGATTTCATCCGATGGTTTTTTTTATAACATCTATAAATTTTATTTTGATTATTTTTGTGATTTTCGGTCCGCGTGGCGCTCACTAGTTTTTTCGAGAAATGTTGTGCAGAACCACCTCGCCTTAAATAATTAACTATGCTTTTGCATGGGAAAACTAGTTAAACTTTTCTGTTGTCCCAATATTATGACTTAATATTATGTTTACTAGGACCTATCATTTTGCGATGTGGTGGTACTACTGATGTGGTGATTAATAGATAAAAATTAGATTTAACGGTGAGTATAGGAGCGCAATTTGCCATTTGCAAAATCTCTACAAGATATCTCATGCAGACAGTGATCTTTCTCAAAATTAAACAGAACTTGTACTCTCTGGATATTATGTGTTTGCTTAGCTACATAAATGTTGTGCCCGTTTATACTTACATTGCATGTAGTAACGCCTATGTTTACATAACAGTTTTACATTGCGCTTAGACGCGCTGTTTGGCGTGAATCTATACACGTTTTTTACATATTAAAGAAAGGTCAAACTCATAATATAGCAAGGAATCAATCTAATCACCCTCACCCATTGTGTTAACATCAAATGAAACAATAGCACGTCCTAATGACTGCGTCTCGTGTATTTTTAACACAAAGACGGTCATTGAGTTAGTGGACGGTAACGACTCTCTTCGCAACTCGGAATTTACGACGCAACTTCCCTGAAGCTGATTTATCATAGAATACCTGCCAGAGGAGTGAATACAAGATTGCTAATCAATAGTAATTGAAAAATATATCATCGAAAACAAACAAATTCAATGTAAGCATTATCATTGTCGAATATTGAACTTACAAATCAAAAAAAAAGTCTTAATTCATGAGACACAAATCATAATGTGACTCTACCACACTATTGATGAACTAATAATTTTAATAATTCTAATAGAGCGAATGATTGTTAACTTGTTAACCCTTTGGTTCTGAATACAAAACATCAAGCTTCACTTTTAATTGTTATCATTAATATGTTAGATTACAAGAGCTGAAATGTAACCATAAAAGCCTGCTCTTTTTTCCTGAATGTTAAGTTTCGACGGTTGAAGTCTCGAAGTATAGTGCTCATGGGCTTCTTGAGCTCTGCGGTCGCAACAGAAAAACAAAACCACGTTCAGGTTCAATCGGTTAGTATTAGTTAAATATTACCCTGGACCCTCTGTACCTAATCAGTCACTGAATCAGCGTTGGTCGGACGTGCGCTCGCGCAATGCGCATTGTAGATGTCTCTATCGGACTTGGACGGCGGCCAGCCGCGTTTAATCGACGCTGTAGGAAAATGTTTTATTACCCCTGACAGAGTGTGAGTGGTGGTCCTTTCATTCGGCGATTTGATTCGCTAAGATTTATTGACATGATTTTGAAAGTGGCGATTGAGGTTACGTAAAAAGAGCTGTTCTGTCGTTTTTTTTGTCAACATCTGCTAGAAAATGCGACAAGAACTTCACAACAATTCGTTTATAGAGGAAGTAAAGAACTACATGAATATTTAATGTCGTTCTGCGAAATCGGTGTGCAGTCGTCTGTCGTCATTGCTCTAGGCTTTTAGTCTTTAATCGATTGGACACACGCTACTATTTTCTTTACCGAATGCAAAATACGCTTCGACTAGCCCGAGATTTAAATAGTAAGAGGCGTTCACATCAACGTTTACAAAAGCATCGCAAATTGCGTCTTATGTCAGCAGCATATGGTGCCTCTATGTAAAGGTTGATCGAAAGCCTCTACCTTACAGTACTGATTCAGTTCTATGAAAATGAAAAACGATCAACATAACATAAAACTAGTTATTTTATGAAGATAATTACTTTGAAAATTCAATTTCTTGCTAGAAAATTATTTAACAGACACGTTTTTGCTAAGTCTCAAATAAGTTGTAATTATCTGCAATTACAATAGTTACTAATAAGTGAAATAAAGTTGTGCTTAGTAGCGTTGACAACACAATGCACAAAAGCGTTAGGTGTATGTATGGTGTGTATGTGCTTACCATCGGCAGGCACATACAAATTTATGAATATGAAGATGAGCCGGGGTTAACATATCAGCGGGAAAAGTTCTTTGCTGCCAAATAAAAACGATAAATAGCTTTGAGATTTGTCGCGAAAAGAAAAACTTTTAAATGATAAGTTTTTCATCAGAATCTAAGTTAACTTTAAATTATAGAACCTATTCGTTGGTATTAATTAATACAAGACCTATTAATTATTTCCTCTTTCAACCGCTATAATGATTAAATATCTCGCAGGACTGCAAACAAGGATAACGATTTTATTGTAAATGCCTCCTTGCTCAATAGCATAGTTTACATTCTGAGTAGTATCGTCGAAAACTCCTAAGTACTTCTAGTAATGCATTTAATTTTATTTACGTCGTCCCCGCCGCCCAGTTCTCGCCGCTCGCCGCGCAGCCGCAGCCTAAGCAACTTTGTGGCACATTGCAAGCTCAGTTTCCACTCAACACATAATTAACATCTGTCTCTGTCTACACAAACAATGTATAACAATACACGACAGATAAAAGTGGCCAAGCCATGTATCAATCGGACGCTAACCAGTAGTGATTTCCACTTTACAGTGACCGGACGAAGGTGGAGAAATTTGAAATTTAAGTTTAAAAGTGACAGTGTTGTGCTAGTGTGTTGTCGATGTTATTTTATTTTAATTTTCTCTTTTGTAGGAAAATGCTCCAAAGCGAAATTAATAATATTAGTGGTGTACTGTCGTCCTCGATGAAGTTGTTTTGCGAATGATACTTTGTTTTACGAGTGGTGTGTTGTGTGTGGACGCGAGCTGTGCGCCACTGTGTGTTGCGAACACACCTGGACAATATTGTTACACCTGCAATGGATTTTAAGGTGAGTGCTAGTTGTTATTATTGCAATAAATCAATAATTCAAAAGACATTTTAACAACAAATTTTATTGAGAGATTCCTGAATCACTGATTTTCAATATCCGTAGTCGAAAATGTCTTCCGAATTATTCATAATTTGTTTTATATGATGAACAGGTTTTTATATGTACAGATGTTTTGATGTTATAATTATTGTGATAATTTATATTATGCCTATTTTATACCTACTATCTCGCAATACGGTTGGACTTCTTTATGACTTTTTACGGGGTTGAGGAATGCGTTATATTATAGTTACGGCCATTTGACATCATTACGATATAAATTTTATATGCCTTGCGACTTGCAAGGTTAAATTGTTCGCATCGTAAACCCGAGTCACGTAGCAAGATGTTGTTGTACAAATTTTACGACTTTTAATTATAATAATCATAATACATCTGTTCGCAATAATTTGTAAACTGTTTATTTTGTTATAATTGATCGAAGGAACATATTGTGATTAAGATAATTAAATTAGGATACGCTCTTTCAGGTAATGAGGTTCGGACCTATTTATTATTGAAATTATTAAAAAACTGCGTGAATTATCCCCGATAATAAGATAGTTCACTTAGAATTTTATAATTATTAAACCCTTTTCCTAGGCAGGGTTAAAATTAACAGAAACATTCAAATGTTGTTTTTTTATGAAAGTAATCATTTTACAAAATGAAATAACCGTAGGTTGCATTGCGATACATTTGCTTTATGTGGAACTGGTTCAGCTGATTTAGAGCAAAACATGACTGTAGTTTGGAGTAGGCTAACTGTGGCGTTATGTTAAAGAAACTGAAAAGGTAACACTAATTTTCATTAACCAGAAACTCGTCACGATCACCCGCTAAACCACGCGAACTTGAGCTTTTTTTGTTCACCATGATGATAAAAATGTAAATATTTCCTACCCTATGTAACTTTTTTTACCGTAACATTCATAAACTGTCAGACGTAATTCCTTGCATAATTTATATGCGTCCAGTTGTAACTATTCCAACAGATCCCAATCTCGTTAGAGCCATACAGGAGCCTTAGACAAAGAGCAACAAACACAACATTTTTATCACTTTCCCATTACGAATGCACCTCAGTTCCCCGCTCCCATAACTCAGCCCCGTTTACAGTTTCATAATATGCAATTACAGATTGTAAAAATGTTAAATGGATCTTGGTAATAGCGCGCTGTAAACGCTCTTCGTTGGTAATGAGGAATATAGGCAAATTGTATTCATTTACTGATTCGCAGAAATGATTTTTTTGCAATTATGTTATGGCAGCGTTTTATACTCTTCACTTGTTAATTGTTAAAGGTTCAGTTCAAGCTGCTTTATGTATATCACTGAACGTTCTAGAAAGGGGATTTACTTTTACTTAGTTTTAAAGCTTTTACGTAAGTTCCTTGAAAGACAATATTAGCACAAGAATACCTAATTGCCATTATGTAGCGTATTATTTTTACGTATCGATAAAACGAAGAATCGACTGTTTCCCATCACAATCTCAACAATCAAGTACGTTATTTATAGCGTATTATTTATACATACAGGATTATTATAGGTATAGGTTAGCGGTTTATTACATTGCAGTTTTTAATACCTCTGTAATTTATGTCTGTTGTTATGGAGCTGCGATAACACTTGTTTAATATTCCTAATATTTGCATTGAATGCAAGTGATATTTCACTATTTCTGTATAGGTTTGTGTGATTTTCACACGTGTTACAATGACTGTTTTAGATGTTAATATTTACAATGATATTCACTAAATGGGTAATAATTACCTAGTTACTGCATCTATGTTTACATTAAACAAAGATAAGCGTGTAAGGTTATAAATTAGCAAGCATAAAAGTGACGCGGATAGTTAGTTTAAACTTGGCATAATTTAACCGAATCACTAAACTAGTTCGATGGGGAGTTCAATTATGAACTGTAGTTGCAAGGTAATTAATTCTTTATTGCACGAAAAAGTACAATCAACGGACTTAATGCCTAAAGGCATTCTCTACTAGTCAACCGCTAGGCTAAGCAGAAATCTTTACGGCGGGGTTTTGTAAAATTTAGAGTTAATAAAATAAAAGTAAACAATTAACTTACATACAATATGTATATACTTAGTTATATTTAAACAAATATAAATATATAGCAAACATAATAATACATATACTAAAATTGATCGGCTGAATATAAGAGAAAACGATTGGATTAATTAGCACTAATTCAAATTAGGGTGTCTGTACGAAAAGATTGTAAATTCATTTTATTGCAACGAGGGCTCTGCTTGTGCGGGCTCTTTAACACTCTATGTGTGGCAGCCTTTACGAGTAAAAAATATATGCACAAATGTAACTCTGTCTGTTTGTTTACACTCCTAAACCATAAAACAAATTTTAATAAATTTAGGTATTGAGATAGATTTGGTCCCTAGGAAACATGAGGACATGATTGTCACATAGCACCTTATGCTTGTGCAGGTCTACAATAGATACAAATGTAATGATGTAATTATTAAATACTGTCACTCTGCCGGGCCTTTACACACATCATAAACTTCAAAATCGATAGCATCATATTTCTGTTGATAAGGTATTTTTGCCAAACTTTACCTAGGGCCCGTTTTTCACCCTCGTCGAAGAGAGAAACAAAACGAGCAAAACCTGCGTCTGACAGCTGTCAAGTGAATTTTTCATCGGGCTCCAGACACCGGTATAATTCGCACTTGTCAGAGTGATAAACGTCACCCGAACCCGTTCCGAAACAACTGGGAAACTGTCAGGTGACAGTTCGGTTATCTTCGCTTTCACTCGGGGTCAATTTGGAACTTGTTCGAGTGATTTTCACTCCTCAGAGTGAAATTCCACTCGATTTGAAACGCAGCCCTAATAATTATACTCACTCGGTAACCGATGTTAACTTGTACATTAACATTCGAGAAAAAATTTATTGCGTCATCATGACTGAAAAAACAACCAAAAATAGATTTTCAGAAATTGTGTCTGAATGCTTTTCAGCTTTACCTGAAAACTGCTGGATGGATTCCTAGGAAAATGGATTTAAATTTCCTTTATTTGAATCTATTTAAAAACTTTACATGGGTGTTTTTTTAGATAACTAGTGTACATTTTTTAAAGATAGTAAAATATCTATATTTATATAAGCTTTTAAAGAGCTTATTTTCAATTTTCACAGTGGTGATCGCTAACGTCGCCTGCGCCAATGGGCGTCGCGTGCGCAACTTTGCTGCGATTATAATTTCTTCTTCGGTGTTCTAGACCGCAAAACAGATTACCCGTATCCCCTATGTTAGAAATGTGTAATAGATTACTTTACGCTCTTTAAAACTGTTTAGGGTTCAGTATCTAGAATATTAACACGTTTGTTAAACTTTAAAAGTTATAATTACCTAAAATAGGTTTATGAGAACAAATTTTCCCTTTTCATAATGGCATAATTAATCAGGTCGGAAGTAAGATTATTAAATATAATCACGTTCACTGAGCATGAATTATCTGATTTGTAACTAGCGCACAGGTCAGACAAATAGTTAATTTCATCCACGCAAATTGAATTAAATCTAAGATTTTCTGTAATTCGCAATCGAAATGCTATTGCTTTCTAGGACATGCTACACACTGCTATTCGGCCCGAAACCAAGCACAATTTGAATGTACTATGGGTGTCAGAGACTGCTATAATTAGGTTAATGCATTTGTTAGATAATTGAAATAAAGCCCGGCATTGTGATACTTAATCATCGACACAGTAATTTTACGTGACTTGATATTAGTGATGGTGCTATTTGCATAACAGTAGTACTGAAAGTAGATGAAGACTAATTACTTAACTTTCGATAACTTCATATACATAAATATAAAAAATCAGTTATTCACTCACATAGTTACTACATCACTTATTGACCATATATACAATATATACCAATCCATTGTTGTATGGCTAGTTATAATCACCCAGTATAGTAACTACCTAAATTCAGAACCAGCACAAATAGTCGTTAAAACTGGTGTTCAAAAAAATTTTACTAAACAAAAATCCAACTTCAAAAAAAACTATTCCAAAACAAAGCACTAAAAAGTAAGGAAATAATTGCGTATTCTTCTAAAACTTGTACGATAATATAATGTAGGTACAATTATTGTTATTGTTGGGGTCGGTGTCAGCCAAGGAAACACTACAATATACCTAGCAATACACATTAATTATATTAAGAATAAGAATACGCAATTATTTCTTTACTTTTTAGTGCTTGGAATAGTTTTACTGTTTTGGAATAGTTTTTTTTTAAGTTGGTTTTCTTTTTTGTTAAAATTTTTGTTTATTTCTTGATTTTCAGTAAATAGTTTTTTTTTATTTTATACATCGAAAAAGTATCGTCCAATTGCTCATAAGAATTGAAGAGTTCCGTTACTTTGTCATGGATCCCATAATCAGAACCTAGCCAAACTCTCATCAAACTACCCTTGAAGTATATCCTTTCCAATAAAAAAAAAAAGTATCGAAATCGGTTGGCGTGATATTGAGTTATTCGTCTATTTGTCGCGCATATGGTTTATCTAGATTTAAGACTAATATGGATTTCCAATGGATGCCACTGTCAGAACTGGACCAAATTAAAATGGGACTACACATGCAGCATCAGCTTTCAAAAAAAAAAGATTTATCAAAATCGGTTAGCGTAATATTGAGTTATTCGTCCATTTGTCGCGCATTTTGTCTATCTAGATTTAAGACTTATATGGTTTTCTCATGGATGCCACTGTCAGAACTAGACCAAATTAAAATGGGACCATTCGGGAAGCTCCAAATTTCAAATAAAAAAAGAATGATCAAAATCGGTTCACCAAGTCGAAAGTTATGAGGTAACAAACATAAAAAAAAGCATACAGTTGTATTGAAAACCTCCTCCTTCTTTTTTAAGTCGGTTGAAAAGCTAAAACATGGTTGAAAATACATACGGAACCCAAAAGCTATATACCGACTGGTCTTGGCTGCTATTTGTTTGAGCAGCAAGACTGCGGTAGGTCCGCGGCTTCGTTTAAAGAATTTTATGTGCCTCACCGGAAAGACAGGCAGGCTCACAGACATGAACTAAAATAAATACCGCGACTGCACGTACTTCGCGCGTTAAAAGTAAGTGCAGTCCTGCTTCATTGAGTCCACGCTGCAGCTGCACCGTTATGGTTACAGCTGCCAAAATCCAGCATATTACTGCACATTTATGATTTCTCTTTTCAAATATAAATAGATTGCCGAATGGCGGATTCTCATTGCTGAAATGCGTCAAAAAATTAGCACGCTTGGTTCCCAGACGAACGCCTTGCGTTATCTATCGGATTATTTAAGTGGAGTTTTATGTACAGGGCACATAAAACTGGACATAAAGGTTCCTTTACTAGCTCTGCATAATTATGACTCTGCCTTTTCGGGGACGTAGTTCACACATAGAGCATTCGTTTTAAACTTCCTGTGGCAGAATATTTCAGACTTTCTTGTTGCCTTTCTCAGTACAAATTTTAAACACTAACGGGTTTTTGCAACGAAACGAATTTTATAGTAAATGGATTTAAAAAAACCCGGTCACTGTGAGTGTAGTTTGCCGACCTGACTGTACTGACGTGAATATTCTAAATGCGCGGATGGATGAAAACCTTTCGCCGCGCCCACTCACACGACGCCGTGCACCACCAGTCCGCTCGTGACTACGATAACATGCAATTGTCGTCGAAACGTCGAGATAAAATAGGTAACTCGGTATAGGGCGTACGTAAATCTATTAATTTTGTGGCAGACACCCGATATGTGTTCCCATTTACCATAAAATTAGTTTCGTTGCTAACACCCGATAGTGTTTAAAATTTGTTCCTGTGACATGTGCCACAGTTGGGTGGTGGCACTGGTGGCCATATTTGTTTTCGGACTATGTCTTAAGTCCATAAATAAGTATCTGAGACACCTTATAAGATCATCTGACCCCATACCTACTAAAACCGAATTTCTACAATGGGCTCGGAGGACTGTTACACTTATTTTAACATAAATATTTAAATCCTACATATTTTAGAAATATAATTTAACTCACAGACAGATTAAATCCAAATGTTTAGTTTGGCGTGGGTGGGGATCGAACACACAACCTTGAACGCTTGAGGCAGGACGTTGCGCCAACAGGCTAGTTCAAAGACAAAAAAAAACTCCTAAACCAAACTTTAGAGATATGAAGCTTTGTTAATACAGAAATATCTGAGACATCCTAGAAAATGATTATGTGTTGGCCACTAGAGTTGAAACAAATTATTTACAATATTATCGATTAGTATCTAGTAACTCCTTGACACACGCCTATTCCCTAGGCAATAGACCTTAATCTCAACTGACCCGTGCCACACGTGTAAATTACATTTTGTTTACAAGATATCATCAATGTTACTAATGTGCAGATAAAGCAGGGTTCTAGCATCCTCGATAACCTTTGGGGTCTGATTCTGGCTCATTCGATAAAATATAATGCAGTTGAGTTTAAACTAAGTTTATGTTTTTGTTTTTGGAGCCTTATATACTGATATTGGTATAGAAGAGTTGATCCTCCTAAGATATTGGTACGGCACTTAAAAGTAGTAACCAACATGAATTTCTATTTCTATCAAGAAAAATGTTATTTTGTTATAATGTAATGTATGTTTTGCAGCTGGTGTACCTGAATAAATAAATATATTCTGTAAAATTACATTAAATAATAATAATAATAATAAATAAATATCCCTGGACATTATTCCACACAGCGCCATCTAGCCCCAAAGTAAGCTAATTAAAGCTTGTGTTATGGGATACTAGACAACGGATAAACATACTTAAATACATTTTCTTTTGTAAATACATACTTATTATACATAGGAGACACCCAGACCAGTACAAACAGACATGTTCATGCACACAAATGTTTGTACTGTGCGGGGATCGAACCCGCGACCTCTGGTGTAGTAGCCAACTTCTTAACCATTACACCAAGTCGGTCGTCAAATTTAATATATAAAAAATTAAATATGACGTCATATCGCTTCATCGTTGTCAGATTACATTATTTATTGCCTTTTACATTGCAATAATACACTAAATACTGAAGCATTTCGGAGCCATATTATGTCGATTGCCGACGCTTCCTCGCTGTCATTAGCTGTTCTGTTTCTCATTCTCCACTATTGCTGTTTTGTAGATCATACAAAGAAAAATGTATTTTATACTTTTTTCACATTTTTTTCGTCCATCGTAAGGAAAAGCGACGATACGATAAAAGGAAAATTGACATTTGACACGTCTTGTTATATTTTCTCTCATACGATAATGTTTCGAATGCACTAGAATCGCCTTTGGCTATTTAATTAGGTACTCATTAACTTTGTATTTGTTGGCAGATCGATTTATTGATGATTTAATGCTTCGAATTTAGGTTAGGTTATTGGTTACAAATCTTCATATTTGAGACTTCTTTAGGCGCTGAAATTAGTTCAATATCAGAAAAAAAACTGTCACTTATTAATTCGATTAATGAAAGTTCAGAATCAGAATAAGAATCTTTTATTTCGTTTGAAAGTGACTAACACGTTAGAAACAAACAGATAAAGAGAGATAGCAAATTTCACTATAGCCGTGCATTTTTTAAATCAAATAAATGTGCAATGTTCTATAATAAGTTCAATAAAGTAATGTTGCTTAGTATACCTACTTGACTGCTTCCCTAAGTTTTTTCAAATCAAACTAAAAACAAACTTTCAGTGATATTCTGTACTATATGTACTACTTAAACAATGAATTTCATAGCAGTATTGCTACGAATAATCCCATATAAGATTTCATACCTTTGATGACCTTTAATTTTAAGTCGAACATAAAAACTTTATTCCTTCTACTTAGGTCAACGACTAGTATCTTATGAATTATATTAGTCTTATTAACTTCGTGTTCTTTACGATTAAAAAAATAATCACAGACAAGTCAGTTTAAATAGCAATGTTATTCTTATTTTAGAACTACATCCCTACCTCTTATTCCGGCATCGAGACATAATATTAACTTACATTGTTGCTGAGCTGTCTGCCTCTCTGTCTAACTTAAGCCTTATATGTGATGTGGGAAAAGGACGGATGACCACTTTTACGATTCCCGTACGTGAATAGCTGGAAGGTTTAAAACAATTTCATCGCTTATTTTGCCTGTGACTAATTTTATGCGAATAGCATAAACGTATAAGCATTCCGAGAAATTCTATATGTCTCGTAGAATTTTATAACTTTCATATCGTTTTATGTAAATTTATAATTTAATATTTATATTTCGAAAACACTCCTATTGCGTATCGGGAATAATGGTTTTTAAAAAGGCATAAGATTTTTTTCTAAGACTTTTAATAAAATACATGAAGACAAGGGAATATATGGAATTGATGGTTATTTTGTCCTCGCCATTTAGGGGCTAAGTTTAAATTTTATTTATGCATATTTTTCATACACAAACGTAATTATCCGAAGATTTCTACGAGTTTGTTGTCAATTTAAAAAAAAACATTATGAAACAATTCGCAAATCTAAAACAGCCCTGAAATTCTTATCTATGGCATCTTCTGTACGTCTACCACGAGTTGCAACTTTAAAGGGGTATGGGTAAGGGTATGGGTAACGTTGGCGTCATTTCACCAACCACTCACCAAACCTTTATTATGAAAGAACACATCGAGAGGAACAAACTTTATATGGAGCACATATAGCTAAAATATATCGGAGCTGAGATATTAAGTATTGTATTTTTAATAACTACTCAATTGAACTTGATCTATAACAAAGAAAAGGTTGAAAAGGGGCATTATTTAGAATCCTTATAAACAAGTGGATTTAAGAAGGCTAGCTTTCAATGGCCAGGTGCAATATTAGGCCATTATTGTACATGTATTGTGGGTAAAAAGACTTTCATTTGTTTTTCCCATATAATGTCTCTAATATCGACGATTAGGAACCAATACCTCCTATTTACATATTGACTATTAGAAAATATCTTTTTGATGTCATTGACGTTAAGGTCGTTTTTCGAGATATCTTGTAAATCCACTTCCTAATGCCAAATACTTAACATTTAACGCTATATAGACAACAACTATGGATATCTAACTTGAAGTATTGCTGGATGTACTTTAATATACTCAACAGGTACATCTTGATAAGAAAACCTTCCTCTCCTATTTCTGCATCCTTTTTAACAGCGGTTTGGTGAGATTAGCTCCATAAAGTAACATTTCAGAACTATTATTTAAGTGAAACTAAGGCAAAAAATAATACTTTAAGAAATCATATCTCGGCTCCGATATCACTTAGAACAATTCTAACCCCTCAGATATGATTCTTTCTTAGGGTTCTATAAAACAGTGGTAAAATTATTGCTGGCCGCTAATAAAAAAAAAATACGCCACGGGTCCTTATAAAGTTACTCAAACCCCTTCACGTTAGCGTACGCCTAAAAAATTTGCATTGGGATGACACATGACATGACATGACAATGTCAAATCCCAATACATTTTTTCACGCGAACGATAATGTAAATTTAAAGTGGCAACTCGTGGTAGACATATTGACTACTCGTAGAATGTATTAATGAAATCAAAGAAACTTCGATATAAACCTCATGTAGCCCGAGAATTTGAATCCAGGTGGTAATACATTTTTATTGGTAACATAGTTAATAGAAAACTAGAAAAATGATTAGTTATTAGCGAGCGGGCTTCGACACCGCGTTCAACCGGGCGGAATTTTTCCAAAACTTGCGTGAATCGCCTAGGGTTACTACTATATTCGCTCTGAATTTTTAAAATGAAGTAAGTAAGTTATACCTACTTGACTGAACCGGCCAAAAACAAAATTCATCATGTGAAAAATTGCACGTTCGACAAAAACAAAAACACTCGCGACAGTGCGACCATGCGACTCACCGAAGCTCACTGACTTCGCTTGTAAACTCATGTCTCTGTGTGCGTGCGTCAAAAATGGCGTGTTGTTCTGAGCGAGCTATCTGTCAGAGCGCCGCGCATGTCTAATTTGTGACAATGTCTTGCGTTGTCTCGATGTGGGAAAGGCGAGTGGACCGGATGGAATACCAGCAATTGTCCTGCGAAACTGCGCTCCTGAGTTGTCTCCCATACTAACGCGCCTTTTTCGCCTATCTCTCGAGACTGGTAGGGTCCCCTCATCGTGGAAGCTTGCAAACGTTCAACCAGTGCCTAAAAAAGGAAGCCGTGCTGATCCTAATAATCACAGACCTATCTCAGTTACTTCATACTCTGCAAAAGTATGGGACGTATACTGAACAACCGACTCTTGGCGTAGGGTTTGGCACGGCAGCCTAATAAACAAGATCCCATTATTTGGTATTCCTGTAGGCCTTTGTAACTGGATCACTGATTTCCTTAGTGGGCGTTCGTTTCGTGTCGTGCTTGAAGGGTGCACGTCTCAAGAGCAGGCTGTTAACGCCGGTGTCCCACAAGGGTCGGTTTTATCTGCAACACTCTTTTTGCTGCATTTAAACGATTTGCTTGTGCCCGGTGCTTTTGGGTATGCAGACGACAGCACAGTTGTAGCTAAATATGTATCCAGTGCAAGGGCCACTGGGAAGGAGATCCGGACGTGTCGAGAGGAGGTCAGGTTTAATGCAGCCAAAACGCAGGCCAGTTTGTTCTCGGCGAAGCGCAGCCCTTTTGATCTGGCTTCAACCTTTCATGATGTCTCTCTTCCTGTTGCCGACCACATCCAGCTGCTTGATATTGAGCTGTCGGCAAGCCTCAACTTCGGCGACTACATTGAGTCCTCTGCAAAAACTGCTGCGAAAAAGCTGTGCATCCTATCCAAGGTTAGGCGGTATTTCACATCGGCGCAGCTGCTCCAGTTATACAGAGCGCAAATCCGGCCATGTATGTATATATATGAGTACTGCTGCCACCTCTGGGGTGGATCCGCTAAATACCAGCTTGCTGCTTTGGACTCGGTGGAGTGCGGAGCTGCAAGGTGATGATCCGGCTCTCTCTGCCGCGCTGCGGGAGCTTGAACACCGGCGCAGCGTTGCTAGCCTGTCGGTTTTTCACAGGCTTTATTTTGGGGAGTGTGCAAGCGAACTGCATGAGTTGGTTCCGCCAACCCTTTTTCACCATCGGAGCACGAGACATTAGCCCGCACGTTGTGGATATTCCAGCCATTCGCAGAAAACGTTTTGCGGACTCCTTCATAATGCGAACAGCAAAGGAGTGGAACTCGCTGCCCGCGCATGTGTTTCCGAATTAATACAATCTGGGTCTCTTCAAGACAAGAGTGAATAGGTATTTACTAGGCAGACATGTACCATCATAGATCGCATCGTCACTTACCATCAGGTGCGATTGCGATCAAATGACTGTCTAGTCCAATATAAAAAAAACCTTCAAGAAAATATCAGTTAAAAAAGAGGATAGATTATGATACGAATACCACATAGCCTTTTAGAGTCGCATTGCATGATATGTTTGCTATCTCCAGTGTTAGTACTTTACTAAGTGTACATCACCTCAAACTGTCTGATTTTTTCACTCGATTTTGATTTGAATAGTGATAAAGTTCAAGACGGATGGCAAGTTTTCGCAAATGCAACTGCAAGCGTTTTAAACATTAATGGAATGCAACACAACTAAACAAACTCCCTAATTGATACTTTGTGTGTCCAAGCCTGTCATTGTGGAGTTCCGTCCGACGCACGGAACCGAAGGTGCTCAATTATTAGCGGTCAGCTGTCTCATTTAAACCCGCTCCGCCCCGCGACCCGCCTCATTCGTTTGTGTCAAACGCAAACTGTTCTTGATATAGAGAAATTATGGATGCGACAAACAGTATAATGAAAAAAAAACAAATTTTCACTCACATAGTTACTACGAGTACATCACTTACTGAAAATGCCATATCGTTTTTGTAAGTGTTTTCAAAATCACCCGGTATCACTATTATTATGGAAAAAGTAAAGTAAAGTAATTAGTAATTAGGCTAGGTATGTACTGTCCCACTGTTGGGCCTCCATCATTGAAATCATTTTTTATGTGTTTTAGACTACTTACCTGTTTTATTTCAGTTTGTTTATTAATATTTGATTACCTTGTTATACAAACTCTCCTTCGTTAGAGGTCGAACGATATTGAAACGGCTCCGTCCCTCTGCTGGGCCTCCATCATCGAAATATTTTTTTATGTGTTTTAGACTACTTGTTTTATTTCAGTTTGTATATAAATTTTTGATTGCCTTGTGATACACTCTCCTTCGTTAAAGGTTGATCGATATTGAAACATCTCCCCAATATTAATTAATATTTTGAAATAAAATTATATGTCATTGCAACTCATGCTGCAAATTAAAAGTGTACTATGTTTTTCCATCGGTAATTAAAAAAAAAAAAAAAAAAAAAAAAAAAAAAAAAAAAAAAAAAAAATCACGGCTGTCAACCTGCTTATATACATGAATGTCGTTTTAAAATCGAGAATCCACCCTACAAGCATGACAACCGCACTAATTTTTACCAGAGCTTGAGAAGTGTCTATCAAATTGAAGTGGTGGCGGTATCAAGATCTTTTCTCATCGAAATATTCCGAAGAATTCATCTGATTGTGTATGACATAATATTTAACTATGACAGGACGCCGTTCATTTCGTCGCTAGGCGACCAGCTGTCCGTTTTGACAGCTTGCGCCAAAGTTCGTGCGTGAAACAGTCGTCGCCATCGGTTGTCATAGCGACGACATGCGTCGCTAGGGCTCTTTCTCTGCAGCGTCCAATTACAAGACGATCCTGTGACTGTGACACACCTACGACGCATGCGTCTTGTTACCAAAACAAGCAGCCTTCATATTTTGACTTTGACTTTTTCATGTTTTCAGTGTACATTTTAAGTTTCTTTAATGTGTTTTTAAAATTTGTTTTAAGTTATTATTTTTTGTGGATGTATTTAACTATTGTGAATGCAGTCCGTGAACCAATCTTGTGATGGCACGTCGAACGCGACCCATACATGTACCCTGTGCAACAAGTCATTCAAATCTTTGAAAGGCCTCAACATACACACTACAAAAACACACAGGAAATGTATTAGCCAAAACAGTTCACCCTTAGACATCCATCCCATCATTCAGAGTGCGCCTACTTATGTAGCCAATCATCCAACTCCTTTCCACACATATCTTAGCCATTTGAAAAATAGTATACCCATTGTTAAAAGAATCCCTCGAGGAGCTCGAATAACCGTTGCTACTCATTTGTCAAAATTAATCCAGAAATGTTACATAAGCAATGGTAGTCAAGACTGGCAGAACCTATTTTTATTTTCATACAGCACACTACATATAATTAAATCTGATGAACCGAATTTATCCTTGACCCAAAAGATTAAGAATAACTGTGTTGTAAGCTCGTTGCCTTCTCTCGCTACTCTAATCAAACATGATGCTCCTCGTAATCGCAACAAACTAATCGAAAATAAAATCAGTGACGGAGATCTCAAAGGTGCCGCTCGCCTTCTGTTCTCCAACGACGTGCTATCACCAGATACCCCTGACACCCTTCAGGCCTTACGGACAAAACATCCTACAGCTCCAGTAAACCCTTATTTTCTCGACCCACCAACAGCAGGGCAAGCATGCCTTCAAATTCAAAACAAAGATGTTAAGGATGCCATTTTATCTTTTAAACAAGGTTCGGCTGCAGGTTTGGATGGAATCTCACCCCAACATTTGAAAGACTTAACATCGCATTCTGTGGGTGATGCAGGCGAGCAACTTGTAAATTCGATCACTAAATTAATCAACTTTATGTATTCCGGAAATGTCAATCCAGAAGTTATTCCCATTCTTTTCGGCGCGAACCTCATTGCCCTCACCAAAAAGGACGGAGGGGTGAGACCAATTGCTGTTGGATCAACACTACGACGTCTGGCCTCCAAAATAGCTGTTCGACATATTTTACCAAAATTAAATTTGGAATTTGAACCCGTACAGTTAGGCTTCGGTGTAAAAGGAGGGTGTGAGGCAGCCGTCCATGCCCTACGCTCTTTCCTAACTTACGGACAGCCTGACGTGTTGCTCAAAATTGATGTCAAAAATGCTTTCAATTCGGTAAATAGGGATACCCTGTTGACGGAAATAAAACAACATATACCGGAAATATACAATTATCTTCTGCTCAGTTACGCTGACCCAACAAAACTGTTATATCGTTCTAATGAACTGTCCTCGGAAGTAGGTTGTCAACAGGGTGATCCCCTTGGGCCTGCAATTTTTAGTTTGGCTATAAATCCGATAATCAAAAATTTAATTTCTAAATTCAACGTTTGGTATTTGGACGACGGAATCCTAGGAGGTGATGTGGATACTGTATTTTCGGATCTTTTTTTAATCAAAAATAAATTTGAAGCCATTGGTTTGGAGCTTAATTTTAGCAAATGCGAACTTTTTATAAATAACTGCGTCTTAAATTTAAATGACGTAAAACAAAAATTTAATATTTTAGCTCCAAATATTAAAATCGTTAACAGTAATTCCCTTTACCTTTTAGGTTCTCCGATTTTTGATGAATGTATTTCTGAATATATTAATAATTCAATTACAAAATTTCAAAATTCTGCCGACCGTCTCCTTGAAATTAGTCCACATTATGCACTTTGTATCTTAAAATTCTGTCTTTTCGTCCCAAAATTTACATATGTGCTCCGTTGCTGCTCCTTTTGGAATCACCCTGATCTTTTGACACAAATAGACGACTTAATCAAAATTAGCTTGGAATCAATTCTTAATATGCAGCTGAACGAGCAATCTTGGACCCAAGCATCCCTACCCATCCGTTATGGTGGTTTAGGGATTCGCAAAATTTCCAGTGTCGCTTTACCAGCCTTCCTATCTTCTGTCCATAGTTCAGCGAATCTCATAAGGAAAATTTTAAGGGCATCCCCTTCAAACTTTGAGATTGCTGGCTTGGAAGAAGCTAGAAACGCTTTCGTAATTGCATGCCCAGGTCAAAATTGTCCAGTTACTCCAAATTTTCAGAGGAGCTGGGACGACATTTACTGCAAATTGTCTTATGACAATCTTTTGAGCTGTAGTACAGGTTCGGCGCGTGCTAGGCTTTTGGCCTTGGGTGCGCATGAGGCCGGCTACTGGCTTCACGCGTACCCTTCGTCAAATACAGGAACATTTCTTGAGCCTGACACACTCCGAATCGCAACTTGTCTACGGCTTGGGGTTCCGGTCTGCGTTCCTCATAAATGTCTCTGTGGCAGTGATGTCGACAAGCTAGGACATCACGGACTGTCATGCCAAAAAAGTGCAGGCCGCTTCTCAAGACATGCCGCACTTAACGATATCATACGCCGGTCCCTTGCCACCGTCAACGTGCCAAGTCTACTTGAGCCGACTGGTATTGCAAGAGACGATGGCAAGAGACCGGACGGTATGAGTTTGATTCCATGGAAGATGGGCCGGGTGCTGGTATGGGATGCAACCTGTTCAGACACGCTGGCCCCTTCCCATCTACATGGAACCAACAATAGAGCTGGTGCGGCTTGTGAAGCGGCTGAAAAAGGTAAAGCATGCAAATACAGGGGTCTAGGCTCGGAATATGATTTTGTTCCATTCGGTGTCGAGACCCTTGGTCCGTGGGGTCCTAGCGCTATAAGGCTTTTTAAGGAAATAGCAAAAAGGTTAGTCGACATCACAGGAGACCGAAGAGCTGGCAGCTACCTCGGACAAAGAATTAGTCTAGCTATTCAAAGAGGGAACGCTGCCAGTATCTTCGGAACCTTGCCTAAAGGGACTTCTTTTAATAATATATTTTAGTTATTAAATTATATTTTTTAAGATTTTTTAGTTTTAGGTTCATTTTAATAACTTCAGATGTGTTAGTATTTGTTTTAGTATTTTTAATGTTATATCGTATTTTTTAGGAAATTTCCAAGTATAAAATGGTTGCATTTAAATAAAAAAGCTCAAAATATATTTGATTCATCTATTTATTCAGTATGAGCGGTTTTAAACTTTATTATTATGTTATTGACACATCTAGTAGTTAAAGCATCAGTGTTGCGCAAACAAAAGGGTTCGGTGTTCAATCACGACTGTTTAATTTTAAATAATTGAACCGGACAACGCATAATTGCGTGTTTGCAAGAAGAAGAAGTTTTAAATCAAATTGAGTTAATACATTTGTTTAATTCTGAAACGTCGCTCAATGTTAAACAGTCTTTGCTAGTGTCCATCGATGTCTCTATTAGTTGTATTACTCGATATAGAAATAAGCTTTACATAGTCAATTTCATCGATTGCGGTCGGGCCATTATTATAAAATAACTATCTGAAATCACATCTTACAAAAGCTCACTTTTAAACTCCATAAACCTTACGTTTGGATTTATTTTAATAAATTATTTATTTTAAAAGATCTTTGAATGTGTACCATTGATATTTTAACTGTCACTTGTGGTCCTTTTTGCAATCTAGGACAGCTACGTACCTACGCGTACTAGAAAAACACCTGTAACTAGAATTGGTTATAGTATGCAGAACTAAGGAACTTACTATTTCACAATACGATACTAAAACTTTCTTAGACACACTTTCCGCCTCAAAAACCCTTTAACTAAAGCAACTTTACGTTGACCAAACGTTTGTGAGCAACTTCGTACATTGCGGCTCCAACTGCCACCTTAAAATTTAAGGAATCACTATAAACTACGCCACGCAAATCTGAAATTTAAGTATTCGTAATAAAGTTTAATTTAAATTGAATTGTGGCTTACAGTTTACGGCGGAGTTTGGAAAGTGTTTACCGCAAATGAACTCATGTTCGGAAAACAATAAACGCCGGACGGACTTGGGATTTGTTCGGAGAGTGTGGTCGCCCGATAATTGTGGATGTCACCAACTAATGCGGTTTGCTTTGTCTGACTTCGCTTACCATATATTTGTTGTGAATTTAATTTACCTTTTATTAATAAAGAGGGACTGGTTAGTGTCTTTTTTTTTTAATAATCGTCACTAAGAAGTAAATAAACTGACTAAACCATCCGGCGAAAACCCCAGATAGATTCCTAGGATCAAGAGCTTCACTAGCTTTCCTCTCTTTGAATATACTGAAGTCAATTGGGCAAACAATATAATATACGCATAATCTAACATTCTCAATATAAATATCAGGTATCTTAAGAAGATTAAGAAACTTTCGCTTAGACTGTTCACCCTTTGTACCTGTAATGGTTCAACATCTTCGGGTAACATTAAATTGGTGATCAATTTAAGAATATAACTCTCTGTTTACAAAAAATAATAACTTGTTCTCAACATCTACCTCAATTTTCGAATATAAGGGACACAATAAAATCGCTCAAAATTTTAAAACGCACATAAAGTTAAGGCGATACAGGGTTCCGCCGCGGGCTGATAGTAAAACCGGCTATGTCCGATACCGTGGATTCCGGCGGATCCTATCAAAACTTTTATTGCACCGAATCTTTTGTCCCGCTCTCTCTAACCCGGTTATAAAGAGATGACGCTAGCGGTATTATCTTTTTCAGGAATTCATTGTCGTTGCAAGTTTTATGTGTCTTGTGGGGATCGCATATTTTTATTGCGTCTCGGATTGAAAAGCTTCTGGACTAGATCGCTGGGATATGGCTTTGTTTGATATGTTTTCCTTGTGGTCGTGTAACTAAATCATTTCAAATAAGTTTTGGACACTATGTTCTTGGGCGTGATTTGGTTCATATCTGTGTTATTCGTATCTGTTTTTGTCTAAAATGTAATAGTTTAAGGTTATATCTAGTAGATTTAAAAAATAAGCTCTTGGTAGTAGTTGAAGGTTGCCCTTTTATGAGTCTCCTTATCATGGTATATTTTTCCCCAATTTTTAAATCTCGTGTTTTTTTGCTTTTATCAAAAAATGGTCAAGAGTTCGGGTTTTAGATCAGCAGAGGCCTTCCCTCGGCTGGGCTAATTACTTTATAATTTTCTGGGTGTCTAGTCTAGTTATCTAAATTAAAGTGAGGTTTGGAAATAAATAAAGACTTAAGGTAACAGCACACTATCACGACGCGGCAACGGCAGCGCTTTAACCCGGTATCGCCTCGTATTAAAAAGCTGGCGGCGCGTGCTGACCGCCCGCCAGCAGCCCGCTGTCCGCTTTTTCATATTGACATTGTAAAATATACCATAGTACACAATTAAATTCTCTAATTTGAATAGCAAGTTAATTGCCGGGTTGGAGCGGTGCGTTGCGGTGCCCGGGATAGTGTGGTATGACCATTGCCAAAACTGAGTGCATTAAAAGGTTTTTAGCAAAGTAATGTGAAATTCTTAGTATTATTTTTACTAACAATAAAAAACTTCCGAGTGCATAATTTTCCACGTCGGTTATCCCAGACAGTAATGAAAATGCAGCCCTAGCAGGATTTACGTGCAATTTCTGGAAGCGAATTCCCGTAAATATATTCCGGCCGTAAAAATGGGAGTATTCGGTGGTTATAGGATTTTTACATCCGACCTCGTAACGCAGGCTACAGAATGTTTGCTTGGGTTTCTTGTAAATTTGGTTTTTGGTTATTTTCTCGAGTGCATATTTTTTAAGAACTACTTATACAATAATTGAGGATTTTTATTCCATAGCCTTTATGTATTCAACGTATGATACTAATTCAATAAAACAGATTATTTAAATAGTAAACATACATATACATTTTTGTCTGATCTGGGTTACCAGAACCACATGTCCAAGTAGAAAAAAAAAGAATTTAAAAACGTAGCACCCATTTCCCGCCATTTTAGACACATCACAGATGTCTGTCATTCCGCTAATGGCAAAATAAGCGCAGGAGCTGCCCCAGCGCTAGTTCTAGCAGAGAATTTATTAGCACGGCAGTTTACTGGGGGCGTAAAATTTTAATTTTGGCACTAATGGAAAACGGCGTACGCTCTGACACTCAGCAAAGAGGTTTCACGCTCAAGCTCTTAGTTGATTTTGGAGACAGCGCCACAAATAATTATCTTCACGTCATAGTTCTACCGTCGCAGGATTTCGGTGGTTGCAGGCCACCCACAGCACAGCTACAGCTTACTTTGAAATTAGAATGCCATCATTTCAATAAAACTAAATTTCATCAAAATCTAAAAAATCCGCTTTTATTGCCCAAAAAGACCTACAATACTTTCAAAGTGTCTACTGCCATTTGTAACATGTTTTCTGTGCCTGCAAATTCATCATCATCATCATCAACAGCCTTTAAAAGTCCACTGCTGGATATAGGCCTCCCCATAGAACGCCACAGCGAGCAGCTTTGGGCTAATTGCATACAGCGGCTTCCTGCATCTTGCACCAAGTCATCGGTCCACCGGGTGTCTGGCCTACCTACGCAGCGTCTTCAAATTCTTTGTCGCCATTCGAGGACTCTTAACTCCCTAGCGGTTATCAATGTGAATTGCTACTTCAGCTTGGTTATCCGAAGAAATGTGTCATTTTGCAAATCGCCTAAAAGATATTAGTTACAGCAATAAGACAACCTAAATTGGTATTTTTTTACTTTTCTTCTAATTATGCTTAATCATTCTTTCTCAGAATCTACGAGTATTACAAACATACGTAGAAAAGACATTCCAAGAAGTATAGTAGTGTTTGTTGACAACTTGGCAGTTTTTTAAGTTGAGCAGCTCCGAGTCGAGGCACTTTAATTAAACTAGACGTACGTCACGAACGTTAAATGTAGACTCGGGCATTGTAAATTCCTCCGGCGTTTCAGTTTCATGGCTTTAGTTAGAAAACGCCGTCCGACTTTTATGGGCAATTTCGGTTCAGACGTTTTGTTATATTACCAATGCTTTTAAGGTGCTACACCTAGCTCCGGTAAACATATGTGCAATTTTACGAGCCACTAGTTTATGGAAAATGTGTAGTAATGTCGGCAGCAGCGCTAACTCAACGTATGAAATATGCTATTTATCTTGTCGCCGATGCGAAGCCCGTAAAATTGTCTTTGGAATTATCTTCCACCAATTGAAGTGTGGCTTTGATCATTATTTAAGACGCTGTTTTAAGTCAAGTAGCAAAGATCGCAGTGTTAACGTTTAGTTCTTATTGCCGTTGATGTGTTGTTGTATTTCCTAAGCTATATCTTCTACAAATCATTGCTTCAGTCAGATCTTCTTCTGACTTTTAGTAAACTGAAGCACGTTTCACTCTGAAAAACTTGGATCATGGTGGCATGCACAAGTCGGTTCAGGAGTTCAATGCATTCATATAGGTACAAGTCCCTGTTTAAGTCGTGTGTATGATTTCCGTTTCTATATGGTTATCTATTGAGCATAGTTTTGCCTTGAATAAAGAGACCTGAAAATCATAAATTGTGTCAAAATGTCAAAAAAAGCTGTACCTGTAAATCCAATGTTTTATACCAACCTAACTACCTCAGACCTCTGTAGTAGGTCTCGAAGAGAAATAAAGCTCAATTATTGTCCAAAATTTCTTGGTCGTTGTTGGGGTGATGAAGTCATAAACTTCACAGACAATAGTCATGACCGTTTTTGCGTCAAGAGCCAGACGCTTCGCTGTAGTGTCATTCCCAATTAGGATTTCAAAGTACACACAGCGAAAGTCATAAATGGAGTTTATGGGTGTCTCAGATGGAGTCTAGTAAACTGCGCTTAGTGGCGACTTCGCACTTGTGGCTTAGCCGCTAACAATTACTTGCAACTATCGACCTCCTTTAATGGTGCGGTGGTAAAAATTAAAGCAACTTTAGTTGCAAGTTCAGGTTGTAGAATGGGTGGTGTGGGAATTATCACGTGGATACGAATTTATGTTATAATTTATATTTTACCCCGGCATATCATTGGTACCTGGTTTTAATTATACTGCGCATAAAATGGCACCCTGAGGAACGCCACTCATTAACGCTACTTTATTGAAGGGGTACATATACCGTAATTGTATATAGAGCAATAAATATAGATCGGCAGCGCTAATAAGTGTTATTGCGTTAATAACGTTTACTTAGAGTAAATAAATAACCCAAACACAATGTGAGACCTTTATCGTCCCAAAACATTAAATAATTTTACTGCCGGTGACATCAATTATTACCATTAAACATACTTTTTTGGTGTTAGGTCAGTTATAAACTGAAAACAAATAAATTATGTCAATTGATTTTACATGCATTTGTAGACAGACCAATCTAATGTCATTTCTAACTATAGATCAAACCGTTCCAAATAATGAGTATGGAATGAATTATTGGAGTGATTTCTTGTGGTTTATAATCTAATCATGGTTTAATCTCAATATTAATGTTGTTCGTTTCATGTAGACAATTGTTGTACTCAAGAGAGGTAAGAGGCCAAGTCACTGGACCCCGCCTTAACTGTATATTAACCACCAGAATATGCTGATGATGATATATAGTATTCACTTATTTCCTAACATTAAATAATCACCCATTTAGGTTCCAAGTTATGTGATATTGATTATTTTTTCCCGAAAATTTCCATACTCGCATAGGTTAGGTGAATTTTGTTTTATCCGATCGTAAATTGTATTATTCAACATTTGATGTTTTTATCATATGAAACACTTTTTCACAAGAACATGTATTCCTTATTTGAGTGCATCTACAGGAAGCATGACTTATTCATGTCGTTAACGTACTTTGAAATCTAAATTTATAAACTTCTGTAATGCACTCGATTATGCACCTATATTGTAAGTGAAGCGGGCATCTCAGGTGCATTTAAATGCAGGAATATTAAACTAAGTATTGTCTCTGTTAATAAGGTGCTGCTTTATGGCAAAACGTATCCATATTTTAGTCTCCTAAAACGTCGCTACAGTAGTTGCAGTGGCTCGTACGCTCTCTATAGGGTTGTCCGATTGTCAACCCGTCACTTTTAAGTAGCTATTCAACACAAACGATCTGCTAAATCAGCAGTTCGAATATTTTGCTTCCTGTTTACATTGCATTAAAACTCAAACCGAAACTCAAATAAATTTATTCAAATAGACTGTATCAGTACTTTCAAATCGTCACTTATCAATCGTCATTAATTTATAAAAATAGTGAATGAGGTTTTATGCTAATAATTTTCTTAATAGCAACACTCTCCTTTGACTCATGTCCTCTTCCTAATTCACGGATTTGTTCAAAAAAGTTTGCATCTGTTCTGACCGTATCTCACTTGCAGCAGCAGTCCTTGCGTTTGAACCAGGGCTTGAAAGTCGGTTTATTTTTCAAACCAGTTTCGACCAAAATGCCTAAGAACGTATTGGTTTTGTTTCTGTTCGAACGAAAACGTATTAAAAATGGTTTAGAAGAGGAACGAAATGTAAATCATTCTAGCTCAATAAAACGGTTTTAAGCTTAACCATTTTTAACTGGTTTTTGTATTTATTAGGATCAATACGAAACTAGGAATAATAATTCACAGCCACACAGCTTAGTCACGGGTCGTGTCGTTAAAGTTTGCACTAAAGAACGTTCATGCAATAATAAGGTTTTTTTGTTGTCAGCAACGTTCATATTTTGTCATCAACTTGTATCATCTAACAAATAGATCCATCGCCATAAAATAGTTTCATTCTCAGATAAATAGAATAGATTATGAATAGAATATCTACCTTTATTTATTTGTCCAAAAAAAAACATGCGTACAGAGTTTAACACAATTCACTGCAGTTAAACTACATAACAAAATTAAATAAACAGGGTAAGTAAGGTAAGGGTAAAAACATTGAATTGTGTTTGAAGCAAACCCCTACCCGCAGCACCGAGAACATATTTTTTTAAATAAATATATTACTTTTAGTGTTTTAAGACTACATTTTTTGCCAAATAAAACGTGTCGCCATGTATGCTGCTGCTTTTTGCTGTCACGCCACGAGCCTCTGTTCCTTGTGGAATTGTCCGGTTCTTTCCGTTCTCATAAAATGTTCGCATTTCGTTCGCGTTCCGAACAAAATACTATGCAAGGAACCGTTCGGAACGTTTTGAAAACGTTTCCCTAAATACCAATTTGATGGCATCATTGGTGGTTTCTTAAAAATCTTATTTTGGTATAAATCTCAAATTGGCTAAATTCAATTTTCTAGACACGCCAACCTTAGAATAGGGGTGCGTCGTAAAGCAACTCATAGCTATCACTCGGGAGCAGGACTTGGTGTTCTGTATAACGACCCCGACGGAGCAACACAGTTCCTTAATATGTATATGAATTACTGTTACTTCAGGGTATCGTTGGTTCTTAAACAATAGAAAAATATTTAGAAACAATTTTGAGACCTGTAAGTCTACCACGAGTTGTCACTTTAAATTTAAGTTATAGTTCGCCTAAAAAAATGTATTGCATTTGACATGTTATGTCATCATGACGAATTTGAAGCGGGAACTCGTGGTAGACGTACTGTACGTCAAAAACAAAAATCTACGGAAGTGAAGTCCAAACCAGAGCTTGGAACCGGTTTAAAAAATTACGCTTTTAAAACGTTCCGAACGGTTCCTTGCATAGTATTTTGTTCGGAACGCGAACGGAATTGGAACATTTTTAGAGAACGAAAAAAAACCGGTCTATTTCACAAGGAACAGAGGCTCGTAGTCTAGAGAGTTTACCGATTTAAAAGCACATAATGTGTGCCTCTTTTCCTCTTATAGTTTAATTAAGCCTGTTTATTCTTGGAATACATCTTGTGAGCTACGGAAGCAGTAATAAACCAACTCATCGCATATGGACTAAGTACGGCGACGCTTAGAACTTGGCCTCACGTTTAACGACCAGCCAGCAACAGAGTCTCTTGATTTGAATTAGATCCCGGTTGTGACTATTACAGTAACTGAAAATTGATCTTAGAGTTAGGTTAGCTAAATGTGTATCTGATTTCTTGTTACTCCAGCGGCCATTTATTATAGGTAGTATTTGATGGAGCTACAAAATAACCTAACCTTACCACCAAAATCACTATCTGAGCCTCTAAATATACTGAAATCAGTTTGTAGCCGACATATTAATTCTGGGGCGCATTTCAGTATTTTTAGTTCCTCAGTTTATTATTTCTAATTCATAACTGCGCTGTTAGCCTCCTGCTAAAATATTTATTTGCCACGCTTAAATTCTATAGTCATACGTACTTTTTTTTTTTAAGGATTTCCCTTAATTTAATAGAAATACTCGTAAATATGTTATGATCAAAAGTTGTATTCCGAGATCATGTTTCGTTCAGATTAATAAGTAATACTTAACCGATAAATAACACACTGGCAAAGGCACTGAGGCATATTTAGCGAGCTAACTCAAGCAATACCTTGCACGCTTCCCTGAAGAATTTCAGCTTAGTTTTTGAAAAGACTTTATTCCGTGGTTCATATTTTGTTCTTCTTCTTCGTGTCGATGATCTTATCTCTAATACTAAACAACAGCAGCCCAGTGGTCCGCCATCGCCACCCCAGTGGTCCGCCATCGCCACCCCAGGGGGGAGGGGAGGCCTCATATAGATCTTTCATTGAGCAGTTGGTAGGGCACTGGGGGCAAATCAGCAGGTGCTGCATTGTTTGGACCGAGGTTCCGCAGTCGCATTTTACCCTGTCCGCACTGATGTACCCCCATTCGGCGATCCGTCACACAGGGATTACCCTAGTATGGACACCAGTCTCTCACAGAGGTGGAAATGCGTCAACTGTGTAATTTTATAACCCTTCAGAACCTACCTTTGTGAAGAGGAAAATAAAGTACCTTTTATTTATTTTATTTTTATTTGAAAAGGTTACTCCTGCAGTGGCCTACTTGGGTTCGGAGACGGTTAAGCGACTTCCATGTGGGCCACGGCAGTTCACATCCGGCAGTAAGATATTATTTTTGTTAAAAATTACCTTTTCCAAACGCCCTAAATTTAAAATGTTAATGTTGTACAATCAGTAGTATATTGAGTTGATTATCAGCCTCTGACACCCATAGTTATGCGCTTGCTTAGGTATTAGTCTGATGATCCTGGTGTTAGATGTCTTAGATATTATTTATTTACTCATCGTAGTTGCTAACAAGCGATGCACCTCCATTTGGAACTATTTTGTTCTAGAACTAAGTTCCAATTCCCCAACTCCAGCTAAAATGTACGTCCGGATAGACGCGTTGACTAATTAAAACTTATTAATCACCCCACCACTCCAGCTCGTAAAATCCGCGCCTTTACTGGTGTGGCAATAAAAGAAGTTTTCCTTTAAACCTTTAAAAATGCAGGCTCGTTTCGTAGGAACGGTTCCGCAGTAAACCTTCCGCGGTTTATGGCCATTCGGAACGAACTCTGTGTGTACGGAACGCAGGCGCGTGACTTTTTCGCGGCGCGCTTTGATTGGTAAGCGAAATATGGCGGTTAAACTGGATTTGAAATTGGCAGCACACATACAATGCTGGAGGGCAGTTATTGACTTATAAAGAACATGCGACATAAACGAAAAACGCTTTATGGACGTGTTCTAAAACGGCACTTAGATACGTCTAAGTGCCGTCCTAGAACACGTTACACGCACATTTATATGTGCTACGCTAAATACACTATTTCTTAGAGTGATCTGAGTGATGATACCTGAGTATAAACTTATGTCTTTAGTCGAGATAAGTTAGTTTCCACATTTACACACAGAGTTGTTTTAACAAATCTCCTGAAATATTTGCTTAGTGTTATTAAAAATAATTGAGTGACTACAATTTTCGCAACTCTATTTTATGTTAACTGCATTTAATGTGAATTTTAGCTCTCTTTTTCAAAACTAAAACTCCCAAAATTGTCATAATAAATTTAGCCCTTGGTGACCTTTTTTGTCGGTGAATTGAATCCTAGTTTACGAGTATAGCCTGTTAGTTGGATCCATCACCTTCGGATTACGCTGTATTATTTATAACAGTTCATTCTAGGTTCGTTCAGAAGTACCTAAGTTGTGAAGCATGGATCCCGACATTTAATGATTCTTAGTATCTACTCTCCTCCTCAGTCGGTCCCTCACTATTAAGGATCGTGATTCTAGCGAAGGATTTGTGCAATATGTGCTCTCCAACAGCTTCGCCAGTTCGAGTGCTGCGCTCATGAGGACCTCCAGCGTGTTAGCGACTTGGTCTGTCCATCTATTCGGCCGGATTCTGGAGGGTAAAAGAACCCTTGCGGTCTTTTACCCTCCAGCTTGCCAACAACGAGCTAAATTCTTTAAATAATCTGGTCGCGTCGCGCAATGTGTCCAAAGTTCTATTCAAACAAACCGCAGAGAGGCATTGTCGCTGTTCCAGTTTTCAGTTGTTTGAGGACGGAGAAGTTGGTTCTATGCGCAGTCCATGGTATTCGTAGCAAACTTCGCCAGCACCACATCTCAAAAGCGTCAATCCTCCTTCTGGCTGCTGTCTTCACCGTCCACGACTTACATCCGTATAAGAAAATCGGAAGAACCAACGTGTCGACTATCTTAATCTTGGTTCTACTGGAGACATTGCCATCCTTCCAGATTTTTTGAAGTTTAATCTAAATCTAATTTAATCTTTTTAATAAAATCCTGATAAAAAGGGGAATTCCCTACATAAAGCCATATTTGAAATATTTATACATGTGGCTGTTAAAATAATAAAATTATTTAGTACTCTGATTGACCCTAAAAAGTTCTTCCATTGCATGTCCATCGACACTAAATATTGACTAAAAACCTGATCATTATTTTTGAAGCTTTGTAAACACCGACAATAAGACTTTTAAGTTCATAATTTTTGGCAACGAAAACTTGACTAAAGCTATAAAGATTACAAATAATACTTATTTTGTATTGTTTGCGTCAAAAAGTGGAAGCTTGCAAGTGAAATGATATGATACTTGTGCACCTGTGTTTGCCGGTGGTTAGTACTCCACATTATTACGTACTTCCGGTTTCCTCAGTAATATCAGCTTCCTTTATTACTGTGGATAATATTCGTTAATGCCCTTTTTCAAGTTATTTTTCATTAAATTGTGCTGAATTGTAGTCACTGATTTCGGCAGCTTTATTCTTGTCTACGGCATAACCAAAATCTCTATAAGCAGTAGTATAAATAGTCACACGACACTACATTTTATTAATTACCTAGGAGTACTGTCAAAATGTCATAATGATACATCCACGTATATTTGTTGTATAAGCTAGGGTTAACATTAAAATTAATTTATTAGTTTGAACTTTTCAGAAAGGGCGTTGCAATCAAAGCTTTGTTTTCAGTAGGACTTTTTAAAACCTATGTGGATAGTATAGCGCCTAGTGTAGAACAGAAGTGTAGCATTAAAAAGCATTCGTAAGATTTTTTTTTATACCACGTAGGTGACAATCAAGCATGCGGACCACCTGATGATAAGCGGTTACCGCAGCCTATGGACACGTTCAACACCAGGGGTATCACTCGCGCATTGTCGACCCTGCAAAAACCTTCTCAAACCCCTTTTGAAGAACTCCATACTAAAGAACTACATAACTCATCGGGAAAACCTCGGCAGGGAGTTCATTCCACAATTTAAGCGTCCTCGGAAGGAAACATCTCTGAAACTGAACTGTACGAAACCATTGCGGATTCAGAGTGTGAGGATGAACGCCCCGTCGTCGGTGGCGAGCGGTGCGGTGGTAAAAAGTAGCCGTAGGCATCATATTAAACAGTCCTTCAGAACAAAACCCGTTGTACAAGCGGTAGAACACGCATAGGGAGGCGAAGTCTCTCCTCAGACTTAACGGCTCTAAACCGCTTGTCAGTTTGGGATCGTCGACAATCCGGGTCGCACGCTTCGGACTGAGTTGATATTCAGGCGCTCCTGCCCAAAGGTGACAACAGTACTCCACGTGTGAGCTGACTTGCGCTTTATACAGCAGCAGTCTTTGCCTAGAAGTAAAGTACTGCTTCGCCCTGTTTAGCACACCGAACTTTCTGGATGCCAACTTCGCCTTTTGTTCCAAATGACTCCGAAAAGTAATTGTTGGCTGAAGAAAATGATAAAACAGCGTTTAAAAACCGAATTTCATCCGATGGTGAAAAGAATTCAAAATGCCGTGAGAGTTTCAAATTAAACCATGCTATGTTTGACAGCTTTTATTCCATACTGATTGGTTTATATCGTTTTATGTCCATATTTGCTGATCCGTTCACGGCATTTCAGTTAAGGCTTTTTCTTTTACAATGTTGCTGGATTTTATTACCCTCTGATATAGTTTTATAGGTAGAACTAAAAATTGCACTTTGCAGCTATAAAAGTACGGAATTCGACAGTAAATTCATTATAATAGTTCGTTACACTCCGTCTTTTTTGTTTTTCTTTTAATGTAACTACAGTATTTTACGATTTCGTTTAATTCTTTTTTTATTCCTGATTCAAAAGTGAATTGGGTAGTAAAATGTTCCTTACATTTGGCCTGGGTAGAAATCTAAGTCACAACCTTCAGCACTATACCTAACCAGGACCTCTACTAGAGTCAGACAATATCAGGTTGATGTTGTTTTTCAGGTTATTTTACTTGGTAAGAAGGATTTTGGATATTTATTTAAAGCTTAAAGCCTATGGACATTCAAACAAGGGCACGCATTATGAATTTGCAATTACTTAACACGTCGTCAGTCGACATAGTAGACACAATAGAAACAACAATCTAAACACGCGGTAGCGTGTCAAGCCAAGTTCAAGCTAACAGAACTGGCGAGCAGCACCGTGTGTACACGCACTATTTGGAGCCACTTTTACATAAACATGTCAAATTTTGGTTATCTATTGAGACTTGCCAGATAAATATGAGTTCCAAATTTCATAAATACACCTTAAACGGTTATTTAGTTAAAAACCTCCAAAAATTTTAATTTTTGTGACCGACTGACCTATAAATCAAAATGCTAACCCAGTTCCAGATGACCTAGAAAGTTCAAATTTGGCATCCAGTTAGGTGGTTGAGTGAATACACATGAAAAATCCGAAACTAGTAAATTTTTATCATTCAAGTTGAAATAAAAAATGTTTCAGAAATGGTGATATTTCCAGTGTAAGTTGAGCTCAAATTTATATTATGAACCATATTAAATAAGGTTCAGCTTGTTGAACTTGGCTCTCATTTCACATTTATGTTTTTGTTGGGTACAATTTACCGCATCTGGTTGCATCGACTGACGAGGTGATGAAAACATAAAATTATTATGATATTAAAATTATTATTATATATGATTTGTGTTACTGAAACATTAACACATATTTCTCAATTCAGTCTAATTACAGTCGCAACAATGTAGAATCTATTATAATGAGCAGCGAAGCAAGTAAAACTTTGCAATACAGCTATTTACATGTTAATCTGTTTGAAGACCTGGTTTTTCACTGCAAGTATTACGTCCAATACCCAATAATTAACCCATCATAGGGTGTGTGTGGAAATCGCCCGATGGGTTACCGGAACCAGTCCCAATAAATCACGGTAACTTAAGTGTTTGTGGTTGAATAATAGACAGCCACATATCCTTCTCTGGCCAGAGGTATTATTACAATCCCTTACTTGTCCAGTTCATTCCCGAAATTAACCGTAGCGAGCAATCTTGTGATATAATCTTTCATTTCCAGCCAGTCAGCGGTTGTCTGGCAATGAAGCATCTTCCAGCATGGATATTTACTGACGAGATTTCCCGCTACTCTCAGTTTAGGAAATTAAGTTGACTGGATCTAAGCGATTGAAATAAGGCCCCAGATTGTTTTTCTTACACTGCGAATCACTCGAATCTTTGAAACTTAAAAACACCAAGATAATCTGAACTAAATCTAATCAGAGCTTAAATTATGGTTGTCAGAGACACATTTCACACTACATACATGGAAGCAATGTACTTGTCCTTATTTTATTCACACCCAGATCCCACATACTGCGGCTTGGGAGTCAGGATCACTACTGAACTGCCAACGAGCAAAAGCAAGGTAGACGCTATTTACATTTGTATTGTTTCCTATCTATTGTGAAGCTCAAAGGTCGCAATATAAGTTGGGAATTCCTTTGTTTTCGTTATTCCAGCGTCCACGGTAGAAATCTGGAAGCCAGCGTATATAAAGACAATGTACGAGTATCTTCGAAGTCCAACATTTAACTAATATCTATCTGCATTTAGGAAGGTACATTTACAGGGTTAAGATTTTTTCCAGCCAGTTTAGCGTCACTTATAAATGTAAAGTAAGATTAAATTGTGAGTAAATATTGACAAACATGTTTTAGGCTTTATCTAAGCTTAAAAAAAAGTTCAAAGCACGTTTTAAAAATACTGATGTACATCCGAAAGTAAACGTGTTATAGAAAAAAATTGATAGGCCATTAAAAATATCCAGGAAGCTACGAGTAGGTATACCACACAGTTATTTGTTTTTTATCGGCAAACACTTGAACGTATTGTGGGGACGTGAAGAATAATGCGTGTGAAGCATTCGCCAGTCTAATGAAATCGCTAATAAGACGTACGGTGTATAAGTCTCTCTCTCTAAGTAATAGGTTTTTCTTGTTTACTCGTTTTCAATTTTGTGTGTATTTAGAGCGTCGTGGCCTAGTGGTTCAGCACCCGAACTCAGATCGTGGATCGTGTAGTCCCGAGTTCAAATCCCAAAAATCTTTGTGTTCATTGTTAAATATCCGACTAACTCTCCGGTGACGGAAAACATCGATAACATCTGACTATCCCGCTTGGGATAAAGTCCTGATGGTATGTTATGTTAAATTTTATGGTTAACTATATTCTGCCCGCAGCTGTATACTAAAATTCTTCGAAACAAACTTCCAAACATTGGTTTATTTTAATAGGAAATATTAGTAGGATAAGAATAAGAATAGAATAAGAATTAAGAATTTCTAGGTCTACTCGTAATTTCTAATACAAAGAAAACAGCAGCATGCCCGTTTTCAACATCATTCTTATTGCCTAAATTAAAAACTTCGCCCAGACAATGTTAAAAAGGGTATTATGAAATACAAAATGCCAATTTGAAACCGCTTTGCGTATCAATTTTCTTCGGCTATTATATCGGCCGGTAGGCGATTCCCTCTTTAGCTTTATTGTAACAATTTACATATTTCCCACCATTAATCCGAGCGGAAGGTGTAAGAATAACTATTAAGCTTAACAAATGGGATATTTGAGTTTTGTATTAGTATGCTACCTGTCTTGATTCACAACGGATTTCACGTTTATTTTGCTTCGTCGTGGCGTTACTACGAATATATCTTTCTTGTTAATTTTAAGTTAGTTCTTTTTGTTGTCCTGCATGAATGAATATTCATAATTTGCGATACCATAAGAAATTGTGTTAAAAACCTAAATTACTAAATTAAGGTAAATATTTAAATTTATAATTTGGTGAATTTGAAAGGTCTAAGAAGGTTCTAAGCTAACTTAAGGTCATATATATAATACACTTATCCAGGCCTCCACTTGTCAAAATATAATAACCATTAAAAGTCGGCTTGCTAAGTACGATCTTCTCTTGTCTTTGTGTAGAATTATTGTCATAATAAACAAGCCCTTGGATTCCTCGATAAAAATGTAAACTGATGGCACAGCTAAGGTTTTTTGCTTCACACCGTGGTTGTAATGAATTCCCTGAAATTAGGTTAGCGTAATATCAGTGACCATCTGATAACAACTAACAGACATTGCCTGTCACACCTGTTTTAAAATAATTTGCGTCTTTAGCACGGTGAACACTGCCGCGGTGTTTTAACACTGCTTTCCATTGCCGGGAACTAAACTATAATTGGGCTTTATTGATAAGTTCTGATAAACTTCGTTCAAACAAGCTAGGATCAGAAATTGACCAAGAAATTGATGGGTGTTTATCGGAGTATCTTGTATCTTGATCTTGGCAATGCCATCAGCGGCTATTACGGATCGCCTGAGGCGTTATAAGTGTATGGAAATTAGGCAAGTACATCGACAGGGATATATTGTTGGGAATAAAGTTTTGGATCTCGCTGGGCGGAATGAACGTGAAGCTTAAGCTGTGTATTCAAATTATTATAAAAGATATCATTATCAAAATCTTGATTGGTTCTGATTAGTTCTGCCTGAAAAATAGTAGTCAAGTAGTTACAGTGAAAGACTTGTTTTTTCATTGAATATTAAGCATTAAAAAGACAAAAATGTAATAACCTGCAAAACCGATCTAACTTATTCTTGCTAAGTTATAAAATGATGAAAAATACACTAATAAAATATCGTTCCTGCGCTTTCAATCGGCTGCCTTTTGGGTCCCGAAATTCAGCAGATTTCGTGTGACTTTTGTTATAGAATATGCAAAGCCTTACTTGGGGGCTAGCCAAATGCAACACGGCACGACGATTTCTACCAAACGAGCGCCAGTGACAGCTTATGTCATCCCCATACATTTGAACGATTTCTATTGTAGAAATCGTCGTAGCGTGTTGCTCTTGGCTAGCCCCCCTTGAGTCGATGACAATAAAAATACCCATTATCTACAAAGTGCTTACAAATATAATCGACGACTGGCGTAAAAATATTTTTATTCTTTTTTCTTTTAATAAAGACTTTTTGTAATGCAAATAAAGCTACATGACGTAACATGTCCTATTGTGTTCTAATCTTCACAATGCTAAATGCAGCCGACGTCAGATATTTATTTTCATTTTAAAAGATATCTGTATCAGTTTCAAAGGTATATCAGTTACTCTTGAGTCTACAGATAATAATATAGTAACCTTAAAATAAATACTTCATGATTTATATTAAATTTACATATACACAAAGCCAAATATGAAAATAAAACTTTATTTCTTTCAGTTTCTTGGCACAGCTTAGTGAAAGTACTGAATGAGTTTACATAAAACTCCAGATACCATGAATATGGATTTATTTATACCGCAAGGAAGCCGATGCTTGAGCCGATGCCATATTCAGTCCGTGATTTAGGAACTCCTTAAGTGTAAATGCCTCTCGTATGACGATTACCGTCCCACATATTTTATGTTAATGTCAAAAAACGTCAAACCCCTTTCCGTCGAATACCGAGGGACGGCATGTGGATCCTAAGTGGATTCGTTTCTTTGTCGATCTTTGGCTCCAAGAGTGTTGTGTCTAGCGTATAGTACTACTGAATACATCATAGTTCATAAAAAAATTTAACGCTTTAACTAACTTACTCGTATATATAAAGGTTTTCAAACAAAAATATGAATCCTCGCTCTGTTTTTTTTTTTTTTTTAAATAAATATCCCTGGACATTATTCCACACAGCGCCATCTAGCCCCAAAGTAAGCTAATTAAAGCTTGTGTTATGGGATACTAGACAACGGATAAACATACTTAAATACATTTTCTTTTGTAAATACATACTTATTATACATAGGAGACACCCAGACCAGTACAAACAGACATGTTCATGCACACAAATGTTTGTACTGTGCGAGGATCGAACCCGCGACCTCTGGTGTAGTAGCCAACTTCTTAACTATTACACCAAGTCGGTCGTAAGATATTTGTTCGAGAACCTTAAAATAAAATATTATATTTTTGTTAAAGTTTCGGTTAATAGTTTCTTCATCACCTTCTGAGTTCACTATACTATTTTCCTTACAGTATAAATAATTAAATTTAGATTCATAAACAGGGTGAAAAGTTTCAAAAGTTAAATCCATTTGGTTATCTAACATTTAGGACAACATTTTTCCGCAAGCTAAATCATGTTTATTGCTACTCAATACAAAATACATTTAAAATGTAATAGTTTTACTACACATAAATTGAATAAGATAAATATGCCATTAACACGGAAAGCGCGAAATATAAAATTAGTTAAAACAAGTAAACTTAATACGGTATTTATAAAGTCACTAAGAAAAAAAGTATAGTTCTATAATTGCTGGTAAGTAAAAAAATCTCTCACGTGTAGGACTATAAAAATTATAATTTATAGGTCCGATGCCTTTTGCAACTTAGTTGCCTTCATGCAGCTGTTGTAGCGATTTTATTGCAAATTAAATTTATTTCGTTCTACTGAATTTCTACTTTATAATCAGCCATGAACATTTGAGTGCAGTAAATAAAACGAGGTAGGTTATGAAGGAAATTGGTTAACCTCACTATATTTATAAGTTAAATTAATGCTTCTGCCGTTTAAATTACTTAGCAAAAGCTGTACGATCTTAAATAAAGTCCTGGACTCCTGGCTGGTCGGCTTAACGGCAAGCGATACTGCAGACTGCGCCACGGGTCGTGTTGCGATTCCCACCTAGGTCAAACTTTTACGTGAAGAACAAGCACTACATTTGTCTTGGTGTGTATATTTGTGAACTTACACTGCCTTAGCAGTGTTATTCCGTACAATGATATGCTAGCTCAATTACAGGCAGAACAAACCTCCACGCCACCCTTCTTGCCAGCCATAGTTGCTTACTGAACCACGTTAGTACTGATGTAATATAAAATCCATTCGCTTCAACAATTCCGGATACCGGATAACTTGCCATAACATTTTGCATTTCAAAGAAACCATAAACAGTAAGATGCTATTATTGTTATTCAGCGAATAGCGCAAATCTGAAAATGGAGTTCTCGTAATCTGCATCAAATAAGAATTTAAATGACAAATCGCGTCAGTAAAACCTATGTATGAATTTGTAATGTTTGAAGTTTTTCCTGTTGCACTAAATGTGTTACCTACTTTTTAGTTTAAGTGTACAGATAATTGAAAAACACTCATTGTTAGATACCTATTTTAGTTTTTTCGTTCGTTTTTAGTTATTTATCTTCAAAAAGGATTTGCGTTCGTCCTCAGTATCATCTGGTGGTAAGCGATGACCGATGGTAGAACACGCTTACCTAGAAAATGCCTACGTACTCTGGCCTTGAAGACAACGGCAGCATGTATCCGTACACACAATGCAGGGAGAGCGTTTCACTCTCTAGCAGTGCGGACCACCGCTTGTCGCCTTTTCGCTTCAGTTAAATATCTTCAATCTTGTTGCTGTAACCGGATGTTTCTGTTACCGCAAAGTCACCCTCCCTCAGTGTCACTAGGACCGAGCACAGCTAAATACAATGGACCAACGAACTTCTCGTTTTAGTTACCTCCACAACTATCAGTTCAAATTACTTATCGTTGAATATTTTTATTATACTGAACCACGTTTAGGAATCTCCGTAAAATCAAGCTCTTGCGGCTCGTGACAAGAACTGTCAGTTCCTTGTTTCATTGTCTTATTAAGAAATAAATAGCTTTTAGCGAGCTTCAAAGCTGAAGACAAGTGGTTGGAGATTACAATGAAGTTAGAAGATATTTATTATTATTTCAGAGGGATTGCTTAACTACCTCTTATACTAAAAGGTGTAACGTTGCATTTTGGGGTATACGGTATACCGTTCACGGAAGGCTTACACGGTGAATGCCATCTCGTGAAATATTATGAGAAATAAAACATTACCAAAATAAAATTAAAGCAATGATCAACAACTCTTAAGTAATCTTAGCACTCTTAAGTACTCATGAGTAGTATCTTTCATCAACCTGTAAACTGTTATCAAACAGATGATGAATGAACTTCATTCGGGTATTGGGTAAAGAGAACCATTATTTTAACGTATGTAGTTTCCTTAAAGGTGCGTTTCCATCAGAGATGTGCGAGGATGCGTTGCGAGGAATGTGTGTGTTAAGAACCAATATAATTGTTTTATTCACCTAGCATCGCGATTCCATTGGTTCTTAACAAACACGTTCCTTGCAACGCATCCTCGCACATCTCTGGTGGAAACGCACCCACCCAAATGGTTTATTAATGCGGAAGCGGTTTTTTACTAATAACTGGTTTATAAAAGAGCTCTCTTTTTAAAATTGTTATGTTGACTTAGTAAATCAAACTTTGGATGTTGGTGAAGGCGATGATTCTGTCATGATCCATCACACGTCAACTCACAGATGCCACCTTCGGAAATTGGTTTCCTCAGGGTACCTTTCTTTTGCGTTCCGTAAAGAAGACTCTTTATTTTCACGTTTCAAATGTATGGCTCTGTTTAGAATGTGTAACAAGTCATTGATTACTAAACTGCATTGTTTTACATTTTTGAACAGAGCAACTACTGAGTTTCTTGTCAAGTCTTCTTTATAGGAGCAGCTGTCCAACGCCTATGTTAGACACAGTAAACATGTAAACAGGATAAGTATTTATACGTAAGGAATGGGTAAGTCCGGAAAATCCATTCTTTTTAATGAACTTTTAATTTGATGCCTTTATACAAGACTGCCTGCTGAAAGTGTAGCCCTTGAAGTTGTTCAGGAGTACATATACCTGGTCCAAAAATTACAGCTGGGTAGAGACAACTTGGGGGTGAAATCACCAGAGTTCAGCTTGGATGGGCAGCATTTGGAAAGTTACGTCACATATTGGGTCACAATGCCTGAAGACCAAGGTGTTTGATCAGTGCGTCCTACCGGTCACGACATACGGAGCCGAGACGTGGAACCTGACAGTGAAACTAGCCCACCGATTACACGTCACTCAGAGAGCTATGGAAAGGTGCATGCTAGGAATCTCGTTAAGGGCCAAGGTCCGGTACGAGATAATCCGGCTAAGTACCAGAGTGACTGACGTAGTCCGGAAGTGTAACAAACCGAAGTGGCAGTGGGCTGGTCACATCTGTCGCAGAACCGATGGTCAGTGGAGTAGACGGTGCAAAAACGGAAGATCGGGCTTTGTGGCGCGCCCTGGGGGACTGCTATAGGCTGAAAAGAAGAAGGGAGATACAAGACTGACTATTCGAAAGGACTGTAAGGAATGGTGTTCTTGAATGTAGCAAAAAAAAAATTATTTGATGTTGCACATAAGTGAAAATTTAATTAACTTTTATAAGTTTTAAAAAGCAAAACTTGGGCATGATAAGGGTAGGATAGGTAGGGACTATCAAATGATTCCGTCAGATTGTGTTAAGCAATGTGATAGATAGACGATACCAAAACTAAAAACTGAAATGTATTAGGACGTAAAGCGCGTATTAATAAACTGATCATAAATTCGAAAAGTGACTTAAAATCATTAATCCCAGTAATTACTTTCCTAAATTAGATAGAAAATCCTAAATTTAAGTAATAAATAGGCAGCTGAAATACTCGGACATTACGTTGCCAAGTGGTTAACCACACAAAAGTAGAAGAAGTCGGACACTTTGTAAAATTAAATATGTTTTATTTGCACGAAACGTGATTTACTACTGACAGACTATTAAAGCAGCCCTTGAGGTTAAAAGTTAAAAGTGTTATTATTACAAGCTAACGTGGCCCATACCTGCCCCGTCTCGCTCAGTTGCGTTATTTGCATTACGTTACCATTGTATGAATTATCAGTTATTATCACATTTGATAAAAAAGTGTGATAAATTAATATTATGTTTTTTGAACATAAATATTTGCTCAAGGTGTCTGTTAATTTGTTCAGTGAAATTTGGATGTCAATAAATCCATGCTTAATGCTATAAATCTGGAAGTAACTCTTTTCACGTCACTTTTTGGTAAAATATAGATAGATAGAAAACCACAGACAAAAGGTAGTATGAAAATAAAGGATTTCATATGTAAGCAGTTCTGACAACGGTAACTCTATTGGCATTGTATTCGCGGGTCAGACACGATACAGTGGCGATGTGCGATCTTAACGCGATAAAGACGCGATGCAGCTAAGATGTGAACTATTTTAGTAGGTGGGCTATTCGAGTACTAGCAACTATATCGATAACCGCAAACAAAGGGTGTCAACGCCACAGATTGAAAATGTATTCTCTGTTTTTTTTTATGAAAGTACGTAATTAAGGTGCGTAGTCTACAATATTAGTAGGTTCTTAACGTTTTAAAAGACATAGCTAAGATAATGTTAGTTTGACAAGCCCGTTAGCGCAATATAAAGTGTTCCTACCCTAGATGAAAATTCGGGTGAAGAACCTATGTGTGAATCTTGGTTTGGGTTTTAAGTGTTATTCGTAGTAGGTCTATCATCATACATTTTCGTAAATTTGTGTTCATATCATTTTCGTAAGGGACATTGTTGATATTAATTAAGATATTTTTTGTTGAATTGTCGCGTTGTATCTACAAGTGGTGGGGATTCATATTGTGTAGGCTGTGAATTTAGTTTATTCCCCAGTAACTAGATTGTTGATATTGTTATTCTTTACCTAAAAATAATCTTCATTCTCCTTACAATCTTTCGATTGAGATATTAATATGGAAAACTGTAGCATCGTAATATTTTTATTTATCACAACGACAGTGTAATATAATCTTAATTTTTCGCAACACGACAAAACGAGAAGCCCTCTAAGTATAGCGCTGTGTATCATTTCAAGGTGCGTTACATTGTAGCCGACCGTTCACCTCACGAGAATACGGCGGGAAGCGATCACGCTAGGGTTGCCAGCAGGCACTTTCATTTTATCCAGTGTAACACAAAAAAGTATCTGAGACTATTTGTGCGCCTTTAAATAAATATTTGAACTCAAGCTAATAAACACCGGTACGGGTGCTATGAGTGACTTAAAACGTGTGTCGTTTGTGAAATTATGAAGGCCACATACGAAAAACATTCGATATCAATATTTGTTTTAAACAGACATTAAAGTATATTTGGAAATTTATACGAGTACAACACTTACTTATAGACTAAATTTTTATATTCGTATGATAACATTTTTCCAGGGCGTTTGCATTTTTTTTTACTTTTTTATGCATCGCACAGCTATCAAAGTTGGCATCCTTATTTTGGACCCGTTCTTTAGGCGCGCGCGCACGAGTTCGGTTCCGATCGCACCCGGAAACAGGTATATTACTCTTGAAGGATCTGTGTCAAAATCTGCAGATTATTTGATAAAAACCGCGGAGAACCTTTACCTGCACGTGTTTATTAACTTGATTTTGATCACATGCGGTATTTATTTATTTACATTTGTATAAATATTTGCAAAAGCGGAAGCAACAGAAACATTAAGCATCCAATAGTACTCAATTAATGCTTCAATATATTTAAAGACAAACACTGTCAAAACATTTTTTTGACAGTGCTAATCTTTTAATTTTATTTAGTAATGGTTGCACACATCATTATATTATCCATTTTTTCATTAACTGAACCATTTCTGAAGAGACTAATGGTTATATATTATTACATATAGCGTAGTTAATATCTTGGGTCATGTAAACGTACGTCTTGATTATTTTGTAGTAATATCTGCCTTTGGCTTGCTTGCTTAAGAGTCACTATCACAACACTATCTGTGATTCTTTTTGACTTCACCATTTAGAAACTTATAATAGTGTTGGTTTACCGCACCTACGTGACCACAACTGGATAAATTGTTTTAAAGACTGCTAAGCTAATTTCTTTTTTTAGCTGTTCACCATTTTGCTAGTTCCTTCCATTCTTTTTCTGTGGACCGTAGCACGCGATTTGAAAATTGTTTTATTCTTTTAAATACGGTTGAATTTATTGTATGACACCGTTTGGAATCGACATGACAATGTTCTTTTTTCACTAAGAAACTAGCTACCTCGTTTCGGAGTAATACTTGTGTTGATGAAACGAAAGCTTAACAGCACAATGTGCGTGCAAGGTCAGAATAACAATAGGGTACTTATAAATCAACTAATTAACAGTCACTAAAACAGTAACTACAATTTTCTTTGAATAAATTGTACACTTAATAATAAATTGTCTGAAATGTAATGTATGTGTGTGCATAAAAGAGTTTCTTATCTTTTCTTAAGGCGTGCCTAAAAGCAAAGCGCAAAGCTTGGCAGGATCACGTTTACTTCCGAGCATCTCAATCTGCGGAGCGCTGACCGATTGTAAACAAAAAAAATCGATCCGATTAAAGCTTAGCGTGTTGAATGAACGGGGTCCCAGACGTTACGTAATGTTATCGCTTAATCACCTGCGAACGTCTGGGCTTACATTGTTGAATGTTGTTGTCGAGTCGCAACACTGATTCAATGTCAAGGCCGCTCTACAATGTTGCCGGTTGTTGCACCAACGTAATTGGCTCAGTTATTGGTGCAGGAACGCATTATGCAATCTACACGTGGAACGGGTTTTTCCGCCTTAGACAGATGCAAAGTCTATCTTTGATATAATTAGATAACTATGTTAGAGCGCGTGTATGTCTAATTATAAGTTTAAGCTTAACTATGTCGTAAAAAATAATTGGGAATGTTTCTTTAGTTGCATTGCACCTAACATATTCCGTATCACCTTTGAACAGTGTTGGAGCCAGAAACACGTGTAAATTTTACATCTCCAGTGTAACATTTTGGCAGTTGTTTTTAACCTTATGCCAGTGCAATAAAGCATATTGATCATCAATGTTATGCTGAGTGTAAATTCAACTGTTCGTTCAGATGCAGGCAGCTAATTTAAACTCCACGACAAAAGGGAGGGTTAAAATTAGTAAGCAGGTATGAGCTCTTTAATCTTATGTAAGATTTACACTGTACTAGTACCTACGCAATTAAATACTTACTCGGGTTATAACTAGGCACACCATCGTTTTTTATTTAAACAAATGAGTCTGTATTAAAAGATCTTAACATAACAAGAACCGGCCAGCTTCGTGAAAAGCTCTAGGGCAGGTATGGTGTGGAGGAGTACATTGTTTCAGACCTATTGCAGGGCAACCGGGCTAGACAAACATGAACATGTTGGTAAATGGTGGTCCTAGAGATAGGAAAATAAGAGAAATACAACTTAATCCTAGGTATGAATTCAGCATAAATATATATATATATATATATAGCATTGCAAAATGACAAAAACACAGTATAAGAATGATAGTACTGATAAGAAGACTCCAATGTCCAATGTCTCCAAAATCACTCGAAAGACCGCAATGTAGAAGAATCTTGTGTGGTCAACATGTTCAGGTGAGACACAACCATTGAATATTGCTGTAAGAAATGCTATACAGCTGAAAGGAAATGGCAACGAACACCCTGTTAGTTTCTGCCAAACATGCTACATCAAACAGGAATCCTGAAGGGAACAAATCGTATGCAATATTCTTGATGTCACCTAGTATTCACGCTTCACAATCTATTAACTAGGATAACAGTCTGTGTTACTGCCTATTTACTTTTAAAATGAGGTGTGGTGGTGCTGCAACTCTGTCTACACTTTCTGTGTCTGGAAATAGTAAACTAATCAGCACTAATTAAACACATTATCTCAAAAGATGCGTGTTTGTCATCTGCCAGAGCTGCTAGACTCAGTAAGTACTGCGAGGCTGAATAAACTACGTAACTAATTTGAGTCGTTCATCCCGATAAGATTAGATTTGCCTCTCTAGAATCGTATTTCAGGGAATACTGGCCGTAAGTTACGTTGTTGCACGGAATACTAAATTTTGTTAAACGACTGAGATAACGCGTAGCTATTGATAAATAAATTAACTGTACATAAGGCCCGAAAAGATGGACAGACCAAGTCGCCAACACGCTAGAGGTCCCCATTAGCCTAGCGCTCCATCAGGCAGAAGACCGAAGCCGTTGGAGAGCACATATTGCACAAATCCTTTGCGAGAGTCACGATCCTTAATAGTGAGGGACCGACTGAGGAGGTACAATTAGGACATTCATTTTAGGCTTATTCCTCCTGAAAAATCGGCGAATAAACCAAAAACCGTTCAAATTGACAATGTACGAAATGCCAATGATCAAAGTATAAAACCTATTACAAAAAGCTACTAAGCTAATAGCTTCTTGATTTTAAAGTCATGGATCAGTGATGAGGATAGGTTTGGTGTGATCTAAGGGTGGATAAATGTCTTTTAATAACAATCCTGATTGAGCAGTTTCTGAAACTAAATCAATATTTTCTCGAACGTTTTACATCAACGAGGCAAAAAGTATTCAGACCATTCTCAACCTATAATGCCCTGATATATTACTATGTCGCTCTCAGAAAGGAACACAGTAACATTATTAGTCAAGGTCACTAATTACACGATGTTTTGTTTAGGAATCATATTGTTCAAACATATGTTGTAGCCCTAACCTTGCCTTGGGCATGTATGCATTCCGTGAAACATGGCAATAATGGTGCGAATTAGAGATAATCAGATGTCATGAACACTTCGAGGCCGATAGATATCAGCTAATTTTAAAAAACTAGTTCCTACTATTCGATTCCGGATCCGTAACTCTCAGCGTCGTAAAAAACGTCTAAAACTTTAACACGGAAGACTTTTCAAGCCTAACATAAGGTTCGGAAAACACAACTCCATGATGCCATACATTTCAACGATAGAAATCGTTGAAATGTATGGGAATGACATAAGCGCCGGTGACAGCTAATGTCATCCCCATACATAGAAATCGTCGTGGCGTGTTGCTCTTGGCTAGCCCCCCTGGTATATCTTGAATATTCTACTTTGACCACACAATTTTTAAGCTTCGCAGAATTGGCTGGTCCTCTCCCTTACATTGACTTGTTATGAGACCTCATCAGCATGAAGGGTAGGGATACCCAAATTTCGTGGGTTCAGCACCCACCCAGGTACGAACGTGACTATAATTTGTGTTTGTTTTGTGTCTGGGTGTATAAGTATATTCATCAGTCGCTGTCACTTATAGTTCAAGTTCTGCTTGGTTAGGGTCAGAGGCGTCCCAGATATTTAATATCCTAGCTTCTGCCCGCGACATCGTCCGCGTGTAATGATGTTTGCTTTCCTCGATAAATGGGCTATCTGACACTGAAAGATTTTTTTAAATCGGACCAGTAGTTCCTGAGATTAGCGCGTACAAGCAAGCAAACAAACAAACTCTTCAGTTTTATAATATTAGTTTAGATTTATTCTAATAGCATGTCCTGACTTGATGCATGATTGACTTTATCATTGCCGATTCCAAACTACTGTTGAAGTCCAGTAAGTGTGGATAATTCCACTCTTGACCGAGGGATGGTAAAACCAATACCTAGTCTTAAAAAATATTAACTAATAATTTGGTAAACTGTCTTCTTATCATCAGATCCATTTATTCATTTATCACAGAATTGGGTTCCATTCACGTGACCAAAATAGCTCAGCATTCTATGAAAGCAAGTCCTAGACATTCTGGTTTTGATTCAGAGCTGATCGGGTATGTAGTAATTTCGTTAATAATCCCCACTTAAAATGTTAATAATAATAATTTCATACCTGTCTGGTAAGGGCAAGAACATGTTAATGCAACTAAATGTTATTAAAATATACACGTTGTGCAAGAGCTGTGCATCTTTTGTTTTAGTTATACATTGCCTCCCTAAAGCTAGAGTAGTTGAGGTGGTTCGTTACCATACAAAAATCAATCGACATTCACGCCATATTTGTGGGGACTTCCTTAGGGATACTTACTGTCGCAAAACCAATAAAAATAATATTTTTAATGTCAGTAATCTTATATCAGATGATAAAAAACTCCTATGGAGTTTAGTTTAAGAGTATATTCAGATTACTGACATTATAAATATTATTTTTATACTGTAGACAATATAAACAAACATATAAAGTTATCACTTATAATAATTTTAGTAAATCTCGAGAGATGTTAAACAAATCTGCCGTAAAAATGTAGTGATTTATATCATTAAAAACCTAATAATAGTAAACATGTCTACCAAAAGCAATACGCATCACTCAAGTATTGTAAAAGTCTTTGATACGCACCCGAGTCTTACTTACCTGTCTGTCTCCTCGTCTAGGTTCAAGTTTAAACGGTGTCAAGGTGGCTGCAACAAAGTTGCAGTGTATTGATCCATCAATTACCGCGATGCGAACCACCGCTGGTTATAGGCAACCGCCCGGTTATAGGACGGCGACATTTTTTAAAGTGCAGGCTGCGTGCGTTGCCCCCGGTTGATCTATACAGGTCTGTAAAAAAGGTTCAGAGGGGGCAATAGATGACGTCATTTCCGGTCAAACAGGTTTTCAACGGACAGTAAGCTTTGTTTTATGTATTCCATTCATAAGGTCGCGGATATTACATTAAATATTATGTTAATTTATTGCAGTTGACGATTAGGGGTTGATGATTATTGTTAGCGATTCTAATGGAAAATAGTCTATAGTACAAAAAATCATAATTAGAATTCATTTGTATTTTATAGTTTTCCGCAAAAAAAAGTTTTTATTTCCTGCCTGTTATCAAAGACTTTGTCTTTCTCGTCGCTTTATTTTCTTGCGTTCGTGACGACAAACTATCACCTCGACAATAGCTGTAATTATTGATAATAACCACAGCGCCGGTATTTATTAGATACTAGCTGTGGCTAGCGACTTTGTCCGCGTATAATAAGCCTTCAAAGTTCTATTTAATCAAGGCAAATGAGGCTTTCCTTTACTCAGTGGCTGAGCGATTGACGAGAATGCATAGTCCTGGGGAATGCAGGGAGGCACTCAGAGGGGATTTCCCGAAATTTGGCGATACAGCTTGTTTATGAATGTGTCTTATACTTTCATCCAACTTGAAAGTATATGTGTTTAACCTTTTAATAAAATCCGAAAAGTAGTGTTCAAAATGCTGAAACAAACAAAATTATAGAAAATACTTTTGGTATTTAGTGTTGTTGAAATTTTATATCAAAAGTCAGGTATGCGGAAGGATATCTCGCTCGCGTATTGGTCAGCACGGCCACTTAAGGAAATTTTTCAAAATACTGAATAAAGCGTCTGCAACAGATGTAAAGGACTGATGATAATTTACATCGCAATTTATTTCGCTAAAAATATGAAATGTAGAGATATACCTCCTGTGTACTAAGTATCGGAAATTTGTCAATAAAACAAAAGATACAAATTATTCATCTAAATTTATTTTATCGCCTTCAAAGTAGGCCCCATCGCTTGCAATACAACATCTCCACCGCTTCACCCAGTCTTCCATACATTTTTCATAGGCTATTTGCTGTATGGCCTTTAGCTCATTCAGCGAATTTCCTTTAATGGCTTCTATCGACTCAAAACGTTTTCCTCGAAGTGGTAATTTTAACTTGGTAAATAAAAAAAAGTCGGACGGAGCCATATCAGGTGAAAACGGTGCTTGGTCGAGAACTTTTGTTGAATTTTTCGCTAAAAACTCTTTCACTATAATGGCTGTGTGTGATGGTGCATTATCATGGTGCAGCATCCATGAGTTGTGTTGCCACAAATCTGGACGTTTTAGGCGGATACTCTCACGCAAACGCTTCATGACGCCTAAATAATATTCTTTATTCACTGTTTCTCCCTCTGGAAGGAATTCGGAGTGAACCACACCACGGTAGTCAAAAAAAACTGTCAGCATCACCTTGATTTTGGAGCGACTTTGCCGCGGTTTTTTGGGTTTCGGCTCGTTTTCGAGACGCCATTCTGAAGACTGTTGGCTTGTTTGCATGTCGTACTCATAAACCCATATCTCGTCGCCAGTTATTATACGTTTCATAAAGGTTGGATCCGTAGAAGCTCGGGAAACCATGTCTTCAGCGACATGCTTTCGCTGCGCTTTTTGAACAAAATTAAGCTCTTTTAGAATTAGTCGAGTGGCGACGCGTTTCATGCCTAAAATGTAAATGAGAATGTTGTGGACGGACTTAAAAGATATGTTCACCTCACTAGCCAACTCTCTCAGACTCATACGTCGATTTTCGAGCACTAGCTTCTTGATTCTGTCGATGTTTTCTTTGGTCGTAGCGGTTGAAGGTCTACCAGAACGAGGCAAGTCTACTACTACTTCTCGGCCTTCTTTAAAAGCCTTATACCATTCATAAGCCCTTGTTTTCGATATACACGATTCGCCGTAGGTATTTCGCAACATTTTTAGTGATTCGCCACATGAAATATCATTCGAAACACAAAATTTAAGGCACACTCTTTGTTCAACAATATTTTCCATTGTAAAAATCGCCGAGGACTCAAAACTATCACCAACAAAAAGTGTAGTTTAAAACAAATTAAATGACAGATCCCGCTCAAATTTTGCACGCTTAATCAGTACAGTGCTACCAACATGCAGTAAAGAAATTAGAACGACCTCTTTTACGCGGGTCTTTTTATTGACATATTCCCGATACTTTTTACACAGAGTAGTATAATACGGTTAATTTTATGTACAACTGTGCTATAATTATAACATATATTCCCACTGGAGTTATCAACCGCTCGGCCTTGACCGCTATACACGTGCAACGACTAATGCATACTATTATGCATACATATAACGCAGCCATAGTTCCGCTTGTTGCTGTTGTGATTTAGTATAATGTCTCATAGATAGGAATGTTTGACGCACTATAATAATGTCTATGTGACATTTTCTATGTAAGTTTGACATGACTGTGACATTTATTTCAATTGTGCTCCATTTGGTTTTAATTCGTTTTTATTTTAATGCACTGAACCTTGATGCTGTGGAATGTGTATTTTATGTATTTCTGAAATGGGTTTTTTTACTTACTGATTTACGTAGATTCCTCATTGATAATTTGCAGCAGCAAATCATTACTGAAAATGAACTGCCGAACAGCAAACTGCAAAGCTGTTTGCCAACAAATGGCCTCTATTACAGAACAACTCTATGCAATGGCTATACCTTCCCTAAATTCCTCTAAGAATTTCCTCAATTTTAACGGCAATTTGAATCTTCTTCATCGCCTTCTTTAATCGTTTTCTTTTTATCCTACTTAAGAGTGCGTGTGGAATTTGGATACTATTGCGACAGTTGCACATGCAACTGTAGCTAGAGACTTTCTGCAACATGTTGGAAATAAATAAATGAATTTAAAATACTTTTTCTTGTATTGGTTATTGAAAAATATTCCTGTTTTTTAATAATATTTTTTTACACTTATTTCGTGGTGTTTTTTTTTAAAAAATAAGTCCGTTTAATGAAGATTTCTGTTTTAAGGAGGAGACATTCAGGGCACATTCGGGACATCCTTTGCCCTGCTATGGGATGGATAGGGCTGATTAATATCTAAAGGACATCGCTCATTCCCCATACATTGAATGCCACTGAACGCACAGCAATAAGAAAATGCTAGTTGTGTTCGGAATCATTCACAAATTCTCATCAGGCAGTTGTTGAAACACGGACAACGTGGCCTATTAAAGAATGTATAAGATTTTGAAGTTATACTTCATCGTAAACGATATACAATTGTAGTATTTTACACTTTAAGTTATGTTCTGATAGATTATATTGTTTATCTCTAGGGAAGCTTTTAAAAGAAATGAATTAAATGAACAAAAAATACAATTATTTATCACAACTTCAACTCAAAAAATCATTAATGCTCATATTCAGTTTGATGTAAGAGTGTTCGCAGTGGGCACCTAATAAGACATTTACCAATAAAATAAAAAAACAAGTGTATGGAATTTAAGTTTCTATGATTGAGACGAAACACAATTATAGCGCTATCTAAATGAGTATAACTCCATCTGTTGGTACTGTTGGCCCACGAATCACATAATATTGTTTGAGATATCAAATTGTGTAATAATTGTGAGTAGAATGTCCGTTTACTATAAATAATTGCTAATAAAGTAAAAAAGTAATAAAATAATTATAATGAAGGACATTCGCTTGTGCATGCTGGGGCAGATTTCGTCAATGTTCTTTGCTATATAAACCGTAGGTCTAAATGCCGTGCATTCTTTCCTACTGTATTATTGTGTAAACGTCACTTGGCATGCGATTGACCATTAAGAGAACTAGTATAATTAGCATTTGGCATGCAACAAAGTAGCACGTGTAACGAATGAATGAATCTGGAAATAAATGTCATAGAAAGACAAATGAAACACACTTTGAGACGACACGAATGGCGAGGTGCGCTGTGGCACGGTTTCTCGCCTTTGATTCCGTAGTGTCCCGGGTTCGATCCGCGGTCAGGACAATTCAGGAAATGATCTTTTCTAAATTAGCCTGGGTCTGGGTGTGCTGGGACACGCCACTGGCTTAATTCCTCGTCTGGTACCTCGTAACACAGGGATATTTATCCCTACTTCGAGACCATGACAAGAGGTGTGTTGTCTGGCGCAAAAAAAAAAACTTCCAGTGTAGACTTTATTCTAGTAATATTATATGCAGTGTAAAAAACGTAATACATTATAATTGTAATTCAGTTTCGTGTGTACGGGTGGCGTAGCCTCTGGCCCCTTATTATAATGCTATTGTTTGCTATTATGAAATGATTATAGCGTATAATTGTGACTGTTAGGTCATATCGAACTCGTGTCGCGTAAGCGTCCATGTTTTGTGCGAAAAGGAGCTTAGTAGAAATGAATAGGAAATTGACGTGTCGTAAAGTCTTCTTACTGAATTCAAGTAATTTATAATTAAAAAAATATTAAATTTTATATAGGTATCCTATCTCTTAGGACCTGCTTGGGCTAAAACAAAAATCGAATCTCCCGTCCCATATCCCAGTTCAATTGGGGTCGTCTACCCACTTTTCTGCACCAAGACCGTGTCTTTCTTGGGTGGTCTTTTCGGGCAAAAGGGCGCTCTCAAGGTCTCTCTTAGTCTTGCACCACTAGGTCATCGGCGGCGGCCTCCACCACGTTTGTGTTCGGGTACAGGTTCAGGGCAATACTAACAACGTGATACTCCTATCCACCGCGTTTGTGTCCGGGTACAGGTTCAGGGCAATACTAACAACGTGATACTCCTGTCCACCGCGTTTGTGTTCGGGTCCGGGTTCAGGGCAATACTAACAACGTAATACTCCTATCCACCGCGTTTTTGTTAGGATACAGGTTCAGGGCAATACTAACAACGTGATACTCCTGGCGTCTTTCTGTCTGTCTTTGCCGTCTGCTGCGGCTAATTCTAGATTGTTCTATTGATAAATCTTCACTTGTAAAGCTAAACAATGATTACATTACTTGTTGGTCTGAAGAACTGAAAGGTTACTTTACAGAATTAATTTCGCACACACCAGTGTACAAGACTTCGTTCGATACTAACCAAACTCTTATAATTATTAATGGTTCGTGTTTTTAGCATGCACAAATCTACTTAAACGCGGTAAAAAGTTTTGTTACCTTATTTTAAAAGAAGCAAGTTATTTCATATTTGAATTTTTTTCACTATTTTCAGTTTTTTAAAAGCAAAAAAGTTACGTCCGTCTACTTTGACTTTGAATTAATTTAATTTATTCTTCTTATCAGTCAATTACCGGGCCCTTGAGTACTGACTTATAATATCTTATTAACAATAGTACATCAATTTATTTATGCCTTTGCAGTATAATTAACTATTGCTACGAGTATCACCTAGTACAGACGAGAAAAAAGGTGATCTTTAGAAGTGGGTAAACTTTGGGTTCATGCTAAAAAGGAAAGTATATGTTTTTGCTAAGACGAGCTTTAATTTTTTTTATGATTAATAGTATAAGTTGTAACATAATTCAAATATGATGTTGGGTTCTAATACAATTTGTGAAAAGTGGGCTTCTGAGTGTTTCGTTCACAGTCTTTTGCCTCTGACTAGCCCGTTCGGGATTAAGTCGTGATGTATGTATGTGAATTATTATAGCCAAATAATAGTTAAATTGAATACTTTCTGACTGAAAATACAACTGTTTTTTTTTTCTGTTCTGCAATAAAGATAGTTCTGTTAGTTTGCTCAAAAGTTCCTAAAGACGTGACCGTTTTAAAATACGTTAGGAGAACAATAAACATTTTATTCAAGATTCTTATCTCTGACATATAACCTCAATTACCCCTCAATTAAAAGCTTATTCACACAAACGTTATTTAAATAAATACTTTATAATGAAAAATCGACTACATATCAACATTGTTACATTTTGTCATACTCTTATCACTAAGGGGCACAATTGATTTACTGTTCAGTGAATAATTTATACAAGGTGCTGACTTCGAGATAACGAAATAAGTTACAAGTACAGTACCTCACTCTGTTTCCAAGGGTTATTTTCAACAATTATGATTACTCTATAGATTCAAGAGCGGTCTCTTACTAAGTACCTATCATACAGTGAATAATAGAAGTTACTTTTCCTAACGTGTCCGTTGGGCAAATAGGTCAATAACCTTTTGTTGATTGTTTCATTTAAAAGTTCTTCACCAGCTGTTTTTTGGAGAGCAGTCTCAGGTTCTTGCTTAGGAATTGTTTGTGAAATGATGACGTTTGATTGATTAGATACTTCTTTTCTTTTGACTGTCATGTTTTTCCATGAAAATGACATAAAATTTTCCTACATTGCAAGCTCGTCCTTAAATTTCATACTTAAAATGAAAAAAAATACAGTGTTAAAGAAGCAAAAGTACTTTTATTGTAATAAAATAATTGCGACATTCCGAAGAAAACTAATTCATGGTTTGCAAATAAATCGGTCCAACCAACTCAATAATGTAAACAGACGGACAAATTAGAGGATGCCAACGATATAAGTGAATAGTTTGTATTGCTTACGACGAGTCAAAGAGACAGACGAACCACTTTTATTGTTTAGGTGAAGAAAGGGCTCGTTGGCTCGATTGGCGGCGATTACTGCCAATCGAGCCAATACTTAGGTACTTTATGGGTTGAATTGCCAGTCAGGACAACAATTTGTCTTTTTGTAGTTCTCTGCCCGATAAGAAGAAACGGAAGCCTTACATGACTTCGAAACCCGTAACATACTGCACGAAAATGCATTAAAAAAAATGTCACTCGCAAAGAAATCAAACATTAAAATAAGTAAGCTGGTCTATTAATAGGAACATGACCGTTTGTTTTAAAGTTTTGTACACAGTTCTCTATCCATCACTGTTTGTTTTATGTTTTTCCTGGCACCATGGTCCGCTGGAAGAAATCTCTCTCTAGAGATAAGCTCAGCTGTACTCTGGCTATCCTTATATTTCTATATAAAAAACTGTAATTCGTGTACAAAGTAATAAATTAATAAATACCTAAAATATAATAAATAAATTAATAAATACCTAATATAATTAATATAATAAATAAATAAATCTACTAAATAAATAAATATAATAAATAAATAAATAAATATAATAAATAAATAAATAAATATAATAAATAAATGTAATAAATAAATAAATAAATAAATATAATAAATAAATGTAATAAATAAATAAATAAATAAATATAATAAATAAATAAATATAATTAATAAATAAATAAAATAAATAAATAAACATAATAAATAAATATGCGCCAGACAACACACCTCTTGTCATGGTCTCGAAGTAGGGATAAATATCCCTGTATTACGATCGAGGTACTACCAGACAAGGAATTAAGCCAGGGGCGTCTCCCAGCATACCCAGACCCGAGTCAATTTAGAAAAGATCGTTTCCTGAATTGAGCCGTCCGGGAATCGAACCCGGGACACTACAGAATTCAAGGCGAGAAACCGTGCTACAGCGCACTCGTACCCACCGTCATGTCAAAATGGACCTTACTTTTGTTTCATTGATTTAGAATCATGAATTTGTCAAGACTCCATATCTTATGGCATAGATAGACCGTATCTCATCAAAAATCTGGAAGCTGTTTTGTAGTAACATTTAAAAATACTATTCATATTACATACCTAAATGTTTATGGAAGTGCGCGAACCCAACTCGCGCTTAGCCAGTTTTTCGGTCGGGATTCCAACACACGACCCCCGGTGCAGTCTGCAGGATGCTAACCATCGCGCTGAAGGGCCAATTAAACCCAATTAAGGTATCAAATGAGATCTTTATTGCAAAAGCAAACGAAACCGCAGGTAATTACACCAAGTAGACATTAGAGATTACAATTAAGGCGGCCTTATCGCTGCAAAGCAATCACCTCCATACTGACTTTAGTAAAAGCAAACTTAGGGAGAACAAGAAAGGCTGTGCAATATTTTCTAAACATAAATTATTCGGTATACTTATAATATACTAGCTTTCCGTCCGTGGCTTTGCCCGCGTGGACTTAATTTTTTTATCATGCATGTACTTTTTTCTACACAACGATAGAAACTAAAAAAAAAAGACCTGATCATAGGTACTCAAGCGGGATACGAAACCGCGACCTTCTACAATCCGGATTGCTGCTCTTCCAAGTGAGCTACCGAGGCCGTTAACAGACCCGGCGAATTTATCTAGTGTATTTTGCGTTGTAAGCCAACGTTCGTTTCATCAATGTTACAGGTATGCGCATTTAACAACTGAAATAAATATTTTTGCAAATATTTTTATAGTTTCTATCTTTGTGTAGAAAATTGTGCATTATTAAATGCTAAAATATAAAAAATCACTTATGCATGTACCTAACGTTATATTTTTTGGCCAAATTACATCAAATCTTTGTAAATTGTGGCCTATGTGTTATTCTGATGTACAAGCTAAATTCGTTTAGTATAGTTTTTCTGCGCGAAAAGTAACACACATACATAAATGCTCACAAACTTTCGTATTTATATAAGAAGTAAGACTACTGTAAATGGATAATCCAGCACCACCATTGGGTGGGCATCCCACCTATTGCGCTATGAGCCCTATTCATTGCAACTTCAGCCTACCCAACAAACATATTTGACAGAACATCTAAAGAAAACAATGTGAAAAGAGTTGTCTAGTAAACAACACTTAACAAAGCTTATCTCGCCATAATAAGTCGTGTCCTAACTAAAGCTGGGCTTTTAGTTCTCATTAGGAAATATAATATATAACAAGTTAGTCCACATACGGGCCGAGTTTGATATAGTAATGCATTTAATCGTTGGCACAGTAACCAACTTCTTTAGCCTAGCAGCCCGATCTGCTGATATCATTACGAAACTAACATTTCATATTCGCTATCGCTACTCCAGATAAGCTCAGAAACGTTTAAATTGTAGGTACAAAATAAAGTTTACACTTGGACATAAGACTACTTTATTACTAGCCTATCATTATGCAGATTTAGTTTAGTTTCAGATCTAGTTCTAAAAAGGGTTATGAAGTTGGCGCATGTATTATAGGTTTGAACAGTCTATTTAGGTTTTCTAACCTTTTATCGCGATCGTTTTTAGAATACTATCAAAGTTTACGATTTAAAGTACTTGAATAAAGATATTTAGCAAATACAGCTCTATACGTCCCACTGCTGGGCACAGGCCTCACCTCAACTATGAGGTGGTACAAGCCATACTCCAACACGCGGGCTCAGTGCGGATTGTTGGAGAGGTCAATGTAAGGCCAGTAATAAACCTTACCGACAGATGTTATCAAGCCGCCTTTTTAGGCCTCTTGACTAGGCTTTACGACTGATATCTTGCGACGTCAGCCGATAAAGATATTTGAGTTGGAGTATTATATTTTCTAAGCATCCCTAGAATTTTCTGTAAACACGTCTCAGTGTCAAGTGGTTGCTGCTGCGGCAAGCTGAGAACATGCACAAATCGTGGGTACGTGGAATCCAGTTTGTCTAGGTACCTACCATGAGTTCTCGTAAACTACGACGGTTGACTTCACAAATGTACCTATATGCAATTTTTGGTTAAATTTCTAATGGCTCACTAGGGGCGCTGTAGGTACCTAAATCCCATACGATAACGTTATCACGGCCAACGCGGACGCTGTCGTTGGTGCAAACTCACGGCACACATCCAGGTGAAAAAATTACAGTAACAGATTGCCTAAATACCGCCTACGAGAAGTATGCAAGTTCATAGCAAAGAGGGCTCAGCTGATGACGTCTTACAACTGAAATTTCGCGATTATTTTAATTTAATTACAAGGATTCGCGAAATTTGAAAGGCTGAAAATGGTTTTTATACCAAAAAAATCGTCAATCATCTCTATTGTGATAAATTCATAACCTATACTAAGTTTTTAATTAAATAGTGAAGCGACGTTTTTCCTTCAGGTTTCTTAGCAAATTAATTCCGCCATATTACATAACCCATAGCGTGTAGCATGCATGATTTAGCAAATGTCTCGAGTACGCCTCAAAGATAAGTGTTAGTAATCGTTTTGGAGCAGACGAGTTGATGGGAACTAACAATCATGTCACGAGACACTTTGTTGGGTTCGCCGCTCAGAATCAGAGCAGAGCAGCATATAAGGGCAGCTAACACACTGTGCGTTTGTTGCTACCGACCATACTTTTATATACGGACTAGCTGTTGCCCGCGACATCGTCCGCGTGGTTATCCCTATGCAATATTTGAAACTCCTCAAAGCTAACTGGGGCCACCGCCCTTCCCCCTCATGACTGAACGCAGGGCTTGCACATTATAAATGAGCACGATGTACCTACTTGATCATTATTTTGCTGCGATGTTATTTTAAAACTGCTATATCTCCTAAGATATTCATTGAAATCGAATGATGTAAAAGGCAGTTATGTTTTAAATTTAATACTTGTGATGATTATCGTATCTATTTAGATAAGGATCAATATCATGTTTATAAAAGCACCTTCGCAAATAATGCATTATTTTAGAACAAAGGTTAGCATAAAAAGGGTATAGTGAGCTAACCATAAAAGATAGATAGACATATGCTGTCGCGGTTTTTTTTTAGAACCTTTAAAGGTGAACAATTCTGTCATACATGATTTTTGCGAAACTTTAACCGTTTACGCAGCGCACGCAGCGGAAGCTCTAAAAAGGGGAAAAACAACCTGATTTTGAAACATTATTCATTGGTGCTCCGCTCCTATTGGTCTTAGCGTGATGATAAATTGCCTATAGCCTTCCTTGATAAATGGGCTATCTAACACTGAAATAATTTTTCAAATCGGACCAGTAGTTCCTGAGATTAGCGCGTTGAACCAAACAAACGAACAAACAAACAAACAAACTCTTTCAGATTTATAATATTAGTTTATATAGATAAGAATCTAATTCGAGTGTACGACCACTGTATCATTGTGGCTCTGAAACGTATACTGAATGTTACGTGTTTGGCATCAGCATCAACTACGCAACATTGTGGCTCAAAAAGTCACACATGTCCTGAAATAGTAGTATCTTATAGTAGTCGAGACCTTCGTTGCTAGGTTACGTTGTTATTATAAATAACATAACCATGGAACTAACAATGCACCCTGACTATCGTTGTTTTTTACTCTCTATCGGTCTCCACTACGCTTGAAAAATATTAAAATAATAATTTGAATGTCAAACTAAATCAAATTTCGCTTTATAGGTCTACCATAGGCCTCCCAGTCTAATAAATAAAAGCCAGAAAATACGAGATGCGACGAGGGATGAATGGAATGAACTCTGACTGGTTGTTTGTACAGACGCGTTCACATCAACCTTTAACCATTGCAAAATGGGTCTTACGTCAGCAGCCTAAGGTGCCTCTATGTAAAGTGTACGCGTACATCTCCACTTTTCTAAGGTGCTCCGAATTAGTGGTTTCTTTGTCGAGGTAAAGTTTGAAATTATGAGTTGTTAAGTAAAACATTTTTGTAGTTTCAAGAAGATGTCCATGAGTTTTCTGCATTTAGAATGCTCTAGTAGCCCTCAAAATCCTTTATGGATGAATGTATAACTTGAATCCGACATTTCTGTCTGCATCGTTTCACAGCAAGATGCATGACGCTAATTGGCTTTCACTCTCTATCATCAGTGTCTGGAGGTAAGTGACGTTAGCGTCAGCGACTACCGTAAGCTGATTTATGATTGGCTGGCTTAAGGCTTATAGCGTTGCTAAGCAACAGGAATAGAGAGCCGGTATTTTGAGGCCATACTCGTGTTAGGATAGTTAAATTCAATGAAAAAGTCATCTATTTCAATGAAAAAGTCATCACGGCTTATTTGCGAAAATAATACATTTTGTTTTTTGTTTAAAAATGTTTTATCAATCACGTTATTTTATTATTACATTCTGTTAACGAAGATTTTTTTTATGCATGTCCACAATGCAATGCCTGTCCCATCCTTTCTAAAGAGTTGAAGATTTTTTTCTCTGTAAACAGGTATGTCTCTATTTTCATTCCTTCAAACATTTTATTGCCTTAAAAAAAAAGTTTAATTTCGTAGCAAAGGAGCATGGACTGCACAGATTTCGTGTTTTTTTATGAAAAATTCACCGCAAAACTTGCGAAACCTTAATTGATTGAAATGTGCGTCCTTCCTAAGTTGTTTAGCCTTAATACCATACTACAGACACGAGGAAGTCACGATGTCTCCGGTACGGTTAAGACTGTACAAAGCTAAATTATTACTAGAAATTAAAGTTTCGAAACTGGTAGTTATGTTCAAAATTGTATAGGTTTTAATTACGTAAATATAATATAATCGTAACGCGTTCTCTACGCGTCTCTCTCTTGAGTGATAATTCTGTGCAGAAATTAAAAAATAACGGTTGAACTCAAAGACACTGCAAAAACGTTCATAATTGCAAGCTCGAACCGTTCACTCTAAAATCTTACTTGACGTACTCGTAGTCACGAAGGTGCATAAAAATATGAACACCGCCTTTTTTGATAAATCTTTGTGAATTATTCATTTAGGTCAGAATAAATCAAAATTAAAAGGACTACATTTTACTGTTAAATAATTTTAATATGACATCGAGTAAATTTCAATTTCCTACTTCTGCTTTAATAGGTGTAATAAATATGGAATGAAAAAGACGATCCGAACAGCCATACTGAAATTTATGATTGACCTTTGATCCTTTAGTTTTATCCATGAAGGTTAAGATCTAGACTTGTATGTGGATGCCACATTTTTCTTGCAGGCAGGCATTTGATCACAGCCTCACCCGAAGTTTAGTTATGATACGGACTACAATTTGTACTTGTCGGTGAAACATAATGCCCCTTCACTCAAGGGCCTACATTTTCAATGGCCTCTTTTAAATAGTCTCAAGTTTTAATGCTCAGAGCATTTACATTATCAGGCTTATTCTACTACTTTACTGTTCATATTAATTGAATGTAAACAGAAAACAATAATTATTTAATTAGCCACTGGAACTAACATCTGACTACTGTAAGTATTATAATACCACCATCGTTCATTTATCATTCTAATCTTATCAGTCTTGCTGTTGCATAATTTAACACAAACACTACGACTCCTGCGACATTGTCCCCTTGTGCAAAAAAATATATATCCGTCATCGTTTTCATGAGCTCGACTTCTGCTGATCATACTCGTAGTTCTGCCCCAGAAGATTACACTAGGGGCTGGCCACTGCCTGTCTGGCGGACGCAAGCTTAAAAACCTAAAAAATGCATGGACTTTTTTGTATCATATGGTCGCCATTTTTTTTTCGTAAGTGCAAAGGTCTCAGTCGTAGTTTATAGCCTGCTTTATATACAATATTTGCACGTAATGAAAGTAAATTCATCAACTCAGTAGTATGAATGTTGGCACTGATTTTATACCAATGATTGTGAATTGCTTATGTAAGTCTGCATTGCACGAGCCCGATACCAAAATATTAATGCAATTTGCACCATGTTACTCTATGCTACAAGCACGCGGCAGCTCTTCAACCATCACATGTGTGCACCTTATGCTGTAAACGTAAGACCCATTTTGCAATGGTTTTGAAATGTAGATCAGCTATCCACATTTAGCTTACGGTAGCTATGTTACGCTCTAGCTGTGGTGGACTGATCATCTGTTGACAGCCATCAATCTATTAGAATACTAACATAATTAAGTACATTGTTTACTTATTTTAAATAAAGTTTTGGTTTCAAACTAATTCAAGTATCTTCACCGAACCGAACAGCCACGTTAGGTCTCAGCTAAAATTTTTGGGCCCTGGATTCGATTCCTTTTTTCCGTGATATAACCGTGTTTACGATCGATCACAAATCCGTTTCTTTTCAAATAGAAGCCACTTCCGCGAGCAGTTATCTTTATAACGTATAATTAAAGATTCTATCACAATAATTTTAACGGAAGTATCACAATGCAATTAATCTTTCTACAATAAAACGATATCAGTATGCGTGCAACATTTTCTATCTTTATACTACTAGAAAACCATCCAGTATAAATAGACACTCCCCGCCTCGCTAGTAGTATATCATGGTAGACGATTGAGGGTTGAGTAGTAGTGATCGGCAAGGTCAGGTTAGTCTGGACTGCACTTGCACTGGACTTACCTATACATAGAACGGCACGTGGTACGTACGTATATGTTTACTGGCTAAGACTTGGCAGTGTGTGTCAATGATACTGACGTCGCGTGCTAAACGCCACAAGCGCAAATTCAGGATAAGTGAAATTGGAATGTAATTGTCAGGAGATAAAGCTTCAATTCATTCAGTGATTTAAACACTTCAGTGTGAGGTTAGGCAATGAAAATCGATGTAGTTTGATAGTCATATTACCCTGGAGATTTAAATATGCATCACCCTGCGACATTGTAGCGGACTTGTTGCGATTCGGTCCTCAGTTTATAGTGTATAACTTCCTTATTTCGATAATAACGTTCGTTAGTTATGGGGTTTTCGAAAATAGGTCTGTCTGACGTTTTGGCATCCTGTATCCTGGATTATATGATTGTTTAAGTGCATATAGGAATTAGTTGCACAGATTGTAAATAAAAATGTTCATTATGTATGGAAGTTTTGGCCCAAGGGGTGCAATACCCAAATGTTAATTTTAGTAACTGCTGATTTTTTTTGGTTATTTAATTTTCAAGCCAGGTAAGTACATTAATCGATGCAAAGAGATAAAGGGGTATAAATAACGTTTTATGATGAGTTATTTTTTTTTTAACACGAATTCTTTTGACTCAATAATTTTGAGTAAATTAAACTTTACACCTAGTCATCAAAGTGACTTTTATCAGTTTTAAATTCAGTGCTTCACGAGGCGCTAGTCAGCCATATTACTGACCTGACTAGGTGACTCTCCTACCCTAAAAGGTAGACCCTAAACATCTCTGGATCAGTAGGTTAGTAGCCATGTTGGTGGCTTCGCTCGGCTGTGGACGTCTTTGACCGTCGAAGATAGTCTTCACCCTTACGGTTAAGTTTCGCCGAGACAATGAGATAATTAACTTAACAGTGGTAATTAAAACCACTTAATTGTAGAGTTTTATTAATCTTACAAAATAATATAACCTATAATCAAAGAAAAATAAGAAGTTGTGATTAGTGTGTGATTAGATCCAGCCAGCCAAGAAAATAAGTAAGGCGGACCCTGGGACCCCACACACCAGTGTGGGTTCACAACCGGGATAGACCGCACGGATGATGATGATGATGATGACGTGTCGATCATTAGATCTTTGTTGTACTTTTGTACCCATTCTTAGAGTTGCTCGTGATGTGAGTGTAGATGGCACTGGCATAGGTAGCTTCTGAAAAAATATGTCACTCCTTGTTTTTCCTACGTGGTCTTCATTTAAGCTAACGCATGCCGAGGTTAGATGGGTGGGTCACATCATGCGGCCTTGCGCGCTGAAGGGTCCCATAAGGAGTCTCTTTTTGGGGAACCCAGGGTCCCTTCCATTCTGCGTCGAAGACGACCACCCGTCAGGTTTTCGTGGGGCCTCTGTTTTCCCAGGAGTTCCGAGTTCTACATATCCCAGGTGTACCGAACCCAGTGCCCTGGAAATGCCTAAATGCATTTCTCGACGTAAAAAAAGTGTGGGTAACATCATCATCCTCATCGTCATTCGCAGTCATAAGACTTGTGGTAAGTGGCTTGTTGCAAGCCTGCATTCACTATAATTCTGCGACCTTTATCGGCTTGGCATTTCACCCAGCGGGTGGGAGTCCCACTTCTACCACACTCCTATGCCTTTATAGCCATCAATTCTGATAATTTACGTCTATACAGGGTGGTCCAAACATACACGTCAACAATTTTTTTCAATTTCTTAATTTGTTTTTGAGTTGTGATAAGCGTTATGGATGTGAATTCTTCAGAATCATCTGGTGCTATATATCTCAACATATCACGCTACACTGACCGAAAAAGTCACTCAACCAAGAAATTTTCAAAAATTCGTAAAATAATCCGTAACTCGAAAACTACAAAACATCGGGTAACATACATGGGGTATTTTCGGATACCCCTAAGTGTGAGGAAGCTAAAAAAAAAATTGACGTGTATGTTTGGGCCACCCTGTTTAAATTATTTACCAAAAGCTATAAGAGAGAACAATAAAAAGCCGTCGGTTCTGAGCCGTTAGTCTCCTAAAGCACCAATCAGCCGAGCGTGACAACTAATCACCTAGTACCGATTAGCGTAATATAGCATTAAGTCTTGATTGCCATTAAACTGGTCCATACTTAGTTCTATGTTTAATTGGGACTTCAAGTTTCAGGATCGAAATATTGCCAATTTTTAAAGTAGATGATAGAATATCATAAAACTACGTAGTTTACATCACGAACTTTGTCTATGGTATCTATATTTATTACAACAGTAACATATTTAATTATAGTAGGTAGTTCCAGAGGTGTTTCCTTTCCAGGACATTTGATTTGGGAATTGCCAGACTTTCTCGGTCAGATATAGCATGGAGTTCTTCAAGTTGCAACAGGGATAAGTAACGTAGACAGCAATGCACATTGATGCCGAAGGGTCTCATGTGTAAGCTATGGTCACTTATATTTGCTTATGTTGTAATGAAAATCCTACAATCCGGGTAAACAAAAGTTTAAATGTAATAACAAATTTAAATCAAATCTCATTCATCTTTATGGACCGAGAGAAAGGTATAGTGCTGGCAATAAATAAATAATAAATAAATATGCATCAGACAACACACCTCTTGTCATGGTCTCGAGGTAGGGATAAATAAACCTGTGGTACGAGGTACCAGACAAGGAATTAAGCCAGGGGCGTCTCCCAGCAAACCCAGACCCAAGCCAATTTAGAAAAGAATCGTTTCCTGAATTGACCTGACCGGGGACCGAACCCGGGACACTACGGTATTAATGTCGCGATTGAATAACATAACTTCAAGCATCTTTGTTGCCCAGCAACGCCGTTCGTGGCTTTTCCATAGCAAACCACACACTTTTATATCCTATTGCTATTGTTGCGAGCTTAATTGCTACTTGTACACAGGCCCAGATAAGTATATCACTGCTAATTGCGCGCGTGTTGGGGGCCATTTGCAATCAACCAGGCGTGACGAACAGCTGTTGGTGGAATTGAGCTACGATGTATGCTCTCAACAAATCACTGAACAGCTGTTGCTATTGGCCAACGATGACATTTAAAAGAATTAGCCCAATGTGATATAATTTATTTATGGCCTAGGTACTAAAAACCTGTGAAAAGATGTGGAAATAGAATACCATGGCCTATGGAAAGAATTCAGACAGATACCTTTTCTCAGCAGTAGGAATCGATAGGTTAAAAACCATAGCCGATAATATTTTTGATTACAGATCATTTTGAATGCATGCTTTATCCCAAAAAAAATCTGTGTATTGATATAATGTTACTCTTAGAAGCCCACATTTTGCCAAGAACCCACTGTTATCCGGATTGCTAGTCGCTACCATTTTGACAGCCAGTCATCCAATATTAATGCAGAATTCCACGTCAAATCCAGAAAATCGCTTTCAAATTTGCAAATTACTTGCGATCGAAGTTAGTTAATAGTCCGGCGGGGTTGATTTAGTTTTCTATCACCGTAAAATATCAGATATTTCATTTTAAAATGGAAATGAATTCTCCAATGTCTGGCCAAATGAAGGCAACACATTCTGTCGCTCGCACCCGCGGTTACCCACGTCCTGCAAATCTTCGATAACGTCTTTGTTACGTGATTACATGTTATTAGGACACAAAGCCGCATGCCCAGACAGGGGACTTGCCACGGAAATCGTATAATTTGTATTGACAGCCGACTTCAGAGAGACTTGACATGTTGACAGCACGAGTTGACAAACTAGCATGGAATATAGCTACTTACAAACAGTTAATTTAATACTCCAGTTCACCGTGAAATAGCTGACAATTTATATAAAGTTAATTGGGCTTTCGTGCTTTGTAACAATGATAAATTGCATTGAAAACGGATATTAATGCCTCATGCAATGACTCGTTACAAAAACGGAGTACTGGCAACCTAGGCACAAGCTTAGACTTATAGGTTGACAACACAGTTGGTTGATACACAATGGGTTGAACTCCTTGGGGGCAATCTTTAAGCTCTGTTGTGTGTGTAGTCCACCTCTAGGCTATACACACTGGTATCTTGAGCTCCCCAGGAATTAGGTGTAGGCTCTCTTGGTCACGTCTTACGTCCTACAGAATCCCAAAAAGGGAGTATCTCCAGTCAGTATTGGAACATTGCTGACTGGAGCCGACCACAAGTCTTCCACTGAGTTAGTCTGAAAGCTATTTGCGCCATAATTGCCACGAGCCTTGTGTAAAACACTGAAGGCAGGTCTTAAAAGCCTTCCATAAGAGACTCTTAAACAGTTCTTGCAGGTCAGGAGAGTGGCATTCTGTGTTCTTCTAAGATACTAAGCTAAGTACTACTTAAACTAAGCTTCATCACCTCTTCAAAGGGGACAACGGCGGCTCTACTATCATCTCTTGATATTGGTTTTATCATCAATAATGTTTTTTTTAGCTTCACAAGTTATAGACTGAGAGTTAATATGAAAGTTAACACCATAGTCAAGCTGATGTTCTACCCATGCAACTATACGTTTGTTTTAACATCATTGTGGAGTGTAATAGTTTTAATATAGCTGTTTGTTCCATTCTCAGCATTTATTTACGTTTATCGTTGTATCGCATTGCAATTAATTTAAAGCCCCCAAATATGTTTGAAACATGCTTAACGACTGTCTACATTATAAGTCAATAATTGGAGTTTGGTGGCTGGCAAAAAAGTGCGATTGACGAATTCCATGTAGAGTTATGGCGTTCGGCAAAAAAATACTGGCCGTTAACTCGTGCCATAAATTCGGCATGTCAACATTTTTTGTTGCTGAAATTTTCTGTGCTCTTTATGGTAGTACAAATAAGATGTGTACTGCCCGCTCCAGTACTAATCGGTCTGAAGATGTGATTTGAGTGACTTATCATGAAATTAAATTGTCCAGTAAGAGAGAGGATTTATTTAAGAAGAAAGAAAAACTTTCTTATGCTTGTTGATGCTTTTTGATGTACCGCTTAAGAGCTTTTGAGTCCGTATAATAGTTATACGTTATACTCAGACGATGAACTATTGATTTTCTTTTTTCTTTTTCTCAACTATCTTTCATATAGTCTGTACTTCATAGACTATAAAAGTAAATACTTTCATAGATATACCCAAATATATTTAATGTGAACAAATAATAACATCCATAACGTAAATTTTAAAAATATTAACAATTCATATATGCTTTCACATGCACTTAAGTCAGAATGATCTCTAAACAGAAAAAAAATGAGATAAAACTAACTAAAAAAATATATCCTGAACATCGAAAACACTACCACCGACTCAGTAGGCAAGATCACTAACAAGTCCTTTTTTTGTCAACCTGCTGTGTCCCACTGCTGGGCAAAGGTCTCTCTCAATTTCTTCCAAAATTCTCTATTTTGTGCTAGTTTCTGCTAGTCCATTTCATGATGTTTTAAATCGTCACTCTACCAGAGCTAAATCTTTTTTATCCTCGACCAGGTGTTCAACTGCTCGATATCTTTAACAGTTACGACAGGCTCTATACAGCACCCTACGGCCGCTTTATGACACCTAAAGAGGAATGGTGTATTAAAAGTTTTAGAACCATTTGTTGGAAACTGTTGTGAAGGCTCTTTATAGTGTTGATGTGCTATAGTACAAATATGTTCGGCATCTACTACTTTATCACCCATTAGGTAGGTAACGACTTTGTCTGTTAGCAGTTTTGTTTAATCCTTTTTTTTAACTATTAGAGTGAATATTGGTTGTGTGTGGTGTGTGTCTTTTCTTGCACCAATTTCTATACGTTGGACAGCCCAAGACTTCCCATGTTCTACGCTATGAGACAGACCAGTATGTCTACCATGAGTTTACTGAGATGTTTATTAATTATGAACTATTAAATAATTTAAATATACAGTACAATGAAGAATAAAAAATAATAAAATTAAGAACTACTAAGGAAATTCTGCCCCAGTGGTAAGGTACCCAAGATGCTGGCAGCATTCCTGCGTTGGATGGAAAGACTCAAACGTTGTTGTGAGAGGAATGTACCAGCTCTTGGGTCACCTGGAGTCGATATTAGTTTTTTAGACAGATTTTTTAACAGGTTCTGTGCACTCGGGCCCTACCTACGGGTTTCGACGCCGTAAGGCACAAAAGTGTACCCGGAACCGATGTTCTGGTACTTTTGTGCCTTCTTATATTCAGCCGCTTCAGCCGCCACACCGGCCTGTTTACTGGTAGCGGGGACATGGGAAAAGACCAGCGTGTCGACGCAGGTCGCATCCCACACCAGCGGCCGGCCCATGCTCCAAGGAACGAGTGTCATTCATTTCGTTTATCCCATGAGTTTACTTCAATGATAGCTGCTAGCGACCGCGTTGTCGTTCTTGTATGGGATTTCGGTACATCACCCCTAGTGATTAGAAATGGAACCAAAACTGCCTTACAAATTTCTGAAGTCAACTGTCGAAGTTTAAGTGACAGAAACTCATGGTAGATATACTGGTTATCAATGTATGAGGCTGTTGGTTAGGGAATAGTGGCTTGATTAGAATGTCTCGTACATTCTTTCAAAGATGTAAGGTAATTGGAACTTTATACCCAAATTCTTGTTAAGGCATATTTACAAGCAGCATTTGGCAACAGGAACTACATTAGAATCAACAGAAGTCCATCCCATTTGAGATAGTGGCGAGTATTATTTTAATTTTTGTTCGAAATTATGTGACTTTTTTATTTGCATGGCGCTTGTTAAACGCCAAATCTAGATCAAGCTTAATCTTCTCTGCTTTACTGTACTTATCTCTCCAAGCAAAAATGACACTTATCGATGAGATTAACTTCGATCTAGATAAGGCGATCATTCAATTGATTTTGCAACGCAATATTACTCTCGCGAATGTTCGGAATAGCGCCCTAGCGATTCTTACCATTTCAAACCAAGTATGTTCTAAATTCAGTCGTTAAAGTTAGTAAAGTCACCTTGTTAAAAAGCTGAATTTTGTATGAAAGTTGTATGGTACTGCAGAATAGCGTTTAGCCGTATGGCTGTCAATGTTCTAGACAAAGGAGATTGCCTAATTTTAATGGAAGTTGGACCAAGGTTGCTGCCTAGAATGCTCACATAGTGCATTTCTTTCCACAGACTATCACTAATCTGTAATTCAGAGCGCTTAAAAACCTATCCCAGGAGTCCAAAGAAAAACAGCCCCTTGTTTTTTTAAATGTTTTTATTGGAAAAATTAGTGTCCGTTGAATTTTTTCCGATCAATTATATTTTTTTATATTGAGAAAATAATCGCAAAAACGTTGTTTTAATGATTTTTCATCAGTACAAAAACTGTATTTTTTCCTGGGACCAATTTTTTCACAAATATTTTTTAAAGTTCATTTTAATGCTACAGTACCACTGGACCAACTCCCATTCCTAGGCAGCACTTGGTCCAAACCTTGGCAATGTCCTTTGGACGTTAGTCTCTGTGAAGTCGCTAATTTTGTAAAATTCGCTTTAAATCTGACAATTCAGACTTACTCGACCAGACGTTAAATACACAAATCTAATTGACTCCCGACTGAATTTAGAATCTGGCTGAATTGAAGCGATCGAACATGACGTGCAATCGCTGACTTTAGCTTACATTCCAGCCCACTGGGTGGTTCACCAATGGCGGCTGTACGAGCGGTCGCTGTGCTCGCTGCTAGAGCTGCAAGCGCGAAAGGGGTCGTCGTACTCGATGTGCTGCTCGCCGCGATACGTGCTGGCGCCGGAGTACGCGCCGCACATCCTGCCGCTGCCGCTGACGACGCAGCGTCCGTCGCCGCCGCCTGCGCACTTGTAGCGGTGCGACACAGCGCCGCGAGAGGTGAGCTGGCTAATACACATTTTTTTACGGCTGAATAGACCCGAAAATAGCGGCTATGTAAGCGATTTAAAGTCGAATACTGCAGCATCATTAGTTGGAAAAATGCGAGAAACTAGCAATCGAGTCGCGTTGCGTTTGTTATTAGGGAGATAGAGGGGCTGAAATAGTGAATTTGTTAGAAATATGAGCGGTCGATTTCAAAAGCAATTGCGTTGCGTACGTATAGTACGGTACCTTCGACTTGACAAGGTTCGAATAGCAAGTTGCTGGTGGACGATCCTGGTTTAGTAACTAGAATCATCCTGGCTCAGTAGCACAACCGAGTGGTTGTGCAAGCGTGGAAGGGGTCGTCGTACTAGATGTGCTGCTCGCCGCTGTACGTGCTGGCGCCGGAGTACGCGCGCACATCCTGCTGCTGCCGCTGACGACACAGCGTCCGTCGCCGCCGCCTGCGCACTTGTAGTAGTGCGACGCAGCAACGCGAGAGGTGAGCTGGCTTAAATACTATTTTCACGACTGATTACAGGCGCTGGGCTATTCACTGAGATCAATCGCCTAAAAATCGCAATTCATAATATTGCTGTCGAATACTGTAGCGTCATAGGTCGACAAGCTGTCTAAACGTGAGCTACTAGCAATCGAGTCACGTTGCAAAGTAGGGTGCTTAAATAGTGAAATTTCGGACGAACATATCGCTGTAGCACGTTTTCTCGCCTCGATTTCCCTAGTGTCCCGGGTTCGATTGCCGGTCGGGTCAATTCAGGAAATGAGCTTTTCTGAATTGCCTCCGGTCTGTGTGTGCTGGGAGACGCCCATGGCTTATTTTCCCATGTGTGGTACCTCGTAACACTGGGATATTAATCCCTACTTCGAGACCATTACAAGAGGTGTGTTGTCTGACGCATATTTATTTTTTATTTATTTATAACTACTTGCTGATCTAATAGACGAACCTGGCGACTACCGCTAACTGCGGAAGGGATCTTCGATACTCAATCAATTGGCATTCGGTATGCCGTAGAACACAGGGACTACAGTCAATCCGATATATTAAGTGATGATGGGGTCTAATGTCTTGCAGTTAATATACACCGCCATTTAAAATTAGTATACTAACTTAAATAGATGTTTATGCTCATAAAAATTAAGTGCAGTTTAGAAGTCTTGAAATCGGGAATGAACAGGTACTTTCTAGATCAGCCAGCGCCATCATTGGTATTTCTATCTGCGACGGAGATGTCGATGAAGATACATACAAAAAGTATGCAAATTGTAACACTACACGAAGACAGATTGCTTTCAAATGAATGTTCACTTGCAAATTGAACGAGTTCAACGCGTCCGTGTCACAATAGCGCAACCGTCTCACCATTAACTCGCCTTTTTATTGCTTTATTTGCGCGTTCAATCATTCGACTCTAGAGTTATTACTTTTTATCTTATGCTGAGTTATCGATACTATCTGGAATAAAATATTTGTGGTGATCGTACATTCTAACCATAATACTGCTAGGAATGTAGGACCCTCGCTCCTGTAATCGCATCTCACGCATACAAGGCAAGCAAAAGTATTAACACAAGAATGTACAGTAACCACTATTCTCTTGTAAAAGAACGTCCTGAGTAACAGGTTAATGCACAGATTTTGTTTTCCTTCAACAAACCTCGTCCTAACATTACGCATACCAAAACAAAGGAATTTTCCACGTGGCGTCGTTCAGAAGTTATGCGCGTACATGCATTTCCACGATTTAATTTTATTTATATAGACACGTAAATAATCTGGCTAAGGACCATCACTATATGCCCCCACTAAAGAGAAACCTGAAACGCTAAAAGATGCCTAAATGGCCTATTAAAGCACTTACAGTATTTGTAGAAAAAATTATGACCTACGGATATCTCCGGATGCTCTTGACACGTCTACATCCGGTCTCGTCCTGCCGAGTTTAACCACAATCATTTTTATATCTTCATCATTTCCACAATCGCCATAAACAATTCTTATTGCAAATTAAGACCACATTATTATTCATTATGCGACCATCACCGATCCTGGGCAAAAAATACGCCCACGGCCGACGCGTTATGGCCTATAGCACTCTTATAAATCTTACGATTCGCTTAAAACACTGTTTTCTGCTTAAGTACCCATGTATTTGGTTAAGTGTATTGGCTTATTTATGTCATGAACAAGTCAAGAAAATTAAATTTTTTGGGAGCTTTGAAATTATGGGTCAGTCTCCGGACTGATCATGTGAAATGTGAATGCGTTTTATAGTTTGGGTTCAATTGTGTTTTATGAAACACCTACCTTGCGTCTTCGTGATTTATTTTCAATTAAGACGTCTAAAATAATGGCTTCCTAGCTTTTTAACCACTTTGCCGCCCAAATTCTGAAACGATAGTCAAAGTCGAGCATGGGCCTTATTACAATCCCTTAGAACTTGTCAAGTTAATTCCCTAAAAAGAGCGTAGCGAGCAATTTCGTAATATGATCTTTCATTTCCAGCCAGTTAGATGGCACTAACGCATCATTGGATATTTAGTGACGAAATTGCTCGCTACACTCAGTTTAGGAAATATATTGACTGGATATAAGAGATTGTAACAAGGCCCCAGGTCTTACATGTCGCTACATTTCTACCGACAGAACGGCCACAGTTGGAAGGGTGCATAACCTACCTTACGTTTCAAAATGCGGGGACTTCAAGTGGTGTTTAGCTAACAGACGGTTGGTAAGCCCACGGCCAACTAGCAATTGCAAGCTACTTAGTCCGCGTTAACACAGCTTATAATACTTTTCACCTTTTTATGAATGTATAGTTCAACATGTTTTGATCCAGTTCTTATGGTATTAGTGTACAAAGTTTCGTTTAAGTCCATCCAGTAATTTTCACGTGATGCTTAAACTTACAAACAGGCATACACAAATACTGAAATGCTTCATATTTTAAATCGCCGATTTGTAGAGTGAAACGAATAGCGCTAGGAAGAAATATCTTTTTAAAAGGCTCATTAAATGCGTTAGTTAACTCCTTTCATCATTTATGCAGATGTTTAACTTTTTACTTCAAAAATAGAATCCAAAACAAATATTTGCCTTTAAAACAAATATTTGCTTTTAAAAGGTTTATTCCATATAATCATGAATGGACATGAGTTTTACATCAGTTAGCGTTTTAGTTAGAGACGTGAAAAATTTGCTAGGGAACTAGAAAAATCCATAGATTACTTCTTCCGTTTGTGAATGGGTCCTTAGCTCATCCCGTTTTATTTTTTATTGTATGATTGAATCCAGTGCTTGTAGTCAAATTGTAACGTTGTTAAGTGCAAACAAGCCGTTAGCGATTACTTTTTATATAGGTAAGTACCTTGTTAATTTTGCAGTTAAATTAAAAGGTAATTGGATATTTCGAACAGGCTCCAAGGTTCAGCTGTATTAGGCGATTCTTTGGAACTTCTTTCGAGATTATTAGGGAAGCAAGGCAAGGTTAAATAACCCAAAATACAGTTTTGTAGATTATTATTATGATAAATTGCGCAGCGTGTAAACAAAAGCGGTCAAGTGCGTCCCGGATATTGAGTTAGACAGGGTTGTATAGGGGGTTTTCGCCATACTTGAGGTTGAGGGCAAAAAGTCAAGTTTTAAGTCGGTAGGAGTCTGAAATGAATATGAATGAATATGCGCCAGACACCAACCACGTTATTCCTCCGGACCCCGTAGTATCCATGAGGATTTTCCTGACTGAAAAAGGGACGCAAAGGGTCACGTGGTCAAATACCGTACTAGTAGAAATGTGTGTTGACGAAACAGATTTCAGTTCTTGGTCTCACGAGAGAAAAGTATACAAATCCCTTTCAGAAAACAGCCTCTTTGGTAGAGGATATCTATATAAAACGACATGGCATGAAGTCTTCTTGAATAACAGAGTTAAATTAAGAAAATTGTTACTTTATGTTCCCTGTTGATATTTTACTACATGTCAATAATACCTATTTAAAAGCCAATCCCATTTCGTGTACACCTCAAGACAAATTATTTGCGATGATTAAGTACTGTATTATTACTTACAATTTCTTGACCGAGGTGCGAAAAAAAAGGTGTGAAGTAGGTCTGCCACTAACTGGCCTCACGTATTCACAAAGTACCAATGAGCTTGGTATCGGAAACATATTATATATAACTAGTTTTCCGCCAGCGGCTATGAGCGCGTGTACTTTTTTCCTTTTGAAAAATACAGCCTAAAAATATAGTTCTAGCTTTGCATGTAGCATCGTTCTAGTAGTTTTTGAGTTTATCCATAACAAACAAACATCAACCTAATCTTTCCTGTTTATAATATCAGTGTAGAACAATAGGTTGTTAGGCTGAGAGCCTACTACACACCCTCCTTTGCACCCATAGATTCAGTAAAGCTATCAAAGCCATCTGAGGCTAAATAGTAGTAGTCTTTGAAGAAAGACCTTTGTTTGCATTATTTAAAGTAAATTTTGTACTTTCTCTTCTCGTCTATTTGAGGACGATTAGGCGAATAATTTTTGCCCATGGACATATTTCAACCGGGTGATCGTCAAATAGGTCTATTTTGTTCTTGACTCGCCCGGGCCGAGTGTCTCATTTTTTATTGGTCGTATTTGTATTAATTAATAGCTATTAAGTTCTAACATTCGTTTTTAAGTCATCTGTATTACTGACCGATGGATCTTGACATCTTAATAAATAAAAATTGAATTGAATTGAATTGAATTGAATATTTACACATGATTCTGGTCCCAAATTTATAAGAGCATATACTCTTGTCAGAAACGAATGCTGATATTCAAATATACCTTCTGGATGTCTCAACACTATGACACCAAAAGTAATACTGTAGCAATAAATATTAAGAACAAAATTTTAGGTTTTTTTCTAACATTGTTTTATGTTTATTAATTTGTCTAAACTTTGTCTTCACTTGCACTGTGTTGTTCAGGAAACAATTAACTGATGTTAAACCTTAACTGCTGATTACCAATTACTGACCGAGCAAGGGAGTTTAATAACAGATTATCAAAACCGGCCTTGTATGTTCAGCGTCCAGGGGAGCAGTAATGATAGTTGAGTCCATAAATTAAACCGTGGCTTATGATGTGATAATTGCTAGGAATCTAGCTATAGTGAGTAGCGCGTGTGTAAATAATGTCAAGTATTCGTGATTATGAGATACAGTTCGATCAATCTCTATGCAAAGTCACTCAGCGAAATATCTAGTGAAGCCCCCTCAAAATAACTTTTGAGGGCGTAACTAGATATTTCGCTACGTGATCGAATCAGATATAAGGAAATCCGTAGATGAACTGAGGTGACTGATAGCGGATAAGAAAGTTAAACTGGCAGGGTACATAGCGCGTAGAACTGATCGCCGTTGGGGCAGATAAGTTCTAGACTGGAGACCTTTTCAAAGCAAACGCTGCGTGGGGCGCCACTTGCGATTCGGACGGACGATCTGGTAAAGGTGACAGGATTTCGGTCGATGCATAGCCTGCAACCGGTCGCTTGACAAATTTATTGTGGTTGCGAATAATGGTGAATGATGAGTATCAAAGCCACAACCCTCAACGCAATTGACAGTCAATATCTTTCTGCGTTATATTGCCGCTAGAGAGCCCCACAGGTGTCAGTAGAATAGCCAGCTAAACTTGTGTCCAGCAGCGAGTAAACCACTGGAATGTCCAATAAACGGTTACGACCTATGAAGTGTGAACAAACACTATTTTACCTATTTTGATCTAGTTGCTATTTGGAGTATCAGATATGACAAGACATTTAACTAACATTATGTTCTAATGTCCACTGAACTTCAACCTACTTAGACGGAAGGGCGGGTCGGTGAATGAAGGTCTACAGACTAGATTGATACTACAGATTGCCTCGTTCCGATTTAATTAACAAGCGTAAAGCGTGATCACTCACATAATTTTAACCAGGTTTCGGATCCGGATTTTGATAAAAGTCTTAGAAGTGCGGTGCCTAAGTAGTAACTCCAATGTTTCTAGGTACATTCTTGTTTGTGTTTAATTCCTTCAACTCCAGTGTTTATACTCGTAGTTTGAAACTAGTTATGTCTATATGTATAATTTACTCGTAAATTGAAATTTTACGATTAATTTAGACGGCTGTCAGGGCGACCTATTCCCGCTGAATAATACATGTCAGGCAATTGCAACTTTATTAGGGTTCCATAGGTTAATTTATAGCATCTTGTAAATGATGATAAGACATTGCTTCAAAGCATTTCTTTCGAAGCCCCAATATGTGTCCCTGCAGTCTTGAATTGCCGTTATGATTTTATAAAATCCTTTATTTTGTTTAATTGTTTATTTCATTGTTTGTTTTTGTTTGTGTCGGGTTAATATTTTTTTTATTTACTTTGTGTTCAGACTATAATGTACCTATACATAACATATTATTTGGAAACACTAGTAAGTAGTTTAAAATTGTCCAAATTTCACTCAATGTGACTAGGAAACTAAACTGTGTTATTAATTTTCACACTTTTGTCTAATGTACCCTCTACATACTATGAAATTTCTTGTAGGTATCATATTATTTTAAGAAAATGTATTTAAGTATGTTTATCCGTTGTCTAGTATCCCATAACACAAGCTTTAATTAGCTTACTTTGGGGCTAGATGGCGCTGTGTGGAATAATGTTCAGGGATATTTATTTATTTATTATGAATTTTAATTAATTCTGGGTGTATAAAGTTTGCAAGTTCTAGAAAAAGAGGATTATGAATAAAACAAATTAACTGTGGAAGCTCCTTGATTGTCCGTAGATGAAGCCCTTCACTTACTGCTGGCCGTCGTTGAGCAAATGGATTAAAAAAACTTTTTTGCCCATAAGACTGCTTAATTTACGAGTAGCCAGTAATAAAAGTTTTTGTTGCGAAAAGCGTCGGGAGCTATAAAAGCTCGCCATCCCTTTCCACCTCTGCTTTACGAGCGTGAAAATGTGAGATAGCTATAGGTACACCAGCGGTAGTTTTATTGCCGTGTGGAAGTGGTTCCGTCCGTATGCTAGAGCTAAGAAGTTTGTTATAAACTGGTGTAAAGCTGGACATTTCTAGAATTTTCTTGAAAATGCTTTTGTAGAAACAAACACTAAACTAGAGCTTACTGGCTTGATTGGCACTGTTTTAATTTAACTATTTTCATACTCGTATCATTGATTTTATACAACGTTTACTGTTGTGTATTGGCGTTTTTGTCAATGGAGATCTAAAATATGAGGCATCGCATTATCTTTGACGAAGGTACACATCAGATTGTTTTTACTGACCTACCACAACACAAGCTCAGACAGACCCATTTAAAAAAGGAACACGAGGCCGAGACAGAGTCGTAAAAGAACCTCTAAGTGACGTACCGTTTTATTACATCGATAAATAACGCGCAATCGTACTTATCAAGTTTGTTACGCCGAACCTAATGAGATTAGCGCTGTAAGTGTTTTTGAATTGAAAATTATGTATGGTTTGTAGCTTTGTTTAACAGCTTCAAATATTGGTCAAATATGTTTTTTGTACAAACCTAGCAAAATTTAAAATACTATATATTCGTTGTAATATATGTCGTTAATATTTGTAATAAAACGATATCATAGCTATTTCAGTTAATTGTCGTTCTTTTTATAGAACTACGTTGATATTACATCTCTATTACTTTGTAGGGTTCTACGGTGGAGAGAGTATGTGCTGTTTAGCTATTACTATTTATGCACGTAAGGTGTTAAAGCATCGTGAAATATCGACAAAGGTCGCCGGTGTCAAATTACATCACTATTTAGTTTGACGCGTCGTCTGCGGATCGTAAAACTTTTCGCGCGTAAACGTCACCGTTGACGGCCGGCAGCAGCTGCGGCGCTGCTTTGCAGCGGACCTTTGTGTTCGCGTCCAATAACCGCTTTGACTTACAGCGCAAAAGATTTCGCTTGAAAATTGATACGCACGCAATGGGGTCGTCGCCCTAGGCGGATTTTGGTGGGATTTTGAATTAACCTTAACGATATTATTATGTCGACAGGATGATTATTACATTAGTATAAATTTTATTTTATAACCGTTTAACTAGTTGACACATTTTGATGACCTTATTGGTGAAAAACATTTATAAGTTTTTATTTAATATGAATTTGATTGTTAATACATATTTAATTTATGGTGGCTCGGATACTTTATAGAAATTACCGGAAAAGTTTGTTATTGGCCAAGAAAAAGCATGGGCGGTTTTCCTTCACAACTAGATGTTGCAGATGCAGTCCATAGATTGCGGTAACCGCTTACCATCAGGTGTTGTTTGCCAGCGGAGTTATATAATGTGTGTATTTTTTTTTGTTGATTAGGCAGTCATTTGACCACAATCGCACCTGGTGGTGAGTGATGATGTGTTCTTTGATGGAAACCGCCCTGTAAATGCCATCCAGAATGCTAATGCACTCTTGTCTTAAAGAGACCCAGGTTGTATTGTTGTTGAATTTGATCATACGAGTACGTGGTGATAACACATCATTTTAGCGATGGTGAGCATTCGATGTCCAACGCAGGGTACCTACATACAGACTGCCCACAACCGGACAAAGTGAAAATCTATACCCCTTCCTTATGAGTATAAAAAAATATTTAAAAGGGTACAAAATGTAAGAATGTTAGATCTTAGATTGAAACGACAATTGCGTTAACTCGAATCCGTTCGAACGGACGTTGAGCTGATTGACATAGCAAACTTATACCCGAAAATAGTTCAGAAATCGATGATTCGAAATGACACAATTGAGAGAAAATTATCTTCAGGCAACTTGGAAAATGAACACCTGTACGTCTACCACGAGTTGCCACTTCAAATTTACATTATCGTTCGCGTAAAAACATTGTATTGGGATGAAAAATGACATGACATGACAATCTCAAATCCCAATACATTTTTTACGCGAACGATAATGTAAATTTAAATTGGCACCTCGTGGTAGATACAGGTTGATCCATTGGAACTAACTATTGTATAGAGACGATGTAATAATAATGGCCCTAAAATACACGTTAAGATCCTGTAACTGTCGTAGGACAGTCAAGCACAGGTCAAAAATAATATGCACTCGAGAAGCGACTTTAATTGCATTCGCATAAGCAATCCTCACCGCAATTGTGACTGCTCTTAGTGCAGTGGCCGCTACTACCACTACACCAGTCACAGGCAGGATCCCTTGCTGCCTGTGGAACCCAGGAAAAACATTCATGTAACGATCCTTCAGGATGCCTGTCCACGACATGATTCAAATTCAAATTCTTTATTTGCAGAACATGGGTGTTACAAAAAAGATGGAAAAGTTTATAATGTCAAATCGCCACATTCGGCCCAGAGCGGCATGCAAATCTATTAATATTCTAAAATGTTATATCTAATTAAATACCTACAAGTCATTACAGTGATTCATATTAATAAATGAATTTAATAAAAATTAAGTCAATTAAAAATTTACAATTAAAAAATTAGTTACCATAAATTAAATATGTCATTACTACAGAGCTAAATTATGTAACATTTTGTCAGACTATTCATTCACAGTGTAATAGCACTTTTGAAGTAATGGCTTCTTAACCATTTGCTTGAATGATTCCATGTCTGTAGTGTCTAATATAGAGAGTAATATAATAAGAGATGTGCTATGCTTGGTTACTGTGAATGCGTTTGATATCCAACAATCGTATTCATTGGTCACATAGCATAGCACTGGTGGAAATGGGGTTCTACTATGCTATGCTTTTTCTGTGAATGGATGCGTGCTGTGCATGCCTTCCCATCTATTGGTTCATTGCATAGCTCGAGCTGCGCATCTTCCTCGCACGGCTTCCATTCGGCGGCGCATCTTACTCACAGCATAGCATCAGTGGATATGGTCTGGTCTTAGAATAATAACGTATAGAAGGATAGTCTTCATACAACCGCCCTGTCAAAAATGAAGCACTAATCCGATCCACACATACGTGACTACTACTTGCTCACGTGCGGCGCGCTATGACATTGAACATTGCGGAGCTGTAATGAACACTGCAAAACGGTCCGTTTAGGAGCCATTTATGGCTCCAATTAAGATGCTTCAAAATGGGCGCGCGGACTTGGTTTCTATATGTAATTATTCTAAGGGTCTGGTAGTTTTATAGCATGTCCGCATAGCACATATCTGCTGAAAAGCTGGTTCTGTATCTGGGTATTATCATCTTTTCTTTCACTCGACACTCATATAACAAACTCTGCTTAGTTTGGGATCTGATAATCTCGCTTTAAGGTGTCCCAGATATTCTTTAATCATTAAAGCTTTTATTGCTAAAGACAAAGCTGCAGCTGACTGTACCAACAAGCAGAGCTCTCGCATAAAGTCTAGCCAGACATTCATCCAGCCGTCTCCCGCTTCCTCGTAAAACGTACCTAAAATAAGCCATAAAATATTGTCTGAGTATTTAAATTTATCTTTAGTGCGGCGGCAGGTTAACCAGGAGAGGGAAGCCATGTTTAAAGTTGAGTGCCAATTTCCATGGAAATGGGTGTGAAGTTAGTAAATTAGCAGATTGTTGTTCTGCGACACAATTGTATGGTAATCGTGACGTATTGTTCAGTTGCGTATGAGATTTGCTGCTCACGACTTAAGTTACATTTGAATTGGGAATAGGCTTCTATAACGCATAGGCGAGCATAAGCCTATGTTCGGCCAGGTCGAAGTGTTTTAGTAGGTGCACGCCGCCTGCAATCGATATTTCTGAATATCTTAAGGACGCCTACATTCAGCAGTGGATGCCTTATGGTGGCGAATCATGATGAACATGATGAGGTTACCTATTGAAACGCATTACGTTTTTTGCCATAAACTAACAATGCACACTGTTAATGGCCATTGTAGTCATTTGCCATAAGCCTTTATAGCTTAACTTCATACCGTATAACATCAAATGGCCGAAATTTGTAAAGCATAATCATAGAAAGGCATAATTTTCATTTGTCATAATATTCAAATAGCATACATGAAATAAGCATACCTAACTCAAAAAAAACCCTCAACTCTTAAGGAATACGAGTATTTACCATATTGTGCAAACAAGCATGCTTGCATGCACACATAATACTAAATTAAATAGCGAGTTTTCTGTCGTGGTTTAGTCGCAGTTCTAACCTAACCTAACCCATGAACGATATAACCAATTTGTTTTTCTTCCTGTTAGAGGCTGAAATAAAAATATCACGAACAGGCTTTTTGGGGTTAGAAATACTTCATTACATAATTCAAAATGAATATATAGAAAATGCTGGAAAAACTATTCGTTTCAACGTATGTAAATCCACAGTTATACTCGTACTTTAGAAGACTATCACTTTATTGAGTTATGCTTTGTAATAGCAGGTTAAAAAAAATCATGATTAATACTTTTATGCGTTTTTAAGGTATGCTTAGTGAAATTATGACAAATAATAATATGAATTTTGATGACAATGGTTTTTATGATGCCTTTTAACAGTTCTGTTATGTTTATGTCACAAAATAAAGAGTTTACAGAAGGACCGCTCGCACCTTTTTCCAAAACTTGCGTGAACCGCCTAGGGTTACTACTATATACGCCCATATTACAAGCTCTGCTAGGTTGGGGTCAGATGATCTTGGTGTGAATTGTCCCAGATATTTATTTATTATTTATTTACATTTGCGTGGTGGTGAAAGGCCAAGGGTCGAATAACTTTTTAAATTCAGAGACGTGACTCAAAATCGAACTTTTTATCGACGATTCGTTGGTAAGACAATATTGTTCGTGCGTGATTGGAGTTCAAAATCGCTCGAAACTACACTACAGCGACCAAACCAAATGCAGATAGAGATACACTTAGTCGCGATAAGAGCATGCTAAACTGGTTTTATTGACTAACACAATGAGAGCCCGGGTTGAACTTGATCCTTTTTAGTTCTCTTACGTTTGCAGACCAGCATATACTGGTCAGGTCACTCGCACGTTCTGCAGATAAGGATGCAGGTTAGCGGGTTAGGTTACAGGGTTTTGAAACAAAATCTTCGAATCTGTTGAACCGAAACACATTAATTAACTTAGTATTGGAGATAAGGTCCGTTTGCGTATTATTAACATTGTGTGAAGCCTGGATCAGAGATGTCAATTAGGTTTTTAGGTGTAAGGGAGACCGACCTAAAAGGATTAGAGTGCCTAGCAATCTACTAAGTTTCTAACATGCAGAAAAATTTCAAAAGTACGGAAAGCACCAATGGATTAAGTGGTCATGTAATAGTTGTTGTGTGGTGCTTATAGGATTCTTACTCATTGCGACTTTTGTAGCGATACAAACGCGATTCAGTATCGATACAGACGCAAGATACCTTTACACACACACGTTACAAAGATCAGCTACACAATCGCGATGCAGTCGCGCGATCGATTCAAACGCAACGACACAAAACGTTCAGTACCTATTGCTTCGACAGCCACAATCACCGTCTGAATCAATGCAAACGTGCGTGTGCATCGCTACTCTCGCGCGGCTGCTTCGCTACAAACGCAATGCAGCAAACGCTACAAACGCGCGTTTACATCGATTTGAATGCGCGTATGAATCGATACAAATACAGCGGCTGGCAAACGCGCGTTTGTATCGCTGCGAAAAGTCGCAATGTGTAAGGACCCTTAGTAGTATGGCAACTGGTTAAAAATATAGAATAAGATAAAGGTACGCAACAAAGTTGGTAATTACAGTTAGTAGACATTTAGACCTTTGAATTAGTTTTTTCTCACAGGAAATTGAGTAAGGCTGTGCCAGCTAGGGTATATTTAAGTGGTGCTTTTGATACGTAACAACATTAAAAAAATAAAGGCTATGACCATACTAAAGTAGTCTATAGCAAAAGCTTAAATTAAAAACCAATACACCATACGTAAGCTGTTTTTAGATATGAATGCGAGTTATTCATATTCAGCATTATAATAACGTGACATATACGTACTCGTTTGCGACCCTCCCCCGCTTGCGCTTTTACGATGACAGCGCGTCGCGCGCTTTAATTACCCACTAAAAGTTGCCGAATGCACGTAGCTACATCTTTCGGCACGAGCTTTATTTTAGGACTGAACTTTGTCATCTATTTCCTTGAGTTATGGTCTGCAGTTTATTTTATTCAACGTTTGAAGATACACGTATTTGAATAACTGACCGTTTCCTTGATGAAAGAGATGTAGCAAGAAATTGCGTACCGGTTGTGAACTGATAGTTCTGTCTAGCATCGTAGTTGAGATGGGGTTCAGTGAAATATTATAAAGTTCTGGACCAAAATGAAAAAGGATCCGATCTTTTTATCTGCCCCAGTTACTTTTACTATATATTTTCATCGCTGACGTCGAATTAACCTATTTTAGTCGGTGTGAACAGCTTTGTTTGAAGATGACAGCAATTAAACTTTTTGTACGGTATACTCCATAAATATTTGCCTAGCATGAATGATTCTTGATAGATTCGCGAGTATAGTTGGTGCTTAAATAACCTATCTGCCGAAGCAGTTAATGAAACTACCATTAGAAATGTTTTCTTGTCCGATCCCATTCACTGCAATGTACCTACAAAAAAATCTTTGTCGTCGGTATTGGTATTTCGTACCTGCAATTAATCTTGTATTGCAACTATAATTAGCTTTTTTACTTAGTTTTGTTTTATACTGTGACTCAGTCTGAATACAGTTCAAGAACCTTGTGAAAGTAAGTCCTAGCATTAATTTGTTTATTGTATTGCCTAATAAAAGTGTTCGGATGAACTGAGCGTATTGCGACAAGGTTTTATGGCTGAGGCTATTTATGTAATTTTGCCTCGTATTTGCTTGAACTTCGTTTGCTTTGTCAGTAGATAATTATGAAAAACTTTCTTTTCTTGTAGAACGTTTTGTTTTATATTTGCTAATTACTGTCTTTTAATTTCAACGTCGTTTGAGTAACAAATGTAGTTGTTACTATTTAATTATTTTTCACCATGTCATGTTCATTCTTGAAATGTATAGTATAGTATATATGTATGTATATACATATTTATAATATAGTAAGTGGCTCTTTCAGATAGCTTCGACAGTATAGTGGATAAGGGTTTAGCTTGGTTGAAGTCCACGTGCCCCCTTTTTTTTTTTATTATCGTGGGGAAATCCTCATGGATACCTCGTCGCTCGGGGGAACGACGAGGTTATGTCGGACTTCTACCGACTAAAACCCCACGGTACTCGACCTCAACACTTCAGCGGCGAGGCGGGGTCCCTAAAAAGTTTCACAACGCCCCGCCGCCAGTTAGTCCACGTGCCCCTAGCTCAACTCTGGCCGGAACCAAATTTGTGTTTATTTTAAATGACTGGCGCAATGGCAGCGATCCTGCCATCAGCGCCTTATAGTACGAGCTCTGCTTAATTTGGGGTCAGATGATCTTGGTGTAAATTGTTTCAGATATTTATATTTATTTATTTATTTGCAAGAGGCCCCGGTAAGTGAAAACACCGTTCAAAACCGAACATACTGATTCAAATTAATAAAACCTGAATTGAAGCTGAAACAATCCCAGTTAGCAATCTCATTAAGCTTAATCAATGTTCTTTTTGAATTTATTACCTGCTGTAACTACTATACCTACAATGTGGCAACTTTCACCTTAAGTATCTACTTAGAATTCTATCCATTTATATGGAATAAAGTGAGCTACAAGACTAGATGTGTTAACTTTAACTGAATGGTTTCCTAGAGAAACAGAGACTGAGATTCGTTTCGTTGAATTCGCGTAAAAAGTGATGGGCTACGTATACGTAGGAAATGCAGGAAGCTATTCAGCAGTAGGGGGGAACTTGTGCGCTTCTACGTGCGCTGGTGGTTTGGCTACATTCTGATTTTAACAAACACATTTTGAACATACAACGCGATCGTGTTTAGTGATTCTGATAGATTTCTTTCTCATGACAAAAATACACATTAAATAAATTACATTTGTTCATGGTCAATTAAAGGATTTTCACAATGAGATCGTCAAAGATAATAAAATGGAATGAAATATAACAAAATATGGGAAAATAAGACCATAATTCAAATGAAATACAAAAAGTGCCAAAAAAAATGTCAAGGCAATCACAAAACAGAATATAAAATAAGTTGTCGTCAATATCAAGTCAAAAGGAAAACAATGGCAAGTAAAGTCACACAAACTATAAATTAATTAAACATTTTACAAACAATTTAAAATGTCGTTTTAGGCTGCAGTGAAATTCCTTTTTCAAGAATTCCACTGCATAATAAAATGGATTTTTTAATAAAAGGCTCTTTAGCTGGCGTCCAAATGCCTTGTCCGATGGTTCGCTTTTTAGTTTTGTGGGCATTTATTCATAATATGTCTGTCCTGTGCCTGGTCGTAGTATCGATACCATTTATGATGAACATTTGACTGTTGGTGCAATAGACATATACTTTGAAAGAAATATTCATGTGACGAACATTTGAGTTTGATCTGTCAGTTTCAATAAAAATTCACTTATCATTAGATACTGTTGAATTTAATTTATCCGGGTGAATATATGCCATGAGTAAAATGTTATGGCATATCCGTGGTGATATATAGAATCTATCTAAGCGATAATTAGAAAGTATCAATCAATCTACTCAAATTAATCATCAAATATGTTAAGGTTATTTTAGATTGTTCGGAGACTTGCTCCAATCTTTTCCCCGAGCTCAGATGTTATTACATGAGCGCACACAGCATGATTACTAATTTTGAATATAGTTGTGAAAGATTTAACAAACAGATCAAACATAACATAAACAGTTGGTGCAATAACAATATATGCGAATTTACGAGTAATGGGTCCAAGCTTTTGGTGTTCTACGCATATGCTGCCTGTATTCCTTAACAGATTATAGTTTTTCAAACGTTGTCCTGTCTGCAGGTGTCCTCGAATTATCACGAGATAGCGCCCCCTGGTAGGCGCGTGAGGCATGCGGCCGCGCAGCTTCTGTTACATGTTCGGCGCTGAAGGGTAACAGCGATACAAGTGGCTCTTCACACAGTTCTGCTTTAGGAAAAAAGGAAGGTTTTAGGATGAAATTAATAGTGAATACTTGGAGAAGTTTAGATACCCGCCAGGTACCGGTAGAAGAGGTCGACCCAAGAAGCGGTGGCTCGACGTCGTTAGGGGTGACATGCGTGCCAACAGACTCACCACTGAGGATGCACAAGACCGCGCGAAGTGGGCCAAGAAAATAAGAAAGGTGGACCCTAGGACCCCACACACCAGTGTCACCAGTGTGGGTTCACAACCGGGATAGACCGCACGGATGATGATGATGATGATGACCTGGAGAAGTTTAGATCAGGATCATCTTACCCCAAACCGAGCAGTCTTTTTTTTAATACCTAATAAACAAATACAGCCTATACCTACGCAGCAGTGAGTCAGAGCAGTGAGCCAAATACATACCCCATTATTTGTATACAAATACTTGACAAAAGTCCACCAAACTTGACTATTCTAATGTTTTAGCACTAAAGAATAAACCCCTTACTCAAGATCCTCAAGACAACGCGCGAGTGATACCCCGTGTTGCACGTGTCCATAGGCTGCGGTAACCGCTTACCATCAGGCGGTTCGCATGCTTGATCGTCACCGACGTGGTATAAAAATATCTTCAGATCACAAAGCTATGGCTAAAACTAAATGCAGAATTTGAAGTCATAAATTAATGACGTGCAAAATCAATGCTGTGCAATTGTGCATGTTATTTTTAAAAGCCGGTCAAGAACAATAAATATTTGATGACCGATGAACCTTTCATAAATGCCGGACGATTAATCCAGCGTTATCGACAACATCGACTACCAGGGAACAGTTATGTCACTTGTCTGCAATAAATATTGGACCTTATACAAAATGTCATAGGAATCTTAACCATTTGACAGCAATACTGCGCTGCGTGGTGAGTGTCGTGTAAGTTCATATCGAGGAGTAATCGATTGTCAGTTGAATGTATGTAGGGTTGACAACGTTGGTGTCGCTGTGAAATTTAATGTAATACATTTTATGCCACAAATTCGAAGAGAAGACGAATCATTAAGTCCTGAACGGCCGTAGTACACGTTCTGCATACTACATTAAAGGTCAAGGTTAGCAATAAACATTGATGTTACGAACATTTGCCTTTGTGCCATTGTTCTCTGGATTATATTATCTAATTTTACATGCATGTAAAAATAATATGTGTCTCAGATACCTGTAGTACAAGCGTTGCCGGATTGGGTTCAAATGACATGCAGACATAATTTTCAAAGTCAGAAAAATGACTTTTTCTAAATTGGCTCGGGTCTGGGTGTGCTGGGAGACGCCCCTGGCTTATTTCCCTGTCTGGTACCTCGTAACACGAGGATATTTATCCTTACTTCGAGACCATGGCAAGTGGTGTGTTGTCTGGCGCATAAACAAAAAAAAAAAGTGCCCGTATTAATAGTTGAATGTGTCTGCAGGCAAGGAAACTATTCCAACAAAAAAAATAACTTACGACTTTAACGCCTCATTATTTATTTTTCTAATTAAACTCAAAACACTATTTGTGACAAATTGCCAGTTTGTTTCTCCACCTGAACCGCTGACTCAACCTAAATTACACGCATAATATGTGGTATTACACGTCACGTCGGGCGTCTATTTGCGTCTCCAACGTTTAACACTTGCGTGTGACAGCCCTAATTGTGGATGTATTTAAAAATCTACCGCAGATGGTGACGACGCCATTTAAGGATGTGTGTCGATGCAACAATGTTGCAGGAACAAGGTCAAGGTACGAGCGGGAGCGAGAGAGCAAGACTCTTGCGTAACCTTTCATCTGCTTAATTTTACATGACGTATTACAGCTTTCAATGGAACGCCCTTGAGCGTTGAGTTTTGCAGATGGGTTATCATGGCCTGAATCTGTGAAATTAACTGAAAATGGAGTTACCAGATCAAATAATTAACTCCTGATTAAATTCCAGCTTTTAGAATAAAATTCCGGACACTGAATATAATTTAAATTTTATCGCTCACTCAGATCAACTTCAACAATGGACTGGACGAAGCAAACTCGCGAGCAATCTTTTATGTTATTGATATTTTTTCGTTTGTTATTGTATTTTTGACCTAAATTGTAGAAATTCTGTACTTTGCTTCACACTGACGTAAGACAACCCGAACTAAAACCAAATATTTATTTCGCATACATTATAAAAAGTAAGTTCTGCGAGATCGGATTTAAAAAGTGTTGGCTCGTCAAAGCTCCAGAGATAGCTCATTCTGCACATTTTCATAGGCTGGTCAGCGCTTAGTATCAGGTGATTCGCGTGCTTAGATACAAAGTTATTTCTTTACTTATGTAAAGTCAGTAAACTTCTCGTTAGTTATCAGGAGGAAATCCTGCTCCTGAATTAGTCGTAAGAAGTTTTCAAAGTTTTATTAAATCTCCCTTACGCTTATAGCTCGTGTCTTGCACAACTAAGCACGAATAATATTAACACAAGATGCAAACAGGTGCCGCAAACCTGAATGTTTAGTTTAGTTTCACAACACCCAGTACAGTACGTTTGTGGCTAAAATTTCCGAAGATATTGAACATTTCTATGGCCAGATAAAGATCTGCCAATATTAGTACCATGATAAATACTAATATTGGCAGATTTAGTTAAAGTTATTAGTTGTTTTTCTGTACCAATATTGCACAACGACTGCGAACGAAGAAAATCCTTTTTTTTTGCGTGACGACTAAAAAACTTCAGTTGTTCAAATAATATCTTTATGCATAAATCCCAATGCCGACGCCAGACCAAGAACGTCAGTAAAGTTTGACGATACGATTGGCGTAGTGCGCTGTAGCACGGTTTCTCGCCTCGGTTTCCCTAGTGTCCCGGGTTCGATTCCCGGTCGGGTCAATTCAGGAAACGATCTTTTCTGAATTGACTCGGGTCTGGTTGTGCTGGGAGACGCCCCTGGCTTATTTCCTTGTGTGGTACCTCGTAACACAGGGATATTAATCCCTACTTCGAGACCAACAAGAGCTGTGTTGTCTGGCGCATATAAAAAAAAAAAAAGTGGCAGGAAATTATACATAATGCACCTCTGGTACAACATTGACACATTGTCAAATTTCGAAAACTGGAATTGTGTCCTGGTTTTACCGAAACAAAGGATAAATGGAACATTTCAGGGACTGTAATTGTGCCATTCTTTCACCGGAAGTGCGGTATCCGTAACGGAGCGGTAACTACCGCTACTCGTAGCATTGATTGCTTCAAAACTACAATCATAAGAGCAAAAAATCATATCGTCAAACAAGTGCATATCATAGTGTTCCAATCCATTAATCTTTAGACACGCATTTATTAATTTGTCGCATATCGTTCATAGCCGGTACTACGCCGAGCGTTACGTACAATAGAACTAGTTCACTTGAATCTTTGAGTTCAGTAGTTCGTTTAGATTAGTTACTCATTGTTTTCGTTTAGGATTTGAGTAGTGAAGCAGAAGGACAGGGGATAAAATTAAGTTTTATATCATGGGGAGATAGCAAATAGAACTGAACCTTGGTTTTTCAATAAATAAGTATCCTTTAGTGTTTGCTCATTAATACATTTTTCTTTTGTACGCAAAATGAAAAATACTTTTTAAAATTACTTAATCTATCTTCTATATTTCTAAACTGTGTACAGTTTGACAACGCAATTGTTCATTCTATTGATGCAATTGTGTTGACGTGATGCAGTTGAATTAAAACCAAGATTGAACGTAATGGAACTAATGTACTGAACTGGAGAACTAGATGAATTAACTAATCTCTTAGTTCACTTTTTTTCAGAGAACTGTTCTGTGCGTGTCTAGTACTTCGTGATTGAATTTACTATAAATCACAGAGATAATACTTTCGAGATGAAATCGAAAGAGATAAGACGTATTTGTTCGCTTTTATAAATTCTCATAAGTGTATTATGTTAAGATGCTGATAATCTTGTGTTTTCTGGTTCGAAAGACGTTGCTTATTTTACAATACGATGAATTTGGACAAGAGTCGGAACTATGTAAGTTGTTCTCTAATTGAACTTATTCCTATGAAAATACCGTTTGCCATTTTAGCATTCAACTTGAAGTTTTACAGTTAGCCTTGGGCGGGGGTGATCTAACTTTTAACTTTCCATCAGGTGCTTCTCAAGTCTTTCCCGCTCACTGTGCTTTTACGATTTCCAAAAAATACTACCCACTTCGCCAACACGTCTGTTTTTGTACATATTTCTTCAGTTAAACATTATGTTTCACTGTAACACATTTAGATATTGTCCTCCCAGTCACAATTCACGTCCTCAGATACCACGTTCGTAGAGAAAATATTTTGATGTCAATTACCTATACCAATGATGTTAAGTGAACAAAAACGTGTAAAATGTTTCTTTTTAACGCTTGTAGTTATGCAGAGCATTTAAAGCGCATTCATTATTATTAAAACTCAACAAATCGTTTACTTTTGGAAAAAGAGAACAGAATTCCAGACAAGTTTAACTAGACTAGTTTATCTAACTATCCAATCGGAGTTTGTGCAGTAACGCGTTGCCGATCCGCCATGCCCTGCGGAACTTCGTCAAAACTTGTAGTACGAAAGCCCAATGCCAGTTTACTACTGTTATCGCGCATTTACGGTCAGTGTTTCGGACGCTATTTTAAACGAACTGCTTTTGGCGAATTGTGTCATTGAATTACTAAAAATCCTTCCTTTTTTGATGTTGTCTTTAAACACCTCAGGGCATGTATAAACATTCCACAGTTACATTAACAAATAAAATCTTTTACGCAATGTTGGCTGGTTTTTACACGTTTTTTTCTTACTTTCGAGCATATTATTGAAAGAGGTAACAGCTCTCATTTAACTTTTTGCAATTAAATTACCTAATACTATCTAATATAGTGTGTCCGAAACACTAAATAAACAAGTATGTACTTGATGACATGTAAATCATGCAGCTGGATCTCGTTCTATTTACAAATCAGGGATTTTACGATATCCGGGCTCCTGCACTAGCACCAGCTCACATCGCTGAGTGAAACAGAAGAGTATCACAATATACTAATGATGAAATCGAAGAGTATTGATGCGGCTAAACCGTCAAAGGGCTTGGGGGTTAGTTATGTAATATGTTGTATTTTGCATTATAGGTTGGAGTAAAAATTAGTTTAAAGGACATGACTAGCCACACTTTGATCGATTTAAGTGAATGAATCATTAAATCTTGTAGCCTTTTTAAGAAAAAGATTGTTTGTTTGTGCTCAAACTACGAATTTCGGCGCTGTAATCGGACCGCAAACAAAACTAATAGGTATGCAATTATGCCTTAGGGCCAGTCAAGTAGGTGCTAAGTACGTAGTATAATCAATAGGCGTAGTAAAGTATTAATAGGACCACCACTGTCGCTGCCTGACACCTAAATGAACCGTTTTACGACTGTTTATCCATTGTTTAAAAGTTTATTTTGCAACATCAGCATATATATTACCATTCTTGCTGTTGTACGGTCGGAGCTCAAGATTTATATCACAAAATCCCCTATGGATCCACTCTGGAACTGATAGAAATAGTAATTTATTACTGGAATGATTTATGCTGTGATGTATGGACATTTTATTTCTCAGCTACAGGCTTACGCATTGGTGTTTAAGTCCTAGTAGTTATTATTAAAGTTGTCTTCTTATCATCTGCTTATTAAAAACATATTCTGTGTACTCGTACCTTCCAAGGTTTTGTTCAGTTATTCTTTCGATAAATGGCACAACTTCGGTTGTAAAATATTTATTTGTTACTTAGACATGCTATGGACATGTTTATATTAATAAAATTACCTGCGATTAGATTAAGATAATTTTCATAGCTCTGGGGTAAAAACTCTTGGTACAGGTAAATAGGCGTATTCTTGTTGATACTGGTGTACTTAATTATAATATAATTCAAGTAATAATTCCTATTTAATTGGTTATGTTTTGTACTTTATTGAAAATAAGTTATATCTATGTAGTTACAAAGACGTTTATCAAGCAACAAGCAATTTAGTTCTGACCTAGAGTTTTAATTTCCAATTATGTTTCAAGTCACGGTTATCAGCTATAAATTTAAAAGCTGGCATTAGACAAGCTTACATTTTAATGGCTGTTTCATATTGTTAGACTATTTTTAATAATGCGTCGTCACAAAAAGGAGTTCTCACGTACTTGGCTGTTAATCTGTTCGTCAAAGCTTCTACTTTACGACGTCTCGCCAACTTCTAACACCATAAAAACGGAGTGCCGCTCGGAGTAGCCGAAAATTCTATCGATTCGAAGGCACCTTACGTTGAACCGGTTTCATAGCTGTACTGCGTTTAGTGAAGTTGGTTAAACTTAAAACTTTACCTCGTTCTTAAATGCATCTCCGAATTGAGAAGGTACCCATGAAATTGATGACCCGTAAATTCTAAATGATTGGGCTGCTTAACTTTGTATGACGTTTGACGGGGAATAAAGGCATTAGATTCGTGGCAAATCGACTTATTAAGTTTAGTTACCACGGGAATTAAAATTACAAACAACAAGGTGACGGGTATTTTTTGTATTGTTAGTAGGCACTTCACAGTCAAGCAAATCGCAGTTTCGTCTTAGACATGTAAAACTTTTATTAGTTCAGCTGTTGACTGACGAAATCGTAATTCGTCCTAATGACTAATTTGATCGATTCCTACTTAGGTACATCACTAGTTTGGTTCAATATGTCAGGGTTTCATTCATGGCGAACGCCGTCGGCTGTTCGATGGTTACGCTTGTTACATCTATATTAAATAAGGCGATAAAAGTTTGCTTTGAATGAACCGTGTCGTCAACTAACAAGTTTGGACCAACATATCTGTCGGCTGTGTCATCTTTTCTGTGAAAGACAACAACAGAGCCATAAGATATAACACAATCTTTTCAATGTCAAAGGACATGTCCAGGCGGATTAATTAATCAATGCTGGTAGAGCTGAAGTTAGAGGTTGATACATAAGAGTATATTTGACGTAAGCATGAGGAGGATTTTCCTTAATGACACTCCTAACCTAACCAGATCATATTATTTATTGTCTTCGTTTGCATTTTTCATTAGATGTCGTAGGACATCACCAAAAGGCAAATGTTAGAATGTTTTACTAATATTCATAGAAATCTGGTGTCCTAGACCTAGAGACTGAAAAACTTTTGCAAAAAACATACCTAAATAGATAACGAACAACACACGGAAAAAATCAAAACGAACATTCAATGGATGGATGGGTATTGGCGCTATAATGCAGATCTCAAAATTAAAGTCAAATTGACGTCGTACTTTTTTTAAGTTCTGCTAGACTTATTGTTGCAGCTTATAAACTACTTTTATTCCTTTCTTACATATCGCCTCTTGTAATACTCATGAATAGCTATAACTTTGATTTTTATCGCCATCACTTGAGTAACATTTTAAGAACTTGACCCCTACATCAGCATTTATGACGACTGTATTATGTGTAGGTCGTTATTTCCGCTCGGCTGTCACTCAGGGACCCGCTATGCACGTAAACATAAATTGAATTAGATGATGCGAATGTACGTACTTCGCATGTAATTTAATCGGAAAATCATAATCAATAATACTATTCAAGTACGAGTAGATCATATATAGTTACAGTTCTTTCGAATCTTCAATTAATACTGTAACTTTAGCTATAGTTTAAAACTCTTCCACACGGTTGGACTGCTTTTTCCACTGATTAGATCTGATTACACTCTTTTGAATACAGTGCAGTGCACCTCTTCTGAAGGTGCTTCATTTAGTCCACACTCAACTAGATTTACAGTTACTATTCCTCTCGCTATGAATTAAATAAATATTAAGTGGATTCCTATCACTAAAACCTATAAAGACGTCAAGAAGTAACACGGTTGGCTTTTCATATAAATGTAGCCTAGCGTATTCTATGTAGATTTATTTCTCTACTTCAGAGCTACACTTTTATGATTTACAACCGGGGACTAAATTTTAATCGCGTCCGACTGTTTGTCACACGTGTTGGATGCCAAACGACTGTCAAATGTTTATAGGTGCTGTTTGAGAAAGTGGGGTTCTTTCTTCGCACGGGTGGCGAGTCCATCATTTTGTTTGTAGACGGTTAATGTGGCTTGCCGTGTTTGCAGAAGCCGTTTATTGAGTATGACTCCGGATTCGCCGAGGGACTTCTTCATGCTTATGTTGGCTTTTATGAGCTCGAATCTGGTGGTTTATTATTTGTTGCTAATTGCAAACGAAGTTGCTTAGCTTGGATATTGCTAGAGATGGCTGGCGGTTACTGTTGAGTTTATAGAGGTTCCAGTAGTACCGAGCGTGCCAATTGCCTTATAATTTTTCTTACAGGTAAATAATTAAACAGTATCATATACTGTAAGACAAATCTTCCGTGAATAGTCATAAAAGAGTGTTTTTTTCTCTATTATGCTGCTCTGAGAAAATTTCCATCATTTTCAGTTGTTATTTTTGAGCCTTTTGTCAGGCATTGTCAGCCTTTAATGATGAAGGGTAGCTTCCAAGAGTAGTCTTCGAGGTCCTGCCTCTCCTTAACCTTGCTTGAGTCGCCGGCCTTACCAGAACATGTGTTGCAGATGTTCAACTGTAGTATAATAGTGCATTTATTGTAAATCATCACTTTCCACTTTGTAATTTAGCCTTTGTTTACCAATCACCGTCATTCGCAGTCATGAGAAGCCATTTCTGAACTTAGGTCAGGGTCATTGATTTTTCAAGGTTGCTGGTCGTTGCATCCACTGAAACCCTTGCGACGCTCTCAGGTTCATACTTGTGGATAGTCTTCTCAAACTGCGTTTCTATCAATTACCCTTCAATGTAATTTATCTAATCTAACTGCCTTATGTGCAATATTATTTCAGCATTAAACAATGCTCTATTATTCTACACAAAGATAGAAACTAGAAAAATTCCCGGATTGTGAAAGGTCGCGGGTTCGAATCCCGCTTGAATCCCAGGATCAGGTCAAATTTTTCTACTTTCTATCTAACTGCCTTGGTTATTTCTCTTATCAGCGTATCTACTAAGCTAGTCCGCTAGCTATTTTCTTTATTCCTGGTTCGATCCAGGTCATCAATCAATCTTGATAATCTCATTCTCAAAATTTTCTCACGTGTTGACGTCATCATGTACATTGACTACCACCTCTTTGAACATTAATAAAATTGTATACATTATGCAAATCAGTCACTCACCAACAGGGCTCCCGAGTGGCCCTATAAACATCACTCGACTCACTTACTCTAAATGTGTTTGGGAATGCTAAACTTCTTAAGGAATCACCCTTCCCGACCTTTCGCTTGTGAGTCGTAAAAATTAATGACCGTACGTGGCACAGTGTTCCACAAACTACAATAATGTGTGAACCTTCTCTCATTGACATAACGTTTAGAACATTTTGGTTGTGCTGTTTTGGTGCTAACTGTACAGCAGTCTTTTGTAACGATTTTGAAGTAATGCGAACAAAAATTGGAATGACGACTTCGGTGGCGGGCTACGAGTAACATTCTAATTTCTCGCTTAAGACTGTAACTTTGACGTGGGGTTATTTTTTAATTACGCTGAGTTAATTGCATCTGCTTCTTATAATGAAATTGTTGTCAAGTTGAGAAACACGAGTTTTTGTTTACCTACTCAGTGTAAACATCGGAAAATAATTTAATATATGCCTATATTAGGGACGTCTTACAAGATCATTTGACTAAACTAGGCAGCGCTGGCTTTATGGGTGTCATAGAACTGATATAAAAAACTCACTCTAAATGTTTTTTCTTTAAGTTTGCTTCACAAATGTTTTTCTTGTGTGTGAATCGGTGACTAGGGTAAGGGGTGATAGTGTAGTTGATGTCGTCCTGGATTGAAAAACCTCTAATTGCAGGTTCCCAAAAAGTTAAGTTAAGTTTAGGTTTATAGACTGAACAGCTTGCAGTATAAATAAATAAATATTGGGACAATTTACGCCAAGATCATCTGACCCCAAACTAAGCAAAGCTTGTACTATGGGTATCAGAGACTGATTTAAACATATTTAAATATTTCTAAATACATAATTAAATTGATAAGAATACCTAGACACCATGTATACCATGTTTTTATGCAAATAAAGAATCATAATCATTATCAGACTTCAAAAACAAATGGTCGACACATAAATGTTTGTCATGGGTGGGGATACTACTGTACGAAAGGCCACAGGATAAGCTTCCACAGCTTGACCGCTGTTTGAATATACTTATAACAATACAACAAAGGTATTTTTCTGACTCCTAAGTGACGCTTGATGTGTGGCCATAAGCATAGAGGAACTGTAAAATTGTCAAAATCTATCCTGAACCTTATCACTTACAAACAGAGATTAGAATTGCAGTAACTCAATGTGCCTCTGTACATAAAGGCAGTGCTACATTGAAGCTGCCGTGCGCCCGCGCTGCTCCGGAAGTTGCGGCAAACAACTGGCTAAATCAGCGGAAAACTACTCAAGTAACTGTAAAGCTGGGATTACAACAGCTGGGTTTTTAAGGGGGTTTTTTACGTTTAGCTCTTTCAAAAGCTCGGTTATTGGTTATGAAATGATTGAATTGAAAATTTGAGTTATTTTATTGTTTTTGAATCACCATACACTTTTTATTTAACAACTAACACTCTGTGCCTACTAGTTTTATATATAGTTCATCTTTTTTGATCTGTTTACTGGTATATGAATAATCTCTGTATGTGACAGCCCCACATGCAGAAATGAGTACTGGTGCAGGAATTGGTTTATCAATTACCGTTCATATTCATTCTAAAAATGGCAGTGCACTGGAAAGTTGTTTTATAAATATCCGCGTAAGAGAATACTACAATGTAAACGTAACTCTTAGCTTACCTATCAGAAAATCAGCGTAAAGGCCTTTCCAACGTTTCCTAACGGTTAAAGCTCGTTCCATTAACGCCGGTTAGCGCTGAATGGAAACATTGTGTACTACGCGCAAGCTCCGAATCGCATGCGATTGTTTTAGAAATATCCCTTTGGTCCGGTCACGCGCGCGTGACGTTAACGTAAACACGAGAGTGTGCACCGACCTTAGCAACAAAACAACGATTTGTCATATATCGCAGCTTGCAAATAATTCGATATGATTTATTAATGGTGTCCGGTAAGCATTTGTGCTTTGTTTCAGTTTGCTTTCAATGTTTATTTCCGAATGCGACTAAATATGGCTCTGGTGCAGAACAAAAAGTATTAATATCAAATTATAGCTAGCCGGACCGGGGTACAGTTAATTTTAATACCTACACTAGACTGAGCCTGAATAGCGGATATCAAAACTTTCGAATGGCAGGTAGCGAATATAGTATTTGGAGCGAAAAGCAAATGGCCTTTTTTCGTCTAAAAAGTTCTAGAACAGCCATAATTTCATGAAATAAGAAGTAAAGTTTTAGTGGGAGCCTGCATATTTTTTTGTGGGCGAGTTATGTTTAGAAAGAAATAACAACGTGTCTGCAACCACCATTACTGACCTACGGAGGCCGACAAAGGAGTAGTCACCGGAAGTTGTCCCCTACAACAACCCCTTTTCCGAGTTCAGCGGAAACTCTCACCAGTCCTTCCAAAGGGTTTGTCCGAGAAAACCCGTGACAAATTTTTTTCGCAATGCGCATCTTAACCCCTGGACAGGCCCCGGTATCGCTTTCCCGAGGCGGCTAAAGGGATCCCTGGGTTGCGAATTCTCTTCCCTGCTTTGGAGGACTGATTGCTGGGTTAGAACATCAAGATGACCATGTGTGGCCACATACTAACTTTGTCGCTAAAACAGACAGTCACGCACAAACGTTCGTCATATTCCATCGAATGGCAGTAGGTAGTCATCCCCAACTGGATTATCGAGACATTAAAAAGATAATAATATTTCACTTTGTCTCAGTCATAATAAAAAATACTGTATTCAGTTGAAAGTTGCTATAATTGCAATTTAAACACACTTGTATCTACGTGCATGTACTGATCAATATCTTAATTTGACTTACTTAAAATGCGCGGCTCGTTAAAAACTAACATTCCAACATTTTGCTTCATAATTCAAACCAAAAGTACTCGTAGATTTTTAGTGCAACAAACAGCTCTTAATTGTTATATTTTAATCTGCAACACAATAACTGTAAAAAGAAACTTAACAAATGTTTCTTTTTACAGCTGACTTCCTAAAGATAAAAATAAATCTCATAAATTATTTACGCTTTTAATTTTTTAATACAGATGCACGCACACAATAGCACATGAGTTTTTTGATACTTATGTGGTTATATGACTAGTTACTTAATCATATGTTAACTTTTGCCGAAATAAGACAACGGAATAGAATTAGAATTATAATTATTCAAATCACGATCACTTATTACTTTGCACTTAGTCCTTTAATTGACACACTTATTCAATCACTTCACTTTAACACTGTTCACGCTTAAATTACGCTTCGTGTAGACAATTATTCGTTGGAACTAGATGTTACTCGTAAGAGACTCTGAAGCGAACTGACCGACTGACCATTCTAACACTGTAATAAAACCACTTTAGTCGTACCACTATCGTTTTTCCTACTACCCTCTCTTTGATCAACTAATGTTGCCAATTTGCAATAAATGTAAGTAAACTAATCAATTAAGTTACTTTATATTTAAATTGAACTAATTAATACTATTAATCATATTTAAATATATTTTAACAATTAAATCCAGTTAAATGCGTAGCCGTGTAATGATTTTACAATATTTATGGAAAAAATGCGATATTTGAGGAGCTGCGACCACACATATGAAAATAGAATACCTATTTATGATTGGTTTAGTAATTTATTTCCTTCCATATATCTACATACCTACGTATATAAGCAAGAAACCATATATATTGTTAGAACTATTTCAGTTACAGTGAATATCAAATGCACAACATTTAACACTTTAGACAACATAGTTATGGGTGGAAGGCAAAAAATAGTTTTTTAGTTAGAACAATTGAATGAAACTAATTTAGTTTCAATGAATAAAGTAAAGTAAAGTAAGATAAGGTGAGGGTAAGTAAATATTGAAACAGATACGAATTATGAATCATAATTAGATAGATAGATAGATATACTTTATTGCACAAAAAAGGAATAAAAACAGTTGTATTACATAAAACAAGCAATTTGTACAATTTAGGCGGCCTTATCGCTAGAGAGCGATTTCTTCCAGGCAACCTTTGGGTAGAGGAACTTTTTAAAGCACGAGCTTTGTGTGGAGTGATTAGGTTAATTAGGTTATAATATCCACATTATAATACAATTCCATACAATCTATGTTCGGATTTTTCGGAACTTAACCCGGGCTTATGATTACCAACCCGCATTTGGCAAACGTGTTTATAATGCCCATCAAAACTGTAGCGATGGCTTGATTTTAATGATGGGCCTTTGCCGAGGCCAATTACAAAACCTATAAATTCATTTTTGTAAACCGTAATGAGACTATTACTTTAAGATGCGATGTAGGATTTGGAGTTCAGTTGGTTGCTTTAAGCCTACGATGAAGAACATTCTGTGTCGTGACTTTTATAAACTGACTATGTATAAGACTAATAGCTAGCAAATAGCTTGCAAAAAGCGGTGCTAAAAGCTTGCAACGTCAATCGATCTTCTTCACGGCGAAAAAACGTGTTGAAACATCAGTTTGCTATTCAACGATAATAAACGAGTGATTTATACAAAAAGCACGCTTTTTTCTATTGATACATGATGAAGAGCGCACTTTTGCAATATACTAGAATGAATAAATAAATAAATATCTGGGACAATTCACACCAAGATCATCTGACCCCAAACTAAGTAGAGCTTGTAATATGGGCGTCAGAGACTGATAAACATACTTAAATATTTCTAAATACATACTTAAATAGATAATAACACCCAGACGCACAACAAATATAAATGTTCGTCACACAAATATTTGTCATGGGTGGGGATCGAACCTACGACCTCCGGCGCTAAAGGCAGGATCGCTGCCATTGCGCCAACAGGCCAGTCAATTGTAGAAATTACATATATTACGTAGTATTGAATATTTGTCAGTCTCAGTTATATTTGTAGACCAGCGGCTTGTAACCCGGTAGCTACCGAAACGAGTGGCTTGCTACTGGGTCTATTTATCAATTACTTGCTATCGGTATTCTAGATACCCGAAAAAACAATTGATTTTTATAACCTTTTCTTTGTAAAAATCTTATTTTTACTATGTAGCACTAATTATGTTCTGATATTTATTTTTTTAATTAACACCGAATCAACCGTTTATATACTAATTTACTTAAATCAGAGACGAAAGTTTTTAACACTCAAAACAGATGCAAATGTTTTTTTAATGTCTATCCAGGGTAAATGTATCTAGTAAATAAATCAGAACACTAACAACAAAAACAAATAACTCAATCATGTGAAATATCAATAAAATGTCAGCAGCCGTTTCCAGCCGCTCGTTATCGCTAGAAATGATAAAAAGCCAAATAAGCCGTTTCGACCCGCTAGGCTAGAAACTTAGAATAATTACATAAAGGCTAAAAATGTTAGTAACCGGCTTCGCATCTATAATCTCAGTATATCTGAGAGCACACATCTTAGTGTGAGATGTACCATATTATGTTTTTATTTTCTTGTGATTCCGAAAGAAGTTGGCAATAATTGCAAAATAATTACTTGCTAGCCTTAAAATATTTAAAAAAACGCGTCATGGCCTAGTGGTTAAGCACTACAACTCGGATCGCAGATCATGTGGTCCCAAGTTCAAATCTGGCAAAACCAAAATCTTTGTGTTCATTGTTTAATTTCCGACTAACCCTCCGGTGATGGAAAACATCGATAAAAACCAAATCAACCCGGATGGCGGCGGAAGGCTCACCACCTACCCAACGTGGTATATCTGGACCTCACGACCGCTTTCTATCAGGTGGAGTGGGTTGTCTTGACAGGCAATATAAAAAAAAACCATTGGTGAAAAGTGGGCTTCTGAGTGTTCCGTTCACCATGACAAGCCACTTGCCTCTGACTACCCCGTTTGGGATAAAGTCGTCATGGTATGTAATGTGATGTAAAAAAACTCTAGGCATGCAAGTTTTTACGCACATTTACTTCTCTCTATTCAACACTGAATCCGTCGTGTAGCACTCATCTAGGTATATTGCTGGCCATTACTCATATTGCTACAATGTAAGCTTCAAATAATGCTATTACGAGGTAAAACAAAACATCAAGGAGAAACGATTATGGTCGTGGAACTGGAAACTGGGCTTTTTTACGAAGCATTTAACTGCTTACATGCATCCAGAACTAAAAGTTGAGCACTTTACTTGCTTTTTTCATCGACTCTGTGAAACTATTTCTGTCGCATCACTCGCATACAAAAGGTAAAAAAAGGAAATTCAAATTCCGACCTCGTCTGAATTCAGTTGGTTGTAGAATTCCATTTTCGAAACATATTTTTCGTGATGTTATTATCTGTGGATGATACAAGTTTAGTTTGCAATACAAATACTAAATGATTTGTTTTTTGTTTCAGGTAATATGCTACGCGTAAACTATTGGTTGTTAGGGTCCATTGTACAACACAGAACAGGTAAGTTTTTCATACGTCGCTGGCGACTAACAAGCGTGCATAATTGTGGTGGATTTCTTATTAAGATTGACATTCTCAGCTGTTCTGCTATCCCCTAGTATAGATACTAAAACGTCCTTGCTTCATATACAAACTATAGTATACTATACAAATTGCTTCAAATTATCCACGTACCGGATAATCCAGAAGTACTAGCGGGAGACATCCTCATTTACAAGCAGTTACTACAGTCTTGCAGCTATAACTTGGCCGGTTTACTGCCGTGCGCTTGCGTCATCCATCGACCAAGATCAACTGGGTGTAATATAAGATTTGAATTAGAATAATACCTACGTGCTATACTATGAACCTACTTATACTCAAATTAATTTGTGTATTCCTAATCGTGTAATCGTCATGAAGCTAAGAAGTGATATGGTTATGACCATCAGCAAAAGTATCTCTTTTTTAAACAAGGAGAATTTATTAGGAGTATGGATTTCCCATCTATTCTCCTCGCTGACCCAAAATGGCACCACTGCAAGGAACTATCTCAAACAAACGCACGCTTGCTTGCAGGCAGGGCCTAGTGATTGACAACTAAACAGTTGAAAATCAACTCATAAAGAGAGAATTGGTCTTAAACCTGAATGGTTTATTGGACATTTGAGTTGACCGGGCAGTTTATACCCCATTAAGTCGTAGGAACCGTAGCTTAGTGTTACGGTTGACATCTGTAGACCGGATGTTCGTCCGTAGTTACGGACGAACATGCCTAGTTAGGCAGGACGGGATTGATTTGATTCAGGGGTGCGCTCTACTTCCGTCCGTCCGAGCAGCCACGGTACAAATTTATGAAGTTTCGTGTAACTTTCAAAGGGTAAAAAGAACACAAAACGAAGTATGTTATGAATAGGTTTCATGTTTTTTGTACAATAACATAATGGTTACTAGAATACCAAAAAATCAACATAAATCAAAATCTTTGTATTCATTTCCTATTCTAAATGAACATTTTGCACCGCCATCCAACAGCATTTCTGTCTCATCCGATGGTTGACTGATAGAGAATGCTTTTAGCATTAAGTCCGCCTAATGTAAATTTTTTTTCATTGAAGATGAAATAAATAAATAAAATAAATAAATTAATTTGGAACGCTAACATTACTCCGTGTTCGACGAACGGGAGTAGGCCCCCAGATCCGAACGCTTAGTAGCGTACATTTTTAGACGCTCAAAATACATACCTACTCAAAAATAACAATGACAGTGTTTCTTTTCGGTATTCTTATCGTCACACTGTACTGTTAAAAATACATGATGGAATCTTTTAACTTCATACTTTATAATGTTGGTTTATGGGTTTCAAAATTTCTCAAGACTGCTTGAATTTTTCTCTAGAGTGAGCAGCAGTCCAGGGCACGCCTCCAGGCACAGGCAGTTGGTAATATTTGCATTGTTTTGATCAATTATTTGCAAAAGCTGACCCTATCACAAACACTCATAATTTCTCACAAGCTCACAGTCCTACCTACCTATACATACATACTCTTCTGTACGTCTACCACGAGTTGCCAGTTCAAATTCACATTATCGTTCGCGTAGGTATTTATATTTGTATGATTGGTATAATATCATATGTATAGTATATTATGTTTAATATATTTAAGTATTGATATCTGAGATTCGTTGTTTGTCTCTTCTCGCTTCCATTTTTAAATGTTGCACAGCCCAAAATTCCAATGTATCTGTTATACCTTGCGGTTGACTGGTAGAAAATGCCTCTAGGCATTAAGTCCGCCAATTGTACTTTACTTGTATGTGCAATAAATAAATAAAAAAATTATTGGGATTTGACATGACATGACATGACAATGTCAATTCCCAATACATTTTTTTACGCGAACGATAATGTAAATTCAAAGTGGCAACTCGTGGTAGACGTACAGATGACACTTATTTATACAAACATTAATATCATATCTGACATATAACTCGACTTCCCTACTCAAATTATAGTTTCCAAGAACAACTATTTAAAAAAAACTTAACTTCAATCAGAATTTATATATTTAATTTAAACCACAGATATGTTCTAGAACAAGTATTTAATTTAAAGGGACCGCCTCCTTCTCACATATATTCTTTAAAATAAAATAAAAGATGTTTTTGTACTACAGTAACTAGCAATAGAAGTTTTTGACACGCCTAACCCATCAAAATCCATATTTACTGGTACGTGGAGTATTCAATTATTCAGTCTACGTCTTAGTCTAAGTAGTAATTAGTCGAAAACTTGATAGATTGCACCTGACAGACATTCAGCACCTATAATATGTTGCTGGCTTAATTAAGGAGTAAGAGACATGTGTGATATTGTCTTTATCCTTTATCAGCTGTTTTTTACGTGTCCTGAATTCTCATTATCCTCTTCAATACGAAATAGAGCACAGAAACCTCTGATATATACCCAACGATCAATAACACTCGTACACATGGTACAAATAAAATAAGCCAGAATAACTGCAAATTCCAGTGCTTGTAGAGACAGCGCTTATCTTGGTACAAGTTGTGCTAGATAATTTAATTTTTATTTTTCATATGTTTTTAAGAAATTTTCAAAAGAAAAGACAGAGGAGCATCGCCGTACTATAAAAAGCGACTCTTTGCTATGATTTGCCGGCAAAACGCTGGTGCGTTTTGAAATTATGTTTATGCCTATGTTTTTATGGTTATGGTTTATGTTTTCAACACCATCACATGAGACCTGAAATGCTGTAGACAGATGTTTTCCCCTAATCTAGTATTCGCCACTAGCGACCTTTGAAACAACTTAAAGTCATAAATAATTAATAATCCTTCAAAGTTTATTCATAAATAGATCAGTTTTAAGTTCTGATGATTAATCAAATACTTTCAAGAAACTTTTCTAACGCGACATGTGGTAACACATTTTGAAGCAGAAGCTCATCTGATCTTAAGTAAAGATGTGGTCTGAGCAATTAAAAATGCCTTCCTATCCACTTCTTGAAAAGTCGCAATTTGTTTTGCTTCCGAAACCTCGGTGCCGGAAAACTTGCTACGTATCTCAGCAATCCCATATTGAATAAAAATGCTGATACAGTACATGTTAATTTTAAAATAAACATCATTGGGACCCTAAAAGTCTAGACGCGGTGTAGTTTAGTGGGCGCACCTAATACCCTAATTTACGAGGCCCGGGCGAAGGCGCTTAAATCAAACTGCCCCGGCGTTTACGACGTCGCGGGCGAAGTATAAATTGCGAGCCCTGAAACGCACTGCTGCAGTGTAGGGCGACCACTTGCACGTGGGACTTGCTTGTGTGAGAGTACTGTGTCCATAGATTGGAGGTTGTGACCATGAACTATGAAGTTGCAGCCCTGACTAGTACCCCTGCCACGAGTGAACGCTGAGGATAGTCGTTGGCGTCGTAGCAATGAAATTGTATTGGATTTCGGTGGGGCGCCTCTAGTGAATAGAAATATAACTAAAAATGACAAAGAACGGCGGAAGGCTCACCACCTGTGGTAGGTTGGGTTCTAATACCATTGGTGAAAAGTGGGCTTCTGAGTGTGTCGTTGACCATGACGACACAGTCACTTGCCTCTGACTACCCCGTTTGGCATAAAGTCGTGATGGTATGTACGTGTAAATAACAAATAAGCTGCTATAGTTAACTATCGTAGTTAACTAGAGTCCTGTAATCTGAAGATTAGCGGGTACGACTAGGTCTTGATCAGGTTAGAGTGAGGTTGTGTTTAGACGCCCAGGCATTTTTTATTTACTATTTTTTAACTATTGGTCAGGCGAAGGGTGTCTTTGCCAGATGCTCCTGTGAAGTCCTTCTGACGGGCCAAGCGTGCTTTGTGGCCGAACTGCTGTCGCTTTTGAGCCAAAGGCACCTTGAAATACCCAGAATAACAACCCAACTTGGAGATAGAAAGTAAAAGGATCTTGTTACTAAGGTTCATACTACATATGTGTAGATTGCTAATAAAGTTATTCATAATTGTAATTCGATTTCTGTATGTTACAAGTTCAGACTGACTTATTATTTTTTTAATAATTAAAACAAACGCTGTAAAGTAATTCCTGAACTCCATATAGACTTAGAACTAATGGTCACCCTAATAATAGTTAACCTAATTTTATTTTATGAACACTTGTCACAGAGCAGCTATGTAAATACCTTGCAATGCATGCGACACTTCGTATTATTAGTATACTGTATAAATTGTAAGTGGAGTTATCCTCCTGATTTTATAGAGATGGTTGGGCAGAAAATTTATGCAACAATTAAAAATGACCAAAGTCCTGACCAAAATAAGGCAATGACAGTAGGCACTACAGGCTTCTTAAATGAATTATTTAATTAAACGGTTTTACGAGGTTTACTCAAAACCAACGTGCTCTGTTTGAAGGTATTTCAAATATTATTTATTGATGTGGCAAACCTAACTCATTTTCATTCCATAAAGATATTATTTCATTTTGAAATTGTCAAATTCATAATTCATCTTTTCTTTGTTTCTCATCCGTCTTGTCAATCATTACTTACTCTTTCTCATATAACGTTTGCCTTAAAAATATTATAATTATTTATTTACACCTTTCAACGCGTTTTCCTTCACTTTCACCGATCACTATATAACACAGAAACGTACTCGTATATGGAAATAATTTAACATATAATAATTCGCCAAGCACCTCTAACATTTGATACCGAATAGCACTCTGCCACTCTTCCTGCTTCTATTTTGCGAATTCTAATATTGTTATTCAAAGATTTTCGCCGAAGCCCTCTTTCTAATAAAAGTGAGTAGATGGAATGTTTACTGCGACTTTTACGGCGTATTCGTATAACTTGCGCGCTGGAATGATTAAACCTATGTGAGCTTGCTAAATTAAATTTCATTGGAACCTAGATCCTCGCAGTATACACGTTATTTACATTACGGGCATCCAGATTGTTTTATAGTAGGCTTTTTACGAGATGCAGAGTTGGTTGTGATTCATTGAGAGTAAGGTTTATTGGTACCGCGGTAGACCTGCAAACCCTTGAAGTTACTAAATGTATCTACGTATATCTACATTTAACATTAAAGAGAAAAGTTTTTATGTTTTGTTTGTTTTTTTTTTTGCTTGTAATGGATAAACTTAAAAACTACTTACCGATTTTAAAATTCTTTCACCAACATAATGCTACATTATCAGTGCGTAAGATAGGCTCGAAAGTAATAGTTCACCCGGGCGTTACATCTGGCGGAATTCTGGTTACATAATAATAGTAACATTCCCGATTATTATTTAGTCAAAATATGATCTCGCTGCAATGATTTATCACCCAAAAAAATTCCAAAGCGGCCGGTTGTAGGCAGCCCTGCATCCTCTTTAAAACTGCAACTATCATCAGGGCATTATTCATTATGAGGATGGCCAGCTCAGTGATTGCTTAGCATAATGGCCCGTATTCACTTTGATTAGTGCGAGTGCAAGTGATGAGTGTAAGTGCTTAGTGATTATGAGAAAACACGTGTAGGTAGACAGCGATGGATTATTGCGAGTGATTAGTATCCTGCGTCGTGAAGTGATTAGAAGCGAGTTCTATTCAATCGCACTAATCAAACGCTGTTCACACGTGTTTTCTCATAATCACTAAGCACCTGCACTAACTACTAAGCAAAGTGAATACCGGCCTTTACTTTTTACTTTTTTTTTATTTCACGCGCTGCGTTTGCGTTCACAAAGTTAAGGGGCCGTATTACCATCTCTTATAGCCAGTCACTTTAATTTCCTGAACTGAGGGTAGCGAGCAATATCGTCAGTAAATATCTGGCCTAGAGGATGCATTATTGACAGGTAACCGCTGACTGGCTGAAAATGGAGAAAAAAATACAATATTGCTCGCTACGCTCAGTTCAGGAAATTAACTTGACGGGCTATTAGAGATAGGAATACGTCCCAAGGTCACCTATCAAAAACTTTTCAGCAACAACGGCCACTTACGCTATTGCTCTGCCCACTGCCTCTTCAACTTATTAACCCGCTGGGCTACATCGATTACTCAAAGTCAAAGCCTTCATTTGCAAAGAAGGTGGTACAAAAGTTGTATAATATGGAAACTAGAAAAATTCGACCTGATCCTAGGGACTCAAGCAGGATTCGAACCCACGACCAAGTTTCTATCTTTGTGTAGATAATAGTGTATGTTTAATGCTGTAAATAAATATTCACTTGTTAATTATGGTTTTACAATTTAAAATAGCTATTCAGTTAATTATCATCAAGATGCAAAAATATCTATTTTCTAAAAATCTCCTAATGCTATAATAACATTTATTTATTAGCCATTGGCCGAAGCTTCCCAGTCATCAGCCTAATCGGACCATGCAGTAACAGCTTTTCTGGCAGTTCTTGGCCAATTCCAAGGCCAGCCTATCAGCATCTCTTGTGTTTAGTTCTTCTACGAATTTTCTCACACCAGATTCAATCGTGTAGCGAAACGTCGAGCTAGCCCTCTCCATAACTCGTTGAGTAACTTGTGCTTTCTTATGCGGCCCGTAATTAATGAATAAAAGGATATATCAAAAAATAATTGTAACTTTATTTGATCGCATCGCATACTATCAGAGCGACAGGCGAAGGCCTAACCAGCAGTATTTGCCTACATAAAAACATGTCGTAAAGTGCCTCCTGGATTGTAATTTAGGTCATTTCGCCTCGTAAACTTCAGTCATAAATGACAATTTTAATCTAGCTCGTTTGGTTTCCGAGAATGTTGCGTTTATGACTGTTCCGAGAGGCAATCTTTATTTTTTAATTATGGTCGCCTTGTTTTTGTTTTGTTCAAATGTTAGTTTGGCAGCTTTGCAGATGCTTCAGAGTGAACACTATTATTAAAGGTTGCAAAAAAATATATATACAAACTAGTTGTTCCGCGCGGCTTTGCTTGCGCAAAATTTCCCCACTAACTTCCACTCCTCAGGAGAATTACCCAAAAATCTATATGTGGATGCTTTCTTTACGACTCTTGTTTAAAATAAACGTTTTCGTTGTTCGTCACACATATATTTTTGTGGGTTCTGTGTCTAGTTGTAACTATTTTTATAAGTACTTATATGAGTTTTGAAATATATTAGTATGTTTAGTTCTACTTCTCTGCTTAGTTTATGGTTAGATGTCCGCGTGTAAAGATGTCCCAGAAATGTAATTTGATAAGTATTAAACAGAATTTCCTCTTAACATGCCTGGAAAATTTGGTTTTATAGTGAGTAATATTTGCAGGAGAAATCTGTAACTTGTTTTGATACTTTTGATATTTTGTTAATACTCAAAAGTTCAATCTACGTTTAAAGTGAAAAGGCATGTTTACCCGTAATTTACTTCAATCCGATTGTATTGAGTTCGAGGTCCGTATCGAGATGACTTAATAAGTGTTTCATCATTATTTTATGATTGTTTGAAATTGATTACGCAAAAGCACGACGACGAAGACGTTTTCTGTGAATTGTTGTTTATTTTTTATTGTTAAGAGATAGCTTTAAATGTTGTTTCGTCGCTTAACCAACCTTGTTTCTGTGTTCCGGAAAATGCCAGGCCTTGCGACGGTTGATTATGTTTACGTGGTAAAACCACATCTATACTATATATTAAGGGGAATTATTTGATTGTTTGTTTTGTTTGAAATGAATTGGCTCCAAAACTACTAGACCGATTTAAAAAAATATTTCACCAACATAGCTACATTATCAGGGAGTGACAAAGGCCATTTTTATTTTATTTAGACTTTATTTAGCCGAAAGAAATAGTCTACGCGGGCGAAGTCGCTGACGGACAGCTAGTCTATACTAATACTATAAAGAGGAAAGATTGAATTGTTTTTTTTTTGTATGTTTGTGTTGAATAAAAATATTCATTTACTAACAGAAAGCTAAACTATTCAGAAGTGTTATAGGCTATATTTTCTTATTATTGAACAGAAAAATCATTGAAAAATAATAATATACGTAAATCGAGTCGGAGAAAAGCAGGCGGGATATCATAATTGACATCAGCTGTCAAACGTTTGACAGAACGAAGTCTGTTGGGGCAGTGAGTAAATAAAGGCAAAGCTTTGGCAACAGCGCACTGCTACACTCGTGAGCGTGCGTGCGTGCCCACTGAGCTCGAGCACTGGCCGAGCCGGTAAAAACCGGTTTCTCTCGTCAGTGGTCAAACACAGCGTAGTAGCTGGAATGTATACCATGAGTACACCAATGACAGCCGCAACTCATGGTATACGTACTAGACCGTTTATTTAATCTTGTGGTTAAAAGTCGATGATATCGTTAGCAAATGACTGGCTGGAATATTCATGTGACTAACGGCTTGTTCGGTGTCCGGGTGTGAGTCGTAAATTGTCTCTGGCTCAGGCTCACCTTTATTTTAGGGTCATATATGCCTTTATGGTAAAAAAAAAGTACTGGTTATATAAGGCAACCTTTTGACTCGTGGTTGCCTGTTCGATTGTGATTGTCACAGAAACATGGGAAGTAAGTGAGAAATAAAACGTTCTGGCTGACATTGTCTAGTCTCCTAAAATGTCCAATATGCCAAAAAGTCTAGTGTCCTATTACGTCCAGTCTCACAATGCCCAGTGTTCTAAAACGTCCAGTATCAAAAGGTCCATTTGCTAAAATGTCTAGTGTATCACAAAGTCCTGTCCTAAAACGTCCAGTATCAAAAGTGTCAGCCAGAACTAATAAAAGTATATAGGTCTGTATCAAGCGAATAATATCTCCTGGAATAGACTTGCAGCATTAATCCCACATTGTTATAAACATTTAGAGACATTTGCGAGAATGTTTACAGTAAAGCGACGCTTTAACATGGTTATTGTAAATTATACCTCATTACTGTGATATTATTAAACAAAACTTGACAGTTATTTGAGAAACATCGTCTAATGTTAGTAGGACGGAGAAAACTGTGGTAACACATAATATGATATGTTATTGTAATTACGCAGAACATTGTCAAACAATAGTGCTACTTGTGGAATAGCGACCGATATGTGGAGATGGAAAACTTTTGAGAGCAAAATAAAATAAATGCACTATTAGGAGCCCCTTCCAAAATATCAAAAGACTCACCACTGAGGATGCACAAGACCGCCCGAAGTGGGCCAAGAAAACAAGAAAGGCGGACCCTGGCGGAACCGGGATAGACTGCACGGATGATGATGATGATGATGAGGAGCCCCTTCCAAATCGCTTTTCGCTGAGTGATTTTCACCCTCGTCGAATAGAGAGAGACAAAACGAGCAAAACCTTCGTCCGACAGCTGTCAGGTGAATTTCATCGGGCTCCAGGCACCGGTAGACTTCGCACTTGTCAGAGTGATAAACATCACCCGAACCCGTTCCGAAACAACTGGGAAACTGTCAGGTGACAGCTCGGTCATCTTCGATTTCACTCGGGGTCAATTTGGAACGGGTTCGAGTGATTTCCACTCCTCAGAGTGTTATTTCCAATCGATTTGGAACGCAGCCTAGAGAGATCTAATATTTAGATCATCATAGACGTCACGTATGAGCAAATACTTTTAGGGGAAACAGAAGACGCCATGAAGTAGGAAACTTTTTCTTTCTCAGATGCTTGCCACATGAGATCTAGTACTAACTATTACACTTGCTAAATACATCAGCCAAGTGATATGGAGCAGAATGTCAGCATGTAGGTATATGACTTATTCCTGATTAAAAAAAGTCGAAGGCTCAGAGTCCCAACGATAGTCTTCAACATCATCGAGGATTATAGCGATCTTTTTTATAGTGGGAGGCCTACATGAAAGAATAGTATTTTTTTATTGGTTTCCAGATTTTTGGCTTCTTTAATTGCTTACTGAAATTGAATGAAATTTCCTCCTCACGCCTTTATTCTCAGTTTTACTACATTCCTTAACTGCTTGATAGGCATACCTAAGTAGGTACAAGCGTACCTACTAGTTGATCAGCACCGTCTCATTGAATCGCGATCTGCTCGTAAACCAGGACATTAAAAACTTCGCTCTTCATGTCTCCAAACACAAAGAGAATCGTAAATAAATGTAATATTTCACTTTACGAGCGAATATTGAATTTTATGGAACGCCATTGTAGGTGACGCGGCGCGGGTGGGTTGGGAACGTTTTGCGCTTTGTAAATCGTCCATCTGTGTTGTGCAGGGTCAATTGACCAACAAATGTTAAGATTTAATGTCGTCTACATGCACAGTCGAATGCAGAGTTGAGATATGACTATATTTAATTATCCCACTGTTTATAGCCCTAAAGTTCATTTCAATGTTTATCCCCACCCAGGAAATGCATACTCGTACATCTGATAAATTGTATGTTTCTTCTGAAAAAGTTAATACCTCTTTAAGTATGTACTTGAAACTATGTAAGTATGCTTTATCAGTGACTGAAACCCATAGTTCGAGCTCTGCTTAGTTTGGGGTCTGTAATCTTCGTTTAAGGTGAATATATAGTAATTGCATTTGGGTTCTGTGTCAGAGTACTGATTGTGAGTTTGGACAATTGTGAGCTGCTGATCGTTGGCTAAATGGCCCCGACTTGTAACAAGTTCTTGTGTTGTTTCAGTACCTACACTTGTCACTTGGACAATCAATATTGAAAACTTTCACGAACGATCAGATTTACAATAATATTGGAACTGGAATTCCCAAGTGGTTTTCCAGTCTATTAGGGTAAGGGCTGGCAACACTTACGCGAAACTGACACAGTACATTTAAAATTAAAGTACGAATTGAGTAGTGCGAACGTGGTAGCAGCCCTAATAAGCATTGAAGTGACACAAACAGGTGCTATGCCCGGACGTGTGAAGACGGCTGTATCTTTTGCGTTGTCACTTACACGACTCCATCGAAAAGCTAAATGAGATTCATTTTGGTTCATCCTGCTAACGCTTTCTGATATTCAAAACGGTGTGAAAATTGAAGGATATGTCATTACTTTTCATAGGTCAAGATCATGTTGAAAACTTAGTGAAAGCTTGCTTTATAATTGTTGTTAATGACAGGTATTTAATTAAATCTCAATTTCATATAATACGGTTGACGATAGAATTATGCAATGTGCTTAAAGTTGAGCCAACCCTTGCGTGAATAACTATGTTATTAATTTATTTCTATACATCTAAAAAAAATGAAGCCAAGTTAGTATTCATAAAATTAAAGTTAACATAACCATATTGTACGAGGTAAAAGATGAGTCAATAATTCTGACAGTTTATTGACAGTATTCTTATATCTGACCCAACTCAGACAATGGTCCATTATTGTATCACATTGTTTGTTAAATGTCATAAGATAAAATGTACTTACGTTTAAATTTTTATAAACGATCATATTGTGCATATTATGCATTACCTAAACTGTATACTTATTAATTAGATGATGAACTTTTCAACAGGTCCAGTCAGCAGACAAAATAGAAATAACAATTTGTTATATTTTCTTATTACATGATGCATGGAACAGGGAAATTAAAACTATGCAGAGTTTAACGTCCTATAAATTATTGTGCATCGCTACTGTCTTGTTGCGTGCGGTTTTGGCAAAGAGCTTGACTACCTCAACTTGTTTCAAAGTGTAGCCAAAAACCTGTTTCGTCATTCGCCATCGTAAGACAGTACAGCTCCCCTGGCAAAAGAAATCGCGTGATTTAGCAGCTGAGAATTCCTAAAATTCGGACCTCTTAATACAAATTGCAGCTATTGAATGGGATAAGTGTTATTCACGATGCAGAACCTTTTACTGAACTCAAACGCTAATTTAAAAATTGAGTGTTGATTATTATGTTCAGAAATCTCGCGTTTTGAACCTTGAAAGCAAAATGCGTAAACTTTTGGGACGTGACCACAGTTTACTTATATTTTTGCAAAGGGTGCTTTTCCGCTAATCCGCTAATTAAATTTCTACTTTGGTTTACAGATAGAATAGAATATATATTTATTCACAGATAGAGATACCTATCTGGTGTTAACCTTTGGGATAAACTGCAGAAAAACCTGTGTTATTCTCTGTTGCGTGTTACAGATGTATGTCAGGCGATGATCACTTACCGGTTTTTGCTACAATCAGTCACTATTTAAAGGGTATTCGCCCCTGCACTAGCCGCTGCCCTATGCTAATGATAGGGTTCTGGTTCACCCTACGCTTTCATTCCCGTAATTCATAAATGTTTAATAGTGTTACGACAAATTAATGTCTACACTCACTTGACTGCTTGCGTGATTAGGCAAAACTATAATCATATTGCGTGACACTGATATACACGTAGGGTTTCGCTTATTCCGATTTAATGACTAAGAACTTCTGTTAATAACACCATTTACAAGGTTTTGCTGCGTGTCCAGATTTTTTAAATCTTCCAAATGTTTTTTTCTATGTAATAGGGAGCAAACGAGCTGGAAGGTCACCTGATGGAAAGTGATCACCTCCGCCCATGGACAACTGAAAGACCAGAGGTTTCACCGATGCGTTGCTAGGCGTTCTTTCAATTAGCTCGATAGATGATGTCTTCACCACAAGTGTCAAAGTTTCCATAACACGGTAGCCATCTCTGAAACATCGATAGATTCAGAAAAACAGAATAGTACGCATTCGCTAACTTAAACAAACGGTATGCATTCGCTAGCTTGAACACTGTTAAAGAGTGAGAGTCTTAAATCTTGGCCTTAACTAAAATTTTAAATCAGCAACTTCTTGAAGTTAACTTAGCATTTGAAACTGAGTGTAATGTAAGCATTGTTTCAAAGTAAGTTAACGACTGGCGTACCAAAAATCTCACCATACCTGATTTATGAAAGTGTCGGACATGTCACCTGTCTCTTTAAATAACGAGACAGACAGTTATACTCTGCAACATTTTAAAAAATAATTCCGTTTTTTTCCACAATATCAATGTTACACATAATTGAGTATTCAGCACAAATAACCGGGTTTTGTTCCGTGTATTTTGTAATCATTGTGACTTAAACCGCTTATTATAATATTAATAATTGCAAAAAGTCAGTTTTTGACACTGCCGAAAAAGGACGAAAGACCTTACAAAAGATGTGAAGGCCTGGCATCCTACAAGGGTGACTGATTAACATTAACAAACAACGCAAGGTATGTAAGGATCATAGTAAGAAAAGAAAAAGGATTGTGTTTATTTGGGGACTAAAATTAACTTTAATTGCAATTTTAGGTGCCAAATAGACTTTCGCTCAGCATGCGGGCTTCTGCGACGTTAGGTTCATACAAATACCTTAATGTGGACCGATGAGCGCAAATCTCTGGACACACAGACAAATACAGTACAGAGCTATTAATTCAAGTACAAAATAAGTAACAAATGAATAAAGACATCACTAGGGTTAGTTCCATAGACAATATTGTTACAAAATATTGTTAAAATCTTACTTTTACCATAGTGGACTGTACTTAACCTGGCCTTGCAAATTATGCCGCCTTATCCGCCTGATGGTAAGCGGTTATCGCGGCCTATGGACGCGTGCAACACCAGGGGTATCACTCGCGCGTTGTCGACCCTGTAAAAACCTTTTCAAACCCCTCTTGAAGAACTCCATGCTATAACTCATCGGGAAAACCTTGGCAGTGATATTATTAATACAAGTAACGGTTAAAAAAGAACGGCCTGCATGGTAGAGGGCCAGGTCCATAATTTGAATGACTAATACGCCTATTTATTCTGCCCTTCTTTACGCTCTCATCTGTGACAGTAAAGAAGACTATTTACACAAAATAAATAGTTTTCAGAAGGACCGCTCTAGCCTTTTCCCCTAAACTTGCCTGATCGCCTAGAGTTGCTACTATATTCGCCCGATAAGCCCGACAAGACAGAACCCGCCCGAAATAAAATACGTGAAGTAAAAAATTGCACGTACGTCGATAAAGACAAAAATGTAAAAAGAGTTGAGATGGGTGAATACGACTAGATTAACTTACGTGAAAAAAACATTTCGTTTCTGAACTTAAAAATATTATTCTTCATTAGATTCAAAATTATATTTATTTAGTTTAAAGTCGTATTTACTCGTAATAACATCTATCTTCAGATACACTGCAACAGAAATATCTGCGCGAAGCCTTTTTTGACCATTGAAGTATATTGTATCTACTGACGTACAAATATGATATCTCAATGTTTTTGACAATAATTTTGACAGTGCGACTGGCCGCGACACTGAAACTTACTGGTATCGCCTGTAAACTCACTGTGTCTGTGTGCGTGATCAAAAATGTGCGGTTTGTTCTAAGTGAATTATCTGTCAGAGGCGCCGCGCGGCATGCTTAATTTGTGCTACTTACCTGCTAATTTAGTGAATCTGACTGCACGTACCGCATTGTCATTTCACATTCTAAGGATTAATTTTTTTTTAAATAATTGATGGATTCGAAACACAAATTCTGACCACATGACTGTTTGTCGTGTTGTGGGGTTCAACACAAAACTTTTGGCAATACGGTTGGCATAGTGGGCTGTATCAGTTTCTCGCCTTCACTTGCGTGGTGTCCCGGGTTCGATTCCCGATCGGTTCAATTTAGGAAACTATCTTTTCTAAATTGACTCGGGTCAGGGTGTGCTGGGAGACGCGACGAGACAATACACCTGGCCTAAATATCTGCCTGGTGCCTTGTAACACAAGGATTTATCCTTACTTCGATACCATGCTAAATGTGTGATCGTGTGATGGATAGCTGGCACAGATTTATTTTATATTTATGTTTATTAAAATATGGTCCTTTAAGCCAACATTACTCAGTCAGAGGATACCAAACCAGCTAGCTACTTACACTATTAGTAGTGATTCACTCAAACAATTCACTCAACTTCTCTTCTGTGAGTTCGACTCTGTTATTGGTCACCTAAATGTCAAAAGCACAACATTATTTTTTAAGGAACAAATATTATGTATCTGCCATGCGTTTAATGTCCTTTTCACCAATGCAGCTTGCAACACAAGGGAGTGACTAAACAGTTATTTGGCATAAAATTGCACTAGCGGTAATGAATTGTATGCATTTAGCAATTAAAACGTTTATTGTTTTGATCTTCGTTATTTTACTTAGCCATAAACTATCCACAAATAAACAAATAGTTTAGGGGCTAGGCTTCGGTGGTTTGCCAGAAATCCGGAATTCCTCGGTGTTTCAAATCCTGGGCTAAGTGTGTTTTCGGTTAACTAATTACTTTTCTTAAATGTGATCACCATTAGTGTATCAAAAAACAGAACTGCTAAACCTGCGCCAACTGTATATTTACTCCACTTGTATACTCCTGAGAAACATTACCCACAGTGCTGTACAATCCAATATACAGATACATAAAAAAGTTAATACGCACAATTTAAGGAATAAATACAAACTTCACCTAACTGAAGCACGTACTAACTACGGAAAAAAAACTATACTGTTTGAGGGTGTCCAGCTATACAATAAATTACCGAACAACATAAAAGAATGTGATAACATTAACTCATATAAGACTAAACTAAAAGAATACGTGTGCACATTGTAACTTATTCAAAAATGTATTGATTTTTGAATTATTGAAATGTAGAATGACCATAAATATTGTTTTTGTTATTATATTATAATATACTCCTATGTAGATATTGAGAAAGAATTATGAATATGATTGTAATCTTGCTATAAAATAATCATAAATATAATTTTAATTTTATTGTAACATTGTTATGTAATATAGTTAATATGGTATCATGTCTGCTCGACGTCAGAGGCTAAATATTGTTATTTTAAATTTAATTCACTTTTATATCTCATTGTAAAAGAACTGTATGTTTGTATGAGAATAAATGTCTTCAAACTTAAACCTAAACCTAAATTGCTACTTAGATTTTTTACCAAAAGCATCTTGTAAGCAAACATCGGTTCCACGACATCATAAACATTATACAGGGTTACTTTATAAACACCATCAAAAAAATCTCCGACATCAGGCATCGATCGAAGACAGCTTTTTTTAAAAAAAAAGTGTAGGTCTTTCTAACATTTACATTATTATATTTTCTTCGAATAGATAATTCGCGCGGCGTGGAGTTGAAGAGACTGTGAGCCCGCCGCCACTCACGTCGCGCAGTATCAACGAAACTAGTGTTTTTTTTTAACCTTTGAGTAGTTATAATAACATTAATAACTCAACATTTTAGTACTGAAGGTTGTCAAACAGAGATATACGTATTTTGCCATTTTCTCCATAGATCCTCATATTTCAATTTGGATGGTGTTCATATAGCCTTGTATATAACGCTGCTGTTGGACATAGGTTACAACACAATACATGGGTTAGCTGGTACTAGAAAAATTTGTTAAAATATAGGTTACTTTAGATTCTATACAGGGTGAAAGGTTCAGAATGGTCGCCGAAAAAATTAAAACTACACCTAACAGCTAGTTGCTGAAAAGATATGATTTTATTTTTATGCACTAGGCAAAGCAAGCGTCATGGTCTCGAAGTAAGGATAAATGGGTCGTTCTCAAATCCTACATCCCATGTTTATTTTCCCATCCCATTTGCATTAAATCAATTAATTATATGGTTGCTTACATAAGAATGTTTCCAATATCTACTTATCCGTTTTGATATAGGAATGTCATGTCTATGCGTTTCCAGCTCGACCACACCCAAGATGATTTTTTATCTAGTTTTTTTTTGGAATAAAATATATAAATTGCCGAAAAACATAGTAATAAAATGTAATAGACGTTGACGTATATTAATGATAGCTTGACAGCATGCAATGTGTTTAGTAGATAACAAAACAAAAATGTGTCGCAAAAAATACCCTTGACTTAGTGGGAAATTTGAACTGGTGATGATTACTGGTACACGCGGACAATGTCGCAGTAAGTGAATTTGAGAAGAACATCTGGAGGACATAATAGTGTATTCATTTTCATTTGTTATATGCAAAATATAAGAGACTAGCTGTGCGTCAGCGGCTTCGCCTGCGTAGACTGTCTTTCCCGTCAAAATATAGCCTAAATTAGAAAAAAATTGCTTATCACTCCCGGTTAATGTAGCTTTATAATGTTTAAAATCGTCCAGTACTTTCGGAGCCTATTTAATACAAACAAACAAACAAATCTTTCTACTTTATAATATTAGTATAGATAAGATAAAAATCAACTTATTTGAGAACAACCAAAATATCCCTGTGTTACGAGGTTCTAAACAAGGAATTAGGCCAGTGGCGTATCCCGGCACACCCAGCCCCGGGCCAATTAAAAAAAGATCGTTTCTTGAAGTGACTCGACCGGGAATCGAACCCGGTATACTCCGAAAGTCAAGGCGATAAACCTTTGCTACAGCGCACTACGACAATCGTGTCGATCGGTGGCACGGATATGTTTTTTTCGTAAAATATCGTGTCTTACGCCCGAATCCACAAACGTCAATCAAAGCTGAGCAGTTCTTACATGTATAGCTGTCCCTTTCATTTCTTTTGACATGCGACAGGGTAGCATCAATTTGAGGTGTCAACTTTTGACTGTGGATACGGGTGTTTTGTGGTTAATTACATTTTGGTCCCCAATTTCTAGGCTCGCGATCATTGCGTGGGATACGTGGGATGAAACTCATATCAGTAACTTAGCTGATTCTTGCAATGGTATGTCTTTATTTTATCCTTTACCAATTTTGAAGTTATTACATACCAATGGTTTTACTGGCTAATAAGAAAAAAAGTGTTTTTAAATTGTATCTCTATTTAGTTAATCATCATCCGTGCCGTCTATCCCGGTTGTGACCCCACACTGGTATGTGGGTACCTAGGGTCCGCCTTTCTTATTACCTGTACAGACCTCTATTTAGTTAAATAGCCATAAATCAATGAATTACGAATTTTAAAAATCGTTTTGAGCCTACTTAAAACTAACGTAAAAATCGTGCTTAAATACTCTTAACGCCACTTGTTTTGCCGTGCGTGGCTAAAAGGGTTCAATTTTGCAATTTTATCTTCCATTTTCTTTCCCACTTAAACGTTGGCATAGGACCAGTTCTGCGTAGTAACTGGTTAGCCGTCCACGAACTAATTAGGCAGGTATCTAAAGCTCATCCCAAATTGAAGTGACAGGGACCCAATGTTGAAGCGGCTTTGGGCCTCATGAGGCATTTTGAGGCGACTTAAAAGGTCAAGCAGCACAGAGTTGCAATAAGGGCACGTCTTGAAAGTATTTTTGATCCATCAGACATCGCCGAATTCGTGCTAGACTAGATGGTGTTATTCTTCAATTGTGACAGCGTAATATGGTAATCAGAACGGGAATCACCATCGTGAAAAACTGAAATTATACTTACTTTACAACTTTTTTATGGCTACATTTATTGAACTGCGGACGACGTTAGTTTAGATTGGGTTGACTGTAGGAATTCTTCAACATTAATGCTATTAACTGACTCAACTTTTGAACTGCGTCTTAGGTGGACTAATTTTATTTATGGATGCACTAAGAAATACCTCTTCTATGGGTATCTGAAACTGTTATGCTATACTTAGACATCATAAGCACATAATGATGCCGAAAATGTCTCCCAGACAAAGAACAAAACACAAATTATCGTCACGCTGGCTGCTTAGCGGAGTATTTATTATATTTAATTTATAGACTATAATAGGAAGCAAAATCTAGCGAAAAAATTTACAATACTTACCTAGTGCTTTGCCTCCAGGGCCGGAGCCTGCACTTATTTTTTTTTTGATAAGAGTAGTTATTACAACTTTTGACTTGTTTAGAGATTCGTTGTTGTAGGTAAAGTTACATTCAGTATAGATCTAACTCATAATCGTACTACTTGACGTAATAAGTCTCAGTTATGTACGAAGCAATTTAATAAGATTGCATTGTCCACGTGAAGTAATTGCTCGTGTCATTTTAAAGAAGTAAGCATTTTAAGGCTCACTGAGACATAGGATGTACAGATTTATCTAGGTTTGACGAGGGTTATTTAGTACTTAATTTGTGTTCACAAGTTCTCTTACTTTTTACTTTTTAATCGTAAAGGAACATGACAACAATGAAATGTTATTGGTACTTCATCCAAAAATGCTTAGAGTGAATTCTAATTACTCATAAGTCGAATAGTTTGCTATCCATTGCTACAATAAGTAACGTAATGTAACCCAATTTTACTTTATATCATTAAAACAATGGAATGGAAGTCATTGTTTGTAACGAGTAACTTAGCATGCCTTTAATTTCAGACGTTTAACAAAATATGAAGTAAAACAAGATTCTTTGAAACAATCAAACTTTGCAGGCTCCTCTGCAAAGTTTGATTTTTAAACGGTTTTAGGCAGTTACTAATAGTACAAAATGGAATGACTGCCTCCTATGAAAAATACTCGGGTAATAATATTAATCGATCCCAGATATAATCATAATTGTACTTCTGGTTTTCAATACATAGTTCATAATTGACACTTAAAAAATTTAACTGAAAGATAATTGAACATATTATGTTTAATCAAAATCAATGGAATAATAAACAATTCAATGCAATTATGCAGTTGCCTGTGAAAAAATAAGTATTCAATAATTTGGCTAACACAAATTTATCATTCCAATAGTTTACTTATTTGATTAGAATTATAAATGATAATATTCATAAATAATTAACAGCGAGAAATTTTGTTCGCACGGATGTAAAAATTTGCTTTTGATTAAATATTAATCACTATTCAATTACTTCGTTATTTATGGTAAGAATATTAATTTACCTTTGTATTATTGTCACTTCGCTAGTTATTCTCATTAATCACGTAACGAATGGTTTTAATCAAGCTTTATAATAAAATAAAATAAGAATGTGACTTTAAAAAAAACTATTATCATTTGTCATTTGGTTTTCTTTTATCCGGCAATATGTTGGACCAGTTTTTTGTTTTTGCATATTATATTGCAATCTTTTTTTAGTATAATTTAATATCTTAATAGGTTATTTGCAAATCCATATAATAGGAGTCACCTCGCCCGTTTTGATAGGTACTAAAACATCTGTGAATAATAAATTCTCTAACAATCGTGTTCTAAAACTTCCGTGTCATAAAATAGTAGTTATAAGTCACACTATTACGACTTTATAATTGTAACATAATAGGTTATTCTCTAAGATGCGAAACAGTCATATTAATTATGATACATTTATAACCATAATGCCACATTTTTTTTAATTATGTAAGTCTGTTACTATCCGATTTCTAAATTTACTTGCAACCGAAACGGTTTATGTTAATTAAACCCTAAAATAAAATTTATCGTCATTAAAGAAAAACTCCGTCTTGAAAAGCCGGTGCTCTCATAATACTATTTTACAATTGCAACGCAAAGGATTCAATGAAATTTACAATTTGATGACAGGTATTTGAATTGCTTGTACAATAATGCACAAAGACACCAACTTATGCCAAAGCTTTTCTAATAAAGTCCTAAAATAACTGTGTCACTGAAAGGACGCATATGGTTTTCATTCGATCATAAATTGCGAAATGAAAATACAAGTGATTATTTCTGTTAGATGCAGATCTGCACGTGACACGCCTGTTTATTATTAGACCTTTATTGCACTCACTTCTAGGATCCTGTTCTACTGTCTGTCGCTTTGAGGTTATGTTGATGCAGACGTTTTGAGTGCTTGTACTCACTGTAACTGAAATTAAATATACTTTGATTTTTTCTTTGTTGGGGCGCAAATAACATCTTTTTCAACGTTTATGTGACAATTTCTACTAACAAGTGGAGATTTCGAAACACATTGTGTGAACAAAATTATTAGAATCTCTCGATTTGTTATTTCGAGCTTCAATTTTACGACAGCGTTTATATTTATTCTATTATTTCTAATTATACCTTTTTGTACCTTCAATTCTACCTCTAGTACCTTATAGTAAAGTAGGTGGAAACTTTAGTCCAGTCAATGAATGGTCAGAAAGGGGTGTAGATGGAAAAGTCGAAAGCAAAAAATTTGACTTTGGAACTTTGTTTGGACTAGTTAGGAGATAAAGATACTAAAAGTCCTTACCCCTCGAGGTGTCCCGTTTTTTGGTGTTTTGCTTACATCTCGAAAACGGTGCGTTGTACGATTTTTTTTGTATCAATTAATGAAAGCTGATAAAATACTCTACAACTTTGCCTCGCACTTTTTTTTATCTAGCACTAATCTTTGCCTAGCTATGAGCTTCGGATAATGGTCGAGTGTGTAGTATGTTTATCTCCTAACTAGTCCAAACAAAGTTCCAAAGTCACATTTTCTGCTTTAGACTTTTCCATCTAGAATCATTCATTGCCTAGGCTACTTGAGAAATGCCAGTATTGATGCTTACATTACAAATGTTTATTTAAAAAAATACATATTGTGGTCCTGAGTCCGGCCCGCGGGACGGGTTTGCAACATTGTTGCACACAATTGTCTTATTGGCTTTTTTGCGCGCGCCAGCTGACTGCACTACGCCCGGCGGGCGTTGGCCTGTTGACCGACATCGAGATATTTAATTAGAAAAATTGAGTACATGAAAATTTGGGTGTTTGATACCAGCTCCTTCATTCAAGGAGCCAAGCGACTTATTGCATTTAAAAAAAACATTATTGTTGTGATTCAAAAAAATCATTATAGTTGATTTTCAAAATCGATTGTCTAATTAAAAGTCCACCAAAAAAAAGATTTAATTACTTTTTAAAAAGAATAAGTAGTAATAAATACTAAAGTGATACTCATATGAATATATGAATACACTGTATACAAAACAAATGTAACCATAATACATACATCATTGCAATTGTTCATCAAATAGCTCAGAAACATATAAATGTTGTCTGTCAATTTTCATTGCTATGAAGGTTGTAATGTTATAAATTTTAGCCTCCTTAGGGGAGGGAAAGTAAGATAGTTTTGCTAGAAGGTGCAAGCGAAAGAAAGTAAATAAGGTAACTGATGAAATTTAAGTAAGCAAATCAGAATGAAAAGTTATTAAATAAGAGTATGCAAGCTAGGCATAGGGCGTTATCCCAGAGGGGGAGTAACCTAAGTTATGTGAGGGTTATCTTAAAAAGAAACAAATATTTTAAAGTAAAAACAGGAAATAAATTTATTCGGATATTATCCTTATAATCTAAAATAATTTAGGTGGTACTACAGGAAACTATGTGGCCTGAATTCAGGCCTGGGGTTTGATACCCCGGCCGGGTATGGAAATCAATTCCGACCACACGGTTTTTACAAAGAGATGCCCTAAGGCTTTAAAAATACACTTATAAACTTTGGACTTAGCTCTCCGAGGAGCAGTCCAGGGTTCGGGCTGGCTTGGTCGGTAACAATATATACTATTAAATTTAAATTAAACTGCTATCTGCTGACTCGACTGCTGGATGGTACTTTGGAAGCTGGACTTGTGCCGGTGGTATCTGCCCGAGGTATGAAGGGCCCGACGCCTTTGCTCACCTCCTAACCTCCGAGCGTAGTGACAGCTGACAGATGTCAAACTGACACTACGGCTGCGTTCAAAATGCGCGCAGGCGCAGATTACAAAAAAATAATATAGGGTGAGTATACACCCTTTGCTAGAAAGTAGTATAAAAACACATCCACTGATGTGCGTGAAAATTACAACGTTACAAGGTATTAGATTTATGATTGCAATCCGATGTGTGCCTCGTAATTCTCGTGCTTTTATATATGATTACTTGTTAATTAGCCAGTTAATTTCACCAGAACGTACTCAATTTGCTAAACTATTGTTTAAAAATAATAGCAATCGATTAGCAAAAAATACGTTGTAAGTTTTATTAAACACAGTTAGTCCTTTAATTAATAGAACGCTCATTATATTTTAACGCTACGTTGTTACATCCATTTTAATTATTATTCAACAGGTAGTGTTTAATGATTGATTATTTATTATTGATGTATTGTAATTATATCAAATTCACTAACATAAAAGTTAATTTTCTTATAATAATGTAATGAATCTCACGGAGATGTAAGATGATTATAATTATAAAAACAATAAAATCAATCAGTAAATTAATTTAAAAGTAGGATATTCATTAAATGTGTACGAACGAAAGCATCAATTTGTTATATGACAAAATGTTAACGTTATTTACAGTGAACAAATAGATACAAAATATTTATATTTAGTATTGAATACAGAATAACTACTTATTCTGTATTCAATACTAAATCTTGGTATAATAGTGGAAGAAGTATATGCTTTTTAATTAAAATTATCATTCACAGTCATAAGATATCCATTGCTAAAAAAAGAAGGCAGGTTGAAGGCAACCATATTTTTAAAATCAGCAAAATTAGCCTGTAGGTAAAATAAAAACTGAGACTTAGTTATTCAATAATTTTGCAAGTTGGTGATTTGACAATGGAATGTAATTAAAATAAAAGGTTCGGTTTTGGTAGTTCCCCGTTATATTAAAATAGTCAAGTGTCCAATTCTCCCCGGCTGCATCATGTTTGACGTCATGCAACTGAGGAAACGCGTGCAAAAAGTGTGTGCCTGTGTGTGTGAAAGCTGCTTGTGTGTTCCCTACTGGATACAAACTACGGCTACTAAGCGGCTACGCTTACCTTCGCCGGGTCTATGGTACTTACTGGATGGAATACTTTTGTCTTTCCGATTGGATTATGTAGTAAAAACTTTGATCTGTTTCTTAACATAACATCACGACTATATCCCTAACGGGGTAAACAGGGTGAACGAAACACTCAGAAGCCCACTTTTCACCAATGGTAAGAACCCAACGTGGTAGGTGGTGAGATCCGGGTTGATTTGGTTTTTTATCGATGGTTTCCGTCACCGGAGTTAGTCGGAAATTTAACAATGAACCCAAAGTCAAATTTAAAGTGGCAACTCTTGGTACTGTTTCTTGGGAGTTGAAAATGGTATAGTTTTACAAAATTTAACTCTATCATGTGGGATGAGTGCCTTAGACAAATGAAAAGGAGAGTAAAATTACTTAACATATTTGATTGGCATGCCGGTAGATAAATAATTCACCCACTGGACGCAGGCCCATTTCAGTGAAATTATGTTAGGTGACAAAACATAAAAATTTACTAAATTTACGAATTAATGATGACAAATAAATATCTGCAACTTTCGATCACCTTTCTTCCAACGAAAGATTTTTTTTTACCTTCCGTATTAAAAGCTGATACTTCTACATTTATTTATTCAGGTTTGCTTATAGCTACACATGTACAGCATTTAATAGATCCACTTAATATCTAGGACATACATAACGTTAAAACCATACAGCCCTTGCCCTTGTGCTATGGGAGACTAATCTACTGCAGAAATGGGACAGGCAAGTAAAAGTGTGTCTCCTCATCCGATGTTTTAAATATTTTATATCTCTGGCAAGTTGGATGACCGGCTGTCAGTTGTTCTAAAGGTGAATAACTCAAGAGATGTTTTTAATTGTATGTAATTCTGGAAACTATGGCCAAAGGCATAACGACACGACACGTGTAATACTATTCTTGAGCAATGCAGTGAGTCAGTCAAGAACCGAATTCCAGTTAATGTCTGTTCCCTATTTGAATTAATAAGCAATTGGGACAGTTGAATTCTTTAACTTTAAATAGTTATTACGAATATTTCATACTCTGCTCCATGTTTCACCGCTGGAGCGTTTGTGCCTGCCTGAGTTAAGGTGCGGTTGATTCGGCGCGTTGCAAAGTTGGTGCGCTTCGAGGAATACCATGTAAGTCGCTTCTTTAGGAGCGATACTAAAGAGACCGCGGCACTGTCGCAATGTTGTCGCTGGTCGTATACCTCCGCCCACATTAACAAAGGTTCTGTCGCGTTGATTCTTTTTTGTAGCTGTGTCCTGGAGGGCCTAGCTAAGAACAAAACACGACTGACTAAGCTTCTAAGGCCCGTATTCTAAAACAAAATCTGTACTTGAGTATAGATCTAAGTGACGTTTTTGTATGAACTGACGTTTTGAAATCTGTGCTTGAGTACGATTCTAGAATACGGGCTATAATGTTTCTAAATTGTATTTTGAATGTCGTCGATTAGGCGAGTGCTAATGCCAAAAGGTTTCACTTAATCCAAGCCGAAATACAAAATTAAACAAGTCGATATTGATTGATGATTACTACACAAATATGTGCATCCCTAATGGTCGCACATTTAATACTTTTTTAATTCAAATATTAAAAGCTTCAGAGCACTGTTATTTTGTATTCCGCGTAACCGATAATTTCGGAGCTTGTTTCTGTCGTCGATCAGAGTGTCATATGTGGCGAGACGGCCTTGGCAGCTACGTTTTGGGCTACGAAAAAGATTTTGACGGAGTTTTACAGATTTTTTTGGCTTTTTGCACAGATGTCAGCCCATAGATTCGTGGGAGACACACATTCGACCAGTGTTCAGTGAACCAATGTCCAAGTGTGTCGATCTGGTCCAAATGGTAACATTGTGGACTTCTTACCGTAACGCCAGTATTATTACTTATTCTGTGGAACCGTCTAAAAGCAGTTTATCAATCATATCATGACCGAAAATTCGAAAATGATTTGATTAATGAATTTAATGAAAGGTGGCTGACGTTTTTGGCCACGAAATAGATTTTGGCGTAGTTTTACCGATTTTTTGGATTTTTTCACAGATGTCAGCCCATAGGTTCATGGAACTCGTGGAAGACACACATATTCGACCCGTGTTCAGTGAACCAATATCCAAATGTGTCGTCCTGGTCAACATGGTAACATTGTGGACTTCGTACCGTAACGCCAGTATTATTACTTATTCTGTGGAACCGTCTAAAAGCTGGTAATCGATCACTAGCTGCCTCGACAGACTTCCTTCTGTCAAAAGCAATTGCACGTCGCGGCGTCGGTAAAGCAGCACATCTTGCCCGCGTTTCTCCGACTTGATTTTCATATAGGTACCATTATTTTTCACAGAATGTTTTGTTCAATCTTAATAAAATATAGCCTATGTCACTCCCTGATAATGTAGCTTCTTATTGGTGAAAGATGTTTTAAAATCAGTTCAGTAGTTTCGGAGCCTATTCAATACAAACAAACAATATCAAACTCTATAATATTAGTATAGTTAATAGAAAATGTTGAAAATTATTTGAATACGTAAAGATAGATAGATAGATTATTGATTTCTCATTACAAAAATACACATTAAATTACATTTATCCATGTTCGATTAAAGGATTTTCACAATGAGATCGTCAAAGAAAATAAATTAGAATGAAATATAACAAAATATGGAATAATAACACATTAATTCAAATTAAATACAAAAAGTCCTAATACAACATACTACTACAAAATAGAATATAAAATAAGATGTCATCAATATCAAGTCAAAAGGAAAAATAAACAAAGTCAAATAATAAAGGATTTCTGAACACATGTGGACCTGAATTTAGCGCCTTAATAAATTTAGTGCACTGGGCCCGACATGCCAGGCAGTGTTTTTTGGTTTTTTCTAATCATAGCCCTTTAAGTGATGATTACCAACTGTGACTGCATATTGGTAAGCTTGGCGATTGAGCCAATTTGCATCAATTGCAGCTATGAACGGTTTTCAATGATATGGACTTTTGTGCAGCAGTGGTACAGTATGTAGGCTACTTATTTACTTACTTGAACCTGAAGTTAAAAAACACATTGTAATGCCATTCTAACCGCCTCCAACGGACACATCAGGTCCTAAATTGTTTTGCAGTAATGACTGCTAACATAACCAAGTGAAGTGACTGCTCAAGTGCTCATTTCGAACGCTTAAGTGGTCGCTAACCATTCGCTAAGTGCTACGCAGTTATGGCCTAAACATGGATCTTTAGTAAGAGACGTATTAACTAGTTGCTACGTAGCTTGAAGCTACGGATAACTTTGTACCCATTAATTTCCTGTTATCACAAACCGGAACTAGGCTCGTGGCCTAATGGTTTAGCACCCGAACTCAGATCGTGGATCGTGTGGTCCCGGGTTCTAATCTGGCCAGAACTAAAATCTTTGTGTTCATTGTTAAATATCCGCCTTACTCTTCGGTGATAGAAAACATCGATAAAAAACCAAATCAACCCGGATAACGGCGCTAGGCTCACCATCTACCACGTTGGGTTCTAATACCATTGGTGACAAGTGAGCTTCTGAGTGTTTCTTTCACCATGACGACACAGTCACTTGCCTTTGACTACCCCGTTTGGGATAAAGTCGTGATGGAATGTTGGAACTAGGCTAGTCTCTCGAGCGGAGTAGCGAGGTGGTTATGCACTTCAGCTCTGGTCCCAGGCTCAGGACCTACTCACTATCACAATTTCCGTAGTTCCGGGGAAACTAACATGGTCATAATAGTATGAAAACGAAAATAAAAGAATTTTACCATTAGTTGTGTATTTTTGTACTATTCACCATACACAACTAAAATTCAAAAACATCATAGTTTTGCAAGTTTTCAGGCATCTTAGTTTCTTAGAAACTAAGGACATTTTGTCCCAGTGTGGACAGTTTGTTTGTGACATCGAGTCCCTCTGCCCTGTCCCTATTGTATTTCTGTCCATTATACTCGTACATATTTCATCTTATTTATTTATTTTTTATTTATTTATTTATTCTTCATTGCACAAAAAAATACACAGTACAATAGGCGGACTTAATACCAAAATGCATTCTCCACAGTCACTCAGGCAGGCAGTCAACCACACAATTAAACAGATAAATTTACAGACGGTGCAAGTAATAACATTTCACTACTAAAACTAACTGAAGCAAAACATTGAAAAAAAAAGAACCAAAAACAACAAAATATACTTACACATATATCATTATCTATAAATATACCTAGACTTAAATAAATACAAGATAATTAAATACGTCTTAAAGCTAAAAAAAAACTAAACACACACAATAACAAAAAAAACTTGTAAAAACCAATATAATATTTTTAAAAAGAACCATTAAAAAAAAGTAAATTGCTAAACCATATCAACGCCACAGATTAACCTGGCAGTATTTGAGCCACAAACATTGACCTCTCTCTTATTACCCATCCTGTTACGGAAAACTGAATGTTGAACTGAACTTACCTGGAAATTCTCCGTTTGGGATAAAGTCTTGAACTTACATTGCTAATATGGTTCTTATTCCGAACACTGGCACTGCAGTTATTTACTAGCTGTCATTTAGCGGCTTTGCCCGCGTAGACTGTCTGTGCCGTCAAAATATAGCTTAGTTAAAAAAAATAGCCTATGTCAATCCCTGATAATGTAGCTTTATATTGGTGAAAGAGTTTTTAAAATCGGTCCAGTAGTTGCGGAGCCTATACAATACAAACTAACAAACAAATCTTTCCTCTATATAATAGTATAAGTATTATTATAAGCACACCCACATCTTACGTTATGAAAAGTTACTATAATATGTAATTCTCTACTCTTGTTTTTTATTACCTTTTCACTTCTCATGCTCTAAAAGTACGCCAATATGGCCCTACGAAGCGGGACTAAAGGGACCACTTTAGCACCTAGGGAGTAAAAAGTAATTAGTTTTTTAATTTCCTTCATGTGACATAGACAAACTCAAACAGCCAGTAAAAATATACTATTATCTGTGGAGTGTGGACCTGCGAAAATGTTGAGAGTTTTAGTTCCATGGTTTCCAAAGAAGGTGGCGCCATGTGTTTTAAAAAGTTAATCTGTGGTTCAGTTCAGAAGAAAAACTGACCACGAATATTTCAGAACTTTTGTCAAGTGTAAATTTGTTCGGTTTTAAATGTTTTTGTACTAAATTGACTATTTTTCTCGCACTCAAAGTGAAAAGTACAGTTTGCAGCTCGAGACTTAACGCCAACATAATATATATTATGGCTTCGTTTAGTCCCTCGATATGAAATATACTATAATACTGGCCGTTTGGTGTTTAACCTACTTATGTGTGTTGCCTTTAGTGAAAAGAGGTTTTCTAATAACGTTTGACATATAGGTAGAATTTGTTCTCGTGTGTTTCATCACTCCTCCCCAGTCAGTCCCTCATGATTAAGGATCGTGACTCTCGCGACAGACTCTTGCTATATGTGCCCTCCAACGGCTTCGGTCTTTTGCCTGATAGAGCGCTGCGCTCATGGGGTCCTCCAGCGCGTTGACGATTTGGTCTGTCTATCTTTACCGAGTTCGTCCTCGCGGTTCTATACCCCGCAGCTTGTCAACCACGACCAACTTCTTTAAGTCGAGTTATTTTATCACTGCTCATAGATCTTTTCACATATCAACGGCGACTTTTCCCGTTCTTGAAACTACTCTGCTCCAAAACATTCCTATTCAAGTTGAGGAAGAAGAAAGTCCACAAGCTTTGCGTAACAAGTATACAGCTTGTGAAGTAACGTTCTTCAGATGTATTCTACTATACATAAACTCTTCACCACAGTTTCTTTCACCAATTTTGATATGTAAAATAAACACATTCATCATCATCCGTGCGGTCTATCCCGGTTGTGAACCTACAATAGTGTGTGGGATCCCAGGGTCCGCCTGCCTAAAATAAACACATTGAGGTTCCATAATTGGCGTGAGCGCATCTTCATCAAGTTCTCAGAATATTGTGAAGAATTGCTGCCGATTTCACGCTGATAAATACATAATAATATTAAGTTCAAGGACACGCCATCTGTATAGTTGACTTTTACTTAATTGATAAGTTTTTTACTGTACAGACACCCTTTAGACCCCACCTTTAGATTGCTACAAAGTACAAACACTCACATACTATAAAGATGCGTAGAACAAACATTTTACGATTACGTCATTTAAATTTAAAAACCATAAACACAAACTATTAAAATATCTGTTTACCGTATTAATTTATTTTATGCTCATAATTACCCTGAATAATTTATAACATTCTGTATTATTTGACAGGCCTATTGGCGCAATGGCAGCGATCCTCCCTTTAGCGCCGGAGGTCGCATTTGTGTGACGAACATTAGTGTTTGTTGTGTGTCTGGGTGTTATTATCTACATGTATGTATTTAGAAATATTTAAGTAGAAATGTTTTATCAGTCTCTGACGCCCATAGTACGAGCTTTGCTTGTTTGTGGTCGGATGATCTTGGTGTAAATTGTCCTAAATATTTCTTTATTTTAGTCGGCACGCTCTGTGGTAAAATGATAAAATAAATACTACTTACACCTCGCTTAATAAAAACGAAACAAAAAATGTGTCATTGTCTATGGCTAAAGAATTTCTGTTGCCAACCGTAGAAAAGCGTGACACGAATGACAGTGAATTCAGGGTTGACAAACACTCAAAGGTGGGTACTGACCGGAGTTGCGTGTAACAATACGTATGTAACAATAACCGCTCGTGTTATAATGTTACATTACGCCCCGTAACGCCGGCCTGCACCCGCCTTTATAAAGAGTAATGTTAGGCTAAGCTATTTTCTAACTTCGATCGCAAGATAATCGCGATTTTGGAAGTGATTATCGCTATTTGCCGTCGAATTCTGCACCGTCATTGGTTGACAAGCTGTCAAAATGCAAGCGAGTAACAAACGCGTTGCGAGATAGAGAACAAGGGGGCAGTACTAACTTCATTGCTCGCATTATATGTATATTTTGTTTCATAACGCAAATTTCAATAACACTCTTACATACTGTTTTTCGTTTGGCAAAGAAATATTTAATGAAAATATTTAGTTTTTCTTATTGTTTAGTTTAACTTGGGATTCAGTGTCAACATTCGAATCTCCTTCAATCCCCAGTTGGTATTAAATGTATGGGTGTATGTATTTCAAATGAATATTGAATTGACAGCCCTGTTGATATCAAGGTGAAAAACGACACTTTGTAATTACTTATCAACTATGGAAGAAGTAATCTTACTGCCTTTCATTAAGGTCGAAACTCATTTAACTTAGCTGAAATAACAGTTAAGAACGAACAATAGACGTAACGGATTACCTTCTGCAACTGACACGTAAATGAGTTAAGTTTAAAAAAGTAACATCTCTTTCTAATAACTTCTACTGATGACGTTAAATGGATTTTGAGTTTTGTTTTTTTCGAAGTACTCGTATTATTACGTAAAATTGTAAGAATAGATTAATTGTTTGCATTGAATAGGCTCTGTAACTACAGGACCGATTTAAAAAATATTTTACCAATGAATCCTACATTATCGTTAATGTACAGGACAGACAGTATTGACATTTTTGTTAAATTAAATACCCGTGCGAAGCAGGGGCGGGCCGCTGCCGCTAGTAAACTTGAAAAACCTTTTTCGGTATTTTGTAAAAATCACTTTGGTATTCTTCATAAATCTGACTGGTTTTGATGACATGAAAATGGGACATTAAAGACATTTGCAGGCCTTTATGATGAGTGTGACCAGCTCAGTGATATCTTTGCATTACTGTGCTTGTCGGCCGCATGTCTGGACAACACAACCGCTTTTCACCAGGTGGAGTGAGGTCATCTTGACAGGCACTATAAAAAAAAATGGAGTAAACACAGTTACCCTTCATTTTGAAGCTCCATTACAAATTGAAATGAAACACAATCGAAAAGTTTTAGCAAAAGCAGCGCAACATTGTGAGAGATGTTGTATTTGTCATTGTTAATTATGACATTGTTAAGTTAATTCAGTTTGTGATTAAATGTTTCTCGTGCCGGGACTTACATGAAGTAAGTCGACAACAATGTCATTGTTTTACTCAGTTTTTTTTTTTCTACATTCCAGGCGGCGCACGAGTCATCACAACCGGCGTCGACGTCGTCGGCGAGCGGTAACGGCTCGTAAGCGGGTTCGGCTCCCGGTCGCAGCCCGCACTGTGATACTGGACACCATAGTGCTATGTGTTAACCCTATTATACCTCCCAAACCTGGAAATGTCACCTTACGTCACAACGGAAAAGGCAGAAAATCGTGTAAACTTTTGTGAAACGTATTTTGTATTTTATAAAGTACCTACTGTTGAGCAAAAAAGTCGCTTAATTGTAGATTGCTAAGTAGCAATTTTCACAATTTTCTAAATAATCAACTAAAAACAAAAATGCAGTGTTTTAACAATAGCTTTATTTTAACACGTTAATGTGTGACAAGCTAAGCTATTTCAAAAATTATGTTTTTTTTAATTCTCAGTAGTTAATAGTCACTAATGTGAATGTGACGTTTGATTTATATTTTAATTTCTACTTTTAAACGAATAATAATTTTATAGAAGTAACTAAAAACCTTGAAAAGATTATAATAGTAAAATACCCCAAGAGGCAGAGGTTACAAACATAAGACAGTAACAACGACAAGTTTCCTACCTCTATTTTTTGACACATGTTTGACACATAATTTTCCACTGTCAAAAAACGCAGTATAGTTTCGATTAAGCGACTTTTTCTGACTGATTGTGCGATATTAATTATATTAAGCAAGCTAATTTCATAACATTGAAGAGCAATTCAGATAACTGAGTTGCATATTTTCGAATACTTTTTGTGTTTGATTTTTCTGTTAAATGTTACCATTGATTTAAAGATGGTAATGGCTCTTTTATAAATATTTTTTAGTATCTACACGCTTTTCTTTATGATTTATTTATTATTTGAGACAGCTAAAAGACACAGCCATGTTCTTGTAAACTATTTCATAGAAGAAGTTATTATGGGTAATCACTTTTAACTTTTATTTTAGCTGACAAGAAATCCACATTTGAAAACTGAAATGTCACTAAGAAGATCGCTATACTTTTAACAACACTACAGTAGCTAAGCATACAAAGCTAAACGACAGCCCTTATTTCAAACTTTATCTGTGTTCTTACTAAAAAGAGAAAACGTAAATGAACGTTTCTTCAAATACCTTGGTATTAAAAAAAAAATCGTATTTTCGCGGTATTCGAACCTGTACGTAATCTCACTATGCCGTTTTTCATTACTATACACACTTAAATAAATCATTAAAATCTTAGTACGATAAAATAACGTACACAGAATCGCTACTTTGAAGAGCTCTGTAATTTTCGCTTCGTACTCGTCTCGTTTAATATCGGAACTTGTCGTTTTTTTCAAAAACTCAAATACCTGATTGTTTTATACCAGTTTCTCAAAGTATTCGCGAACCCCTAGGGGGCTGGTGGTTGATTGCAGGGCGTCCTCGATGATACTCACGTTGTAGCGGCTCACCAGATGGCGTACTCGTCACTAAAACAATAATTAAGAAAAGGAAATTGCTCCTAAAATCGACTGATTTGCGAGAAGAAAAAAAAGTGCCCCTCGTGTTCCGTGTGTCCAAAGGCAGTGAGTATGCTTGTTTTTCCACCGAAAGAGTTTCTTTAGATCAAAATTATTTGTGACGGTTTATTTCCAAATAACAACATACGTGTGCCTACTACTGGGGGTTCGTCACTTAGCAGTTTAATAGTAAGGTTATGGGAAGTTTGAGAAACTTGTTTTACACCAAGGCGAAGCTAGTGTTCGGATCGATAAGGTATGGTAGCACGGATCGTTTGATGCAGGACTGCTTTCAGATTGTTAAAGATCATTGTTGAAAATTCTGTACATACATACATTCATTCATACCGTCACGACTTTACCCAAACGGGGTAGTCAGAGTTGAGTTGACTGTTGCAGTCATGGTGAACGGAACACTCAGAAGTCCATTTTTTTAAAGGCTTTATTGATTTTAAAAATCATCTATTATTCCAATAAGACATTTCAAAGACTAATTGCTGCGTATGCTGAGAGTTAATTGTTGACAGCAGCCCTATCGTTAAAATAAGTATAGCCCAGAGCGCCACACGTGATTCTCTGCCCTTAAAAAAGTACGATATTTCAATGTATAGAAGTTTCCTTTTTGGTAATAATTTTTATCCATCACGATTTTAAATAATTAGCACGCTAGGGTTGTTTCTTTTTGTTGACGCTTATCGGAAAAATTGGTGTGATAAAAAATATAGTTTCGGGGCAAACACAAAATTTCAAATGTAGTTATCAAATTGCGTACGAGTAACAATATTAAATTCAAAAAGCAATCCCCATGCTGTGAAAAATGTACTCGTAAGTCATGTAAAGCAAACTCCTAGAAATGGATTTATCTGGTCAAATCTCACGGCACCCACGTGCCGCGATCGAACCGATTGTAATTACACGATTTTTCAACGAAAAGGAATAAACAGGACTTTTCAGCACTAATACATACTTACCTACAGCTGATTGAATGCCTTGCCTTTATCATGGGAATCTAACCGACATCAAAGTATACTAGTATTGGCTTAGGTCATCATCATACCACCTGCTAGCGAGAGTTTCTTTTCATTATTATACAATTACAATTTAGACGGTTTAATGTAAAATTTTCTTAATACTTCATTAGGTCTGAGTTCATTTTGAACACACCAATGCACCGAAACCGGAATGCGAAAAATGCATCTCGAGACTTACTCGTTCGGTATTCCAGGAATCTACTTCACTATTTACCATTCAACAGAGACGTTGGAAAATGACCTCTATAATATTAGCAATAAAGTCTTACCGACTGTCCAAGGGTATATGTAATATGCATGCCTCTGGTCTGCAAAAAGTTGAATTACATGTTGCGCAAATTCCACTAAATTGTATGAGCAAAGTAATCGATGGTTAAGTTTTACTGCAAATTCATTGCTTCGATTAAGTACTTTGTAGTGATTTGCGAGCTGCGATCAATTGCCTGCGGCTCAGGTGGTCGTGGGTTCAGTTCTGAGTTAAATGGTAACGACGACGATCATGTGTGGGTCTGTATATCTATATGAAATGTGAAGAATATAGCTCTGCTTCCTCTGAGTTAGATCGGTGTATAACCTCTCATTTATATTTTTATGATAAACAATGTGAAACGGTAATCCACATTATACCAGCGGCGGAAAATGTGCTCATAAAATAAGTTTAACTTCCGATTTGAATTCGTGACGTGACATCGGATCACCTTTCGGTACTGGTATTGTAGCGGATACTCCGGAAATGGTATTACCGTAAAAGGTCGGAACTAGGTACCCAAATTGGGAGTTCGCTTGGAGACGAATTTCGCAGTCGCTGAATTTATTAAACTATCATAAATTTCCTTTGTGCAATAAATTGATAATTTACTGTGAAAACGCTTTTGAGTAAAACTAAACTTAAACTCAAATAACTTTATTCAAATAGACTGTATCAGTACTTTCAAATCGTCAAATTTACAGCAAAATATACTAAATAATAGACATAAATACCATAATAATATGGATAAATAAACAGTATACAGACATAATGCGACTCTACCACCCCGTCGGAGTTGTTTCTTGCTGAGAGGACCCGGCGAGAAACTCAGCAGTTATTTTTTTAAACTTGTTTTGGGTTTACAACAGGCGTTAGTAAAGTACAAGCAGTGTGTCATTTTGGTACAAAAAACAAAGAGAAAAAAACAACTATAAAAGAATATAATAACAAGAATTCATTTAAACAATTCAAAAAGAAAAATTGTTAGTCAGTACATACTAGGTACCTAATAACTATTACAATAAAACATCTGTTACAATAGAGCTATTTAATCCCGCATCGAGCAGAGCGCTTACACGCAGTAACTAGTAAATATGAGAACTTGCCGGAAATGTTATCCCTTTGGCCATTATACCCATGACTCATCATTTGTACCGATGACTTGATTTCAATGATGGAGGCCTTTCTGGCAGTGGGACAGTATTTAGGTTTTAGTACTGATTATAAGTGAAATAATATGCTGTTGAACTGAGATTGCCAGTTACACTGATGACACCTATAAAGCCCAGGACGAACTAAGGTGGTAGCGGGAGCGCTTCTAGGGCGGGAATTTTTGTAACGTTGGATCTGCTGTGAACCATGCCACACAGAGACTGGCCCTGGCTGCGTAGGTAGCGCCATACGTTTACCGCTGCGGCTTTTTTTATGGAATAGGCAGCAAACCAGCAGGAAGGTCGTCAATTGATGGAAAATGATCGCCTCCGCTCATGGACAACTGCAACACCAGAGGTGTCACCGATGCGTTGCTTGCCTTTTAAATGGGAATACGCTCTCTTCTTGAAGGCTTCGATGTCTTATTCCTTTAGAAATACCAAGTCAGGAAGATCATTTCATAGCTTGGATGTACGCGGAAGAAATGACGCGAAAAACGTACGGTTGTTGAGCGCCAGCCATCCAGGTGATGAGCATGGAATTTCGACTTATGACCTGTCGTGCGATTGAAAATGAAATTCCGCTCCCAGACAGCTTAGGCCTCATACGAAGACGTGGGGCGTCGCGCGTGGCGTCTTGCGGTGCGCCGAACGTTTTTTTCTGTTTATGGAGCAGCGGCGCGTGCTGCAGTACTTGCTGCAGCACGTGTAAACAGAAACTGTTGTTCATAGAGTTGCAAGAGGGGTGGAGTGGTGGTGCCCGCTGCTGCATCGAGTTTTGCCGCCGCAATAAACGTTGCGTGAGACGTGTCGACGCCATCCGCAGGCTAGGCCGCAAGAAACGCTCCGTTTCAAACAAACGCGTGTAAAATGTTTGAAGTTTTGAATACGCCTAATTATGTTCTCCGCTTAAGAGCTGCTTACTTTGTCGTTTCATAACTCGAGAATGAAAGTTACAAAGTCTCTGATTGGTTTGTTACTTCAGGTTGAGTTTTATTAGAAATAGGTAGGTACCTATAATAAATATAATAATAAGAATACTATATAATAATATATATATAGGTAAGTAGGTACTTAAGTGTATTTCCGAAATTACGAATACCAAAATACCGTTGGTGCAAAGTGGGCTTCTAAGTGTTCCGTTCACCACGACGGCAACAGTCACTTGAGTCTTGACTACCCTGTTTGGGATATAGTCGTGATGGTATGTATGTATGTATGTATGTCCAAAATTACGTGGCTGTCCAAGCGCTACACTAATTTGAGCTTTACACACTAATTTCGTTGGGTCTAAATCCATGTAAACTCAGTTTCGTAGCATCTAAATTCTAACTGCGAGTTATATATCGGGTTGTAAAGCGATCATTACGTGTAGTTTATTAACAAGACACCAGAGGGCGGCACCGGGCTGGCCCCGCCCGACGCCTGCGTTCTAAACTCCCACCCCTAACGGCTCTAACAAGCAATAGATAATGTATCTTAAAGCTGATATACCGGGAGCTTTACGGCTAACGACGGCTATTTAGCTATCACTATGTTTTAAGTAAGAGTATCTTACCTAAGATGTTTCATAAGACCATTTCAATATTTAAATCAAAGTATGTTTCTAAAGAGCGATTATAGCTGCAATAGGAGCAAAGCGTTTAACCCTGTATTGAAATATTTAAATCAACCGCCTTTAAGCATGTCAAAACATCCTCAACAGAAATATAAAATGTATATACATAAATGGTTATGGGAAGAAATAAAACAATGTTTTCCGGAATTTAAATACCGATGTTTATCCAGTACCGGCCGTTAACTCCCCTTTGGTAACGTGTTCTCAAAACAAAATCTGAAAACGACATCTTATGATCTTAGAATCATAATGAAACAAATTCTGGAGCGTATTCCGAATGGTGTTTTTGAACATTGTTTTCTCTTTTTTGTACTAACATTGTTAAAGATTAAAAAAAGTTTGACTTATGTCTGCGGAAGTAGGGAACATTATTTTATTGATATCTTTTTCGTTTGGTTCTACTTTTTAGCCAAGGTGCTGCGGTTACACTTAAGTTTAGCCGGCTAAAGATAGAAAAACCGCCCAAGTGCGAGTCGGACTCGCGCACAGAGGGTTCCGTACAAACCTGTAGGTATATTTATTAAAAATAATTTTTTTATATGATCTAACTAAAAATTTACGGTTTTTGCAATTTTTCCTTTATCTGTGCTATAAGACGTTGCTTCGTACCAAATTTCAAGATTTTAAGTTTACGGGAAGTACCCTGTAGGTTTTGATTCCCTTGCGAGTGTCGAAAATTCGCAGAAATTTGCGGCATAAACGGCTGTATCTTTTGATTGCATTGGCTTAGAAGTTTAATTTTTTCACCGCTCCAAGGGACAGTAGACCTGAGTATTTGATATAAATTCCAGCTTGTGACCTCCACGCGTTTCTGAAAATAAGGGTCGTGACAGACAGACAGACAGACGGACGGACGGACAACAAAGTGATCCTATAAGGGTTACTTTTTTTCCTTTCGAGGTACAGAACCCTAAAAACGAACACTAGCCTCTTGTCGAAAATAAAACGAAGCTTATGCGGTTAATCTTTAGTTTTCATTCACTCACACCCAGCTTTAGCCGTAACTTACAATGAGTTTAAAAAATTAAGGATTTTGTAATAAACGTAAGTTAAAGAAACCTACTCCATCCTATATTTGCCACAACACCGACTTTATTCAGTCCATTCTTCACTTGTTAAACGTGCATAAAAATAAAATATATTTACTTGAAATTCTTTCTTCTATAAATTAAGTGTAGTTATTGTAAATTAAACACCATTTCATCCATGTGACGTATTGGATCATAATGACAATTATTCTTCCTTCAATATCCGGGTGTGCGCATTTTGTTAATTAGAATGTTTTTGTAATATTTGACCAACTTTAACCTGATTATTGTAAGAGTTTGCGAAGGTTCACTTGCAACATCTTGGAAGAAATCATTTTGTTCTAGTTCATGTTATTTTTCACATAAATGTATCTAATGCTATTGTTGTGTTAAAATGTTACATCGTTGGCAGCAATGGCAACATAACTATTGAACACATTCACTTTTCGAAATGTTCTTAGTGTGAAAAATTTAAATAAATCTGTTTTGCCCTGCCCTGACTGTTATCCGTTTTGAGAGGCAGTCTTTTAACTCAAAGTATTTGATTGTTTAGCTGCTTTTTAGTGTACTGTAGGTAGGTAGATCCCTACAAGTGTATCAGTGGTGCAAGTGAACATAAGCTATTCTCAGCATTATTCGAAAAAAATGAGCAAAACTGTAATTTCCGATTCAACCTTGGACCAGGGGCCTTATTACCATCTCTTATAGCCAGTCAAGTTAATTTCCTAAACTGGGGGTAGCGAGCAATTTCGTCAGTAAATATCTGGCCTAGAGGATGCATTATTGACAGGTAACCGCTGACTGGCGGAAAATGTAAAAAAATTACGATATTGCTCGCTACGCAAAGGTTAGGAAATTAACTTGACTGGCTATAAGAGATGGCAATAAGGCCCCTGTAGTAAATAAACGAAACACAGACAAAGCTTCACCTGCTACGCGTGTGTGAGTGAACTACTCGTAGCTAGAACGCTGTCATAGTAAAAGGATAGAAGTAGGTTCTCTTCATACATACGCCTCGAACTTAACTTATTCATAATATTGTGTTTAATCGGATACAGATTTGTAGTTCAGATTGATTGATCAGAAATTGACGCAGCATTTTTGACGATTGAATAAACTACATGCAACAGCCCTGCGTATTGAGGCTATTATCTCTAGCTCGGGGCCCGAGTCAGCTTACTTCTCTCTCCTTTTACTATGACGCTGTCCTCGAACGCGACACCGCGAGTGCAGCTCACTCACCCACGTATTAGTGTACTGTCACATCGCAGTTGTTTGAAGCCATGTTTCTGTTCCGAATTAAATTTACTCAGGTGGCCTAAGCTCTAGAGCAGTATTAAAACAGTCTCATATTCGCTAACGTATGAAGTTGACATTAAGTATAACAGTTTTAATGTTGTTTGAAGGGGTTTGGTCAGGGGAGAGCTTGACGGTAATTTCACCTTAGACGTGACATTGTTAATAATTACTTTAAAATGTTTTATTATTTCATGGCCAGTGACAAGTTTTTAGTACTAACTTCTTTCCTGTAGATTAATGAGAACTAAGTTCTAAGACGAGTTTAAAAAATCTGATTATAGTTTCTAATTTAAATCACTATCGTCCAGTTCAATTTAAACTATTCGTCCCTAGTTAGACCGTCTTTAGCGTAGAAATTTAACTCTGTCTGCGATTCCATCGAAATATCACGATTTTCGTGTAAATTTTAAACAAATTGTCCATCGTGTTACATTAATATAGAAATGTACATAATCTTTAAGATTCATAACATAAGACAGCTTATATGATATCATGTACATTATATTTAAAACAGCGATATTTTACCCATTTTAAAACGTGAAATTTATTCACTAAATCATTACGATGTAACTTTGAACTATGTCATTATTGTAATTTTCGTAAGTATGTAAATATTTTGTATATAAATTAATATTTAAAGGGTAATTACAATTAATCGTTTTATAATACCTACTTCATAAAAATATTAATATGATTGTCTGTAATTTTTGATTTGAATCCGTGCCGTGAAAATCCTCAGTCTGTTTTTTTTTTTTTTTTTTATAATCTGTTCGTAAAAATACATGTAGTAAATAGGTCTTACAAAGACGGACGAATCTCATTTGCTCTTCTCAAGTAGTTCTATTTGAATTTAAATACAAGTGCAATAGCTTTGGATTACTGGTTACCACAAGGTACAGAAAAGATATCGTAAGCACGCTATTTCTTACAGTAAAACTATCTGAACAGAACAATTAAAATTTGTTTTTGCAAAATGTTGAAAATCTATCATTTTATTTATGACAAACACAAGATCATGTACCATTTTGTTAGAAAAATAAAAACTGAATTTTAATTATCACCATATTCATAGGTTTAGATGTAAATTGTGAATGGATCCTAATAATATAAGATCTTTTAAGTAGCGTAAGCTAGTATAATGGTTTTGTCATTACTATTTATGATAATAATTGTAAAGATATTTAGTCATGAAAATTTAATCATCACTTCCGCCCTTAGAAGCATCACAAGTATGTGATAATTTTAAAGTTCAACGGAAAGACAACCAGAAAACAGTCGTCAGTATTTTTTATTCAAAATTTTGAATGTTAAAACCCTTGTATCATGTGACCAATCTTAGCATTCAATAAGAAGGTACTTTGGTGTCATCAACCTGCAAAAGATCCAGTTGTAAGTATGTTTTATTTTAAAAAAAAGGTCTTTTAAGTTGACTGTACAGCGTGCTGTAGGTATATCTACCATGAGTCCAGCAATGACTGCCGCTAGCGTCCGCGTTGACGTTTTTATATGAGATTTCAGTACAGATAATAAGATCCTAGTGATTAGAAATATAACCAAATATGGCATACAAATTTCTAAAGTCAACTATCATAGTTTACGTAACGAAAACTTATGATAGACATACTGTACGTCTACCACGAGTTGCCACTTTAAATTTACATTATCGTTAGCGTAAAAAAATTGTAGTGCATTTTTTACGCGACACATTTTTTTACTGGGCGCAAAGTTCACATCACTATCATCCTACTCTGCTAGTTCACTTTAGCAACACTGGGGGACGCTACTTAACTAACAATGATTACGTTGCCTTACGTGTATGTTCGTGTTGAGCCCAAAACGACTGTTTTCTGTATAGCGATTCCGTAAAGCTGATTCTGTAGTATCGAATTATTAGTAAAAATCTTCAATAGCGCAATAGAGGCCAAAGTATTTACATTAAGCTGCTCTGTGTGCTGCGCCACGGGATTTATGGGAATATTTTTGATAGTGTTTTCTTTGTTTTTAATCTCTTATTTTCGTTCTATGTGTACAGAATAATAAAACCTGTAATAGAAATACATGACTTAATTGCAACGTTTGAGGCATTGCCGTGCATTTCATTTTTATTGACTTATACTGGAGCCCCTAAGGCGAGCAGAAAAGTGATAACAGTCGTTATCACAGAGAAACAGCTTCACGGCTCTGTCATGAAATACAGCTGAGTGATATTCGTTTTGGTATTATGTTATGTCACACATTCAGATAATATTTTCTCTGTTTTTTTAATAATTTTGCTGAATTTTGTGTTTTTTTTCATTTTTACTTTGTTTTCCTGTGTGATGTAAATATCAAATAAATGTTAATTCTATTAATTCTATTCATAACCCAGTGAATTTGGTTTTCTATGAGCGATAAAACAATAGAGTTTAAATTATACGTAATTCCCGTGAATGCAGTACTGATCTAATTAGATTTTCTACCAAACTTAATCAGCCATTCGTCCGTACCTTTTGGTGCTTTAGTAGCATCTTTAAAAGAATAATAAATATAAAATTGCTCTTTGTATAGTTTAGATACAATACAAGCACTTTTCTATGTAAGGGACAGTCCATCACTTATTAGCTGACAAATTTAAATTAACACTCAAACTATAATGATTAAGACATAGTTACACGGTGTATTTTTTGGGTTGGTTGGGTTTATGTGACTTGTCGTTTGGTAATAAAGAAAATGTACAATTAGCTCCAAAAATATTGACCCAGTCGTTTCCGTGCGCCCGCCCATTTAAGATAAGGTTTAGAAAAAATATTTTATTTTTGAAGCTGGCTGTACCTTTCTAATCAAGTGATCTAAAAATTTCTAACTTGTTAAATTCGGGCGAAATATGTCTGTTATTTTAATAGTTAAATTCATTGTATAATATCATACATATAGCGTACGTCGAAATAGTAGATGCTTATTTCAAAATTAATTGATTCAACTTCCTATCGTTAACCAGCCATTTTTAACCTTATTCTATTCATGAAATAAATTATGACCGCATTACTAATGTTTTTAATACTTTGCAATTCTTCTGTGAAAAAAGGTAAACCAATTATTTTTAAAAATCATTTAAGTACTTCCTAGAAGTTTATTGTGATTTGAGTTTTCGTTCTTATGATTTCGCTTTCATTTTGTTTTAATAGCTCATATACATATATTTTTGTAAATTGACCAGATATCCAACGTAAAAACTTTTTAATGTGGTCATTGTGGGCGCGTTCTGTTTTTTGGTCATTTGTATCTGCCAGTTTAAACTTACTACGAAGAGCAGCTTTTATGAAAGGCCTCTTAACTGTGAATCATAAAAGTAAAGCTTAGTCAATTCATTCATGCAATAGGCTTATTATAAACTGGTAAGGAAAATAATATTACATCACTGCAAACCAGTAACTGAGGAGTTAGGTACTCTCAAGCTTGATAATTTTAAAAACTGTAAATAAAAATAGGAAAATGGTGTGGTCAAGGTGAAGATTTCTTTGTACAAAATGAGTTTATTTTGAGATATCACTTTTAATTTTATTCACAATAAGTTAAATTACAGATTTTGAAATAAGTCTTAAAATTTAATAGGATTAGCGATTGTTCCTATGTAAGTAAATTTACTCGACTGCGGCGTGCCCAAAGAAGAGTTTGTTTCCATCAAAGTTTTTCTGCGGAGATTTCAGTCTTACCGCAATGTAAAGCAAATGATGTTTATCTATTTCTTGTCAAATATACGATTTTGGTGATCGTGAATGTGTTGTTTTTTACTATTTATTTTTCCCTACGCAGTCCACCAAATAATAACATTGACCAAAGTTGTTTTATACTTTATGAACAATGTCTATTACAAAAAGGTCTATTACAGAATAAACACTGTGTGGTTTGGTTTGGTGTGACTATTATTGAAAAAGAACAGGCAAATCTTTCTTTATACATGGCTTAGGGTTAATAATTTAAACTAGGCTCATCCATATAGAAATAGTCAAGACCGTTTAGGATTGGCTTGGTTAACAGATATCCTTGATGGTTAAGGACTATCACAGCCCATATATAAGCCTATACCTGGGTAATCGTTTAGCGGTTTAAATGAAGCGTTTCTTTTGTTTTATTACCATTTTGCGTACCCGACTAGGTCCATATTGGTCATGCAAATAAAATATTGAGTATTGAGTATTTGGTCCAAATTAAAGGGCAGGTCCCGCTCTCCCACTCCAATTCATACAAAGTTGGTTTAAGATAGACGTGAGTCTGCCATCTTTTGACAGATGACGGAATTACTACTTCTGCCATGTAGTTTAAGGTACCACTTAACAGTACTAGATGTCGCTATTGAAACTGCGCTATTTTCATCATAGATGGCAATGTTTGATTTTATTTTTCCCTACATTTTGATTTACAAAGCCAGTTTCGCGATGATAAAGTTGAGAAGATGCTTGTTTCAAGAACACACTTCAAGTTCAGGTGAGTATTAGGTTCTTACAAGTTCTGTTATTTTTATTTTGCTTCTGTCTAGTCAAAGTTTAACTGAAAACTATTGATTCACGAAACCATCACCATAAGTATTTGGTCCAAATTAAAGGGCAGGTCGCAGGTCCCGCTTTCCTACTCCAATTCAAACAATGTTAGTTTAGGATAGATGTGAGTCTGCCATCTTTTGGCAGATGACGGAATTACTACTTCTGCCATGTAGTTTAAAGTACTATTTAACAGTACTAGATGTCGCTATGGAAACTGCGCTATTTTTATCATAGATGGCAATGTTTGATTTTATTTTTCCCTACATTTTGATTTACAAAGCCAGTTTCGCGATGATAAAGTTGAGAAGATGCTTGTTTCAAGAACACACTTCAAGTTCAGGTGAGTATTAGGTTCTTACAAGTTCTGTTATTTTTATTTTGCTTCTGTCTAGTCAAAGTTTAACTGAAAACTATTGATTCACGAAACCATCACCATAAGTATTTGGTCCAAATTAAAGGGCAGGTCGCAGGTCCCGCTTTCCTACTCCAATTCAAACAATGTTAGTTTAGGATAGATGTGAGTCTGCCATCTTTTGGCAGATGACGGAATTACTACTTCTGCCATGTAGTTTAAAGTACTATTTAACAGTACTAGATGTCGCTATGGAAACTGCGCTATTTTTATCATAGATGGCAATGTATAATTTTATTTTTTCCTACATTCTGATTAATAAAGCCAGTTTCGCGATGTTAGAGTCGAGAAGATGCTTGGTTCAAGAACACACTTCAAGTTTAGGTAAGTATTAGGTTCTCACAAGTTCTGTTATTTTTATTTTGCTTCTGTCTAGTCAAAGTTTGACTGAAAACTATTGAATTGCGAAACCTATTTGGTCCAAATTAATGGGCAGGTCCCGCTCTCCCACTCTAATTCATGCAAAGTTGGTTTAAGATAGACGTGAGTCTGCCATCTTTTGACAGATGACGGAATTACTACTTCTGCCATGTAGTTTAAAGTACCACCTAACAGTACTAGATGTCGCTATTGAAACTGCGCTATTTTCATCATAGATGGCAATGTTTGATTTTATTTTTACCTACATTTTGATTTACAAAGCCAGTTTCGCGATGATAAAGTTGAGAAGATGCTTGTTTCAAGAACACACTTCAAGTTCAGGTGAGTATTAGGTTCTTACAAGTTCTGTTATTTTTATTTTGCTTCTGTCTAGTCAAAGTTTAACTGATAAACGATTGATTTGCGAAACTATCCCTATAAACGCCCCATGATTGACATTCGCAACTGTCCCAGCTTTGACAGGACAACAAGACAACAACAAGAAAAAACTGTGGTCTTTGTTTGTTGATTAGTAACATTTCCTAAAGCAGCAGCAGACTCTAAAACACTCCTAAATTACCTATTTTATAACACATCAAAGGTGAGAATATGGTATTTAATACTTACTGAAATTAAGCAGTTTAATTAAAACATTATTTTAGGTTATGTTTCATAACAATATTGTTGTTTATCTTTCTTTCCAGATGAATAATGGCTAACAGTAACATTGATGACACAATTCTCAAATACGAGAGCTTTATAAATGATGTACTCAAGGAGGATTTAAGAAAACTACAATTACGTCTTGATGCAGCTAATGCTGAAGTGGCCGACCTCGTCCAGCAGAAACATACTTTAAAAGTGATAGCTGACAAAGAGATGAATCCTGATGGGTTCAAAACCCAAGTTAACTTGGGCTGTAACTTCTTTATGGAGGCGTCAGTGAAGGATACGTCAAAAATGTTGGTATCTGTAGGCCTAAATCATTATGTAGAGTTTACCTATGATGAAGCAATGAAATACTTAGATGTGAGAATAAGGGCGTTCGAAGAAAAGGCAATAGAACTGAAGACAAAAGCAGCAGAAACAAAAGCGCATATTAAACTGATGTATTTTGGCATCGCTGGGCTTCAGGACAAAAGTTTAGGGAAGGCGACTGATGTCACATAGGTACTTTTTTGTATATTTTGTTATCTTGCTCATAAGTTACAGAATAATAAATGATATTTTGCTGAATAGTCCACCTGTTGTTTATTATGCTGGTATGTTTGATGGTCGGAAAGTTAAAACTGACTGATATTCTAGAAGTATTTGTTTACCATGCTTATTCAGAATGAGAGATGGTTAAGGTTAGTTATTTGTAATAAAATATTTATCCTTTTATTTAGTAAGTAGTTTAGTTATATAGTCAAGCTGGCCATCAATATTATTATTTGATGGAGTCAGTTTAATAGCGTGGGTTCCAAGGTGTTAGTTCTGTAGGGTATTGTAAATGGCTGGAATTTTATTTTAGTTTTAATTTCAATTTGGTGAGTGATGATTGTTGGAAAAATGCACCCATTACATTGAAATCGTCAGCATGAACAGTTAATATTTTATAAATACAGGATAAAATTTATCATTCAACGTCCCCGAAAATAAGATTAAGACTTCAGCATCAGTAGAAAGATCATTTTCTACATTCACACTAGAAAAATAAATAAACTAACAACAGCAATAGCAGGAAAAATTCGCTATATAGCTCATAATTGGATGAACGAGAATGTTTCGACATGCTCTACTGAGAGATCTGGTCCTAGCAGCGACATGACGTCTGACGTGAGTTTAACAGAGACTAGTAACGTAGAAATCAATTCATTAAGTGATTCAGATGAAGATTTTGATTTGGAACCAGTCGACTTTAGGTCAGTCACAGAAATATTCGAAGATTCTGATAAATTCGATATCAATTATGATCATCATGATGATCCTCTGAATTTAGAGTAGAAGCCAAAGAATTAATATGTGATTTTATTGTATTAAAATTCTTATTATGTATAAATAAGTGTATAAGCCTAAAAGACTAGTTATTTTAGAATAGTTTAATTTTTGCTAATAATTAAGGTTCGAAATATGTAGTTAAATTGAAAGATTATTGTTTGAAATTGTTCGATTTTGTTATGAGTCGCTTCATTATAATATATATAAATAAATAAATATGCGCCACACCTCTTGTAATGCTCTCGAAGAAGGGTTTAATATCCCCGTGTTACGAGATACCACACAAGGAAATGAGCCAGGGGCGTCTCCCAGCACACCCAGACCCAAGTTTTGACCCGAGCGGGAATTGAACCCGGGACACTACGGAAATCGAGGCGAGAAACCGTGCTACAGCGCACTACGCCAATCGTGTCGTTTTCAATTTAAAATTTAATTTGTTGCATACTGTTTTATTAATATTTTTAAGGTGTTATATTACTTAAAATGACTGTTGCGTTCTAAAACATTCGAAAACTTTTTTTTAATATAAAAAATATCTGGTCAAAAATGATTTTTTGATACAGTACATACCTATCTCATAACTAATATTTTTATTAAGAAAACGTTTAAAAGTCTTAAAATCCAATTTAAAATTGTAATGAATAGCTCTTGTTACTTATTCAAAAAGGTTGCATGGTAATATTGCCGCCAACGAACTGGGAACATTGCCAATGAACTGGGAGTTTTCGTCAATTTAATATTTATTGGCCAGTTGTTATTATAAATATATAGGCAATAATAAATTAAAGTATATTTTATACATATACCTATAATATTTCTGAAAAATTAAGCAAAATTCCCACAAAACTCGCACTTGGAGAACGTTGCCAGCAACGCTGCCGGCAATATTGCCCCTGGCAGTGTGCCCGGGCATTGTATTGTACATCACTACTCTATTATCCACAGTACAAGTTCTGCTTAGTTTGGGGTCAGATATGATCTTGGTGTTAGTAAGTGTCCCAGATATTTATATATTGCTTTGGTAGTTTTGAGTTGTTTCTGCATATGAGTTAGGCAACCAGGATGCCTACCATGAGTTGTCTTCAGGTAAACGGCGATCGTTTCGTTTAGAAATTTGAATGCCATTTTTCGTTTCAATACCGAAATTCCATACAGAAACGTCAACATATGTGTACCATGAGTTTACACCAACGACGCTAGCGGCTGTCGTTGGTGTAAACTCATGGTAGACATACACGTGGAGGAGTTTTTGTATGTAGGGTCAGTTGTAGGAACTAATTTCTTCTTGCTGGCTCCTAAAAACACGAGTGATACCTCCAGTTACACATGTTCATAGACTGTGGTAACCGTTCTCAGTCAGGCAGACCACAAAGTATGTTTGTAGGTATACTGCCTTCTCGCCGAAAATTTGCCAACCAACGTTTCGCCGATGTTTCACTTTGACAACTAACGATTAGCAAATTTTTGTATGACCACGTTTCATTTGGTATAATTATTGTTAAAGGAAAACTATTTTATTGAATGCAAACACAAAATTTCCAAAACTTACCTTTTCCCTGAGTGCATTTGGTTCATGATTGTGACATGATATTTATTAATAATTATTATGCCTATTATAATTATATTTAGGCTCAAGAATAGTCATCATCATCCGTGCGGTCTACCGGTTGTGAACTCACACTGGTGTGTGGGGTCCCAGGGTCCGCCTTTCTTATATTCTTGGCCCACTTCGCGCGGTCTTGTGCATCCTCAGTGGTGAGTCTGTTGGCACGCATGTCACCCTTGACAACGTCGAGCCACCGCTTCTTGGGTCGACCTCTTCTGCCGTTCCCCGGCGGGGGCGGCATGGCCAGACATTTGTTGCCGACGTAGTTTGCCGATCTCCGTGAGACATGACATGACCATGCCAACGAAGGCGGCACTCCTGCAGCCTGCAGCTGCAGGCTTAAGAATAGTCTGGTTAACAATTATTATGCTTATAGTAGGTATGCTCAAAAATGGTGCCTTAAAAGTTATACCAAATTAATATTGTGCGTAACTATTACTTATTAGGATAAGTAAAAGTATGCCATGACAAATTAAGACATAAAATTATATGCAAAAAATAGGGTACCTGAAATAACGTTCTTACTCATTGGCAAATAATCCTTCGATTGTCACTAGGTAGACAAAACATTTTCTGAATTGCATGTAATTTAAAAAGCAATCTGTGGTCACTTCACTAAACTGCATCACAACAATGAACACCCCCTTTCTTTGCGTATTACCTACTTAAAAAATCAACCGCGCAAGTAATTTCCATCTTGCTTTCTGCAATGCCCACTCATCAAGCCTAAGTACCAAGTCCCCAACTAATAGAAAATCGAGTGCCTACTTACATACGGAATGTGATTAGGTCTTCAATGCCATAATCAGCTCAAAACATGCAAACTAAGCTTATAAATTATGGGTAATTTGAATAATTACGGTCTCAAGATAGGGGTCTATTCGATCACTCGGAAGATATTCCATGAATTAGCATTTCATTACGCTTAGGGTTCATTCGAGTGGTAATTTAGCTGTGTTACCAAAATTAGAGCGATGTTCACCATCTTATTGAAACAAAAACGATATGGCGCTGCCACGCAACAATGTTTGAAAACGTTATATTTAACAAATACCGTTATACCTAACAAACAAAATCTTCGCAAAATCAAACAAACATAGATTATGTTCAATACGATTTAAAATATTTTATAACTGCATTATAGGCTCTATTCACATTTTTGTAAGATATATTTAATTTGTAAGATATTTGACGACACGATTGGCGTAGTGCGCTATAGCACGGTTTCTCGCCTCGATTACCGCAGTGTCCCGGGTTCGATTCCCGGTCGGGTCAATTCAGGAAACGACCTTTTCTGAATTGACTCTGGTCTGGGTGTGCTGGGAGACGCCCCTAGCTTATTTCCTTGTGTGGTACCTCGTAACACAGGGATATTAATCCCTATTTCGAAACCATTACAAGAGGTGTAGGTAGGTAGGTAAGTAGGTGTAGGTGGAGGTGAGATTTATTTAGTTATTTATATCTACAGATGTTTTTAATTCTAAAAAAACATGACAAGGTCTCTTATCTATACTAATATTATGAAGAGGAAAAATTTAATTGTTTACTTGTATTGAATAGGCTTCGAAACTTCAAACAAGACCGAATAGTCCTAGGCAGGCGAAGCGACTGGCGGACAGCCAGTACTTACATAAATATGCCGCACGTTTCTAAAACTATTACTAACTAAAAGAATATCAGTCTTTTCACAATACACTGCGATATACACGCCAAAAATACTAGGAATAAGGAAAAAATTGCGCTTCCATTGTTTAGATTACAAAAAGTTTTGGGATCATTTACGGGGCAAGGTGTACACTTCTACAACAAAGTTCCTAAGGCAATTTGTATGTTACCGCTGCACAGATTCAAAAACCACATAAAGTCTGTTTTGTTAAAAAAGGGGTCACTACCAATGATTACCTTTAGGATAAAATAAGCCTGGGATTTAATCTCTCTGCTCGGTGCGGGATCAGTTCCCTCTTGTAATACTTATTAATTAAATACCGGACTTAAGTGTATTAAAGACTAACAATGTTTATTTTAGGAATTGTATGTTTTAACTTGGTACGGCCTATTGTTTATATTATGTAGCTTTGCTGTAATTGTTGGGTTGTTCTGTTTATTTTTTAATGTTAGAATTTAAGCAGTTTTTTCTTATCAACAAACAAATTGTACTCTACTAACTCGCATTGTAAAACCACAACAAGTTTAAAAGAGTAACTACTGAGTTTCTCGCCGGAGTCGCCGGGTCTTCTCAGTAAGAATCAACTTCTCCGACGCGGTGGTAGAGTCGCATTATCTTTGTATACTGTTTATTTATACATTCATATTATTATTGTATTTATGTCTACTATTTAGTATATTTTTTGACTATTTAAAAGTACTGATGAAGTCGATTTAAATATAGATATTTGAGTTTGAGTATAATCTTATAAATGCGAGTCATTTTTATTACATTAAATTTCACAAAAAACTTCAGTAAAAGCCAAATTAAATTATTTCAAGATATCGGTTCGGCTGTCGGTAATTGTAAAAGGTAGGTACCTAACATTTTACCACTCTGCCTGCATCTACGCTGGGATTGTATATTACAAGAGGATACCAACCAATATACCAACCAATTCTTCATTCATAATTTATGTTATTCATGTAAAATAATATGGCTTTTGGTTTTCAGTGCACAGTGGCTCGTGTTGTTGTAGGTTGGAAGTTGGAACAAACAAAAATCATTTGTTATCAATATGGTGACGATGATTTTTGTTCATATAAATATTGTACGCAATAAACAAACTGTTTTTGTTTATAGTTGGGTAAAGGACGACATCTGCGCATAGTCAAAACTGAACCGTTTTGTAAATTGAAGAGGTATATGTGGGCCGATCCCGGCGGCACTGCAATGCCGGGCCGACCCGTGACGGGAGTGGAGCGAGCCCCGAACATCCCGTCGATTTACAAAAATCAGTTTAATATACTGGTCCCTCAGTGAGGGAACTTTCAGATATTAAGCTGAAAAGAACTGATACTACACTTTGATCCTAGACAAAAGGTAGGGATGTGAAAAAATAATCAATTCAAAAAAAAAATTAAGATTTTTTACAATAAAAATCGATTTTAATAAGCGATTTTAATATTGCATATAATCGATTAATAATCGAATATTTTAAATCGATTTTTCGTTCACCACACTCCGACATTTAAGTCTTTCCAGAGCGCCAATTACTGAATCACTATTAGGTACATTAACGCCCTTGAGCATTGTCCAACGTCAACAAGTTCGGCCGTTGATGATGTCGAAAACGATGACATTTGGGAAACCCATAAAAATTGTTTGTGGAGACTATGAGAACCTCTCAAAGTCACAGTCCCACGTCTTTATTCTTAATTAATGAAACTGTGATAAATACAATATTTTAGCGTTTCTTTTAAATTATTTTAAAAAATGAACAAAAATCGATTATTTTTGTCAAATATATAGTTTTTTTTTAATTTACGTTACGTACCTACGGATTTCTGTTTTTTTGTATTATTGTAATACTTAAGTTTGATGTTATTCTAATTATAATGCTAAAACTTTAAGTTGTAAAAATACAAAAATCGATTATTTAGAAAAAAACGTTTTTTTTTAAAAGTAAAATCGATTATTGATCCGTATATTTTTCATGCTAAAAAAACAATAGATTAATTATTAATCGATTTTTTATGTAGAATGTCACATCCCTACCAACAAAAGGCCTGATAAGCGATGTCAATAGTGAAGAATTCGGCTGGGGTCATGAAACGAAGAAAAATCTTAACACCGTCGACAAGAAGGCTAGAGACTAAGGAGAGATAACTCCCTGGAAAGGGTTGGACTAAATCCGTATCCCACAGTGACGCATGCGCATTACGCTTCTTTGCCGCGATCCTCGCGAAGTGTCAAAATTGGTCAACACAACCTCGAAAAACAACAACTGTCGCACGTGACACCGTTCAAAACAAAACCATGTGACCATGAAATGACAAATAGCTGCCGCTGCACATGCGCAATACAGCGTTTTGCCCGGCACAGAGTATACGACTTTCGGCCCTCGAAAGCTTACCCCCACTTCGGGAGTTATCTCTCCTTAGTTTCTAGCCTTCTTGACCGTCGACTAGCCCGAGGGCTGTAGCTGAATGTGCGAGTGACATCTGACATGCGTCATTGGTATTTACACGCGGCCGTGACTGGCACGATGACACCTTTTAGCGTGCGACAGCCGTTTTTTAGGAATAATTGCTTCATGCGTTGATAGAGGGCGCTGCTTCGCTATACGTGACTGCGCTTGAAAGCTAGTAACGCTATTAAATTTAGCACAATGCATGTTTTCCTTTCTTAATGTACACGTGCACTGAAATATTAGCACAAAGTCAATTACACGATACAATGAACGATTTTTTAAGTTACCGCTTGATGGTATTCGTAAAAATTATCAAATCTTAAATAAAAAAAGACCACCTATTTAATTTATTTTTGTCCGGAAAGTATGCTATTATGTACAGCTTTACTGTTATTTATCATTTTTATTTAAATATATTAGTAAATAAGCTATCTAAAATACCTGTATCTACGTTCCGCTCTACCAGTAACACTTCTTCTTCTTTCCACTGCCCTGGTTATAAGTAATACTATTTCTTAAGGTGGTTCGCGCTAAATACTATTAGATATGCCTTGATATTTGCGCAGGGACTTATTTAGGGATACTCATTTTCGCAAAACCAATAAAAAATGAAGCTAATGAACGTAGTGGTCGAGCTAACCCTAAGCAGCGAGTTCAGCGACATCCTATCAAACTATGCACAACTGTGATGTTGGACCTTATTGCATTATAGCATGCTCGTCCGTCGCGCACTGGTGACAACATAATGCGCCTAATGCCATGGTAGATGTCGTTGGCAAATTCAGCTGCAACTCGAGGGCTAGTCGGCGATGTTAAAATTTTTCTCTGTTTCATCACGCCAGCTGGATTGTTCCAGTTTAAAGTAAAGTTCTTGGTACGCGCTAGTAGCAGAAGGCAACCGGAAGAGACTGGACGCGCAACAGGCGCTCACTCTTCGGACCATACTCGACGCCCCACGTTATGTAAGAAATGACGCGATACGAAGAGACCTGGAAATAGAAACCCTGGGCGAATTTATAGGTCGCCTAGCTACCCAGATGTTCGGCAGGGCGGCAAAGTCGCACCACCCGCACATCCGCAGCCTCGCCCCATACCACGCACGCCCGCCGGACAGAAAGGCGCTACCGCGCGACCTAATCCGCCCAGATGACCCAGCTCCAGCTGCCAGCTCGCAGGCACACGCCTCGCTGGCGGCCCGAGCCACCCCCCCGGATTGACCAACACGGCGCAGCGTTGGCTCGTGGGCGCAAGCCTCGCCAGCGCTGCAAGAAGACGCACAACACCACTAGCCTAGGCCTCGCTAGTGGCACCCCCACGACCCAGCTGTTTCAACAACTGGCGACTGAAACCACTGCAGGGGGCCATTGCCCCGACCGGTTTCCCCGACGCCACTCCAGGCGCCGAGAAGACATCTGTTGTAGTTCAAAGTTTAGTATGTGTTATTTTCAGCTTAATATCTGAAAGTTCCCTCACTGAGGGACCTGAGTGCCGAGTGCGAGTTGCAATGAGAGAAGTGAATAACTTCACCATCGCGTATTGCGAGCACGTAAATGTCAAATAGTATGAAACCGAGTCAGCGCCATCTAGCGGCGAATTCGGGCAACATTCAGGCCGCTAGATGGCGCTCACTCGATGCCATACAAATTCGCGTTTTTTTTCTCGCAAACGCGATGGTGAAGTTATTCACTTCTCTCACTGCAACTCGCACTCAGCACTCTGAGTGCCGAGTGCGAGTTGCAGTGAGAGAAGTGAAGTGCTGAGTGCGAGTTGCAGTGAGAGAAGTGAATAACTTCACCATCGCGTTTGCCAAAAACAAAACGCGAATTTGTATGGCATCGGGTGAGCGCCATCTAGCGGCCTTAATGTTGCCCGAATAAGCTGCTAGATGGCGTTGATTCGATTTCATAGTAATTGACATTTACGTGCTCGCAAAACGCGATGGCGAAGTCATTCACGTCTCTCACAGCAACTCGCACTTGGCACTCAGTATATTAAACTGATTTTTGTAAATCGACGGGATGTTCAGGGCTCGCTCCACCCACTCCCGTCACGGGTCGGCCCGGCATTGCAGTGCCGCCGGGATCGTCCCACATATACCTTAATTTTTAATATTATCTAGTTATCTATATCCATGTCCGTCTGATTGTACCATAATTTAATGTATCTGACCCTGGTATCAATGGTTGCTATTGTTACCCGTAATGCATATTCTAACCTACAACATTGAACCACTGTGCACGCACAGTGTGTAAATAGGCCTAATCTTGTACACATGAAACTTCTTTAATAATAATATACTTATTCTTTTACCCCATACCATACCATGAGATGAAGAATTAGCTAGTATCCTCTCGTTAAGCACAAATAATGTACAATCACAGTGTATGGGCTCTGCTCTGCTGTGTTACAATGTTAAGTAGAGGTACCTAGATAGAGGCCAAAACTCACATAATAAAACCATATGTAATCAAATAAGATTGTAGTAAGTACAAACGTTCTAAATCTTCTTCGATAGTCGATAGTTAAACGCTGTGGTAAAGCATTCAAGTATCGTACAACAGCACTAGCGTCTCAAATGAATGTTATAAACTCATAGCAGACGTATTTTTTTAGGATAAAAGGCACACCAGTATTACATAATTAATATAATATTGGACGACACGATTGGCGTAGTGTGCTGTAGCACGGTTTCTCGCCTCGACTTCCGTAGTGTCCCGGATTCGATTCCCGGTCGGGTCAATTCAGGAAACGATATTTTCTGAATTGACTCGGGTCTGGGTGTGCTGGGAGACGCCCCTAGCTTATTTCCTTGTGTGGTACCTCGTAACACAGGGATATAATAATCCCTACTTCGAGACCATTACAAGAGGTGTGTTGTCTGGCGCATATTTATTTATTTATTTATAATTAAAAATGTATATATTCATTAACACATAGTTCTACAGTTATTATGCCAGTTGTACCCAATACGCAATGCGATATTAAAGGTTAAAAAAATTGGCATAAAAAATATATGTAAATCTGGGACAATTTACACCAAGATCATCTAACCCCAAACTAAGCAGAGCTTGTGCTATCGGTGTTAGAGACTGATATACATGCTTAAATATTTCTAAATACATACTTAAATAGATAATAACACCCAGACACGCAACAAACACAATGTTCGTCACATAAATGTTTGTCATGGGTGGGGATGGAACCCACGCCCTCCATAGCTGTGTTTTTGTCCGAAGTGGCGGTGTTTATTAAGCTTCCTTCGCGGTCCTTGCTAGAAACGTCGTCTCGTTATATTATAAAAGCAGAAGGTTTTAGGACAGACCACGCGAATGTAAGACTTAAACAGGTTCACGGTAGTTTCGTCATACTAGAGGTAAAATAAAAAATAAGTTTATTTCGTTAACTAAGTTACATTAGAGCCTCCATTTGAGCAACAAATGCCTGTGTTTAAAGGGTCTGCTCTTCCATCAATATATCCATGCTTTTACAAGGCTGTATGGGAAAACTTATTTTAATAAATATTTTTATGAATATATTTTTTACAGTGTGAGTATTAAATTAATTTATTTTGAGTATCTATCTACCTATTAAGGCAAGTTGAGTTATTATTGTATTTGTTTTGTTTTAATAATACAAGATGTGTGTGTGTGTATATACACACAACAACATGGTCTAGGGATATATAAAACTTCTTTAAATAACTTAAAAAGTACTGGCCTTACAAAACTATTAATGACAGATTATAAAAACATTATTAAGTTCCTTTTTTAAATTTAAATTTGTATATAAAAGGTTTTGTTTTAAGATGAAATTCGCATTCATTAAATTTCTTGCAAAGAAGTAAATCTTCACGAACTTCTAACTTGATTAAAACTCCATAAATTTCTATAAATCTTTGTCAAACGCATCTCCGGTGTTCATTTAATCATGCCACGTAGACACTTGAACAGGAACGAAATGTTAAGAGCAGTGGGCATGATTCAAGCTGGCGCTACCCAAATTGCGGTTTCTGAAGCCATGAGGACCAGTCAGAGCGTTGTACCCAGGCTTTGGTCACGTTATCGTATCACGGGGGAAGTGGTGGAACGGCACCGAGGACCTCAACGCATTACAACACATGTACAGGACCGATTCATAGTAAATGCTGCACGAAGTCAACCAAATGTAACGGCGATGCAATTGGTTCAAAGGCTACAGAGAGAGTATGGTTTGCTGGTAAGCGGTCAAACTATGAGAAGACGACTGCATGAAGTCAACCTACGTGCTCGTAGGCCACTTCGGGTACCAGCGCTAAGGAGAGACAGTCGAGGAAGAAGATTACAATTGCACACGAAAACTGGAACCATTCTCAATGATCACTTGTGCTTTTAACTGATGAATCCAGGTTTGGATTTCATCCTGATTCGCGAAGAGTACGCGTTTGGAGAGAACCTGGACGTTGGAATCGACTGCAGCACCCACAACAAGTTCATGCATATCAAGGTGGCACGATTATGGTTTGGGCAGGAATTCATCTCGGCGGTAGAACGGACCTCGTTTGGATACAAGGCAATATGACTGCTCTAAAATACCGAGATGAGGTGCTAGACCCTGTAATCATGCCCCACAGACAGCAAATGGGACAAAATTTCCAGCTAATGCACGACAATGCCCGTCCACATACGGCGCGTATCGTTATAAGTTGGTTACAACAGCATGATATCCAAGCTTTAGACTGGCCTGCACAATCCCCTGACTTAAATCCTATTAAGCATGCCTGGGATATGCTTCAGAGAAGAGCTCTTAGGAATTTCCCTGAAGATATTGTGCATGACCAGCTTTTCTTGCATCTTAGCAGGACTTGGGACAGTATTCCACAACAGGATATTGACACCCTTGTTTTGAGTATGCAGAACTGCTGCAGATGTGTCAGGAGAATCTTAGGTGGATCCACGGATTGTTAATTTTAAGTTTTCAACAATTTTTATAAAAAAAAATGTTTTGTTTAGGTTTTGATGTTTTAAAAATAAAGTTAAGATTGAAATTTTGTCTAAGTTTTTCCTCTTCTTCTAAGTTATTTTTAAATTTAACTTTATCTAAAAGTTTATTTATCAGATTAGATAGGCTATTAAACAAGGTTTATTTTAATGTGTAGGTGTCTTAGCAAAAAGTTAATAATATTTTAGTTATTTAATTTTAGTTATGTGTGTGTACGTGTGGATATATGTGTGTGTGCGTGCGTGTGTATGTGGATTTTCATTATAATCTCAAAAAAGCTAAAAGCTCTAATGTTAAGTCAACAAAACCTACGGCTTTCCCGCTTTAACATACCTACATACAATCAAGTGCCTATCTATATGGATAAATGGATATTGATTAGGCCGTCAAGACCCTAATCATCAAAACATGCGCACTAAGCTGATGATTAAAGGGTAATTTTAATTATGTTCTCAAGATGGGGTATATTGGATCACTCGGAAGGAATTGCATAAATTAGCATTTCAATCAAGGGTATTTCCCCATTGTTTACTCGCAGAAACTTTTAGCTCCCTCGTTCATAAAAACAAAATCGGTACTACACTACATCACTCTTTAGCTAATGCTGGGTTCTGCTGCCACTTTTAGGATAGGTAACTTAATATTATAATAACTTAAAACCTAAACTGACTGAGTTTTTACGAATAAATAAATTAGTATTTGGTTTGTTTGTATTATGCGTGCCACTGGGCAAGTTGTTGTAAGGTTGAAACAACGACGTTAACGTTAACGAGTTCTAGATTGTTTCTAAAGGTCACCATTATGGTCAGACTATTACCACCACACCTGAGTACTTACTTGTTACTTGATTCAAACGAAATGTTCAAGTAATTATTGTCATATGTGGGCCGACCCGGCGGCACTGCAATGCCGGGCCGACCCGTGACGGGAGTGGAGCGAGCCCCGAACATCCCGTCGATTTACAAAAATCAGTTTAATATACTGGTCCCTCAGTGAGGGAACTTTCAGATATTAAGCTGAAAAGAACAGATACTACACTTTGATCTTAGCCAAAAGGCCGAGAAGCGATGCCAATATTGAAAAATTCGGCTGGGGTGATGAAACAGATTTTTTTTTAACATCGTCGACTAGAGAGAAGCCGTTCCTGAATTCTCCGACGACACCTAACATGCGCTGTTGGTACTATGTTCTGGCGCTATTGGACAAACGCGGAATAAGCATCTCATAGCCACAGCACATCTGAAAACATCAAGCATGCTCGCGCCAATGCAGCGCCACCTATCCAAACCTGTAGACATTATTATGAACTGAACAAGTTTCTCATCACCACGTGAAACTTAGTTCCGCAGTTCCACTGTTAGTTAACCCCTTCCTGCTGCATATAATTTTGTATTCTTATGCTAAAAAATATACCATAGATTGACGTACATATTTTCGGCAAAAAATACAAAAAGAAAATGATTAAAAAATGAATTAATCTATGATTCATATACTTATAGTATCTACAATATGCATTTTTTTGAAATATGCAAGTTTTAAATCGTCAGATTATATACCCGTTTACTTATTTTCTGAGCTACCACGACAAAAAAATTTGAATATTACCAAAAACCTAAAGGTACAAATATGGCACCCGATGCAGCTAGGGTTAAAACCTGTGTGGTGCTAGTTAGAGTATAACAATCTCTAGACTAGAAATTTTATGTCTGTGAGTCAAACAAGTAAGTCTCTTTTTAGAGCAGATGTTTTGAGTTCATTTTAAATACTTAAATGAATAGTGTATTTTTCCATTTATTATGATGTACTACTTATGTGAACTTTTCTGATCTGGAACTACCAAAGAGCACAGTGGAACTACTTGAAACGTTGCCATATTTGCCGCCAGGCTCCAGCAACCAGGTGATTAAAAAATGTAAATGTGTGTTTTTTATAATTCTCAAGATAATGGGTAGAGGGTTGTTTGGGGAAGGTTTTATAAATAAAAGTCAGGATTCAAATAAAAGCTTAGCTTTATTACTCGTTATAGTCACGAAGAAACATCCCTCACTGGTATCAACAAGTCTCCATGCTGACATTGCTAGTAGAGATACAACTTACGTTTCACCGTATTTCGAATACTCATCGATTAATTTTGAATAATTTTGAACAACAGATTTAGAACCGCCAATTTTATACCAATATACGAACGCAATTTGTAACAATCCTCGGGTAGGAACCCGTGGATTAAAATTTTGATATTTTTTTTTATCTTCCACATTAACTCCACTTTAATGCCTAATACACCAAACAGTGGTTAGATCCTAAACATTCACGGACAAAGACACACGCTCGTTAAATTATAAGCATTATGACAATGTGATATTATATTAGTGTATAAGTATTGTTGTAGTATTAAGAACCGTAATAATTAATGCGTAGTTAGGTTAGGTTAGTTTTTGTGACATTAGGTATGACTTGTCTGAGGCCCACAGATTACAATAGTGACCCGCTAGTAGCCATTCTAGACAAATACCAAGGAATCGTTTACAATTTTTTCACTTTTCACCTTAAACTTGCTTTTAAATTTATCTTTTTTACATCCAGAACCATATAAACATCTTTGAGTTATTTATATATTTTTTTATCTATATAAACACTGCCTGCGACGCCGGCCCGCCATTTGCCACTCACTTTTTATTTACAAATGGTTAATGCTCCTAAACGTTTAATATCCGACGCTATTCTTAAAATTAAATACAAAAAACGCATGACATTCTAAATTTACCTAATGCTCTTTTTGTCATTGCTAAAATTTACGAAATTTTGACCTTTACACCAACTTTAGAAATATTCAATACAAAAATACTCTTTTTGAATAAAATTTTATACACGAGTCATTATATCGTAGGCAGTGTGCAGGCCGGAAGCGCAGGCGCATCGAAAGAAAAGCTTTGAGCCTCGTAAACCTTAATATCATGAAATTTGTACTAAATATATCGTAACGAGCGGACGCGGGCTCCTATCACTTAGCCGAAATGCGAGGATACCGAAACGACGCCTAAACACTAGTTAAATTTAATTTTTATGACTGTCTCTATTATGTCCGCTACTACAGCGGCACACTGGGCTCAGTCCTATCGCAGCGGACAAAATATTAAAAGTTAAATCCTAAAATAATTTCGTTATTTTTTCAAATTTTGTCACTAATTTTATCACTGGTGTCCGCATCCGCTAGTCGTAGTTTACAAATATATTAAATAAATAGCTACAACAGTAGACTGTAGCTCACAAAACAAATTGAACAAAAGACACACAAAAGTACAAAATGAACGTGTATCGCTGTTACGAATGAAGACCACAAGGATATTAACAATAATTAATACAATTACTTTCGAATACAAAATTATGAACGCTTTCTTTCGATCGCTTGGGCTCCTATTGTTTGTATTGTGTAGTGGTGCAAGTTGTTGTAGGTTGGAACAAAAAAATATGTCCCTGTTAAATTAATTTAACGAGTTCTAGATTGTTTCTAAAGGTCACCATTATGGTCAGACTATTACCACCACACCTGAGTACTTACTTGTTACTTGATTCAAACGAAATGTTCAAGTAATTATTGTCTTATGTGGGCCGATCCCGGTCACTGCCATGCCGGGCCGACCCGTGACGGGAGTGGAGCGAGCCCCGAACATCCCGTCGATTTACAAAAATCAGTTTAATATACTGGTCCCTCAGTGAGGGAACTTTCAGATATTAAGCTGAAAAGAACAGATACTACACTTTGATCTTAGCCAAAAGGCCGAGAAGCGATGCCAATATTGAAAAATTCGGCTGGGGTGATGAAACAGATTTTTTTTTAACATCGTCGACTAGAGAGAAGCCGTTCCTGAATTCTCCGACGACACCTAACATGCGCTGTTGGTACTATGTTCTGGCGCTATTGGACAAACGCGGAATAAGCATCTCATAGCCACAGCACATCTGAAAACATCAAGCATGCTCGCGCCAATGCAGCGCCACCTATCCAAACCTGTAGACATTATTATGAACTGAACAAGTTTCTCATCACCACGTGAAACTTAGTTCCGCAGTTCCACTGTTAGTTAACCCCTTCCTGCTGCATATAATTTTGTATTCTTATGCTAAAAAATATACCATAGATTGACGTACATATTTTCGGCAAAAAATACAAAAAGAAAATGATTAAAAAATGAATTAATCTATGATTCATATACTTATAGTATCTACAATATGCATTTTTTTGAAATATGCAAGTTTTAAATCGTCAGATTATATACCCGTTTACTTATTTTCTGAGCTACCACGACAAAAAAATTTGAATATTACCAAAAACCTAAAGGTACAAATATGGCACCCGATGCAGCTAGGGTTAAAACCTGTGTGGTGCTAGTTAGAGTATAACAATCTCTAGACTAGAAATTTTATGTCTGTGAGTCAAACAAGTAAGTCTCTTTTTAGAGCAGATGTTTTGAGTTCATTTTAAATACTTAAATGAATAGTGTATTTTTCCATTTATTATGATGTACTACTTATGTGAACTTTTCTGATCTGGAACTACCAAAGAGCACAGTGGAACTACTTGAAACGTTGCCATATTTGCCGCCAGGCTCCAGCAACCAGGTGATTAAAAAATGTAAATGTGTGTTTTTTATAATTCTCAAGATAATGGGTAGAGGGTTGTTTGGGGAAGGTTTTATAAATAAAAGTCAGGATTCAAATAAAAGCTTAGCTTTATTACTCGTTATAGTCACGAAGAAACATCCCTCACTGGTATCAACAAGTCTCCATGCTGACATTGCTAGTAGAGATACAACTTACGTTTCACCGTATTTCGAATACTCATCGATTAATTTTGAATAATTTTGAACAACAGATTTAGAACCGCCAATTTTATACCAATATACGAACGCAATTTGTAACAATCCTCGGGTAGGAACCCGTGGATTAAAATTTTGATATTTTTTTTTATCTTCCACATTAACTCCACTTTAATGCCTAATACACCAAACAGTGGTTAGATCCTAAACATTCACGGACAAAGACACACGCTCGTTAAATTATAAGCATTATGACAATGTGATATTATATTAGTGTATAAGTATTGTTGTAGTATTAAGAACCGTAATAATTAATGCGTAGTTAGGTTAGGTTAGTTTTTGTGACATTAGGTATGACTTGTCTGAGGCCCACAGATTACAATAGTGACCCGCTAGTAGCCATTCTAGACAAATACCAAGGAATCGTTTACAATTTTTTCACTTTTCACCTTAAACTTGCTTTTAAATTTATCTTTTTTACATCCAGAACCATATAAACATCTTTGAGTTATTTATATATTTTTTTATCTATATAAACACTGCCTGCGACGCCGGCCCGCCATTTGCCACTCACTTTTTATTTACAAATGGTTAATGCTCCTAAACGTTTAATATCCGACGCTATTCTTAAAATTAAATACAAAAAACGCATGACATTCTAAATTTACCTAATGCTCTTTTTGTCATTGCTAAAATTTACGAAATTTTGACCTTTACACCAACTTTAGAAATATTCAATACAAAAATACTCTTTTTGAATAAAATTTTATACACGAGTCATTATATCGTAGGCAGTGTGCAGGCCGGAAGCGCAGGCGCATCGAAAGAAAAGCTTTGAGCCTCGTAAACCTTAATATCATGAAATTTGTACTAAATATATCGTAACGAGCGGACGCGGGCTCCTATCACTTAGCCGAAATGCGAGGATACCGAAACGACGCCTAAACACTAGTCAAATTTAATTTTTATAACTGTCTCTATTATGTCCGCTACTACAGCGGCACACTGGGCTCAGTCCTATCGCAGCGGACAAAATATTAAAAGTTAAATCCTAAAATAATTTCGTTATTTTTTCAAATTTTGTCACTAATTTTATCACTGGTGTCCGCATCCGCTAGTCGTAGTTTACAAATATATTAAATAAATAGCTACAACAGTAGACTGTAGCTCACAAAACAAATTGAACAAAAGACACACAAAAGTACAAAATGAACGTGTATCGCTGTTACGAATGAAGACCACAAGGATATTAACAATAATTAATACAATTACTTTCGAATACAAAATTATGAACGCTTTCTTTCGATCGCTTGGGCTCCTATTGTTTGTATTGTGTAGTGGTGCAAGTTGTTGTAGGTTGGAACAAAAAAATATGTCCCTGTTAAATTAATTTAACGAGTTCTAGATTGTTTCTAAAGGTCACCATTATGGTCAGACTATTACCACCACACCTGAGTACTTACTTGTTACTTGATTCAAACGAAATGTTCAAGTAATTATTGTCTTATGTGGGCCGATCCCGGTCACTGCCATGCCGGGCCGACCCGTGACGGGAGTGGAGCGAGCCCCGAACATCCCGTCGATTTACAAAAATCAGTTTAATATACTGGTCCCTCAGTGAGGGAACTTTCAGATATTAAGCTGAAAAGAACAGATACTACACTTTGATCTTAGCCAAAAGGCCGAGAAGCGATGCCAATATTGAAAAATTCGGCTGGGGTGATGAAACAGATTTTTTTTTAACATCGTCGACTAGAGAGAAGCCGTTCCTGAATTCTCCGACGACACCTAACATGCGCTGTTGGTACTATGTTCTGGCGCTATTGGACAAACGCGGAATAAGCATCTCATAGCCACAGCACATCTGAAAACATCAAGCATGCTCGCGCCAATGCAGCGCCACCTATCCAAACCTGTAGACATTATTATGAACTGAACAAGTTTCTCATCACCACGTGAAACTTAGTTCCGCAGTTCCACTGTTAGTTAACCCCTTCCTGCTGCATATAATTTTGTATTCTTATGCTAAAAAATATACCATAGATTGACGTACATATTTTCGGCAAAAAATACAAAAAGAAAATGATTAAAAAATGAATTAATCTATGATTCATATACTTATAGTATCTACAATATGCATTTTTTTGAAATATGCAAGTTTTAAATCGTCAGATTATATACCCGTTTACTTATTTTCTGAGCTACCACGACAAAAAAATTTGAATATTACCAAAAACCTAAAGGTACAAATATGGCACCCGATGCAGCTAGGGTTAAAACCTGTGTGGTGCTAGTTAGAGTATAACAATCTCTAGACTAGAAATTTTATGTCTGTGAGTCAAACAAGTAAGTCTCTTTTTAGAGCAGATGTTTTGAGTTCATTTTAAATACTTAAATGAATAGTGTATTTTTCCATTTATTATGATGTACTACTTATGTGAACTTTTCTGATCTGGAACTACCAAAGAGCACAGTGGAACTACTTGAAACGTTGCCATATTTGCCGCCAGGCTCCAGCAACCAGGTGATTAAAAAATGTAAATGTGTGTTTTTTATAATTCTCAAGATAATGGGTAGAGGGTTGTTTGGGGAAGGTTTTATAAATAAAAGTCAGGATTCAAATAAAAGCTTAGCTTTATTACTCGTTATAGTCACGAAGAAACATCCCTCACTGGTATCAACAAGTCTCCATGCTGACATTGCTAGTAGAGATACAACTTACGTTTCACCGTATTTCGAATACTCATCGATTAATTTTGAATAATTTTGAACAACAGATTTAGAACCGCCAATTTTATACCAATATACGAACGCAATTTGTAACAATCCTCGGGTAGGAACCCGTGGATTAAAATTTTGATATTTTTTTTTATCTTCCACATTAACTCCACTTTAATGCCTAATACACCAAACAGTGGTTAGATCCTAAACATTCACGGACAAAGACACACGCTCGTTAAATTATAAGCATTATGACAATGTGATATTATATTAGTGTATAAGTATTGTTGTAGTATTAAGAACCGTAATAATTAATGCGTAGTTAGGTTAGGTTAGTTTTTGTGACATTAGGTATGACTTGTCTGAGGCCCACAGATTACAATAGTGACCCGCTAGTAGCCATTCTAGACAAATACCAAGGAATCGTTTACAATTTTTTCACTTTTCACCTTAAACTTGCTTTTAAATTTATCTTTTTTACATCCAGAACCATATAAACATCTTTGAGTTATTTATATATTTTTTTATCTATATAAACACTGCCTGCGACGCCGGCCCGCCATTTGCCACTCACTTTTTATATACAAATGGTTAATGCTCCTAAACGTTTAATATCCGACGCTATTCTTAAAATTAAATACAAAAAACGCATGACATTCTAAATTTACCTAATGCTCTTTTTGTCATTGCTAAAATTTACGAAATTTTGACCTTTACACCAACTTTAGAAATATTCAATACAAAAATACTCTTTTTGAATAAAATTTTATACACGAGTCATTATATCGTAGGCAGTGTGCAGGCCGGAAGCGCAGGCGCATCGAAAGAAAAGCTTTGAGCCTCGTAAACCTTAATATCATGAAATTTGTACTAAATATATCGTAACGAGCGGACGCGGGCTCCTATCACTTAGCCGAAATGCGAGGATACCGAAACGACGCCTAAACACTAGTCAAATTTAATTTTTATAACTGTCTCTATTATGTCCGCTACTACAGCGGCACACTGGGCTCAGTCCTATCGCAGCGGACAAAATATTAAAAGTTAAATCCTAAAATAATTTCGTTATTTTTTCAAATTTTGTCACTAATTTTATCACTGGTGTCCGCATCCGCTAGTCGTAGTTTACAAATATATTAAATAAATAGCTACAACAGTAGACTGTAGCTCACAAAACAAATTGAACAAAAGACACACAAAAGTACAAAATGAACGTGTATCGCTGTTACGAATGAAGACCACAAGGATATTAACAATAATTAATACAATTACTTTCGAATACAAAATTATGAACGCTTTCTTTCGATCGCTTGGGCTCCTATTGTTTTAATTTGACAATTTGTTCATCCAAACAATTGGGCGTTCGAGCTCATCTTACTTAATTATTATTAAGCGTCGGCAGTATTTGTATTAAGACATCCTAATAGTATATCCGTGCTCAGTTTTTGTCAGTTTATATATTCAGATATTATTATAAACGAATGATACTTATTTCATAACTACCTAATTTTTCAGCATTTCCCTTATTGAATTTTTCTCACGTATAGAAAAGTTGATACAGCTATTTGGTACACCTAAATGTTTTCTAATTTCCAAAAATGAAATGCTACATATAATAGAGTCTATTACAATTTCGAGAATTTAGGAACCATAATACCCAAACGTGAAACCAAATACATTCTACATATATTGTTTTTTATTTATAATTAATTTTGAAAATAATTACATTTTTATTCCATTTTACAGTTATAATCCAAACACTCTTAGACGGATTCGAATATACTAAAAATGTAAAGCAAAAACATTAGATACAACTTTTGAACACAAATAAACTATGATCTTAATACGAATTTTAAAACAATAAGAACTGACGTCGCCGAAAGGGCAATTTTAATTAATCTACATACATATTAAATAGATACAAACATGAGCTTTAAAGTCAACACCGAATTTTGTACTTTTTCTGTGGGATAGCCCCCATGATCACCGTGGACTAAATACTTCGATGTTTTATACTCGAGTCTTTACATTAATTTAGAAAAATTGTCAACCCATAACTTACAAATATCGAATAGTTTTAAATCGGCTAGATCGCAATTTTATCCATTGTGGTCTTGTAGCTGTTGCACAGTGAATCACTCAAGTATAAAATCCGGACTAAAATATTTTTTAATAAAAAAAGTATTTGAATATACAAAAGTTTCCTTAATACTTTTTTAATCTTGCCTGAACATATAGTCAAAACATTAACGGCTCCAAGTATCTGCAAATTACGGCATGTCGGTTGAATACTGTTGATGGGAAATCAATACATTTCTATTGTAATATGTGTTGTGTAGCCTGCGTTAACACTTCTATTAGATATGGAGAAATCTATGGAGAGATCGGAATAACGGATACATTACTTACTATACAAGGAATTAAGTATATGGTAGTTGGCAATTTAGAGCTAAGAAGACGAGTTTGGTGCGCTCAAACTACGTTCGCTAGGTTCTTTAACAAATCTTAACTCTAACTGTTCTTTTGAAGGTATTTAATTTCAAATGTAGTCAATTCCATTTCTCAATTCGAACGTTTATCCTTTCTGAAATGGTTAGGAGTCACATTTTAGTCTGTGCGTAGTGTTGCTTCTTAGTTCTAAAGTGCCATTGTCTATGGTACGGGTAAAACAAACAACATTGGTAACATAACACAATCGTAACGTAACATGGAACGCTGCTCGATCTTGAATAACCCCTGCGGCGACTGCGTACCTACATACTTTCCAACCGTGTCGCGATAACAGGAAAATTAACCCGGGCTATTGCTGAGAGTGTGTGGCTGGTCTGTGGCCATCTTCGCATCAGCTCGAAATTTGAATTCCGAACTGCGAAAGTGACCGGGAAAATTTAGAACAAAAAACCGGTTTATCCAACTGGGGGGGAGGCTGCATGTCTTCTACTATGAATATGTGTCGATGTCTGAGAAAAATGATCCGTATCTCTCTTTCTTACCTAACCTGAACGCTATTCTAAGCACACCAGTCGACGCCTGGTCCATCCTAAACTGAGGTACCCTTATATTATCGTAATAGATCAAATGGTTACAAATAAAACGATAACAAACGTGTAATATTAAATAAAAAATGCTTACACTTGCTTAGCTAAAACCGGCCGTCCGCCCTGCGCGGGTACGTAATCGAAACTCAAGATGGCATAATGTTTGTACTATCTTGCAAAACAATTGTAAATATCCCATGTTCTATTGTGCCTTAATTAATACCGTTAGCGCTAAGATAGTTATCGATTTATCTCTTCTGTATTAAAACTATCGTATTATGTACACATCGCTATAAATCTCTGTACAATCTATCTTATCGGTTATATCTATTTGAGAAGCGAAACAATATTATATTTTTGCGTTCTGTGAAACTTAGGATGGAAACTGAAAGTGTTTCCGCGTGGCGGGGATGACGGCCGGCATCTACATGTTATAACAAATACATCGAGACATGCGGTTTCGCTCGGGCTTGCCTTCTTAAATTATGCTAAATGCTACCTACTCCTACTCTCGCCTGTCTCCCTTACTCGCGCTTCCAAAGATTAGAAGACAAGCGACGAGCGTATCGCGCTACATATATCTACGAATCAAACTAATTATTCTTCTATAGTATAATAGTAAGTGTGTGTATGTATACTGATTGTTCGTATTGTGAACTGTAGCGTGCGCGAGGCGGGGCGGAGTGCGGGCGCCCGGGGGGCCTCAGGTGGGCAGCTAGTTCTGTTGAGGGCCCGTTTGTATTCATTTCTAATTATTTCGTAAAAAAGAAACTTTTTTGAAGGCACTTCTGATCGGACGAGGTGGCCCAGTGCAATTTGTGGGTGAACTGATGAATGCCAAAGAGTGGAGCTGGAATTTTGCGGCTTTAAGATTCAAGAGGAATTCGGTCTATTGATATGTACTGCCTTCAACTATTGTGCCTGTTTGGATTGCGGTACAAATGTCTATTGTGTAGATAGCCACCGAAGGCGCCCGCCTGCGGAGCGCGCGCGTCACCACTACTAGAAAATTAATCCCCAGTTTTAAAAATTTCGTAAATGTAATATCCATACAAATAATACTTACTATGCTAAAGTACTGTTTTTATTTGATTACTTTTGAATTATTGATAAACTTAATCTGTATGCCGAAATGTATTTAAATTAAAACAACATGGTGTGACGCTCCGCACTCGTAAGGTGTCGTTATGCTATGCCCACGCATAATATCGGGAAATAGTATTTTATCTAACGAATAAACTTAACCCTATACTCGGAGCGAGGTTGGCTCGCGTACCCGAATTAACCGAATATTGTGATCCGAACATTGCCGAAATATTGAAAATACAACAAAAGATGTTTACCTTAACTTCAACGAAAGATGTTTAACTTTTTGGAATTTGGTGACTGAATTATCTTTATTACTATTGAAAATTCTTCTGCACGAACTTAAAACTGGCTATCAGTATAAAAATAATCTTTAAAATCTTTGTTTGTGGATCGAAAAATAACCCTGCTCTATTGTACTAATTACTATGGTTAACGTTAATTATTCCTAAAATAATTATGATGAGGTAAAGATTGACAATTTTTGGCCACACGGGGTGGGCCAGAGAACGCAAACACTACGAGGATCAAGACCAACAAAACATGCTCCAAAGGATGTGGAAATAAAGGATAAAACAAAATAAAAACAACAAAACATTCAAAACTTAAGCAATTAATATATTAATCGTTTTTCTTCTTAGAGAATAAATCAATAAATGATTTTAGATATACACAACTATAAAAACCATTTAAGATAATACTTAATAATAATATAATAATAATTATATATAGCGAAATATATTATGTGCAGAAATAAAATTCTAGGTGACTTAAATTTTCTCTTACTCGTATAACCTAATGAATTTCCTAGCAGAGCGCGGGCGCTGGCGCAGAGCCGCGCCACGCCTCTCGACTTCCAACGTTCATTCAAATTTTAATAATTTAATTTAACTTTTTTATCAATAATTTTGAATCTGAAGGCCTAAATGCGAGTGTCGTAAAATTTTGGTGTGCGAAACAATCGTCCAATGAATTTGTTCCAAAAAGTTTTTCATGCCGAAACATGTGCGTCGAGACGAGGTGGCGCTCACTCCAACTGTTCGAGAAAGTTCGGTGACTTAAAGTACTCTGGCACGGGGTCGTCAAGCCGGGAGATCACCTTGTAGATAGACTTCTTCCAGCTCTGCTCCGCGTCCTTGCCGCCCTGAATCGCGCGGAAGAACTCGCGGAGTGTCTGCTCAACGACGTATCTGAAGTTGGGCGGGACCTGAAACGGGAAAAACACGTTAGATTAAGAACAACTCCAAACTCAAAATTTGATAATCAAAAGCCTCTTATTCAAAATTCAGTCCTGGGGCCTTATCGCTTATATCTAGTCAATTTAATTTCCTAAACTGAGCTTAAGTGAGCAATTTTTTCAGTAAATATCCAGCCTAGAAAATGTTAGTGCCAGGTAACCGCTGACTGGCTTGAAATGAAAGAACAAATTACGATATTGCACGCAACGGTCTGTTTAGTGAATGAACTTGACTAGTTATAAAGGATAATAAGGCCCTTGAGTAATACTTAATTTCAAAAATACGACGCTAATTTCAAGCTTCTAATCATTAAACTTCAACTGTGCAAATACGTATCCTCGAGTTCTTTGGGCACGTAAGCCGTAACGAGGACTCCATAGAACGATTTGTAGTGCTAGGGAAAGTCGAAAGCAAAAGATCTCGCGGGCGCTCCCCGACACGGTGGACAGACCTTAGTCAGGTCGGTGACGCACTCCGGCATCAACGATTGCTTCCACTCCGCCAAACATAGAGCTGCATGGCGAAGCATCGCGAAATCGGCGATGGCACAACAATCGGCTAATATTGTATGACCACGACCACTCTGTCAAGAGTGAACGACTAAGAAGAGAAGAGGAATCATTAAACTAAGAAAATATTTGTCAAAGTCTTACTTCTCTCACCTCAATGTGGTTATTCCTGTTGTAATGCAGGTTGAGCACCCTGTACAGCTCCGAGTCTCCAGCGACGTGGATGTCCTCTGCTGTCTTCAGGCCCTCGCTAATCGCTTGCCGCGCGTACTTCTCCATCTGGATGTAGTAGAACTCCCTGCGAAAATGAAAAGGTGAAGTTTAAAATCTGTATTGAATTTAAGTGCTGTGCACTATTGACCTTAGAATTCACCGTGTTTTGTTTCACCACGAAAGTAATAAAATTATTCAAACAGATTAATTTTTTTGCCGCTGAATACCGCGTAAGCATAAGCTAGAATCTCCCTAAAACGTTTCAAATTCAGAATAGTGTTTTCTGCAGAAATTAACAACAAAACCTTAGTAATTACTTATTAATCATAAATTTAATAAGTAATACTAACTGAAATAAAAAGTTAAACAATGGTTTTTTAGGTTTTCAACTTATGCGTTTCAAGTTGAGACTATGAGCGCCACCTATTGAATTTAAGTTCCCTATTTTTGAAATGTATGAGATTGACTTTCTATGTTTTGTTATATTTTCTGTGGCATAAGTGACGTTGCCCTAAAATGGCTACTAATGAAGAACACTCTTATCAATCTACATGTCATGCCGTCTGTGTATACCGCGTGACTCTTCACGCCACAATTGAAATAAAAAGCACTCGAAATCCGCCGAGAGCGGGAAAGGATTTGATTAGCCTTTTTCGCTCTTCGCTTGCCGTGTCGCATCGCTCCGCATCTTCGCTCGCTTCGCTTACGAGAGCGAATCGAGAGTCTCGCGAGGCTAATTACTTACGAGTTCGCATTCAGACAGGCTAATTCGGTTTTTCACGTTTCTGCTAGTAAGCGTAGTTGCAGTTCTAGGGTTTGCGCGATGAGAGCAGATATTATTTAGCATCGCATAATATTTTGAAATTGACGTTTAGGTACAGGCGAAATCATTGGTTTTTTCCAATAATGTGAGTAAAATCTTAGCTTATTACTAATCCGCCAGATGAGACGACTGATTATTGTGATATTTTGGAAATGAATAATGATAGTATATAGGAAGAAATTTTATTCAGATGAAAAGTAATAATTTGATGGAGCAGTTACATGTGAATCCATCATCCAGCCGTTTATATAGGTAAAAGGCGTAATAGACCACACTAAAATCAGAAGGAATTGAACAGAAGTTAACATCTTGTGAGTTAATTCGAAAAAATTAAAGAAATAAATCTCATACATTCAAATGAAACAACTTTACGGATTTTACTCGCGAAATTGTTTGCGTGAATATAAGCAAATAATATTTTATACATTCGTAAAGAAACATTATTATATTAAAAAATGTTTATATTTTAACGTATTTGTTGATGTAGCCCTGGTTGAAGTTGAAATTCACAACTTCATAAACTAAAAAAAAAAGATTTAACTTATTAGGTAATCCTTTGGTAATGAAGGTTGCAAATAATCACGTATTGTTGTTTACAAAAATTTCAACGTAAAACTGATCGACTACTAAATTACGGAATACCCAGTTATCAATCGACAAGGCTCATCTCTAAGCCACTTGCGAGAAAAAGAGCCACTGCAACCTCTCACTCGCACACCGAGGGTTTCTATTATTTTTTAATTGGCACTCTGCGCGAGATTGCAGCCTTACTAATTGAGTAAGTAAATGAAGTGTCTAAATAATTAGATGTCTTTTTGGCTGGCACGGGAGGCTGTCGCACCACTGTGCGCTTCACACACTCACAAACACTTCTGACTATAATTGGGACCGCTAAGTGATGAATATTAAGATTAGATCACGGCTCGTTAAGTGTTTTCATATGTTACATATAATGTCTTTAATTTTGATAGTGATTTTCGAGCAGATGTTCACATTTCATGACGTTGTAAGTGGATTTATGAATAAAGCGCTGCGATCAAGTGTCTTACGCTGTGATTATTATTTTGATAACTTTTTTATTATGTGATAATAATATAATGGCATCAAGGGTTTGATCCAAAAAAAGGAAAATATATTCAGTTCAGTTGTATTTATACCGCATTGTGCAAGTAACTTAATTTATAACTGCTTTTCCTTTGCACAAATTAAATGATTTTGAATTCAATATAGCTGTTTTCCTTATGCTGTTGTTGGGAGAAATCGTTGCCGTTTCAGCGATGCTTATCTTCCCTGTAACTGTGACGCTATTTGTAAGCAGTTGGCGTAAGGCAACCCACATCGAACTCATGCGGGCTGAGGTGAAATGACATTCGCTAAAAGAATCAGACCTTTGAATACTTACTCAAAAGTCCCCTAGTATAATAGAAATATGTACTTAGTTAGACCCTTAATCGTGAAAACGTAGGCAATAAGTATTTCCTGCCTGAGAGCGACTGAAGGCTACAAAAGCGTTTAAACTAATGTTTAAAAAAACATTGTAACAGTGTTTGAGATTATAATAATAGTTTTTAACAATTAAATAATCTAGAAAAGTTTTAAATCTATTGTCCGTAATTTTGGCGGTAAAACTGTATTGTTCTAAGATATCATTTTTCGTTAGAAAAAAATACCTCAGGTATTTAGGCAACATGATTGACATCGTCTTAGAAAATCAAATGTTCATTAACAATTAATTTGATTTGTTACTGTGAATCTTATTGTCGCGGCCAAAAACCGTTGCTGTGGGAATCAGCTGTTTCTTTGGACTTTAGAAAAAGTTCACACACTACCCTTAACGTATTTTATTTGGCAAATTTAAATAAAACTAATTTTAAACTCAACCTCACTGCCTTTAAGATACAAATTCGCACTTGCTCATGTTAAAGTTATCTTAAGCTGCAAAAGAGTCACAATAGCGAATTGCTAAACAGGTGATACGTGTAGCGAGGTATTTTGAACTTTATTTGGGAGACCTAGGTTTCAATTTCGTTGGGCAGATAGTGGCATTGTTTGAGTTTTCTTAAGAAATCGCATCTTGCGCTCACCTGGGGCCGAACTTCTTAGATCGCATTGTTAAAGACAGTGACGCGTTTTTTGCAAGTTTCTTATGTAAGCGAAGTTTCGAATCGAACTGAATGAAACAAATCTCGTAAATTCTTGAGACGGCGAACTTCGTATTGTTTGAAAGAAAGTTCTTAAAAGTTGTCGCCATATTATTTGATCTTGGATGCTGGTAGCACCGAAGATGTTAATTACGAACTTTTATTTTTTTTTGTTTCATAGTTAGAGAAACCGACATTTCTGAGTACATTCTCCTAACAAGTTCCGCGTAAATATTTCCTTCTTTCTGTTAAACTTAGGAAGTTTTCAACACATATCTAGAAGAAAACATTTAATTTAAATCAAACACCAAGACCCTTGCGGTATTCCACTTCCATTGCAAGTCTTGCTGAGAAGTCCGCTCCCCTCAAGACAACATTCGATTCCCGTGTGAAACCAGCATAAACGATTGAGTCATAGACACTATGCTAAGTAGAAGTGACATAAAACCAAATGAAATTCACTTTCCTTATCGTACCTACCTTATTCCATCAAATAAGAAAGTAATATCAACTTGATTCATGGATGCTAAATTTTGACACACTGTGCGCATGTGTGTAAAATATTAGCTATTTCATATTTCTTATGTCAACAGTATAAATATAGTTGATGGGATAAACTCTATCAGTATCATTATCTTTCTAACAAACTGCATACTTACAAAAGTGATTATGCAGTTCGTTAAGATAATAATAAAAGTAGTTTGTATGAAAAATAATTATAAGAGTGATTCCGTCTGAAATCTAAATATAATATTTTTATTTTTTAGGAATCATGTTGGCATGAAAAAATGTCAAGGCGATCATCACAGCAGTCTTTTATATCGTCATGCCGCTTCTATCAAGTTCTGTTATCAAGTCTGTGGCAAGACGCCGTTAAGATGGAGCCAGAGGGTTCGTATTTGTTTGTTTTTTCTTCACTTATTGTTAACTTACTGGGGCGAATGTACGGGTAGTTTGTAAGGAACTTGATTTTTTCGATCTTTGTGTCTGCTTGATGTTGCCTTGATGGTGAATTCAGTATTTAGAAAAACGGACTGTTTAAAATTGACGACCTCTAATAATGGTCAAACCAACTGAGTATGTTGTAAAGTGTTAGCCTCAAAGATGAACAAATTATAGATATTTAATAAAATACCACGCTTTAAACGCTTAGGACAAGATCTATAGTCTTAACTTAGCTAAGCACAGACTTTTCACATTATTTATTATCTTACGTTTTGAGTATTTATGTAATTATTAGTAACTAATGCCTAAGTTCATGTTTAACTAAGACAAAAATAATTTGATATTGATAAGGAGTAACTGATATAGATAGATACAGCTGTTCAAAGTCTAAGCTAAGCCTAAGTTCAAGCTAAGCACGCTCTATAGATCTCGACCTTAGTCACCGAGGCCTTAACAAGAAAAGTAGTATGCCTAGAAGTGTAAGAAAATAGGTATTCGTTAAACAATATCACCAAAAAGATCCTTCTAAGGCTAATAATATGCTATAAATATGCTATGGCATTAACCGCTATGCGGTACTTAACTGGAAAACTAACCTTATTTGCGTCTATTGTTGTCAAAATTTACTTAATTACCATATTTGTAAATAGAGTCATATTATATTAGTACGTTTTCACAATTCCAACATTATGGTAAGTGGAGCACACTATAAATGCTTATCAATAATGTGGTAAAAACTAAATTTAAGGGGATCTTAATTTTGAGTTATATTTAGAATTCATTATTGGGTGCCCCAATAGATATCCCTATTGTTAACTAGCCCAGTTTAGGTGCAAGCAATTTCGAGTTAATTCAGCTGGCGAACGTTTTGTTCAGGAAGAACAAAATTGTTAAAAATGTATTTCATCCATTCATACAATAATATTTTTGTGCGCACAATCACAAGGAAAACTTAATGTGTATAGGTACTTTATACCATAAATAAGTTACAGAATAACATTATTGAGTAATATTTCACTTTCCTTTTAATTACAGAGACAAAACAGACTAATTTTGTTAAAATAGAGTCGGTATTTATTAAGATTGATTACCAATAAAAGGTTAAATATGTAAATGAGGTTACATAATCCCGTTACCTACGTCATCACTATTTATTTTCATGACTTTGTACGTATGACTAGGTAAAGAAAAAAAATTTTTTTTAAGTAATATCACCTACTTATCATAATTATATTTTCATGAGGTATGCCTAGTCTTCTGAAAAAAAACCTAGTTATGTTTATTTTGATGCATAATTTTAGCGTTTTAAACCCGCTAAAGTGCACCTGAAAAAAACTCATAAAGGCTCCCATAGTTGCAGCCCGAATAGTTTCCAGACGTTCACCGAGTTGGCCAAACACTCATTTCGATCGCCGCCAAATACAATGGTTATTAAAACGTGATGCGAACTCCATGATGCCTACAGGGCTGTATTATGCGTTATGCTCAGGGTTGCCAGTGTCTGATCTTTAAATCATGAAACTTGCAAGTTGCAACTTAGAAGTGTCACTCACGATTTTTGTTACAGCTTGTTATTTTCTGGTTAATTTTATGTAATTTTTCTACCGCGAAATGAGAAGCATTGTCTGAGAGTTTATGCCAGACTGACTCCAGGATGATCAGTGCCAATAAACCAAGAAAAATCCTGCATTAGTAGGTACTGTTAAAACTTTCAATTGTTTCCAAATTATCCAATTGTTTTAAGAACGCTCTGGATGGATTTCTAAAAGCTTTACAGTTCATTGCTATTGCATGAAGCGCAAAAAAAGGAAAACACAATATCGGAGGTGGCAACCCTATTCGTGTCGTGTACACTGCTTGTTTGTGTGCGTGGATGGACGGCGGCCAGTCGAGAACTACGGCAGGGTAGAGAGTGTAAGTCACAGACACGGGCCGATTTTTTTGAATATTTAGGTTCAAGTACACACCTTAACAGAATGATGTGTTTATCAATGACAAATGTAGTGCATTTAACACCTTATGGGTAAACTTAAGATTGCAAAACGGTAATGAGCAAACTAAAATTTTCAAAAAGTCGTGGTAGTAGGTACTTTTGTTATCAAAATAAGAGAAAAGTTTATTTTGGCACCGATACTTCAGCAAAATTATTGTATCAAATGTTAATATATTCAAAGCTACTCCAGTTAGAGTTTGTTTCGATTAACATTAAACTATGAGAACATACTCGTGACTCCGCCCAAGATAATAGGCACTACTTATTACAACAGCTCATCAAACTCGCGACTCATAATGAGAGTCATACGCGCATCAAAAGGCCTATTTCGGCCGATATTAAAGAAGTTAGTACGCCGAAACTGCGAACTTTTCAGAATAGACTCTCTGTGTTTTGCGTGGTCTATGTAAAAAGTTGGACGGTGGATCGCACACATTCGTAGCCACGCACACAGGGGCGGGTGAAAGCGAGTAAACTAATACCGGGCCAGATTAATGCTTCAGTTAGTGAAAAAAACTTTTTTTCAGACTGCGCCGTCCGGCGCAGGGCGGGGCTCAGGGAGGCATTTCATATGTTAGGTTAATTATAAAGAGTGGTTAAGCGCAAGCAGGATCAATGATCGACATACTCGTAGATCTCAGAATTAGCAATGGGTAAGTGTGTTCTTGAGTCGAGGCCGCGTCTTAGCAGTCTTAGTGAAGGACTGTCTTAGGACACCGTCTTACCAAAAGCCACGGCTTGCGAAGTTTGGGTGCGACAATGGAAGCTACCTAGCTGGGTTGGATTTTCTGGAGATTATCACGTTCTCAAATGGTGAAAACATCATTTGCAAATGTTTGGAATATTAAACGATATGTTTTGAAAACACCCGTGTGTAACCTACTTATTTAGTTATTCAATAGTCTTATTTAGCATATCTTCGTCGTTATCTGGCTATTTCTTTTTTAGTGCTCTTGCAAGCCTGACACGGTTGCGGTACATTCCGTTAGGGATGCGGGCTCGATTACCGGTGACGCCACACGACGCGACGCGACTTTCTCGCGAATTCTTTGTTTATCTATTGAAAAATGAGGACAAGTGGCTTAACTTTCTGTTTCAGAGAAATAATACACCGAATTTTAACGATGTTTCAAAGAAAACCAAATTGTTGTTGTATTTTGCGAAACTCTACATAATATGTATCTGAAAGATAGACCAAAGTATGATCTGCTAATTACTTACGTAAAACTGCATCTGATATTTTGCAATCGATGCAGCGAGTCCGGCCCTGACTAATGACTCGCTCCTCACTGACCTGCCTCTGTCTTGTACTCCCGGTTCAAAAGTTCAGCTCATTTGAGTGCTTGCCGAGATTTTATTACCCCCTCTACCTCCCAACTACTCGTTTCGTTTCGGTATTAAAAATTCGAAAAAGCGAGGGGTTAAGCAGACGCGTGGCCGTTTAGGGTTGAGCTGACCATTCACGGCTGCTTGGTTATACAATTAGTTACTAATTACTGTCAGAGACAGTTTCAAAAAGCAGTTTCGAGTGGCCCTGTGCGTCGACTTTACGGAGCATTGAAAATGGCACTAGATGCGGATTGCGGCTTTTGCTGGCTTGTTTGTCTCGTTTTGGATAGCTAATAATAGCTATTGCGGCTGTGTATGTTTTGACATGAAGTAAAACAATTCCATTTTGAAAAAAAATACACAAGGGATAATCGTGTTTTTGGTATAATTGATTTATTTATTTCGTGAATGATTTTATATTTCTATTAAAACATAGGTCGTCCAATACAGACCAAATCTTCAGCGAGATAGCCCAAACGGCATTCAATAAAGAACTTTTTGACAGTAGTAAAGGAACACTGAAACGTCAGTAAATGAAATAAAATCTAAATCAGCATATAAATGTCATTCTGCGAAGAAATCCGCGGTATCCGCTCGGCTGCCGGAGTTCTAGAGAAAATAAACCTTAAAATCTGGAAAGACGATACAACTTTCCTTATCAATCGCGAAGTGCGTTCCACGTCGTACGGTTTGGAACGTACTGTAGTGGCAAAATAGCAATGATGAGCCCCGGGGAAATAAGGCGAGTACACACGGCAGACGGTTGACTCCCGTCACTAAAGTAATTATCATTAGACGTAACAGAAATACGTAATAATTTTGCACATTAATACTTTTTGTCGGCCGAAGAAGTTTGACTTTGGGTTTTTGTTTTTTTAGCAGCCGTTGAAAGTGTGATGTTCAAGTTGGAAGTAATATTTTCAAGTCGATCAAATTATATATATAAGACGAAATCACCTTCAGTATTAAGGTCCTAGAGTAACCTGTCGCTTTGTCGCTACGCAAACTACGCAAGTCGGTGTTATTTGTAGGAGTATTGAAAACTATTCTTAGCCAATCAAAAGGATTTAATCTGTGTAGGTAGGACAGCTTTCACAGTAAAAGGTAAAACCATAACAGTGAGCCAAGATAATCAATGTAGGTTTTTCCTTAGAATTTAAATTAAATTTAATTACAAGTGGGTACTTTAATGCGATACAAAGACGTGTTGACGGAAAATAAACGTTAAATTCTTTGCTATTGTTATTTTTAACCTTTGGATTTTCCCTTTATCGTGTAAATACTATTATTGTACTTGGCGCGTGTTTCAAGACTACTAAAGTAGGAGAGAAGTTTATTTAAATATTATATTTTTGCTTGTTACTAAGCGAACATGTAATGCGCATGACCATTCCGTTTCGACCACATTTTTCAAATGGGTAAAATTTTAACTAACCGTCTGTGTTTCTAAAAAGGTAGGTAAATAGGTACATAATTATTAAACACTAGGTTTTCACAGGTATTGTTTTTTTAACCCAGTTTACCTATAAAAGCGTATATGATTTAATAAATACTTAACAATTTTAAAATACTATTCGTTACCTCTCCACGTCTACGAACTTGATAGCTACATTGATGTTACCAGCTTTATAAAAGATCTAGATAAAGGTGTCATCTTTTACCACCCCCTGTTTTGTACCTACATGCCATAAAATAGGTGCATGTCGTTCCTAGTGCATTAATTACAAGTACGTCTTAGGGCGGGCCCTTTTTGCCACTTTTGTGATTTCCCAGCGGGCGCGGCCAACGCGCCTTTTGACAAGGCCTGTAGACAAGTGCGGTTACCGTTAGCTGGCGACGATCTTAATATAATAGAAATGGTTGGTACCGGCTAAGGGAAAGTTCGACAGCGTACAGCGAAAAAAATAGTGTCGCCATTGTCTTTTCACATAAAAAGATCATTTTTGAATCATGCATTTTCCACGTATAGGTACAACAGTGTTGTATCAAACAAACTATACATTTACGGGTCAAGTGAACTCACAAACTATTTATTATTAAAATAAAAGCGTCTCAGAAAAATTTAATTAGTCTAAAACATATAATTGTCTTCAGACCCTGTGCCCACTGTACAAAGATCTACTGATATGGGAAGAACAAAAGGTGCTGCAGTTATAATAATGGATCGCAAGAGGTCAGCGTCTGTTGGTCGTGGACTTCAGGAACGGGCTATCGCAGCGCCTGCGCCGGTCGGTTTCCGTCCTAGCTGATAGCGACCAGTAGAAGGATAAAACAAGGGCAATATATTTGCGATATTATTGTTTCTAAGAATTTAATTCCTCTTATGGCGTACTTACAATTTAATAGGAATATTTTATCAGGTTCATTAAAACTAAAACCATTTTTATGATTTTAACTCCTAATACGAACTGTTAACCAGAAAACGGAGCGTAATAACAGAGTCATAAACTAAAAATCCTTAGATGATTTTTAAAATTCTTTACTATCCCTAAAGATGTTATTGTTAATTAACGCCTTTGCTTAATTCACCGCAAAAGAAAACAAAAGTCGCGTGACGTTCCCGCCCAAACTCACATGTCATTACAGGGTTTTTTAAGGTGGACGCTAATGAAAGAACGCCGCCCGCTCCTTCGAGACTCGCAAGGCGCGCCTCGGCCTCGCATGCTATATGACAAACAACTCAAGGGTATGTACGAGTATGTCATGTCATGTAAAAAAGTTTATTGCTATAATAGGCCCGTATATTCTGAGAGTAAAAGTGGATAATTTAGATTTTTATAGCTAAGAGACCAGCCCTATTTCTACAATTTTACGACAGATTACTGTTTAGATAGCTACTGAAATCTTCTACGAAAAATAGCTTTAACATGCTTACGTGCTTGTTTTTCGGAGCGAAAAAAGAGCAAAAGATTACGAAAATAGCTGCTATTAATGATTGAAAAGAGCACACTAGCTGGGTGGAGTAATTAAAAAAGTTTATGCCCCATCGAAGACAAGATAAGGCCGCGGTCGGAAGAAACCACCACTCTTCTAATTACTCTTTCATTAGCTGATGGATGGTTCGCCGTATGCGGAGTGCTTAGTCAAGGAGCGAGTGGATTTGCCTCGATCTGACAATCGCCTTCATTCGTTATTATGGCCCATAATTTTAAACTACTCAGAAATATAATATAATATAAAATATAATTACTCTTTTTTTTCACTTAGAAAGATTTAAAACAAAAACCTTCGAAAAATTATCAGAAAAAGTACCTAAAATTGTTAATTATTCAAGAGTTTAAATTTGTGTATTTTTTATATAAACAAGGATTGTTTTGTTATTTTTTCAGTAACAAAACAAACTTATCATCACAGGAAGGAATTACACATCAAAGTACCCAATTAAAAGCAAATAACGCGTGCTCCATTTTCAAAAAATTAGTAGAACCATCCGAATCACCGTGAGCCCTACGCTCCCGCACGATACGCGCCTTCTTGATTACGGCGATAAGTAAGACCGCGCCTTCGCGTGTTTTAATTATATTATTAACGACGACGGCCCGCTAAAGGCTAATATTTTATAATGGCTTGCGTATCGCAATGATATGTAAATATTCGGCCGCGCCCTCACACCTATTACACTTCGCGTGCGTGTGACCGCTAATTCGGAAGTAAAGACATGTTAGCCAGAATTTACTGCTAAGGTGCGACATACTTCGGAGCAATAGTCGAATTCTTGTATAAACGCTAATAGGATTGGCAGTTGACATTCCTCCGTCGCCTCTTTAAAGAAATGAAAACTTGTGTAACGTGTAATTAGCAGCGTTTTTGAAGGAAAACTACTCATAAGTTTCCTCGAGAGGGCCGTATTAATTACTGGAGGTGCTCGTACGAGCGTGGCGCGATATAAATGGCTGGCCACTTGCCGCCCTAGCCTCGCCGGGCCTTATTAAAAATGTTAACACGTAAATTAGACCCCAGCATCCACACGGGTGTAGTGTATTAGCCAACCAATTAAATTTTGCGGCGCGCATACAATAATGTTGCAAGGTGACTTCACACGTCGGGGAAAGATTGGAGACACTAACTATGCGTCTGTAGGGCCTTTAAGTTAAAATTGTATGAGGGACGTGTATAACTCTACATGTTTTTTTAAACAGTTTGTTCAGACTTTACTCATCCTCGGATTCGCCACACTGCGCCCAACTCCTCATAAAAATAGGCTTCAGTTTTTACCACTGACGTAGACTTAATAGGCACTAATACTCAAAGATTTTTCGATTCATATTATATTTGGCGGATTTTTAACGTAAAATGATTTGATATTTAATATTCTCCAGGCAGCGCAGCAGTTAAAAAGGCATGTGGCAATTGCGACGTAAGGTTGGCAACATTTCCGTTCCGTAAGAGTCACTTACAGATGAGAGAATTTATTCTCAGTGTATTTTTAAATGGATAAGTATACTTGATGAGGCAAATTTTAAAATGAACATATGTAGTTTAGTATTCATTTCTTATAATTTTATTAAACAAATGGGTCAATTAATTGTTTTTTTTCTCCTAGTGTTTGCAAAAATTATCGAGTCGCCTTGAACTTTTGGGTATTTTTTGAGGAACGTAAAACTAAAATATAAATTGAGTATTTAGCTGCTGAAGGTGTCAAGTCTGAAAACGCCTTTACGTCTCCATGCGTCTAATGCAGTAGAGCCCTTGCAGTTTGAATGTAGAAATGGCTTTTCGTCGTGAATGCGTCCGGACGCGCACGGCCCGAGCATACAGGCCGTAGAGGCCTATAGTCGCAGGCCTGTAAAAGGTGAGCGCCCAAGTGCGCCCCTCGCGCGACTAGTTGGATGTGTAAAAAGATTAATTGGAGTGTTGCCGTGTTCTAACAATTTACGGCGCCTTCTGGCGGGCCGACCGCAGACCACTTTTGCGCGACTTAATTAAGCGAAATAACTTAAATGAGTCCCCGTGCCTAATTAGTGCTATCGTAGCCGGCTAATTCTACGAGTGACTCTTTGTTTGTACGCTCACTTCTTTGAGCGCGGCAAAGAATTTGTCTTTGCGTCGACTTTCGCCAAAGGATGTTTGTTCGTGGAGGGCCCCATAAAGACTTTGTGCAGCGGCGACTTTTGCACTTGGGATTTTGTAAGCTGAAGGAGCACTGCCTTTGCGCTTGTTTCTTTGGCGAGTACCTACGAAAATTAAGGCAGCATAATCTTGTATGGTAGATTGTTACTATTCGCTTGGCGTATTCCACCGATTGAGTTGCCATTTTATTTTCAGGATTTATGTTGAATTTTAGTCTTGTTCCTTCATTTGGTCTATTACAGCGCTGATTAGTGTAGATATTTATTAACTGCGGGTATATAATTTCATACTCAGAAAATGTTTATTGATCTCTAAAATACTAAGAAAAATATTGTGCTTCGAAAAAAGAAACATTAAAAAACAAGTATAAAGGCGGTTTCAGACATGACGCGTCGCTGAAAAGACGCAAGGACCCTCGAGCTAGTGCACTCGAGGTGTCCTCAACAAGTGGCCGGCCGTGTGCGGAGTGCTTTACGTCTTCCCATGTCAATGGCGTTTAGTTCGCCTGTTAACGTGTTCAGTGCTTACGTCTTGCTTAAAGTAATCTAGGGGCTCTTAAAATTCAACCGAAATAGTAAGAAAAGAAAGTAACAAATCATTTGAAAAAACTTTGCATCTTAGTGCAACGAATTCAAGATTCTAAGTTTTACCATTATTTGCATTGAGACAGCGTTTTATTTTTGGCGATATAGATTTTATTTACGAAAAAAACAGTAAGGTGATTTATTATTATGAAGTACTCTAGGTTTGGTATTAAAAAGATCATGAAATCTTTGTTAAACCTAATTTCCAGCCAGCCGTGCGATTCTGAAAAAAATCGAGCCCGATCTCACTCAGATGATCGAACACACTCCAGCATAAATACACACAATTTATATTAACTTAATGATAAAATCACACTAAATGTTTTCTAATTTACGAACAAATTCATAAGAAAGGCGACATTTCGTCGTTATTCAATTTTATACGATGAGAAACTTGAATCTCACAGCGGATTCACTGGGTGAGGTTCGAAATGAGTTTGTCAGAATAGCCCTACAGTTCATGATATTATTACGGTTTATGATTATGCTGTATTTTCCAATCCTATTACTTGCTATGTCACATTTTATCTTCACAATGCATTTCATCTGAATTTTCCTATTTAATAAATATCTACTAGTATGTAGATTGTAGAGCATTGCGGAATCATTCATTTAAAATCAATTTAATTAGGTTTTCCATTTTATCGTCGGGTAAAGGCTATCATATAGTTTGACTTTTACAATCGAGAATTAGATTAGAGGTTTTAATGTTTTTATCGTTAAAACAGTTAATGATCTAAAAGTAATTAATATAATTAAGATAAACATCGTTAAGAACTCCCTCACTTCTGTTAAAGCCAAAAACAAGGATAATATGGCTGATACGTGTGTTGTGTATTAATATTGTTATAAAAATAAGTATGTTTGATAATAACAATTGAAATAAAGATTTTAATGAAACCAGTGCAACATTTTTTAAAATATCGTTTGCTCCAAAAAAAATTGTTAAAATGATCGTTAAAATAGAACGTTTTCAAATGTTTGTTGTTCTTTTCAAAGTCCCTATAAATAAAATGTATAATTATTGTAAAAAAGACGCCTGTTTAGATATTATAGTAATGTAAATTCTTAATAGTAACAGGCCACCTAATACCGAATATTGGTTCGCTTTAGTTGTGGTAGTAAATCAAGTGTAAGGCATAACTAGTACCGTTTACATTAGTAATCACTCTCCCCCAATAGTCCCCGCGAGTGCGACCTAATTAAAGGGGAAACATACTAATCGATGTTTCCGTAAATTTAAAACGCAATTCACAATTTCACCGCAAAGGCAACAGTGTGGGGTGACCAAGATTTTTCGTAAGACGAACAGTCTTGTTTGCGAAAAAAATAGCCATAAGTCAATATGCTTACTTGAAAATAGGTAGTGTTGGTAACTTCTATTGACTTATACCGTAATTTTTATTACGAGAATGTTCATGCGAATCTCGAAGTATTTTGTTAGATTTTTTTTCAGCTTTTTTCAGGAATTTATAAAGTACAGTAATTTGTTTTATTGTGTTTATTAGTTGCCGAATTAAAATGCATGCAAATGTTGTTTTATGATGAACTTATATCTGTAAACATACACATAAGGGTTGCCGGAAAGACTTTTATGCCTGCCATTGCTATCCTTAAATGTCTCTGAAAAAATCTTAATCATGGCTGCTATACACCGGTAGTAATTGCCTTTCGTGCGATTGTAGACTGACCCCTCACCCTTTCAGCTTTCAGATGTTTATCGCCAAGGAAATGGCCGTTTTCCGTTGTCCACAATGCCACCATTAGGGACAATAGTAATGGACTAAGTTGTCCCAAGTCGCGCTTTAAAAAGAAAATGTATTTATATCCTACATTTTTTATGGACACAGGCGTAAAGATTAAGAGATTGCGGTGTTATTTATTATTTATTGAATTATAAGAGTCACGGAAGCCTGTACAGCCTTATTAAACACAGAAATCTGTCGTATATAAAAAACTGAACGAGAAAATATGCTTTGTAACGTAGGACGTCATTTCGTTTCACGTACAAGTGAAGTTCGCTATGCAAATAATACCTATCTGGGCTTTCACATTATCTTTGTCTTATCTCCCTCTAGATTAGCAGCTTGAGATAGGCAGAAAGCTTTAATATCGAAGGTGATATATCAGCCTGAAGTGTCGGTCAATAGTGACGCGTGCCGTGTTTGATGTAACTTTGACTTTAAGTATGTTATTCCAGTTTTTCAGCGAAGCGATTTCAATGCGATAGAATTGGTGCAGTACCTACTACAAAAACGGCCTTTATCTGACTGGATGTTATATAGCAGTGTTATTAATATAATAGTCATCATAACCTAAGTCAACGTCTTTTAAATAGGATTGACATTAAGACGTTGTTTTAAGGTATGACAGGCCTCATACTCATGACAGTAGATTAAATACTAAATAAATTAACAGTCAGAAACGAATAGTTTTAAAAATAAAATTACATCTCCTGTTGTATGTTCAGGATGCAGAGATGAGAGTCGTAATCGATGCGTAGATGGAAACACACTGTATGTCATGTAATAATATTTCTGAATATCTTAACAACGCTTTTCCTCGCCTCACTTTAACTGGATTTCCATATTTATATATTTGTCTTTCGCACACTCAACTCATTCGAAAGAGAGGGTGATATCGAGTCGAGTACTCCGTGATAGGTAATGTAAAGAAGGGGGTATGTTTATCACAGACGAGGCAGGTGACTCTTATCATGGACTTAGATAACGAAAAATTAGTCGAGTAGAAATCAATACTGAAGGGAACTTTCCTGCGCGTTTTACAGAGATTTTGATTGGACTTTATAAATATAATTTATTATTGTATTTTATGGTCATGAATTTGGTTACCTTTTAAGCCAATGAGTTGACTTAATTATTACGAGGAATGGAAATGAAAACCACCTAAAATTATTCCTATAAAAAATACTTTTTTTAAGTTTGGTGGAGAAATCAGTTACTTAACGTATGCGTATGTAAATTAAAGGATAAATAAATAAGTTAGTCGGCTTTTTAATACCGTTTGAATGCTTTTCCTTCGTTGACATAATTTCCTATTATTTATTCATCTACAAAGGAACGGATACGCGTATGAAAACCACAGTTACGATGACAGTTTGCATAGGTATTGTTGAATCACGTAACTAGGTATACTTAAATAAGTCTTAATGAAGCATTACATATGTTGATTTAGGCAAGTCCTTATACGGATTATCTTCAACAAAAACTTATTTAAAGTTGATAATCGTAACGAAACTGCTTTATTTTTATTTTTATAAATTAATTCAAGGAAAAAAAAATTTTATTAAGTATGTTGATGACACAATTTGTGATTAAAATATCTTTTTGTCTTCGTAATTTAATTTAAATGTATTTTTTGTTTGTTTATGTCCAAATAATACCGAGTTGTGATTATATGTAGTTATGGGGGTGTTACCCCAACAACCCCACGCTATGTTGATTAGGAAATAGTGAATCTAAACCCGTTACCATATTATTAGATTACAGAACTAACAAGAATGAGGGATGTCTATTAATAAATCGTTTTACCCATTTTTAATGGAGTTATTATGAATGGTTTGGTTGAATTCTAAGAGTGACCATCTTTACACGTTATATTTATTTTAAATGACATATTTTAAAATTAGATTTTTCGACAAAAGCTCAAATTATAAGTACGAGTATTTCAGTGACGTGATTCAAACGTCATAGCTGACTTGCGGTATCCAGTGACGTTACACCCTGTAACTCCTGTAAGTGAGACAGAATTTCTTGACGCATGAAATTACTCATAAAGGAATCTATTGGATATTCAAGTCTTGAAACCGAAAATGTTTAGAAGAGTTAGTCAATTTTATTTTTAAATTATTATTTATAGCAGCTAATAACTCGGTCGTTTTCTTCATCATCACAGGTCGTGTCCTGCCGTTCATAGCTGTTTGAGGGTAAGTCATAAAAAAACTTACCTAAAATTGGAGAACCACTTGACGAGCTGGGCGGTGTTGTTCTTGTTGAACTTGATATCGGGGAAGTACATCTTCAGCACTGCGGAGCTGGGGTACCGCACCCAGAAGAACATCAGCTTCGCTTTCCGCAGGTGCATCGGAGTCAGCGTTGAGGAGTGCACAGGAGTCAAGGACTTATTGAAAAAAGTTCGTCTTATTTTCAATTTTTTTTAAAAAAAAGGTGTTGGGCATCTGCAGTTTTGCCTTATTTCACACGGATTGTGTGTCTTTAAGTTGATTCATGTAACCTTTTAATTTTACCTAGGAATCGAACCCAGGGGATATTAATTTTTCAAATTATTTTAAAACTTGGCATTTCGGTCAAAATTTGTGCATACTTTCCAGACATCCTAAAAATGTAAAAACACTGAATAAAATACTTAAAAGTATAATCAATCTTCAAAGTTTAGCGCAAAAGTTCCTAATAATGAGATTTTGTAATAAAATTATTGTTAGTAATTAAATGAGTTAACGAAATCCAAGATAAATCAAGGGCACTTTTGGAGACTTAATATTTTTAATAATTTTGATGAAGTTTCGCCTGACTTTAGTTGATTTTTCATTTAAAATAATTGACTGCTTTAAAACGAACGACAAACCAGGTCGGTCTTATAAGGTGACGTAGCCGCCCAAGCCAATCTGATTACACATCTATTCCAGTCTTAGCTCGTAGGCTCATTGATGAAGCCTGCAAAGTCTAATCCGTTTGCATTTCTAATCTTATAACGTGCCTTATCCGATATCTGCGCAGCTTTGTTTTCATGGCGATCACCATTATTTTAACGGATTATTAAACAATCGTAGAATTGAATGGATACTCCGATCTTAGTGGTTGAACATAACCCTGCAAGTCTACTATTACAACTGATGACGAAGGTGTCACTATCTTCGTAATTCGTAAAATTTAGGGCAGATTTCAGTAAGAATGAAAGCTATAAGCTCTTGAAGGCAAAGTATATCTTAATAAAAATTGTGGAAACAATAGATCGCGCATCAGGGTGAAAAACGTAGCAACCGCAACACTTGTGAGGTTTCTAGAGTCGTAACACATGACTGCTAAGTAGGAAATAGGTAGAGCAGTCGTAAGGTTAAATACTACAGAAATAAGATATCTGTGGGTATTTGCTGGTAAGGATTTGAGCCCTCGCATTAGCTCGGATTTCGTTTGACGTCGACTTGACCTAACTTACATTGTGCTGTGAAGGAAGTATTATGTTTTTAAGTCTATTCAAAAAGGATATAGTAGGCTGAAGTCCGTCGTAAGGCAGGTCGGTGGAGTTGCAGTCTGAGTGATCTTGCGACTCCATGTGCTGATGATGCGGCCCCACGGCGTGCAGGGGCGCGTGCGCGTGGTGGTGTCGGAGGTAGTCAGGGGAGGCGTGGTGGGCGGCCGCCATCAGGGCCGGGTGCAGCAGCACTGGCGCGTGAGGCAGCGGTGGGGAGTCCCTCTCTGGCGCTGGCGGTGATCGCGCCAGACCACCACCCGCCCCGAAGAAAGGAGAATATGGCGAGAACACTTGGCTCTCGTGTAGCGACGGGTTAGGTATCGCCACCGATGTCGGCAGCGCCATCCCCCCTGGGTACGGCCGTGGCGACGGCGACTCCGGGAATTTCGTCTCCGGCGAATGGCCCACACCCTCTCCCAGAATTCGGCTGACGGTCCGTGGCGTGATGCGGGTGTCCGTCACCTTATGTCTCTTCTTTTTCGGGGTCACTACTAGGCTGAGTGCTTCGTTTTGCTCTGGGTTTGCTTCGCGCTCGAAGTGTCCGTTCATCGGGCCGTAGAGGGATCCGAGCGGCTTCGGCGGCGCCTGGAACATGCCTGTTGGAGGACGCACTTGAGTGCCGTGAACGGGCCCGCCCGCGTCGGGGTGCAGCTGGAAGCCAGCACCGCCTGGCACGCGGGGGCCGTTCATCTGGCTCATCAGCATTGGGTTATGAGTCATAAATGACGGGACGCCGTTAGGAGCGCCCGTATGATGGACGGGTGTATTACCTGACATCTGCCCTGATGGCCTTTCTGGTGCCTTCGGCGTCGGTGACTTTCTCTCAAGCATTCGTGTCGCTCGCAACAGGTCCTTGTTGAGCTGCTCCGCGGCCACTGCTGCTGCCTCTGACTGCTTGCCGATCATTCTGCGCTGATGCACAAAACGAGTCACTATGGAGTCTATGAGACTGGTCAACGACACAGTTATCTCACTCTTTAGCACTTCGGCTAATCCTTCTAAGTCAGCGCCCGTCAAACCCACCGAGTTGGAATTACTGCTTCTTATTGCATCTAGCCTTTCCGCTAATTCTGAGGACAGCGGAGGTTTCGGTGTTGGCCCCATTTGTCTTTGTTGAGGCGAGTGTTGGTTGGATTGCGGCCTATGTTGTTGATGATTATTCTGTTGTTGCTGTTCAGCCGCTTCTTTCATGCGAGCTTCTTGCTCTAGGAACAATTTTTGACTGACATTCAGGTACATAGCCGCTGCGTTGTTTAGGTGCTGGTGAGGGTGTGGTGGATGAATGTGGTCGTTTTGTGGCATATGAGGTATCATGGGCATGGAGCCATTGAAACCTGGAGGTAGGTGCGGGTGTGCCACCGCGTGTGCGTGCATCTTTGCCGACATCATCTTGCTCATAACTTGTGATAGCATGTTTGGCGGTGCACTGCTCGGGATCGGAGGTGGCACTTCCTTGGCAGGTGACGGTGGTTCAGATTTAGGCACTGTGTCTTCGTTTGCCTCGATATCACTAGAAGCACCATCATTATCAATAGTCTCGGACTCTTGTCCCATTCTATTACACAGTTGCATATATTTTTCTTGCATCTCTGCGAGTTGTTCTTGCATAGTCCTAAGTTGTGATTTTAAAGCATTTTTTTCTACTAACTTTTGTTGAATGGGTGGTCGCTCGCCGTCGTCCTCGGAGTCGTCCGAGACCGTTTGTGCACTGCTGCCGTGGCTGGTGCCATAGCGTTCCGCTGCGCCGTCGTGTTGTTGTGGGTGGTACAGTTTTCGTTTTTTACAACCGTTCACTTGAGGCTGTTGAGGCGCGGGACTAGAACGCATAGTCGACACAATGTTCTCAACACGAGCACGTTTCACATCTAGCGGTCGCGGCGAAGAGCGCTGAGCGTCACTATCACGATCCTCTGGTTCGGATTTCGGAGCGAGGAGCGGCTCGGAAGACTGCTGCGTAGGCGGCGGTGAAGTCCGAGAGTCCCCAGCGCTGTCGAGCCCTAGCAGGGCGTCGTCGAGGTCAGGCCGAGAATCACGAGAAGACCGTCGCTCCGGAGACCGCTTGACCTTCGGATCGTCGTTGTTATTGTTTGCTAACACATTGTTATTGTCCGGGGAGAGCCGCAAGAGTTCCTTCTTGCGGTTCTGTAGAATATCCCTGAGGACTCGGTGTGCGATGTCGCCGCCTGAGGCCTCGTCGCTGGCCTCGGTGGGCGCTCGCCCGAGTAGTTCGTTAAGCATCTCGGCCGGTGCGTAGCCCGGTCCGAAGAGGCCGAAGTGTTGGCGGCCCTCAAAGATGGCGCCGTAAAGTCCTCCGCTCATGTGTGCGGAGCGCGCGTGCGCGGGTCCGTTCGTCGCGAGAGTTGAATAAGAATTGCGCGGCTCACCGGCGTCCACGCGCTGTCTCGCGCGCTTCTGTTTCTTTAGCAACTTATCCGAGTAGGGCGCGTGTGAGTCGGCCTCCTCCTCCGATGACATCATAGGCGAGGCGCACGCTGATTGGCTGGGCGGGCGGCGGGCTGAGCCCCACCGCGCTACTCGAGCCGCATCGCCCGGTCTGCAACAGGGAGGGGAGCGCGATCAGCACACCTGCCCGCGCGACGGGCTATGCACGCGCGCACGAGCGCGCATTCCGGATGTCTTACGAAATTAATTTTGTGATGTTTTACTAGCAACTTTCCAAACGTAACTTTTTTAACTGCTAATAATATTTAAGTCATGTGTAATTATTTATGTACAACTAAATTCATAATAAATGACAGTCGCTTTATCTATCTGAAGCTAATGACTTTTGCCTACTTTATGATAGTTAGATTACGAAATTACGTTGACTTATACTTCGGTATTATCGTTAAATCGACTACGTATTAAACTTTATTGTCAGACATCGATATACCCGGGGTTTCCATAATGATCGGTCGTAAAACAAAAAGTAGAATGTCACCAAATTGCTTAGGACGAGGAAAGTGTGATCGTAGCTCTAGATAAATAAAATTTACCTCAACCAATTATTTGACTCTGATAGGTATTTTTTTCACGAAACCGAAGTTACGTGTATTTTTATTGCTTATTCTTAAATCATAAGATTAATTTCCAGACATGAAATAATGTAATTTTTCCAATATTAACTTTGCTACAGCTTAAGATAGAGACGCTAGCATATTCCGCTCTCGGTCGCTCATACAAACGCCCATCGATGATTATCTTAGTACATAATGTGTCCATTGTACATAACAAAGGCTATGTACCGTCGACATTAATTCCTTTTAGACCGTGACTCCGTATTCAGCGAGGACAATGAAGCTAAAAATGTCAGAAATAATTCTGTGAGACATGCTCTGCTGAAGTGTATGTCCATTTTCACACACGACGCGGGAAAGTTTCGTCGTGCACTGTCGAAAATTTCGTTTATGTAGAAGTAACTTTGCTGTACCGCGTACCTATTTTGTGGACGTGAGTTTTTGACATGAACGTGACTTAAACTTTTTTTAGTTAAATATTTTTCCAATTAGATCCGCAAATAAATAGATTCTCGTGTTGTTGTACTGGAATGACGACCTATAGATTATTTCACGAGATATTTTAATTTAAACTGACCCAGGCAGGAGAGATTCAAAAAGAACTGTTGTAAGTAGGTATATATTATATGAGTAAATTGTTTACTTTTATTTTACTGAAACTTAGTTTTACAAAACCCCGCCGTAAAGATTTCTGCTTCACCTAGTGGTTGACTGGTAGAGAATGCCTTTAGGCATTAAGTCCGCCAATTGTACTTTTCTTTGTGCAATAAAGATTAAATAAATAAATAAACTGTTTTGCGAATGAAAAGGGCTTTAGACGAATGATAGAAGGAAGCAAGGTAAGGATTTTCGGAGTAACTTGAGTACATACGAGTTGAATAGCGAAATATCGTAGAGCATACACCACCATGGAACTGCAATGGCTTCGTATATGGACAACGTCAATTAGAAAATACTTAATGAAATCACTCTAGATACATCGAGACTTTAAGATTTATTTTAAATTTAAGTAAGTCATTAGCCATATACTGTCCAATAACTGAGCTAAATCCTTCATCGTTGAAATTACACGCTCCATCACAAACACGGAATATGTTTTGAAAAACCGGGAATTTTAACCTTGTACCTATTTCGGGCCGAAAACAGTTGCATATCTGTCAACTCAGCGTTTTTTTTAATAAGCCTAAATAATTACCTACCACGTCATTAATCTACCTTAGTGCAATGGAGCCGCGTCCATCTCGCGTCTCTGGCAACATCCGGCCGCAATTTGCCGCACAATGAGATGGTATCAATAGCGGATGACTTCCGATGGTGCTGGCGTGACCGTCCACTTGCCGTCACGGCTTGCTGCTTATACCCACACGCATGCGTTGCACACAAGCAAGTATGTTAGTACCACTTGTGGTTGGCCGTAGAGTGGTTAACAGCGACCTCCTAATCTGGTGGTGGTGGTACCAACTAGGCATTTTGGCGTTAAGTCAAATTTTAAAGGGTAGAAAAACGAGATAAAGAAAGAGCGACTTGTACCGGATGTGAGAATGAGCTTATGTTCAAATTGATCCCAAACCTTCTTAGTAGAAACACTTCTCAGACGCCGGTTTTTTTAAAATTTATTGTTTAAGATAACTAACTATATTGATTTAATCATGTCAATATTTTAAACGAAAAAGAGAAAATTAAAAGAAAGAAACAATTTAGAGTAAATATTTATATGTAAATATTTTTGTATAAATAAAGGTAATCCTAAAAAAAATATCGTCTTATTTCAAAATTCAATAAACTGTTTACCAAAGCAATGTATTACAAAATAGAAAAGTAAGAGAAATGGTCTTAACAGTACATAATTAATGCGTCGTCTAGTGTTGATTAATTACCTATTTCACACATGCCCACAGCACAGGTGTTCCATCGCGGTGGTTGCACGAAACGCGACAGAACACCGATCGCGCGATCATTATGTCTATAGTAATTTGCGGTCATTTTGGTAGGATTGCGATAGTGCGAGATTGCGAGATGCAAATAACATGCCTCCTACTCGCACGGGATTTTCAACCTTGTCCAACACGAAAAGCTCACAGATTCCAACCAGATTGGAACTGTGAGTCTACTTACCGGTCACATGGCATGTGAGTCGCTGAACCGTCTCGAAATTGTTCCGGTGTTTCCGGTTCTTTATATTTTGTCCGTCAGGTCGATATACTTTCGACATAGGACATAACTGTAGTGAAAACTGGCATTATTAGAAGTCACGGGCCGTGATGATTTACGTGTAGGATTGACTTGATTATGATAATTCTCTCGACAGTTACGATTTCACATTGAAATGCAAGCTCTTCGTCAAAAGAGGATGTTGTCATCCTAATTTGACGCAATGTGACGAATGTGTTTCTCCAATTAACTATTCACAAGTAAATCATTCTCGAAGCTTACATTATTGAAATATGAATTCTATGCGAATTATTCTATGCGCGTGGAATAAATCGAGAAACCGCACGATAGGGGAAAAAAAGGAGTTACACCCACATTCTGAATGTGTTTCTGTCCACCTAGATAATTTAATTACTTTGTTTTTCTGGACTCTCGGCGATGATCGCCAGTGTACGTTCAAACCTAAAATGGTTTTTGTTACACTGTAAGCAGCTTTAGAAACCTAAGCTCTTTTTGTAATTGTTAATAAATAAATAAACGTCTTAACCATTTTTCTGAAGTAACTTTTTTTGGAACAAAATGTAATATTACTAAGTTTATACATACAGCCTTCAAATATAAAAGAGAAAGTTATATTTCAAGATGTTTTAAAGACAGTTCCGAGCACGTAGTAGCGTCATTCTTTACTTGTTAAGTCAGAAAGTGATGCCGATTTTCAGTATCTTTACTAAATACTCGTATTTTTCTAGTTTCTATCTTTGTGTAGAAAACAAAGCATTGTTTAATGCTAAAAAATAAAAATTCACTTAAATACATCATGTTTCATACCGATTTTATATTTCTAAAATTCTGAAAATTTCGAATGTTTTGAAGCTCAGTGGCTAGTGGGCCCCAAAGCACCCCAGAGCTTGTAGCAGTTTATGCATCGTAATGCGCAATTACCGGAAATAATTTCAGTAATTACCGAATCATGAATAAACAATTCCACGTCAAATTGTGATCGGGCGCACCCTTAGGGTTTTACACTGCCCGATTTTTAAACACAGCATGACTAAGTTGACAATGTTCTGCTACTCCTTACTTTACTGACAACGTGACTTGGTCTTAATAAAATTTATATTATAACATAATTGTTTCGAGATCAGTTGAGTTGAAGTAAACCAAATATTCTGCTAGGCTGGCAGCTGGATTAACATTCTGTTAATCAAACTGAATACTGAAGTTTCGCATTTTAATTCCCACGAGTAGTTAGTAAAATAGTTTGTTCAGTTTTTAGTGAATCAACGGGTAAAGGTGACAAATATTGTTAATGTTTCATTAAAATGCTGTATTTTGTATGTATCCATATTTAAAGTATTTTATCAAAAGAAAGAAGCGATGTATGTATCATAATGAAGTCCATATCAGTGTGAGGAAAATTCATCATCCTACTCACATCAGTAGTCAAATTCCCCAACCAATAGAGCTCGCAAATCCGAATCGTAATTCCCGTACATCAACTAGTTACAAGCAAATCTATTTGCTCCCACAGCCGTCCACGGGGTCGGTCTGTCGTAAGATGTAAATCGTCCTACATAACACTACAGTCTGGCATGTGGTGCCGACACGACCTGTTGATTTTCATCCATATCGCACTAGTAGGGTGGCACCCTGGAAGTGCGTGTCGATGGAATGACTGTCTTAAACGGTTTCTGAAACGTCTATGTTTAGTAACTCTTACTAAGATACAACCTGTCTAAGACTGTCACTATCGTGTTGTAGGTACAGACATACTACGTCGATAGATCTCAAACGAGGTAAGAATTTGAGAGCTTGTGCATGAGTTGGTCGTCTCAGACAGGATTTATGTCTTGACTTGTTACTTGACTTGCAATTTCTAAAATCCTATTTCAAAAATTTTGAATTTCATTTCATAAAAAGTATTAGTGCCTGGTTCTGCTAGTCTTGGCTTAGGTGGGTGGTGGTACACAGCAGGTTTAAAAAGCATGAGTATCTAAATATTAAATTCAACCAGACTTTGATTTTTCATCTTTTTTTAATTTCTCATTTGTCGCTTTCCCATTGACATCACCATTGCTTATGTTGGTTGGTGGGACTCAAGAAAGCTTTTACCGTATAGCATAGTCGAGCCCACCCTAAAATCCAACATAGTTGCTGAGCTAGGGTCTCCGCCATCAATGTCTAGGCAAACTGATTGTAAACAGTCAGCATCGATCAAAATCTTGCGTCCTTATTGCGTCTCGGTTCGCTAAAGTGCGTCAGGATTCGGTCAGTGTGACAGCACAGCACAGCTGTCATAGTATAGATATTTTATTTTGATTTTCTTAATTTATTACTTATTTGTAGCTTTAGGCACACTTCACCTGCTTACGTCATATTACGACACTTTTACCCTTACAATTAGCTCAATTTCTTTAACGCATCTACACACACTTAAACATACATATATCACGAATGACGAATACTCGACAGGCCCTGCCAGAATACCAGCAGTTTCGTGCTGCAGAGACACATGCTGAGGCAGTGACCTGATTAACCCATTATTATTCTGTAAAAACCATGTTTTGTATTACCTAAGTACTTGTTTATTGTTTATCTTTATTATTTCATTGTTTGTATCTGTCGGGTTAATAAATATTTTTTCTTTCTTTCTTTCAAGTGGGCGTTCCACGCTGCACATTCCTCAGCTTGGTTGTCATCGATTCTAGAGCTTTATTTCGCAATGACCATAAAATTTCACCTTGTAAGTTCTTTACCGATACCAAATGCTTTCCCCACTTGTCCCACCACTAGCCGCAACCCCCCCTGCTTAATTTGGCGTGACCCGACGACGTCTACTTTTTACGGAAATGTTTCTTTCCGCCCCGTACATTTTCTCATGACTCTTACCTGGTGGATTCCAGTGGAAAATATGAAACAACTTCTTACTTCACAGTCGAATCAATTCAGCAGAGAGTCGTATTTTTTTCCAAATGAAAAGAATGATACTGATCACGCTTTGAACATTTATACCAAGGTTTCTCAAAACTCGTTGATCTTGAATAATTTATTCATGTTCTTATACAGTCTCAACGAAGTTTTCATAACTTTATTAAATGCTTCAAAAATAATGACTTCATGCTCTGTAATACGTTGTGCACGGTTTGGTTTGGTTTCGGTTACATATCTTTTTTTTCTGATAAGTAAACGGTTTGCGAATTGTGAGAACGCGTAGCTACGGGTGTCCCAATTTTACTGCTCATAAGTGCACTTTCTCGTCCATACAAGAGCTACTAATGGTTCATTATGTCAAAGAACTCATTAAATTCAGAACGATTAATGTAGTTATAAGAGTGATAGCATCGGACCATATGGCACGTAAGGTCTGCAAGGGGTGGTGTATGGGAATGCGTGGGAAAGCAGCACCCTTGCAATTACGTTTATCTATTCTTTGCATTCACGTAATTTGCCGGTGACTTATGGTCAGAGCCCATATGGTCACGTCACGTCACGCTACGGAGAGCAGGACACTTGTGACCGTTGAAGGAGTAAAAGGGTTTGAATAATAGTGGAACACATTGCACGCATAAGCTCCTCAAACCAACGTTAGAAACCCTTGCCTAAGACAGACTAAAACATGTACCTACTTATTTAACGAGGTAAGGCTGATCATCATGATACGATTACAAACGAAAGGTTTATGTTTCTTAATTAGCTTACCATTGGCAATATTTTTTGATGAAAGTGTTGTTTTTATATGTGGTCGAAAAGTCTTCGCCAATGTAGTTTTTTAATGAAGTAACGAGTGCCTTCTCTTGATGCTTTTAGACACACAACTGACAATACCTACTGATAAACCTTCATTAGGTTCATTTTTTTTAAACGCTTTACGTCACAACAAAACAGTGTGTAGTTGAGTCCACAAAGCATCAAATTAAGTGGACTAATTAGGACAAACGCGAACCGTGCCTATCGCGCTTTTTGATGAACGTTCACATTTTATGGTGCCCTCTCGATAACTTTTTAAATGACGATAATGATGAAAATCCTATAGAAATATTTATGAAATACCAGTATGGGTTTTTACTGCAAGTTGAAGTAACAGATGCTTACTCTGTTTATAAATTTAAAGCTTCTTACGCGGAGTAAGTAGAATCGGAAGGTATAAAAAAAACGATGGGTCATTTGATGAGCTGTTTTTTATTATACACAGCAAAGTTACATATAAACATTTATAATTAAAGTATGACATTGACATAACAGTTTTTGACGACACGGTTGGCGTAGTGCGCTGTAGCACGGTTTCTCGCTTCGATTTCCGTAGTGTCCCGGGTTCGATTCCCGGTCGGGTCAATTCAGGAAACGATATTTTCTAAATTGACTCGGGTCTGGGTGTGCTGGGAGACGCGCCTGGCTCATTTCCTTGTGTGGTACCGAGTAACACATTAATATTAATCCCTACTTCGAGACCATTACAAGAGGTGTGTTGTCTGGCGCATATTTATATTTTATTCATTTATTTAAAAGCAAACTAGACGATTGCCACAGCTGCAACGATCTGCACTGAGCCTACGTGTTGGAGTATGGCTCAAACCATCTCATAATTAAGATGAGGCCTGCGCCCTACAGTGTATGAAATGAAAATAATAAAATAAATAAATATCAGGGACAAATTACACCTGGATCACCTGACCCCAAACTAAGCCAAGCTTAATGCATAAATAACTAACTATAAACAGGCTATACATTTCAGATTTATATACTTACTATCAGTATAATCATGCATAGTATAAGTGCTGTTTAACATAACAATGTCTGAGTACAGTGTACAGGTATTCAAGTATCAGAAAAGTTTACTACAGGTATGTGGGTTGGCGCGTGGGCTATTTTAATTCTGAAGATTAACAGTTAAAAGGTTTGAATAACATGCCCCAGTAAGTTAATTGGATATTTTCAAGAAAAATACGATGAGTTGGATAAGTTTCTTTTTATTGTTCATTTCCATCCTCATCAGTGTGTACTCTATGTAAGTTTCCATCCTCTAAGTGTTGCGAGTATTTTGTCTCAATATGGTTCGATTGATACGTTATTTCACCAAATTTGAAAGAATGCAGAAGTATAATGAAAGAGTAGTGGTTTCATGGCGGCTGGAAAGAAGAAGATATTCTTTATCCTCATTTTTCATTAGTTCTATAGTTAAATACATCATATCCACTTTCAGTAAAAACCTGTGATATTACGGTGGAACGAGAGAAGATAGAAATAATATCATTCAATTGAAAGACGATTAGTTCTTTAACAATAAAAACTATTCTTCACTCACTCAGGTTCACTGTTATATAATTTGAAAAGTTTGTAGTTATGTCAAAAAATGAAATTGGAAAATAATCCAATATTGAAAATCTAAAGCAAGCTTACGAAATCAAAATGGTGGCACAGCGTTGAAGGCTGTAGGTAGATAAAGGGATATCGGTAATGGGCCACCTTCGTCGCGTGATACGGACAATTTTCATGCCCTACATATACTACAGATCGTATCTGTCTGTGTGTCCTCGCATAACTAGCCGAACGATGCAATTATGGAGCTAATATCATGAAGTTTAATTTTTAAAATGACAAAGACGGTTAAAATGGCATTAAAAGAACGAACATACGGTCCATAATGAAACTCATCGTTTATAATATTCTGCAGTCTCTTTAAGCACTTAAAAAGTGCTTTAAAAACTAGCTAAAAAGCTTGCAACTAATTATTTCACCAGAAAAAGGTAACAACCTAACGCAAATTTATATTTTACTAAAAAAATCGCTTTGTATATTCGTAAAAAAGTTTATAGCACAGACTAGGTACAGCCACCCGTTACCGTGCCAGTAGTTTAGCTTACGTTTCTATTTTCTATCTGTTACGCTAGAACTGTGCAGTGTAAACTGTGCAATGTGCGCAAGCAATACGAAATTCTTTGCCTGTAGGTACAAGTTACTGCAATAATTTCATTGATTCACCATGCCTTCTCGCTGCCATTAATATTAATACTCTGTACAGATTTCGCAACCCAAGAACTTTTTCGATTCAGGATTATAAGAACAATACATCCTTCTACAACCCTCTATCGTGTGTCGAAGGAACGATATGTTTGGGTCAAGATTGGTTTCTTTCAAAAGTAAACTTCAGTCTATCCTCTTTAGATCTTAGAATTTACTAGCGCAAATTTTTCTTTTTATATACTCTTTTGAATGTATAATATTGAATACCCTTATGTTAGGTAAGTCCTCAAGACCTTAAGTCTGCAATATTGCATGGCATGCCGGTACACATGTTGAAGAATTGAACTCTAGTTTTAAGCCTAGATAAGATAAGACATTCATCATGTACTCAGGCAATTTGTTTTGTGTACCAAATAAATAAATAAAGTGTCATGCTCGCATTATGAGATCATACAATTCGAGCACCAGTTTTAAAATGTGAAATTAAAGTGAAGCATCTGGATGAAATCTACCTATCCATCTATATTAATAAAAATTAATTGCCAAATGCGTTGCTGAGCGCGAAACTCCAGAACGGCTCGAACAATTGGGCTATTTTTTTCAAATTTTTGTTAAGGCAAAAGTAGTAATTTATTTGAATTCAACAATGTTTTAACAGCGTTTACACAACGAAATAGACAATAACATTGCTTGAACATAAGCCAATTAAAGGAACATACTTTGTTACCTAAAATATTAACAATAGTACGTAGGTAATTTTTCAAGTTACAAATGAGAGACACAAATTGAATTGATTATCGCAAGAAAACGTGCAGTGTGAGTGAATGTGTGTATAATATTTTTTAAGATTTTTCTCATGGAGAGAAGAAACGTAAAAACACTAGGAAAATAATAAACTATAATAATATATAACACTTTTACTTTTGCCAGCACGAAGTCTGTCGTGGCAACTAGTTAAAAATTCAGTTTAAAATTTAGTGATGCCCATCTCCTTCTCATAATAGATGTCACATTCTCAAACATCTTGAAGCAGTGGGCAGCTCAGCCGCTATATCTGATACATACCCTGAGTCACCGACGTAAATAATTTTTAGATCTCTTTATACACTGAAGATATGTAACGAAAAATCCACAGTGGCATGTTCAATAAAGGGTGAAGGCAAGCAATCACATGCATAAGTTATGAAGCTCGGATGGCGTGCCTCCTGCGCCATTACCGCGTTCTATGAAAAAGGACATTCCGGCTTATCGGTGAATATCACGAGAATAAAAACAGCAGATAAGATCGCGGCGGTAAGGGTTGTGTGGCTGGGTGTCGATATCGATGAAAATGACAGAGGCTCGTTAGGTAGTTAAATATCCTTTGAAGAAAAGATGTATAAGATCATTACTGATCATAATTATGTTTCTTTGCGTTCTAGAGCAATGGAAACCAAATGTCGAAGTAGAAATATTTATATACATGCTATTGACAGGCCATATCTATAAAAGCTTTCATAGTCGACTCCATTGAAAGACTAAGATGCCAAATTTTCCCAAATTTTGTGTTTATCATTTTCTAAGTCTGCAGAGCTAGTAGCGATCATTTTTAAAATCATAATAATAATTTTATTAACAACCTGTGGTAGTTTAGGAATTCGTTTTTCTAAAGGAAAGTCATTCATCAACAATATCGCCTCTTTAAACCATTGTTTTGTTAATTAGCCGCGTAGTTTAAATATACGAACTACACCAATCCCCGACAAAACAGTTCCCGCCTCGTGTTGCAATTTCGAAGCCACCTCATCGTTCGTCACTCATACCATCGATAACGTCCGGGCCCAGCCCTACGGCCGTGTGTTGGAAGACAGGCACTTATTAGCCGTCATTATCTACACCGCAGTGCTGGTGACATATGGCCAATATCGGACACGAGCTATATCTGCGATGTGGACATGCGAGAGAGCCACGCCAACCTTTGTTGGAAAAACTTTAATTACTCTTTGTCCTGTACGTCGATTTGAAAGTACTGGCGTTTGCATACCACCTATTTTTTTAATTAGTTATTTGATCATTTATCTTTCAATAATGTGCTAGCTAAAATCAGAAATCATTGAATCACAGCCATCATAATCTATCTCTAACGATTATCGCCTTGGTTTTGTTTTGTGTGTTAAAACACGTACTGCTGTTTAAATTCGTAAATGTTATTCTTTCTAACATAAAATCACGCCCTTATTGGCTTACGACTCTTACATTGAATACTGCCCTGTTTACCCATTTAGGGGCGTCTTTGCATTCATATTTGATTTATATTATAAACATCAGTGTTTTAAAATAACTCATCGAGTAATCTGAACTTTCGATAAGGCAAAACTTATACTGAAACAAGCCACCCACTCATTTGGTCATGTGTCTCATACACACAGATGTATTGCAAAACGTCATGGCTAGCTTTGGTCTTATCGCCTGTCCGTTTGTCCTGACAGAAAAACGATAAAACATATCTAGTTACATTTTAATAAGTGACGTGTGTGTCATGGGCTGAAGCGGTAAAAAAAATCTACCAGGGATTTAATTCAACATTTTTTTTCGGAATTTCAATCAAAACATATTTTGGCTAAAATATATTTTTAATACTTTTTAGCTCTCAATGTTTAATTCGCCAATGAATGGAAAAAATGGAGTATGGATTAAAACTGATTTATTTTTGATTTAACGCTGCTTGCTTCCAACTAAATCCTGTGTTTTGTTTTTATCAACTTCTCCGTCTAGTGGCAGAGTGGTGACAAAGCTTGGCCCAATTTCCGTCTACCTTCTATTTGGCATCAAGTTGTCGTCATTACAGGACATTTACCGATATCCATAATACATCCTCTACAAAATATATATTTTTAATTTATTCCAAAAAGCAATCGCTGGTCTTTTATCATCTGTTTCTGACCACTGCTCAACTCTACATCTGGTCCATTTCTTATCGGCTCGAACGCAGTTGTTGTACATTGAAGGAAAAACACAGTTATCGGTCCCTATTATTCACACATCCGTCCTCAAGTTTAACCCTGGGGAATTAAAATTGTTTTACGGCTAAGGAACATATCCGGAGATAAGACGGGTTAAGTTCTAATGATGTTAGCAACAACAAATTGTTAATTTGTAACCAAACACGAGACAACAACGCGTGAAGATAAGAATTGGGGTCGCTTTGGAGCCAGATGTTCTGGGATAAACTTTCAATGAGTTTGATGTTTGATAATGGACATAGAGTGAAACTATGAATTTTAATAATGTGTTAGTGATATACTGTACGAGAATAAGTTTAATGGGTTTTTCCGTAATTATTTTTTTCGGGTTATCCACGTAACATGATGGCAACATTTTAAGCCATTAACATCCCTGCTTTTACAATTAAATAATAAATAAATATGCGCCAGACAACACACCTCTTGTAATGGTCTCGAAGTAGGGTTTATTAAATCCCTGTGTTACGAGGTACCACACAAGGAAATAAGCTAGGGGCGTCTCCCAGCACACCCAGACCCGAGTCAATTCAGAAAATATCGTTTCCTGAATTGACCCGACCGGGAATCGAACCCGGGACACTACGGAAATCGAGGCGGGAAACCGTGCTACAGCACACTACGCCAATCGTGTCGTCAAACAATTATGTAAAATATTACATTACATTTAATAAAATGCATGAGAAAGTTGGTTTAAGCATGGAATTTCGCAAAATAACACTAAACCTAATACTGATCAACTCACAATTTAATCTTTTGAAGAAAACGAGTAAATTGTGTTCGAACTTTTTGTGCAAAAAAAACCGACTTACTATACTCGTACATTTGTTAGAATTTTACTGAAAGTACTTTGATTGATGCTTCTAGGAACAATTAAGTAAGTTCTCCAATTGATGCTATTTTTTTATTACTAGAAAAAAAACGTCAAATTTATCACCAAAGTTCAACCTCCATTCTGTTCTGATGATACAATTTAAAGCCGAAGAGCGTAACTAAGAACAACTGCGATACTAAAGATACATCCACAGTTCTTAATCGTTATGTCAGATACGATACTTGCTTTTGGACGAACCTTGCATTCACGTGTTGGCAATTAAACCTTCTGTCTATGGTCATTAGTTGTTTATTTATTTACTGTAGTAGTTTATGTCGCTGCGGCCAGTCGTTAAGGTCAATTGGCTCAACGGGCACATCCTAGCGCCGTCACAACACCGGCCATCACTTCGCATCGCTCTTGCACTTGCTGCTTCCACATCTAAACACTCATCAAATTGTCTCTTCCTCCCAACTGGCACATTAGGCGCTGTATACATGGTTGTTGCTATATTTCTGTAGTTTGTTGATTTTTTTAAATTCTGAGCAGTTATTTTGCATTGTGGTTCACAAAACTACTAATTTCTATTATTGAGGCGAGACTCTTTTATTTTTAACTAGCTTTTCACCCGCGACTTCGCCCGCGTGAACTTATCGCTTTATGTATTAACGACGTTTTGTTTTTGACTCCAAACCCTGAGAGAACTATTTTATGAGTTTTTGAAATAATAATTATTTGTAATTATATTATGGCCAAATTACATAAAATCTTTTTAGATTGTAGCCTATGTGTTATTATGAAGTTTAAGCTGTATCACTGTAAAACTTCATCTTAATCCGTTCATTCGTTTTTGAGTGAAAGAGTAACAAACATACAAACATGTTCACAAACTTTCGCATTTATAATATTTGTAAGAAGTAAGATTAGAGCCTTAACACTGTAATACAACTAAGTATAATCATTATTCGTTTGTCTTTTATAGCTGAAAAACCAAGTGTAGGTTAGACTGAAGACTTGGAGGAGCCATGGAAGGTATTAGAAGTTGTACCTGGGTCTTGCTGGTGAAATAACCAAAAACTACACTATAGATGGCAGTGATCATTGGCTGAACAGCTAAAGGTATTCACATGTAATTGGAATAGATAGTGTCTATTTCCACCCGTCCACATTGTGATTTATCATTATTTGTCATTGTTAAAATTCGTACAATCTTACTAATATTATAAATGCGCAAGTTTGTGAGTTTGTATGTGTGTATGTTTGTTACTCTTTCACGCAAAAACGAATGAACGGATTAAGATGAAGCTTTACAGTGATGCAGCTTATACATCAGAATAACACATAGGCTACAATTTACAAAGATTTTATGTATTATATATAATATATTATATTATTACTGCCAAAAGTAATAATATAATATTCTTACAATCGCCGACTACAGCGCCACCATGATGGCGGGTCGCACAGCCCGCTAAGTCACTGTGACAATACTGCCAACGGTTACTCTGTGGCTAGAATGTTTTTGGCTATGACGGACGCTCTCTCAAAAACGACACATTTCCCTTGGGCTCTATCGAATAAGGAATTAGTGACCTAGATCTTAGTATTTTGGCAATTTAGTGTTCTCGTTATCGTTATTTTGTGTTAGTTACTTTAGGTTTCGTTAGTGCAAATTGTAGCAAATATATCTTTCGTTAATAAATCGTGATCATTCCAAGTTATTTTGTGCTATCGTTTATTTTTAACCTAAACCACCTCTGATCCATAAGAATATTTATAATATAATCATTTATTTAAAGATAACATTGAGCCATGGGTTAGCATCTACTTAAAAAAAATCGAATGAGAGTTACAATATTTAAAAAAATATATAAAAAAAAATCATTTTTGCTAATAACATTTGGCTCGCCTAGCTATCAAAATAAGTATTTTAGACTTATTTGATCACCAAGCGAACCATATGCTTCAGCAAAGGAGAGTCATAGCACTCGGCAACGGTTTTCAAGATGCTGTTGGAGCTCCCTCGTATTATTAATAACGCGGGCGAAGCCGCGGGTGGAAAGCTAGTGGAAATATTTTTTTTTTAACGTTTATTAACCAACCGGTGACCCGGTGACCGACAAACCATAGATTTGCAGCAGTCAAAGTATTTAATATTTGTATGAACATGCGTGAGTCCCCAGCCGTACCGCCGCCGAGATTGGCTAGAGTTCCGTCGGCAAGCGGTACGCGTACAAGATTGTTTCCTCGTTACCGCTCAATTGAGGGTTCCGTTCCTTGCAGGAACCCCGCGCTGATGGCTAAATTGCCCCCCTACCACGTGTTGGTATCCGACTTTTGTCAGCTGTAATCGAGCGTTTGGGTCAAGTGTTTTGGAATATATAAATTGATTGGACTAGTACTACGACTGGATTTAGGGCCAACGACCTAATGTCTCCTCATCTGTATAGAGCAATAAAATGGTCATTTTGAAAGAGTTTCATGGCCTTTTTTATTAAGATAATTTGAGTTTACTTATAATCAAGTTTTAGTTGATACACAGATTACTTGAATTTTACACTTCTGACACTTTGAACGAAAATTTAGGTATGATGCCATTGAAGTTACTCATTGAAATTTACATGGTAAATAGTTAAAAGTGTAGTAAAGTTTTCAAAAAAGAATTGGATGAAAAATGTTAAGTAACTTTTTTTTTAAAACGGCCTTCAAAGTTCAGGGAAAAAACAGCATTTCTAACTTTTTCAATTTCAAATTTTTTTTTGAGTTATAATAAGCGTTATGGATGTAAATTCTTCAAAATCATCTACCGCTATTATTCATCTAAAAAACAAAAAAAAACAAGTATTTATCTCAATAGATCACGCTACAGTGACCAAAAAAGTGACTCAACCCAGAAATTTTCAAAAAATCGTAAAAACATCTCGAAAACTACGATAAATCGGGTAACATACATGGGGTATTATCGGATACCCATAAGTGTGAGCAACCTAAAAAAAAAATATTGACGTGTATGTTTGGACCAATCTGTATAGGTCTATAGCGCAAATATAACTTTCAGTGTCATGCAGTAGTTCGAAAGATTAATATTGTCTGTCCCATAATGCTAAGACAAATACCTAAATAAATAAAGTATATCGCATAAGAACTATTTTGGCAAGCTCCTTCGAACTCCGACGAGTTAAGTCGTTTTAAAGTACTAGAATTGAACCTAGAATCTGCAGATTCCGGAGCTCCTGCTTCGAAGTTACAAAGTGCGATAACCTTAAAAATAAAGCCCCACACACACGCGCGATTAAAAGCCGTCTCTGAGAACTGATACGGCGGTGTTGCAGCTTGCAAACGACATCTTGAGGCCAAAAAGACTCCTGGCCACCGTCCAAAATATACTGAAGTCTATATGCAATTTCGGAAGCCGGCGGACACACTGCCTCAGTGTTTGGAACGCTCTGGGTCGGGATATTTTTAAAAACAAAACAACCTTCAAAAAACTTGCTAATAATATAACTATAATAAACTTTTACCCGTAAAATATCTTATAGGAATTCTTTGTCATTTCTAAGAAGATTTTCTAACTAATACAACAAAGCTGAAGCGACAGTATTGTTATTAAAAAAGCGTATTAATGATCATCATCATCAGTCACAAGATGGGGTGTCTAATCAACATAAGCTTGTCGTACCATAGACTTTTAAAGTGGCCTGTGCTGTTCCACTTAATGTAATTCACCCTCACGTCAAGGTTAAGAATTTAAGATAAGATAATAGAATAATGTCTTTTTCAGCACTGTCCCAGTTTTCAGTGGCTGACCAAATGGTGGGTTAAGGTCGCTAGTAAAAGCTAGTGCGTTTATAAATAAACGAATACAACACAACTCCCAAACAAGCCAGTGGAGTTTCCGCACAAATTATTCCGTTTTACAACTACTAACTTGCCCTGTTTTCCATTCCTTAATTTCGTGTATCGCGTCCGACTTCGGGGTTATGAATGTGCTGCAACTGCATGCATATGTAAGGGGATAAGTTTCCTAGCAGTTTTAATGGCGGTTGTTCCTAAGTGTAATATCTGGTAATAACGGGTTTGCGGACTCAAGCTCTAGGTAGAGACAGGCTCTCAAGTCTCAGGTGGGTTCGGCTGCTTGTTTTTGGAAGCTTACAACGCGGCAGGTTTACGACAGTAAACTAGGGCATGTCCAGATAATACTGGAGTCAACCAGAGTATTCGAAACTTCGGATGCACATTACCGAAAACTTTTATAGCGGGCCGGGGTCTTCAAACGGGGCGTGAAAAGGCGTTTTTGCAGGCTTTCAAGATGAGGATGGCCAGCTCAGTGAATGCTATGCAGTACTGTGCTTGTCAGCCTCATATCTGGACCTCACGACCGCTTTCCATCAGGTGGAGTGAGGTCTACTTGAGGGCATTATAAAAAAATCGTACTACTTTTACAAGATGACATCAAAATCATGAAGCTCTCTAGACATTTTTCATGTGGGTATCTTAAATCAAATTTTGCGTTTAGTATCAACTATTGATTACTGCCTAAGCCTATATTTACTACGTTTATGAGTATATAATTATCTCACACTACCTTACCTATTTATCTTTTTAATCTTGTATAATTTCCTCTACCTGCAGGTTGTCTGAAAGAGATCGCTTCCTAGCGATAAGACCGCCTACAATCTAAGATTATGTAATGCTAATGTTATGATTTGTTGTACAATAAAGTATATTTATCTTATCTTATCTTATCTTAAGCCTTCTAGAATATTCGTCTGTTTTAGGTACTTGCATAAATTCTTGTATTTTTATAGCAAGATCTATTCTCGTGGCGGACGGAACTAGTCTGACGATCAATTGCGCTACTTAACTCGCACGTCGCCATAATTACCGCAGAACGAGATGAGGTAATTATGTCTATTATTAAAAGGAACATTACCACAAATATTTCTAGAATAACAGACAGAACAAATGTCAAGTAAACGCCAACACACTGAAATGCTTTTTACAAAATAATTTTAACTCTTAAACTCTTTTTTTTTTGCACATCATGCAAATGTCCAAAATCGGACCCAAAATGTTTTTAGCAGTGATGACTACTTGAATGAATCATGTTGGTTGGTCACCATGGCTAATAGTATGGTGTTCTTTTAAGGTCAATCATTAAGTGCATCCAAATGTTATCATGACCACATCGTCTTCGACACCCCCGTTCATGTGTAAGGATCTGACCTTGGACCATATACATCATATAATCGCTTACGTAAAGGTGCTAATAGATTTGAGCACTCACTTGTTCCGGAACATCGAGCATTCGTCGTTATTTAATAGAAAACTGATAATGTTGCCTGTATTGTGCCTTACGAAATACGTAACATTCAAATGAAATACTCCAGCAAATGCTCTAGTATATACTCACCTTATAGCTTACCCGTTTAGATCAGCCATTACCCATTTAATTGGTTGTTTGACTGCAATTGCTAGAACGGTTCCCACTAGACGGCATCATTAGTCATAAGAAAGCACAACAAACAATGAGTCAGCACTTAACCCGTGTCCCAGTTACGAGATCGCGTCTCAACCAAGACGGAGGATGTGGCAAAGGTTAAATCCATATCGTCACATCCTCGCGCGCTTCCTGTTTAAGCTGCTAATTGTGGCTCTCTGTGCAGATATAGACACTTTTGTTTTGTACTGTGCCACAGGATAGCGTAATGGCAGTGCCGCATTATACGAAGCGCTTTTAATTTGATGTATTTTTCATACTTCTGTTATTGAAGTGAACATAATTTAGCTATTTAGTGAATTTTTGCATTGACTTAATTAAATACGTATTCCTTTTACTAGCCCCACAGCAAGTACTAGTATTCCAAGGATAAATCAAAACTATGTCTGTCAGTACTCTCTAAAGATCGTTGTAATTTTCTTTATTCATAATCTCCTTAATCGAAATTATGTTATTGCATTGAATTGTGGACATTGACTACCTAGAGACATTTTGGAACTTAAAGATAGAGTTGAGACTATGATTAGACTTAGGTAGACTAGACTTTCAGGCAGTGGCAAAAAAATACAGCATGTTCGAATAAGAATAAGCAAAACTCTACCAAGTTTTGTTGTACTGTTATCTTTAGACTATGTTCTCGCCACACGCGGTGCGTTCTATATGCGTACGCGCACCCGCGCGAAACTATACGCGGCGCGTGAATTGAGCGCGCGGATTAATTGCTAAAGAGGATATATCCTTAATGAGTGATTAAGACTCTCGTTTGTGTGTCGCTCGGGCAGATTTCACAACGTCACGTAGATTCATATAAAGTTTGAATATTTCGGCTTTTTTGTTTTTATTTTATTGAATAGATAAAATAGATTATCCTATTACAGAACATTAAATAAAAAGCCATACTTATATTGAAATTATGCATCTTTTTTAAACACTGATGACAATAAATATGTTCCAATTATTTACATATAGCACCACTACTAAGTACTAGGCCAACATAAGATTGGGTCTGATTTTGATCAACTAGTATGTACGTTCTCTATAACTCAATTTACTTTTAAAACATATATATAACGCAACAACTCAATGACTGCTAAAGCAACATGTTTTTTGTTCAACGTTTTGATTTGTCAATTGCCACGATGCTTCACGAATTCACGATACAGTTTTATTGTTTGTAATGGCAGTGTCCGAACACAAAATCAGCTGTTGCCTTAACCTTCATAACAATCCGACCTCTTAATTGCGAAACAACCCTTCACCCTTTACACGTAAACTTAAAGGCTTAAGACAATCTCCGTCTTAATCTCAAGGTAACTTAGACAAACTTGGACTACGAGTTCCTTAGAACTGGACGACTTAATGACGACTCGGTAAGCAAGAAGGGGACTGATGTTAGTGAGGTATGGTTGAATCTTGAAATGTTACTTGATGACGTTGAAACTTTGTTCTGTTATGTTACTTGACATGAAATAGGAACAAAGAGCATGGAATAGGCTTAATATCATGAACGCTATTTTTAGCTGTATGTTTTGTGGATACAGGACATTACATATGGCACTGCAATTTATATACTTTCCAACGCAGGCAATTTTCAATTCAATTGGACAGGCATAATACTCGTCGAGACATTGTATGTTTTTAAGTTTTCATCAAGAGAGAATTTCGATCTTTCACCTGCTTTCAATCGATGCTGGATTTGCAAAATGAAAGCACTCCTATTTTGTATTAATTTGCTTTGCGTTTAGGAAAGTTCATACTGGGAGCCTAACAATAGGGATTGGCTGCACAGTGTCAGCTGCAGTTAGTAGTCCTGAAGGTAGTAGTAGCTAGCCTGACAGAATCTGCTTAGAGCACCGGCCACTCAGCCGCTCAGCTTTACCTAATGTTGCTGACTTAAGACCCATTTTGAAATAGTTTCGTAATGAGCCGAAACTTTACCGTAAATCATCGTGAAATGGGACTTTGTTTGATAAAATTTTACACCTACATAGTCAGTACACTTACGCATTGACAGTTGTATTCCTTAGGCGCTATGAGTATAAATTTTGCATATAACGCTAGAGGTCGTAGGGTAGATAACTATACAAGAAAGACATTATAAGAATAAACAATTTGTAGATACGATAGCTGATATCGTCCTCCTGATTATTACTTACGGAAACAAAATGTCTATATTACTCAGCCTAGCCAACGACCGACCAGTACAATTATACCTAAAGCTACATACTAATGTTTTGCCTGCACAAAACGCACTTAACTCGAACAAGTTTGCCGTATCAGCGATCAAACTTGCGCTTACACTTGCACTCAGTTCTAAGTACGATGCAAGATAACCTTTAGTTAACCTGTAATTGCCTTTGTTTGGGCGAAGTTAGCTAATTGTGGATTGCTGATTGAAGTGGGGTTAGTTTTCAGTATGCTAATCTTTTTGTGCGGTTGAAGATCAAAATGGCGTCAGTTTTTAGAGTTATTTTACATTGCTTGATGGTGAGTCGTAATAGCGCTCGCTTTTAATTCACCGGTTTTTAGTTCAATCCTCAGTTGCAAAATGTGTGTTTCAAATATCCAGTACATAGCCTGCGTTTGTGATCACCAACCCACGTATTATATTGTACCGATAACTTTAGTTTAATTGTGCAGGCCTTTACCCACTAGCACTACAGTACATAGACCAATTGCTTTATTGATATAGCCTCTTTTTACGACTTCGAACCAGTGATAGCTATCGCGACAATTTTTTCATTTCATGCACCACTGTCCTAAATCCTAAGCTTTGACCATGCTTCACTTGTACAAATGTATCTTGAAAATTAAGTCCAAAGTTAAATTTCAGTACTAAATTTCGATAATATTACTAAGTCAGTAAAACACCAGTTAAGTGAGATAGGAGTAGTCAGATTGAAATAATTCCTTTTTTTTAAAAATAATTAATAAGGAAGCAAGTCAAGCAAACATAGAAATACTATAAACAAGTTGGTTTACATCATTCATAAAGATGCTTGCACACTGTACACCTCAAGTTGGGTAAGTGTCGAGTCGAGTCGAGGAGACGAGGCGCGAGGCTCAAAGGGCGAGGAATTCAGTTCATTACCGTCTTACAACCTCCTTCTGCCTTAGAGTTGGGAATGATAAGTTTTTTATTCAAGCTTCAGTATCGATGGTTTGAAAGTAGTGAAACAAAATTCTAGAAATCGCTTTAACCGTGCATGCTAGGCCGAATAGAAAAACATGTGTAAAGTTACGACAATATCCCAAATGAAGTAGTCAAAGAAAAGTTTACGGATTAACAGAACAGGCAGAAGCCCACACACTTACCCGATTCTATTAAAGCTCTACGTGGTAAGCGTTGCTGCGTGCCAGGCTTACCAGGTAATGATTCATCCACAGATTGAAGATTAAAATTGATATGTTATGATTAATAAAACAAAATTATAATTTCTTCCATGTCAATTGTCATTTTGTTATTTTAATGAAGTTCTTCAATTCCGCATCCACAAAGTAACAGATGCAATAAATGTTGAACAGGGTACGAAATAAGTAACGAATGATGAGAATAATTATCTCAGTAATAATGAAGTTTCGAGAGCATTTAGTGTGCAGACGTTCGAATGATCAGCAGAGCACATAGTCTGTAGGCTCGTTAATGAACTTATTATAATTAATAAAAAAGTCCGAGAAAAATAACGTACAGAAATGACTTCGTCAAAAGCCGAAAGTCACTCGACTCGAACTATCATTGCGGAGCGGAACAAACTACCGCCAAGTGTGTCGATTTCGCCGTCCTCGAGTAGTCTAGAAAAAAATATTCTCCAGTCGCAAGTTCAAGGGGGGGCCACCCCCCGGCCTCCTTAACTGCTACCACCGGACAAAAAGAATGAATAGATCCGCCCCTTAACGAATACACCGAGCAGCATAATTCATACTTAGAAAAGTGTAAGGAGTCGACATGGACGTTTTGTTTTTTTTTTCCATAATATTTTAATTACATGCCTATGAGGCTAGGTTTTGTGATGTGTTTCGTTGAGGGTTTTAGCGTGCTTTTGAGGACACCCGAATTTTTTAATGCGTTGGGCAGAGTAAAAAAAACAAATAAAGTTTTCTATTTGACTTGTTTAAGTGACAATTGAGATTTTTGTCTAGTGACTGACCTTAGGCTTCAGCATTTAGAATGTTTTTATTATACATAAAATACATAAAAAATGGGTGTTAATGATAAAATATTTTAAAATATTTTTTTCTACTTGCTTTAGATTCTGTTTTATTATTATTAGGTACAATATTTAACGATCAATTAACTCATTCACCACCATAAGGACATAACGTATCTTATCGTAAATTTTGTTACAGAAATCAAAACTCAACTGTGGCTTTTAATACGATAACACTAACGAATAAAACAATATTACCTTAACTTTTCATACATAAACTTAGCACAATTGAATTTGAATCTTTTTCGATTTTTTATTTCTTTTTTATCTCCAATTTATCCACCCGTGTGTCCCCGCCCGGAAGTTAAGATGCGTCGCTTGCCACGTATAATTTTTCCACTCTCTTTCAATCCCCCCCATCGCCCAACCCTTCCGTCCCGTCTGTCAATCTTAACTACCGGCCCGACTACTCAGGACAGACCAGTTTGTTTGCAGACTTTTTATAGCGAAGGATTGGTGATGATGATATTTTTTATGGATTGAAAATGATATCGGAAATGCTGGCAGAAAATATGGTGTCGTGATGAGTTGAGTTTTGGTAGGGATTTGATCTGAATTAACATGTATTAGTCAGCTACAACCTACCTTTTAACAAACTAAGAACTAAAGGACCTTGAATACATTTAACAATTAAAAAAGACTACAGTAAAGACCGTTTTTGGTGATTGGCTGAAGTCATACACAATAATTGTGTTGAAGCTATTTATTTTCATTTCTGGTCCTTTAATTAAAAAACACAAAATCGAGGCTTAGATAAATAAAAAGACAATGTATTAAAACAAGCTTTTGTCACGATCCTTTAAAGTCACACGTAAAGCTTGCCTTACCGGCATTACTTGCGAGTTCTATTTATTCTTTTTGCAATAAAAAAACTAGATATTTTTAGAGATAACCCAAATGTGTTTTTCAGGAAAATTGTTCTCTAAACCCAATTTTGTTGTTGGTCTTTAATTTTTGGTGCATTTCGATTCTTCGAATGCAAAATACCTATCTATCCACCATCTTTATGGTATATTTACTTTGAGTGCAGCTCATCTCAAGTCCAGCATCGAGTAATCAGAGCATTGTGGCCGTTTGAAGACCAGCAGGGGAGGAAATACAAAAATGCAACTTGCATACGCGTGCTGCGGTGCATTCACGCACGACGGACAGAAATTCAACTGTCCGGCTTTACAAGGTAAGTACCCTGTTTCTTTTTTCTGTTTTTTGCTAGGTTTTTTGGGTGGCCAGTGAACTAGTGATATGTGTCATCATATTTAACAGCGTACTTATGTTTTAAATCTAAGAGCTATAAAATAATGACTAAACTACTCGAATATCCCGGCTTATTTAATGGTTTTTTATTTAATAAGTTTGTAATTTTTACTCTTATTTATATGAGCAAAGCAGACATCTGGTTAGTTTTTGATATTATTTGAATCGTTTTTCGCAGATCTATGGCCGTAGTTTGTTGTAATACACTTAGATGAAATTCAACTACGTTTGTATGTAACTTATTTGAAGCCTGGCTCTAAAAATGGTACAAAGAAATATTATCTGACAAAAATATGGTCCAAGTAAAAGAAATCTCGGAAGAAACCGAAATTCAACCCTTCACTGCGACACTCGTCAAGATCCGTCGCCAAAGGGGTCCCAGCGATCCACTACGTTGTACAAACTTACACCAGATAAGGGCTTCAAGTACCCCCCAAAAGGGGTAAGACAAACCCCCTAAGTTTGCCGCCTAGACTTTAGTGGAAGAAAAAATAAAGAGGGGGAGAGACTATAGGTTATATTGAAGCTTCATCTGAGCCTTTACAAATGAGCAGACGACTGTACACAGCTTTCTGTATAGGTATTATGGAGTAGTTTTTTTTTAATAACTTTACGGAGCAGTCACTATGACGTTATGTTAATATGTAGGTTTCTTGATCAAAATTATAGGATTTGTCAAATTGCATAAGGTTTTAGTTTTAGCGAAATATTTAATTATTCAGATCCCAATTTCAAAATCTGTTATTCTGGCCTCCGTTACTACGTATTAGAACATAAAATACAATGCCTGTTGTATAATTACAGAAAATCTAGTCAGATGTTAAACGTTGTTTCAAAATAACTAATCAATATGAAATGTTGCAACCGAGTTCCGCAATGAAGGACACATTCATATTTATATAAGATTTCCTCACAAAAAATGGACATACTTACTCATGTTTATATTCGATTTCTAGAGAATTCATATCTGATAAGGTGCTATAAGTATTTTGAAACAGCACGTTAGTAAACTTTTGTTTTATTATTCAACTAACATCTGCATATTATTTAAAATTGTATTAATTAGGAAGAAGAAAGTGGTCTTAATCGTTTATGAAAATTATTTCCTAGTTCACGTTCTAGACTTTCCAAGGCAGACAGGTAAAAAGGGCATTAAGAAAGCAGCGTGGAGCCGCCACAAAAGAGTGAGTGCGTGAAAGGGCAGACAATGTCATGTATCAAGTTCACTCGCGGGGGTTAACCAAGCGTCCTTTGGTACACTCGCGTGAGTAAACGGAGGCCTACACCTTAATTTAAGGTTAAGGCTATTGATACAGTATAGGTTTTATACATAGTACGTCAAAAATAGCCGCCACACGTCGACGGTTTGTCCTGCTTTCAGACGATGACGCGCGCTGTTCCGTAAAGATTCACAAAATATGGGTGACAAAAACATACAAGTAGAGGCGCAGGTTATGATTAATCTTTCATTTGATGAACAGAATGAAGATTTTGGCAAGACATATAGTCACATTTTAATAAGTTCAGCAAAACTTTATGGCGAAATTGGAGGGTATGAAAGAAAATTAATGTTGAATTTCTAGATTACTTAAATAATGGTCGACATCCAACATAGTATTTAAAGTATTTTGCGAAAAAAAAACAAAGGCCTCCAACCACCTACTGAAGCATGTATATGTCGCAGTAAGATAGATAAAGCCGTAATATAGTTATATCCCTAGGGATATAATTATATACCGTAACATAGTTAAACGAAAGCGATTCATCACTATCTCACTAGGAATACAGTTACAAAACAGTTTAAGTTTAGTGATATACTTATATTACTAGATTGAGTTCAGTGTTATAAATATATTACTTGACTAAGCTTAGTGAAATTTAACACAGCATTGCTGCTGTCTGCTAAGGATGACTTGCCTATGAAAAAAAAACATTTTGCCAACTGTAAATTACATTATTAATCTACTTATCTTCTGGCCAACAGAGTTCAATGATTATGAGGCCAACTGTACTTGTAAACGACTCCTTACTAAAGTAAGATCCCAAGGAACAAAGCGGCAGTACAATGGTAACGCAATATAACCGAGTGGGCTTATTAGAGCATCGCCACTTTCTCAGGACAATGGTCTTTTGTGGCCAAGGTGCCTAAAGTTTCAACGGCTCAAGGTTATACAAAATATAAAAGTAACATTTTAGGAAACCAGTATCAAGTAGAGGCAAAATATCCTGGTCTAGAGCGGGGGTTTCTTCACCTATTTGTTGATACGGTCTACGCTTAAAATGTATCCACTGATACTAAACTGAGTTCGCTATCTAATGTTAAGTACAAACTGACAAATTGATCGACCATGACTTCTGTTCAAAATAGCCCCGTTCAAATATAAGTAAAGCAATTAACTCCACTTTTCATAAACTAAATGAAAATTAGAAACATAATCGAATTAGAACAGTCTTTTGTTACTTAAAACCGTAAAGGCACGAACGAAAGCGTCCTTTAGAAATACTTCGCTAAGTACAACGAGAAAGTTGCAGGAAATTCCTTCAAAGAATCAAAACCACATCATTAAGCTGGACGCTTTCCACCTACCGCGACAGAGTCGTCCATGTAGCGAAAAGTTCAAGCACAAACCCGTCATCTGGCACTGTGTCTCTCTGTGCGCAATGCCCTGCATCTTCATTTATTTTCTCGGTAATTCACGTTTTCCGCGGCATCTGAGGCACGCACCGGGGGTGGGGTGCACTTGACCACCCCAGCAACCCTCCATCGCCTCAAGAACAACATCGGGTTTTAAATGCGGCCTCAGTAAACAGAGTAGTTGCGCGGAGTTTTAAATTTCTACGCATTAATATGGAAATGCGGATCGGAGGCTGAACAGATAAATATACAAAGGAGTTGAGTTTTGGTTGAATTTTATTTTGAAATTATTAAGTTCGCGAAAAAAATTGAGGGTTATCATCACTCGGGTTAAGACGTGCTGCTTTTTTAGAAGGATACCATATTTTTAAGTCCAAGACGTGCTCAGAAAAGGTCAGGTCAGGAGTACCCATAATCGACGAGCATGTATGAAAGGATTGATGACAGTGGAAGAAGCGCTAGAGGTGTGCCAGGACCGTATCAAGTGGATAGATGTGGTCTCTGCCTACCCTATTGGGAAAAAGGTGTGATGGTATGTATGTATGTATGTAAGTACCATATTTTTGAGAAGCTGTTATTTATTACAGAAAAAGCAGCAGAAAAATTCGAAATAGTAGACTTTAGAAGTTCATTCTTATCATAACTTTTGATTCGGCTTGTGCAGAAGAAACAGTCTACCGGATCATATTACTTATTACCAGAAAAATACCTTTGATGTAAATGACTTGTAATAATTGTGCATTTTGCAAAATGAGCCATCTGATATAAAGATTATAATTCTGATATAATGAGCCATCTGATGTAATGGTATAATTAGACCCGAAATTCCGAATGTTGTTGTTTTTTTGTCGATTATTAAATTAAATTATGCCTCAATATAATTGGAAAAAAAATAAGCATATAATAAAAACTAGTCGCGCCCCGCGGTAACTGGCGTTCCTCAAGGTGAAAATGAGGGCTGAGCGTTAATGAATAATTAATGACGTGTTCCCGCCAATTATAATTACAAGGAAATCAATTATGACGTCTAGCAACGGCGCGTGTGAACGGGCATAAACCACCATCAATTAATTCATCTGAACTTAGTTTTCACGAAGATCGGTTTTACTCGGTTTTACGCGTTATAAAAGTAAATCAGGGTTTGATTATTATTATGCCTCGTAAAGCCTTTTTTCCTAATGATTTTCCGTGTTGATTGCCTAATTGATATGCAGTTTTCTTAGATTTTTTGTTGAATCCAATCTTACATCTCTCACTTACCTACTCGTATATCATTACAAAAATATGCTCTTTGCGTTATCATGAATATACTATATTGAACTAGCGGCCCCGACTAACTTTGTTCTGTCAAAAGTTACTGGCAAATGCTTGACAGCTGTGAACATTTAGTATAGAAAAATGTTTTTTTCTTCTTTAATTCCCCAAGGTTTTAATACCTATTATCTTATTTCCGATGTAGACAAATCCAAAAACACAAAAATCCTAAAAATCGGTTTACCCGTTCTTGAGTTATAAGTGGTGTAACTAACGAAACTTTCTTTTAGGTATATAGATGTACGAAATGTAATTTAAGAAAACCTTGTAAAAATAAAAATCGGAACCTTGCCTAAAGGGACTTCTTTTAATAATATATTTTAGTTATTAAATTATATTTTTTAAGGTTTTTAGTTTTCAGATGTGTTAGTATTTGTTTTAGTATTTTTAATGTAATAAATTACTATTTAAGAAAAACAGAGACAGTCACACAGTCTTTATTGTATGAATTTAAAGTTTGTAGGTAACAGTCCAGCAAATAAATAAATTCAGACATTTTTGTGTTTTAATAAACCTCTCGTTCCTACTCGTTTTTTACACGAATTTCCTAGAAAAGCTGTGTAACCGAGAGAGAGAACCTCTTTTCAATAAGGGGCAGCGTGAGTTTATACGTACAACGATCTTCTATTTTGTAAACGTAATCAATCACACGGCCTGTAAGTATATTTTCCAGAAACAATATTTACTACTTTAAAAATACCGTCTGAATTACCGATTTAAAAATTGAAATGTAAATTTTATTAAATGGCGATCATGATGGCCCGTGAAATGGAATCAGGAATGCGAATATGTTTTTCCGCTAAAGTTTTCACGAAACCTTTAAAAATAATAACGAATTAAATAAAGGTTTTTCATGTTGTCGGTTTTCATTTGTTAAATCACTTTCGATAACACTGTGAAGTGTTTAAAATTATTTTTTAAGCTCGGTTATTTTATATTAAAGTTATATTTTGGGCTTTAACCCCGGTTTAAGTTTAATAGCTTCATGAAAATACAAATCATGGTATTGAAGAGGCGTCGAGCCGACTGTATGGGAGTAACAAATATGTACTCTTAATTACTTGGCATCAATATCAGCGTCAGTAAAAGTAAATAGCTACTATCCTTATTCCGTCAGAAAGCTCTTAAAGCCTCATAAATATTATAATATATAAGACAAAATTCAACTGGATAAGATAAGATAAACTTTATTGCACAAACAAAATATTACAGTTTCATTAAAATAAATCAGGTGTACAATATAGGCGGCCTTATCGCTAGTAGCGATCGCTTCCAGGCAACCTTCAGATAGAGAATCAGGAAGAAAATTAAATGGCGGTGTAAGATGATAAATAAGAGATGCAATAACTAATTTACCACAACATAAAAAATGAACATACATACAATACCGAAGCAAAATAATAAACTTACATATTCTTACATACTTATCATACATATAAAATAAGGTATGGATTAACTTATAGGTGAAAGTAAACTAGAAAGAAGGCGATTGGGTCGAAGTGAAAGAAGGTAAGCTTTAATTCGGGATTTAAAGATGGGATCTGATCTGATCTTTTTATCACAGCATAGTTTTGACGACACTATAGGGGTGGATTGAATTACCCCAGATTCGATACCCGGACTGGTTAATTCAGGAGATGAACTTTTCTAAATGGGCTTGGGTCTGGGTGTGCCGGTATACGCCACTGGCTTAGATTCTTGTCTGGTCACTCAAGTTGTCTGGTCACTCAAGTTGTCTGGTCGCTCAAGTTGTCTGGTCACTCAAGTTGTCTGGTCACTCAAGTTGTCTGGTCACTCAAGTTGTCTGGTCACTCAAGTTGTCTGGTCACTCAAGTTGTCTGGTCACTCAAGTTGTCTGGTCACTCAAGTTGTCTGGTCACTCAAGTTGTCTGGTCACTCAAGTTGTCTGGTCACTCAAGTTGTCTGGTCACTCAAGTTGTCTGGTCACTCAAGTTGTCTGGTCACTCAAGTTGTCTGGTCACTCAAGGATAAACATGTTTATTTTGAAAACATGCCAATTAATGTGTCACCTGTCGCATATATTGAAAATGTCTTCCTGACGGTCTGCACTGCATGATTACAAACTAACTACCAACATGGTATTCCCAAAATTTAAAAAGGTAGCTTCTTCTCAAACCAATGTCATGGCTAACAGTTGTTCCCAATGTAATTATAGCTTTAAAGAGTTCTTTGTTCTTAGAACTATATTTATTGTGAAGTGTAGGTAACTCCCGCGGCTGATTGAAATAATCAACTTGGCGGGGGCTGAGCGGCTATTATGGTCAGCCAGCCCTTAAATGAGCAGGCGGGAAGATCGCAGCTTCATTCGGCGTATAACGCTGCTAGTGGTGTTTTCTTGTAAGAAATTACTTATCTCACGTAGTCTGCTTTAAGTGTATTGTATTGGTTTTATGAATTGCATTATTTCCTATAGTCAACTAATATTGACTTTGAAATTGGAAATGGGTAAGTGCACTTATCTTATTTATGACTTTTGATTTGAATTCTAATATCTAAACTCTCTCAAATTTTTTGAATTGTTTTTCTGCTTTTACCTTCCATTAAGAAAAAACAAATGCTTAGCGTAAGTTCATAACCTGCTGAGCAAACTTACCTTGCTAGGAAAGGACCACTGTCTCATTGGCGGGCATAGGCCTCCAACATTATAATCAAGTATTTATTTTATTAAAAGTAGAAGAAGCTTAAGTTTACGGAGCCTGATTTAGCGTTTAGTTCAGATCATTTGTTCCATGAATGCTCCCGAGTAACGCTTGCATTGAGTCCATACAAACTAAGCTACAGGGAAGAGCTATGGCGCGTGCCACTGCGCAGGTCACGGGTGGTGCTCCGCCGGAAACTGCCTCCGGAACTGGGAGCGAGCTGGATGTCACTGAGTGCTAATTAAAATTACATGGATTTTATCCGGTCGAATTATTAGTGTTGGCTACATTGACTAGATTTGATACATGAGATGAAAGATTGTCATTTTTGTGTTAACAGAAATGGCTCAAGGTGGACTGAATGAAACCTTTCCATTTTAAAGTGAAAAAAAACAAAAAATGAAAAGGAGAGTTGTTGTAACTATTTATAGCTAAGGTGGTTATTGCCTATTCTCTATCTTTTTATATATGTCAGCATTATTGGGTCGAAAGTAGGATAAATACAGTGGAAATGAGAGCATTGCGAAGTTTGACTGGAGTGACATTGAGTGATAAAGTAAGGAATAACATAATAAGAGAGCGATGTGGTGTGAAAGAGGATGTTGTCACAAAAATTGAGGTGGGAATGCTAAGATGGTTTGGGCATATGGAAAGGATGGATGGACGAGGGTGGACGAGCTGTTGAAAGGGGAAGGCCTAGAAGGACGTACTTAGGACAAGTCCAAGACGTGCTCAGAAAAGGTCAGGTCAGGAGTACCCATAATTGACGAGCATGTATGAAAGGATTAATGAGAGTGGAAGAAGAGCAAGAGGTGTGTCAAGACCGTAGCAAGTGGAAAGATGTGGTCTCTGCCTACCCCGTTGGGAAAAAGGCGTGATGGTATGTATATATGTATGTATCATTAGGTCTATTGACTATATCAAATTTTGTATACCGGCACATTGTTTAAGTAAACTCGTGTTTCCATCCCGCCAGAGCGCATCGGCAGCTAATCAGCTTGGATCGTCGCGTGCGCAGGTCGCGGCCGGACGTTGGGAGCGAGCGCCTGATTCCTTCCGCCCGTCCCGTTCACCGGCGCAAGCGACGAGAGGTTGCGGTCAGGTCATGCGTTATTTTTCAACATAAAATAATAATTTTAAAAACGAAGTCGTTTAGAAGTAGCTATAAGACTTCAACTGCAACACATAGATGTTAAACATTTTCACCACCTTGGGTAATAATAGACTTGATGTCCTAGCTGATAGCACACTGATACAGTTGATGTTGCCATATACGTATTAAATAAGCCACTGGGAAAAGTTCATAATTAATGAGCCGCTTGCGAGCTTGATTTCGGATTGATTACGACCATACAAATCTTTCGAAAAATGAAAATATGCAGTGAGCTCGGTGGTGCCTTTCCGCGCAGAAGTGCTATTCTCACCAACTATAATGTAAATTTTAAGTGGCAACTCGTGGTAGACGTACAGGTCCTTAGTTTTTAGTGCTCTGTGTTCAATGTTAGCTCCCCAAATCCGCCATTTTCTATACCTTATCCCCTAATATCGGGTCGTCGCCCCTAATCTTCAGCTCAAAACGACTAGTGATCTTTTTTATTGGGCTTGTCATGTCCTGACTCACTCGTTATTGTTGATAAGCGGACCTCTTTGAGACCACTTGCGGTCATGACGCTGGCGAATCACGTAAAATATGACATTTTATAGTTGAAGTGTAATAAGAAGATTATTCAACGATGTACTTTGTTGCATTTGTTGATAAATGGACTGTTCCCACGTGATATATTTACAAAGCCTTACTTATACTCATAAGTCACAAGGCTGTACTAATGGAAATTATTTAAAAAAAATTGCTGCTCTATATTTTATAATCTCAAATATAATTTAAACATAGAAAAACGTCCAATGCCGAAATCTGACACTTGTTTACGTGACCGCTTTATTTGCGAGGACTGGTCATTCTAAATTCCACCAATTTAAAATACTATACAGTAGCTAGAGTTACGCGTTTTTTTCTCCCATTGCATTGTCTGGTGCATGAAATTCAAGAGATTTCTTCCACTTATCTGATGGCCTCCTATTGCGTGCGAAACTTTATACAAATCAGCCATTTTGTTTTAAGTTTTCTTGTCCCGTCTATAACCTGTGTCGTCAAGATAGCCACCCTCAAATCTCAACCCCGTGGGAACCCCCGACCTCCACCTGCGCGTTCTCACGGCGCCGGCGCACTTCTCACGCGGTCTGCTTACGCTTCCTTCCTGTCTGGCCGGAGCGCGAGCGCAGACACGTTCGGAAACGCCAAGGGAATTTAATTTTGCGTTTAAAATTATATTCATTAACTTAAAGAAAATATGCTTTTAACAACATTATATAGTAGATTTTTGATTGAGTTTTCTGATCACAAAAAAAATGCGCTAGACAACCTCCTCAACACACCTCTTGTAATGGTCTTGAAGTAGGGATCAATATCCCTGTGTCTGTGAAAATAAGCCAGTGGCGTCTCCCAGCACACCCAGACCTGAGTCAATTCAGAAAAGATCGATTCCTAAATTGACCCGACCGGGAATCGAACCCGGGACACTACTGAAATCGAGGCGAGAAACCGTGCTACAGCGCACTACGCCAATCGTATCGTCAGACTGTAAGTAGGATGTACTGACCATTTTTCATTAGATGACAAATTGTAGTTTAAGAGATTGGACGACTTTAAAATATTGTCACTGTCGAACTACTGAATTGCCATTGTATAGGAAGGAATGAAGACAGCATAAAATATAAGGAGCTTTCAAAATGATAAAGTCACAGAATTAACAATTTGTTGCTGTTTTTTTTACAATACAAAACATAAAAAACCTCATTGGAAGTGTTTATCGGAGCTACCGATGATGCGTATTATTTTACCTAAATTTGCAATTAGAAACTGACTGATGGGCAAACAACTCTGTTCCGCCATCTTCATGTACATCTAGAGCCTCTAAAAATGAAAAGTTCCTTCAAAATATATAAATATACAATATTTCCCATTCGTGGGAATATCCGAACTGTGTCACAAGGGTCATCTTGTAACCGAGAAGGGCTATAATCGTTTACCGGCCGGGCGGACCTCCTTCCGGGAGCGACAAATCTTTTTTTGATTATGAGAACTATGGAGGACGTAATAGGCCCTCCAGATTGAGAGGGAAGGAGGATGTTCCGAGTAGGATATGAGGACGTGTGAAGGTGGCGATGATGGCGGCGTTTTTTAACTTGGCTGTGCCATCTGAAGTTTAAAGATAACAAAAACATAACGCACTACAAGACAAAAAAATCTTTCAACCTACATTGATAGATGAACTTTTTTTGTGAATATGTTTTTTAAGGACGCTGTGTAAATCTTCTCAGGAATTGCATATTTTGGCTTTAGTAACGCTGGAGAGATTTAGGGAAAACCTTTGCCCAGGAGTGGGACAATACAGGCTCAGTTAAAACAGTATTTTTAAAGATTCTGAATTCTGTCTTGTTTGTTTGTTACGTTGTTTTACGTTGCGTTATTATAAAGTAAAATTAATTTTTTTTTTATTGGTTTTTTGTCCAAATTCTGTCAGATAAACCTCAGAATTACGAAAGTTACTTACAACTGAGCCATTTTTGTAAAATAACAGTAGAAATAAATGCGATAGCCATACACAAGAGAGCATTAGGTACGAAATAAATATTTTTGCGCGTTTACGGCGCCTTACATATTTGCTTCGTTCTACTTATAAATAATCGGTTCTCACGCTTGAAGTGAGTAACTAACTTGACAGGTACCGTCTCAAACCGCAGATTAAGCAAAGTATTAAACAATGAAGCGACAATACGGCAATCAACCTTTCGCGTATTCCGTTACAGTTCCTTCGAGCTTCCTTTTTCTTGCCGCGATTCTTTTATGCTGCGGTTAGACTATTGTTTCAGACTGTCCCACGGTCGGCCGAGGTCTTGAGAGCAAACACGCCGGCTTTGTTCACTACCACATTGTTTAAATAGGCTAATGTTCTCACGGGAGGCGATCAAGGAGTTCAGAGGACTGTATCATATTTTTTAAGGTTTTAAAATTTGTTTGGTTTTTCGTGTTCAAATTACTCTGTTGTTGAAAACTTTTAGACATATCTTTACTTTTTAATATTTATCCCGTCATGATACTTCGTTAATTTTGACTAATGACTAACGAAGTATAAGTATCGTCAATGTGGAAAGTAACAGTAATTATTACATAATAACAGTCATTAATATTGTATCTACAAATTACTCGAAAGACTCATTTGTTGACTGAATATCACATGATTTAGCATGTCTTTTGTCTGTTGTTATTAATTATAACGCCCTAAAACATTATAGATTTTGCCGAAAGAAACTGACTTCCCTGTTTTATTTAGTTTGTTGTGGTGTGCGATGTCCAAGTAAACAAATACCAATGTAAGTAAAGTAACATTCAACAATTCCTAAAATAAGAAACTGCCCACTTGTTTATTCTTTCTTTCCAAAAAAAACAATTCGTACAAATTTTAAAAATAGAACGTTTGCTGTCGTTAAGTGACAGATGCTACAGCACGACCGGTACGCCACACGACAGCTTGCCGACGGTTGCGCTAAAACTGAAGGCGGGCGCGGCCAAACGTAAATAATTATGGAATTAATAACGAGGAGCCGCCATCTGACGTGTTCGAGAGATGTCATCGATGCAACTGTCTATCCGATGTGTAAAGTAAGTTCTCTCGTTTCGGCTATCAACATTATTAATTCATATCTATATTCTCCATAATCTCCAATACTAAGTAATCTATGAGTTCAGATGTCTACTTCCTGCTTTCATTGTAATAAGTGCATACTAGAGCATTAGGGTCTTCACAGCTAAAAATGAGAAATGTAATTTGGAACTTCAAGGGGCTCCCCTTACATTACATTATTGTACATTTTACCTTATAGTACATTTAATATTCCAATTAAAACACACATCAGTCTCCTGGAACCATATGTCTAATACGTTACCAAGTGTGAAATGACTTGGCAATTTTCATCTTAGTCTTAAGCTTCAACAAAACCAATCATGTATGTTCGCATTGGCTGTATTTACTTACTATAGAGTTTAAAATTCTCTAATGAGGTCCCAAGGGTCCCCACGATCAGTTTCCACTCTACGCCCTTTATAATTAAACAAAGCCGTCTTGAAGGAAGCCATGCATTGTTCTATTTTCGAAGTTTAGAATTATCACCGTCATGCTGGCCAAAAAGACCGTGAACAGACAAGTTTGAATTTCGAACTCTTGGGTTGATTGGTTCGGTTTTTGTGGCGGACTTCCGGGTTCCGAATTCGAATTTACCGGGTTGACGTGGATGCGCTCGAGCGGTTCGTTAGAAATTGATATTTGGAATCTAAGACGTCTATTAGAGCGCCTGTCATCCGGTGTCAAGGGGTAGTGGCGCGTGCACACTTAATTGCTTCATTTGTACCGATAATGCGTTACTACATTTGACTGATACGTTTTTTTGCTGCTTCTGAGGTGTTCCGCTTCACCGGTACATAGATAGAAAAAAAAAAATTTATGATTAATATCCACGGTAGCGGAACACAAACAAAATATCAATCCTGTGACTGCCGACTGCAATACATCACAATCACGTCGGATACGTAAACAAATTGCATAAAACTCATCATTTTACACCTAAACGAATTATTGGCTAGCAAATTTTAAGCTGCGCCGCCGTGCGTCCGCTTATTCAAACAAAATACCGACCAATCACGATTTTGTGAATTTGAATTTTGTTAAAGCCCAGCGGTGCTATAGAAAACCAATACCTACAGTTCATACATGTACATGGAACTACGCACGGGCTAAGCAAGCCTGCGCTAGTGTGGCGCGCTTACACTGACAGGGTACACGAACGAGCACTCACACAATGCTGTATTGCAAATGGGCTAGTCGAATGTATTCGTTCGCCCGCCGAGGTGGTGGGTGGTGGGAAGATGCGTTTTTGTGCAATACTCTCCACTTTGGCTACGTTTATGAGTAAACATGTATAAGTGCGTAGCCGATAACGTCCTTAATACGCTCCGAGTTGGTGTGCGTTCACCACTTTTTAGATAGTCAATTACGAATGTGTAGGGTGGACATTTTGACTCTTCTCCTGCGTCCCTTTCGCGTGAAAACTGTTTTGATTGCAAAAAAAAAACACAAAATTACCTACCAATTGCCGTTGTGACACTGGTTTAATGTGTTCTTTTTCATTTTATGTGCCAGCTCGGCGTTAGATTTTTTCCAATGCTTTTTCTTTCGTGCCAGTGCTAACATTTCTAAGGTGCAAAGTTTTTTTTTTTGAAACGTTAGGGCATAGGCTTCGTAAAAACAAACAACTAGGTATTTTTAGTGTCAGACTAAGTGGCTGGGAAGTCCGGCGGGTTATGCACAGCCGAGTGGCGCTCACGGGCCGGTTCACACTTCTTTCGCCGGAGCCGCCGGAATGGAAACTACATGAAAGGCTTACAGGCCAAGGAAAAAATGGACGCGAAAAATGTGCACCGAGTGGAATCGGGTGACCATTCTGCTATTAGGCAACATGGGCTTATAATTGGTTATTTTTAAAGCTATAAATGCTCATTTAACTTATTTGTGGTGTCAGTTCTCGTAACAGATTTAACAATAATTTACCCGTAGCGTGTGCCTTTAAAGCCAATTACAAATTTTTTTTGTAACTGTGTAACAAAGAAATACTAAGTTCAGTCAGAGAGGTTAATTCTTGCTTTTATACTTAATTCAAAGTTGAAATCGAGTAGTTCCATTTCAGGGCGAAGTGCAATGTTAACCAGTATACAATTCTAATTAACATGGCTGCTAACTAACCGCACGTCAATGCCTGTTTTTAGCATCAATTTATTTAGATTAATCCGCTACACCGCTATCTGGTAGCCACGACTTCCGCACATAGGTCGAACACAAAGCAATACGTGCAGTGTCCACTCCTCGCGACACGAATTTTCACACACACAGACCTAGTCCAGTTTTACCGCACACTCTGGTGCTTGTATAAAATTTATGGCGCACACTTTTGCAGGCGGGCTATTGCAACATAGATCTGTGAGGGGGATGGAGCTGGTCAGCCATTTCGTGTCGGCGAGATTTATAACCTCTCTGTGCGTTCCCGCGCTCACTTTAGTAAGATACGGTTTGCATCTGACAGTGCGTTGTGTGTATTTGTACAGTATGCACTAAGCCTTATAACAATTTTGCTTTTAATAACTCTGTAAAAATATTCCTTTGCCTCTATATCGTGTGTTTAAAATAGATTGGTTAGAAATTCGTAATTCGGATTTGCACGCGCAACAAAATGCGAAAATGGAAGTCTGCTCTCGGTAACGCAGCCGTTGGGGGCATTATTTCAAAATGTACGTTAGGGGGGTGATGGGAGGGCGGGTCAGCCTGGCTGTTTGTCTATCGCCGCGTTTTCCATTCACCGGGTGAATTTTCCGATGCCCATTGCGCTTCCGACCCCACCGCGCCCCCTTTAAGCCGTCCTCTCTGTATTTTTACTAACGGAATTATAGCGTCTGAATGAGCCTGCTTATATTGATTAGTTTTGTAGTTTCTACACAAGGTATGCGAAGGTTGTGCTGGGTTCAGCCATATTGGATTAGCAATCTTTTAGTTACCTAAAAATATTATTGCCTTTTTCCAATTAGCGATATCTCATATTCTCAATATGTATTTGCTATTATTAAAATGAAAATATTGTTCAACTATTTTATTACAAATAAAGGGTGACAGGCACTAGCTAATTGAGCCGAAACTGTTCTATGGATGGCTTTGTAAATTAGTTGGTATCATAACAAAACTTTTTGAGCAACGTCTTAAAAATGTATATAGAAGTATGGCCTCTGACATATTTTTTTTCATCACGTGCTTCAAAATGACGGATCAAAAAACTCTGAAATCAAAAAAGATCAAAATACTCAATTCGAAAGTAACAATAGGAAGCACTACCTTTTTATGTGACCGGGCATATGCTATCATGTCATGCTTCTTTCCTAGTTACCAAATGCTCTACATAACCCGATCACTGATCAACTACGTCACTGATTAATCAACTTTGTTTCAAGAAAAGAAGATTTTAAGTAGTTATGTTCAATAATAATTGGGTACTTAAAATATCACAGATTGAAAATTCCTCTTCATTACAAAAAAATAAATACGAGTACTACCTGATACTAGCGTTTGAATTTCGAATTGGAATCCTTTGGAAATCGAATGTTTTGTTTTCGGCCAGTGAGTCACGAGCAAATCGCGATAGACGCGGGGCGTCGCCCACGAGGCGATCAGAAGCTCATAACCGTGTCAAGTCTTATCGGCAGAGTCGGGCCACATGTTTCTACTTACGCTTGGAATTTAATTTTGAATAATGTCTTGCAGGTTCCTACAAGTATTTTATTATCACCTTATATGCCCTTAAATAAGACATCATCACACATTTTATAAGGTTTCCCCTAGCGTAATGGAAACCAGTACCAACAAAGGTACTAAAAATATAAGATCAAACACAATATCAAACTCTATTTAGTGTTCATCTTTCTGTTTTGCTCTTTCTACTTTTTTACTAAAAAATCATTTAGCCTTATTAATCTTTGCCTTTTGGGGGTTAAATTAGATCCTCGAATGTTTTTTTTTTATAAAGAGGTTCGAATAAAACAGTACTGTAGAGCTCTATGAAGTCAGTTGATATTGTTTCCATATTAATGAATGATTTAAATCCATTTCGATGTTCGCTCTAAAGATAATATTGCGTGGCCCAATACACTACTTGGAATTGGCGTTACAGTCTGTGAAAATGGGCATTGATACGCGATAGGTTCGCTTTTGGTGTTCGATATTCAAAACGTTGTTCTTGATTAATGTTCAATTTATCGCTCACCCTCGCAACCGGGGATTCTAATCAGACAGAATTTAAACATCGAACATAGTCGAAAGTCTTTATGCAAAGAGTTTATAAATGTTCTTTTGTTTTGGACAAAAGTAATGTTTTAAGAAGAAAGTTTTTAATCTGACTTTATAGTGGCAAAGGAAAAGCAAGGCCTTTTATACTTTCAGGGCACTTTAGGGATTTTGGGAACCCTTTTGTTGCGTTGGCGATTGTGTGCGCCGAAGGATGAAGCCGCCATGAAAATTCATTGCATTGGGAGAATTTTACCCTACTCATATGTGAAGAAAATATATTAATAAGTTTTTAATAAGAATGTATTAAATAGATATGATTTTAAAGGTGAATAGGTATAACACTGGTGAATTAAACCCCTCATTGGAGGAATGGCTGGTTGTTATTGTCTAGACATTAGCTCATGTCCTATTTATCATTAGACTCATGCCAAGATGCAGTCAATAATTCATGACAATCCAACGCTTACTTACGCTTAATTTCGCATCGATGCCCATTCGCCAAATACATGAATACTGAATCATATCGAATGCCCAGATTCGGCACTTTTTCAACAGAGTTTCATTCCTCGAGTTTTTGATAGCGCGTCGCTATGCATCGCATATGCAGTGTAGATGCTATGCATCGCATATGCGGTGTAGGTGCTCTGCACACGTCTGATTATTCCAAAATTCATGCGCTGTCCACCCCTGTCAGGCCGCAGACAAAATACGGGCCGGCACAAGTTCGACCGGTTTTATCCGGACAGAGCTGCCGAAAACCGGGGCCGTTGAACGGAAATTTAAACTTTTTTCGCTACCTTGATACAGACGATCATTTTGTGTCTATCTACTCTGGTGACTCATTTTCAAAAATTTGGGATTCATGATTTTAGTGACATGATTTTAGTGACACCATATTGATAGTTCCTCAATGCACACAATGCACAATACGTGCATTATTCAAATTATTCACGCTCCGTAATTAAAACCAGTAAGTAGTTGTGTTTTTTTGGAACTCACCAACTCTACAAAATATTGTTTTTTCATGATTCAACAATTCAGAACATATAAACAAACATTGTACAAACTATTCCCATCCTTGCTTGTTTGAGCCATTTTTTAATTTAAAGCTCATTTTGGAATTTGTACAAAATTCATGCAAAAATATGCAATTCCTTCATTTTTATGATACAAAACGCAATACGTGACATTTTACAATTAGGTTGTTCTACGAACTGATCAAAACAGAATTATTAAGATATTTAATCCTACCCGTGTTATCTTTTGTTGCTAACTTACTACGCGTACCTACGGTTTCGTAGCGCTTACGTGGACGGAGCTACAGCTACGAATTCGTAACGTAATTCGTCGTGATTTATAATACGCTCAAAAATAAAGTAATTACTACTACTTATGTATTACTTTTGCTTTATTATATCTTTTTGTATAGTTGTGTTATTTATTGTTGTTAAATCAACAGGCTAGTATTGGAAAGTTGCTAGTAAAAATAACTATTTATAAAATAATTTGAGGATGTACTATTTTAAAGTTAATTATGATATAATTATATGCTAGAGCTTACCATTAATATGATTTTAGAGACTTATCCGACGGAAAATTATGCCTGCGGCCCCGATGGATCTGTAAAGAAAAAACATAGTTATCGTTAACTTTGTGAACGATGAAATACATAGTTCCATTTTTTATTCTATTATTTCAAAAATAGAAGCATGTAAGTATAAAGTAATAGTTTTTGATATCTTATATGATATTGATCATAATCTTAACTAAAGTAAATTAAATTCAATATGAAAGACATTGATCTCAGTGATCTAATAGGTTTGACAGATTCTCAATTTTTTTTTACAAAATCCGCCTCTTCAACAGCCAATAAGCGATTGGAAGTAGCAACACCTATTTTGTTCGATCGATAAGACAGCGCGATATCGATCTATAGGGGCCGACACGTGCGCGACCACCCGGCGAGGGCGCGTGCGCAAGATCTATGGATCTATAGATCTATGTTTTTGTCACGGCTTGTTTAGTGTAAAAAGTGTTAAGGAATTAATGAAATAGCGCTTCCGGATCTCGAAATAGTTCAAGAAATATAGTTATTTCACAAGAGCGAAATGCATTGAAAGAAAATAAACGATACAAATTTAACTCTACTGTAATATAATTTTCCATTAAGTTTGCTGTAAACTACTCGAACTGTAAATATCGTATAGAGAGATTCAAAAGACCCAGTATTTTGAATATATTTGTATTACCAAATAATGATTATAACTAAGCCAACAATCCAAACGTGACTCAAAATGAAGCTGTCACTTTTCGTTCATACTGCAGGGCAACATTACGTCATGGGCTTACCAAGTAGTACGTACCTAGTAGTACGTACCTAGTAGTACGTACCAAGTAGTACGTACCTAGTAAATAAGCTCGCAACTCCCAGTCTAAGACTGCATAAGGTAGGAAAATCATTTGTTGGCCAATGTGTTAAATATTTTAATAAGATTCCGCAAACTCTTGTTGAACTGCCTCTTCACCAGTTTCAGTCACAAATTAAAGCCAAGTTAATGAAGCGAGGTTATCATAGTGTTGAGGATTTCTTAAATGATAAGAATTTGTGGTCATCTTAGGTATAATCTGCTCCTCTGCAAATTTTGTTTTTTTTTGTTATGACTTTACTCTGTCAGTTCAATTTTTGTGTATAAAAACAAGATTGAAAAGAGTAACCATCGAGTTTCTTGCCGGAGTCTTCTCGATCGGAAACAACCTCCGAACCGGTGGTAGAGTCACATTATGTTTAATTATGATATTTACTACCATAGTATTATTTTGTGTAAGTTTATTTTAGTATATTTTTGCTATATTTTTTTTTGTAACTATATGACTTGTCATAAGTACTTTTTATAAGTCTATATGAATAAAGATATTTTTTACTTTACTTTACTTACTTTAACGTTCAATAGAATTTCAATTTCAAAGGTGCGCATATCGTGCTAACCTTTTCTGACAATCGCAGAACCTCCCACCAACTAATAAATCTCCGTCATCAATTGGCCAACAAACCACAGACAGAAAATGGAAGTAGATGACTCGAGTGCACGTACTTCAGCCTCAAAAAAAGAGTGCAATGCACCTCTTTTGATGTTGCTTCTATAGTCAAAGCTTTTTTTTTTTTATGCGCCAGACAACACACTCTTGTAATGGTCTCGAAGTAGGGATTATTAAATCCCTGTGTTACGAGGTACCACACAAGGAAATAAGCTAGGGGCGTCTCCCAGCACACCCAGACCCGAGTCAATTCAGAAAAGACCGTTTCCTGAATTGACCCGACCGGGAATCGAACCCGGGACACTACGGAAATCGAGGCGAGAAACCGTGCTACAGCACACTATGCCAATCGTGTCGCCAAACCTTTATGGCAACGGATTTCACGATCAAGTAGGTTTACACTTCTATCATAACATTATCTTTCTATCCACTAAAATAAAATCGATTAAGCAATAATGGATTACTACCACTAAAACAGTATCGTGCGTGACGTGACTTGGTTTTCATGCAAACGATAACGCAAGCATTATCTGTTTAGATGTTTGGCTGTGACGCGACCCAAAACACAATCAGAGCTACAAGATGTTCTACCAGGTGTCGCGGGCGTGCGCTCGCGCACAGTTTATTGCCTTTTAGGGATCGCACTGAAGGGCCTAATTGTCGGGGATAAAGGCCCTCCAACACAGGAAGCGATTTGTAGTGTGTGCATGAGGCTATGTTGATTTATCAGAGGTTTTGTCATGTTTGTGTAAAGAACGTAAAGGCCTATTAGTCGATAATCGTCTGCAATGGCCTTTGGTGGGTGAGCCACGGGCACCATTATGAATCTTCATTTGATCATTTTGCCCTTGCAAGAATCTAAACTCAATGGCGATTAGGTAAGTTAGGTGAAAGTAAAAACGTGTTAATTGGTTTTAAAAAAATTACTGTATAAAATATATATACAGTAATTTTAATGTATTCATGTATTTTTTAAATTAAATCATTACGTTAATTTCGATCATCGACTAAAGTTTTAGTTTTCCACATTGATTTAAGAAACTTTGTAATGAACACTCCTCAAAGCAACAAAACAGTTACATTTGAAAAAAAACACATCATGTCCATGAGACGTTTGAATGTATGACCTCTTAAAAAAAATTTGATCAGTCCTCTGAAGTCAAATCGATTAAGAATCGACCGAATCCAAACATCTGCGGAGATAAACCCACACAGAATTACGCAAAATATTGATCCTTGTGTTCTCCGGCCGGGCACGTAACGTGATTGTGCAAGTTCCTGCACTCGGCGCCGAAGTTAGCTTAAGAATTTAAGCTGCTTAATCGATGCATTTAATATTTTTTGCATTTATAGGTCTAGAATATTTCCATTAAATTCATTTATCTGCTTGCTATTCACGGGGTGACCAGAGATCACATCTTACCACTTGCTACGATCTTGAAACACTATCGTTCCATTTGTATTGTTCCTGCCATACATAAATGGCGTTTTAGAGTAGTCTTGACCTTAATAGGTCTTCTAAAAGATATGAATTTCCTATTATCTCATTTAATCTGTCTTAATGCTATCCTGTCAAACGTCAACAAAACTGCAAGCGACAAACTTTGAAATTTCATATCCGTGGCTTTAACGTTTGCGAAATTTCAAAATTCTTCAACAATGTGAGTGCATCTAGTCTTACGACAACAAAGTTCCCACAGTCTACTTCCGGATATAAACATTAAACAGACATCAGTAAACTAACAAGAGCATTGTAAGGGCCAATTAAAACAATGTCAGGACAAAGCACTCTTAGTAGCATAAGCTCATATTATCTGTACAAGCAATCCATTATGGGAAGTGGCGATTGCATGTAGCCGCAGAAGCGTTATGACTTCCTTACTAAACATAACAATATGCTCATTTCATATTAGTTTTAATGATAAATTAGATATTACAATGTTGATGAATACTTCATTATTTTTACAAAAGTAAAGGTCTTTTTTTTCTGGGATGCAAGGAATTTTAGATTTTCCTACAAAAGGTCAAAATATTCTCTACAATTTTTGTTCTTATTATTAAAGGTTTTAACAAATATGGTAGTAACTATGAGATCGATAGCCCACAGTTAATATTAACTTAAAGCCAAGATCAAGTGCAACTCAATCATTTTCCTTAAACTATTTTGGTGAACTTGTAGTATTTGTAGACTTGACGACACGATTGGCGTAGTGCGCTGTAGCACGGTTTCTCGCCTCGATTTCTGTAGTGTCCCGGGTTCGATTCCCGGTCGTGTCAATTTCTGAATTGACTCGGTGGTACCTCGTAACACAGGGATATTAATTCCTACTGCGAGACCATTACAAGAGGTGTGTTGTCTGGCGCATATTTATTTATTTATTTATATTTGTAGACATTCAAAGATGGCATTGCCACTTAACAACAATATATAAAGATGGCCCCTTAGTTATTAAACCAACAACAACAACAACAAATACAGCCTTATACGTCCCACTGCTGGGCACAGGCCTCACCTCAACTATGAGGTGGTACGAGCCATACTCCAACACGCAGGCTCAGTGCGGATTGTTGGAGAGGTGAATGTAAGGCCAGTGATAAACCTTACCGTCAGATGTTATCAAGCCGCCTTTTTAGGCCTCTGACTAGGCTTCACGACTGATATCGTGCGCCGGGACCAACTGTTTAACGTGCCTTCCGAAGCACGGAGATGCCCGAAAAACACATCACTTAATTTCGGTCGGGATGGTCACCCATCCATAACCCGACCTGACTGGCGTTGCTTAACATCGGATCGTTGCCGATCAGCTGCCGTCACTTAGCCACGGACACCTCAATTTAATTTAATTTAATTATTAAACCATTTATATATTAATTTTAACTTAAACGAATGTCTCTATCGAAATATTAAAATCAATAAAGATCTGCAGCACTAAAAAACAACAGCATACCGGAGTTCGTTAACAATCAAAGAAACGATGCGGCAGCAGAACTCGAAAGGCAGCCATTCATCTCTCAACTATTAATTAGTCGCCCCGATCGCCAGTAATCAAGCATAAAATTAAAACTTGGCACACGCCAAGCCGGCACAGTAAGGGTGTGTCCACACGAACCTTATGGCACGGCAATTTGTCCAAGACATCTGGCTGCACACCTGCCCGCCCCGCGTCCTCCCCTCATTCCTATACTAGGCTTTACAACAGTAAAAATAACAACGCGCAACTCAATCAAACAACTACACCACTCACATCAAGGTTCACAACTCCACAATATCCAATTTTTGAACTACAAAACTAACGCCACCCGTGTGTTATGGTTTTGGCACAAGGTCCGATGCCCCCTGTCATTCATCGCAACACGCTCGCTCATTATAATTCGGAAGTGACGAACAGTTTTTCGGGCCCAATTGTTCTAAGCTCGTTCGAGTGAGACGCTAAAAATGTACGTTTGTTCGTTATGAGTTTTTAACGCTGGCAATACGATTAATTTGCTCTCGTCCGGTTAGCGGACGTCTTTCAATTAGGCACATGTCTGCTATCAAGCGTATGTAAACTAGTTGGTCTGTCCGTCAATCTCAATACAGATCGCGTACGTTCATTCATGCGTATTGTACGTATTACGCGTGTAACGCACATCTACTCGTTCTACACTGTTTCTAAGAATGTGTGCGCGCCCATTCAAGACGGGACGACCTTCTTGCGTCACTTCCGTTGGGAACTCGAACGTCGTAGGTGACGTCACGCGTCTTACAAGTGGGCGTGTAGACTTGCCTTAATGACACGATCCATCCGTATTTTGACAGGCGTATTCTGGAACCGAGCGATGAAATGACGAGATATAAAGGGTTGTATTTTGATATTGGTGTTTTGTAAACATGTAATTTAAAATTATCATAACAAAGCGTCGGCAATCGGTAAGTAGGCAGGTTTCTTTCGTTGTACAATTGTGAACTTCCGACGTCATAATTCATCTTGTGCGAAAAAAGTGGTTAATTTGTGTCGCGGCGGGGGGCGAGGATGCGGGATAGTGGTAATTTGGGCCAAGTAGACCAATTTCGGGCCATTGTGGTCCAAGGGGCTCAAGAATGGTTCCTTGCGAACGCCCGCATGCTCGCCGAATAAATACTCATGTCACTCGAATAGTTTTGTTCCGTTTTTTCTCAGAAGTTATGGCTGTCATAAAATCTGAAAAAAAATTGAACACACTCAGTAATAATGTGCTCAGTACTGAGTAGGCAATTTTAATTGTGCGAATAATCATTTCTAAGACAAAGTCGTACTCTTTTAAATATAAAAACACTCATTTACTACTCAGTTCGCTAGATCATCTCTGTGACGCGAGGCGTCCCAGTCATTTCTTATTAATATATATTTATTATTTTATACAAAAATATTAAGGAAAACCAGCATAATCTCTAACAAAGTAAAAAAAAATCCATTACTTAAAGTAAGCATCTAATGATAGCTATACATTATAAAACAGAGGCATATTCTTCACAATCCTAACGCTACAAACAGCGTAGTCTAATTAACGCTCAAGGCGCTTTTAACCTCTCGACAAACATTTTTTTTGTTTAAAAAAGCAGCAAAAACTAATCCTTACTCCCGTTTTTGTGTTCACATTGTCTGTCCGTACGTAGTGTCCAGTGCAGAGGTAATCAAAGGTATGACAAAGCCCATCTCGCTGCTTTTTGAACGTATCCTTTGGTTTTCCCGCTCGCGTTTCATATCTCAGTAATTGGCTTTCGATTTGTTTGAGACGGTAGTTTTGTTTTGCCGGCGGCATTTACAAAGGTTAGTGTTTTGTTTGAAAGTAAGCCCTTTCATTATTTTATTCTATGTGCGATTATTCCGATAGAGTACATATGATCCATAAACACACTCATACGTTAGGATTTTTGTCAGAGCTATGGATTAAGAAAAATACTAGAATTTAAAAAGTTATAGTGTTCTCTGAATTTGTATCTGAATGAAATTACAAAGTCCTCAAATAAATGTCACCGGAAAAAAACATAGCCAGTATACATTTTTTAGGACAAGAATATAAATTTAAAAAGTAAACGGCGAACATGCGTTCGAAATTTGAAATTAACCGCCAAACACCGGCGTCGTTTGTCGCCCTCGCGGCGGCGGCGCGTGGATGCAACCCCCGCGAAAGGTGCGCTTGCGCTCAAACGGGGGGCCACCACCCTATTATCTTTAACATTCGAAGTCTGTTTGCAAGATAAAGGCAAGGGGAGCCGGGGGGTGATTTTCTTTATTCTTCACCCGGATTTATTATTATTTTTTAGATATTATTACTGTGATTGTCGACCGGCGCGTGCGCACATGTCCCGAAGAGGGCGACCCTAAATAAGAGCGTAATGTAATGCTCTTACTTGTTTTGTATTTTCTATTGTTCGAGGATTATTGGAGGTTACTTTGGCGATCGTTAACTTTAATATTATTACTTATATTTGTTAAAATACGTAAAGCAAAATATTTAATTTTAATCTGCACCTTGCACCCTTGTAACATCTTTTCATTCACAAATCTTATAAATAACTGACCTTACTCGCAAAAAATATTGATACATTTCTTGTCAACTAACCAATACAAGTAAATTTCTTGTTACTGAGCCTTATGCTAATGCAATAAGTATCAATTTCGTTTCAAATTCTCAAAACTGTTTACCAAAATGCTTTTGCAAGTCTAACCATGACACCATGTGGTTTTTGCACGCTAAATCGTCTTTGGCTCAATGGAATAAAAGCCAATAATGCTTGCCTTACTTCACAAGGAAGCCATTCACCCCAACAGCTGATCTTACGCCCGCACCTTACGTGGTTTACGTTATAGTAAATGTAGTAAAAAATACTTCACTCTACTTTATGTTTTAAACTCCGAAATATAAGATTGCAAACTGGTTAAACTAGTGAAGAATTCGTAAGGCTTTTTTGAGATTCAGTTGTCTTTGAGTGAGTTTGGATCTTTTCATTGAGGTTTTAAGGTGGTATTTCCAGTTGTTTAGTTGAAGGCACGTGTTTGAGAGATAACGTCAATGCACATGTTGTTTGATCCGGCGATCCGATGTTTGTGGGCGTATCGAATGACTCAGGTTCACGGCGGCGCCAGGAGACATCCAGGTGGTGACTCCGGTCATCTGGCCACTGGATCGACATCCTTGTTGCTTTTTAACTTTTTTTAGTTTGTTTTTACTTTTGTTTGGTGGTTTTTGTACATCCCGTAATCTCCTTATAACTTGGAGATGTTTTAAATCAAATGCCATCGGTCTAGGGTATAACATATTTACCGAAATCAATATTACGGGCTGGGATTACATGGTAATATGATTTTATTAAACAAAAGTTATAATCATCTTCATCTATCTTCTTCTCTGTACTAAGTCTTAATTTGCAAAAAAAGGCTATTTGGGCTATTGAACATTTTTGAGACCTCAGATATCATTTTCGGTGACCAACCCGGGCTAAAGTTTAATATTTCGCTAAACACCCTTCAAGCAGTCTGACTCAAAATTATCACGCCTTACTCAAAACCGCAACGAAATCGAAAATCGAACGTATCGATCCAACATGGCGGTAATCCTGACAAGGATCGCTAGTACAAAGGTACTTCCCCTCGGCACCTTTGACCCGCGCCGCAGCTGCGGGTAAGATGGCCGCCGGGGGGATGCGCGGGCGCCGATCGATACCCCAAGTGAAGTTTGTTGCTTTTCATGTTGACAACGGAGAAATTTGGCAAGTAAACAAAAATGTTACTTCAAGAACGATTAGTCCAATAAGGTAACCCTATAAGAGACAGTATATTCAAATATCTTGTTTGCCAGTCTATACTCCTTCGTAGACTATGCAATAGCAATAACATACCACAAATTGACGCGTTAACTCTCATCCGATAAAGGTGTACAAAGAAGGGCAAATCGAAGCAAATGATTTAAAATGTTTTGGCTTGAAGATAATTAACCGTAAAGAGATGATACCACTTACGTCTACGAATGAGGATGGGTATAAACACTGAACTTTGAGGATTAATTTGTTTCGAATAGTTACTCATTCTAATTATCATTAGAAATGGCAAGACTTCCGCTGTTTAAAAAGGCTTTCCTTAGAGATTGCTCCTTTTCCTTGTTTTGATTGTGCAAATCAAATGCTCTAAATGTGATAAAGACGTAGACTATATAGAAATCCTTGATATTATGATAAAACGTTTTTTATTTTCTCATCTGTTTTGTAAGATCAAACCGAAGAGCCAATCATTAATTACATCTCGATCACCAGCGACCTTCGTAAACCCGACACGATATTCATCAAAACAACAATTATGGAAAAAAGTAAGTCATCCATCACGGCGAACATCTTTTGCAAACACGCGCTTGCGCAGATGCTATGAAGACAATTGGTTAATAAAGATTATCTTAGGGAGATTGCACATATTGATTTGATTGATTTGATGAGAAATAATATATCTTTAAATAAAACTGTATTGGCAACTGTTTACAGAGCGATTCTTTAAAAAAAATCGCACTCGGATTCACTGATACGAATAGTTAATAGCATTTCAAACGTTTTGATCCAAACGAAATGGATACGAAGACAATAATAAAGATAAAATATAATCTTAGTTAGTTATTTAACTAAGATTTCTCAATAAAATAATAAACAAATTCAAGAGATATAAATTATTGAACAGGGATGTATCAATCTGGTTGGGAGCAGATGCGTCTGATCCCAAAATCGCATACAAAGCTAAGTGCGTCTTCAAAAGTAATAACTGTTCACCCCTATATCGCTTCAATGAGGTAGATTTGGGAATGAATGCAAATCTATCTCTATATTGATATCACATCTGCCCTGCGCGCGCGCTTAGTTACAGCATATGTTTGTTATTAACTTACAGAAGCTTCTTTGTCTATTTACAACATCGCGATTACAGTTTTTGCAATTGAATTTCACGTCGTATGTCTGGGAATTCACGTAATTATTTACATATTTTATAAAATTTGTTGATATCATTACATGCTCTAGCTCATGCTAGTGATTGGATGGGCGTAAATAATAGTAAAATAATGTTGTTGATACATATTTTTTGTACCAAAATAATGAAAAGAAAGCCTCTATCTAAGAAATTATGTTGGCATTGCTCTTCATTGATAAATTGGAAGCCGAATTTATTCATGGAGAGATTTCGGCTAGTTCTGCAAGATGTTTCTTACTTCTTTGATTTTGTTTCACGTGTATCAATCTACCTGAGCTTACAGTTATCTGTCCATGAGCAATCAAACGTGCAGAAAGTGCCTGTCATGTCGTCACCCTCAGCATTTCCCATAAAAGAAACCCGCATCTAGGCAAGGTGGCAGCGCACGCGACCGGCCCCGACCAGCAAAGGTGCAGCCGACCCCTTTCTCTTCTATTATTACGAACAATCGATCCACCCTAGGGTCCTGGGGTCTTATCAAATCTCGGCGCACCCGCTAATCTCAGATATTGTTCTCGCGAATGTGTAATAATAGTAATTTTTGATTGTTGCTCCAGTTTTTTTAGCTCGAACACCTCTGTTGTTTTCTTTCTGGCCCTGGCTAGTTTTACTTGTGATTTATTAGAACCCAATAAAGTAAATTCACCAAAAATAAGTTATGTTGAAAGAGACGGGGCCTTTTTATGATCTCTTTATAACTTGTCAAGTTCATTCTCTAAACTGAGCGTAGCGAGCAATTTCGTAATACTTACATACGTACTACATACTTTGATTTCCAGCCAGCCAGCGGTTAGCTGGCACTAAGGCATCTTCCAGGCTGGATATTTACTATCTAAAGATGGAAAAACTGGAAAAAATCGATTTCGGACCTTGACGATCTCGAGCGGAAATCGAACCCGCGTCTATCACAATCCGGGTGACTGCTCTAAACCACTGAGCTACCGAAACCTCAGAAGAACGAACAAATCTTTCCAGTATATGCCTACGTCGCAAGCCAACGTTATTCCATCAATGTTTCAAGGTAATAAACATCCGAAAAAAATATTTTACAAATATTTTAACTTTCGGTTTAGATGATGCTATTTGATTATTAAGTACTTTGATTATTTTAGCATTTTACAATGCTTGTTATAGATTTGGATATTTATTACCAAAATTGCTCCTTACCCTCAGTTTAGGAAATTAACTTGACTGGATAGAAGGAAAGCCCCAGTGCAATCTATGAAACTAATTTTGTTTCCTAGTCCAATTGCAGTCATGTTATGATGATAATGATCACACGACATTCACATTAAGGTATGAATTGAGAGAGCTCTCTTGTCTCTACAAATGTTAAAGATGCCCTATTTTTTAAATCATTGCAAAAAATGCCAATTGATTAACATGCGGGCACCATATGTGCACATGCAAGGTGGTGCAACAAAGGAACTCTTTCGGCGAAAGGTGCAAATTCAAGTAGGTCATTTCAACATTGTGTTTTTTTTCTAAGATCCTGGCTGTCGAATTCGGCGGCTTTTACCTGTTAATGCACCTTGGCATGATCTTTCCTTGCCGTATCTTATCATATCTGTATTGTTGCAAACATCTTGCGAGGCATTTCGGAAGTTTTGAGTAGTAATGATTTTATATTCATTATTGCGATAGAGACTTAATTGAAAATTATATGTAGGCAAAGTAACAGGTTATCTCTGGACGTCTTTGCTAGAGATCGTCTCAAACTCAAAAAATACAAAAACTAAAATGTTCTAGTTCCAGATATGTATTTTTGATACAGTCTTGATGGAAATAGTGACTTGAGATTTTGTTTTTTCTAATAAAGGAGCATCCTCGGGGGTACATGAGTCAACCAGCCGTGAGTTATTATATTTAAGGGTACTACTTTATCTAGAAATTATAAAAGTTTTCAAAGATTTAGACATCCTTACGATGCGACCCGCAATCAATCCTAATTGTTTGACAATAAGATCGTATCAGGCTACAGTTATTATTTATGTCAGTGTGTCATAATCGGTACTACATGATCGATCTCGTGAACCCCCCTTGCCGAACTAATAACAACCCTATTTATTTGTGATATTGATCAAAATCAGTTTGATATTTGTAAATTCATTCGCTAGTTAGGAGTTTTGAATTTCAACCTCGTGTCAGTTGTAATAAGGTTCTTATGATGATGTAAAACTTAGAGCTTCCCTTGAACCATCTGTTTGGTTAGCCTTGAGGGCTATCTCCGGAACGCGCGTGACATTTGGCACAACCCTTAAGCGTTAAAAATTGGAATGTATTTAAATTGACATTTATATGGTTTGAATAATAATTATTGCGATCATTAAGGTCATAGTTATTGTCGATTATGGCCGAATAGGTCCTGGATGCATTACCGTAGTAATTTTCAATTGATTTGTTTTAAAATAGAAAAGAACATATGCAAAAACAGAAATATTAAAACTGTGACATAAATTGTGAAAACTTCGTATGCAAATTAATCAATGAATATTAGAAATCTGTCCTCTGTAAGTTCAGTGAGTGTCAGATTCTGGCTACGGTTAAACTTGCCTGTACTCGAAAGCTCTATTGACTTACTTGTAAGACTACCTTGATATACCTTGAAGAACTAACTCTATCTCATCCAAGGAAAAAATAGTTTTTTATGTAATAGGGAGCAAACGAGCAGGAAGGTCACCTGATGGTGATTACTTCCGCCAATGGACAACTGCAACACCAGAGGTTTCACCGATGCCTTTTAAATGGGAATACGCTCTTTTCTTGAAGGCTCCGATGTCATATTCCTTTCCAAATACCGACGCAGGAAGATCATTCCATATCTTGGATGTACGCGGAAGAAATTGACGCGAAAAACGTACGGTTGTTGAGCGCCAGCCTTCCCAGATGATGAGCATGAAATTAGTTTTACCCCTTTGAAGTTTTTATCTTCTGAAGTATATCACGTCAATTTTAACTAAACAATTTAAGTGAGCGGAATAGAAACAAAGCTCTTAATAAATCGTCAATGAACATTAAATCACATCTCCCCTTTGAGTTAAACTGCATGAATGGTATCTCAGTCCCAAGTAACAAGCTTATATAGTGGAGTAAGACACTCCTATTTAGTATGCTCGTGATCATAAACCATTAACTGAAAGTTAAATTTCATTACTGGATAGGCAATCTGTTTAAGGCGCTGATTTGAGAGGTTTCGAAATAAATTTCTGTCAAACGCTGACAAGTGCTGCGGGGGGACATACCCCTCTGAAGAATTGCCGCGCTTTATTTTGTAATATTTTCTCTTTGCCCGGGACCTCGGTGCAGTTCCAATTTCTTTATAATTTTTCATTTTAAATAATCTAGTCGACAATAGATGGCGTTCCGCATTACGTCGATAATCTTTAACTAGTCTTGTCAGTGTAGCATTTGAATAAATTGAAGCAGGATTGAGCCAGACAAAGTTTCTGCTAAAGTTTTTAGTAATGTATCAATCACAGACCTGTATTCTGCAGTCACCATCAGATAGATATATTGTAGCAGACAGGGTGACCAAATACTTCTGAACAATTTAAAATGTCCATAAGTCCTAACACTACAAACTACCAATAATATCTGAATATTAATTGTTATTAATACCAATAATATCTGAATATTAATTGTTATTAATATTCAGATATTATGGGTAGTTTGTATTCTTGGTTGTTTGGGTGTTAGGTCGAATTTTTGAACGAATTATTAGTGGGTAAAATGTGAAAAAAAATCACATCATTTTTGTTAATTAATGAAGTTTAATTCAAAAATTTTATCGTAGCCTATTTTCGGATTTTTTTATGATCGAGTAAAGTACACCCTATCGTGTAACAAATTAGCACAGGTTCTAGACAATACCCTCAAGCATATCATAATTTTTTTGCAAGACCATTAATAAAAAATAAACACCTAAACCATTGAATCGAAAAAAGGGTTTTCGGAGCAATCTCTTGTAACGCCGCCTTGAATTCTATTTTACTTATCGATACGCAATGAATGTTTAATCAAACCTACAAAAACATACTTCATAAATAAGTCAAGCCAAACTGACGATAGATAGGATAACAATACCTACCTACCTACCTATCATAACATCGAGTAAATTCGATCGAGAAATTTTACTCCCTTAGTACTTAAAAGCATGTTTAAAGTTACGGTTTTACTGCGAAGTAAAAATTGTACATTACAATACATACAGTACAATTGTACAAAAATATTAAAAATAACCCTCAATTTCATACTCTTGTAACTTGCACCACCCGTCCCCTCGTACAAGACAGGAAGCGGCGAGTACACGCGCTCTACAAAAGATATGAGCGGAAAACATATAATTATGCTATCGTATATCGGAACAGCGATACCATCACCAATGGGAAGAGGCAAGTGTCTCACTTGCTGCATCCTCTCAGGAGAATGAGGAACGCGAATCAGGTTAGGGGACTTTGTTGTGATGTAGTTACATGAACGGAAGTAACCGGAACACCAGTTTTAGCAGACAGAGCGACTGAGAATGGCGATTAAAAATTCGGGAATCAGGTGCGGAGGGATAATGTTTTGTTTGATACTTAATTCTATTAAAAGAAACTCCTTTAAAAGTCTTTTAAAAACATTTTTTTCTTTCATTACTATATTACTTTGTAACCACTATTATTCGCCACCAATATTAAAAAATCTAAGCAACCTGAATAACAGGGTTAGTCTCTCTACCTATAACTTTGGACTTCGGCTTCCAGGTCCTGTTTGCCATGAAGGTAACAGTAGGCTTGCCTCCAATTTGGGATGAAGTCAAGTGCGTCGCGTACGTTGTATGTATGTTTGAAGATAATAAATCTGAGCTGAGCTGTCATAGAAGAAGATTTACCATAAAACATTCTTTTTTAAGTAAGTGAGTAAAATATTAATTTGGTTACACATGACAGAATGTCGATGCCATGACGCTGATATTCTGCGGTACCTTGCAATTTAAAATTGCAAAGTTCTCTAAAGTTTTATTTGTTTAAATTATGTCCCAGATAAGTAAATTACATTAAATAAATGAATCCTGCTAGACTGTAACGAGGTGGCATTGCACCCAGTACCGCATTCTTCGATGCGTGACTCGGAGGAACCGGACAGGAAGTGCCGCCATGCCGCTGGGCGCGACTTCCGTGCGCTATGGTCGCCGTTTCCGCCTATCGCTTGCTCTGAGGTGAAGTTAGCTTGTTCACAAGTCATTTTCCTACAGATTTGGAATGTCTTAAGTAGTGTTGTAACAAGCAAATTCAGTAAGCCGTTTTGCTTTGTAACGATAAATTGATGTTACGCTGTGAGACAGGCTTACGTTCTAATTTTTTAAATAATCGTTTGTTTCTAGAACAAAACAGTAAGGGACAGCGCATAGGCTAATTAATGGCTTAACTTTTTTTACTAAATTAATACGTCGTTATTGTTAATGTGAAGGATATTAAATATCGCGGCGACTGAGAATAAACATACTCATGACATTTTTTTGTATTTATTTTGAGTCTGGGTGTCAATGAACACGCATTGTATAATTTCTGATTAATATGTGGCCGGATAGCCAAAATACTAGTGTGACAGTTTAAATATACTTGTACATATGCGAAAATATCGGTAAGAGCCGAAATAACAAAGAATGTTAAAATCATATCGCAGTAAATATTAGGATTTATTCTTATTTTCACAATTTTTTTTCATTATACGAATAGTCACTGGAATCCAAATTAACGTATGAGCCAGATAAACTAAGAGAAACCAACTGTTCATAAATTAGCTTCACCATTTTCATAAAACAAAAACATGCCCATGTTCGACGCAATCCTTTATTGCGAAGATCTGAACTCAATTGATCGAGCTTCATAAACCCACAATGGTATCCATGTTAACTGCATTCAAAAAGACGAAAAATAGCTCCATTATGCTCCGAACAAAAAGACTCGGTATCGAGATGTCCATGTATCATGTCGCGGTATAATGAACACAGCCACTCAGACAGACAAAAAAAATGCACGTTAGAACTTGGAAAAACGAAGAAAAAACGCCCCTAAAAATACATCGACGCGAACTTGCTTACTCAATTAATCGATTCAAAACCTTAATCGAATGGGCAAGTTCGATTATTTGTATTTTTTACTCTTTTGCTGTCAGTACAGGCAGTTTTCATTTTGTTTATCGAAGAACGCATAAATACTGAAGCTCTGTTGGCGTGCACAAACATCACAACAAATGTTCATAAATATCGAGTCGAATGTTCGGCGAATCTATCGGCTTTCTGTTTTGATAGTTACAGATTAAGCGCCAATATAGAACTGCGAATTACATTATGTTGACATATAGTAATTGATTGTAACTATAAAGATATCGGTATCCACCTTATATTATAGCAATAACTAAAGGTGTAATAAGTATGGCGTGAGCGCCTTCTAAAGTGGCTTACATAATTAATTTAACGGTTGATTAGCCGACAATGGGCTTACCGACCGGCGGATTAATTAACCGGCAGTGATAGCGTTGTCTCGATACGAGAGAATCCAGTCTTTGTGGAACTTCGCTGTAGTCGCTCAAAGTGATTAAATCGATAAATTATTCAATTTGCTGTGCGTGATGCATGAACCACTCCTTTCGCGTTGTGTAGTGTTTTAACTTAAGAACAGTGTCAACCTTATTAAGAAATATGAGGTTACTTGTGTCAGCAACCAAAAAAAATGGAATTAACTATCACACATCGGATTCTACGCATTGTCTCCTTAATGAATTTAAAAGAAATATTTTCATAATCTAAGTAAAAGCTTTAGTCTTCATACTCTTAATCTAATTTAATGTCATAAAAATATTCAGATACATGTGCTAAAGTATAACTTAAAATAAATAAAGCCAACGTAACAACGTTTAAGAAACATCACATCGTCGCAGAACATAATTAATTAGCCGTCGTCATCACAATAAAAGCGTAATCTAAACCGAAATAGGTTACACAAAGCCTGAACCAGCTCGAGCGTAAGCCAGCCGTGCCAGCCGTGGCTGAGCGCAGCGGCTGAGCGCGGCGGCTGAGCGCGGAGGTTCCGCCAGCCGGCTAATACCGCATCTGGGACGTAATGAGCTACTCAAGTACGCCATAACTTGTTTACATTGTTTCTTTATTATGTTTTTTAGCTCTTCTATGCAGCCGCTTTTTCCCTCGCAATAACCGAGTCTTTGTCTTTGACAGATTTGATTTTTAATTAGTTGTGTTTCGGCCGTGTCGGCTTAGCGGATGTGTGGATTCTTTTGCTTTGTGTGAGTGACGAGATGGTTGGGATCTTTTTAAGTGGTAGCGTAAAGAAAGAAAGTTGATATAATAAGCTAGAGATATCGCAGTAGAAATTTGTTATATTTTACTATTTGGTGAATTCGATACTTGATATTAGCAAAACGGTTTTGAATTTTGACATAGCCAGACTATACACTATATAGTTATTAACAAGGCATCCTTTGTAGGCACCAGACAATTATCAGAAAAATCAATGCTTGTTCTATAGGTACATAAGTAATCTTGGAACATCAAACAGGACAATCCCTTTGATAACAATGCTCTTTGTAACTTTTGTTATTGGTAATCTGATCAGAACAAACTTCATAAAACTGCTTTTAGCAATTTAGACTTCAGGATTATTTCTGTCGAAAAGCTTTTACATATAATTTCGATCTGTTGGCAAGAGCAGCGTGGGGCAGAGAGAAGGTGAAAAAGTCCATGTTTTCAGTAGATACAGCTTGCCTACAACGGGGTATATCTATGGAGGTCTTTGATAAGCCGTGGTGGTGAGATTCAGAGTGACCTACGTATGAAAAAGTTTCCAGAAAGCCAGCAGAAGCAATCGAATAGAGCAGCTTGAGTGCAACAAAAGTGTAGTACCGACTCGCTCTCACAAAGCTGCTAATCTGCTCGTGTGTGTGGCCCCGTTTCGCACAATGTCGGCTCCCTGATTAAGAGGATTGTCTCCATCGTTCCTCGGATATTAAAAGTCTTGCGCTCTGCGATTGCACGATTGCACAATTTGTGCTAGATAATGCGCGAATTGCAGCGGTGCGAGTTTTGCGGCGTTGTTTTGTTTCTATTATGCCTTTTTGTTGGAGTTTTTTTTATCTCTTGTGTTGCAGTGACGTCATTGCCGTTTTGTTTAGACTCGTGTTTAAAGGTTCAAAGTTAGCTCTGTGATGTTGCGTTTCAAATATTTGTACATTATGTGTATGAATGGGAAGTACGGCCAGACTTTTACCGCGGCTAGGTCTGTGTACATTTTAGGTAAATAACCAATGTAACCACCGATATTCCATAAACTCATTTAATATCTACTTTGAAAACCAGAGAAAGTGATCTACATTATAGAATCGGCTGTAATAGAGGGCACTTCAAATGGATTAATCACGCATTTCTCTAAATTGTTTAACATAGGTATTGATATTGCATGAGAGAGATTAACCCTCACAGACCGAATAAAATCAGAAAGTTTGAAGGGAAAGTTATACTCATAGATTCAATTTCAGATATGTTTTTGGGAACACTTTCTCCGGAAGTAAAAGTCATCACCGTTTATTAACCCTTTCACTATCCATCAATCACAACCCTATGTAAAGTGCTTAATGAAAAATATACAATTATTGGTCCACAATCACAGCTTTTACTAAAAAATAACTAAAACAACGAATGAACACAAAGTGCAGGTTACGGTTACATTAAAATTACTTTATATTGTCGGTTTTAAAAGTACGAGTATGTTGAAATACAGAAAAAAAAAAGGTCAAATACATATCAAAAGTCTTTTAAGAAACAAATCACAAGCAAAGCAAATGTTTTGGTTACTATAACCACAAATGAGTGATAAAATAAGGGCTATTACGTGAGAAACCCTCGAGACGCTCAAACATCGGCCCTTTGAGCAAATCTTACAAGAACATTAGAATTAGGGAGGAATTAGGGCTGTCCGAGTGTCCGTTGCAGATTTTGACATTTTACGTAGCCTGCCTGATTTATAATGCAATATTGTTCTTTTGAGTTCAGAAAATTACATTATTATTTATTTAAAATTGTGGATGTTTGTCATGTGTTATATTTTATAAAAAAAACTAAATTTCAAGGAAACTATAGGTTCCATCTTAATTAAATTTTAAACTTAATCTTCAGCTTAGACCATCCAGTTAATTTTATGTTTTAATTTGTTAAATGTATCTGAGAGAGTTCAGTGTGCGATACTTATTCCACTGTCTATAGTTATTGATCTACAAAAGAAATAAAGCAAAATTAAATACTGATGTAACCTATTAATTAACAGTGTATAAAAATCAAATCACTGAATGGCATTTTTAAATAGTTTGATTCAATTTCCATTCACAGCCCTGTTCCGCGTAATTCGCCTCATTCATCACCACGCTTACCACGTCGACTATAGGTGTTGTTAACAGGCAATTTGCGTGTGACGGAAACCGCGATCGCGTGACAGCCCTGCGTCTTAACCCTCACTCAAGACGCCGGTAAACACCATTTGTACACCAATATAGGCAATACTGTGGTCTGGTTCATAAGCTGCAGCGTTTTCGTTTAACATTAAGTGTGTTTTAATAAAGTAAATTTACTTTTTGCTCTGGAATTACAATTATTATTAGTTAGTGGGAACAATAGGTTCTATCTGAATTCTATTTCTTTTTTATTCAATTATATACCTACCTATTTAAATATTTCTTGAATTTATTACAGTAGGTACTTACTGTAAAATGATATCAGATACCACAAAATTGTTTTAGTCGCAATGTAAGTTTTTCCTTGATCTCAAAAATTAATATAAGTTTTAGGGGCTGATGTTTAAAAAAATGTACGCTCTTATTATTCTTGAGCCATACTCAAGACTTAAGCGGGTATTTTTTGCTCGAGGGAGCACAACATGTGCTTCTTAATCCCGAACGCCGTGGGAGGGAGGGTTGATGATCACAATAACCACTTACAGGTCAATGAGTTTTTTTCTTCTTAAACGTTATCTTTCAGTCTCTGGCATCCTGGTTGGTATAGGTCCGAGTGCCAATGTGAAAGGTTGCCCAGAGATAATATACATTTTAAGTAGGTATTTATGTATTTTACATTTTCCAACCCGAAAATTTGATGACATTCTTGTATGTCAACGTTGAATCAAAGTCATCAAATGTTTTCTAAGACCGAATACGATGTCAGTTTTCAGCAAACTGTTTTATGCTCTTAAAAACTTTCGACCTAATATGGCATCGTATCCACATCATCAGCTGTTTTTCAAACCACATTAACTGTCGCAACAAAGTAGATTCATGAAATTTTACAAAAAAAACGGACAAAAACGGATCTATTCAAAACCAGAAGTCGGCAAAACGCATCTTGATTTCTTCCGCAAATGCTTGTTTAAACATTGGCCGCGGTTCGCAGCACATGCCGACGCGTGCGCAGATAATCGAACACCTTTCCGACATTTGCAAACGGGAGCATCTTTCCTTTCCTATCTCCATGTGCAGTAAAAAATGTACCGTTGTTATGGGTAATCAAGAAGCCACATGTACGGAAAAAAATGTGAATTCTACGGGATAGTATTCCTAGACCATTCCAAGATCTCCTTAAACATAAATAGCCAAATCCTGGACCTTGCTTAAGCTCTAATTAGTTCATCGCAAGACAGATGTAATAGCATACTGGGGCCATCTGAAGAGGTATCATCTTATCTAAGTATACTAAAATTTTAAAGAGAAAAGATTAAATTGTTTGTTTGTTTGTGGCTCCGAAACTACTGATCCGATCGCGAAAATTATTTCACTAACAGAAAGCTAAACTATTCAGGAGTGACAAGCTATATTTTATAAGTAATTCAACAAAAAATTCAGTGAAAAATAATAGTATGTAAATCAAGTCGGAGAAAAGCGGGCGAGATATCAAAATGGACACCAGCTGTTAAACATTTGACAAAACGAAGTCTGTTCGGGCAGCTCGTGTCGTGATAAACCCATCTTGATTATATTGAAATTTTAATATTCAAATATCATGCATGATAGTTAAAAATGTTGATTATTGTTGATACTATTTCCCGAATCAAACTTCTCTACCTCTAAATGTCAAATACTCCATAGATTCTGATAGCTCTCACAGACCAAGCAGAAGACTCAAAACATCATCATAATTATTCACAACCATAATTCATAAACTGCTGAACGTCACCGTTTCTTTTTTCAAATTACTGAACAACGCTTTATGAAATACTTTACGTTGTCGCAGCTTTCAATACATTACGACGACGTCACAAGTTTCGAATCAAATAGAAACGTTTAGTTTTGTCTCTCCCAAATAAATACAATGATAAAGACCGCTTATTTACGTAGTAAATGATAAAATTTACAGGCGTCCGCGCCGTTGGAAAGCCAAAAGTAATGTTTGCGCCAAGCACACACACGCACATGACAGGAGCCACTTGGCAGAGCATTGACCTTTTGATACTGATACTTACTGATATGGCAATGATTAATAATAAAAAATCCTATGCCAAACACGGGCTAGCCGTTTTCTTTCGAACAATAAATAACTGAATTTTTCCCCTTTTTGGTTTTTCTCACTGTGGAATACAAGACGGACGGACTACCTTTAAAAGGTACAGAATACTGTTGAGCTGGCCGTATTATTGGGGTAGGCCTAAGATCAGAAGTGGACCTCTCATGGCTGCGAATGAATGATGATCATGATAGTATTGCTATTTCTAGCACCTAAGCTCTATTCCCTGTCCGAATTCTGCATTTTTGAGATAAATATATACATACTATCACGACTTTATCCCAAACGGGGTAGTCAGAGGAAAGTGACTGTTGCCGTCATGGTGAACGGAACACTCAGAAGCTCACTTTTCACTAATGGTATTAGAACCCAACGTGGTAGGTGGTAAGCCTTTTGCCGCTATCCGGGTTGATTTGGTTTTTCATCGATGTTTTCTATCACCGGAGAGTTAGGCGGAAATTAAGCAATGAACACCAAGATTTTGGTTCTGGCCAGATTTGAACTCGGGACCACACGACCACAGGCCACGGCGCTCTGGTACGCTCGCGTCTGGCTGAGATAAATAACAGCTAAGAACTGGAGTAAAGTTTCTTTTTGTAATAGCTTTCAAGACGACCTCACACCGTCTGATGGAAAGCGGTCGTGAGGTCCATATATGAGGCTGACAAGCACAGTACCGCAAAGTAACCACTGAGCTGGTCATACTCATCCTGAAGGCCTGCTGAAGTAAATCAAAAAAATCGTTCGTGTTCTACTTTCTGTCATGATTTTTTATGGGAACTTATTACCGAAAATATTTTATCTGATAACGATGGAGCATAAATGACCACTACCCTTTATGTAGTTTTCATCGGGCTAGTAAGTGAACAAACAAAGATCTAATTCCACCCCTTCTTTGTTCCGGAAACGCTATCTGTAACTAGAGATGGGTAATGATTCAAGATGGGACCTATTGGCCATCTGTCTCCTAGTCTTCTGTTTGCTTGGTACATCTACTTAATTATTCCAGGCAACTCGTGGTGTATTGCTGGCAGAGACCGAAAAATTAGGATTGAACATATAACCTTAAAAACTTTTAACGTACCCACAAACCAAACCGTACATAACCTACAATGTGGTCCTTCGCGGCGGATAAAATGCATTAGCGTCTACCTCTTTAAAGTATTATATCATGTCTTAAAGGCGCTAAATCTGTTTCGGTACCAAGACGCGATAAATCTTCGATCACACACGGAAACCAATTACAAGTTTCACCAAAATCCCCAGTCTTGTGGACAATCACCGCCATTAACGCGTGTGCCGCAGGAATGTCGCCAATTAAACTTGCCTGTCTTGAGATTCACACGTAAAACCATTACTCTATCATTGGGAATGGTGAACTATTTTAGCTGAGTTTCTGATGTAGAGATCACAAGAAATTAAGTAATTAAGAGTCTCATCTATATTGTTGAAATACGTAAAAACTAACATTAGATAGATTAGATAACTTACAACTTACAAAAGGTAATTATTTTAAAAAGTATCTAATAAGGAACCAAAAATACAATCGGATTTCCCAATTCGGACCCCAAGAGCTTCATGCGTCAATTTAACATGAGGTCGTTCAACATCTCTAAAACTCGTAAAATAGAGATTAGTCAAATTCTAAAAGTAGCCAAACTACTTGCAATATTAACCAGCCAACTTCGCAAAGCCGCGTCTTGGCCAGATAAAAAAAAGTAGCTGCGAGAGGGGCGCGTGGCGCGGCCAGGTGTACCCTCTGTCATCCTAACAATATAATACTTATTATTACAACTCCTTATTATTTCTTGTTTTAATTGTGCCCCGACTTGCCTTTTACTCCTTTTGTTCTCGTTTAATGGCGTTTATTGTTTTGCCTTTGTTCGATGCGTGCGCGTGCCGGCTGCGTCTGCAAGATCATTCAAAGGCAATTTTTGTTTTAAATCTTGGTCATTTCTGTCGTGCACTTTTTATTGTTCGTAGTTAGATGGAGAATACGCTAGTTTGCCTGACAAAGCTTGTTTGATCAATTACTCGCTCACGCAGCTCTGCATTTTCATAGCAGCTAATGCGCTATTCACTGATTTATTAATAAAACAATATCATTCTTGAACCTAGTAAGAGTCTCTAGTTAACTCTGCTAAAGAATAATCTGTGCTGAGATAGCACAACATTAAATAAAACATGTGTACAATTTGATTTGGGAGATTAGGAACAAACAAGAAACAAGTTACAATTAAAAAAATGTATGTAATCTTATATCTTAATGTATGTAATATTATAAAGCTGTCAATATTGTTAAAAATATAAATAAATATGCTCCAGACAACACACCTCTTGTCATGGTCTTGAAGTAGGGATAAATATCCCTGTGTTACGAGGTACCAGACAAGGAATTGAGCCAGGGGCGTCTCCCAGCACACCCGGACCCAGGCCAATTTAGAAAAGATCATTTCCTGAATTGACCTGACCGGGGATTGAACCCGGGACACTACGGACATAAAGGCGAGAAACCATGCTACAGCGCACTACGCCATTCGTGTCGTCGAATATAATATATTAATGTCATAGTTTTTTATTCAATCAACCGCAGTTTTGTATCACCATCATCTTGATTCTTTTGGCAATATTAATAGTACGAGTGAGTGGATGATGGAATAACACAAATACCTACTTATCTCTTTTTTTTAGAAGAAGGTACAGATACAATATATCGACAGGTGTTTTCACAGTGAATCCGTTGATAGAAGTGTCGCGGTAAGATTTTTGTTATAATTAGTCAAATTGCTAGCTACTTTTTAAAAACAAACAAAATAACTAACTATTCAAAAAAACGAGTTGTCGCTTCACCCTAAAGCATTAAGCATTGCACCCCACACGCGTCTTGCTAGTAAGTCACGCCATCTGTCTTTGCTTACACCTGGTCAAGTACACGCACGCACAACTATAGACCTTATCACTAAGGAGTTAGAACCAAGATCAGAGTTTCTCCTGTATTAAGTGATGTTCAGTGCAGTAATGCATTCAGTTTTGACATAGTAACTGGAGTAGTCATTAAAAGCAATTCACTTTTTTATTACATTACATAATACAAGTTCACGCTTCAGTGGTTTATGTTCGAATCCTGCGATCATATTTCGGGTCAAGCTATTGACAACCCTATCAATCAACATTCATGTGCTATTATGTCATTAAGCTTTCTTTTCTGTCAAACTGGTTGAGTAGGAGAATAAGGCTGGGAAATTGTTCTTATATGCTTTCTATGATTTGACCGTTTTGTATAAATGCATCTCACAACGAGATCATCTGGCTCGATACTTAGCCCAACTTTTAGAGGATTTTCCTAAATACATTTATTAACTTTTCAAATATTAGCATTTTAAATGTTAATTTTTGAAATTCGGGCCTAAGAAAAACTGCTTAAAACAACATATTTGGCGTCGAATATTATATTTCATTTAAGATCACTTATGTATGATAGATATGTAAAGCGACTTTTATATAAGATTAGGATCATCTCATAACATTAATGGCGATTAGTTATAATCATGACCATGAGTTATAATTATTAAAGGTAACCCTTCAATACACTTACGGCTCGCGTACACCTAATCCGTTATCGGCCGAACTATATGCTCGGCCGTCATCGGCCGATCAAATCATACGTATGTAAATAAACGGTACTCGTACACCAAAACCTATTTTGTCGGCCAATGGCGGACAGATCTACTAGGACTACTTGTTTGGCTATGCTCGGCCGATAACGGATAAGTGTACGCGAGCCGTTATACACACATCAAAAGTGTCTAGGGATCAAGCATTTTTATGCGGATTTCTTGAGATTGAGATGTGGCTTTGTAATAAATTTATGATTTTATAAATTTATATGGATCCTTTTTGGTGCATTTCATAATTTGAAACAGGAACTGTCAATCAAATTCGAGTAAAAGATGAAAATCAGCTGTCAATATTTTCCCTATAAAAACATACAACGCATTGAAGACATTATTAGTGCTACTGTTTACCTACTACTGATTAAAACCAACGTTATTATGGAGCGGCGACGTCATTTAAGCAGGGAAGAAATGCTCAGAGCCGTGGGAATGATAGAAGCTGGTTCCCGGCAACGTACTGTGGCTTTAGCTCTGAATACAAGTCAGAGTGTTATCAGTCGACTTTGGACACGTTACCGAAGCACTGGTACCGTGGCTGAGCGCCATGGAGGACGGTATCGCTGCACCACACGGAGACAAGACCGATACATTCAAATCACAACTCGAAGAGCTCCAACAATAACCGCCATGATGTTAGCCGTGAGGCTTCATCACTCTTCAGGGAACTTAATTAGCGACCAAACAGTCAGAAACCGCTTGCATGAAGTGAACCTTCATTCCCGAAGACCGCTAAGGGTACCACCTATAGCAATGCACAATCGTAGGATTCGATATCAATGGGCTCTTGAACACAGAAATTGGGGAGAAGAACAATGGCGTTTCGTGTGCTTTTCTGATGAGTCTCGTTTTGGTATGAGACCGGATACAAGACGTATACGACACTGGAGAACCCCTGGACGCCAACAGCGATTAAAATCCTGCCAGGAAGTCCATCCTTATAGTGGTGGAACCATCATGGTATGGGCGGGTATTTGGATCGGCGGAAGAACTGAGTTGATTTGGATCAGAGGCAACCTCAACGCTCAAATTGATGCTGAGACGATTGCATCAGACGTTATCGTTCCTCTACAAGTGCAAATCGGTCCCTTATTTCAGTTAATGCATGATAATGCACGACCGCACACCGCAAGAGTTGTAAGACAGACTCTCGCCGCAGCTAACATCAATGTCCTGCCCTGGCCTGTTCAGTCGCCAGACTTGAACCCGATTGAGCATGCATGGGATATGCTACAGAGAAGAGCTCTGCCGAATCTGGAGGGTATCCAGTCGCATGAAGACCTTTTTTTGTTGTTGCAACGAACATGGGCGGCCATTCCACAGCGTGATTTGGATGAACTCATTTTGAGTATGCCAAACCGATGTTCTTGTGTTGTTAGTGTTCGCGGTAGAAACACGGATTATTAATTGTTTAAGTTACCAAATAAAATTTTAAAGAAAACTGTTATTTCAGTCTTTTTTTCGAACTTTAAATGTTAGTGGTTCAAATGTCAAAAATCGCTTTATTAGGAAAATGGCAAATTTCTTTATTAATGCAAAGGTGACTTGGTTTATCGTTACGAAAACACTTTATTTGATGAATCCTTAAAGAAAATTTTAATTAATATCAATCAGGAGAAAAGTTATTGCAAAAATATATGTTGATCCCTAGACACTTTTGATGTGTGTAGTATTGGTCGCACAAAATATAAGCTGCTGTCGACACGATAAACAAATTACTATTTGAAGAAGTTATCTTGACCAGCTTGCGAAATATGATTATTCCCGACCTATTGACTTCTTAACTAATAAGTACTCGTTAGTATATTTCGAGTTAAATAAAAGCTCATAAAAAGCCCGTGCTTATACAAAGCAAAGCACAATCCGTGACGACACGCCATTGGCCGTTTCCGTCAATTCCGGCGCTTCCGTTTCCTGAAGTGTTTAAAGGTTGGTGCACCTGTACATAAGGACTGTCCGTCTGTGTGTCTGCGCGTCTGCCGTGTCGCGTTACCATAATAATGGTGTGTCGATGTGGGAATGAGTCATGTGTATAAAAATGTTGGTAATTGAAGGGGAAATTCGCCGGAAAGAGGAAGTTTTCACCCCGTTATGATTGAGCTAAAGCTGTGATACTTATTTATTTGCTGATTATATCTGACCATATAAGAAACGTTAGGGTAAATATTGTATGAATAATATGAAACTTGCCTAATCTTATCCGTTCGTTCTAAGAAATTAATTACTTACAGATAATGCAGTTATAATATATATTGCTTGCTATGAAAAATTCATTCTACATTCCACACTAAAATCCCTCTATACCTAATCATCTAACAAATTTGGAGTTGATTTATTTTTCAAAGGATATTCTTTCATTCGGACGATACGAGTATTATCTATTTTGCAAAATTATGATTTTCAGAATATGTTTCCATTAACTCGGTGTCACAGTTAATTAAAGCTATGATATAATATCCATTTATGTAGTATTTTCACTCTACTGCTGCGAAGTTTCTTAATCGATCAGAATAAAGATAGATCAAATGACCAGCAATCTCACCAAGTATTAATTTAAGCATGTAATAGTTACATGAGTTTAATTAGGTTGACATATATCTCGACTTGTGTAAAAAATTTTTAATGCTTGCTATCGTGATATCTATCACAAATTCTCGTGACGACATAGCTGAGATTATTATTTTAAATTCTTCGAATAATCACTTTCATTATCAAAAGTGCCTCTCCCTACGTTAGAACGTAAACTACATTCTAAATAAAATGCCGCGAAATTTCTTCACATCATCACTTTATGAAGAATTTAACACTGTAACGCTGGGAGTCAACTATTCAAGAAATTCTAAGCTCGTGCGCCACAAAGAAACAGCTACAATGAGCAAGTTGACGAAGTCGCGGGCTGCCTCGCAAATTGAATGCCGAGGTGTGAAGAGGAATATACGGGGACGTGTTCCGAGCCGGCACGATACGCACGATACGCATTTTGTTTTTTATGTGACAGTATTTTTATTTTACCAAAAAATCTTCATGCACTATCATTTTTTTTTACAAATATCTACCTTTTTAAAGCGATATACATATTATGGTAATCACTAACGATTCTATACCATTATTTCGACATAGATATCGTAAAATTTATTTTTGAAGTTTAATAGTGGAATAAGAGCTAACAGTTGACAGACCTGGGGGGCCAAGAGCAACACGCCGCGACGATTTCTACTGTAGTAGTCGCTGTGGCGTGTTGCTTTTGACTAGCTCCCATAAGCCTATAGTACAATAATTATTATATTCAGTAGTGTGACGTAAGAAAAACCTTGTTATATCTAAATACTTCTGTTTTTTTCAACAAGTGTACTTTTAAAATATGCCTCTAAAATTATTATAGCAACAACCACCTCAACAAATCTTACTGAATTCTATAAGCGCATCGTGCCTACTTCCAAAGCTGCCCCGTGTGTTTCCAAGACGAGTGTACGTGCATTTACATGGCATCTTAGCCGCCAACGCGGCGCCGCCCGCGAGTCGCGCGCGTGTGTCACCAAGTTTTCGCACGCGATGTGAAAGTAATTAGGAGCGTCTTTTCAGCGCCAGTGTGTAAGTTGTTTTTGCAAACGACAGTGACTATGTGTTATATCATACCTAGTATGTAATAATGACCTTTGATGAAATATTGATTTTAACATTTGAAGCATCAAAAAACAAAAGATTTATTTTCATTGAATATATTCGTAAGTAAATTTTTCAATAGCCTGCTGCTATGTCGTACACGATAACAAACGGCGTTGTTATAAAAATAACGGAAACCTATAATATTAGGTATGTACCTATAACCTTACGACCTTTTACAGGTTCGTCCGCCTTCGTTGTCGGTGGGCGTCACAACCCACGTTTGATGAGATAAAATTTAAAGAAACACAAATCATCTTAGCACCAAGGTTCAGATAAATATCTAGTGGTGCTGCATTTTTGTATTCTTAGGTTTTTCATAATATAAATAATGTTTTAGCTACCCAACCTGGTACAGGACGTTACTAGGACAAGGCAATTAGGATATTATAGACTATTTATAATACTTTGTTGGATTTATTAATCATTCCGAATGGCCTGTTGATTTTATTCACTTTACCCTACTAAAATTATGTTCATAAGTAATAAAGAATAAAACAAACAAGAACAAGATCTCGGTGAAATATTTCCCAGATATTTTTTTTCTCTATATTGTATACTTTTCAATTTATATACAGTTAGAAATAAAAAAGACAAATATTATTTCCACTACAGACAAATCCCATTCAAAGGTACATAGAATGTACGACACAAATTCAAATTCTGAATACCTGACGTAGAAAAGCGTCCCGTATAAAAGGGCGCGTTCCGTTCGCGTTTCTGTAATGATCGCTAAGATTCCCGCTTCATCGCAGTTCTTAATCCGACGTTCCGTTAATGAGATCCACCTTCGCCGTGTCTGCGTACAATGGAACGCGATGCGTGTGCTTTCTTTTTTTTCTAAACTGTTTTCAAGGGTCGCGCGCATTCTCTCCAGCCAGCCAACGTTTTAAAAGATGGAGTCTAAGTAATGATTCTACGTGCGGAATGAAGTTTTTAATTTCGTTAGTGGGTTATTGTGCGTCTTTGCCTCGCTAGTAGGAACTTCCACGTTTATGAATAAAACTTCTCGTTTAAAATGGCGTCAAAGATGAATAGCCTAGATTATTTCATGCTTAGGCTTGGTTTTAATTTTGCATTAAATCTGCCTGCCTGCCGGAGATTCATAACGGAATTGCATTTAATCTTTTCTACATACAAACCAGAGTTAATAGGAAAAAATACTATAAAATTACTTTAGTAAAAATAGTGTTTCTTAAAACTCAAATAGTGGTTGTTATGAAATGCAAATTTCTTTTACTGGACAGTAGTTATGAATGAGAATGCCATCGGACTGACTTATTAACGGATCGGACTTATTGTGTCAGGTTCATAGCAGTTTCAACGCTTCAAGTGAAAGAAAAAGTAAATTTCTAATTGATTGTGATAAGAGCGTCGTGGCCTAGTGGTTCAGCACCCGAACTCAGATCGTGGATCGTGTGGTCCCGAGTTCAAATCTGGCCAGAACCTAAATCTTTGTGTTCATTGTTTAATATCCGACTTACTCTCCGGTGATGGAAAACATCTATAAAAAACCAAATCAACCCGGATAACGGCGGAAGGCCCATCTACCACGTTAGGTTCTAATACCATTGGTGAAAAGTGGGCTTCTGAGTGTTTCGTTCACCATGACGACACAGTCACTTGTCTCTGACTGCCCCGTTTGGGATAAAGTCGTGATGGTATGTATGTATGTAATTTAGGAGTTTATCTCCATAATTTATACTTTTTTTTAAATATCAGGGTTAAGCAACCGTACCTTACTCCACCGTTTACCTGCTTGCGTCATCAGCAGTACCGTCATCCCGCTAAAAAGCGAAAGACGGCTAAAAGGCACAAACGACAGAGCATCAGCCTCTCCATTAGCGGAGTCTAGGCGGTTAAAAACTTAAGATGGCGCGCACAATTGGTGAAGTGATGTGACGCTCTACATAGACTGAGCTTTTAAGAACTCTACAGTTGTTCGAAATTGTTTAAATTTCGATCAACTGTATAGTTGGTAGGGAGATGAAACTTTACTTATCAATTGATGTTCGCAGAATGGATTAAACAATCTGCCTATAGCGCTGTAGTTTGTAGCTTCATATGACGTACATTTGTTATCCGTGTCAAGGTTCTTTTAGGATTGAACAATATATGCATACTTATGAAACGGTAACCAATGTAAAGTTGGATATTTATGTTACCTAATAATGAGACAGTCACTTGCAGTTGCAATGTACTTAAGAAATTAAAAATATGTTTTTTAATATTTTGTCTGTCTGTTTGTACGTTTGGTGTGTGCTGTATGCTGGATATGCTACTCAGGACACTTTTAGGTGCTACAGAAGCTGGATTAAAATAAAGGCACTTTAGATATTGTACAGATAATTTAGACGTTACTTATAGAGATTCATAATAAGTATGTTTATTAGTCACGCAGTAGTGCGAGTTCATTCGTCATAAATTAATAATATGTTGCCTGAACGTGTCACCAGAGGCGCCACCCCCAATGCCATAAAAAACGTTTACGTGGGTTGACCGAATAGAAGTAGAAATAAATTTATTTGACACACATACTACACTGAATTTAAATGAAAACACAAATAAATTGTTAAATAAACTAGTACTAGGCCGACTTTCGCACTGAAATAGTTGTAGACGTATTTTTTGATATTAAACTTATATATTTAACATTCCGTAAGCATGAGAATAGAGGCTAATTGATAACTGAAACATTGTATGAGAACTTCGTGATAAGAAAATGCAGAAGTCCATAGTCCGACTATTACATTTTTACTGAAACAACACGCAAATATTACGTGTACTGTACTTAAAGTTATACCTACTTACCTAAGTCAAATTTAAATTATTTTATTTGACTGTGAAGGTATAATTTTTTACTGCGAAGACCCGTCAAGAATCTCAGCAATTACTTACTCAGTTGTAAAAAAGTTGTTACAATGCAATTTGTTATTTAGCCACAAATTATTTTTACATTCACCCAGTCCTACAGTTATTCAATAAAAACCTCACATATTCTTTAATATTATAAGCTGTAAAAGAGTATGTGCCAAACTATTTGGCATCTCTGGGATATGCCTGAGATCTGTAATTATCAGCCCACAAAAATGTTTGCAATCCCTGAACGTACAGAGGCGTTCACATCAACTTTCACATTAGGCACCTTATCCTGCTATCATAAGACCCATTTTGCAATGGTTTTGTAAAGGTTGATGCGAACGCCTCTGTACAGACAACTGCATTGACCGGTATAAACTGAGCTCGCATGGCTACCAGCTCGCATACTACGTCAGTTCAAGGTCCCCAGTCTCTCCAGCTGCGGTGAACTGTATGTATCTATCAGAGTGGCGTCCCTTGAACGCATAACTTGAAGTCCGCGCTATCGGCGCGCGCAGGCGCACGGCTTCCGCGCGATACGATGCGACATCCGCCTGATATCATGGACCTTATTACAATCTTTAAAAAAACAAGCTTACTCAATGGCTTTTTGTTCTTTTTCATAATTAGATATTTATTATGGCGATTTCTCGATGGGTCATTTTGAAATTCATGTAAAATCGTAAATTAAATGTTATAGGTAAGTAGGTACCTAAGTAGTTTGTTTAAAGAACCTAGAGTAAAAAGCCAGGGGATTTTCGTCCAATAAAGAGGTACTTTTTGAGGATGGTTTTGAACTTAATTTTAAACAAATCCTTATTTCAAAAGAATTCTACTTTTTCGTAGCAAAAATGAAAAAAAAACAGCTCTATCGAGATTGTGACGTAAACTTAAATAAGCCTGTCTATATCTACCTAATCTACGAATATTTATACACAGTCCTTACTGACTGACAAGTTAAATAATAAAACATGGATGGATACTCACTAGAAATCAAGATGGAAGTGACTTCGCCGATCGGTGACTCCCTCTGCTGTCCGTTGAGGGATTTCTGAAAGACGGAAGTAATTTTATGTAAAGCAATATCATATCAATATCATCATAGGTAGATGTAGATTTTGGTTTTTGTGTCCAGTAATGTAGAATAATAGGAATAAGTATAGATATATCTGGGGCATCTCGCAGGTACTAAAATATCTAATCAATGCAAGTAATACTTGCTTGTTGCTCTTTAAACGATTAATTAATTATGCAATGTGCCAGACAACACACCACTTGTCATGGTATCGAAGTAGGGATAAAAAGGTATACTTGTGTTACGAGGTACCAGACAAGGAATTAAGCCAGGGGCGTCTCCCAGCACACCCAGACCCGAGCCAATTCAGAAAAGATCGTTTCCTGAATTGGCCCGGTGGACACTACGGAAAAATCGTGAAATTATAAGTAGGTATCAAGCTTTACAATGTACCTACCTAGCACCCTATGAAACTATTAACAAAAGTCCCATTTTCTAACAGATTTGTAATGGTTGACCTGCACTCTGCAGTCGTCCTCCGAAACTAAAATGAGTGAGAAACGAAAGAGTTTGAAGATATTGAAGCTTGTATATTTATAAATAAGTATTTCAGTTTTTGATGTAATATTAGTATATAGATAATTTAAATAACCGGGCCGCAGCCTCCGTTCATAAATCATGTGTAACATCTTAAAGCGGCGTCGATCAATAGCATTGTGTAACTTAGGCCCCGCCTCGCACGTCTTAGCCCCCCTCCCCCCCAGCGCCTTGCGCACACCCCCGCGCCTTGCGCACATACGCCCTCTTTCTTACGGAGTTAGCGGAAGCACTTGAGAAGTTGTGTTGTGTCGTAAGACCAGTTTCAACTAGGGTTTTTTTACACGTTTTGTACGCGCGTATACGGTCGCTTTAGCAAGCGCACTTACACACGCGAGACATTTCGCGCTACAAAAAAACAAACGCGCGTACACGGGCTTATTGCGGCCTGCCCCCTGATTCAAAACGTAGTTATCGACCGATTCGGTAAATTTGCTTTAATTATGGTAAATTACCTACTGAACGGTAGCATTCAATATTTTTATATGTCAATGCCAAAGGCCTTGAATTTATGTGTAATAATTAATAAAGACATCCCATATTAAAAAGATGATTTAAAAATTAATGAAAATAACCAAACTTTGTTCTGAATCGGCGGGCTGATCGCTCAGTACCTATCTATCTAGGTAATAGGTATATGAATAATACGAGGTTAATAATCCATATCGCATCAACGCTCGTACGAGTTACGCGCCTGTACGCGCCTACATGCGCTTACAACACTTAGGTCAGCGTAAGGACGTAGTTCTAGTCCCACCTGATACGTCGCCTTAATCTAATTTTATAAGCACAAGCACTGTTTAGTTCGAGGTCAGGTGGTGTTGGTGTTGTGCCGGATATTTATTTATAGACGTCATAACAACATAGGTATCTCCCATTGTATCTGGTAAGCCTCACATAATGTTTTGAGACCCTGGAAAAGACGCTTCTGAGTTGGTGGGAAATTCCTACTTCAAATTGTCTGCAGCAAACGACATTTAAATATTGCCCAGGCTCACCTATGATGTCCTATTCACGACCGGTTTAGCGCAGTGTTTTGAACGCCGGCTGTGACTTCAATATCACAGGTTCGGTTCCCTCGCCAGAACTAGTGTCTGTTGATGCAGTAATAACACCTCAGTTGTGACGCATAACAAAACGAAACACCTTACTTTGCGACCAGCGTAATGACTTATATCAAATCAATTAATTTATTTTTTTAAATTCGCCAAGCAACGATGCATTCGTCTCATTGATTCGATCGACGGAAATATTAAATTTGCTAAAATTATTATCGTCGTGGTGAACAAAAATCCTCACTTCAAGCGTATTTGATAACAACGTAATGGAGGCGAGCTAACCGCCGATAATCGGTTCTAAGTTGTGTCTCCCATCACCCAGCAACCGCTTCCAAGGTTTTTTGGTCACGATTGCATTACCTACATAGGTAAAACAATAACGACAAAATAGTATTTAGTTTCATGGACTTGTAATCAAATCTTATTGTCTCTATATCATCTTGACCTATAACCTCACTGCAGAAGATACCTAACATTAAGTTCACCCAGTAAGAAGTTAAACTAAATCTAAGTCGTCCCTCTAACCCGACAGCCAATGGCGCGCCGCCGCCTACGTCTTGCCCTGCCCCCTTTCTTAGGAGTTTAGAGACCTCCCGCCCACCCACTAATACGCCTTCTTAGCCAACTTTTATATTAAACCTACTACTGTTCAACTGTATGGAATAATCCGAAAAGGAGGAATAAAGAGGAAGATAAAATAAATAAAAAATGTTTAGTCCACCAAAGATTAATTTAAACATATCTATGTTAAGCTGAACTATCATTGCTAAGTCCAGAGTTAGGCTTGGCATCCCTACATTCCCAACCAACTCTAGACTGAAAACTGAAAATGAATTATGTGCCTAACTAAGCGAGAATAAAGACCTGTTCTAAATGGGTCTTATGGATTCTGCAAAAGCACATATTAATTTCAAACATTCCCATGTCCCCTTATAAATTCATCATTTAGGATAGAATGGATATGTACTTAATTATTTGACTACCAATAGGTACGGATTAATTATTGCAGGTGAAATCTTAACAAAACTTTTCACAAGCAATTTCTTTCTAGCATGTTGTACATTACGTGCCTCACTTGGCTTCTAGTGACATCTGTGCGTACAAAAGTAAAACGATTCTAATGTAAGGCCAGCGCCATCTACCATAAAATCGAACAGTTTATTGCCCAGGTGCGCTTGCGCCTGCTATCGCAGCGCCCTCTGTTTCTAGTATGCTTTGAGCTCTTGCAAAGGAGTGACGCTGCTCGCCAATAGATGGCGTTAATAAAAAAAAGCATAATGAAAATACCTTTGCCGAAGTTATGTCTCTGCTCTCTAAATGGCGGATTTAATGTTTTTGATTATGTAGCCGATTTTTCAACGTGCCTGTTTACGTAGATGCTCATTAACAGCGTAGGTATTCAAAGTTTACTATACTTAGTTGTTATGAATTCATGATAAAGGCTCAAGTGTATAAATAAAGAATTGAAACTCATCCTTTCCGTATTGAATGATTAGAATTCAAAACAGACTTCTTATTTTGTAAAATTAAATTTGAAAAAGAGATGTTAACCTAAAACGAACGAAAAATTCAGAAATAATTATATAATGGTGATTTGTCATCTAAATTGCCAGAGTATAATGGTTTCTATAAAGTTTTTTCAAGTTCTACGTAAAGCAGAATACAATGAAGGGACCAAAACATCAACAAAATTTTGGGAATCTAACCCACTCTCCTTTTGAATGTACGTCTCACGCGGTTTTTTCTGTTATGGTGGTGGGTGGTTATCGAATGTTTAACAGTCAGAACCAGTGACTTCGTCATGTTTAAACAAGTAGGTATTATTCGGTTTGACCAAGATTTACTTTTATTCGACTTGTTTGTATTGAAGGATCAATGAGAGTAGAAGAAGCTCAGGATTTGTGTCTGGACGCAGGATTGCAGCAAGTTAGAAGATTGATCTTTGCTCACCGCGGCTGGAGGACAGCGTTTTATAGTTATGAAGGGATTATGGTTGTGAAAAAAAACCGTTTTGTTACGTGTATGTGTACATATTTTACCTAACCTTTTTACCAGTATACAGTCCCACTGCTGAGCAACGGTGTTCCTAAATCTCTAGCGGTTTCTGTTTGTATTTAAGCTCTATGAGATTCCTCGTCTAATGATAGATTTATTTTATGTTAAGAAGAAGCTTTTATCACCTTTGTTAGGATATGGCTATGATAAGATTTTGACCTGCGAATCTTATTAATACTACCTAAGTATCTTAAAAGAGAGAATTTATGTATTATCACATGAACATCAATAGTTCCATACTGTATAATATGTATTCAATTGCGTCCATATTGAAACATACCAAGAAACTACATTTATAAATCGCCTATTTTATGGTTCAATATTCCCGCAGTACTGTTGAGCGCCTGTTGTAATATTAACTGCAATGTTATGTTAACGTACTTTGCTATGATTTTTAATTCAGGTGTTAAAGCTCCAGCTTTCAAGTTCCTTCTAAGAGTGTCGTTGCCTAGTGGTTAAGCACTCCAACTCGGGTCGCGGATCGTGTGGTCCCGAGTTCAAATCTGGCCAGAACCAAAATCTTTGTGTTCATTGTTTAATTTCCGACTAACTCTCCGGTGATGGAAAACATCGATAAAAAACCAAATCAACCCGGATAGCGGCGGAAGGCTTACCATCTACCACGTGTTCTAATACCATTGGTGAAAAGTTGGCTTCTAAGTGTTCCATTCACCATGACGGCAACAGTCACTTTCCTCTGACTAACCGTTTGAGATAAAATCGTGATGGTATGTTCAGGTTTACAATTTGTATTGTGGACCTCAAAAGGTTCAAAAGTCCACTCATTTTAATGTACATGATAATCGTAATCGTAATCAATATGTTTGTTAAGTGAGTGAATTAACGTGAGCTAAGTATGAATGAACTGATAATTATAAAATTTTGTGTTAAGATTAACTGCATGAGATGATGTAAGTAAAATAAAGTAACAGTGAAAAACTTTATTTTCTTTTCATTTTGCATTCACGATGCTTCATCTACTCTAACACATAGATTGAATTTTTTGTCATTCGCTTTGTAATGGATAAATTCAAAGTCACCTGGACCGATGTTTAAATTTTTCACCAGTAAAAAGCTTCAATCTCAGCGAGAAACATGGATTATATTTTAGTGGGAGAAAGCGGAACTGTAACCCGGTTGACGGCTTTGATCATTGTTTGGGCTAACCGAGTTTTTAGCTGACTTATCAAACTCTTCTAGTGTATTTTGCGCTACGAGGCAGCCTAATTTTTAAGAATCTCCTAGTCTGTTGCATGTGTCAGACACAATTGAACAACAATATAATTTACCGTCGGCCGGTCGACAGACGATGGGGTTAAAAAATCTTTCTATTGTATTTTTATGTATAATTTTAAGCAGCCCTTACAAATGAGACTGTCATTGGCACTGTTCGTGATACTGACATATTTCAAGAGAACATTTGAACGGTTTCTTTGCTTTTAGCGACGTTGCACTGATAGCATGTTTGCGTTTTATATTTGTTTATGTTTGCCAACAAAGTACGATATGCCGAATCACATTCACTATAACAACAAATACTCTTGGAATATTCCAATGTAGTAAGTCAAATGTACACACAATCATGGAACTCGTTGTTCAAGTTTCTTCTTAGAATTTATTCGGACGAGACCAGATCCTTTGTTATTTTATTTGAATGGAACATCTGGCTGCTTTTAACTTAAAATAAACTGGTTTTAGCCCCTACAGGCTTTAAATCTTAAAAGCGTCCCACTACTTCATGATATGGTATGTCTATATGAACTGATGGAAGAAATCTAAACTACACGAAAATGCGTTTTCTTGTGCTAGCAACTTTACAAAAATCAGCGCAAATCACAGGTTTGATGTAACATTAGAACGCCATCTTTAATCAAATTTTGTCTTTACTGTTAGAGTGACCATAATTTTCGTAATAAAGACGACTGACTGTACTTAACAATTTGAAAATAGTACTTATAATAAGTAGTTTTGAAAAAACGTTACGCCTTTACTTTGGCACAATTTTTGTATTAGTATGAGCACAAATTATGTTCAACACACTTACCATTCAGTAAAAAATTTGCTACAACTACTACAAAGAAAACGGAAAATAAAAATAAAAGAAACAAAAGATACAAAAAATATTTATTAAATAAACAAAAAAGCACTCTTACATTTAAAAATAAATGAAAAACAAGAAACAAAAAATACCATAACAAAACAAAAATTGATTCAGTCAAATTACCATCAGATTTCTACAGACAAAAATAATAAAAATAGCACTTCAGTAAAAAAAAAAAAACAATATAACAAGAAAGCTTAAAATAAAACAAACTAAAATACAAGCACTATCCAAAAAAACTGTATGAATTCACAACCTTAGTCCACGCAATAATCTTCACGGCGCACAAATAGTTCAAAGTCTGTTTAACCACACAATAGTCCAATCAGTAAACTAAGTATATAAGACAGTATATTTGTGGCAGTCAATTTTACTTAAGTTACGACTAGCCTTATTATTAATTTAACGCTTAAAATTAATTCAATATTAGTTATCAATCGCTCACTCGAGATTTTCCTCGTTAAGAAAAATAAATTTTAAATAAAAATATTCTCAATAACGGCCAAACGTTTAATCTCTTTACAAATGTAACCGACATAAATATTAAAAATTTTGCAAAAAACTTTTTTTCCACTGCCAACAGTTTAGGTCAAAAAAGTGAGGGTCGGAATTTAGCCTAAAAATATTTTTCGATTAGACGCGGTTAGTGTTATTTAGGATTTTTTGAATTTTGTATTTTAAACTTTAATATTTATAATCACAAGAGCACGAGGAACGTGTATTACGTCGCGCGGCCCGGCCGGCCGCCGCGACTCCAGACGGACGACTGAGACGCGTCCGACTCCGCGGCCCGCGCCCCGGCTGCCCCTGGCGCCCCCTGCCCCGCGAGGCTCGCGCCCCGCGCCCCCCGACCGCGCGGCCCGACTTCGTTACGAGCCACTTGTGATCGCCGCGGGATTTTTCCGCCTAAGACAAATTAGGCGGGCTCGCGCCGCCCCCCTTCTTAGCCTTACATTGGCCGCCTTCTTATTCCCGAGACGTTTTGTTCACACCTTTTTACTCGAAGCAATGCACAGACGCTCATGTAAAAGTCATAAAAGCCTTTTTTTATTGAAATATTATCATATTTGTTTTTACTTCGCCCGTGTGTAAAAGTTGCCCCGCACGGAGGGTGTCGTACATGTATAAATTATTGGCATACCGATGTTATGGCGGCTGGCTGTTTTATTTTTAAATGGCATTTAATCGTCACTCTCGCTTTCGACTGTGTCGAGGCCGGGTTAATTGTAAATAAAATTCAATCATTCGCAAAAAAACCCCGTAATCGGCCACCAACAATATCAATGAGGCTCGTATTCAGTGATGGCGTTTTTTGTATTCATGAGTGACGTCACCGGATTAACTGCTCTACCGGTGGGATGTTGAACTGTGGGAGCTATTGCCAAGCATTTTAGAGATTTTAGAAAATCAGACTTTACTAAAATTATTTCGGGACTTTTTTAATGATATAAAAATGTCTTTGACCTATTGCGGCCGGGAGGTAAATTTACTGATCAGATTGAGTTTTTGATGACGCTAGTGGAATGTTACACACTTTTACACACATTTTTAACTGTTCTTCCCGAGTAACAAACTATGGAATCACGACTCAAAATCTATGCTTTAACACAATGTAAACTTGCTATATTGCAGTGAGCATTTGAAAAACTTTCTCTATATAAAAATATCTGCCAATTTACAATACGCCACTATTGGCGTAATGCCAACGACTATGGTTATGGAAATATTAGTAATTAATGAAATTAGCGTACGTACTGTCTCCCTGCTAGACAATGACTTCCATTCGAAAAATCATTTCTTTCTACTGTTTTAAGGCTTCCTCACGATTGCCAAATTTAAATCACAAACTAGCGCCATAACTTTAAACACACTTACGAGTTAAAATCTCAATTCATCTCTTACACATCGACTCAGGCGATACAAAAGTGCCGAATATTTTTTCAAGCAATCCTCTCTGAAGAGATGGCTACTCGGCCGTCCGGTAAACAGCGGTGGCATGAATTAATATGATTCTTTTATCGCGCCGCGGTCCAGCTGGCGAGGTCAACGGCCTCCGCGATTTTTAACGAGTCTTCGATTTTTTTAAGTGGACACAATCGAGAGCGATGCGACTGGCGCGTCAGGTAGGGCTCGGGAAACAGACTTGAGGAAAACTTTAATGAAGCACTGAGGTTTTTTTATTATTTTTCATTTGAAGGATGTGAAGATTTCGATTTGGTATTTGCAAAGTGTTTTTTCTGGTTTCTTATTTGTAAATTTTGAATTAACATATTGTAAAAAAGATCAATGGTATGGTCTATACTGTCTATCTTTGATAGATTAAGAAGTGAGTTTTGAGGTAAATTAAAAAGTAAAGTGTTTCATTTCTTAATTAATTTTAGAACAACAGATTCAAACAGGATAACATAATTCCAAAGTACTTCAAAAATCTAGAACCATAACATTATTTTTGTGTATAATTATTTTCTTTCAAAACGAATTATTTCAGAGATACAAGTAACATTAACTCAAATAATTAATTTTCTACGTTATATAAAAAAAATTTTTTTCTGAACTATCATTTATTTTTTATCGTTTTACCTTTTAAAACACACCAGACACCTTATAATTTGCATGAAATAATAAATGAAGATTGCTTTAATAATGATATCAAACTAATTGTATTATTGCTTCTGATAATAATCTGCATATAAACTTTACTTTAGTGAACGGTATCTCTTTATGCTACTAATAAACTAGTGAAGTTTTTCATACCAATGAGCTTACTCCAAGTTGCAGTGATTTTTTTAATTGCTCACAACATACTTAACGTAACGAAGTCCGCAGATAAAGCATGCATATTATTTGTTTGCTTATTTATTAGGTATTTGCAGTTTATTTTTTTCATTTCATCTTTTCTTATAAAAAAATAATTTTGAAATGTCCTTTTCATAAGTTTTTTTCGTGTCTCGGTTTAAAAAAACTTTATTTTTCTAATGAATTAAAATGCAGATGCCTTTTGTAATATACTATAACCATTACGTACTTTGGCGATATTTTTTTATTTATACTGTCAATTTTTATTTTAAATGTTTACTGCTAACGGCTACTTAAAAAGTCTCAAGAATTTTCTGAATATAGAGAAGTCAGTACCTCCACTAAATGTGCCAGTGAAATCATTTCCTTACATTAGTTTAACGGTTGAGAATAGTTATCATAATAACAATTCATGACCGTGCTTATGTGCTAGAGAATTCCCAGTTAATAATACTACACAAAAATTAAAACAAAATTATTGTTTTTGGGTTCCCGTGAATATATTTCAGCACAAGCCGACGCGTATTGTATTCGCATCCCAACGAAAACGGTGCAATGAAGCTCACTGCTTTTGTGTTACCTACAGCAAAATTATTATATTTATCACTTGTATATAAAATCATATTAATTTTCCTTGCACTTTTTTACGTAAGTAGTCTGTATCGAAATTTGATTTTTTTTAAATTGAGAATATTTTTATTTGTAAAAATTTGCTACGACAAACAACAAAAAAAAAACGCGATTGCCACAAATTACCTGACGTTGCAGATGAACAATTTTTTTCTTTTCTTCTCAGATCGCACTCTTGAAATATAAATAAGTACAATTTTATTTCCAAAAATTTTTCTTCCTCAGCATACACCACAAAAAGTTTCCAAAATAGTCAAAAGCCGCTCCAAGGTCCGAAATATCAAACATCCGTAACGCAACGTGTCCTTGAATCTGATTTTGTTTCACTAAAATTAATTTTGTACACTTATTTTGAAGTCCTCACTGTGAAAGTCAAATTTTGAATGTCCACTAAATAGTCCCGTGTATAAAAAAAATATGAGGAACTTAATACCACTTAAAGACTATGCGGCAAGAGCCGAATATTTACATTGGTGAAAAAAAAATGAGGTCATTCGGAGGTTACGGGCAACGCAGCCGGTCGGCGCGGGCCGCGACGGGATGTGAGCCGGCCGCCACGTGCGCGGCGCGACAGGGACGCCGCTACCCCACGCACCCTCCGGCAGACAGAGACGACACTACACTTTTTTCAATTTACTATATTTGCCGATTTTTATTATTTTTCGCATTTCGATATTTTATTTTTTAGTTGATGCGCTCCGCAACTCACCTGTTGTGCTTGACCCGCTTCGATCTGTCGACCGATCATGTGATCGACGCTTTTCAGTACTTTTTGGCACGCGTTCGATTTCGAGCGCGTATGACTGGAACCGTGTTATTCATATAATTATTACGAATAATTTTTAATATGTAACTCTGCTTATCGTTTGAAAGCTTGTTTGTTTATTTACGAACAATTCTTAGGCGTGTTGTATTATTGTCACCCTAAATTCCAAAGCAAAAACCAAACTAAACTTTTTATGTTCATATGTATCAAAAAAAATCTAGCTTTATATAGCAATTTGTAAAGCAAGCAGAAATTTCCTAATAAAACTAATATTAATATTATGTGTAAGTAAAAATGAACAATGTCCAGCTTTTTCCTTAAAGTGAAAATAATCTAAACATTCTTATAAGAATTGATAGTGCTGCCACAAAATGCAGCGTCGAGTAGCTGAACTAAGCTTATTAGACTCTTCGCGATGCAAGCGCTCTATCGGTGACGGCTATAATAGGAACTATCGTCGATGGTTCATTCCTAACGTGTCGTTTAATTTTTCGTTTTATTAATCGTGAAAGTGCAGCGCTCACCTCGCCGGCCATTCAACGGGCTTTGGTGTTTTCTTTTTCGTTTTCATTGGTTTTTACAGACGTTTTGATCACATCCGATCGCCACGTTGTTGCTGATATCAGTAAAGAAGGTTTACTGGTATATAAAACTGCTCGTTTTTACTGCAAAGCTTCTCTTTGCCTATTAAAGGCTACATTAAATGTTTAAACTTTAGGACTTTTAGATCAGAGTCAACTATGTAGTTTTATTCCTCAAAAAAATTAGGCATAAACTCATTATTCGATGTTTACGTTCTCATTACGATAGATGGCGTTAGATGTTTCTAACTTCGTAATCGCTTAATAGAAATTGGTTGAACTGGTTTTATACGCCTTAATTAAAAGCTTTGAATTATTTGAATCGGGTTGAATACTTAAAGAATCTAAGATAATGATTATAAAACACCTACTTTTTAATTGAGTTCAAATAAGTTTTCGACTTTTTGTAAGAAATTTTTATGGACTCTACTACGAGTATTGGTTAGCGTGATAGAACCGGACTCCTACCGCCTTTACTCCTTTGGGATTCCAACATCTTGGCTGAAGTAGGTCGAGGGTAGCTTGGAGCACATTTAATGGTCCAAAGCCCTGCTCTTCACTTGTTCACTGGCCTCTACTACGATGGAGGAAGCTCCTCAGATCTTTTAATTTTTTGTGGAGAACATTTTGGGCATCTATTTTCCTTACCTCTCCTCCTTACTCTTCCTTCCTACTTATTGACTCGCCTGTTGGTGCTATGGTACCGCTCCTTCAGCGTCGGAAGTCGTGGGTTCGATCCCCAACCATAGCAAAAAAAAAATCTTTATTTCATCAAAAGTTTACAGCTTCAAACAAAACATTGTTTACATATCAACAATAATAAAACATCTTTAACATTTAAGTACATCGTTATTTGGTTTTCAATAACAGATCATATTCCCATTAGACAGAATATTACGATATTATCTAAAAGTTTTGCTTGAACCATCAAGTAAGGATCCTCTACCCTCCGTTTTAGCAGACATTTATCTGATAAATATTTGTGTTGGTTGTGTGTCTGGGTGTTATTATCTATTTAAGTATGTATTTAGAAATATTTAGGTACTGACGTTCATCAGTCTCTGACACCAATAGTACAAGCTCTGCTTAGTTTGGTGTCAGATGATCTTGAGGTAAATTTTCCCAGGTATATATTTATTCTTCAAAACCCCTTCAGACATCGAAATAAGACATTACCATGACCTATGCCTCTAGGAGGCTTTTCTACTTTTATTAAAACATTTCGTTTACATTGGTATTGAAATGGACATTAATATCTAATAAATAAAAAATATACTTGGTTAAGAATAAAAAAAAAGTCAGCGCCGTCTCGTCCTACTTCGACTAAGTTGTTAAAAAACAAATCACCCTAAAAATGAATCTATCGTAGGTACGCCAGAGTTTACGCGAGTTTTTGTAGTAATTGAATTTAATCAGTAGTTTTAACGTGATGATGATTTGCTACAAACGTACAGCCTAAAATCATCAGTATGAACCCATTTTTAACCCCCGACGCAAAAAGAGGGGTGTTATAAGTTTAACGTGTCTGTGTATCTGTGTATCGGTGTATCTGTGTATCGGTGTATCTGTGTATCTGTGTATCTGTCTGTGGTATCGTAGCTTCCAAACGGATAAACCGATTTTCGTTTAGTTTTTTTTGTGTCATAGATAATTTTATCCCGAGTGTTCTTAGCCATGTTTCATGAAAATCTGTTCAGCCGTTTGAAGATCATCAGGTCTTTTCTAGTTGATGAGGGGATATGACCAACTTCCATAAGCCCGATCAATTCGAAATTTGGTACCGTGTTACTTCAATGATATTGAAAGTATATGGTAAGGTAACCATGACCTGATCAGCCGTTTGAAGATCATCAGGTCTTTAATAGTTGATGAGGGGATCTGACTACCTTTCATAAGTCCTAATGATTTGAAATGTGCTACTGTGTTACTTCAAACTCAACTATTTAATCACTTTAAATACCTTCCTAATATTTTACCTACTTTAAAAAGGACAAAATAAAACTAAAATTAAAATTTTAAAAACCCCCGACACAAAAAATAAACTCCAAAAACTAACAAATAATATTTTAAATTCACATGTATAAGGTAAGTTCAAATATTTTTATTTTCCAAGCTTCGCGTCGCGTCGGGGGACTGCTAAGTCAGAAAAACAGATGTAGTCGTAGATTGCAAAAAAAGAATTTACTCCGAAAAATTCGCAAAATCGACACAACCGTCAACGTAATCTGCCCTCACGTGTCTGCCCGTTCGGGTCGCCGCACTTGGTAGCGCCCACCCCCGCGCCGCATACCGCACACCGAGCTCGCAGCACGCGGCATTACGAAGAAGACTATGCATGAAACTTAAGATCGCTTGTAGGTACACTACATGTAATTCGTAATAATTAAGAAGCTGTTGTTGGAAAAATACTTCATAAACTTGAGCGGTCCCCAGACGCGACGCGACGCTTGGAAAATAAAAATATTTGAACTTACCTTATACATGTGAATTTAAAATATTATTTGTTAGTTTTTGGAGTTTATTTTTTGTGTCGGGGGTTTTTTTTAAAATCATAATATGGACATAGTATCTTAACAAACCTCGAAAATATTGTTTTCAAAAATTACCGTATTGAAGTCATATTGTCAGTACTTGACCATATAATCGAAATTGGAATAATATTTTTACACTGTGCGGTTTGTATTGAATGTTACGAATATTGCTGAAGATGTTAGCTACCATTGGTTGTAACGGTACACCCCGAAATTCAGTCAAAACCTGTATATGGTGTTATTGATCTTTAGGCCATACGAATCAATTTGACCCGAAGCACGGAAAAAAAAGAAAAAAAAGAAGGAGTTATGGCGTCATCTTTTTTGTATGGGAAAAAAAGTTTTTGCTCTCAAACCTATCGTGTGTAGTATTTAATGAAAGAGCTTACTGAGCCAATTCTAAAAATATATCACATTATTACACTTTAGTAACATGTATTGAATTAAATTAAAAATCATTTTCAAAATATACCAAGATTGGGCCTCGTGGCAGGATATAGGAGTTTGTAATAAGGCGCCTGACCTAACTCAACGCCTACACCGAGTCTGAAACGCTGCATCGGGCGTCGCCCTTTTCATCCTATAAAGACGATTTGACCCTAAAATAAACAGGACTTGAATTAAAGGACACTTAAACATAAGTACTTAAATATTTCTAATTACATACATAAATATAAAATAAATAAATAAATATAAAATGCGCCAGACCACACACCTCTTGTAATGGTCTCGAAGTAGGGATTAAATTCCCCGTGTTACGAGGTACCACACAAGGAAATAAGCCAGGGGCGTCTCCCAGCACACCCAGACCCTAGTCAATTCAGAAAAGATCGTTTCCTGAATTGACGCGACCGGGAATCGAACCCGGGACACTACGGAAATCGAGGCGAGAAACCGTGCTACAGCGCACTACGCCAATCGTGTATACATACATACATACTATCACGACTTTATCCCAAACGGGGTAGTCAGAGGCAAATGACTGTTGCCATCATGGTGAACGGAACACTCAGAAGCCCACTTTTCACCAATTGTATTAGAACCCAACGTGGTAGGTGGTGAGCCTTTCGGCGTTATCCGTGTTGATTTGGTTTCTTATCGATGTTTTCCATCACCGGAGAGTTAGTCGAAAAATAAACAATGAACACAAAGATTTTGGTTCTGGTCAGATTTGAACTTGGGACCACACGATCCGCGATCCGAGTTGGAGCGCTTAATCACTCGGCCACGACGCTCTACTTCTAAGTTGAATCTTAAATAGCACAGACCTGTACGTCTACCAGGAGTTGCAACTTGAAATTAACATTATCGTTCGCGTAAAAAAGTTGTATTGGGACGATACATGACATGACAGGACATGACAATGTCGAATCCCAGTGAGTTCAAAAGTTCCCCTGTAAAATCCGCTACAAACGCTGCTTCGCATAGTCCTCGTCTATGGCTATTGGCAGCGGCTGTCAGCCGAAATTCTGAAAAATTACAAATTTTGTTGTATTTGATCTGTAAGCACTCGTCAAGAAATGTAAGCTGAGATAGTGGAAACGTTTCCTTTCATCACAAAATAACTTCATTCTTGAACTATTCGTAATTTATTTAAAATATTTTTTTATGGCTGTTGTGGTTTTACTATGAAGAAGTACTGACTTACTGTGAACTGGATAAATCCTAATACATTGCCGATTTCTGTCACCCAGTTTCATTACCAGTTTCTCTAAACACGCAATGATATAAAACCGTCTATAGTTTTAATTGTCGCTTAGCGTAGGGGTACGGTCACTTTTATATTTTTTTTGTCAAATAAAGCAAATAGTGTTGTGGACTACAAAACATTAGGTTTCGATTCTAATCAATTTTCACTACATAAACGATTATGTTCATCTTCGAATACTTAACTTGTGATTTTTTACTGCGTTAACGTTTTGTATTTTTATTGAAGATTACTTCTTAAAGGCTTATGTTTAACTGTTCACCAAATTTGATTAAAAGAGACATCCAAAAAAAATAGTTTTGTCACCCAAAATTGGTAAAGGTTTACCAAATGTTGTTACCCTATTGAAAACTAAAACGTACTCAATTATTTAATCAACGTTGGCCAAATAAAGCAACTGACACCTAATTCAAGTATCTTTAACACACATTTAATTAATGTTTATCAAAATGTTAACTCCCAATTTTTTCAAATCTGTTATCTAAATATGACCATTCCATTAGTGTTATATAATAAAGCAAGTTTGCTTTTCTCTAAAAAAGTAAAGGTTCCCCCTAATTAAAATATCTTTTATTATTTATTTGACTGACAAATACACTTAACAGGGTTCCTATATAAAGCTTGGCGATACAATAAACATTTAGTCTAATAACATGGTGCCTCTTGTTAATTACTGCCAATAAAGCCTACTATATTCACGAGTAGGTGCTTTTGTATATTTTCGCACCAATATTAACCTCAAAAAGTTGTAACTCAAAATTTGCCGATTTTGAAATAACAACATATTCAAACTATATATTTAAGATATTGTATTTAAGAGAATGTTAAAACCCCCACTTAATAATGCGTCATCTTAAGTTGTACTTTAAATTTTAATTTTGCCGCGTAAATTGATATGTTTGGTGAACATTTACTAATTTTGGCATACGGTTACATTTTACAGTTGACGCATCACTTTTCAACCGACTTTAAAAAAGGAGGAGGTTCTCAATTCGACTGTAACTTTTTTTTTTTATGTTTGTTACCTCATAACTTTCGACTGGGTGAACCGATTTTGATCGTTCTTTTTTTATTTGAAAGCTGGTGCTTCCCGAATGGTCCCATTTTAATTTGGTCTAGTTCTGACATTGGCATCCATGAGAAAACCATATAAGTCTTAAATCTAGATTAGGCAACAAAAGGCGCGACAAATGGACGACAAAAGGACGAATAACTTAATATTACGTTATCCGATTTAGATAATTCTTTATTTATTTGAAAGCTGATGGTGCCCGTGTAGTCCCATTTTAATTTGGTCCAGTTCTGACAGTGGCATCCATGGGAAATACATAAAGTCTTAAATCTAGATAGACAAAATGCGCGACAAATGGACGGGTAACTCAATATTACGCAAACCGATTTTGATAATTATTTTTTATTTGAAAGCTGATGCTGCCCGTGTGGTCCCATTTTAATTTGGTCAAGTTCTGACAGTGGCATCCATAGGAAATCTATATAAGTCTTAAATCTAGATAAACTATATGCGCGACAAATGGACGAATAACTCATTATCACGCCAACCGATTTAATTGCTTCTTTTTTTATTGGAAAGGATATACTTCAAGGGTAGTTTGATGAGTGTTAGGTTCTGATTATGGGATCCATGACAAAGTAACGGAACTCTTGAATTCTTAGGAGCAATTGAACGATACTTTTTCGATGTATAAAATAAATAAGAACTTATTCACTGAAAATCAAGAAATAAACAAAAATGTTAACAAAAAAAAAACCAACTTCAAAAAAAACTATTCCAAAACAAAGCACTAAAAAGTAGAGAAATAATTGCGTATTCTTCTAAAACTTATACGATAATATAATGTAGGTACAGTTATTGTTATTGTTGGAGTCGGTGTCAGCCAATGTAGGTTTGTAACTACCTACATACATACGTAAACGTGATATGTAAGAAATAGGTATATTGCTAGGTATATTTTAGTGTTTCCTTGGCTGACACCGACTCCAACAATAACAATACTACAGTACCTACTGTACCTACATTATATTAACGTATAAGTTTTAGAAGAATACGCAATTATTTCTTTACTTTTTAGTGCTTTGTTTTAGAATAGTTTTTTTTGAAGTTGGTTTTTTTTTTTGTTAAAATTTTTGTTTTTGAGATACAAGTTACATCTTATTTGTGATGCGGATTTACTTTTTTAGATATTCAATATTTGGTAGACTATTCTTTTTTTGGATCCCTTTTCTTTTTTTTGTTTCTATAAAATTTTCGTCTGCCCCAGATGTGTAGCTACTGACGTGATTAAAATCAAATGCTTGAGTTTCTTCGTCTTTTTACGAATCAAAATAGGTATAAGTAGAAAATTTTACTTTTATCATTTCCCTATTACCTCTAATGAAATCGATAGCAAAATCGATTGGTGAAATATATTACTAAACTCATATACCGCCTTTTCATCGGTTTCGAGCGGATGAGCATCGCCTTCACTAAAACGCCATTAGCGTGACAGTAATTTTCAAAGAAGTGGCGCGCTGGGTTTTCAATCAAACGGAGGGACTTACGTTGTCTAGTACAATACAGTACGTCTACCACTAGTTGCCACTTTAAATTTACATTATCGTTCGCGTAAAAATACATGTCAAATCCCAATATAACTTTTTGCGAAGCTAGGTGAATGAAACAATTATATTGGTTCTTAACACACACATTCCTCGCACATCTCTGATGGAAACGCAGCCTAAAGTTAGCTTCGCATTTGTCTGTGAATTGAGCTTCCTGACATTTTGGTATTCTGATTTCTTATTCCCAGAAACGTGACCATTAGGTCCTTTATTACATTATATGACGTTTCATACCATTGTTTATCTGTCAAACAGTACCGAACAAAGTCGCTCTATATCTGAAATCGTAATTCCAATACAAAGTGAGCATTTTTATAACCGTAAACGATCACGCTGCGATAGTGGCAAAATATTGTAATACGGCCGCTGAGCGGATATTGGACGCAAGCAAGATCGGTCCCATTGCACCAACAGGACAGTCAACAATCACAAGTTATTCAGTATGGTGAATAACATTCACAATAACAGAACATCATTAATGCAGTTACATTAATATTGAGCCGTAATAATACGAGTATTTACTCATGGTATAATTTCAATTCTAAATATTTTTCGGAAGGAAGGTGCACAGATAATGTGTGTAGTACTTGTTTAGAGTTATGGTGAAGGAAGGTGCACAGTTAATGTGTGTAGTACTTGTTTAGAGTTATGGTGAAGGAAGGTGCACAGTTAATGTGTGTAGTACTTGTTTAGAGTTATGGTGAAGGAAGGTGCACAGTTAATGTGTGTAGTACTTGTTTAGAGTTATGGTGTAGGAAGGTGCACAGTTAATGTGTGTAGTACTTGTTTAGAGTTATGGTGAAGGAAGGTGCACAGTTAATGTGTGTAGTACTTGTTTAGAGTTATGGTGAAAGAAGGTGCACAGTTAATGTGTGTAGTATTTGTTTAGAGTTATGGTCGAAAAAACTACATTCGATTTAGAAGTCATGTTTTTTATACAAAAATGAGTATTTAAGAAAATGTAAAACTATGTACTTATGATGTGTTACAGTGAGTGTGGTTAGTGTATATCGGATTAACCGCTCCGGCGTCTTGTTTCACGTAGGTAAACTATTTTAATTACCCCTGTTTTTCAATGTAAGTGAATTGTATTCTGTTTTGAGAAATAAATGTCTTGAACCTAATTTTTTTTGGCACATCTCTTATAGCTAGTCAAGTTAATTCCCTAAACTGAGCGTAGCGAGCAATTTCCTAATATGATCTTTAATTTTTAGCCAGTCATCGGTTATATGTCAATAATGCATCCTCTAGGTCAGATATTTACTGACGAAATTGGCTCCCTTCAGTTTAGGAAATTAACTTAACTGGCTGTAAGAGACACTAATAATGCCCCAGGGCCGACATACAGACTGAAAAAAACACTCATTTACTTATCTTGATATGAGCTAATTATATTTGAAATCAAATAACACACTAGGATTTATTTCACATTCAAAAACATTTAACATTCTTTATATATTAAGTGACATACCTTTAATTGTCCTTACTGTAAAAAGCTTTTTTTTTCAGTTTGTAGTTGTATTAATATTTCAGGGATATTCACATTGGTTGTAAAGTAAAAAAGTAAAAAATATCTTTATTCATATATACTTATAAAAAGAGCTTCTGACAAGTCAAAAAAAAATCAAAGCAAAAATATACTAAATAAAAAATAAACTTACATAAAATAATACTATGATAGTAAATATCATAATTAAACATAATGTGACTCTACCACCGGTTCGGAAGTTGTTTCCGACCGGGAAGACTCCGGCAAGAAACTCGATGTTTACTCTTTTCAATTTTGTTTTTATACACAAAAATTTAACTGACAGAGTAAAGTCATAACAAAAAATGTGCAGAGGAGCAGATTATACCTAAGATGACCACAAATTCTTATCATTTAAGAAATCCTCTACACTATATTAAGAACCTCGCTTCATTATCATAGCTTCAATTTGTGACTTAAACTTGTGAAGAGGCAGTTCAACAAGAGTTTGCGGAATATTATTAAAATATTTTACATTGACCAACAAATGATTACCCTACCTTATGCAGTCTTAGACTGGGAGTTACGGGCTTATTTTTATTTCTAGTATTGAGTTTATGAACATCACTGTTTTTCTTGAACAGATGCAAGTTTTTATGGACATATACATAATACATTATTGTTTATACATTATCATAAATAAATTGAGAGTACACAGTTAAAATATCTATCTCTTTGAATACTTCACGAAGCGAGTCGCGTGGTCTAAGGTAATGGAGCGGATGCCTTTTTTTTGAAGAATAAAGATGGTGTTGAGATCCGCTGCCGAGCCCCATAACTGTAGACTATACGACATAACACTGTGAAAATTAGAAGTACACTAATCTTGCTGTTGCGATATCAGTCAGGAGCCTTATTTTTCTAACAGCATAAGCCGCCAAACTAAGTCTTCCTGCCAGGGCAGAAATATCCGGACCCCACTGTAACTTGGAATCGATAGTAATTCCTAGAAATACAGTGGAAATCGTCTCTAATGGCTGTCTTGCATTGGGCATAGAAAATTTGATACATTTAGTCTTCTTAGCATTAAGCAGTGAATTGTTACTCGTGAACTAATAATAATAATAAGGTACTGCACCTTAGAGAGAGTAGTATTTACGTCATCAAGTGCTTTTTTACTTCTATCTACGTTAAAAATCAGAGAAGTGTCATCAGCAAATAATACAATCCCACATATGTCTTTGACAAAATAAGGCAGGTCATTTATATAAATCAAAAATAGCAGAGGGCCCAATATTGATCACTGGGGCACGCCCGTACGTATGGTGGCACCGGAAGAGTTCGTACCATTGATACTCACTTTTTGTATTGTATCAGTGAGGTAAGATTCTATAAGGCTAAGTAAAATATTTGAAATACCGTAATGTCTCAGCTTAATCAGTAGGATTTCATGATCTACGCAGTCAAATGCTTTTGACAAATCACAAAAAACTCCTATTGCATCTTGCTTGCCTTCCCACACATCAAATATGTGTTTGATGAGCGCAACACCTGCTTCGGGTGTATTCCTATTTTTAGTGAATCCAAATTGATTGATTGATGTGGTTTAATATTTGAAGCAGTACTAGAAATGATTGGCTGATGGATGATTGTATGTACCTCATTTAAGGGCAGTAAATGCCTCCTGTTTTGCTCTACTCATTAAAAAAGAAATGTAAATATTGTTTCATGCAAAATATAAGTACTCATGCGCGTCTCGTTTTAGTAAGTAAAATAAACCGTTGTTTTAAGTACTATACTCGCATACAAAAGTAGACGCGCTTTCGTGATTATAAAGTAATTAGGTGTAGAAATGTATTTAGTCAGAGAAAGGTAGAATTCTCGCCATATACTTTCCTAGAGAGCGTCGTGGCCTAGTGGTTAAGCACTCCAACTCGGATCGCGGATCGTGTGGTCCCGAATTCAAATCTAGCTAGAACCAAAATCTTTGTGTTGTTTTTCAATTTCCTGCTCATTCTCCGGTGATGGATTACATCGATTTAAAACCAAATCAACTCGGATAGCGGCGGAAGGCTCACCACCTACCACGTTGGCTTCTAATTGGTGGAAACCATTGGTGAAAAGTGGGCTTCTGAGTTTTACATTCACCGTGATGGCAACAGTCACTTGCCTCTGACTACCCCGTTTGGGATAAAGTCGTGATGGTATGTTATGTTACTTTCCTAAAATGGCATTTTTGTGATCACTGACAAGGGGAGCCTGTTAAAATGACGCAACATCAAAGTTTTTAAGAGAATCAAAAACTGGTTTAATCTGTATACCTAGATTCTCTATTTTGAATTACGTTAACCCAGTACCTACAGCAATAAAAACAAACGTGAATTTAAAATTGGCAATATATTTTTAGACTCGATAATTAGCTTCATTTGTTAATGTGATGCTGCCTATTTATTTGTTCTGTTTACTAATTACGGAATAATTTAAATGATGTAACTATCCGGCAGTTCAGTTAACCACTATTCAAGCTTGAATGACCCTTTTCCGAAATTAATATTTTTAGACCGCATTGTTTTCAGAGAAATCATCATATTTAAAATTGTAAAAAAATATACAGTACATTATACACGTTTGATCGAGTGACTATTATGAATAGAAACACAATAATCAACATTTTACTCGATAAAAACAGAAATTTCTATTTTCAATGGGTTTTATTTACCCTAACCAGTAACATCAAATTATTGCTACGCAGGTAGACCTAGCAACAGTGACAACTTACAATTTTTTTTATCAAAAGCGAGTGCCAAAGTACCAACTTGAGCAACGTATGGTACTTTTTCAACTAAGCTTAGTATTGTCCCTTTCATGTCTATACTTGTGTTTGTTTTGTGCCTGGGTGTTATTATTTAATTTCATTATAAAAAAAAACAGGATGTTTATTTTTATCAATCACTGATACCCATAGAAAGAACTTTGCTTAGTTTCGGGCCTGTTTATCTAGTTATAAGGTGTCCCAGAATTTTAATTTATTTCAATTAAAAAAATAAATTTTCGTTTTATTTTTTAGCAATGTGTCATCGTCGAGGTTTTTAAGAATCGCACAGCTGATCTCAAAATAGCGTGTTTATGTGAAGTTCATTGTGTCACTCCTGAGCGCGCCCCAATCTTCTCGGCGAGCGTAAAGAGGCTCGTAAACTGACACAATTACTTATTTTAAATAAACCGCGGTAACGCCATTTTTCTTCGAAGTACACATGCTGCGCTCGGGTTAAGGTGATCGAATATGATCTTTTAAAGGTGGTTCTTGTATTAAAAGGGAAATATACTGAAAAAAAAAAACGATTGTACCTTTATTTGGCAGAATATTTCAAATCATAATAGCATAAACTTCATTTCGCATTAAACCGTTTGGCACATACTCATTTGACAAACATGCACAACTCACAATTTTGGTAGTAAATATTATTTTTTCGCAAGAAGTTCATAGTTAGAATTGTCTTTTGGCATAAACTTAATTTTTCAAATTATCGTTTAGACATAGACATAGCATTCATTCGAAGTCATAACTTTGTTTGTCAGAATCATCTTTTCGCATACATTTCTGCAAAAAGCAAGACTGAAATTATCTTAAATGAATTTGTGCCATGTTTGTAGTTGGCTCAGTGAAATTATGAAAGTAGTTCTGCCATTTTTTTGGGAGTATACCATTCAAAATTCAGACAAATGAAATATGTCTTACTCCTTAAGAATATTCGTCTAAAGAAGATTATGCCAAACTTGTTATGGCCAAAAAATTATTGGTCTATACAGGGTGGTGGCTACATACAATGTAGGGAGTGAGGAAGCTAAATTTTATTGACGTGTATGTTTGAACCACCCTGTATATCAGGCGCGTTTCAAACCCGCGAGTTTTCACGAACCTGTTCTTCCGTTTGAACTACAGAGGTCCTAATAGACATGGTGAATTCTTCTAGTGTATGTAACGTGGCAAGCCAGCGTTATTTTCAGTGTTTTTGGCAACCACATATTATTTTAATTAAATCAAGCCAAAAAATACTCAAAACGCTTAATTTATTTTTCCTATGGTCGATATATCTAGCAAGAAATACTTTTTTTTTCAAATATTGTTACATTACAACTCTTTAAATGAAATTTTAATTCAAATGAAGCTTTTAAATAATAGCTCTTGTTCGTGTCGGCGACAGCGCACGCGATAAAGGTTCGTAGCACAGTCCCAGTTACCACATCTCGTAGCACTTGTAGCACTAGCGGCTTTTGTAGCTATCACAGTAGTTTAAATATAAATGCAAACGTTGGCACTGCTAAAAGTTTCGCTAAGTATATAATTTAATTGGAACATAATGGGAGTAGGTACATCTGCATTCTTAAAATTCTTACTTTTGATCACCTTCTGATACTTGAACACATTTTTGTCAGTGTTTTTTTAAATGATGGCTGGTTTCTTTAAAGGTGGGTATGAACTAGATCATTTGCTAGAGCATTTCATTGTAATGTAACGGTTTTGCGATCTTGCAAATGATCGACGCTGTGTTTGACGGAATGCTCATCGCAAGTGAGCATATATCTGTATCATTTTTGCGCGCAGTCCATAGATAAGCATATGTACTGACTTATGGATAGCCATCCTTCGCGCTCGTGCGTTTGAAATGTTACACCAAAACGCTCACTGATATGTATTAAATTTTAAAAGGACGATTGCTCGGTGTTGCTGTTACAAGTGTTAGTGAATGCTCTAATCTATCAGCACCATAATGAAGGAAGTTATTTCGGCTGCTCATTTATACTTTAAGGTTTGTTCGGTGCACATTATGACCATTCAATTAACTATTAATTCAATGACCTCATAAAAATCAGACAGGACTTTTAATTTTTGTTAAATGAATGAAAGTTAAATAAAAATATCAAATTTTCACTTACTAATACTTAAAAGGGCTTAAACTATCAGTTATGTTTGATTTTAGGAGTTATGTCTGATAACATAAACACGATAGTTTTGAAAAAAAAATAAGTTGAAATTTGTATCAAAACTTTCAAGTTTCAACTCTAAGTCTTTAGAAACTCCAAAAAATAGAATAAAGTGGCCTGCATGATACATCTACAGACTTTCTGATAGATACATCTACATTTTTTCTGAGCGAGGAATGCCCTTTGCATAGCAGTGCTGTTTCTCCAGATGATTAGTGCGTAACGCAGCACTGATTCTACATATCCAAAGTAGGCTGTGAGAGCTGTATCCTTTGTGCTGTTTTTGTCAATTTATATAAAAAAATCAAAATCTATTAATTTTATTACATACTTTATCTACATGTTGTTTCCAGTCAAGTTTATTGTCTATTTCTATGCCAAGAAATCTTACACGATTTTCATGTTTCAGTACTTTCCTTGATATTTTATATTTAAGTTAATATAGCATAGCATGTCTTGTCAATATTCGTTTTTAAATTATTAGAATTAATCCAATTAACAATTGTATAAAGTGGTGCATTTACGTCATGTTCGTGTTCAATTATGTCCTTTTTTTATTCGTTGACACTATTACTGATATGTCGTCAGCAAACAGTATACTTTTATGTTCAATGCAGTATGGGAGATCATTAACATAAACTAGAAATAGCAGTGTCAATAATGTATTATCACTGTTATAATAGCGTATCTAAATAATGCACAAAAAAGTATCTTTTTCCATTATTGTTTTGGCATTGCATGGTCCATGTGTCAGCCGCAAAATTGATTAAGAGGTAAGCCTTGTACTTCACTTTCTTGTCTATTGCGTTTTAAAGATGTAGCATCCAATCTAATCTCCATAAATCGCCTACCGCAAGTGCTCGGAAGTAAAACTGCTCCTGTAACGTTGACGGCTCGTAAAATGCTTATTGCTCCTTAACGCGCCAGATTGACTCGCGCGGCACTTTGTTATACGCGCACTTGAGTAGCTCGTAGCAGTCGTAGCGGTCGTAGCTGCTGCCGATAGAGGAAATGGACTCGGTAGTCTTCATAAAGGTGACTGTCTCAGTTTACATTTAAAATAATACTATTTCTCTCATTAAAATATAGCCTAAAAATGGCATGATAATGTAGCTTTTTTTAGTATTTCGTGTAATACAAACCTTTATTGTTATTTTTATGATGTGCCATAAAGAATATTTATCTTATTTTATCTTATCTGTATACTGGAGAAAGATTTTTTTAAATCGGTCCATTTGTTTTGGAACCTATTCAATCATAACAATAAACAAGTTATCAAATCTTCCCTCCTTATTATATTGTAGCATAAATGAGCCCGAACGGCAGCCAGTCGTTTAAACAAACGGTAAGCGGACGTCGTTAAGACTAAGATACTCGTATTTCAAATAAAAGCATGTGAATATAAAAACTAAAGTACAATATGGTATAAGTGTGTAATGTTGGTGATTACCGCTGAGGCGCCATTTGAGAATCGAGCCGTTAGGCGAGGGTCTTAAGTGAGCCGAGGACGGTAATCATCAATACACACGTGTATCATACGACGTTTTTACACACTTGTAAAGAAAATAATACTGAAAAAATATTTTGTTTTTAAAAAAATACTATTTTATTTAGTGGATGTAAATTTATTTGTACTATTGAACAAGATCTTTTTTATATCGAAACTTTTTTAAGAACGAAGCAACTCAACCAATATAATAAAAAAAACTCTATAACTCACTTGTGAATAATAGCAATGAAAAAGTCACAGTTTGATGACAGGTGTCAATATGTGCCTAATTGCGCTGAAATTAGAGCCACTTTATGAGCAAGTGTGTTGAAAATAATATATTCAAATTAGAATGGACAAGCTCCCGGATCTTGCTAGAGAGATATCAATACGGTACTAGGGTGTAACGAGAGCCCATTTGATTTAAAAACATCCAAATTTCAACGCTGAAGATGGTTTGAATTTACCTACCACTTGCTTGCTTGGGCTCCAACATTAGGTAGGTACACTTAATAAATAATTTCAGGATCAAAATATAACAAAAAAATATAATAGTTTTATGAAAGGCGTTTTACTGTATTTTTCAATAACGTAGATAAGACCAAAGATGATTTTTATTGTGTCAACCATCTTTATTAGAATTTACTCACTTTTTTGTTCAAAATCAGGCAGCCTCTGGTAAAACAAAAGGTGGAAATAATCTCAGCTACAAAAAGTTGTTTTTAAAATAATTGGATGTACCGTCATTTTTACTGATTTTAGTAGCCATTTCATGTGGCCGGTATCGTCAGCTCAAACGATAAAGAAAAACAAATATCTGTCATAGACAGTAAAAAGCAAAATGCCCACCTCTCCGTGATCCCTTTATTCGCACCTTGTAATGGCGCGTAACGTAAGATGCTAACTTCTTTTTTATTGACGCACCTTTAACGCTTCGAATAACTTTGAATTTGGAACGTTTTATCGTTGCCCTTGTTTCACGCACATACGTTTGTAGCCTTTACACATTTGGAATAGGGACTATTTTCTATTGTTAAACATTAAGAATTGAGTGTCAACGATAAATAAAAACTTTTTGTTCGTTTTACATTTTCGTCGTATATCAAAGATGTTGTTAAATGAAAATGAGCCTTAACACAGGGGTGTAGAGTTCTAACTCGTGATGAAATAGATGACATTCCATGATTTGTTTTTTCAAATTTGGAAGTCTCGGTTTGCAACAAAATTGCTGTCCTTTTGATGTGTCGGGTTGACGAAACATTGTGCTCTTATAATGTTCAGGGATAAACCTAAAGTCCGTTTATGACTTTTCTATGAGACCTTTGCGAGCGCGTGAAAACGAATCTAAGTTTTTATTTGTTTATTTAAAGGCCTATAAATGTGGTTGGTTTTATAAAGGGATGCCTAACTTGAATCTCTATGAAAGGCAGCGTCCTTTTAGTTTTCAAAGTATTGTAACTTTTTTTTTAATAAATACCCCTATCTCAGACAAAAAGATTTAAATTATGAAGGGTAACAACAATGCGCGTAAGTATAAGGTACCTACAAGTGCTTTACTTTGTAACGAAATAAGTTTTTCGAGTTTCACAAAGGATTGTGGTTCTTTCAGTTTGAAGTTTTGAACCTTCCTTTCAATTCAGTTCGCAAAATGAGAAATATAATGCAGTTTTAACGAAGGACTTAATAAAAGTTTTCTGGTTCAGATTTCACCCTTTTACCGAGTTATAAGTTGTATGGAATTCTGATGAAGAATTTTACACCGTCGATATTATTAAGTTACTAGAAACAAGTTTCATTACAGTCTTAGAATCTGATTGAATAAAAGTGTATAACTTTAAAAAAAATAAAGGTAATCAATTAGATTTTCGGAAAATTCCCTCAGAATCTGTAACATGTTATGTTATGTGTTAAAAAGTCTCAATATAATCGTTCGTCATGAATGATTCATTTACTTACAATAACGATTCGATGAAACCTTCTCTCCAAATAGAGACTGTAACCAACTAATACCAAGATTGCGCAAACCCTTAAAACGAATAAATCAAGAGGCGGCCGAGAACGCATACATTAGTACTGTCCGTTGGCATTCCACTCTAATTTATAGTGAACTTTCAATTTGGCCAACACACCCCGCCTCGTAAATCTGGGCGACAATTAAACGTCTTGCGGCGGACACTGGCCACTTGAAACGTAATTCTAAATCCGAATTGGATTCTAATTTCAAAAATTAAACGGGAATTGTTTCAGTTCTTATGCTTGTTGGAATTGAAATGGTTTTGAATTGAGAAAACCATGATGCGTTTTGTTTTTTCTCATTTTACTTTTTTGTCTGCCTTCTTGAGTTGTGCAGGTAGCTGTTTTCTTAACTGCAATTGAATAGTGTTATTAATCAGGCATACAGTACGTCTACCATGAGTTGCCACTACGTTAACGTTCGCGTAAAATATTTGTATGGTATTTCGTACAGAGCCTCTGTTGTCGAATTGGAACTAAAAACGGTACCATAACGTAACAAGAGCATCATGGTACCCTTTTTTAGTTCCTTTTCGACTCAACAGAGGCACTCTTACGAATTTCATAAAAATACTTTACGCAACGATAACCGTAAATTTAAAGTGGCAACCCATGGTAGACGTACAGGTTACGTTACATTTTTTTATCAACCTGTTGGTTTATTATTGTAAGGTATTCCAACGTGCCTTCCGAAGCAAAGAGCCCCTCATTGTTGAATGGGATACCTAAAGGCACTTTGCCAAAAAGTAATCACTACGTTTTGACTTTGGATAAAATTTAGAAATATTATTAAAACATAGGTACTTCTCCCGACCTGAGAATCGAACGCAGGACAGCGAAAATCCGGCTGATATCTGATGACTCATCTACCGAGGCGTTTCTATTTGCAATTTGTAAAATGATTCAATCAAAGTACAATGTATTAAAGTAAAAACCGAATAAACGCCGGTCTACATGATGTGAACATCAACAGGCTCAGCGATTCATTGAAGTTAATCCGCCGAAAAAAACTACCGTTCCCGTCAATGAAACCGTACTCGTATAAACAGCCAATAATTTATTTCATCTTCATCGAAAAATAATTTCACGATCATCGCGTTTTTTCAGCGGCGGGCGGTCACGTGACGTCACAATCGCCACGCAACCTTCACCCATTCCCGCCAATAATTGGGGCGTCGATCGCGCGAAACGGAAAAAAGCACGTTATTTTTAAAGCGAAATAAAAAAGTAATGAGTTATTGATTCGTGTGGGGTCATTGCACCGGTAATAACGTTACGCGCGGTGCAAGGTCGCGTTCATTTGCGTGCCCATAACACAGTTGCAGCTTGTCAATGAAGTGTTTTTTAAACGGCCCGGCCGAAGCTGATGAGTATGTAATATATATCATCTCGTCTGACTCTTGTCTGGTTGCTGAAACGTGCTCGTGTAAGTCTTACTCCGACTTTTGAGCCAGAAAGAAATGTTTAATCCTTCGCAGTGTTGCCATCGCCTAATTTTTGACTGCCGTGTTTGGTAGGGCAAATTGTCGTGTTTCTAAAGGGAAACCATCTTCGATTACCGTGGCAACTAAATCAAACACATATCCTTAATAATTTTTATTTTTACTAAGTTTGTCGCAACTGATAAGCTAAATTTGATAAGTAATGAAGCCAGCCACAAGGGATTCTCAGGATCCCCTTTCCAAATTGCCGTTGATATTGCTACGGTAGCAGAGTAGGGTGCTGTAGGCCGTAGGTTGTCCTTTCGTTTGGACTAATTTCCGTAAAACACGGCAATTGCCGTAGCAATGGCAACACTGATACGTCGGTGGCGGGTTTGGTGGTCAGCAACATAAGAAGCAGAACACTTAAGTAGTATTTCACAAATAGTAGGTATTATAATATTTTCATGAAAACTTCATCAAAGTGAATGTAGTAACTGGTAACTTGGCAAAGTTATTTAAGAGGACACAGCACGATCGAGATACTTACTTAAAAAATACTTAGGTATTTGCAAATTCTATTGCTGTCTGTTGCTAAGCTCAAACTCCCCGCAGAATGCGAAAAAGACAATTGCAACTCGGGCCGAAATTACCAATCAAAAGTACACAAAATTGACGTTTCGATGTCCCCTAATCTCTTTTCGAAAATTTTACCGATTTAATTACTTTTTTCATTAAAAAATCAAGAATTACCTTGGCCGTGTTCCTTTCTTTTCCTTTCATAAACGAGTTAAATTAGTTTTCTGGATGTTTGAACACAGCGGAAAACTTACAGTAGTTTTATTCATTATGCCTACTAAATATTGAAGTGTGTACTGGCCATATGTAAAAACCTCTACCTGTGACACTACCTCATAATAGAGGGAGAATAATTACTTGTGAAAAATAACAATGCTCGAACCAAGTAGACAAGAAGGCATCTTTAAATATGTTTCCAACTGGTTAATTATTTTATTTTCATTACTCATACTCTGAAAGTAGGTCTGAAGTTGCCTGAGGAGCGGGATGAAAGTAATACTTTTCATCCCTAGGGAGAATCACTTTCAACTGACAGCGGTCAAATTATTTTAAAAAAAAACTAGTTCTTTTTCACATATCTATTGAATTATGTTCCAACTTTCTATACAGCCACGATGTAAAATTGAAATAACTTAAAGTGAAGTATTGATTAAACAATATATATTTTTTAAATAACTTTATTATAATTTAGTTTCAACAATTTCTTTAAAATAACTTAGATTAATTGGGCAAAATATTTACCATTTTTCCAATGATGAAAATAAAAAATAATGTCTGAATAGCTGGCCGGCCACAGAAAAAAAACAAACAAAATAGGCGGGAAAGCGGCAATTCGATCTTCATTTATTTTGTCGATTTGAAGACTTCTGTTTATACGTATAGCAGAGATTTGTACCTATAAAATGAGTTCATCTGATTCTGATATGAATTTAACGCCTGATTTTATAAGAGAAGAGGCTAAAGCGGTAGTGGAAAATAAAATTGACTCATTTTTTCTTTAGCTAATAATTCATGTTTTTATTTTTACTTTTCTTGTATTTGTAATGAAAAGCACAGTGTTTACCTCGGGTTAAAGACTTATTTAGTCCCTCGAACCATTGGCGCCCTCACTTCGTTCCGGGCGCCAAACCCCGTCTCGGGACTAAATAAGTTTCTTTCACCCCTAGGGTAACAATGTACTATTACGTGTTTTAGAGATAAAATAAAAGAATTTCTAGGCCATGTTATATTACTCTAGCTTCTTAAGTAAATATTATTATGTAAACTATACCTGGGTCGATCAACTTTTAGTTGTTCCTCTAACTACCTACCTTGTCCCTATGTATAAAAAAAGAAAACCCGAAAATTAAAATCTCTTAGCTACAAATAACTAGCAAAGCTTGCACTTACCTAATACTTGAAGTAGCGCTCCAGTGACAAAAGGAAATATTTAGTTTGTTTTTTAATCATATTAAAATGGTTGTCCAATCGACGTCCAACTCTATTTTTACTCCTTTTTATACATTCTCAGACAGGGGGTCAAACAGCTGACTGTACGAACAAACGCACATCAAGTAACCACAATTGTCACATATCCTCAATGGATTTTGATCATTATGTCAACGTAATAAGCTCTATACAGAATGAAATGTGTCAGACTGTGGTAAACTCACTTTGAACCTTGCACGATTAATCAGCTGGGAGATTGAACTTTTGTATGCTGTCAAACTTGAAAAACATGGTGCCATATCCTAACAAACTCAGTAGTGAAAGAAACTAAATATAAGTATATGTTAATATAACGCGTTTGTATACTTGTCAACATATAAGTGAGTTGTATACTTAAGTAGACAATCTAAAGGCGTAAAATAGTTTAAGAGGCAGATTAGTTGCGAGTATTACTCATCATTTATTTTATGTGTTTATTATTAATTCAATATTCATCTGCCGCCTAAACGCCCTTAATTTTAAATTCAATATGCAAATTAGCGCGGACGTTACGTATTGTCACAGGCAGAATAACTTGTTTTATTAAAAAAAAACTTACCACAGCTTTGAACTTTCAGTAGCTCTTCCCACGAATCCTTAATCCGACCATTAACTATAACACATAACATAACATAACACCTAATCAGACCATACGTTGCACTTCACTATTATTGCACCTCACACAAAACTTATTTAAAATTACTTTAGGAACTTTTATACCAACTAAAACTTTAAAAAAATATATATTGGCTACATAAATACGAGTATTTTATTTTCTTTTTCACTTTTTCAGTTGCAGTCTAGCAAATTTGAATTTAGAACTAATTCGAAATTGGCGGGCAGGGGTGGCAGTCACCCGCTCGGGCGGCGGTCGACAAGGAACTCGGGACCTGGCGTCTTAGGGCGAAAAGACGTTACGGGCCTGCGAGACCCCTCGTGTTTTTGAGTAGTGATAACAGGGTGTTGCTTTTAAGTGGCTGGGTTAAAATATGAACGAGAATGATTTTATAAAAAAACTATTATAAATAATATTTTTTACGATGTTTCAGTTTTTTTAGAACTGGAAATGTTACAGTTTTTCAAATGATATGTAAAAAAATTCTAATCTTAGTTACTTAGAAGAAAGCCTTTTTTTAATTACTAGACTAGTACGAATAGTAAACCATATTATAATATAATTTCGTATTTGCACTTGTATTGTTTCCGATTGAGATCTTTTATATTAAAAAGCACTTATTAAAGGAACGCCATGAAACGTCATTTACCCGTGCAATTAAAATTATGTTTTAAAATGTGGTTAAAAGTCGGAGAATTATTTACTTAATTAATTATAACATAAAATATTTTATCCTGCTAATCTGTAGCCTATAAGATGCCACCCGGTGCTTATAATATGCGTGCTAAAAGGCGACGTCTACCAACAAAAGATATCTAAATTAGTATTGGTACTTTCGCATTCACAATATTAGCAGAATAAGATGGAATGGATAAAACATGTTTTTGCTCTACTGTTTTTCTGTATAAAGAAAGTATCATAAAACGATGTTACTCTGAATAAACTTGAGTAAATTAAAGGTAAATTAATGTAAGCATTTCATTTTTATTAAGCATATCGATAAGGCGACGGTCACAATATCTCTAACATCGCCATACATTGCAACCAGTTAAGGTACAAAGCCAAATGCTCAGTATATTTATTCCAAAATGATCTTTATGATTATTGACGTAGGGTGTAGCCATGCCCGCCAGGTAGCGATAAAAAGGTTTATTTGGAGGGTGCGCTTTCTTCGCGTTCACTAATATTGTTCGTAAACATAAAAGACGATTATTGTCACAGGAGCGGACTCAAAGACTGTTTATTTTCTTAAATTGTTTTCAAGGTGATGTTAGTAGAAGTAGTTAGTATCTACTTATTTTGAAGAATGAAGTAGTAGTTTAAAGATTATGTAAAATAGTATTCCGCACGTAATAACTGCTGCATTGGTACTTAACTTATTTTTTTAAAACAATTGCCCTGCGTCTATTTCGGGTGCAGATAATCAACATGAAATATGACATAACGCTACGCTTTTCGTTGAAACTAAACAGGTACAGGGGCCTTATTACAATCGCTTATATCCAGTCAAGTTAATTTCTTAAACTGAGTGTAGCGAGCAATTCCGTTAGTAGATATCCAGCCGAAAAGATGCGTAAGTGCCAGGTAGAGATAGTAACATTATAAAGTGGAAAGATTTTATTGTATGTTTGTATTGAATAGGCTTCAAAACTACTTATGCGATCGTGAAAATTATTTCACTAGCAGAAAGGTACCTAAACTATTCAGGAGTGACATATGCTATATTTTATTATGATTAAATAAAAGATTCAGTGAAATATAAAAAAATATGTAAATCAAGTTGGAGAAAAGCGGGCGAGATATGGAAATGGACATCAGCTGTCAAACATTTACCAGAACGAAGTCTGTTGGGGCAGCTCGTACGTAACAAGTTTAAAAACTAAAATTAATATTTCAGAATTCTATGATTATGATGTGAGTCTACCACTGATTTGAACATAAGTGTCAAACTTTGAAAAAATATTCCTAGTCCATCCCTGTCGTAGGAAGTATTGCACGGTGACTTATTTTAACGGTCGCTCGTCGCGCGCGCAACCGCCAACCAAACAGACCTCTAAGTTTTTTAAAAGTACTTTGTTAGGCTATTTGAGAGTTAAAAAATGTTAAGGAAATTATTTTTTATATTTGAAGTTTAAGTAGATAAGGCCTGTCCGAAAAAAAGCGATCTTTTAGAATGAAATTAGAAACACAGTAGGTACATATTTTTCTTTAGTTATTTCTTTTATTTTTTCATTAGTTCGTACATTAATATACCGTTAACAAAATAAGGATAACAAAACTGTAGGCCAAAGAGAGATTTCTCAAAGCAGATCATGGTGAATGGACATAAAAAAAGTGTGGGTAATGGTAAAAATGTTTTTTTTTACCTGAAATAGGTTCGTAAGATAATTGTTTCAGAAGAACATACGAATATTGCACTTGCGCTCACGTTATATTTTCACCAATAAAATTCAGTATAATTTCTATGCATTTTATTTGTTAATCAGTTAACCCACATCGGCTTTCAAATTATTATTTTGAACCACATTTAAAACCCAACGGTTATCCTTGCTGAGGCATAACGCACCAAGACGCGTGCGCAACACACGAACGGAAGTCTCCAATTTCCATAAACTCACAACCTTCCTGCCACGCGGTAGTCTACCTTATTGAGGTGCAGGAAGTGCTATGGCTTGACAGGTGAGGCACGCGAAACGCACGCGCCGTCATACTCTGTGATCACAAGAAAGCGGATGTCTTGCAAAGGGTGACAACCCTATTTTAAGACGTTAGAATTCACTCAAGGATAACAAAGCTATCAGACAATGCATCTATAGTTAAAAGCCTTTTTTTTTATAATTAGTTTTCTTCTAGGCCTCCTACGCGGGCGTTGGCCATTGGGGTGCCATTTGGTCGCTGTCCTCGCTCACCGCTCAGTTGGCATGCGGCAGACGTGTCCAGCCCAGTTCTATTTCAGCTTGGCGGCTGTGTGACCCACGTAGCGATTAAGAGAATACAGAAGCGCCGTTTTTCTATACAAACGTACTTAGTAGTACACCTGTTTCCCCCCCTGGATTTAGCTAGTAGAGGAATATTTGTTTCCCAAAAAATCTATTGCCACTATTGGCATGTCTCTATGTTTTCCATTTTTTAATAAATTAATTAATGAAAGAGATATGAACCTTCGAAAATCCTAAAAAATTGCCAGATTTTCCGCTGTGTTCAAACATTCAGAAAACTAATTTGAAAATACAGAAACACGGCCACAGTCCTTCTTTAGTAACAGTAACTAAATCGGTCAACTTTTAGAAAAGGGTTTAGGGGACTACAAATCGTCGATTTTGTGTACTTTTGATAGGTAATTTTGGTCCGATTTGCATCTGTCTCTATCGCACTCTTCGGGGCGCTCGAGGTTTGCAAAAGACAGCAATAGATTTCACAAATACCTATTTTTAATTCTCTCGACCGTGCTGTGTCCTCTTAACAGCGAGATGAACTAGCTGGGTACCGCAGGGATTGGCCAACATTGGCCTTGAATCGTGTGGGATGGAGATTGGAGGGGGGGCCTTTGCCCTGCAGTGGGACGGACTGGGCTGATTTAGATTTAGACAAGTAGTTAAATTTGAAACATAGAGCCAAACCAAGAGTTTGCCCGCTTATTCATAAAAAATAAAACAGTCTTGTAACATTGTAATGCCGGTGTACCGCGCGGTGGCGTCTTGTCTCCTCTTCTCTTTGCTACTTTTATTAATTCTATTACCCAAAATCTATCTTCTTATCACCTATAAGCAAACGATCTCCAAATTTACTCTCAAGGTAGTCTTGTTGATCATGTCTCAGAGCACAGATCTCAGCTCAACTGGCTTCCCATCCGTCTTCGTCGAGAGTCCCATGTTCTTTTTCTTCATTATAACATCTTATTTAACCCTTTATCACTACGTTACCCCAAGGAGCGTTTCAAATTTCTGCAGCCAGTACGAGGTCAGGCGATGCGGTCATCTAAGAAGCTTCGCCTTCAATTCCCTCCTCATTCCTCACACTCCTACACACAGTCATTTACGGTTAAATCTGTACGACTTTGGAACTCCTTACCCTTATTTATTAGGGAGTCAGAGTCTCCATCTATTTTTAAAAAAAGGATTAAATCACATTTCCTCGGCCTTTAACACTCTACTTTATCTCCTAATTACTTTCCTCCTTTCACTTCTCCTCGTCTGTTTATTTAACTCATTTTCCTTTTCTGATCTCTTTGGTTATTGGTGGGCTAATTAGTACATATATTATCCTGTATTATTATTTTGTTATTAAAATTTACATTTGACTATTTTTGTGCACATACTTACCCTTTTTTTAACATTTTCCTCTACTTGGGTTGTCTGGAAGAGATTGCTTTTTAGCAATAAGACCGCCTAATTGTGTCATCTTACTCTTTCGTGTAATACAAACCTTCATTGTTATTTTTTTTGATGTGCAATAAAGAATATTTTTTATTATTATTATTGTTTTTACTCATTCTTTATTTATTCTTTATTGCACATTTATAAAAATAGGTACAATTGGCGGACTTAATGCCTAGAGGCATTCTCTACCAGTCAACCGCAAGGTTTAACAGAGAACATACAAATTTACATTACTAATGGTGCTTTTATAAAAATATATCAGAAAGATAGAAACTAGCAAAATTCGACCTGGTCCTAGGGACTCAAGCGGGAAGCGGGGTATCCTGCTGGAGTCCCTAGGATCAGGGATTTATCTTTGTGTAGAAAATAATGCATTGTTATATGCTAAAAATATAAATTCAAATTAGTCAGAATCCAAGCTAAGTAGAATTTGCCATGGGAGATAGAAAAACATAATAATATACTTGTTACAAAACACTAAGGAGTGTAGGCTTGTTGGCGCAATGGCAGCAATCCTGCCTTTCGTGCCGGAGGTTGTGTGTTCGATCCCCACCCATGACAAATATCTGTCATTTGAAGAACATTTGTGTTTGTTGTGTACTAAGGTGTCAATATCTATTTATTTAAATATGATTTAAGTTTAATGAGTACAGTATATTGCGTCATTCCTCAATAACTATCGTGACAACACTGAATTCTCTAGATTTTTTTGAATCTTCTACAAGTGACAACTACAGTAGGTAGATATTTACCAAACACCAAATGAAATTTATGTTGTATTTAACAAATTTAATAATCAGGCACAAGTGTCTAGTGATGCCGAACAATTTATAGTTTTGTTATCGGTAGTTGATTTCGAAAATTATTAGCTAAAATTATTTTGGTGAAAAAAAAAAACGGAACTATCGTTAGTATATAACGATACGAACTGTCAGTACTCTCTGTAGAATTTTACATTTGTGGTTTGGTCAACTTTGATTGTCGTTTCTGGATTCGGCCGTAAGGCTTCTATTCTAAAAACATTACTCATCATCAGTGATCTGTACTTGAGTAAAGATTTGTAAACGTCATTCAGTTCGTATAAAAACGTCACTCAGATCTATACTCAAGTACAGATTTTGTTCTAACTATAGAATATGGGCCTTAGGTGCTTATCTACTAGTTATTGCTTATGGCAAACCATACTAGAATTAGTGATGTCAAAGCTATTGATATGTATGTAGGCTATTCATATATTTAATTATCGATAGCGCCAAGTTGGTATTGATGATTAGCATCACTATGCTAGTGGCCAGTTTTGAAACTAGGAACAGTAGCTAATTACTAAATTGGTAGTCTCCTAGGCGCAATCTTCACAGATCAAAACTTGTCCGACAAATTCGATCTGAGTTTCGGACAGATAGCCCAGTAATCGAGGGGCAACTTGGCTTAACTGACTTACGGAGTTGGGCAGCCGTTTGGCAAATAGTCGGTAGACAAGGACTTCGCTTTGTACGTCTTCGAGACTAAGTTCGGATAGATTGCATTTGTTACCAAGGGTTGCCAGATTAATTGTGAACAGTGGATCTACAATATGACTTTGAATGCGCTTTTTCTAAATAGGAGACATGCCCTGCTAGACAAGTCTTTGTGATGGTTCTGTGTATCTACTTAAAAATACGTTTTTACCTATAGGTGAGTACTTACCCTATGTAATTAAACATACCAACACCACCTACTATTGAGACATTTTGAACGTGGCGGTTCAAATTAGATTCTTTTGTTTGTTTTTTTGACGCTAATTATTATATTTTATTGAAAAAAAGTTGGCCCTCATTCATTTTTTGTTTATTGATTTCTGATTAGTTTCGCTCCCGTCAGGTGGTTCGAAGGGTATTTTTTATTGCCCTTCGTAACGGGCAATCATAGCTTGATTACGATAAGATGAGATGTCGACAACTTTGTTTGTTTAAAGAAAATATACATCTAGACGTCCTAAGCATTACAACGAACTTTTCACAATTTTAAAAATCCATGTCTCAAACGGTGCAATCCAAATAGGCAATAAAATTCAAAAGTTTTTATACTACTTGGTATAGCGTCATCTGTTGGATTGACTCGTCTTCATTAGTACAAGTGGCTACCTCTTATGACGTCATTATCTCGTTATTGCCGTGTCTTCACGGCCCCAGATGTCGTCTTCGTTAAACATTGACGACGGGACAATTATCAACACATTGTCCGTTGTGTTTATTTTTTTGGTAAGACTTCTATTGTTTCTTAGGTACCTATTTGACTGTTGTTTTAGGTATACTCTTGATGTATTCAAATAATGTTTTACACACGGGGACAAATAACATCCCACAAGTCTCACAAGAAAAATAACACACTATTTTCGTAATCATAATTCGCAACCATAAAACGTAGAGAGGCGTTCACATCAACCATTACAAAACCATTGCAAAATGGGTGCTAATATAGGTGCCCCTATGTAACGGTTGATGTGAACGCCTCCTAACATGTGAGGACAGTAAATGAATATCTTATCACTCATATAATAAGAAATAGATGACTCAAGTGTTCGTAATTTATTTGATATGAAGGCAACCTGTATGAACCTAAAAAAAGAGGACATTGTTCGGCCTAAAATGTCCATCCTACATGGGCTCATTTCTTTACACAAAAATAGATCGGCCATTGCAAATATGGATACAAGCTAACGCACACACGTACACACACACACGCACTGTACGTACGCACGCAAGCTCGCGCATTTAAGTGATCTATGTTCCTACTCATTCGCATAACAAGTATTTTAATTTTGTAATTAGTTCTTTACTGTGTAACTTTAGCTTTAGGATTGAAGAGACTAGTTACAACACAGGAAATCCTAATGTGGAAACTATACTACTTTCGCCGTATGATGATATCTCTGACAGTTCATAATCGTCAATTATAGTGATGTAACGAATGTAATTAAATCGAGTTGGCAAAGGAAATGGAATCGGATTTACCGATTTTTAATTTTTAAAAATCGGTAAATCCGATTCCATTTCCTTAATAAACGGGTTATGGCTACTAAGTTATAGAATAAAACGCGGTATTTCCCATCGTCGCTCCCATTCATCGATTTTTTGTCGATTCAGTAGTGTCAATACACTATTGAATGGCGTTCCATTTCACGCATCAGGCATTGTAAAGATATATTAATTTAATTTCATTAACTTCATTTATTAACAGTTAATAATAATAACAATTATTTACTTGATAAGATTCGAAAGGACAATAGTTTTTTAATAGTTTACAACATTATCTTTTGCCAGTTTTTTTTTATTTAGTTTGAATTTGTATGCGTGACACGGAACAATGACAACTGTCAGGCATATCATCATAAAGTGAAAATAGTATTGACCATATTCATGCAAAAATGCCTATATATTTTTTTTCATTTATCTTATCCGCTATCAACTGGACATAATCTATGAACTACATTTAAAATCAACCAAGAAATTACGAATACTTATCACCAAAACCCCATCCTGACGTCACAACGAGCGTCAAACAAGTGGAAAGCTTGGTTTCTTACGAACAGAGCGCCTTGTGTTAAAGCTTGTCTAATTTGAAATGACGCGCCTCATCCACTTTTTTAGTTGATTTGGGTGGGCCGAGTGTACACACATCAACATGGTCTAGGGATATTTCAATTTAAAAAAATAACTAAAATAACAATAAAATAAAATAACAAAATTAAATAACTAAAATTCTATTAACTTTTTACTAAGACACCTACACATTAAAATAAACCTTGGTTAATAGCCTATCCAATCTGATAAATAAACTTTAAGATAAAGTTCAATTTAAAAAAAACTTAAAAGGAGAGGAAAAACTCAGACAAAATTTCAATCTTAACTTTATTTTTGAAACATCAAAACCTAAACAAAACAATACTAATAACTATATTTTTTATAAAAATTTTTGAAAACTTAAAATTAATAATCCGTGAATCCACCTAAGGCTCTCCTGACACATCTGCAGCGGTTCTGCATACTCAAAACAAGGGTGTCAATATCCTATTGTGGAATACTGTCCCAAGTAAGATGCAAGAAAAGCTGGTTTTCATGCACAATATCTTCAGGGAAATTCCTAAGAGCTCTTCTCTGAAGCCTATCCCAGGCATGCTCAATAGGATTTAGGTCAGAGGATTGTGCAGGCCAGTTTAAAGCTTGGATATCATGCTGTTGTAACCAACTTGTAACGATACGCGCCGTATGTGGACAAGCATTGTCGTGCACTAGCTGAAAGTTTTGTCCCATTTGCTGCCTGTGGGGCAAGATTACAGGCTCTAGCACCTCATCTCGGTATATTAAAGCAGTCATATTGCCTTGTATCCAAACGAGGTCCGTTCTACCGCCGAGACCAATTCCTGCCCAAACCATAATCGTGCCACCTTGATATGCATGAACTTGTTGTGGGTGCTGCAGTCGATTCCAACTTCCAGGTTCTCTCCAAACGCGTACTCTTCGCGAATCAGGATGAAATCCAAACCTGGATTTATCAGTGAAAAGCACAACTGACAATTGAGAATGGTTCCAGTTTTCGTGTGCAATAGCCCATTATAATCTTCTTCCTCGCTTGCCTCTCCTTAGCGCTGGTACCTAAAGTGGCTTACCAGCAAACCATACTCTCTCTGTAACCTTTGAACCAATTGCATCGCCGTTACATTTGGTTGACTTCGTGCAGCATTTACTATGAATCGATCCTGTACATGTGTTGTAATGCGTTGAGGTCCTCGGTGCCGTTTCACCACTGCCCCGTGACACGATAACGTGACCAAAGCCTGGATATAACGCTCTGACTGGTCCTCATGGTTTCAGAAACCGCAATTTGGGTAGCACCAGCTTGAATCATGCCCACTGCTCTTAACATTTCGTTCCTGGTCAAGTGTCTACGCGGCATGATTAAATGAACACCGGAGATGCGTTTGACAATGATTTAAAGAAATTTATGGAGTTTTAATCAAGTTGAAAGTTCGTGAAGATTTACTTCTTTGAAAGAAATTCAATTAATGCGAATTTCATCTTGAAACAAAACCTTTTATATACAAATTTGAATTTAGAAAAGGAACTTAATAATGTTTTTATAATCTGTCATTAATAATTTTTTTGTAAGGCCAGTACTTTTTAATTTATTTAAAAAAGTTTTATACGAGTATATCCCTAGACCATGTTGTTGTGTGTACTTTTCCGAATAAACTACTGATGCTCCTGGGTTCGAGTCCAACCTGCTACTGAATAAAGAATAAAGAATAAAGTGACATGTTTATAATGTAATTAAAAAGATAAGAATAATGACTTCATTTTCTGGTTCTCTAATAAAAGTGATTCAGTATTAAAGTCAATTTTTCATTATGGAGATTAACTTGTCTATAGATATTCAGAGCGAACTGTCACTGTCACTACACTAGTGTCACACGTGTTGTGTTCGTACTTTTTTTGGCTTTCGATTTTGCAATTTGCACTTAAGTATATTTGTCTCAGCTCTGCTTGACAATAACCACAAAAGTTGTTCGTACCAACTGGACCTCTGTGAAAATAACCTCTATATGTTGTTGTAGTCTTGTCAAATTGACACCGCGTAATCTGTGTTGTTAACACATTTCCGCCATTATGTTTCTTGTTGTATGTTGCGATTTCATCATTAGAAAACCTTTTCGAACCAAGTAATTGACTATTTGACAGTTGTAACGATAAATTATGGAATATGTTTTAAATGATAGCTTATAGGTTCACATTAACTTTACAACGTTTTTTATTTTAAAATAAATTGTAAATATTTTATATTTTGAAAAATTAAGAATTGTTTTTTTGTTTGTTCATAAAAAGAACTGAAATGCGGGCGGCCATTGTGTTACGTCACATTTCAATAAATAAACCAAAAGGCGTGTGTTGTATCGTTTGCTGTTTGCTGAGATTTAGAGCAGCGGTGTAGACAGTTTCGTTTGTTTATTGAAATGTGACGTCACAGCTAGAAAATAACACGTGACTGGCTGTTTTTGCGCGAATTTCAAATTAATGAATTAAAATATATTTTTACCAGAAAATAAAAGGCTTTTTCAAGAAAAAGATAGTTGTAAGATGTATAAAATAAACATACGAAAATTTTACAATAAACTTCCGAAAACTGTCAAGTAGCCAATTATACACTTAGCTAGTTTCAGCATCACTTACTGAGTAGGTATGCCTTAAAGCCTGTATTCACCTTGGTTAGTGCGATTGCAGGTGCTTAGTGATTAGGAGAAAACACACTCTCGCACTCATCAATCGCTGTCCACACGTGTTTTCTCCTAATCACTAAGCACCTGCACTAACTACTAACCAAAGTGAATAAGAGCCTATAGGTATCGTTTCAGTAAGTCTTTTGATAATCACCCGGTATAATCTCAATGAATTCATTAGTAGCAAAAAAACAATCGCAAAGGATTAAAATGTATTGTATTTCCGTAAGTTGATTGATGTGAACTACCCAATTACTTGCGCACCGTCCAAATATTTTTCCAATCCAGGTGAGATCGTCAAATGTTTGAAGAGGGCCGCAAACATCGTAACGTGTTCTTCGCTCGTAAACCGACCCTCCGTCTCTGCTTCGCTTTCATTAAGTGCGTTAGAGATTTATTGAGACTTGAGCAAGCAATGGATTGGATTAGTCGGTCTAGAAGAAATTGTTTCGGCAAAATGATGCTTGGATTAGGTTACGTACGCGATGCGCTCAATGCTTTTTAGTAATCGATCATACTGTCAGTTTTTTATTAAAATTATTGCTTTGCGCCCTTGTTCTCTTAAAACTTGTTCTTGTTCTTTTGACTGGCCTGTTGGCGAAATGGCAGCGATCCTGCCTTTAGCGCCGGAGGTCGTGGGTTCGATCCCCACCCATGACAAATATTTGTGTGACGAACATTTGTATTTGTTGTGTGTCTGGGTGTTATTATCTATTTAAGCATGTATTTAGAAATATTTAAGTATGTTTATCAGTCTCTGACGCCCATATTACAACCTCTGCTTAGTTTGGGGTCAGATGATCTTGGTGTGAATTGTCCCAGATATTTATTTATTTAATAAAAACCAATTAACATCATATTAACTTGAAATTTTTGAAATTCATAGTGTATATTTTCACATTAAAGAAAAGTTTCTCACTTAAATATTTTAAGTTCAAGTCAGTGATCACATCATTTATTTATTAATCATACGCTCAGTTTAAGGAATGAACTTGACACGATATCAGGGATTGAAATAAGGCCCCAGTATTGCCTAACGAATAAAATCACATTTTTTCTCTTTTATTTTAATAGAGACTAGGCAGCCATTTGATCACAATAGCACCTAGTTGTGAGTGATGATGTAGTCTATGATGGTACATGTCTGCCCAGTTAATGCCACTATAATAATAATAATAATAAATATCCCTGGACATTATTCCACACAGCGCCATCTAGCCCCAAAGTAAGCTAATTAAAGCTTGTGTTATGGGATACTAGACAACGGATAAACATACTTAAATACATTTTCTTTTGTAAATACATACTTATTATACATAGGAGACACCCAGACCAGTACAAACAGACATGTTCATGCACACAAATGTTTGTACTGTGCGGGGATCGAACCCGCGACCTCTGGTGTAGTAGCCAACTTCTTAACCATTACACCAAGTCGGTCGTCATGCCTTCACATAAAGAAAGTCGTTCATATCGTCACGAAGATAAATATTACGGCAGATTGAGAAATCGTTAGAAACGATTGAGGATCAATAAATTAATGTCTATTCACTTTCATTGAATTTTGCAAAATATAAAAAAAACAACATACAAAAAAACGAACACCCCTTCTTGCCTTTTATAAAGAACGGTTTGGCAAGGTAGGTAATGATAGTGTTGTTTTTTTATTTTTTTAATAACGCCCATTGAATCCTAGGGCGCGGACTGACGAAATGATTGATCAGTGGGAGACCAGATGGTGAATGCTGATTGGAAAAAACCGAAGCACAGTTTTTATAGTTTTGACGGTCCGTTACATTTTTTTGTAGAACCAAAGTTTACCTAGTGTTTCCCCTTACTTTGTCTGCATGCACTTTAAATAAAATATAACCTTTATTTTCCTTATTTTTGAACCTGACATATTAGAAATAGGAAAGATTAGTTTGTTTGTTTGTCAAGGACTCCGAAACTACTGGACTGATTGTAATAATTCTTTCACCAATATGTAGCTACATTTTTTTTAATTTAGGCAATATTTAGTCGGGAAAGACAGTATACGCAGCCAGCTAGTTTTAATATAAATTAGCAGAGTAGTCTCAAGCTGTGTACGAGGTTGAAATACATTTTTAACAAGTCATTGGCAGGTACATGCGGTCCGCTTACCTTAAGCGGTTACCGTGAACACGTGCAATATTTGAGGCATTACTCGCGCGTTGCGACCCTCTAAAGTTAAGGAACACATTTGTGGTCAAAAGTATGAAAACAATGGGTCCCCAAACAATAGCTTCCCCATATGAGACCCGTATGTCTACCATCAGTATCTGTAACGTCAACTACGATAGTTGAATTCAGAAATGTGTATGCTATTTGTAATTCCTTTCTAATCACTAGGAGCGATGTATCGCTATCACATACAAAAAAGGTCAAAGCGGTCGCTTAGCGGCTTATGCTCTAAGCCAGTCTAAGCTTAGCGGCTTATGCTCTAAGCCAGCCTAAGCTCAGCGGCTTATGCTCTAAGTCAGTCTAAGCTTAGTGGCTTATGCTCTAAGGCCAGCCTAAGCTTAGCGGCTTATGCTCTAAGCCAGTCTGAGCTTAGCGGCTTTTGCTCTAAGCCAGTCTAAGGTTAGCGGCTTATGCTCTAAGCCAGTCTAAGCTTAGCGGCGGTTTTTGGTGCAAACCAGTTCAAACTCATACTGTTTGCCTGTCTCACCAGCAAGAACAAAAGACTGCAGTTTTTTTTTAACAACACACCACTTGTCATGGTCTCGAAGTAGGAATAAATATCCCTGTATTACGAGGTACCACACAAGAAGTCAAGCCAAGTGTGACTCCCAGCACTCCCAGATCCGAGTCAATTCAGAGAAGATCGTTTCCTAAATTAACACGACCGGGAATCGAAACCGGGACACTACGGAAATTGCGGCGAGGAATCGTGCTACACTGCCCTACGCTAATCGTGTCGTCCAAGTTCATTGAATAGTTGCTCCTATTTAAATCCTGGTGAGACTTGACCTTGTAAATCAAGCTCTCTCGGAGGAGACATAAAACCTCCGAGGACCTCACTGCGCCCTGGCTGGATGGTGACACAGCCAGAAATTACTTAATCGTAAATCAGGAAATATTCAATGTTTTGGATGTTAATGACGAGACATTAGAGTTTAATTTTGTAAGTACTATTTCATTATTGTAGTATTTTAGTTTTAGTTCAATTATTTTTGTTTACCCAGGATTGAAATTACTATTTAATATGTATCTGAAAGAGGCATAGGCTTTAAAAAATTGTAATATGAATAAATAAACAGTAGACAAACATAATGCGATTCAACACAAATTACTATTCAAGGAACTCCCTTTTAATAATTCCATAGTTGTTTTTAGCTTAGCATTTAAACCGATGCAAACCTAGTAGGCAGGTACTTAGTTAAACCACCATCTAGTCGATCACAAAATAATGAAAAGCAGGACTTTACAAAACATTTTTATTGAAGAAACTACGAATAACTTAGCAGAATTTAGCCCCATTATATCTAAGACACAGCTGCTCTAAACGGGGTAATGCACACAGCTGGTATTCTTATCTACTCCTTACCACAATATCAAGACCTCTCGCCATATCACACTAACGGACGACAACCTTAAGGAAAGTGTCTACGTAAAGTGGACAACCATCTGGTATAATTTGACCTTTGTTGGCGTTACAGTGTAAGGAGTAAATGAGGGTGAATGGAGTGCCAACGTTTTCTGGTCAAGTGCTGGTTAAGTACCGCATCCAACGGTCGATGGTAAGTCACCTGTGACATTTAAAATTTGGAATAGACATTAAGGTGGTTCGTTTTCTATAGAAAAATCAACCGACATTCACGCGCTAAATAGTAGTTTATGATATTTTAAAGTTTTCATGCAAAAAATATTGCCTGGTCGACTGATTCTGCATCTCTTCTTCTTCTCTGTCGTTTCGCTCTTGGCAGAGCGGTCGTGGTCACGTTGAGGCGTCCACATTAGTGTTAGAGGCGGACACAGCGTTCTTCGCGATGATACTGCATGGTGACATTAAATTAAACCAGTAGAAAAAAACAAATTTTAACTTCCGTAAGCGCAACAACAACAAGTGAGTATGACATTATCGTATTTGTAAGTCTTTTAATAGGAGGTATAATAATAGTTTCGGATTCCTTTAATTCGTTGGTTTAAAGCACAAATTTAATTCGAAGGTTTAAAAAAAAAACTTTTTTATTCGTTTATTGCCAAAAATGAGAAATCCTATAATGATAAAAGAGGGCAAGTGGTGTACCCTTAGAATAATAAAGAATCGAAGGATAGTCTTCATACAACCGCCCCGTCAGAAATGAAGCACTAATCCGATCCACACATGCGTGACTATTACTTGCTTACGTGCGACGCGCTTTGACATTGAACATTGCGGAGCTGTAATGAACACTGCAAAGATTAAGGTGCTTCAAAATGGGCGCGCGGACTTAGTTCCTATAAGTAATTATTCTAAGGGTGTACCCGTACTTTGAAAGTTCCTTACAGTAATTGCTTTTGAACACTTTCGTCAAACACCATTGTCTTGTGTTATGTTTTTTGTGAAAGGGGATCCGCTAAATTTACCCCAGGCCCGGCGCAAAAAAATGTATCTCAGATTATACTTATTCGGTGGCTAACATTGTTCTTTTGCCCGGTGAAGTTTCATAGGCGCTAGATGTAAAAATAACACTTTTTAAGAAGGACTGTATCTTTCCGCGTTCATTGCTCAACCTAATATATAAGTAATATATTTACACCTAATATATCTATAAATAACACAAAGTTTTGAAAAATATTCTACTTCCCATACAAAATGACCAGACAGCTGTTCGAGTTAAAAAAAAAGTAGATTTTTATAATCTCAAGTTTTTGACTTCGAGATAACATTACATAGACATGTTAATACGTGTAGGTACGTTTCGGCTTTTTAGGGTACATCCTGTATATGTTCTTTTTTTTTAAGTGTATTCTTGAAAACAAAATTAAAACAAACCAAATCAAATATTAAATAGTACTCTCAACTCGTAAACACGTAACGTATGACCTCTAAGGCGCTTATTCGCATTACTTATATTTTATTTTTTATGAGATATATAGCTATAGAATACATGATGTTATCGTTAGTTAAAGCAAGAGGATTTAGTTTTCCCTTAGAAGTGTATTTTTTACATGTAGCGCCTGTGAAGCTTTACTGGGCAAAGGAAACTATGTTAGCCACCGAATCTGGCAATAGCGATACTTCTCCGACACCGATATTTCTCCAATCATTACTGTTCAATCTGAGATACATTCATTTTGTGCCGGGCTTGGGGTTTTTTGTATGGGATTTGGCGGATGTCCTTGAATATTTCTGGTTTTTTTTTTACTTATGTGATACTGCAGGCGATTTACATAATTAAAAACAATTGTTTATTTCATTGTGGTAATGGCATTTATTTTATCAAATACAGCCTTATAAATGAAGATTTATTTGTATCTTTTGTTAGGCTTTTACCACCTGATTGTCCGTCCTTTGTCTGCGGAAACTGCTGATTGAATCAGTTAACGTCTTAACGTAACGAGGTCATTCTATTCAATTTTCTTTACTGCCCTATCATCTTGAGCTACGATCGATCGCCCTTCGGATACCTGTCTTAATCTTATCCTTTATTAAGACCACCCTCTACTTACAAACCACGCTTGCGTTAGTCCAGTCAGAAAATTAAAGAGGCGATGGTGTTGTGGTGTTATCTCTAAACTGACAGGTTTTTGTGTTTGAGCGGTTGCTTGTCTTGTTGTCAACTGTCACTGTCGTTTAATCTGTATGGACAGTTCGCATGTAAAATAAATAAAATAATAAATGCTATGACGAAAAAGTGACATAATTTAAGCCATTGTGACGACACGATTGGCGTAGTGTGCTGTAACACGGTTTCTTGCCTCGATTTCCGTAGTGTCCCGGGTTCGATTCCCGGTCGGGTCAATTGAGGAAACGATCTTTTCTGAATTGACTCGGGTCTGGGTGTGCTGGGAGACGCCTCTAGCCTATTTCCTTGTGTAGTACCTCGTAACACAGGGATTTAATAATCCCTTCTTCGAGACCATTACAAGAGGTGTGTTGTCTGGCGCATATTTATTTATTTATTTATTTATTGTAGTTGAAACGGTTAAAAATTGTATTTTTTTTATTATTATTAATTAATTTTGTGTGATTGTAAAATCATATTGCTCTGCTCTACCAGAATTAACTCTGTAATAATCACACGTGTGAAATCTTTAAAAAAGCGTGATATATCTTCTCGCGGTGCACATCTTAGCCAGAATTCCGAGCCGAATAGCTTGCACAGTAAATGTTTAATATTATTTGTTAGGTTATTCTTTGCTTTATTTAAAGCTGTGTTAACTGTTTCATACAATATGTGTCCCTGTAGACTGCGGACTTATTACCTACTACAGTAACCCAATTTCTTCGTAGGGCGATACACTATTTGCATATGAATGCATATCTCCCACAAAGGCATAATGGTTTTCTATTAGAAAATAAATTTAGAGAGGCTAAAGGGTCATGATACTTGTTAAGATGAACCATAGATTAAAATATACAGAAGAGAGTTACCATTTTTTCTATTACCGAATAAAATAAATTTTGAACTAGGTAATTTGTCACCAAGAAAAAAGAAATAAATAAAAGTGGACTAACCGTGTTTGGAGAAGTTAGGTATGTCATGTGGCTGATGCTCGTGAGTAAAAAAAAACTATGTTTGGATTTTAAACTGTTGTTCTGTTTTAAATAGGTTAACTGTTTTTCCAGGTAAGTACTTCCGACCACCGATCTTAAAGGCGTTTCTAAACTGATCTAAGCGGTTAGTGGAATATTTAAATATTCTGCGTTGTCGGCTTGATATTATTATTATTGTCATGACGAATTCATATTTATATTTGACTGGCCTGTTGGCGCAATGGCAGCGATCCGGCCTTTAGCGCCGGAGGTCGTGGGTTCGATCCCCACCCATGACAAATATTTGTGTGACGAACATTTATATTTGTTGTGTGTCTGGGTGTTATTATCTATTTAAGTATGTATTTAGAAATATTTAAGTATGTTTATCAGTCTCTGACGCCCATATTACAAGCTCTGCTTAGTTTGGGGTCAGATGATCTTGGTGTGAATTGTCCCAGATATTTATTTATTTTATATTCAATCAAACAATAATTTTACAATATTGGACTGTACGGTTCTTATTTTTATTTTACAAGTCTGATATACCTACTTATAATATAAAATTGAGTACAGCGCAACAATGAGTAAAAGATTTTGGTAAAGAAGACTTGGCATATTATTATATGCCCATCAAAGCTCCATTCACTATAACATGTTCGTAGTGTCAAGCATTTCAGTAAAAACACAGAACAATAAGATATTGCAAAAACGTGTCAAATACAAACACAAATACAAATAAACTTTATTGTGAATCACTGGTATAACAATAATGTTCAGATCAAACATTGATCCTAAATCAAACAAACATACCATCACGACTTTAACCCAATCGGGGCAGTCAGAGGCAAGTGACTGTGTCGTTATGGTGAACGTAACTCTCAGAAGCCCACTTTTAACCAATGGTACTAGAACCCAACGTGGTAGGTGGTGAGTAAGTAGTTACCGGAGAGTAAGTCGGATTTTTAACCATGAACACAAAGATTTTGGTTCTGGCCAGATTTGAACTCGGGACCACGCGATCCACGATCTGAGTTCTGGTGCTGAACCACTAGGCCACGACGCTCTCACAAAAACAGATAGTTTTATGATCAATTGACGACACGATTGGCGCAGTGTGCTGTAGCACGGTTTCTCGCCTTGGCTTCCGTGGTGTCCCGGGTTCGATTCCCGGTCGGGTCAATTCAGAAAAATGACTTTTTCTAAATTGGCTCGGGTCTGGGTGTGCTGGGAGACGCCCCTGGTTTATTTCCCTGTCTGGTACCTCGTAACACAAGGATATTTATCCTTACTTCGAGACCACGGCAAGTGGTGTGTTGTCTGGCGCATTTTTATTTATTTATTTAATTATCTAATTGTTTTTTTATTTTTATTTATTCATTTATTTATTTATTCATCTTATGTTTTCTAAAGCATGATTACAATCACAATATTTGAAAGCTTAATATTTCTTTGAATTATTAATAAATTGAATGCCGCTGAACCAATCTATTTTTATACAATGATGACAAAAACTTGTCAAAAGTTAGAAATGTTGGGAGTAGGAGCGTAGCTCCTCTTAATACGGCGGGTTATCTCTAATCGGATTCATACGGCAGGTATACTATCTCATATATGTAGTGATTTTATCCTCTTTGACTACCAGACGCAAAACCAGAATAGCTTTAGAAGGGATATATTTTACGTTATACGTGCCTATAAAATTTTAGGGTTACCCTTGATTTCTTCAAGATCCGATCATCAGATCCTGACCTGATGACATGGGACCATACCTGTGAAGTGAAAAATAATACTCTTTCAACTAAAAAAATATTTTCCATATCTTTCCAGGTCACATTGAGTAGTTAGGAAACACATAAGAAAGGATTAAGACGATTTAAGAACCTCCTCCTTTTTGGAGTCGACTAAAAAGTAAATGAAATCTTTATGTATTTTCCTGCGATGTGGCATTCCACGAGAAGAAAAAATTAAGCGAGATCGCGATTTTTTTTTGATATTCCGGTTTATATTTCGAGCAAATCCTTATTACAACGAATTTCATTACCTTAAAACTGTTCGCAGATATTTTTCAATACGCAATAACGCATCAAATTGCGTTACACCGCAAATTCATTTCCCCCGAAAAATCTTTCCTTTCTTTACCAACTTTAAAACCAACCTTAAAACTCATTTCATCGAATTGTATTTCCAAATTTTGTTAATTTCATCGATGTATTGTAATATCGATGCTTTGGTTCCCATAATTTGATTTTCACGAATGTGTTATATCACATGTTTTTTTCACTAAAAGTATAAAACGAGATAACCAATAATCAAAATTAATGCTATTGAAAAACGACTCATTTGACCCTGACTCCAGAGTGGTCTTGACTGCCCTATCCCTAGAGTGTAATTCAGAGCCTCGTAAGCGCGTAGGGGCGAGGCGGACTGCGGCGGGCGGCGGTTGAGGAGCAGGTGGCTGCAAGCGATCCGCCGTTGCTGAGGCTGGCTGGTGAAGCCGGCGAACAAGCTGATGCTGCGGTGGTGAGCGAAAGTCATCTGCGACGATTAACACGCGTGTAACCGCCGCCCCACAGCTTCGGAGCCGTGATAGAAGTCAAATATGCTGCATTGCTATTTGCATGCAATTCTATTATTTATAGAGACATTGACATATTAGAGACATTTGCGTTAAGAAAATATGTCGATAAAAAGTGTAATCTATACTAATATTATAAAGAGGGAAGATTTGTTTGTTTGTTTTTTGTTTGTATTGAATAGGCTCCGAAATAACTGAACCGATTTTAAAAATTCTTTCACCAATATAAAGCTACATTATCAGGGAGTGACATAGGCTTTATTTTCTTTAATTTAGGCTATACTTTGACGGGAAAGACAGCTAGTTGACAGTATAAAATCCATGTGAAAAGTGTTTTCGATGAATTGTTGTTTGGGTAACAAAAGCTAAATGAAAAAGTTTTTTCGATGAAACTTTTCTCGTTATAAAACAGCGTTGATTAATTACTATGCGATTTGAAAAAAAATGAAATTAAATTTGTGGGATAGTTTTCTGAGAATTGAAATTCGATATTGAAAAATTCTGTACTTTAATAGAGACCCGTTGAAGTTATGGAAAATCTTACTCGAAATCATAATTCAAATAGTTGTAATTATTCAAAAGCTCATAACTGTAGAACTTTAATTCCTTTTAAGAAAAGTTTGTTCACTTTTATAGTTGTTAGAATTGTAACTGATCGGAATATGAACAAAGGCAATCTTTACTTTTGGGCCTTTTCTGAAATTCTGAAAGTGCCGGCCAACAAAAAAAAAGTGGTAGTGCATTAGTAGTGGTAGATAGTTATAAAGTCATACGGAGCAATAGTTAGTATCGCACAAAAGGTTGCCACAAGCCAAGTTACACGAGTTCAAAGATTCGTAATTTTCATACATTGAAATTTATTGATTTTTGAAAGTGCTGGGAATCATAAAAAAAATGATAGATATTGCTAGAAATAATGATTTGAAACATTTTATGCTGGTAAAAAACCGTCATTTTCACAATTAAACGAAAAATACCTTACTCAGTATAAATATAACAATTTCTTTTCCGAAAGTGCAGGCTAACGGGAAATAATTGTATATTAATTTACAACTAGTCATACTGAGCAATAGTTATTTTAGTACATAACTCGTAGGGTAGCCCCTAGCAAAGTTTCACGATGTCAAAGATTTGTCATTTTCATACATACAAGTAAAAACTAAAGTAAAAATGCTTCAGAGTGCCGAGTGTGAGTTGCAGTGAGAGAAGTGAATGGCTTCACCCAAATTCGCCCAAATATGTATGGAGGCAAAATGATCTCCTGTCGCGACTTCAACTTTTTTTGTAGTCCTCTTCATGTGAGATGCTCCTCAATATGTATAGAAATAAACATGGTCGTCTGATTTTAAGTTCTTTTATACTTAACACTGATAAACAATTTGACATTGTTGAACATAGCAAATAAAGAAAACAATCATGAGAAATTTAATTTGAAGCTTTTGTTCTCTTGTGCGTAAAGTCATGTTTACTCTTTACCTACAATGCATAATCAAATTGTTTGCACAAGTGTCCAAGTACTTACAAAGTAGGGTTTTTTTTTACTTTTTGGTTCGATTCCCTTTTCATGTCATAATGCTATCAGGGGAATATTTTCATCCAAAAAATCTATGACAGCTAAATTAGCATGTAGTAGCGCGACGCCTCTGACAGATAGTCCGCTTAGAACAAACCCGCCATTTTGATCACGCACACAGACACAGTGAGTTTCCAGGCGATACAAGTGTGCATCAGTGTCGCGGCCAGTCGAACTGTCGCGAGTGTTTTGGGTTTTGTCGAACTTGGTGAAATTTTTCACATAATGAATTTTGTTTTTGGCCGATTCTGTTAAGTAGATATAATAAGTTAATAACCTACCTACTTCATTTTGAAAATTCAGAGCGAATATAGTAGTAACCCTGGGTGGTCACGCAAGTTTAGGGAAAAGGCGCGTGCGGTCCTTCTGTGTACTCTCTATATTGTGGGTCCCTATGTTTACCTTTTTTTAATGAATTAATTATCAAAAGAGATATGACTCTTCAAAATACTAAAAAAATGGGCAGATTTTTCACTGTGTTCAAACATACAGAAAAAATAATTTGAGTAATCTACAGGGTGTACCAAAAAGTAGTGATAAGTGGAAAATTCCTGGGTCACTCTTGTTGGTCACCGTGGCACGAATAATATTGAGATACATGCTTATTTTTTTATTGTTTGTTAAATACTAGGCCTACTTGATTGAGAAGCATTTACATTTAACGCACGTTTATATCAGATTTAACATCTATAAATTGGTATGATAGATTTTGATATTGTAATACTGTAAATGAAATGGTATCAGAGTTGTATAGTGAGATAAACTAAGTCATTGAGAGGTATGTGCCTACACGTAGCTCAAAAGTTTCGAAATTCCTGAAGTGGTATAGCAATGCGTTGATAAGATTACTATCTGAAAAAAACAAACTACTAAACAAATATCGCAAATACGGCAACCCGCGTGACAAATTAGAATATGAACTTCTACGTAATCGTTGTCATAAACTTCTTGATAAATGCTACAATGATTACAAAGCCAATATTGAAAACGGAATCTCTAAAAATATTAAACCATTTTGGCAACATGTTAAACGAAAACGTAAAAAATTGTCAGCTTTACTATCAGAAATGAAACTTAACGATACTATCGCTGGTTCTGGTTCGGAAATCGCTAATCTTTTTGCTCAACATTTCGCATCAATCTACACTACCAATAATCTAGTATCATACCATGACTTGCCAATTTTTTCGCATCTTAATTTGTCTGATATACGATTTATGGAATCTGATATTATCAATAAAATAAAACATCTTGACATACAAAAAGGACCCAGGCCAGATAGCATACCACCCATATTTATTAAGAACTGTGTATCTGTACTCTCACTGCCCCTCACCCTCATTTTTAATCGATCTTTGCGAGACGGTGGCTTTCCTACCGAGTGGAAAAAAGCAAAAATTGTTCCCATTTATAAAAAGGGTGAATCTTCCAATATTAAAAATTACCGTCTCATTTCGATTTTGTCTGCCTTTTCTAAGCTATTTGAGTCCCTTGTGCACCAGGTTTCATGTCGAGGGCGCCTTGTCTGAACATCAGCATGGGTTCCGATTTGGCCGATCAACTCAAACTAATTGAACATCATTCATAACAGATGTCTCTAAAAATATAGATGGTAGAGCACAGACTGATGTCATATACACTGATTTTAGCAGTGTTTTTGACAAGGTCAACCACAAGCTGCTTTTACTGAAGCTGAAATCGCATGGAGTGAATGGTGGACTTCTGCATTGGTTTGACTCATATTTAAGTGAGAGATATCAAGTTGTAGCTGTTGAAGGGCATGAGTCGAGGCACTTTTGTGCTGCCTCAGGAGTTCCTCAAGGTTCACACTTAGGGCCAACGCTTTTTCTTATATTCATAGACGATATTACCTCACACATAAACACAGTAAGTTTTCCCTCTTTGCTGATGATCTGAAGTTATACAAGACTATTCACTTTATCTTAGACATGAATATGATTTAGGAGGACCTCAATGGCATTCAGTGTTGGTGTGATTCAAACGGTATGTCCCTAAATTCTAGCAAATGCTCCCACATAAAAATCACAAACAAAAAAAGAATTATTCCTACATACTATATAAATAAATATAAATATATAAATATAAATATGCGCCAGACCACACACCTCTTGTAATGGTCTCGAAGTAGGGATTAATATCCCTGTGTTACGAGGTAACACACAAGGAAATCAGCCAGGGGCGTCTCCCAGCACACCCAGACCCGAGTCAATCAAAACGAAAAGATCGTTTTCTGAATTGACCGGACCGGGAATCGAACCCGGGACACTAAGAAAATCGAGGCAAGAAACCGTGCTACAGCGCACTACGCCAATCGTGTCGTCAAAATATCTAACTATGACTTGAGCGGCACCGTTCTCACGGAAGTAAAAGAGATTTGTGACGTGGGTGTAATAGTAGATGGTAAATTAAACTTTGTTTCGCATATTAATAGTATAGTCAAGAAAGCTCCCAAGATGTTGGGATTCATCAATAGAGTAACTATGGGTTTTCGATCAGTCAAAACTAGAGTAATTTTATACAACACGTTAGTCCGTAGATTGTTGGAGTACGCAAGTGTAGTGTGAAACCCATCATATGCAGTAAATTCTCAACGGATTGAGGGTATTCAGCGTTCGTTCACGAGACACCTCGCGTTTATTTCATAAGGCATAGAGAACCTTACGACCAAAGATTGTCTTTCTTAAAAATTGACAATTTTCGGCACCGACGGTCTATCCAGGATTTGACGTTTTTGAAATGGATCTCTGAAATGTAAAGAACTTTTAAAGTATGTCTCGCTTTCGGTTCCATCGCGTATTCCTCGTCATCCTATACAAAAGATCTCTGCTCTGCCATTTTCAAGGACGAATGTTGGCAAAAACGCTCCATTAAGCAGATGTTGTGCAAGGTATAACGCATTAAACAATAGAAATGGCACCGTTGGTTTAGACATCTTCCTCGACAGGCTGCCAAAGTTTAGGCATGCTATCAACTAAAAACTGAAAGTGTAACTGTGAGATTATTGGGTATATTTTTTAGCTCAACTTTTTCATCTATTTTTGGTTTCATTATGAATATTGTGTACACCTTGAATAGGTACTTATAATTAATATAAAAAAATGTTTTACTGTTTTAAAATGTGTTTATGTATGTACTTAGTCTTGCCATAAATACTGAAACAAAGAAAAGAATATTTTTCTATTGCAAATAACATTTATTACTTTTACAGTGTGTTAGTTTAATACATAAATATAAAACAATTTAAAATATAAAAAAGCTTATTCGAAGTGGTCTCCATTGGCTGCAATACAGTCCTTTAAACGTTGAAGTCAATAGAAGCACGCAATCTTTCCATGGGAAAATTCCTCACTGTCAATCGTACGGATTGTTTTAGGGACTCCAAATTATCATGGCGTTTAGAGCAAGCCGCACTCTCTAAAACTGACTATAAATCATAATCCAGCGGGTTAAGATCAGGAATTGATGACGGCCAGTCTTCAGCTCTGATGAAGTCCGAAACGTTCGTTTCCAACCAAGACTGCGTAGACCGAGCTTTATGACCCGGCGCAGAGTCTTGCTGGAAGGACCAATCTTGATTTTTGAACATGGTGTTGTTAAGGGGCATCACTACCTTCTCAAGAATGGTATCTGAATACACTTGTGCCGATGTTTTGATACCTTTTTCCCAAAAGTATGGCTCAGTCACCCCTTCATAGCTAATACCCCACCAAATCACTGAAGTCGGATAGTGCCCACGTTGCACTCTGTCGACTAATTGGAAAGCTTCCTTAGAACTTTGAGCATGAATACGGTCATCTTGTTTGTTAAAGTGTTGCTCAATTGTAAAAAAAATCTCATCCGTAAACAAAAATTTTCTGTGACCTCCCTTTGCGTACCGCTTCAGTCATTGTTTCGATTGTACCACCTTATTCTTTTTTAAATTATCAGTTAAGAAATGACCAGTACGTCTCTTGTAGGCGGCAAGTCCTAAGTCATCTTTTAAAATACGCGACATGGTTCTAGGTGCTTTCTTCATCTCCCGAGATAAAATATTTTGCTTTCGGACAGGATTTCTTCGAATTCTTTCCCTTACTGCTTTGACCACCTTTTTCGTACGAACACTATTTTTCTGACACAAACAGTGGAGGTCTCATTGTACCTATTAATGGCCCGGTACACAAACATTTTACTAATACCAAGCGTATGGAGAGTTTTAAAAATTGCATTTGGCTACATACCTACTTTGTGTAATGCAATCACAGCGATTCGGTTCTCTTTATCACTCCACTCCATTTTAATATCGCAAAATATTGGACAATGTATTGGCGCCAAAATCAGAAAACACAATGAACAATCATAAAAATGACAGATTCCAAATTCAAATGTAATATTTTGTTTATTTTTATTTGTAATAGTATTTATGGCCAGACTAGGTACTGTTGGTGTGCCTTTTCCATAAATAAATATTCAAACTGTCACTAAACAAAATTTGGCTAAACGCCACCTATCAACACTTCGAAAAAAGTTTCATTTGCAAAAACACCGAAAATAAAAGCACTAATAACTCAGCAGATGGGATTAGTGTCGTTATGCCGTTTGAACGATTGAGGTCCGGTTGTTGAGCTTGTCAAAAACAAAATTGTCATGGTCATATTCATGAGAACTCTGTGCTGAACACTGTCATTTTTGGCATTAGGACACAGTTTCTCAAAATCATAAGGTAAGTTGAATAACTAAAAAGCTGTCACTTTATTGTAAATGTAACTGATTACATGAACAACGTACCTATTTACAAAAAAGTGACAGCTTTTTAGTGTCATTTTCTCTGTTACTTAAGTGTTTAAAATATTCAAGTTTGTTCACGGCTAAACGGAGCCCCTTTGAATTGACTCCGTCTTTCCGGGACGTTTTTCTGCCTATTGCCGACCACATCCGGCTGCTTGGCCTTGAGTTGTCAGTAAGCCTCAAGTCTCTTTGGCAAGTCAATTGAGTCCTCTGCTAAAAATTTTGGCGTCTTATCTAGGGTTAGGCGGTATTTCACCCCGGTGCAGCTACTCCAGTTGTATAAAGCAGAAATCAGGCCGAACATGGAGTACTGCTGCCATCTCTGGGACGGATCAACTGAGTACCAGTTGGCTGCTCTGCACTCGTTGGAATTATCTGTTGTAAGGCTCATTATTGACCAGGCGCTCACTGCGAGGCTGCAGGATCTTGAACACCGGTGCAAAGTTGCCAGCCTATCGGTTTTTTACAAAATCTACTACGGAGAGCGTGCGAGCGAGCTGCACGAATTGGTTCCCCTTTCACCTTTAGAGCACTAGACGCCAATTGGCTTTACACCCTCACGTAGTGAATATTCCAGCTATCCGATGTTTTGCCGATTCTTTTATAATGCGAACAGCAAAAGAAGTGGGTCTCGCAGCCCGCGCATTTTTTTCCCGAACAATACCACCTGGGTCTCTCCAATACAAGAATAAAGGCTGACACTTACTGAGCAGACCTGTACCATCACTTACCATCAGGTGCGATTGTGATCAAATGACTGCCTAGTTAAGAATAAATTGCTGCATATGAAGTAGAAGTTCAACCTAACCCTAATATAATTATAAAAAGGACAGTGCCCAAGTGGGCCTATGAACCAACAAACATTTGACATTTGTCATAATTCTGGCTATGATTTAAAACATAATTATTACTTATTAGATTGTCACGGACACTTCTGATTTTTGATATCAACATTAAAAATACTGAAAAGATTTAGATATCGTACGAAAACAACATTTTTTTAATACCATTTATGTTGCTTCGTCTGTGCCCTCCGTTGTTTAGCCATCGCAAAAATATTTTAATTTACTTTGTATTGACAAAAGAAACCTTGTATGTGCAAGAAAATGTATTTGTGAACTTACTTAAGGGTCTTATAAATGAGTAACAACAATACATTACTGTCAATGCGATAGATGTTTAATCAACTTTTTATTTTAAATCGGATTATACGTTGGCTTAAATCAGCTTTGTGCGAAGCCACAAAAAAGAAGTTAATGACGTTTGGTTGACTTGACACATCAACGCAAAAAAAATACCAGCATCTGTCTTGTATTTTTCGCTTTCAATTTGCAATGCTGTGTTGTTGTTTTTATATTAATAATTTTATTCTTACGGCTCGGTTTAAAAAACGGACGTTGATGGCTCTCTGTAGTGACCCTCCTCCTTTTAGATTTAACCGTTTAAAGATTTTGTAACCCAATAATGACGGATTTACGATCATCGCAATGGAATCAACATTTTGTGTGAATTGTGGCTCAGCTATTGGTTCCATGGTACTGGCAGAAGTGGCAGATCAACAGAATATGTGCTTGAAGAACATTAGTCCCACTCACGTAAATAAAACTGCGCACTATATTATTAAATAACCTCAAAATTTTTCGGTTTTTTGATATTTAACGAGTTCTCAGAAGTATCCGTCCGTAAACTACGTTTTGACACTAAAGTGTATGTATTTATGAACCCTAAGAGGTATTTTTCATGACTGTTGGTACTTAGGCGGCAATGTATGGGCGAATGTACACTATCCTTTCTAATTTTTCTTCAGTAGTTTTACTTTTATTAAACAATACGTTATTTTAATCTCGGGTCCTGCAAAGTGTAGGTATGTAGAGACATTTTAACCTAAATATTCCAAACTATAATGTAAGTGAGTCTAACAGAAAACTGACGCTATGTGGAATTTAATATTTCATAATATTTATATTCAAACTGCTAAAATTAAATTCCTAAGAAAGCCGTGCCTAGGTAAAAATAACATCAAAGGCGAATAAAATATTTTTTTTTAACATTTATTACAGTTTTCAAACGATTATTTATTTAGAAACTTTAGGTCCCTTTCTTGAAAAGTACCTGTTTTCTTATAGCAACGGTTTGTTTATAAACGTGCGTTATAGCACTTAATAATAATTTGGAAAAAAAAATGAAACTGAAGAAGAGGCTGTTTTTTCTCAAAGTTTTAAAGGCAATTTAAAAATTGTTTCAAAGACTTTTTTTGTCCCACTAGGTTTTCCAAAACCTTGTCAATTATGTCAAATATTTATTTTGTAAATTTCAATGAGATACATAAACGGCATCATACTTAAATTTACATTCAATATTTCGGAAGTGTAAAAAAAGCCTTTTTTTAATTTTCACCAAAGAAAGTTATTCAATCGGTAAATTTTTCGAAAAGGGGATCAGGGGCCTACGAATCGTCGATCGTCGTCGACAGTCACGAATGTTAGTAACAGGAATGTTTATCCTAGGTTACATCGAACTACCCCCACATTAGCCTTCGCCTTGTCGTGGCGGGGGGGCTTAGTACTGGTGGAACCACCAGGAAGCTAAGAGGGCTCAGGCATGGCAGTGCGGTGGACTTGCCACCCACCCACTGCCTGCCACCGGGCGTGGTGGTGGTATGGTGCCTGCCTGCCTACCACTGCCCGTCCAAAGAGGCGCCCACGGGCGCTACTCCTTAGGGCGCGAGGTGGGGGCCGCGGTGCACAACCGTTTGGAGGAGGTCAGTGATCTGCGGCTGGCCCCACTGCTGCTCGGCGGGGCCACACCGCCGGATGCGGCAGCGGATCCACCTTTTAGGTGGATCGTGGTTGCGGACCTAAAAGGGTCCGCGTACGGTAGGAGCCAGCGGGCTTGAGTACGAGGGTGCTTTTGCCCGCAATGCACGGCTTTCACCGCGACGGCGGAAGTACCTGTGTGCTCCAGGTGCTTCCGTGGCCTGCCCCCTTCGTTGGAGGGTCGGCTGGAGGGGGCCCCAATACGGGGAAGCACTAGCGGCAGGGGGTGTCGCGAAACTTTTTAGGGACCCCGCCTCGCCGCTGAAAGTGTTGAGGTCGAGTACCGTGGGGTTTTAGTAGGTAGAAGTACGACATAACCCCGTCGTTCCCCCAGGCGGCGAGGTATCCATAAGGATTTGCCTACGATAATAAAAAAAAATACATCGAACTAGGGTACATACCAAACATACGTCCCACGACCAAATGGCGCTGGAACTTCTCCATCTGCGAACCTAGAAGGTTTGCAAACCTCGCTGCCTTGAAAAAGACAGCCACTGGATTCACTCTCCTGCGACGATGGTGCAGAGCGCCCACTACCCAATAATTTTCACCATTAAACCAAAACAATACCTTACTCCTGTATAATTATACCCGATTTCTTTTCTGAAAATGCTATTCCATAAAAAAATTTGGTACGTTTAGTTAGAACTGGTCATTTTGAGTAATAATTATTACCGCATAAAACTTGTAGGGTTGCCCCAAGTCAAGTTATGCAAGTTCAAAGATTCGTCATTTTCATACATAAAAGTATAAATTAAAGTAAAAATGCTTCAGATCATTACTTCTAGCAATATCCATTATTTTATGTTTCCCAGCACTTTCAAAAATCAATCAATGTATAAAATGAAGAACTTTTGTACTCGTATAACTTGGCTTGCGGCAACCCTAGGACTTTCGTTCCTTAATAACTATTGCTCCGTATTACTAGTTCTAACTATTCGTACCACTTTTTTTTGTTGGACGGCACTTTCAGAAAAGGCCCCAAAAAAGATCTCCTTTACATTCATAAATAGCGATGGCTCATAAATGCATCCCTTTATTAATTTATTTATTTAAGGAAAACAAACAGCTACATTATTTTACAGTAAACAAATCATATAGACAGTTTATTAATGCACTTTAAAAAAAAATGCATTTTGAAGCCCCGCACCGCCTATTTTTATGTTATTTTAAATGCATTGTTGGTTTGTCGTCCACAAAAAGACCGAAGAGTTATTTTTCGAAAAGATCAAGACATCACTTTAAAACCGCGACAAAAATAACGCACCATGTTAGGATCTGTCGACAAAATTGAATTTCACATTCTACATTTTAAGTCACGGCGATAGCTGCTGCCATTTTAGAGACTGTAGAGAAAATCGAGAAATTGCATAAACATTTCTTGTCTACTTTTTTCGCGTCTCTCATCTTGGCCCCGCGTAGAATATAACCTTCGTAAAATGCGAAGAGAGTTTAAGGCTTCATGGTTTTTTCGTTTTGAAAAATTCATCGTCTTGTTGATAGTTTCAGTTTTTGGTGGTGGGTATTAAGGGCGTTTGCCAGATTAAAGACAACTCGATATTGGCGTAATGTCATTTTTGCGGAGATATATTTATGTGTGCGTTTTGTGTTCGTACGTGTGGGTAAAATTTCAAAATATTCTATTTTATCACTGGCCAGCTAGAACATAGCTCGAGAAAAAAATCGCAGGGAATCATAAAAAGCACTATTCATTCTTGATACTTTTACGTGTAGGCTGATAATGAAATGATCTCGGTCAACAATAGGTGGCTGCAACATTTACAAAGTTTCTCAAAACTTTCACACGCTAAAGCCAATACGAAAAAAAGTGATGTTAAAGGGTTTTATGTATTGAGTTCATAAATACGTGATACTCAAAATGCCAAATAATCAAGATTAAGTTGAGGATTATTCTTAACGCCTTACGATATTGACGATACTTCGTTATCGGTGAACAAGAGCAGCGAGGCTACCATGCGCGCTGCGATTAGTTAATTCTCCATACAAATTTTGTCATTTATCGATTTTTTCTACCGTCCTTAACATGGCAGCAATTGTCGTGACCTAATATGTATTTTGGATGTGAAATTCAATTTCATTGACAGACCCTTATATGGCGTCTTAATTTTGTCGCAGTTTTGAAGTGATGTCTCGATCTTTGGGAGATATACGAGTATCTTGTCGGTCATTTCTGTGTACGACAAACCAATAATGCATTAAAATAACACAAAAACAGGTGACTAGCGTTAAAATGCAGACATTCTAAGTACAAAAACCATGCATTAATGAGCCGTCGCTTCTTAAGCTTTTTATGATTAAACATTTTACATTAAAAAAAAAACAGATACAGTACAAGTTTTTTTCATATTTGCGAAAAAACTTTTATAGATATAATTTAAAAAAAAACATACTCAAGCTTCAAAGCAACCTCATGCTTTGTAGTGTTGCAAAAATAGTTAGGAGAGATTTTAATTTCTTCAATACCATATCACGAGTAAATTGGATACTTCCGAAACAGTCATCGCCAGTGTCCACAGGAGGTGTATTCTGCTTTAGGGTATCAGGTTGAGCACTGTTGTAAACTGATGAAAGTACGATGCAAACAGCTGACATACGGCCTCACCGGTTGAAGCCGTATTATTGCCGTCAGATATAACACTGGGATAACCACCTTTTCCGTTCCGTTTTCCCTTCATGTATGACTGTTCAGATTGTTCTACTGTCCCTATCTACTTCACCCGGGTAGGTAGGGTTTTCGCAGCCGGAACTACGGGTCTGGCTGTTAGGATCAGGGTACCACGGGTGTTGGGGGTCCCAGCTCTGCCTTTGTTAAGGTAGGCCCCAACTTGGATTCGTGGTGGCATGTGGTTAGTTGCAGAGGTGGGGCATGTTCGTCTGCTCGGTAGTGTGTACCGAGCGTCCCTCCTCGCGCGCAACGAGTATCTAAATTCACTGGTCTAGGGCGTTGGGCCGCTAAGTGTTTAGATGCGGGGTTAGTGAGGAACCCTTATAGCGGCTTGCTGCTCCTCCGGTACTTGCCTGGATAGCAAGGAGATGGGTATCCGCTAGATTGCCCATCCGGCCACCCTGCTGTAGCTAAGATGTACGGCAGTGCATCGAGATGTGAGCGTGCTATACAGCTCCGGCACCATTCTGGAGAAATGGTAGTTGGCTTCTCTGACGTCCCTAGCGGGGATTGAAGCCGCTAGCGTTCTTTGGATGCGCGTTGTGAGCGACTATAACTGCTCCGGTACCATTCTGGATAAATGGGAGTGGGTAATGCCACGGGCTACTCGCCTATGAGTACCGTAATGTGTAATGCATCGTGCATTGTGCTTTATGGCGGCAGGAACTACCGCAGATGGTCCCTAGTACACTTCACGGTGTGCTAGGAATAGTGTGCCCTTCTGCATAACCACGAGGTTGGTCGGGGGGGCCACTAAAATAAATCTCAGTAGCTTGAGAAGCGACTTGTTCAGATTGTTCTCCATATCCTGCATATAACAATTATGGCATGTAGCTACAAGCACCTTACATCTTGTTTTGAGCAGATCAAATGAAATTTGGTCTAAAGGATTTTATTATTTATTATAGCGACGCCTAACGTTATTTTTTTCACGTAACACTTTTATTAACTGTGCTGTGAACCACGGGGGATATTTTAACTTTGCCTGTTTTTTTATTGGAACGTGTTTTTTCACAACTCGCCAAATTTCATCGTTAAGTGTTAGTGCGTGTTCATTTACGTTTTCATCTTTAGAGCTGAATTTACTCTACCAATTTATATCTTTAAGCTCATTTTTGATTGCCTCATAATTACCCTTGTGAAAGTTATACCAGCCGTGTCAATGAGGTAGATGGTAGCAATCCCGTTTTGAACTGTTCTAACGTATACCTATTTATTTATATACCGCAGGGGCAAAATTTTCTAAGTAGTTTTTAGTTTTATTATTTAAATTTAGGTTTTTCTTTTTAATTTTTACTGAACTGTGTATATAAATATCAGTTACAAAAGTGTAAATTTAGATAATGTTCCTTCATTCCCCCTATTAGGTATAGTCATAGATTCGAATATTAACTGGAAAGCTCATGTACTTAGATACAATTAAAACTGAACTATCTTTATTTATTCATATACAACCAAAATTGACAACTACGTGTAATCACCCATTTATCGATATCGATAAGTAGGCATAGTATGGATTCTTAAAACGTAGTGATTATATTATTTTTGCTTCTAGATACAAAACTAAAGTCATCTCCAGGATCCGACAAGAAGTAATTGTGAAACCTGATAAATCGAATCGCGATCCTGATCCTGCCTACGCCCTTCTCTGCCCTGCTTTCCTACTACGACTTCCGGCTGTTCTTGGAGCTACGCCTACCTGCTTCCGGCCTACCTGCTGCCGTCCTACCTGCTGCCGGCTGTTCCCGGAGCAATAGCTACTCTACTCTTCCCTGCCTACTCCATCTACTCTGCTCTCCCCTGCCTACTCCGTCCTATCGTGGTTGCCGGCTGTTCCCGAAATCGTCTCTAGTCCCACTGCTAGTCTTTTGTGAGCTGGCCCTTGTATTTTATATTGTTACTTAAATATTCTAATTTTTACTACGGACAAAGTTGTGAGCAGAAGTTAGTAAAAAATGATGGACATCCGTATTATTGTGTAAATAATGTATTATTATGATGTAAATAATGTATTATTATGATGTAAATAGTGTATTATTATGAACATTCTGTCTATTGGTTTCTAAGGCCTCAGCCTCGAATTTTGCGGGCAGCGGGGCGGCAGCTGCGGCGGGTGCGCTAGAAGACTGGAGTACACCGGGGCGCGGGGGGGCGGGCAACGACGGTCTATTAATGCAGTGCTGGAAAAAAAAATATAGAAGACGTACTTTTTACTAAAACCATTCCATAAATACAAATAACTTCATTCAAATACACCTGTAGTAGCAAGTTCTTTTTTCAAGAAGCCGTGTGGTGCCGGCAGTGTAGAATAGCACCACCGCATTTCTTCTCGTGAGTATCGTAGAAGGGGAACAAGGGATCAACCGGGAGGTGGGCAGCAGCGCCTCTCGTGACGACAACATAGTCCATAATAAGAACACTGCGGTCACCAACCCGCCTGCAAAGCGTGGTGACTACAGGCAAAACCCCCCATGAATAGTCCCGAAAGTACACGGCCCCCAGTTCTCGGCCGCCCTGCTATTCTAGGTCACGGCAGCGGCCTCGGTTACGCTAGGGTAGGGTTTGCTAGTAATCCCCGGGCTATGGACGCAGTCTGCGGCTGGACGAGAGCCTTCAAATCCTTGAAGTGGAATTAGAGAAGATACGGTGGCATGTTCTCGGGATATCAGAAGTTCGTAGAGAGGGGGAGGACACGGTAACCCTCGAATCAGGCCATCTATTCTACTTCAGGGAAGGGAGCCGACAATCCCAGGGTGGCTTGGATTCCTCGTCAACAAGGCCCTTCGTGACAACGTGATGGAGATCTGTGGCGTCTCGACCCTTGTACTGAAACTGACCGAGAGATACTCTCTCAAGGTCGTACAAGTATATGCGCCGACGTCGAGAAGAGCCGCCGAGGTCAGACGAAGAGGTGGAGGCCGTTTACGACGATGTGTCAAAGGCCATACATCGCACCACTAAGACCTATTACACCGTTGTCATGGGGGACTTCAACGCCAAAGTTGGAAAAGAGTGCGGTGAATCTTGTTTGGGACCGCATAGCTATGGGCGCAGAATCCATAGGAGCCAAATGCTGGTTAACTTCCTCAGCATGCAGAGGTTGTTCTGTATGAACACCTTTTACCAGAAAAAACCTAACTGTTCCCTAAGCTGGATATGATGCGTTCCAACTGGAATTGCAGAATAGATTTGCCGCACTGGAGCCCCCGGCAAACGTTGGCGAGGGCCTAGATAGCATAATCGGGGTTGTACGTGAAGTGGTAATGAGGCATTTTCGGAAAAGACGAACGATAATAAGTCCAAACCTTCAAGCTAAACCCTGGATCTAATGCGTTTTAGACGTGAGACACCAGAGGAAGCTTTGTCAGATCCCCAGTCACTTCACAAAAGGATGAGAAGTTTGGTAATACGCAACCTTCGCAACTGGAACACCCGCCTCATACAGTAGTAGGCAATTGAACGAAATCAAGGGTCAAAAGTCTTGACCAAGACACAGGAGTAATCTGACAAAGTTAACTACCTCGAATGGTGAAACCGTCACATCAGCCCCGGGGATACTCCCTGAAATTGAGGACTTCTACGGACATCTGTATGCCTCGCATGCACAGAAAACTCCACCTGACGCGAACGACCCCAGAGCCCCACTTGCCCGTCACTTTACGGAAGTTCTCCCAGACATAGATCTCGATGAAGTCGAGGCGGCTCTCAGACAGCTTAGTAATGGGAAGGCTCCCGGTGAGAACGGAGTGACCTCTCAGCTACTCAAAGCGGGAGGAAAACCTGTTGTTCAGAAGCTGAAGCAGCTATTCAACTCTGTTATTACCAATGGGACTACCTCGAAGGCGTGGTGCAGAGGTGTAGTGGCATTGTTTTTCAAGAAAGGTAATAAAACTCTTCTTAAAAACTAAAGGCCGATCACGCTTCTGAGCCACGTCTATAAGCTGTTCTCGAGAGTTGTCACGAATCTTCTGGCATCAAAATTTGACGCCTTTCAGCCACCGGAACAGGCTGGGTTTCGTAAAGGCTGTAGCACGGTGGACCACATCTAATCTGTTCGGCAGATTAAACAGAAGTCTGAAGAGTATAACCAACCACTGTGTCTGGCTTTTATGGACTACGAGAAGGCCTTCGACTCCATTAAAACCTGGACTGTTCTGGAATCTTTGCAGCGATGCCAAATCGAATGGCGATATGTGGAGGTACTGAGAAATCTTTACCGAGTGGCGACAATGTCCGTCCAAGTGCAGAACCACCAAACAAGACCCATCCAGTTGCTCAGAAGTGTAGGACAGGGTGACGTTATTTCCCCGAAACTCTTCACCAACGCACTGGAGGATGTTTTCAAGACACCGCAATGAAATGGACTCAGCCTTAACATCAATAGTGAATTTCTCACACACCTCCGCTTTGCTGACGACATAGTGATAATGGCAGAATCGCTGCAAGACCTGCGGAAAATGCTGTCCAGTCTCAATGCTGCCTCGTGACGCGTTGGGCTTGGGATGAATTTGGTCAGGACAACAACACAATGTTTGAACAAGACTAAGGTCATGTTCAACGAACACATAGTCACTGAATTCGCTTCCGTCGAAGGTGTAGCCCTTGAAGTTGTTCAGGAGTACATATACCTACTGAAGCCAAATCGCCAGCAAGGAGTACCGGTGCCGGATTCACGATCACGGAGAAATTTACTCGCAAACAAGCCTCGAAGAAATAAGTTAAAGTGTTCCTGGTTGGTGAGGTATGTTATGTTGCTCTCCATATTTATTGTTAAAGCAAATTGTTATGAGGGTTGAGGGTACATTATAAGTAATCCAAGTTAAGTCAAGGACCGGCAAAATTAGTTTTAATTATTTTTGTTTTTTTATTTTATTTTGCTCTTGTGTCAATCATTTATGCCATGTCACTTACGGTCCGAATTGTGCTTTGAACAATTCTTAAGACTTGGACCAAAGGACTTTGAGCAACTTTTGGGTGCGTTCCTCGCATTATAAATTATATTGCTTTAAATTTAAATTTATTTTCAAATTGTAAATGGAGAGTGACGAAGTGTTTTTCCTTTCTGTTCTTTTTCTGGTTTTTCCTTTGTAAATTATAAGTGCTTTCATTATTTTACCTCATTATTGTGACTACCAGCAGCTGGTGGGTGTTGTGTGCTGGTCGATTAAAATCTACCTCTTATTATCTTAAATTTAGCAATTTGTATAAGACATATTAGTATTTTATTATAGTATAAGTAAGTTTATAATATATATTTATAGTAATCATTTTAAAATAATATATTTTTGCGCAATTATGACGGAAAATGATTTTTTCTGCTCAGCAAACAGTTCTACTTCATATCATTCATGTCGTGAAACCTCGGACAGTTCGGTCTTCGATACTTTAAATATAAAACTACATGCATTTTTCAGTCGCCATAAAAATAACCTAAACATTTGTCACATTAATGCTCAAAGCATCGCAAAGCATCTTAATGAATTACTTAACAGTTTTTCATCTGAATTTGTCCACGCGGTCTTTGTTACTGAAACACTGCTGAAACCTAGTCAACCTTCCACATCTTATAGCCTACCTGGTTTTGTGCTCGTTCAAAATGACCGCACTGGTAAGGGATATGGGGGCGTTGCTATTTATCTCCGGTCCAATATCCCATTTAAAATTATATCTGCATCCCCCTCTAATTATACAGCTACTGCTGAATATATTTTTTTAGAAATTTGTCTTCGAGGTACTAAAGCCGTTCTTTGGGTCGTGTATTGCTCTCCTTGTGTAGACTATTTCTCCAGCCTGGAACTCGCCTTAGAGCCGCTGTGTTTGGATTATGAGCACCTTATCATAATAGGTAACCTAAATACCGATTTTGATCGTGTACAGGACGAGGTGCGATCGCGAAAGTTGCTAGCCATATTAAAATCAACCAGTTTGAAGATCCTCCCGCTCAATCCCACACACCATAACATCGACACAGATGACACATGGATTGACCATATAATGACCTCCAAAACGGATCTTGTAGCCGACCACGGTAAATTTTTGGCTCCTGGGTTTTCAAGACATGACCTTATCTATACGTCTTACGCTCTAAGACCACCGAAAGTTTAACCCAGAACAGTCCAACTAAGAAGCTACGGCCGGATCGTGAAAGCTCATTTGTGGCAAGACGTTGCGAGGATAGACTGGGAACCGGTGCTGGCCGCAACTCCTATAGATGAGAAAGTCAGCATTTTCAATAAATTAATAATAGTTAACTTTGACGTTCACGCACCAATCCATTCGGTTCGGATAAAGCGTCCTCCAGCCCCATGGCTAAGTAAAGGTGTTCAAGTTCAATTTGTATAAAACAGCTCGTAACCGGTGCAACCAGATGATAAGAAATGCAAAACGCAGTTTTATTCGCGACCACATTTATAAATCCACTGCTCCTAACATCTGGAAGTTCCTCAAATCTTCGGGTATAGGGAAAAATCGTTCTAGTGAACCTCCTATTAATTTATGCCTCAATGCCATTAATCGTCATTTTACCAACGTGCCACTTCTCGATGCTAACGGAAGGAGCAAAGCTAGTGTTTAGATAGCTACTCTCTCACTACCTCACACACTCACTACAAGAACATATTAAAAAACAAACCCTTACCATTACTTCTAAAGCAGTCGGTCTCGACGGGATAAGTCGCCTTATGATTGCGCCCATTCTTGAGTATATCACACCTGTAATTTCCCATATTATAAATTCTTCTCTCGACTCCGGTTGCTTTCCCGATTTGTGGCGCAAAGCTCTCGTTCTTCCACATCCAAAAATTTCTAACCCTACTTTACCAAATCACTTCCGTCCCATTTCTATACTACCCTTCCTCTCCTAAGTTGCTGAAGCTTGTGTTTTACAACAGCTCTCCTCACACCTTTCGTCTCTTAACTTACACAATCCTTTCCAATCTGGGTTTGGGTCTGGCCATAGTACCACTACCGCCTTGATCAAAGTAACGGATGATATCAGGAAAGGTATGGAAAACTCTATGGTCACTGTTCGGGTGAATCATTTCCTGAATTGATCTGACCGGGAATCGAGCACACTAAGGAAATCGAGGCGAGAAACCGTGCTACAGCGCACTACGCAAATCGTGTCGCCTAAATACACAGCTCATCCGCTACCTAGAGGATCACTCTCTTATTCACGACCGTCAGTACGGCTTCCGACCAAAACGGCCTACGGGTGATCTTCTAGCGTACGTAACACAAATCTGGGGGGAGGCTATGGACAAGCATGGAGAATCTTTGACATTGCCAAAGCTTTCGACCGTGTATCGTTCGCTTCTTTCCAAGCTTCCAGCATATGGTCTGCCATCTCGCCAATGCGACTGGGTCGCCGGATTTCTGGAGGGACGTACAATTGTTGTCCTTTGCGATGGTCGAAAATCACGATTTCTCCAGATTAATGCCGGAGTGGAGAGTGCATATCTGGACCTCACGACCGCTTTCCGTCAGGTGGAGTGAGGTCATCTTGACGGGCAATATAAAAAAAGTTGTAAAACAAAAATATCTAATTACTGTACAAGGAATCATTATTTTAGGTTATTTTAGCCCAAATCGTCTAAAAATTATCACTCATATCGTTATACACCAAATCAGTGGTTTAAAAAAAATGATAAACTGATCTATTCACTTTTAAAACGATCCAAGTACCTATCTTATTAATTATGTGTGTGTGATCGTGTGATATAATTGCTGATAGGAACGGAGAAAGCTAGAATTTGAGACTGAAATCTAATTATTTACTCTTTAAATGTTTTTCCTGATCTGAAATCATTATTTTATTAATCAATAAATAATTTAGCATGAATAATGTTAGACTACATATTATACATTGTCTCTTATCCTGAGATAAGTATGACTGAAGCACTTGTACAGTAAATATCAGAAACAACAACGGTTTCACAGCAACTATTTGAAGCCCGAGACATAGAACACTTTGTTTTCAACAATGGCTCTTTCGGGAATCGAACCCCGGACAAGAGATGGCGATGTTAAGCTCTATCATTTGCTTTTTGGATATGGAGGTATCTTAAAAAAATTAAAACAATATTGACACTTGTTAAAATATGTAATGTTACTTTAAAATTGTTATTCAATGCAACGAGAGAGTGCATCTGTATTTTGCGCATATGCTTATGCACTTTAATATATCCTGCGCATGTGACTGTTTACATTAGTCACATGAGTTCACACGAGCGAAGCCCTTCACTTTTTCATTAAATATGTAGAGACTGGTCGCCATAGCCGAAATCGGCTAGGAGAACATCATCATTCAAGCTTTACCATTAGTACCTACGAGTATGATAACTCTAAACAGTCATCATTTGATAAAATAAAGCTTATTAAAAAAGGGTGCAAATTAAGCCCATCATTCTACTGACATTACGCATAGTTTTATCGGATTAACAAGCATTATCAATATTTGCCCGTGATTAATTTAACATAAGTATTGAGAACGATGTTGACAACTAGTGTCTCATGTCTACACAACATAGATTCATTCAATCAACAAGTCTAATGAGCCTCTATAAATGAATTTACTAATACACAAGAAGTTTTTTCTGTCTGAGAAGAAACACCGAGATACTCAGCAGTTACTATTTTAAACTTGATTTTATTAAGTACTATTGGTTTAAGTGAACTGTTGTATTTTTAGCATATAACAATGCACTATTTTCTACACAAATAATAATAATAATAAAAAAGGCCATGTTGCCGCCTTTGCCGTCCTTTTGTGTCGGCACATTTTGGGGGGCCCATCTAGTGAGTGGCAAGTCACCGTCTGCCAGGTATAAAACTTTGAGACAATTTTTATGGCAGATGTCCGTCGTATCAAGCAATAACCCAGTAATCTAGTCCACCGAATTTACATCCCCATAGCCCAGTTTTTATTGTTTTCTTTATATTGTTCAATAGTTCATGCATCTGCCGGGTGTTGTCTTTGGGTAGATTTTCAATATTTATCTAGAGACAAAACCCGGCAGATGTATACTCATTTTAAATTAGAGTAAATGGTACGAAAAGGCCTCTACGTGTTGGCTTCGGCCCCACTCAAGCCTCAAAGGACGGGGTCCCTATGGGCCCGTGAATTTAATCCTACCAACATAATAATAATAATAATAATAACCCACCCAAGGGATCACCTTGTCGTGGTGGGGGGGCTTACAGGAAGGCTTGTACATACAACAGACGGTTGACAACCTGAACCGTACATTATTGCCTCGCAATAATAGCGACTATTTTAATCCCGGCTACCCTTCCTAACTAACGATCCCAAACAACCTTAACATGGAGAAAGAGAAAAGAAAGTATAATTTGCGGCCGCTTCCCGGAGGCTACCGTCGGGGCACACCTGGAGCCGACGCTGGGTGTTACAGCATGCGAACCGTCGGTGGCGAGGAGCTGAACAGGCTGGCCCTCGCTGGGCATGAACCCGAAGTGATGACAGCCGAAAAACCATCACAACCTTCCTCACCTATTTCTTCAACTTGCAGCTTATTTCCATCACCTAACTCATCCCCACATTCATTTGAGAATCAAACAATATCCCGGTCTTCTACAGTATCCCCTTTGTCAGTAGATGTTGTACAGGAAGCAACTGCTTCGTTATCTGTACCCACTACTGATCCAAAACGTGCGCGTAAAAAATGGAGTAACGATATGAATATGTTCATTTGGCGCACTTATCTGATTATTACAAACCTAGAACAAGAAAATAAAAGAGGATATTTAGGTCCATTACACGATAAATTTACTCAAGCCTACCCTACTATGAATGCGTCAAGACAGCGGATAGGCGACCAACGCAGGGCAATAGTAAATAATAATCTATTATCTCAAGAGACCCGAAATAAAATAAAAGCCGAAGTCACAACACAGATACAAAGCACAAGTCAAGGATTGCTAACACAGGGACATCAACCGCTTAATAGTACCCAAGCTACACAACCAACAACTACAAATATAGCATCACAGAAAGGAGGAAGAATGAGATGGACAGATGCTATGAATGAGATGATCATTAAATGCTACTACGAAGTAACAGAGCTAGAGAAAAACATGACAATGTACAGGAAAAAATTACAAGACAAATTTATTGAACAATTCCCAAACTTATCACACCTTTCGGAACAGCACATATCTGATCAAAGAAGAGCTATTCTTAGAAACAAACTTTTGTCATCGGAGATGATTGAACACATAAAACAAAAAGTCGAGTCACAGGTATTTCAAAACGCTCAGGTAAGTCTAGATAATAACAATTTAAACAACATATAAGACTCTTTAACACAAATAGACTATCAAACCGACCAAGAAATAACCCAGTCCAACTTGGAAAGCAGTTCATTTCCTCAAATTTCACAAACAAAATATCTTAATCCTAAAACATTCGTAGAGGCTAGTACCATAGAACAAAAATTTGAAGAAGCTCTAACTAAGTTCATGGACTCTGACCCCACCACACGACCTCACATACCCAGACAAAAATCCTCATGTATGCTGGGGTTCATTGTAGACCACCTAAATAAAAATGTCTTACCTAAACATTTATCAGTAGACCAAAACTTTCCGACATTTCAGACTTTCATCTATTCTGCAGCATATACGGCAGCTATTTGTAACGGCACAAAAATCCATGAAGTTAATAGCAATAGTAAAACTAGTACCCATAATAATAAAAGAACGCCAAAATGGCAACGGCGATTAGAGAATAAGATAAAGAAATTCAGATTTTATATCGGACACTTAACTCAATTCACGAAGGGCATTATTGAAGGGCATATGTTCTCTGCAGCTCTTACCATCTGTATGCTGATGATCTTCAGCTGTACGTACAGACTGACGTGAAGGGGTTTGATGAGGCTATTTTCCAGTTGAATGATGATCTCAAACGCTTACTTGACTGGTCTATCAGCTTCGGGATATCGGTAAATCCAACTAAGTGTCAGGCAATTGTGGTAGGCACCCCGCGGCAGCTGGGTAGCCTTGGGACTGATTGGCCGGTGTTAACCTATAACGGCACTGTTATACCTTACAGTCCTCACGTCAAGAACCTTGGCCTGTTTATGGACAATACTCTGAGTTGGGATAAGCACATTATTGAAACGAGCAGAAAAGTCATTGCGTCCTTACGTACGTCCTCCTTATATAAATTCAAAAACTTTCTTCCTCTCGGCACTAAAATTATCTTAGTACAAGCACTCCTTATGCCCCTCATTGACTATGCAGACGTTTGCACTTCTAATCTGTCCCAAGGTCTCCTTGATAAACTTGAACGTCTGGTAAACAGTTGCATTAGGTTTATCTATGGTGTACGAAAATACGACCACATTTCTCCCTTTCGTTCTCAATTAAAATGGCTTAAAATTCGTCACCGTAGGAATTCTCGAACGCTCTGTTTACTTTTTAATATTCTTAGTAATCCCAATTCCCCTAGATATCTGAAATGTAATTTTAAGTATAGGCGCGAGTGCAGCACGCGCAACCAGCGCTCGCATAGCCTTTTGCTGCTTCATACTCCTCTTCATACGTCTTCCCATATGTCGAATTCTTTCACATTAGCTGCCATTAGGCTATGGAACTCGCTGCCTAATAAAATAAAATTGTCAACCAGTAGGTTTTCCTTCAAAAGAGCAATCCATAACTTCTTCATAGATAAACCTTAACTCATTTAACCAAACCTCTCTCCTTTCAAGGCAATATTTTAAGATTTAGGTACGATATTTAGTGTATGTATCTTTAAATTTATGTATTATGATTATGTATGTGTAATATGTATAATTTTGGTATAAGTATGTTTTTTGTATTAATAGTATATTTTATTTCCGGTTTTATGAGACACCGCCAACACGATTTCTGCTTCGCCCAGTGGTTGACTGGTAGAGAATGCCATTAGGCATTAAGTCCGCCAATTGTACTTTTTCTTTGTGCAATAAAGAATAAATGAATAAATAAATAAATAAAGGGCAATAGAAACCCGGCCTTAATCAGAACTGTAGATGAAATAAAAAGTAAATTCCAGGTCCACGCAACCCACGAAGCACGAAATACTGAATTAGCACACTTCTTGGACACGCTGAAACAAAAATTTAATGTAGCTTCCAACCGCCTTAAAAGATACCTAACATGTACCAACCGAAAAATGCAAAATTCTAGTTTTAGCAGCAATGAAAGAGGATTTTATAAAAATCTAGTGACTAACACCGCCACAAATAATGAAACACAAAATGAATCTCCAACATCAGAATCATTACATCAGTTCTGGGCTAATATTTGGCAAAACCCAGTAGAACATAAGAAAAATACTGATTGGCTGGAACCGGATAGTGAGGTTACTAATATTTCTGAAATGCAATTTGACCATATTGAAGTAACAACGTTCATAGAAGTCATAAAACGTTTACACAATTGGAAGACCTGATGCAACTGGTACACCAGCCCACCCGGGTACCAGATATTGTCGGTCATACTCCCTCTTTATTGGACCTTCTGCTGACGAGTCACCCAGCCGGGTATAAAGTGTCGGTTGGTGCTCCATTGGGCTCCTCCGATCACTGTCTGGTTGGCGCTACAGTGCCTTGTGCAGCTCCCCCACAACCTGTGGAGGGGACGCGGCGGTTATGGCACTACTCGTCGGCAGATTGGGACGGATTGCGAGAGTATTTTGCCTCCGTCCCTTGGCGGCAGTGCTGCTTTGGAGAAAGGGATGCTTCAGAGAGTGCATCTGCTATCGCTGACGAGATCAGTACCGGAATGGAATACTACATTCCTTTTACTGATGTCGTCAGTGCTAGCAAAACTGGTCCCTGGTTCAATCGCGAGTGTGCCGCAGCTGTTGAACAAAAACAGGCGGCGTACCGTGCTTGGTCTAGGGCCCAGGCACTCAATGATCATTCAAACCTTGCCTCCCTGAAAGCAGCCTTTAATAAAGCCACCAAGGCCACGAAGAGGGCTTACATTAGAGCAGACGCCCAGCGAATTGCACGTGTTGGCCAAGAACTCATCACGCACCCTACGGGTAGCCGCTCCTACTGGCGACTGGCTAAACACGTGCAATCTAACTTCTGCGTGCCTTCGCTGCCCCCACTGAGATTCCCTGATGGATCGTTGGCTCATCAGCCGCAAGAGAAAGCCGATTTACTGGCTAACCTCTTTGCCGCAAACTCTTGCATCGATGACTGCGGTGCTGCGCCGCCTGATATTCCACATTGCGGCTCCACAATGCCTGATATTCGTATCAGGCAGTGTGATGTTCGTGCCGAACTGCAGTCACTCGATGTCAGGAAAGCCAGCGGCCCTGATGGAATTCCAGCTGTGGTGCTGAAGAAATGTGCAGCGGAGTTGTCTCCAGTGTTCACTAGCCTTTATCGCCTCTCCTACAATTCGGGTCTTGTGCCGCTGTCTTGGAGGGAGGCGAACGTTCAACCAGTTCCCAAAAAAGGGGACCAGTCTGACCCTGCCAATTACCGTCCAATAGCCGTAACCTCAGTTTTGGCTAAAGTGTTTGAGCGGATCATAAACACGCAGCTCATCCGCTACCTAGAGGATCACTCTCTCATTCACGACCGTCAGTACGGCTTCCGACCAAAACGGTCTACGGGTGATCTTCTAGCGTACGTAACACAAATCTGGGGGGAGGCTTTGGACAAGCATGGGGAATCTTTGGCCGTCAGCCTTGACATTGCCAAAGCTTTCGACCGTGTATGGCATCGTTCGCTTCTTTCCAAGCTTCCGGCATATGGTCTGCCACCTCGCCTATGCGACTGGGTCGCCGGATTTCTGGAGGGACGTAGAATTCGTGTCCTTTGCGATGGTCAAAAATCACGCTTTCTCCAGATTTATGCCGGAGTGCCGCAGGGCTCCGTCTTGTCGCCGACGTTGTTTCTTCTGCATATCAATGACATGTTATCTCTTGGTAATATTCATTGCTATGCGGATGATAGCACGGTCCACGGGCGATATTTCGAGCGCCCTGGGGCAAAGCAGACTGACATCGAGGAGAAGAGGCGAAGTCTTGTTGTTGAGCTTGACGGAGTGTTGGACCGCATTTCAGAATGGGGTGCATGCAATCTTGTCGAGTTCAATGCCAAGAAAACGCAGGTGTGTGCATTCACAGCAAAGGCGTCGCCTTTCCTTTCCCATCCCACTCTTCTGAGCACCCCACTACCGATTAAGGATAGCCTAAACATCCTTGGCATGGATGTTCGTAGCAACCTAAACCAGCGGGACTACATTGAGAGCGTCATTAGAACTGCATCCCGTAAACTCGGAGTCCTGAACAGAGTGAGACGATTCTTCACGCCTGAGCAGCTCTGTCTCTTGTATAAGACACAAGTTCGCTCGTGTGTGGAATACTGCTCTCATCTCTGGGACGGTTCCGCTAAGTACCTACTCGAAGCTCTTGACAGGTTGCAGCGGCGTGCTATCCGTATTATTGGAAACCCAGAGGCAACTTTGACCCTTGAGCCTCTCCAATTGCGTAGAGACATTGCCAGGCTAAGTGTTCTCTATCGCTTCTACAATGGGGAATGCTCTGACGAGTTATTCCAGCTTATCCCACCCTCACCTTTCCACTCCCGTATAACGCGTGCTGGACTACGGCGTCACCCACACACAATTCAACATTTGTTGGCCCGAACTAAAAGGTTCGGTGACTCGTTTCTTTGTCGTACCATCCAGACGTGGAACGCTCTTCCAGCACATGTGTTTCCTTCCTCGTATAGTCCCGGGTTCTTCAAGCGGGGCGTGAAAAGGCATTTCTGCAGGCCTTCAAGGTGAGGATGGCCAGCCCAGTGATTCGTTTGAATGACTGGGCTTGTCAACCTCATATCTGGACCTCACGACCGCTTTCCATCAGGTGGAGTGAGGTCATCTTGACGGCCAATATATAAAAAAAAAAAAAAACACCGGGCACCGATAACATACACAACTTTTGGTTTAAAAAGCTAACATGTACTTACCCATATTTGCACAACCACATCAACCAGTTTATCCAAAATCCTGATTTAATGCCGAAATATGTAACAGCAGGAATAACCTATATGATTCCAAAGGACCAGAATACAAAAGATCCAGCAAAGTACCGCCCAATTACCTGCCTACAAACTATGTATAAAATTCTCACAGCTAGCATATCTGAAACCATTCAGAAACACCTAACTAACAATAGCATCCTGGCCGACGAACAAAAAGGCTGTAGAAAGTTAAGCCAAGGATGCAAGGAGCAATTAACGTTAGATGCTATAGCCATTAAAGAAGCACTAAGGAAAAGAAGGAGTATGCACACCATGTTTATAGATTACCGCAAAGCTTTTGATTCCGTTCCACATAGTTGGCTTATACACGTCCTACACATTTACAAAATACATCCCGTAATAATCTCGTTCCTCAACACCACAATGCAAAACTGGAAAACTGTGCTTAAAATAAAACAAAACAAATGTGCATCTCTGACTACTGAACCGATCTGCATTCAAAGAGGCATATTTCAGGGAGATGCTCTAAGCCCTATGTGGTTCTGCTTGGCACTCAATCCTTTGTCAAAGCTGTTGAATAAATCGCAAGCTGGATACAAACTTAACCAAAACAGTGAAGATCATCATGTATTATCACATCTAATGTATATGGATGATATCAAACTTTATGCATCAAACAAGGAAAATTTATTCAAACTGCCCGATTTAACTTTTTGAAATTTGGAGTAGATAACTGCAAAATTAACTCTGTTGAAAAGGGTAAATTACAGAACGATAGCTACATACTTAAAACAGGAGACGTAATAACACCGATGGACGAGCACTCCACATATAAGTATTTAGGATTCAATCAGTGCAAACATATACACCATAAACACGCAAAGGCAGAACTGAAGTTAAAGTTTAAACACCGACTAAAGCAGATCTTGAGGACACATCTCAATTCAAAAAACCTTATTAAAGCCATCAACACCTACACCATCCCAATATTGACTTATTCGTTTGGCATAATCTCATGGTCTCAGGGAGATTTAGTGGCACTACAACGCATTGTAAATACCCAGATGACACAACACAGAAAACACCATCCGAAGTCGTGTATACAGCGACTTACTCTCCCAAGAAGTGAAGGCGGAAGAGGACTCATCGACATCACAAACTTGCACAATAGGCAAATCACAACACTGAGACAATACTTCCACAATAAAGCAGAAATATCACCCATACACAAGTGTGCCACTGAGACCGACAAAAAACTTACACCACTTAACCTTTACAACATAAACGCCCAGATTAACGAAAGAATCAACGCAAACACCAATGAAATAAAAATAAAATCTCTTCACGGTAGGCATAAAGCTGATCTCAACCAAACTCACGTTGACAAAGATGCGTCAAACGAATGGCTGAGAAGAGGCGAGCTGTTCCCCGAAACCGATGGATTTATGTTGGCCATACAAGACCAGGTAATAGCTACGCGGAATTATAGAAAGCATATTACCAAAGAACTGCAAAATGACAACTGCAGGCACTGCAACAGTGCACCAGAGACAATCCAGCACATCACTGGAGGCTGTAAGACTTTGGTGCAAAACGACTACAAACATCGTCACGATCAGGTTGCTTCTATTATTAATCAGCACATAGCACACAAACACAAATTCATCACAAAAAAACACCACTTCAAATACACACCGTCAACAATTTTTGAAAACAATCAACTCAAACTATACTGGGACAGAACACTAATAACAGACCGCACAGTACACTACAACAGACCAGACATTACTTTCCATGACAAAAATAATAAAACCATATATTTGATAGATATTGCAGTCCCCAACACGCATAACCTCCAAACTACCATATCTCAGAAAATATCCAAATATCACGACTTGGCTATTCAACTTAAAATCCAGTGGCACGCAGAAACAGTACACATAGTCCCTATCGTGATATCATCCACTGGAGTCATAGCGAAAACTCTTAGTAGGAGCCTAGAAGTCCTGAACATTCCTACTAAAATAACGTATTTACTCCAAAAAGCCGTAATCCTCAACACCTGTCGCATAACCCGAAAATTCTTATCCTCTGGATCAACCACCCTCAACCCTATGACGCTTGACTGAGGTCCGCGTCTTAGGTAGAATACCCGCCTTTTTCTAAGGTTGGAGAAAGAGAAATCTTTACATACATAATAATAACGACCGACTTGGTGTAATGGTTAAGAAGTTGGCTACTACACCAGAGGTCGCGGGTTCGATCCCCGCACAGTACAAACATTTGTGTGCATGAACATGTCTGTTTGTACTGGTCTGGGTGTCTCCTATGTATAATAAGTATGTATTTACAAAAAAAGAAAATGTATTTAAGTATGTTTATCCGTTGTCTAGTATCTCATAACACAAGCTTTAATTAGCTTACTTTGGGGCTAGATGGCGCTGTGTGGAATAATGTCCAGGGATATTTATTATTTTATTATTATAAGTAAATAATAAAACAATGATAATAATTTGTTTATTGCAGTAAAAAAGCAAAGATAGAAACTAGAAAAATTCGACCTGAATTTTATTGATTGTTATAATTTAGACACTTGGAGTTCTATTTGGTTGTATGCGTAAGTGTGGGTGTTGTGCTGGTGTCATTTTGGTGGACATTCACGCGGTGTGCAAGCATCTCTCGGGCTGGGGCGCGGTCGTTCGCCCTGGGAGAATACGCCTTAGTTTTGGGGTGAATTTAGCTGGCCAGCTTTTATTTTAGCTGGGGTATTTAGGACGCCTCTGAAGCGAAGAATTTCCCCACCAGGACAATCGTGAGTGATAAGGATTACGAACTTGTAAGTTTTAGATTTTAAGTTTTATCACTTGGTTTTTTTGTTTTAAATTTAGTTCTTAATTGCCATTAAGGTAAAACCTCTTATTACGGCGGTAACCAAAATCGTTTCCAATTACGGTGGTATTTTTATTTACATGATTTATTCTCATTGAAATTAGTTTAGGTACATGAAAATGGAATTTACTAGTTCAAAGTCTTTTGCTTTATTACATATCTGACATTTGCGAATATAACGTAGACGTACTCTTCAGAATAAGTCAGTCTCTGCCACGGCGGCGATGTGAAAGGACGTTCCTATATAAACGCGGAGTGAATCAGTTAAGTACACTCATATTAATATTATTGAGTTTTTCATAGGAATATACTGTTCAATTTCATCAGTATGTTATTAATATGATAGTTTTATTGTTGTTATAACCATATATTTAGTGCTTTTTCATATTTGTAATAGAATATATTATACCCAAGAAAAACAAAATAAAGCAGTAATAGGAAACGAATGTTAAAGGTCAATCCTAATACGTTGGTATCATCCGTGTTAGGTAAAATAGAGCGTCAGAAGTATTTGCTTATAACTTTCAATATAACAAGTTATTCAATTGTTTAAGAGTTTAGTTGAAATTATGTTTAATTAAACCAACTTAAAACCTTTTTTTGTGGTATGTTTTATCCTCTAGAAATCCTATTTAAAAGTGAAAACTGTGAAGGAACTTCATAGAACCTTTTTCGGACCTAAAATGTATACAGTAATTCGTATTTTAGGGTTCAGGAAAAATTGTTACGTAGGCCTAATGAAAATGAGAAAATAAACTTCTATTTTTATTCTTCGATCGTTCTTTTAATTATTCTGAAACCAAAAACGTATAAAGTAGAAGTAAACGTAAGTAGAGAGAGACTGTGAAAATAAATAGTGCAAAGCCAACGGTTAGTGTTTGACGGGACTATTGTAACTATGGAACCCACGAGGATTAAAAAAAACATGACAGAACTATGCTATTGGAGTTGCTAAATCACTAAGGGTAAAATAAAATATAGACGACGATTTGTTTTTATATTAATAAACTTTAAACTTAAAAGATCCTATAAATGTGACATTTATATTCTGTGATATTTAGTGCCCAGGTTTCATTACCGTAGTTCCCGAACTAATAGGAAAAATAGTTCAGGGCCTAAACATAAAACAAACCAGCAGTATAATGTTACCGTAAGGATCCCCAGTACATTTAATGTTCTGATTCTGACCCTCTGTTTTAGGAGCCGACTACCGCCGTAATTAGATCGAACCTTAGTTATACCTCCGTTATAGGGAAAATGGACCTGAGCACTTGAATATATATTTTTGTGTATTTAATCACATCAGAAACATACAGTGTCAGAAGCATTGTAAAATATAATCTATCTTTTTGTCGAAACAAAATTTTTTCATGCTTTATGTTATTTGTAAATGCTTATTTTCCTTCCTCACTTTCAAATGTTGCCATTTGCCTCTGTAATAGGAGCTTTTACCTTAAATAACACTATCAAAATATGGGCCCAGCACATCGAAATTTCCCAACAATCCCTATGATCAGGTCGATTTTTTCTAGTTTCTATCTTTGTGTACTAAAATTTGTTTAAAGAAATGCTTAAGTTCTTACAAAATTATCATACAGAAGGACCTAATAAGTTCACTAAATCTACAAAAATAGAACAATAGGATGAACCAAGTCATACAAATGCCAAAAAAGAAAAACTTATAGGCATTACACTTATGTAAGTCCGGTATTAAATATATAACTATTATAAGAGTTAACTGATCTCACACTCAGCCGAGAGGTATTCATTGGTAACCCCTTTTTTAAATAATATATATGTAGCTTGGCTTTTGAACCTATCCAGCGGTAACTTACAATTGTCAGAGTAATTTTGCTTTAGTGGTGTACAGTTGTGCAAATGTGCACCCTGCCCTATAAAAGATCCTAAAACTTTTTGTAATCTTAAAAATGCAAGCGCAATTTTATCTTCATTCCTAGTTTATTAAAAAAAAAAAAAAAAATATCTGGGACAATTCACACCAAGATCATTTGACCCCAAACTGAGCAGATCTTGTAATATGGGCGTCAGAGACTGATAAACATACTTAAATATTTCTAAATACATACTTAAATAGATAATTACACCCAGACACACGACAAATATAAATGTTCGTCTCACAAATATTTGTCATGGGTGGGGATCGAACCCACGACCTTTGGCGCTAAAGGCAGGATCGCTGCCATTGCGCCTACAGGCCAGTCAAATTTGGCGGGTATATAGAAATAGAAATAGAAATAGAAAAACATTTATTAACTTTAAGGACATCGTTACATTTATAAAGTAAACACAAAAGAAGTAGGCATTAACAACAAAACATATAGGTAACAGGAAAAAAAAGATCATACCATCAGACAGCGGTGTCCCGATGCCCAAAACGAGAAATGGACCTCACTCAGCATATAGCCTGGGCTTTATGGGCCCAGGCGCTGATTTTCAGTAGGCCCAGACTGAGATGACGCACGGACATTTGTGGCGGACATACGTGTGTGCATATACATATAAGTATCATAAATACTATAGTATAGATAAAAATAAATGGTGAGTGATTCAATATATTGTGTAGTGTAATAATTGTAATACAATACATAGACAATAGATACGGTACCGAATGTGTAGTGTGACTGTGTGTGTAGCGTAATGCGCATGCGTCACTGTGGGATTTAGTCCAACCCTTTCCAGGGAGTTATCTCTCCTTAGTTTCTAGCCTTCTTGGATAAATGTCATGTTAGTAAATTGACCACAGATGAAGTTAATGCTTATAATTATACATTGTTGGCCAGCCCTGGTGATACAACCTCCGCGGAGGGACCTTGACATCTGAATATAAGAAAATATATATTTAATCTAAAAACCAAGCCCACCACAAGAAATAAAAATTACACTGCAGTATGTTTTTGAAGTTTTTAGAAATTATGTATTTGCTAAGAAAAAACAATTTTTAATTTATAAACCCTCGACGAGGGTCCTTGTGCCCGCGATTGCGGCAAAGAGTGAGCCCTCGATGAGTCGATGAAGGTCCAAGGCATCGAATGAGTTAACCTAAGTACCTACCTAGGTACACGGGTCAGTATGAATATACCATTAAAAACCCCTGATCCCCCTGACGAGATAGGTATGCCTCCAACAATGCCTTCGGGTGAACCTACTGAAGATCAGAACAGACCTAAATTGAGAAAACATAAAATACCTATGAAGCTACCTAACTCGACAAGTAACTTGAACAAGCGTACCCGGAATGTAGATGATGTTGACTCGTCAACATCACAGCAAACTGTTTATACTCATCCAAGCTTTTTAGAGTCGCGGACATACAGTGAAATTGACAGCGGCCCATTTATTGTTCATTTCATTCGTGTCAAACCTGACCCTGCTGCCAGTACTGCCATTCGACCAATTAAAATTGGTCAAATTTGACGACACGAATAGCGTAGTGCGCTGTAGCACGGTTTCTCGCCTCGATTTCCGTAGTGTCCCGGGTTCGATTTCCTGTCGGGACAATTTAGGAAACGATCTTTTCTAAATTGTCTCGGATCTGGGTGTGCTGGAAGACGCCACTGGCTTATTTCCTTGTGTGATACCTCGTAACACAGGGATATTAATCCCTACTTCGAGACCATTACAAGAGGTGTTTTAAAAAAAAATGTTACAGAAAAATAATGTGAATGGCATTGTGAGGGATGGAGTGAAAAGCGTTGGTAGAAATAGAATCGCAATAGAGTTTCAGTCAGCTTCAGATGCTAATAATTTTATCCTGTCTGACTTCTTGACCTCCAAAAAATACAAAGCATCCATTCCCACCACGACATCACCCGTATGGGCCTAGTCCGAGGTGTTCCAGTTGACTGGACCCTAGATGAGTTCATAGAATCTTTGGATATTCCTGATGGCTTCGGCAAGGTATTAAAAGCTAGGAGACTTAAGCGCAAAACGATTTTTTAGTTTGTGAAAGAATTTAAATGAATTTGTGACTTTTTATTAAAACACGCAAAACTGAGCAAAGCAAAGACTATTTATTTTCACCATTAGAGGCAGACAGACAGAGAAAAGTAGCACACATAATAAATGATAGGTGACGTATTAACTTCAGTGTTGCAATTAGTCAATTTAACATCCTCTTCTTAATTGCAAACCCATGGCCACAGAACAGTCTTCAGTCTTCTTTTGAGAAACTGATTTTGTAAGTATGTCGGCAACCATATCTTGAATCCCAACATAGCCGAGTTCAATTTCCTTTTCAGCAACTCTCTCTCGAAGAAAGTGATATCTTATATCAATATGTTTGCTGCGAGCACAGTAAGAATCAATACCTGCAAATTTGATTGCACTTTGATTATCACAATAAATAATAGTTGGCGCAACTGAAACCCTCCAATGTAGTTCTGACTCTAAGTGCCTGAGCCACATAGCCTCTTGTGTGGCAGTAGCTAGTGCCATATATTCTGCCTCCATAGTTGATAGTGCAACTGTGTTCTGACGTTTAGAACACCATGAGACCGAAGCACCCTGAAACAGAAATGAACAGAATGAATTTCCAGAACGTGGAACGATAAATTAAATTTTGAAAGGACAGGTACAGAATACTATTGATGGCCAGTAAGTTAAACTATGAAGTTCCAGCCATCGTGGAGGTTCTAACGACCATGAGACTGAAACAAAACGGCATCGTTACAAAACCGGGGTGGCCGGCGCAAAAAAAATCTTTAAGGATTTTTTTTGTAAAAGTAACAATAAGGCAATGTTAACGATGTCGTTTTTACATTTAAATAAATTTGGATGATGGTAGGTAGTTACAAACAAGTCACTTTCTTAAAGTAAATACAATATAAGTAATAACATTAAATAATTTAATGGAAGTGCATGATACAATGGTTAATGGAAATGGTATGAATGGTTTTTACAGTGAGAAATTTACACTAGGTTGGTTTCAGTTCCATACAATATTCCATACAATAATAACATCCGTCGTATCTAACAAAGTCTTAATTCTATAAGTTTTGAATTAAGGCAACAGTTAAGAAGAGAAATCTTTTCTATTTCAAAAGTTACCAACCTCTCCTAAACTTTAGACTTTAGACTCTAAAATGTCATGTACTCTGCATTTCAGTCATGTAATTCAAAAGTGTGAAAGAAATATTAATGTCATTAGGTCCCTTTCTGGTGTCTGGTGGGGTTACCATCCGTATAGTCAAAAACTTTTTTATAATGCTCTTATCCGCAACCATGTTGATCATGCTTCATTTGTCCTTGAGCCCTGTAGCAATGAGACGATAAATTAGAAAAAGTCCAGATGAAAGCCCTCCGAATCCTTCTAGCTGCTATGAAATCTTCACTCACAAACGCGCTACAGGTAGAAGCAGTAGAACCCTCCCTAGAACTCCAACACCAATATTTATTCGATAGATTTATTTTCAAAAAGAGCCAAATGGCACTTCTTTACCGACTTCAGTCCCTGTCTGAAATAATATGTGACCCTGCAAGCAAATACTGGACTCACAAGGGTCCACCCAGAATTATTAAAAGCCAAATAAAACTGGCTTCCTTGTCTTACCCAATGTTACAGTTTGAGGTAAACCCGCTCTTTGAAACTGACTTTGATGCTTTAATCTTCAAACCCAACATCATCTGAAGTCTTGGTATTACCAAGAATGCCCCCAGGCTGCATTTAAGTTTCGAGAGGAGCTAGGTAGAGACTGACAGGGGTGGATCCATATCTACACAGATGCCTCTAAGTTCACAGAAAATGGTTCTGTAGGTAGCGCAATCTGGATCCCAAAGTTCCAAGTCCTATTGAACTCTGAGTCTCCTGCAGAGACCTCTAAAATTGCAATAGCTTCTCCAGTAAATATTTACTGGAGAAGCAAGTGCAATTTTAGAAGGACTTCTTTCTATTTTTTCCCATAAACTAAACCGTTCAGTAATTTTCTCCGATTCAGAGAGCTCATTACAGGCCATTATTAGTTACCCCTTTAAGAGTAAATTTATGTCCTCTGTGATTCTGAAAATCAAAAACTACCTTTTCCAATGCCATCAGCAAAATCTGGAGGTAGCTTTGGCTTGGATACCAGGCCACAGTGGAATTACTGGTAACGAGCAAGTGGACATTTGGGCTAGAGAGGCTATGGCTAATGGTGGTAAATGCCTCCCCTTTTTATTCCCAGTGTCTCCCTATAAATCTGTGTTATTATTGTGCTGTCTTTGTGACGTCTCTGTGTTCTTTTTTTTAGATGGTGCTGGTAAAGAACTCAAATATCATTGAGCATAGACACAGAGGTCAGTCAGAACTCGCAATTTTATTATAACCGGCCAACCGCTTCTGTGTCTCTTTGAACATTAGATTTGACGAAAGAAACAAAAACAATGTCTCACTGGCCAATCAATTTAAAAGATTTTCTCTTTTGACTCTACTTGACATTGGCGAAATCATTCTGCTAGAAAAGCAATATTTGTTGAGGACACAAAAAAATAACTCTGGATGGACCTGTGGTGTCATTTTTTATTAGCAGCCAGCAATAATTTTAGTACTGTTTTATAGCGCCCTAATAAAGAAATAGATCTAAGTGGTCAGAATAGTTCTAAGTGATATTATATTGTATATTGACGACCGACTTGGTGTAATGGTTAAGAAGTTGGCTACTACACCAGAGGTCGCGGGTTTGATCCCCGCACAGTACAAACATTTGTGTGCATGAACATGTCTGTTTGTACTGGTCTGGGTGTCTCCTATGTATAATAAGTATGTATTTACAAAAGAAAATGTATTTAAGTATGTTTATCCGTTGGCTAGTATCCCATAACACAAGCTTTAAGTAGCTTACTTTGGGGCTAGATGGCGCTGTGTGGAATAATGTCCAGGGATATTTATTATATCGGAGCCGAGATATAATTTCTTAAAGTATGATATTTTTCCTTAATTTCACTAATATAATAGTTCTGAAATACTATATACTAGTTACTTCATGGAGCTAATCTCACCTAACAGCTGTTAAAAAGGATGCTGAAATAGGAGAGGAAGGTTTTTCTTCACAAGATGTACCGGTTGAGTATATTTTTCCAATAAAAGTACATCCAGCAATACTTCAAGTTAGACATCCATAGTTGTAATGTGGTCTAATATAGCAGTAAATGTTTTAAGTAATTGGCATTGAGAAGTAGAACACAAGCTACCACGAAAAACGACCTTAAACGTCAGTGACATCAAACAGACATTTTCTAATAGTAAATATGTAAATAGGAGATATTGGTTCCTAACCGTCGACATTAAGACAATTACATGGAAAAAACACCTGAAAATTTATACTTCACCATACTTTCATTCATACTTTCACCTTTTTACCCACAATACAAGAACAATTGGAGGCCTAATATTGAACCAGGCCTATGAAAACTAGCCTTCTTAAATCCTAATTTCGTCGCATGTTTATAAGGATTATAAAAAATAACACTTTTTCACCTTTTCCTTGGTATGTATCAAGTACAATTAATTAGTTATTTAAAAATACAATACCTAATATTATCTCACCTCCGATAAACTTGAGCTAGATGTGCTCCGTAAAAAGTTTGTTCCCCTCGATGTTCTTTCATAATGAAAAGGTTTGGTGAGTGGCCGCGATATTTCAAAAATGACGCCAACGTTACCCATACCCCCCTTATAATTTAAAGAACTAAACTAAAATTAGTAATTGTTTTGCTGATGGATTACGCAAATACTGTCGTATTACATTAGATCGAGCGAATGGACCAGACTAGAATCAGGAAAACAAGTGACCTTCTTTCTGTGAGAAAATCGTCAAAACTGTCTCTTCACAACAAGCCTTGTTTGTAGTCACAACAAGCCTTTTAATATGAATCTTTGAAAAACAATGAATACATTTTTATTCTCATTTACAGTTACAACCTGTCTGTGCAAAATTATCAAATTTGGCGGGAATTTGGCAGCATCCTGCTGACTACCAAAATCAAATATCTCCACTATCAGAAATTTGATAGTGAATGGAATCATGTATAAGCTGCAGTATTACTAAAAGGGAGTTCCTGCCATGCGATGCGATGCGATGATGCCAAACTAACAAAGAAGAGTATTGTTTATAGTGTCAAGTAGCCAATTAGGAATTTCAGTGTAGCACGAAAAAAAAGAAAAAAAGGGGAGGAGCTATGGCGTCATTTCTTTTGTATGGGAAAAAATGTTTTTTGCTCTGAAACTTATCGTGTGTGGTATTTAATGAAAGAGCTTGCTGAGCAAATTCCAAAAATGTATAACATTATTACTTTTTAGACACTTGTATTAAATTAAAATTAAAATCCTTTTCAAAACAGACGAAGTTTGGGCTCTTCCAGATATGATATGGTTGAATAATTTTTTACATAAGAAGTAGTCTTCAAATGGAACGTCATATCCTCATAATTATCTAACCTTCAAAAAGGATTTTTGAAAATATTTACACTAAGTATTTTTTTATAATTTTTCTATTTATTTTTTAAACGGGCGTGTTAACAAGCTGGGAATTGTGGGGAAAAGCTGACAAACTTGAGCAGACCCTAACGCCACCCAAGAACTGGGGATGTAACAAAGATGTGACAAAGTGCTAAAATTTGGGATCCATTATAGATACCTACTGGAAAGTTTGTATTAAATTTATCGTCCTCAGTGTTTGAACTAACCTAGTATTAAACTTTTTATACATGTTCCAACAAATCGTAATTTTATCGCATTTTGTAAACATATAAAAAGATACTAAATGTAAATATTTTCAATAATCCTCCTTGGAGGCTAGAAATGAGGATACTACATACCATTTGAAGCCTATTTTACAAAAAACATTCAACCGTATTGGAAGAGCCCAAACTTGGTCTGTTTTGAAAATGATTTTCATTTTAATTTAAAACTCGTACAAGTGACTAAAAGGTAGTGATAGGATATATTTTTAGAATTGGCTCCGTAAGCCCTTTCATTAGATACAAAACACGATATGTTTCAGAGCAGAAAAAAAGATTTCCCATACAAAAAAAAGGTGTCGCCATAACTCCTCCCCATTCCTATATGTTTTCTGTGCTACGGGTCACAATTAATTCGTATGGCCTAAAGATCCATCGTTCCGATGTTCATGCCTTTAACACCATTTGCAGGTTTTGACTGAATTTCGGGGTGTTCCGCTAGAGCACTATACATTGCACAATCTGAGATTATTGTTATGATTTGTTGTACAATTAAGTAAATTAATCTCATCTTAACCCCGGGTAAATTCACAACGACAAATTATGAGCGACTTATTTATGGTTCTGGTCGACGAATTCAATCCTTGTCGCCTATAAGTATAATCAATAGGTAACATTGCATAACTAGTATCTACATACATACGAGTATTATATAGGTAAGAGGTGCAAATAGAGAGAAATAGAAATGTTGTGTTTTAATTAATGATTACTATTTTTTATCATTTGACACATTCAAGTAATAAACAATTTCTAGAAAAATCCATATTTTCAATACTTAAGTAAACATTGTTTTGTTATACCTACTGTATGTGCAGAACAACAATGTCTTAATCAACGTGTAATTGTTACATATTGTTCCAAATCGCAAGGCAACATCTTATTGTCTTTAATAAAGACCTTTTCATAATTAATTGTATCAATATTTGAATTATTTTGTTTACGCTGAATACTTTACGTCAATAGATCGAAGAAAATCTGGTATAAAAAGACCCGAGATTGTCGAATAATCATCAGTTCGGTTCCGAACTCTCAACAAGATGAGAGTAACAACCTTCGTGATCCTGTGCTGTGCTCTGCAGGTAAGTCAAACAATATTTTTTCTATCTACACTACTATTCTTACTTAATTGAAACTAATATTTGAATTTAAAAACAAAATGGCCTAAAATTTAGTACAGTTTTTCCGAATCGTTGTGCACCTATTAAAGCAGTGTGCCGCATCTGAACACAATATGTAGCAAACATTTGCATCTGCAAGTAAGGTTTCAAAGCGGCCGTATGACATATTTGGAAGTTGCACAGAGTAGTAATACAATATTGCCTCTTTCAACTTCTACTGAGTAGAAAAACATACATTAAGTACAGTCATTCGGTAGTCTTTGAAAGTCTTAACACTTAGTCACAATCATGGATCTTCTTGTATTTTAACGCAAAGATTTAATCCAACATCCACAGTATGTCGCTGCAGATGCTATCATTGACAGCATTACAGGCTGGGAAAAAGAATTCCGTGAAACAAATGAAACCACTACCGACGAATTCTCATACGATCAAAAAGGAAATGTAATCGAAAAATCAACAACTCGCAAGAAGTTCGAAAGAGACTCGGTGCCATCACAGAATATATCTGGGGAAGAAAAAATTGTAAGGACCTTCGTCATAGAGACTGACGCGTACGGTCATGAGACTATTTATGAGGAGGACGTTGTGATCAAAAAGGTGCCTGGTGCACACGGTCATGGCTCTGCTTCAGCAGCGTCTGCGGCTAGTGCAGCCAGCAATGCGGCAGCCTATGCGGCTGGTTCTGCTACTGCCTCATCCAGACCACAAGGACCAGCCATACAATACGGGCCACAAGGACCAGGATCGGCTGCCGCTGCCTCTTCTGCTGCCTCAGCTGGACCACAAGGACCAGCTGGACCATATGGACCAGCGGGACCATACGGCCCATATGGACCACAAGGACCAGGCTCATCTGCTGCTGCCTCAGCTGCTGCAGCTTCAGGACCAGAAGGACCATACGGCCCATACGGACCACAAGGACCAGCCGGACCACATGGCCCAGCGGGACCACAAGTGATCGTCATCGAGGAACAAGGATCTGGATCAGCTGCTGCTGCTTCTTCAGCTGCCTCATCCGGACCACAAGGACCAGCCGGACCATATGGACCATATGGACCATACGGACCAGGGTCATCTGCCGCTGCATCCGCTGCTGCCTCATCAGGACCAACTGGACCAGAAGTAATCATCATTGAAGAACATGGCTCAGGATCAGCTGCTGCTGCTTCTTCTGCTGCCTCATCTGGACCACAAGGACCAGTCGGACCATACGGCCCATACGGACCACAAGGACCAGGATCATCTGCTGCTGCCTCAGCTGCCGCTGCTTCAGGACCAGAAGGACCATACGGCCCATATGGACCACAAGGACCAGGATCATCTGCTGCTGCCTCAGCTGCCGCTGCTTCAGGACCAGGAGGACCATACGGCCCATACGGACCACAAGGACCAGGATCATCTGCTGCTGCCTCAGCTGCCGCTGCTTCAGGACCAGAAGGACCATACGGCCCATACGGACCACAAGGACCAGCCGGACCATACGGCCCATACGGACCACAAGGACCAGGATCATCTGCTGCTGCCTCAGCTGCCGCTGCTTCAGGACCAGAAGGACCATACGGCCCATACGGACCACAAGGACCAGGATCATCTGCTGCTGCCTCAGCTGCCGCTGCTTCAGGACCAGGAGGACCATACGGCCCATACGGACCACAAGGACCAGGATCATCTGCTGCTGCCTCAGCTGCCGCTGCTTCAGGACCAGAAGGACCATACGGCCCATACGGACCACAAGGACCAGCCGGACCATACGGACCTTACGGACCACAAGGACCAGGATCATCTGCTGCTGCCTCGGCTGCCGCTGCCTCAGGACCAGAAGGACCAAACGGCCCATACGGACCAGAAGGACCAGGATCATCTGCTGCTGCCTCAGCTGCTGCTGCTTCAGGAACAGAAGGACCATACGGCCCATACGGACCACGAGGACCAGCCGGACCACAAGGACCAGCTGGACCACAAGTCATCGTCATCGAGGAACACGGATCTGGATCAGCTGCTGCTGCTTCTTCTGCTGCCTCATCCGGACCACAAGGACCAGCCGGACCATATGGACCATATGGACCATACGGACCAGGGTCATCTGCCGCTGCATCCGCTGCTGCCTCATCAGGACCAGCTGGACCAGAAGTAATCATCATCGAAGAACATGGCTCAGGATCAGCTGCTGCTGCTTCTTCTGCTGCCTCATCTGGACCACAAGGACCAGCCGGACCATACGGCCCATACGGACCACAAGGACCAGCCGGACCATACGGACCTTACGGACCACAAGGACCAGGATCATCTGCTGCTGCCTCAGCTGCCGCTGCTTCAGGACCAGAAGGACCATACGGCCCATACGGACCACAAGGACCAGGATCATCTGCTGCTGCCTCGGCTGCCGCTGCTTCAGGACCAGGAGGACCAAATGGCCCATACGGACCACAAGGACCAGGATCATCTGCTGCTGCCTCGGCTGCCGCTGCTTCAGGACCAGGAGGACCAAATGGCCCATACGGACCACAAGGACCAGGATCATCTGCTGCTGCATCAGCTGCCGCTGCTTCAGGACCAGAAGGACCATACGGCCCATACGGACCACAAGGAACAGGATCATCTGCTGCTGCCTCAGCTGCCGCTGCTTCAGGACCAGAAGGACCATACGGCCCATACGGACCACAAGGAACAGGATCATCTGCTGCTGCCTCAGCTGCCGCTGCTTCAGGACCAGAAGGACCATACGGCCCATACGGACCACAAGGACCAGCCGGACCATACGGACCTTACGGACCACAAGGACCAGGATCATCTGCTGCTGCCTCAGCTGCCGCTGCTTCAGGACCAGAAGGACCATACGGCCCATACGGACCACAAGGACCAGGATCATCTGCTGCTGCCTCAGCTGCCGCTGCTTCAGGACCAGAAGGACCATACGGCCCATACGGACCCCAAGGACCAGCCGGACCACAAGGACCAGCCGGACCATACGGACCTTACGGACCACAAGGACCAGGATCATCTGCTGCTGCCTCAGCTGCCGCTGCTTCAGGACCAGAAGGACCATACGGCCCATACGGACCACAAGGACCAGCTGGACCACAAGTCATCGTCATCGAGGAACACGGATCCGGATCAGCTGCTGCTGCTTCTTCTGCTGCCTCATCCGGACCACAAGGACCAGCCGGACCATATGGACCATATGGACCATACGGACCAGGGTCATCTGCCGCTGCATCCGCTGCTGCCTCATCAGGACCAGCTGGACCAGAAGTAATCATCATCGAAGAACATGGCTCAGGATCAGCTGCTGCTGCTTCTTCTGCTGCCTCATCTGGACCACAAGGACCAGCCGGACCATACGGCCCATACGGACCACAAGGACCAGCCGGACCATACGGACCTTACGGACCACAAGGACCAGGATCATCTGCTGCTGCCTCAGCTGCCGCTGCTTCAGGACCAGAAGGACCATACGGTCCATACGGACCACAAGGACCAGGATCATCTGCTGCTGCCTCAGCTGCCGCTGCTTCAGGACCAGAAGGACCATACGGCCCATACGGACCACAAGGACCAGCCGGACCATATGGCCCATACGGACCACAAGGACCAGGATCATCTGCTGCTGCCTCAGCTGCCGCTGCTTCAGGACCAGAAGGACCATACGGCCCATACGGACCACAAGGACCAGCCGGACCATACGGCCCATACGGACCACAAGGACCAGGATCATCTGCTGCTGCCTCAGCTGCCGCTGCTTCAGGACCAGAAGGACCATACGGCCCATACGGACCACAAGGACCAGGATCATCTGCTGCTGCCTCAGCTGCCGCTGCTTCAGGACCAGAAGGACCATACGGCCCATACGGACCACAAGGACCAGCCGGACCATACGGACCTTACGGACCACAAGGACCAGGATCATCTGCTGCTGCCTCGGCTGCCGCTGCCTCAGGACCAGAAGGACCAAACGGCCCATACGGACCAGAAGGACCAGGATCATCTGCTGCTGCCTCAGCTGCTGCTGCTTCAGGACCAGAAGGACCATACGGCCCATACGGACCACGAGGACCAGCCGGACCACAAGGACCAGCTGGACCACAAGTCATCGTCATCGAGGAACACGGATCTGGATCAGCTGCTGCTGCTTCTTCTGCTGCCTCATCCGGACCACAAGGACCAGCCGGACCATATGGACCATATGGACCATACGGACCAGGGTCATCTGCCGCTGCATCCGCTGCTGCCTCATCAGGACCAGCTGGACCAGAAGTAATCATCATCGAAGAACATGGCTCAGGATCAGCTGCTGCTGCTTCTTCTGCTGCCTCATCTGGACCACAAGGACCAGCCGGACCATACGGCCCATACGGACCACAAGGACCAGCCGGACCATACGGACCTTACGGACCACAAGGACCAGGATCATCTGCTGCTGCCTCAGCTGCCGCTGCTTCAGGACCAGAAGGACCATACGGCCCATACGGACCACAAGGACCAGGATCATCTGCTGCTGCCTCGGCTGCCGCTGCTTCAGGACCAGGAGGACCAAATGGCCCATACGGACCACAAGGACCAGGATCATCTGCTGCTGCATCAGCTGCCGCTGCTTCAGGACCAGAAGGGCCATACGGCCCATACGGACCACAAGGACCAGCCGGACCATACGGACCTTACGGACCACAAGGACCAGGATCATCTGCTGCTGCCTCGGCTGCCGCTGCCTCAGGACCAGGAGGACCAAACGGCCCATACGGACCACAAGGACCAGGATCATCTGCTGCTGCCTCGGCTGCCGCTGCTTCAGGACCAGGAGGACCAAATGGCCCATACGGACCACAAGGACCAGGATCATCTGCTGCTGCCTCAGCTGCCGCTGCTTCAGGACCAGAAGGACCATACGGCCCATACGGACCACAAGGACCAGCCGGACCATACGGACCTTACGGACCACAAGGACCAGGATCATCTGCTGCTGCCTCAGCTGCCGCTGCTTCAGGACCAGAAGGACCATACGGCCCATACGGACCACAAGGACCAGGATCATCTGCTGCTGCCTCAGCTGCCGCTGCTTCAGGACCAGAAGGACCATACGGCCCATACGGACCCCAAGGACCAGCCGGACCACAAGGACCAGCCGGACCATACGGACCTTACGGACCACAAGGACCAGGATCATCTGCTGCTGCCTCAGCTGCCGCTGCTTCAGGACCAGAAGGACCATACGGCCCATACGGACCACAAGGACCAGCTGGACCACAAGTCATCGTCATCGAGGAACACGGATCCGGATCAGCTGCTGCTGCTTCTTCTGCTGCCTCATCCGGACCACAAGGACCAGCCGGACCATATGGACCATATGGACCATACGGACCAGGGTCATCTGCCGCTGCATCCGCTGCTGCCTCATCAGGACCAGCTGGACCAGAAGTAATCATCATCGAAGAACATGGCTCAGGATCAGCTGCTGCTGCTTCTTCTGCTGCCTCATCTGGACCACAAGGACCAGCCGGACCATACGGCCCATACGGACCACAAGGACCAGCCGGACCATACGGACCTTACGGACCACAAGGACCAGGATCATCTGCTGCTGCCTCAGCTGCCGCTGCTTCAGGACCAGAAGGACCATACGGTCCATACGGACCACAAGGACCAGGATCATCTGCTGCTGCCTCGGCTGCCGCTGCTTCAGGACCAGGAGGACCAAATGGCCCATACGGACCACAAGGACCAGGATCATCTGCTGCTGCATCAGCTGCCGCTGCTTCAGGACCAGAAGGACCATACGGCCCATACGGACCACAAGGAACAGGATCATCTGCTGCTGCCTCAGCTGCCGCTGCTTCAGGACCAGAAGGACCATACGGCCCATACGGACCACAAGGAACAGGATCATCTGCTGCTGCCTCAGCTGCCGCTGCTTCAGGACCAGAAGGACCATACGGCCCATACGGACCACAAGGACCAGCCGGACCATACGGACCTTACGGACCACAAGGACCAGGATCATCTGCTGCTGCCTCAGCTGCCGCTGCTTCAGGACCAGAAGGACCAAACGGCCCATACGGACCACAAGGACCAGGATCATCTGCTGCTGCCTCAGCTGCCGCTGCTTCAGGACCAGAAGGACCATACGGCCCATACGGACCCCAAGGACCAGCCGGACCACAAGGACCATACGGACCTTACGGACCACAAGGACCAGGATCATCTGCTGCTGCCTCAGCTGCCGCTGCTTCAGGACCAGAAGGACCATACGGCCCATACGGACCACAAGGACCAGCCGGACCACAAGGACCAGCTGGACCACAAGTGATTGTCATCGAGGAACAAGGATCCGGATCAGCTGCTGCTGCTTCTTCTGCTGCCTCATCCGGACCACAAGGACCAGCCGGACCATATGGACCATATGGACCACAAGGACCAGCCGGACCATACGGACCTTACGGACCACAAGGACCAGGATCATCTGCTGCTGCCTCGGCTGCCGCTGCTTCAGGACCAGGCGGACCAAATGGCCCATACGGACCACAAGGACCAGGATCATCTGCTGCTGCCTCAGCTGCCGCTGCTTCAGGACCAGAAGGACCATACGGCCCATACGGACCACAAGGACCAGCCGGACCAAACGGCCCATACGGACCACAAGGACCAGGATCATCTGCTGCTGCCTCGGCTGCCGCTGCTTCAGGAGCAGGAGGACCAAATGGCCCATACGGACCACAAGGACCAGGATCATCTGCTGCTGCCTCAGCTGCCGCTGCTTCAGGACCAGAAGGACCATACGGCCCATACGGACCACAAGGACCAGCCGGACCACAAGGACCAGCTGGACCACAAGTGATTGTCATCGAGGAACAAGGATCCGGATCAGCTGCTGCTGCTTCTTCTGCTGCCTCATCCGGACCACAAGGACCAGCCGGACCATATGGACCATATGGACCACAAGGACCAGCCGGACCATACGGACCTTACGGACCACAAGGACCAGGATCATCTGCTGCTGCCTCAGCTGCCGCTGCTTCAGGACCAGAAGGACCATACGGCCCATACGGACCACAAGGACCAGCCGGACCACAAGGACCAGCTGGACCACAAGTGATTGTCATCGAGGAACAAGGATCCGGATCAGCTGCTGCTGCTTCTTCTGCTGCCTCATCCGGACCACAAGGACCAGCCGGACCATATGGACCATATGGACCACAAGGACCAGCCGGACCATACGGACCTTACGGACCACAAGGACCAGGATCATCTGCTGCTGCCTCGGCTGCCGCTGCTTCAGGACCAGGCGGACCAAATGGCCCATACGGACCACAAGGACCAGGATCATCTGCTGCTGCCTCAGCTGCCGCTGCTTCAGGACCAGAAGGACCATACGGCCCATACGGACCACAAGGACCAGCCGGACCAAACGGCCCATACGGACCACAAGGACCAGGATCATCTGCTGCTGCCTCGGCTGCCGCTGCTTCAGGAGCAGGAGGACCAAATGGCCCATACGGACCACAAGGACCAGGATCATCTGCTGCTGCCTCAGCTGCCGCTGCTTCAGGACCAGAAGGACCATACGGCCCATACGGACCACAAGGACCAGCCGGACCACAAGGACCAGCTGGACCACAAGTGATTGTCATCGAGGAACAAGGATCCGGATCAGCTGCTGCTGCTTCTTCTGCTGCCTCATCCGGACCACAAGGACCAGCCGGACCATATGGACCATATGGACCACAAGGACCAGCCGGACCATACGGACCTTACGGACCACAAGGACCAGGATCATCTGCTGCTGCCTCAGCTGCCGCTGCTTCAGGACCAGAAGGACCATACGGCCCATACGGACCACAAGGACCAGCTGGACCACAAGTCATCGTCATCGAGGAACACGGATCCGGATCAGCTGCTGCTGCTTCTTCTGCTGCCTCATCCGGACCACAAGGACCAGCCGGACCATATGGACCATATGGACCATACGGACCAGGGTCATCTGCCGCTGCATCCGCTGCTGCCTCATCAGGACCAGCTGGACCAGAAGTAATCATCATCGAAGAACATGGCTCAGGATCAGCTGCTGCTGCTTCTTCTGCTGCCTCATCTGGACCACAAGGACCAGCCGGACCATACGGCCCATACGGACCACAAGGACCAGCCGGACCATACGGACCTTACGGACCACAAGGACCAGGATCATCTGCTGCTGCCTCAGCTGCCGCTGCTTCAGGACCAGAAGGACCATACGGTCCATACGGACCACAAGGACCAGGATCATCTGCTGCTGCCTCGGCTGCCGCTGCTTCAGGACCAGGAGGACCAAATGGCCCATACGGACCACAAGGACCAGGATCATCTGCTGCTGCATCAGCTGCCGCTGCTTCAGGACCAGAAGGACCATACGGCCCATACGGACCACAAGGAACAGGATCATCTGCTGCTGCCTCAGCTGCCGCTGCTTCAGGACCAGAAGGACCATACGGCCCATACGGACCACAAGGAACAGGATCATCTGCTGCTGCCTCAGCTGCCGCTGCTTCAGGACCAGAAGGACCATACGGCCCATACGGACCACAAGGACCAGCCGGACCATACGGACCTTACGGACCACAAGGACCAGGATCATCTGCTGCTGCCTCAGCTGCCGCTGCTTCAGGACCAGAAGGACCAAACGGCCCATACGGACCACAAGGACCAGGATCATCTGCTGCTGCCTCAGCTGCCGCTGCTTCAGGACCAGAAGGACCATACGGCCCATACGGACCCCAAGGACCAGCCGGACCACAAGGACCATACGGACCTTACGGACCACAAGGACCAGGATCATCTGCTGCTGCCTCAGCTGCCGCTGCTTCAGGACCAGAAGGACCATACGGCCCATACGGACCACAAGGACCAGCCGGACCACAAGGACCAGCTGGACCACAAGTGATTGTCATCGAGGAACAAGGATCCGGATCAGCTGCTGCTGCTTCTTCTGCTGCCTCATCCGGACCACAAGGACCAGCCGGACCATATGGACCATATGGACCACAAGGACCAGCCGGACCATACGGACCTTACGGACCACAAGGACCAGGATCATCTGCTGCTGCCTCGGCTGCCGCTGCTTCAGGACCAGGCGGACCAAATGGCCCATACGGACCACAAGGACCAGGATCATCTGCTGCTGCCTCAGCTGCCGCTGCTTCAGGACCAGAAGGACCATACGGCCCATACGGACCACAAGGACCAGCCGGACCAAACGGCCCATACGGACCACAAGGACCAGGATCATCTGCTGCTGCCTCGGCTGCCGCTGCTTCAGGAGCAGGAGGACCAAATGGCCCATACGGACCACAAGGACCAGGATCATCTGCTGCTGCCTCAGCTGCCGCTGCTTCAGGACCAGAAGGACCATACGGCCCATACGGACCACAAGGACCAGCCGGACCACAAGGACCAGCTGGACCACAAGTGATTGTCATCGAGGAACAAGGATCCGGATCAGCTGCTGCTGCTTCTTCTGCTGCCTCATCCGGACCACAAGGACCAGCCGGACCATATGGACCATATGGACCACAAGGACCAGCCGGACCATACGGACCTTACGGACCACAAGGACCAGGATCATCTGCTGCTGCCTCAGCTGCCGCTGCTTCAGGACCAGAAGGACCATACGGCCCATACGGACCACAAGGACCAGCCGGACCATACGGACCTTACGGACCACAAGGACCAGGATCATCTGCTGCTGCCTCAGCTGCCGCTGCTTCAGGACCAGAAGGACCATACGGTCCATACGGACCACAAGGACCAGGATCATCTGCTGCTGCCTCGGCTGCCGCTGCTTCAGGACCAGGAGGACCATACGGCCCATACGGACCACAAGGACCAGGATCATCTGCTGCTGCCTCAGCTGCCGCTGCTTCAGGACCAGAAGGACCATACGGCCCATACGGACCACAAGGACCAGCCGGACCACAAGGACCAGCTGGACCACAAGTGATTGTCATCGAGGAACAAGGATCCGGATCAGCTGCTGCTGCTTCTTCTGCTGCCTCATCCGGACCACAAGGACCAGCTGGACCATATGGACCATATGGACCATACGGACCAGGGTCATCTGCTGCTGCCTCAGCTGCCGCTGCTTCAGGACCAGAAGGACCATACGGCCCATACGGACCACAAGGACCAGCCGGACCACAAGGACCAGCTGGACCACAAGTGATTGTCATCGAGGAACAAGGATCCGGATCAGCTGCTGCTGCTTCTTCTGCTGCCTCATCCGGACCACAAGGACCAGCCGGACCATATGGACCATATGGACCACAAGGACCAGCCGGACCATACGGACCTTACGGACCACAAGGACCAGGATCGTCTGCTGCTGCCTCAGCTGCCGCTGCTTCAGGACCAGAAGGACCATACGGCCCATACGGACCACAAGGACCAGCCGGACCACAAGGACCAGCTGGACCACAAGGACCAGGATCATCTGCTGCTGCCTCAGCTGCCGCTGCTTCAGGACCAGAAGGACCATACGGCCCATACGGACCACAAGGACCAGCCGGACCATACGGACCTTACGGACCACAAGGACCAGGATCATCTGCTGCTGCCTCGGCTGCCGCTGCTTCAGGACCAGGAGGACCAAACAGCCCATACGGACCACAAGGACCAGGATCATCTGCTGCTGCCTCAGCTGCCGCTGCTTCAGGACCAGAAGGACCATACGGCCCATACGGACCACAAGGACCAGCCGGACCACATGGACCAGCTGGACCACAAGTCATCGTCATCGAGGAACAAGGATCCGGATCAGCTGCTGCTGCTTCTTCTGCTGCCTCATCCGGACCACAAGGCCCAGCCGGACCATATGGACCATATGGACCATACGGACCAGGGTCATCTGCCGCTGCATCCGCTGCTGCCTCATCAGGACCAGCTGGACCAGAAGTAATCATCATTGAAGAACATGGCTCAGGATCAGCTGCTGCTGCTTCTTCTGCTGCCTCATCTGGACCACAAGGACCAGCCGGACCATACGGCCCATACGGACCACAAGGACCAGCCGGACCATACGGACCTTATGGACCATACGGCCCATATGGACCACATGGACCAGGCTCATCTGCTGCTGCCTCAGCTGCTGCAGCTTCAGGACCAGAAGGACCATACGGCCCATACGGACCACAAGGACCAGCCGGACCACATGGCCCAGCTGGACCACAAGTGATCGTTATCGAGGAACAAGGATCCGGATCAGCTGCTGCTGCTTCTTCTGCTGCCTCATCTGGACCACAAGGACCAGCCGGACCATACGGCCCATACGGACCACAAGGACCAGCCGGACCTTACGGACCTTACGGACCACAAGGACCAGGATCATCTGCTGCTGCCTCAGCTGCCGCTGCTTCAGGACCAGAAGGACCATACGGCCCATACGGACCACAAGGACCAGCCGGACCAAACGGCCCATACGGACCACAAGGACCAGGATCATCTGCTGCTGCCTCGGCTGCCGCTGCTTCAGGACCAGAAGGACCATACGGCCCATACGGACCACAAGGACCAGCCGGACCATACGGACCTTACGGACCACAAGGACCAGGATCATCTGCTGCTGCCTCAGCTGCCGCTGCTTCAGGACCAGAAGGACCATACGGCCCATACGGACCACAAGGACCAGCCGGACCACATGGACCAGCTGGACCACAAGTCATCGTCATCGAGGAACAAGGATCCGGATCAGCTGCTGCTGCTTCTTCTGCTGCCTCATCCGGACCACAAGGACCAGCCGGACCATATGGACCACAAGGACCAGCCGGACCATACGGACCTAACGGACCACAAGGACCAGGATCATCTGCTGCTGCCTCAGCTGCCGCTGCTTCAGGACCAGAAGGACCATACGGCCCATACGGACCACAAGGACCAGCCGGACCACATGGCCCAGCTGGACCACAAGTGATCGTCATCGAGGAACAAGGATCCGGATCAGCTGCTGCTGCTTCTTCTGCTGCCTCATCCGGACCACAAGGACCAGCCGGACCATACGGACCTTATGGACCATACGGCCCATATGGACCACAAGGACCAGGCTCATCTGCTGCTGCCTCAGCTGCTGCAGCTTCAGGACCAGAAGGACCATACGGCCCATACGGACCTCAAGGACCAGCCGGACCATATGGACCATCTGGACCATACGGACCAGGGTCATCTGCCGCTGCATCCGCTGCTGCCTCATCAGGACCAGCTGGACCAGAAGTAATCATCATTGAAGAACATGGCTCAGGATCAGCTGCTGCTGCTTCTTCTGCTGCCTCATCTGGACCACAAGGACCAGCCGGACCATACGGACCTTACGGACCACAAGGACCAGGATCATCTGCTGCTGCCTCAGCTGCCGCTGCTTCAGGACCAGAAGGACCATACGGCCCATACGGACCACAAGGACCAGCCGGACCACATGGCCCAGCTGGACCACAAGGACCAGGATCATCTGCTGCTGCCTCAGCTGCCGCTGCTTCAGGACCAGAAGGACCATACGGCCCATACGGACCACAAGGACCAGGATCATCTGCTGCTGCCTCAGCTGCCGCTGCTTCAGGACCAGAAGGACCATACGGCCCATACGGACCACAAGGACCAGCCGGACCATATGGCCCATACGGACCACAAGGACCAGGATCATCTGCTGCTGCCTCAGCTGCCGCTGCTTCAGGACCAGAAGGACCATACGGACCACAAGGACCAGCCGGACCATATGGCCCATACGGACCACAAGGACCAGGATCATCTGCTGCTGCCTCAGCTGCCGCTGCTTCAGGACCAGAAGGACCATACGGCCCATACGGACCACAAGGACCAGCCGGACCACAAGGACCAGCTGGACCACAAGTCATCATCATTGAAGAACATGGCTCAGGATCAGCTGCTGCTGCTTCTTCTGCTGCCTCATCTGGACCACAAGGACCAGCCGGACCATACGGCCCATACGGACCACAAGGACCAGCCGGACCATACGGCCCATACGGACCACAAGGACCAGGATCATCTGCTGCTGCCGCAGCTGCCGCTGCTTCAGGACCAGAAGGACCATACGGCCCATTCGGACCACAAGGCCCAGCCGGACCACATGGCCCAGCTGGACCACAAGTGATCGTCATCGAGGAACAAGGATCCGGATCAGCTGCTGCTGCTTCTTCTGCTGCCTCATCCGGACCACAAGGACCAGCTGGACCATATGGACCATATGGACCATACGGACCAGAGTCATCTGCCGCTGCATCCGCTGCTGCCTCATCAGGACCAGCTGGACCAGAAGTAATCATCATTGAAGAACATGGCTCAGGAGCAGCTGCTGCTGCTTCTTCTGCTGCCTCATCTGGACCACAAGGACCAGCCGGACCATACGGACCTTATGGACCATACGGCCCATACGGACCACAAGGACCAGCCGGACCATACGGACCTTACGGACCACAAGGACCAGGATCATCAGCTGCTGCCTCAGCTGCCGCTGCTTCAGGACCAGAAGGCCCATACGGCCCATACGGACCACAAGGACCAGCCGGACTACATGGTCCAGCTGGACCACAAGTCATCGTCATCGAGGAACAAGGATCCGGATCAGCTGCTGCTGCTTCTTCTGCTGCCTCATCCGGACCACAAGGACCAGCCGGACCATATGGCCCATACGGACCACAAGGACCAGGATCATCTGCTGCTGCCTCAGCTGCCGCTGCTTCAGGACCAGAAGGACCATACGGCCCATACGGACCACAAGGACCAGCCGGACCACAAGGACCAGCTGGACCACAAGTCATCGTCATCGAGGAACAAGGATCCGGATCAGCTGCTGCTGCTTCTTCTGCTGCCTCATCCGGACCACAAGGCCCAGCCGGACCATATGGACCATATGGACCATATGGACCATACGGACCAGGTTCATCTGCCGCTGCATCCGCTGCTGCCTCATCAGGACCAGCTGGACCAGAAGTAATCATCATTGAAGAACATGGCTCAGGATCAGCTGCTGCTGCTTCTTCTGCTGCCTCATCTGGACCACAAGGACCAGCCGGACCATACGGACCTTATGGACCATACGGCCCATACGGACCACAAGGACCAGCCGGACCATACGGACCTTACGGACCACAAGGACCAGGATCATCTGCTGCTGCCTCAGCTGCCGCTGCCTCAGGACCAGAAGGACCATACAGCCCATACGGACCACAAGGACCAGCCGGACCACATGGCCCAGCTGGACCACAAGTCATCGTCATCGAGGAACAAGGATCCGGATCAGCTGCTGCTGCTTCTTCTGCTGCCTCATCTGGACCACAAGGACCAGCCGGACCATACGGACCTTATGGACCATACGGCCCATACGGACCACAAGGACCAGGATCATCTGCTGCTGCCTCAGCTGCCGCTGCTTCAGGACTAGCTGGACCATACGGCCCATACGGACCACAAGGACCAGGATCATCTGCCGCTGCATCCGCTGCTGCCTCATCAGGACCAGCTGGACCAGAAGTGATCCTTATTGAAGAACAAGGTTCAGGAGCAGCTGCTGCTGCTTCTTCTGCTGCCTCTTCCGGACCACAAGGACCTTACGGCCCATACGGACCTTATGGACCACAAGGACCAGCCGGGCCATACGGACCAGCTGGACCATACGGCCCATACGGACCACAAGGACCAGGATCATCTGCCGCTGCCTCAGCTGCCGCTGCTTCAGGACCAGAAGGTCCATACGGCCCATACGGACCACAAGGACCAGGATCATCTGCCGCTGCATCCGCTGCTGCCTCATCAGGACCAGCTGGACCAGAAGTGATCATTATTGAAGAACAAGGTTCAGGAGCAGCTGCTGCTGCTTCTTCTGCTGCCTCTTCCGGACCACAAGGACCTTATGGCCCATACGGACCTTATGGACCACAAGGACCAGCCGGGCCATACGGACCAGCTGGACCATACGGCCCATACGGACCACAAGGACCAGGATCATCTGCCGCTGCATCTGCTGCTGCCTCATCAGGACCAGCTGGACCAGAAGTGATCCTTATTGAAGAACAAGGTTCAGGAGCAGCTGCTGCTGCTTCTTCTGCTGCCTCTTCCGGACCACAAGGACCTTACGGCCCATACGGACCTTATGGACCACAAGGACCAGCCGGGCCATACGGACCAGCTGGACCATACGGCTCATACGGACCACAAGGACCAGGATCATCTGCCGCTGCCTCAGCTGCCGCTGCTTCAGGACCAGAAGGTCCATACGGCCCATACGGACCACAAGGATCAGGATCATCTGCCGCTGCATCTGCTGCTGCCTCATCAGGACCAGCTGGACCAGAAGTGATCATTATTGAAGAACAAGGTTCAGGAGCAGCTGCTGCTGCTTCTTCTGCTGCCTCTTCCGGACCACAAGGACCTTACGGCCCATACGGACCTTATGGACCACAAGGACCAGCCGGGCCATACGGACCAGCTGGACCATACGGCCCATACGGACCACAAGGACCAGGATCATCTGCCGCTGCTTCAGCTGCCGCTGCTTCAGGACCAGAAGGTCCATACGGCCCATACGGACCACAAGGATCAGGATCATCTGCCGCTGCATCCGCTGCTGCCTCATCAGGACCAGCTGGACCAGAAGTGATCATTATTGAAGAACAAGGTTCAGGAGCAGCTGCTGCTGCTTCTTCTGCTGCCTCTTCCGGACCACAAGGACCTTACGGCCCATACGGACCTTATGGACCACAAGGACCAGCCGGGCCATACGGACCAGCTGGACCTTACGGCCCATACGGACCACAAGGACCTGGATCATCTGCCGCTGCATCCGCTGCTGCCTCATCAGGACCAGCTGGACCAGAAGTGATCATTATTGAAGAACAAGGTTCAGGAGCAGCTGCTGCTGCTTCTTCTGCTGCCTCTTCCGGACCACAAGGACCTTACGGCCCATACGGACCTTATGGACCACAAGGACCAGCCGGGCCATACGGACCAGCTGGACCATACGGCCCATACGGACCACAAGGACCAGGATCATCTGCCGCTGCTTCAGCTGCCGCTGCTTCAGGACCAGAAGGTCCATACGGCCCATACGGACCACAAGGATCAGGATCATCTGCCGCTGCATCCGCTGCTGCCTCATCAGGACCCGCTGGACCAGAAGTGATTATTATTGAAGAACAAGGTTCAGGAGCAGCTGCTGCTGCTTCTTCTGCTGCCTCTTCCGGACCACAAGGACCTTACGGCCCATACGGACCTTATGGACCACAAGGACCAGCCGGGCCATACGGACCAGCTGGACCTTACGGCCCATACGGACCACAAGGACCTGGATCATCTGCCGCTGCATCCGCTGCTGCCTCATCAGGACCAGCTGGACCAGAAGTGATCATTATTGAAGAACAAGGTTCAGGAGCAGCTGCTGCTGCTTCTTCTGCTGCCTCTTCCGGACCACAAGGACCTTACGGCCCATACGGACCTTATGGACCACAAGGACCAGCCGGGCCATACGGACCAGCTGGACCATACGGCCCATACGGACCACAAGGACCTGGATCATCTGCCGCTGCATCCGCTGCTGCCTCATCAGGACCAGCTGGACCAGAAGTGATCATTATTGAAGAACAAGGTTCAGGAGCAGCTGCTGCTGCTTCTTCTGCTGCCTCTTCCGGACCACAAGGACCAGCCGGGCCATACGGACCAGCTGGACCATACGGCCCATACGGACCACAAGGATCAGGATCATCTGCCGCGGCCTCAGCTGCAGCTGCTTCAGGACCAGAAGGACCATACGGCCCATACGGACCACAAGGACCAGCCGGACCATACGGACCTTACGGACCACAAGGACCAGGATCATCTGCTGCTGCCTCAGCTGCCGCTGCTTCAGGACCAGAAGGATCATACGGCCCATACGGACCACAAGGACCAGGATCATCTGCTGCTGCCTCAGCTGCCGCTGCTTCAGGACCAGAAGGACCATACGGCCCATACGGACCCCAAGGACCAGCCGGACCACAAGGACCAGCCGGACCATACGGACCTTACGGACCACAAGGACCAGGATCATCTGCTTCTGCCTCAGCTGCCGCTGCTTCAGGACCAGAAGGACCATACGGCCCATACGGACCACAAGGACCAGGATCATCTGCTGCTGCCTCAGCTGCCGCTGCTTCAGGACCAGAAGGACCATACGGCCCATACGGACCACAAGGACCAGCCGGACCACAAGGACCAGCTGGACCACAAGTCATCGTCATCGAGGAACACGGATCCGGATCAGCTGCTGCTGCTTCTTCTGCTGCCTCATCCGGACCACGAGGACCAGCCGGACCATATGGACCATATGGACCATACGGACCAGGGTCATCTGCCGCTGCATCCGCTGCTGCCTCATCAGGACCAGCAGGACCAGAAGTGATTATTATTGAAGAACAAGGTTCAGGAGCAGCTGCTGCTGCTTCTTCTGCTGCCTCTTCCGGACCACAAGGACCTTACGGCCCATACGGACCTTATGGACCACAAGGACCAGCCGGGCCATACGGACCAGCTGGACCATACGGCCCATACGGACCACAAGGACCAGGATCATCTGCCGCTGCCTCAGCTGCCGCTGCTTCAGGACCAGCTGGACCAGAAGTGATCATTATTGAAGAACAAGGTTCAGGAGCAGCTGCTGCTGCTTCTTCTGCTGCCTCTTCCGGACCACAAGGACCTTACGGCCCATACGGACCTTATGGACCACAAGGACCAGCCGGGCCATACGGACCAGCTGGACCATACGGCCCATACGGACCACAAGGATCAGGATCATCTGCCGCGGCCTCAGCTGCAGCTGCTTCAGGACCAGAAGGACCATACGGCCCATACGGACCACAAGGACCAGGATCATCTGCCGCTGCATCCGCTGCTGCCTCATCAGGACCAGCTGGACCAGAAGTGATCATTATTGAAGAACAAGGTTCAGGAGCCGCTGCTGCTGCTTCTTCTGCTGCCTCTTCCGGACCACAAGGACCTTACGGCCCATACGGACCTTATGGACCACAAGGACCAGCCGGGCCATACGGACCAGCTGGACCATACGGCCCATACGGACCACAAGGACCAGGATCATCTGCCGCTGCCTCAGCTGCCGCTGCTTCAGGACCAGAAGGACCATACGGCCCATACGGACCACAAGGACCAGCCGGACCACAAGGACCAGCTGGACCACAAGTCATCGTCATCGAGGAACACGGATCCGGATCAGCTGCTGCTGCTTCTTCTGCTGCCTCATCCGGACCACGAGGACCAGCCGGACCATATGGACCATATGGACCATACGGACCAGGGTCATCTGCCGCTGCATCCGCTGCTGCCTCATCAGGACCAGCAGGACCAGAAGTGATTATTATTGAAGAACAAGGTTCAGGAGCAGCTGCTGCTGCTTCTTCTGCTGCCTCTTCCGGACCACAAGGACCTTACGGCCCATACGGACCTTATGGACCACAAGGACCAGTCGGGCCATACGGACCAACTGGACCATACGGCCCATACGGACCACAAGGACCAGGATCATCTGCCGCTGCCTCAGCTGCCGCTGCTTCAGGACCAGCTGGACCAGAAGTGATCATTATTGAAGAACAAGGTTCAGGAGCAGCTGCTGCTGCTTCTTCTGCTGCCTCTTCCGGACCACAAGGACCTTACGGCCCATACGGACCTTATGGACCACAAGGACCAGCCGGGCCATACGGACCAGCTGGACCATACGGCCCATACGGACCACAAGGATCAGGATCATCTGCCGCGGCCTCAGCTGCAGCTGCTTCAGGACCAGAAGGACCATACGGCCCATACGGACCACAAGGACCAGGATCATCTGCCGCTGCATCCGCTGCTGCCTCATCAGGACCAGCAGGACCAGAAGTGATTATTATTGAAGAACAAGGTTCAGGAGCAGCTGCTGCTGCTTCTTCTGCTGCCTCTTCCGGACCACAAGGACCTTACGGCCCATACGGACCTTATGGACCACAAGGACCAGCCGGGCCATACGGACCAGCTGGACCATACGGCCCATACGGACCACAAGGACCAGGATCATCTGCCGCTGCCTCAGCTGCCGCTGCTTCAGGACCAGAAGGTCCATACGGCCCATACGGACCACAAGGACCAGGATCATCTGCCGCTGCATCCGCTGCTGCCTCATCAGGACCAGCTGGACCAGAAGTGATCATTATTGAAGAACAAGGTTCAGGAGCCGCTGCTGCTGCTTCTTCTGCTGCCTCTTCCGGACCACAAGGACCTTACGGCCCATACGGACCTTATGGACCACAAGGACCAGCCGGGCCATACGGACCAGCTGGACCATACGGCCCATACGGACCACAAGGACCAGGATCATCTGCCGCTGCCTCAGCTGCCGCTGCTTCAGGACCAGAAGGACCATACGGCCCATACGGACCACAAGGACCAGGATCATCTGCCGCTGCCTCAGCTGCCGCTGCTTCAGGACCAGAAGGTCCATACGGCCCATACGGACCACAAGGATCAGGATCATCTGCCGCTGCATCCGCTGCTGCCTCATCAGGACCAGCTGGACCAGAAGTGATCATTATTGAAGAACAAGGTTCAGGAGCAGCTGCTGCTGCTTCTTCTGCTGCCTCTTCCGGACCACAAGGACCTTACGGCCCATACGGACCTTATGGACCACATGGACCAGCCGGGCCATACGGACCAGCTGGACCATACGGCCCATTCGGACCACAAGGACCAGGATCATCTGCCGCTGCATCCGCTGCCGCCTCATCAGGACCAGCTGGACCAGAAGTGATCATTATTGAAGAAAAAGGTTCAGGAGCAGCTGCTGCTGCTTCTTCTGCTGCCTCGTCTGGACCACAAGGACCATACGGTCCATACGGACCACAAGGACCAGGATCGTCTGCCGCTGCATCCGCTGCTGCCTCATCTGGACCAGCTGGACCAGATGTGATCATCATTGAAGAACAAGGATCAGGATCAGCTGCTGCTGCTTCCTCTGCTGCTTCATCCGGACCACAAGGACCATACGGCCCATATGGACCATATGGACCATACGGACCAGGATCATCTTCTGCTGTTGCTGCTTCATCTGCTTCTTCCTCTGGTTCCGGCTACGGTCGCCCAGGAGTCCGAGGTGCATGTCGCCTTACTCGCAGGCAATTCGTTGTCAAGATCGGCACAAGGCGTCAACCTTGTCTCACCTGCTAAATCTTTAGTAATTAACAATATTGCTTTTAAATTACCGTTTGGATACATCTTTTCATTGTTTTATTTTTAAATAAATGTATATTCTGGCATCTCAAGTTTGTGTTTTGTTTTGATTTTCCGTTATCCTCTACCTTTGTGTTCAGTGACCTGGCAAGCACTTTGTGTGAAATTTTTAACGGTATGGTACAACCAATGGTTTCATTTTATACCATCAATTGGAATATACAAGTCTTGTGACAGTGAAAATCCACTTCAAAGGGGCCTATTTAAAATACCAAAATGTCAAGAAGATATTTTTTTAGGTTTTTTCTGAAAGTGCCGGCTAACAAAAACAAATGTTACTTAAAGTTAGAATTAGTCTTACGTAGCAATAGTCATTATGTCACAAAAGTCGTAGGGTTGCCAGAAGCCAACTTATACGAGTTGACAAATTTGATTAGATATTGATTTTGGTACGAGTAAGTGCTGGGAAACTTAAATGATTATAAATATTGCTAGATCTAATGAAGTATCAGAAGCATTTTTACTTTAACGCAAAAGAATTTTCAACTAATTTGGCAACTGTCACATTTATAATAAAAAAAATACCTACCTACCCGTATAATTATTATTCCTGAGTCCGCCTCTACAGTTTGGAGTAGAGTTGGAGTTTGCAACCCGCAATATAACATTTAAGTCATTTAGAGAATTTAGAGGCATTTAGAGAATTAATAAAAAAAAATCAAGACAGCTGAATTTAAAGCTGCACAATGCAGGCTATCTGTTCTTTGCGTACCTTCTTTAATAGAACGCCGTAAGGAAGGAGACCAAATTTTTCTGTATAAAATTATCAAAAATCTAGATACCCCTTTTTTGTGGGAAAATATACGATTTAGATGCCCTCGGACAGGTTCTCGCATTCTTGATGCCATCCACTAAAACAAAATTTGCAAGCAACGCCTTTTTGTTTCGTTCGACTGAAAACTTTAATTAGTAATTTAGATATCTGTAGTAGTAGCGCCTCTAAGTTCAGAAACGATGTAGGTATTTAAAACCTTAAGGAGTAACAATTTAGAAAGACCCGTGTATTTGTGAGCATTATAATTATTTTGATCCTTTTATTATTTTTCATTTCCTATTTGTAATTGAGAGTCATAACATTGATCTTCTGTTCGATGATTTGTGTTAAACATCAGTGGAAACTTTACTGATTAGAGGCATTCTCTACCAGTCAACCACACAGTCAGACAGATATATTAGAGGCAGTGCTCGAGATAGTAGTTTTAAAATAGGTGGAAAGAAGGTGAAATGGTTTAAATCAAAATAAGAAGAGGAGATTACCTAAACATATAAACATTGTTGAATCTAAAACGTTCTGGAATACGGACTTTAAAATCGTGAGTTAATAACGGGTAGTATTGACAAAAGTTGTCCGTGCGCGACCGTCTGGGAGGGGTCGCGGGGAGCGGTGTGTGCCTGGAAACATCGTGACGGCCGGTTGCGGCGCAGGCGCCGATAGATTTGTGAAATTCGTTGGTTATTATAATTTAGACACTTGGAGTTTTTTGGTGTTTGCGTAAGTGTATGTGTTGTGCTGGTGTCATTCTGGTGGACATTCACGCGGTGTGCAGGAAGCATCTCTCTGGCTGGAGCGCGGTCGCTCGCCCTGGGAGAATATTTAGTTTTGGGGTGAATTTTAGCTGGCCAGCTTTGGGGGGTTTTTAGGACGCTTCTGGAGCGAAGAATTTCCCCACCTGGACAATAGTGAGTGATAAGGATCACGAACTTGTAAGTTTTAGATTTTAAGTTTTATCACTTGTTTTTTTTTGTTTTAGATTTAGTTCTTAATTGTCATTAATTAACATAATAAATTAAGATAAGGGCCAAGCACGTTAAATTCCCAACGAACATAATAATACCAATTACACATTAGATAGACAAAAAGTAAAGGTAATAACAAACAGATAACAGGTGGATCCGAGATAATGTCAAAACTACAGTTCTAGGAGCGTCATCAATCATTTGACGTGCTCACGCAAAGCCTTTTTAAATGCATTATATGCACGCCTTTCTAACCAAGACCGGCAGTTTGTTCCAAAGTCGTATTGCCGAAACAGTGCATGTACCATACCTGCCCCCCGATTGAGAACGGAGTTTTCGACTGATTCGATAAATTTGTTTTAATTACAGTAAATGATCCGCTAAGCGGTAGCACTCAGTATTTTGATATGTTAAAGCCAAAGGCCCTAAGTTTTCATAAACCAAATTAGATAAAACCTACCCTACTTAAAAAAATAATTAAAAATAAAAGTAAATAATCGAATCAGTCGTTAACTTTGTTTTCTTTCTTTCCAGGTCTGGCAAAATGTGTTATCTGATTTTTCGGAACATAACCCGGATTTGTAATCACCAACCCGCAATATTGGCAAGCGTTGTGATTAAGCTAGTACCTACCCATGAAGTGTGATTATGACTTGATTTCAATGATGGAGGACTTTGCCCATTAGTGGGACAGTATACATATAGGCTAATAACTTACTATGAGATTACAGTCCGTCAGTGGCTCCGCTCGCGAAGACTGTCTTTCCCGATAATATTGCCTGAATTAAAAAAAAATAGCCTGTGTCACTCCCAGTGTGGCTTTATATATAGTTGGTGAAAGCATTTTTAAAATCGGTCCGGTAGTTTCGGAGCCCATTCAATACAAACAAACAAATCTTACCTCTTTATAATATTGATATAGACTAGCTTCCCACCCGCGGCGTCGCCCGCGTAAGCTTCATTCTTATGACACAGGATTATTTCCGACGACACTTGATTCGCAAAATCCCGTCTTAGTTAGCACCCACGTCCCAAAAAGAACCCCTATGCTAAATTTGAAACTCCTAGCACTTGTAGTTTCTGAGATTTCGTGACCTTTCGCTTTTATATTTATATCTACCTGGATTAACATCTACACACGGAAGGGAACTAACATAAAATGTAGTTAATGTTCCTCAAAATAATAAATGTATGTGTTTCTAAGAGGAAATTAAATCCACAACCCTTTGAGATGTAGAAAGATTTGACTCCAACGGGACAATCAGAATGTGAGAAATATCTTTACTAAACCGGTTCTTGGACCCCACCTGACGTTTTGAACCCGCGAGAGATCAAATTAATGTAAATGTATGTGAGAAGTCAGCTTGACCGTTGCCCTGAGACGCACTAGGTTTGCACTTTGACTTTGACCGTTGGCCTCTACGCATCTTAAGATATAAGAAAATTACCGTGAAATTAGCTCAATGTTTGTTTTTTTTTTTTGCTTTATATTGCCCGTCAAGATGACCTCACTCCACCTGATGGAAAGCGGTCGTGAGGTCCAAATATGAGGTTGACAAGCCCAGTCATTCAACGAATCACCGGGCTGGCCATCCTCACCTTGAAGGCCCGCAGAAATGCCTTTTCACGCCCCGCTTGAAGAACCCAAAAAGTGGACCAACTTATTCTGAAGTGATTAATTGTGAGTTATCGTACGTTGCGGAGCCCGTCACCGTAATTTTGTCAGTGAAAATAGAGGATAGTGAAATACGAAAAATTTGTGAAAATTATACATTGTGTTATGGTAAGTTTGGAACATTTTCAGATTTTTTTAGTGCAATATTATGGTTGATCATCACCAAAAGATACTGTCGACCTTCAAATTTATCGTTAGGGTTAATGGTTCAACTTTAATTTTAGCATGTAACTAAAGTAAATAATGCCTAAATACGTTTTTCAAAATTTTAACTTGAAGTTAACGATTTTCTATCTAGTCTTGTGGCTCGCTGGACCATCAGTGGGATCCCAACGGCTATTTATGACAAGATGCGTATAAACGTATCCGAAAAATTGCCAGCTTTTCGGGAGTAAGAGTAGGTTACTTTTGAGTGTCTTAATTGCCATATTTTGTGCCAATTGATGTTTTTTTTTAAATTGGTTAGGTTTATAACGTCACCGAAGACGACGTTATACGTTAGTAATAATTATTTTTAGGGTATTTGTTTGGTGTATCTTGAATTCTTGATACCTACAAACTAATGGGACTGTACCATTAGAATTAGGTATGAATTATGTCTTAATGTAAAATGTTTTCCATAAAAGCAAAAACATAAAGCCTAATAATAAACTACTTAAGTGGTTTTGAATGGCTACAATGGGTGTGTCTATGTTTCTTTAACAAAAAACATAAAATGCTAAACCCTTTCTTTTAAATTTTACTAGGAATTTAACTTTTCTTTAATTATTTTCGCAGAACGTGCAATATAACCTGCAATTTTATGATTATAAGTTCAGTACGTCTACCACAAGTTACCACTTTAAATTTACGTTAGCGTAACGATAACGTGAATTTAAATTGGCAACTCGTGGTAGACGTAAAGAGCTTTGATTATTTATTTATCTACTTATATTAATAGCATGATTAACCGACGACTACTTCATTTAAGACGTAACATTTTATTTTATGTTAAATTTACAACGATAAGTTCCATACATACCTTATTTCTCAACCTTGGCTCTTATTTTATTAATGTTTTTTGTCGAGAAATTTAATCCATCCACCCTATAAGTTTGATGCATCTCAAATGAATCACTATTCTATACTACCTATAGACTATAGAGCACCTATTTGTACCTGTATGTAAAAAGCTGTGTCAATAGATATTCACTTCAAACATGACTGTTAAGTTTGCAGGTCTTGCGTAAGAGTACCTATCTACCTAAGTAGGTTATTGAAAACGAATATCTTTAACAATCCCGATTTTTCGCACGTTGGTTACAGAATAAGAGGGTGGGTCATCTGCCTGACGTCACGTGTTATGACGCCGTATTTATATGGAAGTGTTATAATATAAGATCAGTGTGCTTCTAGTGCATGCATTTCATATGAAATCCGATGTCATCTGACGGCGTGTTAACACGTGACGTCAGACAAATGTAATCGCACCTTAAAACTATTTGTACTCAATACCTTTAGGTATATCGAGTAAACTATTCCAAAAGATGATCCCGAATGATTTGCCACCAAAAATCATTCGGAAAAAGAAAAATGGCCGCGCGTGATCGTCAAGGGGTGGGCATTTTAAATGTTCATTCTCTAACACAGGCGCAATAGTCAGTGCGATGACGCGTCGGGGGGCGGAACTACCCACTACACATCTACTACACTCACACTACGAACCGGCCAGCTTGCTCTGAGCTCCTGCGCCCTTCTGTGTGGTAATAGTTAGTATGCACCGCGGAGCTGACGTTAGCGAGGTGACGAGTCCACTTATGCTGGAGTCCGGTCAGCTATGCGAAAAACTATACGCACACTTTCACGCAGACAAACGTGGTAGGCATAAAATTCAAAAATATACATGGGCGGTTCTCCATTTTGGGCCGCAAATGAGATGGTAGGCGAAGTGGAATAAATGCATGATTTCGCGTTGTTTGACTTTCTCGTAATATCCGTTCGTGCGTTGCATCGCTCCGTTTCAAATGATGCCTAAACCTAACAGTTTTAAGTTAAGCCAACGATTTTAAACGTGAATCAGCTATAAAGATAAAAGTACCTTTGGGAAATTTGTCGGATAGTTGTAATATGCGTTAACATCAAACGCACGTTGCATTTACATTACCGAATCAATTCAATCATCCAGCCAGAAAGGAATGAGTAATAAGTATACCTGGGGGCCTAGCCAAGAACAACACGCCACGACGATTTCTAAAATAGAAATCGTTCAAATGTATGGGGATGACAAGAGCTGTCACTGGCGCTTATGTCATTCTTATACATTTGAACGATTTCTATAGTAGAAATCGTCTTGCCGTGTTGCTCTTGGCTAGGTCCCCTGTTATGGCAGTGGTAGAACCATCAATATACAATGGGTTCTCAATGTCACTCTGCTACACTTAATTTACTCCTATTACTGAAAAATCTTTCTATATTAATAGCTTTTCACCAGCTGTTTCGCCGTAGAATTCAGCATAAGTTAATCGCTTATAATGTAACTTTATATCGGCAAAGGAATTTTCAAAATCAGTCCAGTATTTTTTCAGTTTATTCGTTACAAACATACTAATCATTTCTTTTCATAATATTACGAGCTGCCTTGACAGACTTCGTTCTGTCAAACGTTTGACAGCTGGTGTCCATTTTACCCGCTTTTCTCTGACTTGATTTACATTTACTATTTATTATTATTTTTCAGTTATTTTTTGTTCAATCATGGTAAAATATAACCTATAACACTACTGAATAATTTAGCTTTCTGTTATTGAAAGAATTTTCACGATCGAATCAGTAGTTTTTAGGGCCAATTCAATACAAACCAAATCTTTCCTCTTTATAATAATAATATAGATTATAGAAGTACAGAAACAAGTAAGTATAAAAACAATAATGGCTTATGATTTTTATTACTTCTCGTCTTAGGTTATGGTGTGCAAGAAAAACGCCGTGAATATTTTGTCTGCAACGCGTACAAAAACGAAACACCCAAAGCGATCAATGCCTAAAAGACAAAGTAGTTATGTACAGACCAGACAAAGCCTAACCGTGCGTTCGAACTACCAAACCTATCCTACGGCCAATCGGAACGGACAAAGGCACATTACGCTAAAAAAGCCGCAGGTACTACGCAAAACGCGCGCATTACGCAACATAGTACGCAGTAGCGATTTTTCGGGGCATTCTCAATATATCACGTCTGTTGCAGCGTTACGATGCACACACGCACGCTAGCGGCGTCATCGTCAAGCCTGCATACGGTAGGGTCGGGATAAAAAAAAAGAGCAAAAAAACCTTCTTTTTATTTTGAGTTCTTATATGAACATCTTTAAGGAAGGTCTTTCGCAGCCACAAGACGTCTACATTGGCTGTGGCTGCGAAAGATCGTTCAGACAAATGAAATGACATATTAAACGGAATTTTCGGGCGCATTAGAAATGTGCAATAGGATTTGAACTCTTAATATAAAATCAGAGATACAAATAATTCAATTCAAGTCTTTAACAAAATTTCCAGTCAAGATTTGCCCTGCTGGCCTATAGCCTCCCCAAAAAAATCAGAAGCAGCCGGTTGCAGGCGGCCGGCGTCCAATGGAATCCTGCCACCTCCCATAGTATGTCGTATGTGCTAGACACAATAGAAAAACAACACAATTTTACCACCGAGCGGTATATCGACAGACTACCAGATCGGGGCGTTGATCTACTCACCAACACAAACACTTTTTGTTTCGTCGTGATGTCTGTTGAAACAAAGATTTGGCAAAGTTCTGTGTTTGGCATGTCATTCCACAATTAAACAATAATAAAAATCTGAGTCAGGGTCAAGTTGTACTTAATCACATCCTTGTAAAATTTTATAAAATGTGAAAAAAGTGCAAAAAGTCGACTTTATCTGTGGTCTGTACCCCCCTGCCGGGTATATTCCGAAGTGTGAGAGAACCGCGTTATTAGTCGGCCGCCGCTGGGATAGGTTTTCACAATTTTGACCAGGGCGCAGTCACAATGCGCTCCGTCATTTTCTATGATTAATAGTGGCGCGTCAGCCGCTGAGCCAACTATGTTCATCTGTCTTTTATCTATGTATATCAAATATAATGTGGCAGATTATAACATAAACGCCTCTGGGAAATCTTTACGAATTGCCAACTAAGCCCGGAACTAGCATAGCTTTTTATAATGGGTGGGAGAGTAAACTTGCTGAGTCTGTTTAGTAATATTCTGTCAGTTTCCTGCTCATAGCTTTTCATGGTCCAAAGTCCAACTGGAAAGCAGAAAATCAAAAAGGCAAAGACACTGACTACGCACTATTTTCCACACAAAGATAAAAACTAGAGAAATTCGACCTGATCCTAGTAGTTATCTTTGTGTATTAAATAGTGCATTGTTAAATGCTAAAAAAATAAAAATTCACTTAACTAGTTTCATCTTAATCGCAAGTCGAATATTTGCAAAAATATTTCTTTCGAATGTTAAAGGCGATGAAACAACGTAAAATACACTAGATAAATTCGCTGGGTCTGTTAACGGCCTCGGTAGCTCAGTTGAAAGAGCAACCACCCGGATTGTGGAAGATCGCGGGTTCGTATCCCACTTGAGTCCCTAGGATCAGGTCGATTTTTTCTAGTTTCTATCTTTGTGAAGACACGGACTTTTACTAAGTAATTTATTTTTCGTGTGCATCCTCCAACAAAGCTCGACAGGAACTGTCGAACCACGCATCGCTTGCTTTGGTCCGTCAGATTCTGAATAAGGATGTCTTCATGTATCTTGTTTGTAATCAATATTTAATTTGGTTAATTTTCCTATTTTCAATCTTGTTAGTCATTCTTAAAATTCGATTCTAACTGGAATCTAGTAAGTTTTTTTCTTGAATTTCGCTTTGGCCTAATACACGGACCACCCATAAGGCGGACCGCTTGATTGCTCCGATGTGGTATACACCATCAGTAAATACCCCTACATTTGAATGTTTCACAAACTAATTCATTGTTCGCTTATTTTTTAAAACTAAATAATCAATCAGACTAACTAATACCCTTGTTGTTAATGAATAAACACATCAAAATTGCAGTGCGGACGTGGACCCGTTACTAAAAAGCTTCGTAGGCCTAAAAACGTGAATTTCAGCCACCATTCCACCGGCCGCCCGCCCTGGGGGTCACCTGCACTTGCCCCCTCCCCGGGCGGCACTTGACGACCGCGGCTCTAGAATATTAATGTTCCCACTTAATTGAATATTTTTGACTTATCGATTTTTCACGATAGTTTTTTCACAACCTGGCAGTTCGTCGAATCTGTGATGATCCTCTCCGGCATGCCCCAATGGTTACACCGCTTTTTGATTTGGCTTTCGAATTAGCAACTGAAAATTTTAAAATCCGTCGGTTATTCAAACTACTTTTCACTAAAACTGTGTTAGGTTGCACAATTGCATGTTTTTCAATAGGCAGCACAGTACAAAGGCTTTCCTTAATTGGCATGTAAATAAGAGTACCTGTAGTGCATTTTGCGAAATGTTTTGCGAAATAGCAATCCAAAAAGCGCCTACTGACGTGTCGTACTATAACTTCAATTAATCAGTTGTTTAGAATCTCAAATCAAAATCCTAGTTCCTTCACAGGACAGCCTAATAACTGAATCCGTTCTAATTATCCTCAATACTAATTCCTCAATCGTAAATAATATCCAGGACAAAACAATGTTATCTTAACAAATTGACGCCGCCCGGCTAGAGCGAGACAAAATGGTGTATCTCCAAATTTTACAATTTTGCGCGCCAGTGTTTAGCGATGTTTATGAGGGCGAGGGTGGGCGCGGGTGGGGACTATAGTGCCGAAAGGGGGAAAGGATAAGGAGAAACTGACCGAAACCCCCGACACTTAGATATATTTGTGCGATGGCGACCCCCGAAGATACGGATCGGCGCGCGTGTGTGAGTCGTGACGATGCCGATGTTTAGAAAGCCTTTGTGAAATAATAAGGGTAATGTGCTTAGTTTGTGTAGAAGTGCCGCTAGGGAGCTAGTTGGGTCCGGGGTGAATATTTTAGATTGAAAATTACGGCGCAATATGAGTCGCAGACGTTGATTTATTTTACATTATTATCAAGCTAAGTTGAGCTCTACACGTCGCTGGTAACATAATTTCTAAATTACAGAATACCTAATAGTACGACCACCTCTAATGTTGTGATCGTATGACGTTCCAACCTAAAGAAATGAATGAAAGTTTTTTATTTCTAAAGATCTCCATCAGTTTAACATTAATGACAAGATGGGTTATGCTAAAATTCAGGTGGTATAGTATAGGTAAGAATTGGGTGTTATAATAGCAAACACGTAGGTAAGCAGAGAACCAGGAAAAAGGTACTCACATAGGTAAAACAATTCTGAATTTTTCTTTTTACGCCTCCGTTATAGGTACAACTGCTCAAGCATCACTAGGGTTTCTCGAAGTATGTCTCATGTACATGCTCCGCGATTATTGGTAGTTTTCGAGTTATGTTTTCTTTTACTTGTTGTGTTTGAAAATTTTACTTTGTTTGGTTGAGTCACTTTTTTGGTCACTGTTACGGGAGTAGTTTATTTTTTAACATAGACTAGGCAGTCATTTGATGACTATCGCACCTGAAGGTGAGGAACGATGTGGTCTATGATGGTAGCATCATAGACCAAGTCCAAAGCAGCTAGCTGCTTATCAGATCCGCCCCAGAGGTGGCAGCAATACTCCACGCACGACCTTATTTGTGATTTGTACAACTGTAGAAGGGTAGGATCAGACCCCAAACTTTTAAGATTCCAGATTTTAGTTGATAGTGTGGGTACATGTTCGAGTAGATAATTATACTCAAAACTGATTGGCTTTATTGAAAGCTTTTTTAGTCTGTGCTCTACTAACTCGTACCTTTGATCTTCCAATTTTGTAACATTTATTAAAAACTCCAATTTATGTTCTTACAAGATTGTTTTACACAAATCTAATAAGAACCCAATCGGGGTTTTATTTTTTAATTGAATCCCAAAGTAATTAAATAGTATGATATAGGTATATAAATCTTGGGTGCCCTTTAAAGGGTCCAATATAGGAGCAGTTTACGATCTCTCGCACAGATAACATATAGCGAAAGTTAAAAGCATTCCTGTCCACAATGGCGAGGTCGTTCCGTCAGATCGAATGTGTTTATCCCGCCGACAGTCGTCCTTTAGTACGGTCCGTCGCCCATTCGTCGGCGACAGCCCGATTTAATATTCTATTTTACTCCGGCGATAAGATTAAAGTATGTAATTTCTTGTGCCCAAATGAGGGAGGCGTTTTGCATGGCGCGCTAGATGTGTAGGGCTGCGATTTTGGAATGATGCTTTAGTAATATCCATTTATTTATAAGATTGTTGTTTTGCTTTCAAAATGATATATTTTTTATGAGAAGGTAGAATTCCTGCATCTTAATCGCCCTGTTTTGCGGAAGATGCAAGTTCGATTCCTGCCGGATTTTTGACCAGTAATTTTTTTTCTATTACAATTTTATTTATTTATTAATGACTTGTGACTGGTATGACTGGTGGGCTAAGCTCACGTTGTTTTAGACCGAGACATAAATGACTGTGGATGGATGATCGTTCCCGATGTCTCTGAGAATATCTCGATGTCACGGGAAACAAAGAGGCTAGGAAAAAAGGCGTTCCCTTGCAGTTCGTTCAATAATGCTGATATCATAGACTATCTGTTCGTCAGCGGCTGCGCCCGCGTAAACTATTTTTCCATTTAAAATAGAGCAAAAATTTTAAAAAAATAGCTCATGTCACTCCCTGATAATGTAGCTTTATATTGATAAAAGATTTTTTAAAATCGGTCTAGTGGTTTCGGAGCCTATTCAATACAAGCAAACTAATAAACAAATCTTTCCTCTTTATAATACTAAGCAGGTATAGATATCAATTGAAATAGTTGCCGAGAGTGTATTTTAATTTACACTTAACATACCTCTTACTTTGAACAAAATTAAATGATTCAAGAGTTTTCCTGACGTCACACACAATGGGTGTCAAAAAAGTCCAACTGACCCTAAACCCAGCAAATCTTGAAAGATGGCTGTCTAGGTAATTTCACTATTAAATCGCAAAAATAAGCTACATTAATGTAGGGATCAGACTCACGATCGGCGCTGTAGGCAGAACTTCAATTCATTTCACCAACGGGTTAGTCAATGAAATATTGTAAAAAATGCTTGACTATAGACAAGAGTATGTGGCAACCCTCGTCGGCAAGAAGTGTACCCGCGCGCCGCCCGCGCCCCGCCCCACCCACACTAAGATGACGTCCAGTATATTGGACAATTTTCGTTCGGACACGAATCGTGACTCGCCTGCCAATTTGAATATTAAGCTTTTCGTCTTTGCTCTGTATATTTTCATAGATTTATAATAATTTTCTCTGAACTTTTTAAACACCTAATGGTTCGTAGAAGAACGAAGGTGACCGACGTAGCCCAGCACAAAGTGATGGCTGTTGGGGCCAGAAACTTCTAGACTGGAGACCGTTTTAGAGCGTGGGACGCCAAGGAAGGCAAGGTGGACGGACGACCTGATAAAAGTGGCAGGATTCCGGTGACTGAAGACCGCAAACAGACATGTTCAGCAGTCTTGTGGCTAAGAATGATGATAAATGATAACGAAATACCTAGAATTGCCTACAATGATCCCAATCATAATTGGGATGACCGTTTTTGATTTAAAGATTTGTTTGCAAAATATGTGGTTGTGTGTGTGTGTGTGTGTGTGGAACAGGTTTATGACAAGTAGATTACGCATAGTAAAAAGAACAACTACTTATCACTTGTGTACCTACTGATAGTACTTGTAGCTTTAAATGAACGAGTGATAATTGAACTACGGCACCCCTTTGCACATAGCCCGACACGTACTTGGCCGTTATTTTTGTGTTAATATTCTTACACGCTTTTTGCTTCCTACTAGGTGCAACTAATTTGAGTTTCACCCGTAACATTCACCGGTGTGGGAACATCTCATATTGTGCGATAATGACATGAACCGTTCTCTTTGAGAGAATTGCTGAAAATGGCTTCCCCTCGTTAAACTAAAGCATGAAACTAGCAAATTAATTATAAAACACGTCAAAACAAGGCGCAAAGTTCGGACGACCCATCGCAGTAGTACAAAGGGTGGTTAATTCGGGTTGGGTCTACCCTTATCGTAAAGTATAATCTGCCCCCTCCATCGATCTTAAGCTGGGTGACTTCCCCCCCGAGGATGGGGTGAAAGAAAATCGTTGGGGTGTTTTTGATTATATCGGGGGTTCGTTGCTAAGCAAAGATAGGGTCAAGTTTTCCTGTGTCATTGTGCGTCGGTCGGCTTTTGAAGACTTTTAGCCGCTGTATGGGAAAATAGTATATTAGACGGCTACGCTACGTCACAATAAATTGGAATGATCTGTTGGGAGAAATTTCTCTCCAGGGAAACTAGCTGCTACTTCTAACGTCTACTGATATCATGCTACCTTAAGCAGTATATGTCTACCATCAGTTTACACCAAAGATAGCCGCAACCGTCCGGGAAAACTGTGACGTTTTTGTATGGAATTTATGTAGGTACTACACACCGAGTGATTAAAAATGGAACCAAACAAGCTGAAGTCAACTATCGTAGTTTAGGTGACAAAAACTCATGGCAGACATACTGTACGTCTACCACGAGTTGCCACTTCAAATTTACATTATCGTTCTCGTAAAAAATGTATTGGGATTTGACCTGACATGACAAAGTCAAATCCCAATAAAGAAATTCCACGCGAATGAAAATATGAATTTAAAGTGGCCACTCGTGGGAGACGTACTGTCGGTCGAACTCCTTGCCTTTAAACTATACTATTTTCATTATATGATGATATGCCTGACAGTTGTCATTGTTCCGTGTCACAAATACAATTCAAACCAAATAAAAATAAACTGGGAAAAGAAAAGGTAATAAACTATTAAGAAACTATTGTGCTTTCGAAACTTATCAAGTGAATTTTTGGTATTATTTTCAACTGTTAATAAATTAATGAAATTAATATATCTTTACAGCGCCTGATGGGTGAAAAGTAACGCCATTCAATAGTGTATTGACCCTACTGATTCGCCAAAAAATCGATGAATAGGAGCGGCCATTTCAAAATCACGTCATTCGCGTCAGTACGAATGCTTTTGCCTTGTATGCTATTTTAAAACTATTATTTCCGAAAGACCGCGTTTTGTTCTATAACTTATTAGCCATAACCAGTTTATCAAGAATTTATTTAAAAATTTAAAATCGGTAAGTCCGTTTCCATTTCCTTTGCCAACTCATACGATATTTTGAAACAATCGATTAAATTTCATTCGTTACATCACTATAATTGTCAATTATGAACTGTCAGGCATATAATCATACAGCGAAAGCAGTATAGAAGTTAACCTCATTAATACACAACTTTTTTTTAAAGAATAGTCGCGGTAGCGAATGATAATTCATAAGTGGATTTTGCTTTCTAATGAATTTTAAGAGGAAATTGTTGTGTCAAAAAAAAGATTTTCTGTATTTTTCATTCCTGAATGGTTGTTTGTTTGTTCCTTCAGTTCCAAACAGAAACCTTTCCGCTGAAAGGTAGGAAAATTTTCTCACGCGGGTTAATTATCACAATTCAACAATGATATTATCCTGCCTTCTAAAACTTTATTTACCGTAATTCGCAGCTATAATGTGATACAAAGCAAATTACCCAGGGAGGAACAATTTAAGTTCGTACTAAAACACGAAATTAACTGGGCTTAGGCAAACACGGCGGAAATAAGTTGTTTATTTGAGCCGGTTCCCACTTTGTTAGTGAATATTAAATGATGTTACTTACAGTTTACTTAGTTTGGTTGCTGTTCTCAGATTTTGCATTTGTATTTCGAAATGTCGGGTTTTATGTAGGTATAGTTATCATAGTCCGTAGTATAACTAATTATTCTAAAGTATACCTACTTAGCAAAACAATTACCTGAGGTCCACGACTTCGACCAAGTGAAAAACATCTTTCATCCCCAAAGATAGAAAATCTTAAAAAAATCTATTTCGGTCCTTGATGATCTCGAGTGGGAATCGAACTCGCGTCTTTCACAATCCGGGTGACTGCTCTAAACCACTGAGCTACCGAAACCTCAGAGGGACGAACGAATCTTTCCAGTATATTATGCTTACGTTGCAAGCCAACGTTATTCCATCAATGTTTCAAGGTACACCTATGAAAATCCGAACGAAATATTCAAAAAAATATTATTTCGTTCGTCCCTCTGAGGTTTCGGTAGCTCAGTGGTTTAGAGCAGTCACCCGGATTGTAAAAGACGCGGGTTCCATTCCCACTCGAGATCATTAAGGTCCAAAATCGTATTTTTACTGTTTTTCTATATTTAGATATCAAAAATAAGCATTATAAAATGCTAAAATATTCAAAGTAATAATCTTTCATCCCCTTAGCGATTCGTTATTCATATATATCTTTCTGTATAGGGGTTCCCACGAAAGCAAAAAGGTTACACACTTGGCTCTAAACACTCCATTTGGGATACAATCGTCCTCTATGTTATATTAAAACCTAACACCAAGTAGTTTAGCTAAATTGAACATTTTCTTAACAACGGTATCTGCATCTGGCATACTGTACCGAAATAGACCGTTATCATACCGTAACGCACAAACTTGGCATTTAAATGTGAACAATACGTTTTGTATACACAATACACTAACAGTTTCTATGCATAATACAGTAAAGACTACAGTTAATAGTGTCCACAACGGGCTTCTGATAGAAGGGTATTCTATGCCATTAAAAGACCCATTTTAGTCCTTAAGACAAAGGCGGCCAATGGACGGCCTCCTACAATACCGAGAGATGAATAGGACATACATTAAATACAGGCAGATACAGATAGCGCTGTCCCTTTCTAGCCATTCTTAGGTGAGATTGGAGGAGCATCAATAGGACTACTACATATCTTCAAAACAAATGAATACTTCATTACAAAACCATTGTAACGACTGGCAGTTCTAATAATTTTAAATTAGGTACGTAGAAGGGATATTGAATAGTGAATTTAATTATGTTGTTTGTTTTTTTATTATTAGAAAAAACATGTCTACATATACTAACACCTATGCGTACCAGAACTGTAATTTCATATTATAAATAAAAATAACTATCGTTTTTATGATGGAAATCAGGAGTCTTCATTTTCCCCGCAAAAAAATCTTTGCGTTATTTTTCTAAAACAAAGGCAATACCTACGTAACTGTTAGAAAATCCCAGCATCCAAAATAGTTTTACAATTAAATTTCCCCAGTTATTTCATTAGTTGTCATAATGAATTCAATAGTAGGTAGGACCCAGGCGGCCACATAAACCACAATAAATGATAATTAAATTTGAAACTTGGTAGACGCGACGAGAACGGGGCCCTTACTATTGGCTGTTTGCTCTGCTACCAAAATTAGTTCTCTCAGACCCTTCTAGAACAAATTAGACCTCCCTGGACTCGAACAAATTGCATTCAGCGATGTTACCATATTTCATTATTAGAACTACGAAATTAATCTCATTTGAACATGCTTCTGGCATTTCAGTTGTTAAAGTCATCTAATTTTTGCATATGTATTTAATTATACATTAACATCTCTCTGAGACATTTTGAAACTGGCTTTTTTGATTTTATTGACAGTCAATAAATGCCTTATTTGATGGTAATGATTTTCTTACGTGTGCTAATAAATAAGTAAAATATTATGTTACATGTATGATAGGCCGGTTATGTTTAGTTAAGATCTTTAAATGTAATTTGTCGCCTGAAATAAACGATATTACATTATATTTTTATAATTAGTGTTCGAACTTAAAACCCGACAGTATTGTCAGTTAATCTATAAATCAATACAAGATCGGAATTGTGTCTTTTTTTAAACTTTTGTTGAAAATACATTCATGGGAAGATAATGTAAGATGTCATATAATCCGGTCGATTTCCACATCCGAGGTTACAATAATACACACCCAGCTCAAATTTGGTAGGATTATTCAAAACACTATCATAAATGAAATCTAAAAATTCCTCATCCATCCGACACCTGGGAAAAAAAAATTCTGGGTCAAAGGTCACAAAAACGAGTTTACGCAAGTTTTATCTTAAAATTACAGAATAAAATTATGAGTCAGACGAAGAAATTTCCCTATTAGTTTTAATTTACACCGCTTTTGTCATTTTCAAGCCTTGCCAATATCTTTTATTTAATAGTTTGAAATTAAAAATAATCAAAAAAGACCGTGGAATAGGCCTATATACCGGGGCAAAATCACGTTAAAAACACGCGCTAAGTTCACTACCTCAAAGGTGGCGTGGAACCGTGTGCATAAGCCGATTACAACTCTTCCAACTTTTTGTATCATTATATCTCAGAAACAGTGGCTCTTAGAAAAAAAATATGAGGACATTTTTATAGATCTACAATTTATTCTCAAATATTTCTAAGATAAAACTTATCGATTTGCTGAAAGCCACTAAAACTCGTTTTTGTGACCTTTGACCCAGAATTTTCTTTTTCCAGGAGTCGGATCAATGAGGACTTTTTAGATTTTATTTATGATAGTGTTTTGAACAATCCTACCAAATTTGAGCTGGGTGCAAATTATTGCAACCTCACCCCTTATTTTTCGGTCTAATTTGACCGGACTTATAGCCTTTCTCTTGTTGTCTTGTGATTGTGTTTTTAGAATACAGTTATTTACATAAGTCCTGAGTTTTCACCTTTCATAAGAGTCTGTTAGGTATTGAGAAATATTAGATAAATTCAGATTTTTACTAACGTTTTTATTTTATAAGAAATAATGAATTCCATGATATGCACGATTTTTTGCAGCAACCAAGAGTTGTTAACCCACCACTCAGCGGTCAAGTGAAACTCTGCAAGTACATTAGCGCAGAATTGACATAAGCAAACCTTTATCACTAAAACTTTTCCAATTACTGGGTCCGTGAAGTGACCGCCCCCCGCCCCGGGTACCCGGGTACAGCCGCACAAAGAAGTTTTAATTGCTCGCCTTCGAGCGCAATCAAGTTGGACGCTGCACTATTTGGATTGCTGTATTCATGTGCGTTATGAGTCGGTTATTACTTGCCTACAATGACGCCATTTGTCCATAAGTAGGTATAGGTAATTGCAACATTTTTGACCTCATTTTCGTTCGTTTTTTTCCATCAAAATAAGATGAGAAGTACTACTACAACTACTTTCATTTGCTTAATAGAGTCAAGCTATTTGAAAAGTAATGTTACGAAAACGCTGACACTTAAACAGTATTTTTTTTCAAAAGCCTCTCCCATCTCGTTGTTAAAGTTGCTTATAAAGATTGTGTTGTTGTACAGACAATAGCAATAGTAAATGATGATTGAACGAACTTCCAATTTGTTTTTATTAATGAAAAATAAGTAAAAAAAAATGATCACAAACGCATTTAATCATCATAATGAATGAAATTTAATCATTTATATTCTCAGTAGTTTAATCAGCTTTATAGTTTTTGTAAAAACATCAATTTTGGCACCTTAAGTTATCGCTTATTTCTGCTTTTGACTGTACCCTAAAAATAATATTTTTTAATATTTGTTAGAATGTTTGGGCATATTATATAATTAACAACATCCGTGCTACACGCAGGGGTGCAAGAGACCATACATTTCCTAACAATAGGCGAACTTGCGACCATTTGCAAAACGTTATTCACGGAAACGGAGACAGGGGTAAGAATGACCCCACACTCTCAACTTACTTTGAACCCTCTTCTTTCTGCTGTAGGGTACCTAAAGCAAAAAAGTGAACCCAGATGGCCAAAGCAGGGTTCGTCTTAATTTCGCGGCATTAGTCGGTCTTGCTGACCCCTTGGACATTAATCGTGAGGGGTTAAGAGGTCAGTGACCTGAATTAAGATTAGAAGAAGGGGCTGAAGGCGATCGTTACGTTTCGAATGTTCTGGACGCTGCAAATTATGTAAATCATGATTTAACTTTCCCTCGTCTCGTCTGCGTTTTGAGTTCTATGAGATTTTTAAGAGTCTTGTGTAGTCAAAACCTTATTTATAATGTGTTTTTGTAGCTTGCCTAATTAACAGGAGTGAACCAAGCTGAGAAACATTCCTATCCATCTGCGAAAACAAGCCCAATTTTTTGTAACTGACACTTTTCACCTACATTCTTTAACCGTGTTTCTGTACCCTCTTTTAACTACCCTGGTTTATAAAATTGCTACTTTATGAATAAATAATAGCAAATAAGTTACCAAAAAAAATACCCAAATAAATACTACGGTAATCTCGGGCTGCCCTTATTAGTTTTCCTACTAAACGATCCTTTAAAAACACATAATGTTTATACAGCTATCAATTTAGACAAACAGAAAACTTGTTCAACTCTAAGATTATTTCGAGCAGACTTAACAGCGTTATGTAACAGCATCGGCACATAGGCGCTATGTGCGCAAGATAAATAATGTCCAGCTATCGTCCAGTCATCCAACTTTATAAATTACTTTCTCAGATAGGCCGGGCCGTGCCACAGTGGCTCACGAAACCTGCATAAATTAGGAATTTAATAAAATAGGCTTTAACAGTTTTGGCAAATACACACATCAAAAGTGTCTAGGGATCAAGCATTTTTATGCGGATTTCTTGAGATTGAGATGTGGCTTTGTAATAAATTTATGATTTTATAGATTTATATGGATCCTTTTTGGTGCATTTCATAATTTGAAACAGGAACTGTCAATCAAATTCGAGTAAAAGATGAAAATCAGCGGTCAATATTTTCCCTATAAAAACATACAACGCATTGAAGACATTATTAGTGCTACTGTTTCCCTACTACTGATTAAAACCAACGTTATTATGGAGCGGCGACGTCATTTAAGCAGGGAAGAAATGCTCAGAGCCGTGGATGATAGAAGCTGGTTCCCGGCAACGTACTGTGGCTTTAGCTCTGAATACAAGTCAGAGTGTTATCAGTCGACTTTGGACACGTTACCGAAGCACTGGTACCGTGGCTGAGCGCCATGGAGGACGGTATCGCTGCACCACACGGAGACAAGACCGATACATTCAAATCACAACTCGAAGAGCTCCAACAATAACCGCCATGATGTTAGCCGTGAGGCTTCATCACTCTTCAGGGAACTTAATTAGCGACCAAACAGTCAGAAACCGCTTGCGTGAAGTGAACCTTCATTCCCGAAGACCGCTAAGGGTACCACCTATAGCAATGCACAATCGTAGGATTCGATATCAATGGGCTCTTGAACACAGAAATTGGGCAGAAGAACAATGGCGTTTCGTGTGCTTTTCTGATGAGTCTCGTTTTGGTATGAGACCGGATACAAGACGTATACGACACTGGAGAACCCCTGGACGCCAACAGCGATTAAAATCCTGCCAGGAAGTCCATCCTTATAGTGGTGGCACCATCATGGTATGGGCGGGTATTTGGATCGGCGGAAGAACTGAGTTGATTTGGATCAGAGGCAACCTCAACGCTCAAATTTATGCTGAGACGATTGTATCAGACGTCATCGTTCCTCTACAAGTGCAAATCGGTCCCTTATTTCAGTTAATGCATGATAATGCACGACCGCACACCGCAAGAGTTGTAAGACAGACTCTCGCCGCAGCTAACATCAATGTCCTGCCCTGGCCTGCTCAGTCGCCAGACTTGAACCCGATTGAGCATGCATGGGATATGCTACAGAGAAGAGCTCTGCCGAATATGGAGGGTATCCAGTCGCAAGAAGACCTTTTTTTGTTGTTGCAACGAACATGGGCGGCCATTCCACAGCGTGATTTGGATGAACTCATTTTGAGTATGCCAAACCGATGTTCTTGTGTTGTTAGTGTTCGCGGTAGAAACACGGATTATTAATTGTTTAAGTTACCCAATAAAATTTTAAAGAAAACTGTTATTTCAGTCTTTTTTTCGAACTTTAATGTTAGTGGTTCAAATGTCAAAAATCCCTTTATTAGGAAAATGGCAAATTTCTTTATTAATGCAAAGGTGACTTGGTTTATCGTTACTGTAGACAAACGAAAACACTTTATTTGATGAATCCTTAAAGAAAATTTTAATTAATATCAATCAGGAGAAAAGTTATTGCAAAAATATATGTTGATCCCTAGACACTTTTGATGTGTGTAGTTCGGAGAATAATATTGCGTCATTCTTCGTTTTTAAAAAATAACAGTACTGGTACCATAATAATTCATGTATTTTTTTTTATCTGGACCTGCTCACACTCTCCGTCATCTTTACCTCTTACCTGTAGGTTTTCTGAAAGAGATTGCTCCGAGCAATCGGCTTCATTTGTACATCAAGATTTAAATGTACTACTTATTTACTTTTTACTACACTTTGCACTTTGGTGCAATTAAGATTTTCTTATGTCATTCTTAATCTGTGGGCAAGCTTTAGAAGTCAATCAAAACCAATAGGGACATAATTATTCTTCATCATCACCGTCATGCGCGACCATAAGACGTGCACTGCTGCATACTGGCCAAACAATTATAGAGTTTTCGATCCTCACGACCGGCGTTCACCGAAATCCTGCGCGTAGGTCTACGATCCACCTGTCGGTTGGTTGATTCACAAAGTGTTTGTAACCAAATGGTCTGAATATTTAGGAATAATATTTACCTTATTATTCGCCGTCGTCAAGGGTGACATGTGTGCCAACACACTCACCACTGAGGATGCACAAGACCGCGCGAAGTGAGCCAAGTAATTAAGAAAGGCGGAACCTGGGACCCCACACTGGTCTGTGGGCACCAGTGTGGGTTCACAACCGGGTTAGACCGCACGGATGATGATGATAATTTATCTTATTATTACAGAGTGATGCAAGAACATGATCCTTTTGTGGAAATAAAATAATCTCTTGGCCACTGTAGACCGCGACACGCGTGGGCGGGCCCACAAAGGCAGCGCCCGCACAACTATCGCGGGAAAACTTCTGCCGCCGCCCCCGCCCCCCACTTGCCACCTGCATCTGCTGCTGGTCCATGGTGGCCTAGTACTGAATGCTATGAGCTATGAGATTCTGTGGTTACGGGCCTTAAGATAATGTGACTATCTTTGAATACCTTTTTCTATTACGTTTTGTGATCTCCTAGCACCAAACATAAGGTGCAGATAAGAGCCTAAAATTACTCGTATCAGACTTTCGTCTTCTTGCTTCTTCAATTTATGATTCCCTGGAACTGTGGGTGAGGTTCTGTGAAACTACTTTTTACTTTCTTTTTGGCTCGTGGTGGTTCCTGTGTCCTGTTTCTTAACATTATGACATGATTTGAAGGTTGTAAAATGCGCCAGCCCACAGCTAATGGACACTTGCATTGTCATTGTTGAATGCGTTGCCAACCCTAGAAAACCTTGGTAAAACCCCGTTATGGACTTATCCTATTAAAATTAGGGTGCGAATTAGGGAATTAGGGTGCGTTTTCACCAGAGATGTGCGAGGATGCGTTGCGAGGAATATGTTTGTTAAGAGCCAATAGAATCGCGAAGCTAGGTAAATAAAAGCGATTCTATTGGCGCTTAACACACACATGCCTCGCAACGCATCCTCGCACATCTCTGGTGGATACGCACCCTTAGACGCGTAGAGACAGCGCATTCCTTGTCAACCCTTGTAGCTTAGTGCTACAAATCCGTGCTCGGGATATGTGAAATGTCATGAAGTATTTTCTACATATTTACATCTGTGGTTATTCTTAACACCCTTCATACTCATTGTTCCCTGATTCCTGACGGTGCTGATAGATTTGACCATTTGCGTTTATCCGAAGGTTGAGCATTTGTGGTTTATAAATTAATTTGAACCACATTGCGAACATGACGCTCGATGTTTTGTTCCAACTTAATTTCAAAAACCAAGCAAGAATGGAAATGTTTGTAGAAAACTGATAATTTCATTTGCCTGTATTGTACCATTTGTAAAACGTTTCATTACAATGTAATGCTCGGGCAAATGCTCTAGTCTATACCCACCCTAAGATAGTGTAGTTTTTAAGTAGCTAATACTAACGGTTGTTGGTCGACGTTAAGTCTTTGATTATCAAAATTTAATACATGGCGAAGAGACGGTAAACCGGTAACGATGCTGAGAGCAGGCGCCCAGCCTTCGAGCGGCATTTTACCTCACCCGCCTGTTTTCTTACTCCGCGGGACTTTTCCAACTCATTTGCATTCAAAAGCAGTTCTAGATACCGCTGATGTGCTGATACGCTGCTACCTTTGTGGGCTGTATATAGTCTAGAAAGTTCTAGAGAGTTCTACAGGCGCAGTTCCGCTGCAGTTGCCAACTTTAACTAGAGGCCCGCGTAATGTTGCGGTAAAAAGCCTCGCTAGGTTTAACAATTGCCTAAGCAGGCCGAAGTTTGTTGTTTATTCTGGTTCTGAACTGTTCGTTGTATAGTTTAATCGCTGGCAACTAACGTAGTTTTGGGAGCAGTCGACCGAAAATTGAGTGAAGAAAAAGCGCGCTACAAGGCGTTAGCGCTCAGGGACCGGTAGGATACGATGGTTTTTCACCCTTTGTTAAACTTGTAGTTGATGGAGTGCTTTATCAGGACATGGCATATTTTGTGACAAGATACAAAGAAGTATAGCTTCGCTTGTGCTTAGCACTGATTTTTAGCTAGCTCGATAGCAAGCGCAAAGTTATTCCCAATTCGCGAATTCACCTAACAGAGGTTACATAGGATTTTGTCTGTCTCTAGAAAAGGCCTATTCAGCAATGGATGCCATAATAATTTAATTTAATTTAATAATAAGTCTTGATAGTAAAAATTACACGTTATTTTTCTTATTTATACGCTTAAGAACGTGTTGAAACATTCCCAACTCATTACGGGTTGGCGGCGCAATCGCAGCCCCGCGAGCCGCGAGTATACCTAACGAACGTCTAACACAGTTATAAATCGCTCGCCTCGGGTTACGCAAGCGCCATTAAAACTGTCGGAATACAGTATGTTTTCAATTACAGGAGGCTCGCGAGATATTTGCAAGCAGTAGGGTTCCCACGCGGAGCACGATTCATACTAGAATTCTCTAATGAGCGGTAGATCGGATTCTAAGCCATTTAAAAGTCTTATCTAATACCGAGTTTGATCTTACATCAAACTACAAATCTAGGGAAAGGAAATTTCTTGCGATTTATAGAATTGCTTACAAACAAAACATAAACAAAATGTATTCTAATCGGTGTTAGGTATGTTTGCAAGTTCGTGTCTGAAATTAAACATTCACTATTTCTTTCTTTTAAGCATTTAATATCAGAATCAAAGGAAAAACATCTCAAAATCTCAGTCAAATGCATGTATTATATTATTATGTATAATGCATAATATATATGAATATATGTATTGCATGACGTAGTAAAACTAAAACGTTAATCTAAAAATTACTGATTGTAAAAGTAATGAAATCGACTTCAACCTCAGACAAATTTTGACCCCTTCATTCTTTCATAATCGAGTGAACTTTTTTTAAAGGTGATATACTTACAAAGCTATTCCGATCTTGCTCATGCCATATATTAACTATTCATGGCTCATGCTTAGGTTTGTTTCTGACAATACGATATTTTATGATTAGTGCCAGCTGCACCCCTGGACTGCGCGTCGCATGTCGCGTCCGCATGCCTTCCCGCGCCATTCCGAGCCCGCGTTCACCGCTCGCCGTTAGCGCCGCCATTTTGTCACTTTTCATGAGGCGACTTTCCTGGTGACGATAGCTTATAAATGTTGGAATTGTCCCGCGAAATTTACTATGTAAAAATTCCAATTGCATGCTACTTGCTGTCTTCTAGCTGTGAGCTTTGATTTAGCGTAGGGAAACGAATTATCGAAACGTAAACTGTTTTGATCATTGCTATAGTCCCTATTCTATTTTTTTTTGTTTATTCTACTTACTTTGAGAGCAACCAGTCTGAAAACATACAGTTTACCGTTCGAAAATGATTTTCGTAATAACCTTCAAAATCATAACATACTTACTACGTTTAATGACAATTTTACCCTTCAAAAGTTTCACGAAAGGTCGTAAAATTGTACCATGTAGTAAACCCCACATGCCATTATATAAACATAAACGGCCCATAATAAATACCTTAAAGCTAAAATATATATAACATTTATTTAAATAAGTTACATTATTTGCCAGTAGTGCTTGCGTGCGGTTTATATATCAACTGTAGCGAAATTTTATTTTAATGTATTTCAAAAAACTATTAGGATTTTCTGCTTCAGCTTGTTATTTAACTAAATTACAAAAATCATTCTTGACACCGACCAACACCGACCAACACCGACCATCCTTTGTGCTACGCTCAATGGCCCACATCACTGCTTTTTGGGTATTGCGGTTCGACGTGAGCTTTTGTAACGGGATATACACCTCAATGGGTTTGCAGTTCGGTGGAAAAATCAAGCTTCATTAGATTTCGAAGATCATGACGCAAACCGGCCGTCGGTTCAGTCAATTAATCTTTCAACCTCACATTCTGAAACGTCATGCAAAGTTAAACAGCTTGGATGTTCAAATTAATTGCTCACACTGGCTGTTGCTGCTGCTGCTTGCTGACAAACGGGCTCACGTGCTTTGTCAATGTAGAATCTGAAATTAACTCTTATAAAACAGATTTAATTTATTACTATTTGCAAAGGTGCATTTAGACCAAACGATCATAGAGCTAAAGCTAGAGCAAGAATGTTCTATCGTGATTTAAGTGTCAATGATTATTTAGTATATTTTGCTGTAAATTTGACGATTTGAAAGTACTGATACAGTCTATTTGAATAAAGTTATTTGAGTTTGAGTTTGAGAGTTTGAATTCGTTTTTCATTTACACCATCAGAATTCTAACGAAAAGTACGAGGAATGAAGAACGAGCATTCTAGCTCGTGCTCTAGGGTCTCCGCGAACATTGATAGAACAACGAAAGAGAATATGATGGAGTGAGTGTTGGAAAATGGTTGGCGGCGCAGCCTAGTAGGCCTAGTTTCATAGTGTTTGTATTTCGAATCCTTTCATTTTTAACCGACTTCAAAAAAAGGCACCCCCTCTTTTTTTTTCTCAATTCGACTGTATGTTTTTTTTTTTTAATTATGTTTGTTACCTCATAACTTTCGACTGGGTGAACCGATTTTGATCATTCTTTTTTTATTTGAAAGCTGGTGCTTCCCGAGTGTTCCCATTTTATAATTATTGTTATTGTTGGAGTCGGTGTCAGCCAATGTAGGTTTATAACTACCTACATACATACGTAAACGTGAGATGTAAAAAATAGGTATATTGCTAGGTAGGTAGGTAGGCTCCTCAACATTTCCTTCGAGCCAGATGCTCAACAGTGGGGATAGAATAAGCATTTGCTCGTTTGGTCTATATGCACCTTGATACCTACTAGAAACGTTTTTTGTCATGCTTGTATTGTTACGAGAGTGACAGTACCTACATATACTTATTACTTGTCATTTGTTTACAAAAGAAAGCGACCGCAAAGACGCGTACTACCAAACCGCCCGACAATTCTCAACCCGTATTCTATTCGAGCTGACTTGTGGTATTCATTAGCTCTTTAATACGTGTTACTTTGTCCTAATCTCCTTACAAAAGACCCCTATCCCACCCAAATATCGACCCTCCACCATCAGCTTTAGGGAAGATTTTTAAAGCAACGAGCCAGATGGTTGACATTCTCGGGACTAGGTATTCTACCACATTGTTTCGCATTCAGTATTATAAAAGGGAAATTGTTAATTTCCAAAATGGCAGCCGAATAGTGGTTAAGTTTTCGTACGTGTCCGCCGTCTCGTGGGGGGGAATTTACTTCAACTGTGTAGGTTTAATTAAAACGTGTATTGCTATTTGGGTTACGTCAGTACCAACGTAAGTATGATATAATGAGATGCAAAAATGAATATGCAGTATTAATATACACGTAAAGAATTTGATTTCTTGAAGTAAAAATCCTGCTGAAAACATTATATTATTAAATCAACAGATCAAAGACCAGATCTCTCAGATTGATACACATTAATATACGCACCTAATAAAGTTCGGTTAAATCGTAAGTGAATAAATTGTTGTCATCGCTTGCAGAGGTTTTTTATAAGCTGACTCTCATCGTTATGATATCGCATTGACCGCGCTGACAAATTATCCTTAAAAAAGCGTCTTCGCAACTACATAATAAGTCAAGTATTGCGAACAGTAGATCCTTATTAATATAGTAATATAGTCTAGCTCTACCAATGACTAGCCCTACCTACGTCATTTTACATAAGTTTTATTTCCCTAGAGCTGTCGAATAAAAGGGTACCTATGTACATAAATAACGACGTAAGCAATTCGTTCTAAACTACAACTAGCTCGGACACGAAACCCTCAAAAGACCCAAATTACGTAAATTAATGAAACACAGACACACTTGCACACTTCTCGGCGAGGGTGATTTAAAATGTTCTCAGATATTCGTTCACTGGAAGGCAGACATCACTTTCATAAATATTAATAAATGTGGTGACTCGTTCCTTTTTTGTACCATCAAGACGTGGAATGCTCTTCCAGCGCATGTGTTTCCTTCCTCTTATAGTCCCGGGGTCTTCAAGCGGGGCGTGAAAAGGCATTTCTGTAGGCCTTCAAGGTGAGGATGGTCAGTCCAGTGATTTCTTTGAATGACTGGGCTTGTCAGCATCATCTGGACCTCACGCTTCACGCTCTTTCCATCAGGTGGAGTGAGGTCATCTTAAAAAATATTAAAAACGGGCAATATTCAAAAATGTCAACGGCAATCTATACCAATTTGTGGTTTCTACGGGAGACAATATTTTTTTAAATGCTATTAAGTATTTCAATTTTGCTAATACCTAGACAGGAAGTACCTATACACTTTTGTATTTTCTTTTAGGGATTACCCCTACTATGCGTGTACAGAAGAAAGGCACAGACCCTCCAGCACTTGCTCGGTATTGTTTGTTATTCACAAACGTTCAACTGGTAACTTCGTTTGTTGTACCAACATCGAAAAGTGATTATGTGCTTAGTGATACGTGTCAGTGCAACTTACTTAAAGATTCCTTAATTATTTCTGTTTTACAATTTATTGAAGAAAGTTCCAAACAAAATATCTAAAGAGACGCAAGAGGCTTGAATGTGAGACATGAGAAGATCTATTTTTTTTTTAAACCTTTTGCCGAAATAATTGCATTCCTGGTTTTTCTTAGAGTTCCTTATTCTGGTCACTTCCAGTATTTATATCTAAACCCGAAACCCGCACACACGCAAAATCTAAAGATAAGAGAAAAGCGGGTCGCTAAAGGATACGGCAATAATGAATCCCGGAGTCACAATTAAAGAGGGGAAGTGCGTACCGACGATCTTAGAGAGTAATCTAAGGGAGGGTAAACTGGGAGGGCGCGTATTAACGGAGGGAGGATGGAAGGGGAAAGTCTTTTTGTTTGCGGACCCTGATGATGCCTTAAGAAGGTTGGGTGCCATTTTGTTGATGTCTACTTTTGCATGTTTTGCGAATTAGTAAAATATTAAAGGTGTTATTTTGTTCTGCTGATAAATACTTAAGCTATTCTTAATTTTTTTGTTAAGATGTACTTGGTGTTTTCAGTTTTGTTTGAGGAAACTTCACAGATATGCCGATTTCACACGAAGGCTGGGCAGTGAGGCAGAACAGTAGGGCATCAACAGTTTCGAATAAGCAGTACTGTTCGGCCCCACTGTCCTGCCCTCGTGTGAAATTGGCTTTGGTGCTGACAATGGTCTCTATCTTGAATATTACTGTCCGTCAGCGGCTCCGCCAGGTTAAAATATAACTGAAAGAAAAAGCCAATGTTACTCTATGATTATGTAGCTTTAAATTGGAGAAAGATTTTTTTAAATCGTTCCAGTAGTTTCGGCACCTATTCAATGCAAACAAATCGGTGTTCCCAAAGGGATATGGACATCGGGGCCATCAAGAAGAGAGCGTATTCCCATCTAAAAGGCAAGCAACGCATCGGTGACACCTCTGGTGTTGCAGTTGTCCATGGGCGGAGGTGATCACTCTCCATCAGGTGACCTTCTAGCTCGTTTGCTCCCTATTACATAAAAAAAAAAAAAATCTTTCCTCTTTATAAAATGAGTATAGATGATTAGGTGATAAATCGATCAAATAATTTTTACCTAAGCACTAAGATTCATCGGGAGTTCAGAGCTTATTTACTGCTTATGAAAATGTACTATTGCAAAAATAAACAATGTTTTAATCACATTACTTTCGCATTTAGTTCTTGACAAAAACATTTGTATTTTAAAATATTAGCGTTGCATGTTGTTCGCTAGCAAAACGCTGATGTACATATCCATCGAGCTATGACATAATATTTGCAGTCGGGGGACGATCCGGGAAAGCATTTAAGAAGTTTCGTAAGACTTTGTAAATCTCAAAGCCATTATGAACGAGTGCGATGTTTATAGATCGATATGTTTTGTCCACACAAAGAAACCGCTTAGAATACCAAAAATTCAAAATAAATTGCAAAGTGAAATTATGTTTTTTGAACACCTAATTCGTTCGTGGTCGGACGGATAAAATACCTCCCTATATTGCACTGCGATGGACAGACGACGAGTTCAATAAGAGGCATCATTGGCGAGGTGAGGCCGGTCCACCGGCGCGCGCGCGGCCCACTGAACCGCGCGATCTGAGATCAAAAGATGCGCATCGAGTTACCACCCACAGTGTCATCCGAAGTGTCCATGTCTATTTTTAGCTGCTCCAATGGCCTTTATCTCATTAGTTCTGCTGAACCATTCAAACTCTACTGGTCAAACCACCTGTAATATGATCTTTATTTTGCTGATTTTCAAATGTGTATCGTTTTTTATTCTTCTTCAATTAGAAATTCCACGTTTCTGACACAATTTTCGAAGTGCGCTTGTAGCACGGTCTCTCGCCTTGACTTGCGTGGTGTCCCGGGTTCGATTTCGGGTCAATTCAGGAAACTATGTTTTCTAAATTGGATTGAATTTGGGAGATGATGCCTGGCCTAATTCCTTGTCTGGTACCTCGTAACACAGGAATATTTATGCCTACTTCGAGGCCATGACAAGTGATGAGTTGTCTGGCGCATTTAGTTATTTATATACAAGCTGCCTCGACAAACTTCGTCCTGTAAAAAGTATTTGCACGTCGCGGCGTCGACAAACCAGCTCATCTCGCTCGCGATTCTCCGACTCGATGTAACATATACTATTATTTTTCACTGAATGTTTTGTTCAATCACAATGAAATTTAGCCTTTGTCACTTCCTGGTAATTTAGCTTCATATTGGTGAAATAATTTTTAACTTTTTCTCTCTGTCTCTGACGCAAGCTATTAACATGTATTTATTTATCTCCATTTGAATATTTTTCAGTCGCAAAAACTTAATTTGTCCCAAAATAATTTAGCCAAGGAACGATTCGCTAGGGGCGTCGAGAATGTCGGGATTAAAGGGTGCGCCTAAGACCCCTTCATTTGGCTGGCCCTGGCAATTTCTTGAATGGGGCCCAGCAAGGGGCTGTTATTGCCCAGTTGCGTTGTTTTCCAGAATTAATTTCGGCGCTTAGTTCGTTAGGGTAGTTTGCAAGGGTTGAACAGCGTCTACGCAGTCTTGGGTTATATGTACCTACAGCCACCGCATAAGTGCTTAAATGCAAGCCTTTTTTGTGTTGCCAATGTTTGACGCATTGACGTTTATTTGTCTCATTTTATAAGGAGAGAAAACAATAATTTATCAGATAAGATTAGTTAGTGAAATGCTCATAATACTAGCACTTTTATTGACATTTTAAGAAAGAAAACTAACATGTTTGTTGATTTCTGATCAGTCTTAACCTAAATATTCTACTTTTTGTACGGCTTACTAAAACATATTTGTAATCAATATGTAAAATGTTTTTCATATATTCATTATTAAAGCGGGGCGATGTGACCGTTGCCTAATGTGTTAAAACTTCATCATTAAAAAAAATCCAACATATTTTCTTGACTAACACTACTCTCTCACTTTTTACTCTTACCTATTAACTTTATTAGTTTTGAAAGCAATAAAGTTCCTAATCAAAGTATTTAAAGAAAAAAGCATCAAATGATTAAATTCCGGTGTTGAATGGGGATTTTTATTTACATAATTAAAAACTTAGATACTCATTTAGTTTCGGGTAATCAAGTATTCTGGAAATAAAGCTTACCAATACAGTATTATTATTGTTGTTTGTTAGATGAGGTGAGGCCTGTGCCCAGTAGTGGGACGTAGGTATGTAAGGCTGTTCTTGTTTTTTTGTTGTTTGTAATAGAACTATTAAGGTAAAAAAGTTTGCCTGTCGGCATGTTAGTACCACATATATCACTTCAAGCTTAAGCTGAACTTCCATACACAAAACGTCCTCGTTGATCGCGTTAACGTTTTGTGTATGAGATTTCGGTAAGTGTAACTAAAAATAGCATACAAACTTCTGTAGTCATATCGTAGTTTACGTGACAGAATCTCATGTTAGATATACAGTACGTCTACCATAGTTGGCACTTTAAATTCACGTTATCGTTCGCGTAAAATATTTGTATTTGGATTTAGTACAGCGCCTCTGTTATGTAGTTTTTTTTATCTTGAGAATGGAACTAAAAAACCGTACCTTGATGCTATCAAGCATCTTATGGTACCGTTTTTAGTTCCATTCCGACTCAACAGATACGCTGTACGAAATCACTATACAAATATTTTACGCGAACGTTAACGTAAATTTTAAGTGGCAACTCATGGCAGGCCTACAGGACTTCACGTGTTACACGTGAGCTTAGCCTAACTGTACCTATGATCTGAAGGTGTTTCCACTTCGTTCCACCGAGCTAGCTGATTTCACATTGCGACAGTTCTTTTGCGTCAATCCGGCGAAGCTGCGATCCAATCAGTTTTAATTGATACCCTCGCTGACAGATCTTTTTGCGAAGAAAAAACATGAAGTGTGCTCACCTCGAGTTAATGGCATCGGATTTGCTGGGTAAACTTAGGTCAATTGTGTTGGGTATCATACTGACAATGTCAGTTATGCAAATTCTTAACAATTTTGTGATAATCAAATAAATATCTTGAACAGCTTATACACCAGTGCGTGTCATCAGACCCCGAACTAAGCAGAGCTTGTAATAAGGATTATTATTTCTTTAATAATTTGTACACAAATTACAGCTTTTACAGAGAAATATGGATAACCAAAGTACTGGTGAGCTTATCTCCAAATGGAAATTTCTTCCAGACCATATGGCATAGAAAATCATCAATACTCATACTAATATACTAATAATATTATAAAGAGGTAAGCGTTTGTGAGTTTGTGAGATTGTGAGTTTGTATGTTTGGGACAGGTAATCTCCGAAACTACCGAACGAATTTAATAAATCTTTCACTGTTATAAAACTGCATTATCCCTGATTTCTATAAGGATATATTGATTTTGAAATAATTAGATTTCAGCCAGATCAATTAACACTTATTAAGTAATCCGGAAAAAAAGCGCCACCGTAAATCTTCTCTTGCGTGCGCTGGCCCAACTGTTGATTATACATGCATACAATGTACTACAAAAATATAGGTTTTTAGTAGATCCATAAAAGAGTCCGCGACAATTGTGTATGTATTGACATCTATTTTTTATAAATACGTAGCTATAAGGTATGTTATGTGTTAAAAATTATGTAAATTAAAAGGTAGATTTTGAGAATTATTACTACACAAGCATATTAATCCTTATGATTAAAAGTTATGTCATCATCAAGATAATTTACGGAGATAAATTTTGTTCTTTACAATACATTAATTAGATTAATAGATTCTGATATATCGTGAAACTAAAAAATACAAGTGCTAAGAGTTTAAAATTTAGCATTGGGTTTTTTTTAGGACTTAGACTAAGGGTTTTTGTGAAATTCGACCTTTGAGGGGTTGATAGTTTATTGTATGAACCTTGGTTACTTCAAGTATAGGAGTATCAGATTTTGCATAGGGTTCTTATAAGGATGTAGATGCTAACTAAGACGGGATTTTGTGAGTAACACGTATTGTAAGTCGGAAAAAATCTCTAAATCATAAAAAAGAAGTTCATGTGGGCGAAGCCCGGGCGGAAAGCTACTAAGATGACGACCGACTTGGTGTAATGGTTAAGAAGTTGGCTACTACACCAGAGGTCGCGGGTTCGATCCCCGCACAGTACAAACATTTGTGTGCATGAACATGTCTGTTTGTACTGGTCTGGGTGTCTCCTATGTATAATAAGTATGTATTTACAAAAGAAAATGTATTTAAGTATGTTTATCCGTTGTCTAGTATCCCATAACACAAGCTTTAATTAGTTTACTTTGGGGCTAGATGGCGCTGTGTGGAATAATGTCCAGGGATATTTATATTTATTTTAAAAAAAAAGATAAAGTGATGGATAGACAACTGTGTGTAAATAATTAGGTGTTGGCTAAGGTTCCGATAAATATATTTAAATATTTATAAAGCATACCAAGATATTAACAGCCCCGATACGAAACTAACAAAAATGCGCGTAATATGGTTGTTTGTCCTGGGCAGAGATCGAAGAACTAATTTATATTTGTTTTATGAATAAAGTCAGATCAGAAGTTCAGACTAGACAAGCTTACTTTAAAATTAGCATGTATCGGTTGTAATGTAGTATGAGAACCTTTAAATCTAACCTCATCTTCGTTTTATCAAGCAAGAATTTCGATTTCATCCGGTCGAAAGACCAGTGTCATCTTTTGTTGTCACATTTTACACAATTTCATTCCATAAATGTAAAGCTTGTTCAGCTTATATTTTAGTTACTGCTATTGTAAACATTACGCTAAAACCAATTTATAACGACGATTCATACGCGACAGTACAAATCAAGCCCGCTTTGTAACTAGCAAAAACGGATCAATACGGTGCGAAACTTAAATTCGGTCCCACCCAAGAAGGCTGGCGCGGACGGCTCCAAATTCGTATGTTAATACGCCCCCTCTCCCACCCGCCCCGCACCCGAGGGAGGCCGAACTATTATAAAGGGTAGCACGAAAGTTAGATTAATGATGTTAGGAGCTGACCAGGGTACAGACGCTGGGCGAGCGGTTTGTAGCTTACGTACTAGAAAACATATTTTTGACTAGTTAACTGCGATATTTATTGTTGCAAAGAGATGATTTTAAAAAGAGTTTCTAGTGGTTTTTAGAGATCACTGACAGTTTGTTACGGTAGTTTGACTAGCATCTGTTTATATTTCCAAAGCTAATTTTTATTTATTTAATCTGGTCTTTGGAAGAAAACATTGTGTGATGGTGTGGCTTCGTATTCTTTATTTGTCATCATGACAGTTAACAAAAATTATACAGTGGCCCCGTTGTAAGATTCCAAACACCGACCTGTATAAACCAAATTGCAACAGGAGCAGCGCGTCACGAAAATGAAGATGCTGCGGTAGATGTCTGGAGTCTCACGCAAAGATCGCGTGCGGAACACCCACATCCGCGTCGGCTTTCGTGTTCGTGACATCGTAGACGTTGGTAGATATGGTCATGTCTCACGGGATCGGTAAACTACGTGAGCAACAAATGTCTGGCTATGCCGCCCCCGCCAGGTACTGGTAGAAGAGGTCGACCCAAGAAGCGGTGGCTCGACGTCGTCTGAGGATGCACAAGACCGCGCGAGATGGGCTAAGAAAATAAGAAATGCAGACCCTGGGACCTCACACCCCAGTGCGGGTTCACAACCAGGATAGACCGCACGGATGATGATGATGATGATGATAAACCAAACTGCAAGAATGAAGTGATTACTTTGGTCTATTTAGTTCGCCACATTATATTATAGTCCAAGTGTTCGGCAGAATATTTGATTCCGGTGGCGCATGTTTGTTTTATGCATACGTTGCATGGACTAGGATATTTATTTTATTTAAAAATGTAAGTACGCTTACAGAGATAGATATAAAAAAAAATGATTCATTGGTCTGACCTTTTTCACTCTGGGCCTAGCGCACGAAAAAGCCAAGTATCTGATCAAGATATTATATTAAATAGTAAATTTGAGTTTAGCACATACTTAGACAGCTCTAGCTTACTAGGAATCCTTTCCTCAAGCATGGGGACCGTTATTCGTAACCTCAAAAATTATGTAACCACTTGCATCTCGATCCACTGTGGCCTGCCGGCGCTCAGTTCCTATCGAGGCCCGCGGTAAAGTGTGGACGATCTAACTTCGCCTTACACACACACCCCCCCACACACACATACGTCACGACGCCGCGGGATCTAACGCCCGCCTCACACGGGATTAGATTCGACTTTGCAGACTTGCTTATGAGCTGTAATGTTTGAATTATTTATTCTAAAACGTTAATATTTTTAATTAGTAGTAATGCTAAGAGAGTGTTTTACATTAAGATTTAGCAGGTTTAATATTTGTTTTTTACTGTTATTTGGTACCTATCGAAACATCTTAAAGAACCACCAATTTTGGAAGTTGATTAAATAATATGATTCACAAGAAATAAATAGTACTTAAAAAAATTACTTGAATAAGTCGTCACATTTGTTAAAGTGGTCAATTAGGTTAAAATGTAACTAAATTTTTAAAAATCTTTTGCATGTTGGCGAACTAATTATTAGGTGAAGATAATCCAAATGAATGGTAATGATGAATGAGATAAAAAAGGAAAACAGGGCTAAAGATGTCCAATGGGAAAATATCCTGAAAAACCTATGATCATCCAAAAAGTCTGTATCGTAATAATCGTCATATTTCTCCGACCGTCCACCGCCATCCACCTCGTAAATAAATATAGTAGTGGATAATTGATAGAGCTGTACGTCTGTGGGCGTCACACACACAGGCGCGGATCTAGTGAGGCGCCTTCACCACCACACGTGTATTCAAGCATTTCTGTGTAGAATATGGATAGTTTGCCGATAAAGGAGATGATACATAGAAAAAGTAATGTAGTACTTTATCGCATTGGTGATACATGGTGTTGCAGTTGTCCGTGAGTGGAAGTGATCTTTTTTTATCAGATGACGTGAAGATCGTTTGCTCTCTCTCTCTTAAAAAATATCAAACAGGTGGTGTGGTTACAGCAATTATACAAGTTGTCTTTTGTTTATCTTGAATAATTTGCGAATTTTTAGTTTTCTTTCTAGGAAGCTTGATTTTTTTTATAGTGCCCGTCAAGATGACCTCACTCCACCTGATGAAAAGCGGTCGTGAGGTCCAGACATGACGCTGACAAGCACAGTAATGCAAAGCAATCCCTGAGCTGGTCATACACATTTTGAAGGCCTGAAAATATTATATAATAATACCTAAATATTTTTTACTTTCAGGAAACAGATTGTCCGAATTGTGCTTCCTGAATCCAAATCGCAAAAAAAACCAGCTGCGCTAGCCACAAGTCACACGCGACGTCTACTATTTTGACCTTGTGGGTAAGTTCAGTAGATTTCATCACAATATTGTTTTGATATTTTCAAAAGTCCATTTTTAAGAATCAGAAGAATTTCACAGAACGACAAATATTAAGTAATTTTCTTCTCAGTTTTTTTTCATAATAAACAATGTTAATCTTTCGTCTGGCAAAAGATGGAAACCCGAAATTATATGACAGAGAGATCACAAAATAGCACCGATCGGAACGTTACATCAATGACAACATCAAACGCTCTTAGTTGACCCTTCCTTTAAGATGTCTTACACGGATCCAGTTTCATTGATAACCGGTCAAAAGATCAGATCAACGGTCAAAGCGCCTGACCCAAGGTCGGCGCATGCGTAATTGTGGGAACACTACGCACGTGGGTCACGATTCCTCCAATAGAAACCGGTTCTCTTGGGATGATTCAAAAGATGCTGTAAGAATCTAGGGGCGATCACGTAATTAATATTCTCTTTTCATTGAAATTAAGTTTATTAGTTTTGTGGAAATTCAACGACATTGCTTTGTTGGACTGTGTGATTTTGAACATTCCATCTTTTCTCACGGTCCGAAGATCGCTGGTTTTGGAATCATAAGAAAAATAACATTATTAATTATTGCCAAATAATACATAATAAGCAGTCTCGAATTTTGTCGTTTATAGAGAAATAATATTTTTTGCCTAGTTACCTACTCATTGCCATCAGATCGTATTGTATGTTTTAAAGTAATAATAATAATAAAAAGATCAGATTGCTTGGTATTTTACCTGTAACTGATCTCAAACCAGAATTTGAGCTGAGAAGTAACGAAGAACAATAATAATAATAAAAAGATCAGATTGCTTGGTATTTTACCCGTAACTGATCTCAAACCAGCATTTGAGCTGAGAAGTAACGAAGAACAATAATAATAATAAAAAGATCAGATTGCTTGGTATTTTACCCGTAACTGATCTCAAACCAGCATTTGAGCTGAGAAGTAACGAAGAACAATAATAATAATAAAAAGATCAGATTGCTTGGTATTTTACCCGTAACTGATTTCAAACCAGCATTTGAGCTGAGAAGTAACGAAGAAAAATAATAATACTAAAAAGATCAGATTGCTTGGTATTTTACCCGTAACTGATCTCAAACCAGCATTTGAGCTGAGAAGTAACGAAGAACAATAATAATAATAAAAAGAATTTATTTTCTCCACAATCTTTACAGTGCGATTAGAGCTATAGACATAATTCAATTGGAGACAACAATAAAGTTTGTAAGAGACTGGTGCCTGAACTAGGCAGAAGCCTGTATCTCAGAACACCAGATCTGTGTCCTCAAGTATATGAATACATTTATTGATTTATTAATGCCGATCTCTGCTTAATATTGATTTATTAAACCCAATGTGTTATCTCCAACCCCTGCATATACTGTCCAAGACCGCGACACTCTGGTGATTCCGTCCAAAACTACACTCACCCCCTACATTTACGCTTTATTTCGGCTCGGCATCCCCTATGTACCGTGCCATGTGCACCAACTGCTCACATAATCACGTATCACTTTGATGCAAATTTCGCCAAAATTCTAATCGCATTCGCGTCTTGGGTACGACCAAAATGTACTTGCTGTCAGAAGAAATGTTTACATCTGCATATTTTCTGGAATAGGGTTCAAAATTGAATGTGACGTTGATTTAAAATTTTGGGACGTAATCGAATTGGGATGGGACAATTTGATCGGTTGATTTAAGTCAATTTACGTTGACGATGAAGACATTTTTGTGGGGATAGAGGATATTGCGTTATGGATGATACAGTGGTCGGCAAAATGTGAGGATGGGTTTTTTATAAGAGTTTGGATATTCAGTAAAGACTATACTATAGTATTATTATGAATCATAGATTTTGATTTAAAATTTTAGAGGATAGACAGCAGCAGCATATTATGCAGATTCAGGCATTTAAATTTGAAGTATCTTTTTAAAGTACAGGGTCAAGAATGCCTTATTTTAAAAAACACAATAGTAATCAGACCTGTTGATTTATGTTAATGATTCTTTTGTATTAAAATTCAAGCTATTTAGTATCCCATTAAAAAGTTATTTGAGATCAACTGTAAGCAGCTGAGCACACACGCCTAAACAAACGTCGTTTGTCCTCAGTCGTTAGCCGCGATTGTCTAAACTCTCACTACTCAAACTGTTAAGTTCATTTTTGTTTGTTTGAAAACCAAATTTGCAAGGGAAGGTTCAGAACCACATTTTAAATTATTTTAAAGAAATGTGTGAAAGAGCTCTCATACAAAACCAATACTCATTTCCACAGTTTTGAAAAATCTGAATTGTACATTATTGTACAATACTGTACCACCCTTGCAAATTTGGTAACGGCTAAAGAATCAATTGACCTGTCTCTATATGTAATAAGCCCCCCAAGCGTGACAGTTGTGAAAAAAGAAATATTATTTTGTGAAGAATATTTTGTACCTATTTACAAAAAGCTTCTTATAAATCGCATGTACTCGTATCATTGATCGCGTTGCGGCTCCTAAACTTAAACCGAGTTTAAGAGCTGCTGATCTTAGCAGCCTTAGCAGCAGGACCTCACCTTCAGGCTCTTCTTAGGGATATTTGTTTGAATTGTTTTAATAAATTAGGCACCCAGCAAGTTCAAAGATTTCCTTGCTAACTGTACTTGTGCTAATTTTGATTCCGTTATACTTTTTCTGTTCAGAGTTTCGTTCTGTCAATCTTATACGATTAATTCTGATCATATTCGTCTGTTGTGTAATATAGAGTGTTGTTCAATTAGAATTTATTTGCATCAAAACTCATCCCTTCCGATCTGATACTAAGAGATGGTATCAACAATACATTGGACATTTCGTTGTTAGTATTTTGCCCGGTGTGTGTTTATAACCGAAAAAACTTGTTCTATTGGTTTCCTAGACAGCATAGTTAGCTGCCTGTTTTCAAAAACATTTTGAGATAAAAATGGATACAGTCAGATACAGAACAAAAAAACTGATCTCCACCTAAATGTTATTCTCGGGTGGGAATCAAAATCTCGAGCTTTCGAATTATATAACGAATTAAGTTTAGCTATTTTTCGTAATTTTTTATTTTTATTGTTATTCAAATTCTTGGTGTTTATTTATAACAGAAATGTTGCGCTGCGTTTCATGCGCTAGGTATGTACTAAAACTAACATACTAATAGACAGGATTCACTCCTAGATAATATTGCACCTAAATTACTAGTCGCAATCGCAAAAAAAAACCTCGTCGATCCATGCAGTATTTGAATTAAAATTATAAACATAACATTACCATCACGCATATATCTCAAACGGGGTAGTCAGAATACAAGTGATATGACAGAGCACTTTATTCAGCAGTAGGCCTTTTTTTAGAAAATGATCATGATGAAGAAATAAATTATGTTTGATATTTACAGGTGACATTATTCATACATATTCCTATCTGATTTCATGTTATGTATTTTCCAGGTCGTGATGGACCCGCAAAACTTCATGACCACAAAATGACGGGGCGATATTACTATGACTCAAATTAGGTAAGTCAGCTGTACCACTCTCTATTTTGGTGTGACGCCGATGTTTACATTTTAGGTTAATGGCTTAGGAAGAAAATCTTAAGCCCGAATTTTAAAACGTGCGAGATAGCCTAAATACTCCTTGGGGGCTAGCCAAGATCAACACGTTCTTTCGTTTTGACCGTATGGAATTGACTTAGAATGTCATTTCGACTAGACGAGTGCTAATGTCATTCCCGTCCATTTTTCAATTTGACATGTCGAAACGAAAGTAGCGTGTTGCTCTTGGCTAGGGTCTCTTACGTACTAGGTAAAACATGGTCACTTACGTTCTACAGACATTTAGGGGGGCAGAATCGGATCAGAGGGTTTTTGAATGACGTTAAATAAGGGCGTTAGTAGATCATGATCAAATAAAACATTGAAATTAGGTCAATCTTATTTATTATAGAACGAGCTAGTTCAACATACTCATTTTCTAAATACAAACTCAAATAGACAAAAACAACCATCTGGCTCTTTATGCACTAATAGTCGGACATCGGAAAGACATTGTCTTAGTTGATGATCAGATCCGGGATCTTCAACGCTATATTATTATCATTAATATTCATGTTTTAATTAATTTGCATACATAATTAGATCATCATGATTGAGCACCACCTTTAGTCATTACGCTAAACGCTGCAACGGGGCAGTCGTTTACACCTTAACTTTTAGTTTTTCATACTGCATGTTAACAACTTTATTAAATTCTGAAAATTTAATCTTTTAATTCTTTAATTTCAGGAGCGTCAAAATGCTGATTTAACTCCTGACATCACACGTTCCACGAACCTGTTTTGGTAAGTTCATTTGTTGCTTATTCCAATTCAAGACATTGTTGTGAAAGATAGTCTTTTTGCCAGTAAATATTTTAATGCTTGACGTTATCTTTGGCTGATAATTATTTATTGAAACTAAAAAGTAATAAACATAGTACCTATCATTTATTACTATCTCGATTCTTCTTACTACTACTAATACTACTATACTTTTAGGTAGTTAAAGGTTTTAAAAAAAGGTCAAACAAAGAAACAAAACTTCATGATAAATATTCTTTATTACGGAAACAATTTTAACGGTTCATTACAAAAAAACAAAATGAACGTACAATTTAGGAGGTTTTATCGCTACAGCGCGATCTCTTCCAAGGTTAGGTCTACGTATACCTGCCGTAGACTTTTTTTTATATTCCTAAAATAAGAAAAAACTTTTTCACTTTTTTGCTATCTATTGTCTACCACGACCCAATTTGTTCACTCACCTGCAATTTCAGTGTTGAAACTAATAAAACCACATATCAGCTAGCCAAAAATTGTAAATCTATTTGTCGTTCCCCTATGGTTGGAATTTCAGTCAGAACCTTTTGTACCTTAAATTCAGTCAACATCCTCGCCTCGTATTTGTTAGTTGACTATTAGATAAAAAGCATTATCGGTATACAGTAATCATTTTAACTCACATCTTCCCAATATTTCAGGAACCAAGTGCGAGTACAGAGGCGCGACGCAAGAATCGAAGACTTCAGAAAATGTGTAAGCATTTTCAAATTGATCGCTTCGGGTGCGGCGCCATGCTTAACAAAGCGATTCGCCACGCTTTTTAGAGCGCTGACTTCGACCTAATTAGGCTGACACACTAGTATTTGGCTGAGGAGAAAACTACTCATCAGTTAATAACAGAACTCTTCTTCCGAATAACACACTCTCATACTTCAGCTGACCAATGATTCAATTAAGCGGAATAAAACACAACTTTGCAGTTGAATAACACAAAACTAGTACGCTGAATAGCAAACAATCCTCCATGTATGAATCTTTTTTATAAAAACGATGTTAAATGAAAAGTTACGGTCTTCTGCGTGTGCTATGCAAGCTTTTGTTTAGAATATTCCCATAACAGTTGATTATTCTTGTAATGGTCTCGAACTAGGGATTAATATCCCTGTGTTACGAGGTACCACACAAGGAAATCAGCCAGGGGCGTCTCCCAGCACACCCAGACCCGAGTCAATTCAGAAAAGATCGTTTCCTAAATTGACCCGACCGGGAATCGAACCCGGGACACAACGGAAATCGAGGCGAGAAACCATGCTACAGCGCACTACGCCAACCGTGTCGTCAATTTTGATTAGGACATTTCCCCTAGATCCACATTTGAACAATATAATGTGACCCATTCTTTATATAACAAACTTAAAGGCTTCAAATTAAATTCATCGACAGAAAACTCAAGATAAATGCCTACAATATATTTTTGCAAACTTTATAGGGGTCCCATTTTTTAAAAAAAACAGTTCTTTTAATGTATTTATTTACTTGCAACTTTAGATAAATGGTTCAAGCAAGAGCCATGTTTTTTATTTATATACCTGACTAAAATATTGTTCTTTGAAATTAAGGTGGCTTTAGATACCAATGACTTCAATGACAAAAGAATTTATCAAACATCGCAAAAAAAAAATCTTTTTTATATTTTTAAACTAGAACTAGAAGCATTTTTTTTAATAATTGAGAAAAAGGTGAAAAGAGCAATATTCATTTCAAATAATAGTTCTATCGCTGGCCCAATTGATAAGTTAAATAAAATTAGTTTACGACTCAGGAAAGGGACTTTAAAAACTTTACAAACCAGGCTCTACTTATTTTCATAATACAAGAAAAAAAAACATATTTTTTTATCAAGGTAGACTTAAAAGTAACAAGTAGGTAGATGTAAGTAAATAAATGGACCTATTCTTCAAATGTTTTACAATCACCTATTTATGCATTTTAAATAAAGTATCAATGAATTAAATCCCGTTGTTTTATTTACCAAAAAAAATAGTAGGCGTGGCATTATATTGCAATCCCAGCTTTGCTTAACGCTTTGCAATGAGAGTGTTTCAGCCTTAATTTCTTTCAATTGCATTTTGTTAAAAACTAGTGCCATTAATAAAACATCAAAATATAAGAGTAAATCATTGACCGAATAATTAACAAAACACTTGAAAACACCAAGTTAAAAAGCAATGCAAATGAATGTACCAAGAATGGTCTACGACCCTAATTCAGGTAATATTTCTTAAATAATTAGGATGATGACTTTTTTACTTTTATCACGTATATCATGCTGCTATCTACGGGCAAATTTACCGCCAAAAACGTTTTCAATCATCTATATACAAATAGACAACATCATACAAAGCACCCTAAAGCGTTGCACACTTTTTTCAAGACGCTTTCCTTCCGAAGCACGCGAGCGCCACCGCGTAATTTTTTCCTTAACTAAAAAGCCCTCGGAAAAAAATGGCGCTAGTAACGGCATCTCTTAGCGGGCGGGCGAATTTTTCGCCCGGTCATAACACCCGGCCACGTGCATTTGTTTTGGTTGAGTTTTTTTCTCAAAAAAGATCGCATACATAAACCTCACCTCGCCCGCGCCGTAGGTGCGCCAAGCAAAATGGTCGTCATTTTTTTCTTCTCTTTTCAGCCATCTGTCCGTCCTTTTCGGTCAAAAATGCGATCGTTATTTCTGTTCCGGTGCGAATGTGTGCGTCGGGGCCGGCGCTCGGGATAACCACCCTAAAATCGGCGCGCCATTTAGAACTTCTCTGCAATTAAATAAAGGTTATATTCGGGTGTGGAATTGTTAGTCTTACGCTGTATGGTCGGAGAAGAAAAAATTGAAATATAGGAGGCACAGCGTACACGATAAAGAGAGTTAACGATTCTGCGCCGGAAAGTTGCGCAGATTGCGTTTTTGGTGCTTTTTTTGGGGGCAGTGCCTCACACCATCGGGGGGTTTTGATGTCTATCTTTATCTAGCATAGAGTCTCGCAACTTGGCGCCACTCGCATGTGTGCCGACGGCGGGGAGGGTGCGGGTGTGTGGGGACCTAGCGCTAGATTTTTGCGTGCAAACTTCCTAGATAGGTTTGTAGGTACACACAGCCGCGTATATAATGAGATGTCATCGCTATGTACCGGTAAATAGCGGCGAACAAAGCCGGCCTATGCTGATGTTGATTAATCATGGTCTTTCATAACTTCACGTGCCAAACTGTTCTGTCTATTCAATATTTTGTACACTATAGGTTTTATTAGCGTTGAGTTGGAAATACCTAAAGCCTACTGAATTTATTTTACGCTTTTGTGTGTAATATGTAGGTCTGTATCTGATGAAACTGATCTGCTTCGAAAGCTAGTTATGCAATTTTGAAAATGTTTGCAATTTCAAAGGTTGGTTGGTACTGTACAGTTTTTAATATCACGCGGATTGTTTAAGTCGCAGGACTCTTCAGTATAAAATGAAAAATTATTCATTGTTTTAATAAATAAATAAATATCTGGGACAATTCACACCAAGATCATCTGACCCCAAACTAAGCAGAGCTTGTATTATGGGCGTCAGAGACTGATAAACATACTTATATATTTCTAAATACATACTTAAATAGATAATAACAACCAGACACACAACAAATACATATGTTCGTCACACAAATATTTGTCATGGGTGGGGATCGAACCCACGACAATAACATGACATTATGTGATTAAAAAACACATTCTCTTGATTATCATTATAACACCGGTTAACTATTGCTTGACAAAAAACAGAAACTGTGTAGAAATTTCTGCACAAAGATGCATAGTTAAATGCTAAAAATAAAAATTCAACATAAAATTTGTTTAAGATAATAATAATAGTGGCAATCTTGTTATTTGTTCCAAAAGTTATGACAAACAAAGTTCAGCCAAGTCGTATTCAGGGATTTCAATATTAAGATACGGCAAGATATCATTCGGACAAATGATGATTATGGTAAAAATGACTGAGACTTAAAATTTTATGACAAAATTGAGAACTGATAAAAATCATTGACCCAGAGATACCTAGATTACATTTCTACATTAACAAGCGTAATATTATAAGTATTATAACACACACATTGTACTTTACTAACGCCTGTTGTAAACCCAAAACAAGTTCAAAAGAGTAACTGCTGAGTTCCTCGCCGGGTCTTCTCAGCAAGAAACAACTCCGACGCGGTGGTAGAGTCGCATTATGTCTGTATACTGTGTATTTATATGTCTTTATTATTATAGTATTTATGTCTTTTATTTAGTATATCTTGCTTTAAATTTGACGATTTAAAAGTACTTACTGTGAAAGTCTATTTGAATAAAGTTATTTAAGTTTTGATGAGTGATTCCATGAATGACTGCATTCTTCTGACGGGGAAATCCCATCCCATCTTAGAATTACAAAAGCTGAACTAATTCAGGTCAGCTCGTATTCTAATCCCGGGGTCTAATTTCCACGCCTATTTCCTGCCTAGTAAATTCCTTAAACTGGGGGTAGCGAGCAATTTCCTAATATAATCTTTCATTACCAGCCAGTCAGCCGTTACCTGGCACAAAGCATCTTCTGAGCTGGGCCCGCTTGAATCTGACCCCGCGGGGCCAGTAAACCAATGCTATTTTATACCATTTTTAAATCGGTCAACTGGTCCCACAGCTGAAATCTGTATAGTCACCAGAAAAATTTAACAAATTTCAATAACCGAGCTTATTAGTATGAAGGGGTTGAGCCATTCTCTGCATATTCCTTCTTAAAACTACCGAGGTAGCAGAAATTAACTGGAACCAGGTGCATCCGTTGACTGGCCCGGCGCGGTTCGAGCGGGCTCAGTTCCCTTAGCCCTCCTGTATGAGGTCCCTAACCCTATATTCAGCAATGGAAGTCTTATGGAATTCTACAATTATTAAAGTAAGAACATGACTTTCTGACAATCGTACTCTGCACAGTTGAAGGTCGTTGATTTATTGATTTATTTATCATAACTAGAACAGAAACTTAGTTACCAAATTTGGTCCAACATTGGGTTCTCTCACACGAAGAGGTTTCTAGCGAGTCGACTGGTCGAAAAGTCAGATAGCGAGACTTGTGGATTATCCCAGCAGAACTATAAGCCTCCACACTCGGAATACATTAATTGTCTATACTAATATTATGAAGAGGAAATATTTGCTTGTTTGTTTGTTTGTATTGAATAGGCTCCGAAACTACTGATCCGATCGTTAAAATTCTTTCACTAACAGAAAGCTAACTATTCAGGAGTGATATAGGCTATAATTTATTATGATTGAACAAAACATTCAGTAAAAATTAATACTAAATGTAAATCAAGTCGGAGAAAAGCGGGTGAGATGTGATAATGGACACCAGATGTCTAACATTTGACAAGACGAAGTCTGGGCAGCTCGTTTTTTTATTAACCCCAAGATAACCTCACTCATGGAAAGCGGTCTAGTATGTCTACGCATGAGTTTACGTCACGTAAACGGCGATCGTTGCGTTCAGAAACTTGCATGCCATTTTGGTTCCATTTTGAATCACTAGGAGTGCTGTATCCCATACAAAATCGTCAATGCGGCTTACGCAGACGCTGGCGGCTATTTTGGGAACTGATATGAGGTTGACAAGATAAGATAAGATAAGATAAACTTTATTGCACAAACAAAGTATTACAGTTTTATTTAAATAAATTAGGTGTACAATATAGGCGGCCTTATCGCTAGTAGCGATCTCTTCCAGGCAACCTTCAGGTAGAGAATCAGGAAGAAAATTAAGTGGCGGTGCAAGATGATAAATAAGAGAAGCAATAACGAATTTACTATAACATAAAAATAAACATACATACAATACCTTACATATACTTACATACTTATCATACATATAAAATAAGGTATGGATTAACTTATAGGTGAAAGTAAACTGAAAAGAGGGCGATTGGGTCAAAGTGACAGAAGGTAAGCTTTAACTCGGGATTTGAAGATGGGATGTGATTACAAGCACGGTAATGCAAAGCAGACCCCCAGCAGACTACACGATAGCTTCCTGGCTCACCAGCAGGGCACAACAGTAAATATTATTAAGTACGAAACCTTCTTCGAACTGTGCGTGGTAATTAAAAGAGATACTCATAATAGCCCCTTGTTGATTTCGACTCTCAAATGTAAGTCACAAGAAAACTTTAGTGTTAGAATAATATTGATTTAAATCATTGTATTAATCAGCCAACAAAGTTTTAGTGCATCGTGATTTTATTGAAACACCGTAGCATTCTCGTAGTCGGTAGCAAAGAACCTTAGCGCGCGCGAGGGCTGGATTGAGCAACGCCATCTAGTTTGTCATTTTCAGAACTATTCAATTAGCGTGCTATTTTATTAAGGTGTTTTTATATTATGTTATCATACATATTTTTGTTTGAGTTGTTGTACTTGTATCCGATTAATCTAAAACTAAAAAAAGTTTAGTTTCTTCAGTAAACTCGGACACTCTGAGCAGCGCCATCTAGCGGTGAGTAGCGTCGACTAGTAAAGCAGATTGCCTTGCCTATGATGTTTCATGAAAGAGTTCGTTGTACAGACGAGCACTCAAGTGACTCAAATTTTCGACTTAATAGTTAAAATATGATTCTGTTGTCAGATTATGCAGAGTAAAATAAACAGATGATCACATCATTTCATAAACTACCTACTTAAGTTTCAAATGTACGTAGTAAAACTCGTTTGTTTATTTAAAGCTTTCGCTTTTAGTATAGTTTTTTTGTACTACATGCGTTATTAGTATTTTTTTTAAAACCTTCTAGTAACCCACCAAACGCAGATAAGGGTGAATGATTTGAATGCAAAAGTCATTTAAGACAAGAATCTATTTACGGGAACTGTAAGTTTCAAAAATACTGATATTGTGGAAATTAGTAATCTGACTAGTTCAAAATATTTACCTATATCATTATTTTTACTCACTTTGTGTAACCAAAAAATTCTTATTTCTAGACTGTGTAGTCGCGATCCGAATTTGTTTTGATTTCTCATACTTAGCGCATATATTATGTCATAGCAAAATTCCTTTTTGTTTATAACAAAAATATTGAACTCAGTTTTTAATTTTAATTTTTACTAAGGTTTGAAAACTAATTTTGTTACAATTTCAAGGTGAATAAAAAGCTCGATCATGCAGTGACAATAAAATGTATTTAAATGTAGTGACCTTCTTGAGTGATTGATTTCATGTAAGTTAATATCTGTAAAATAGATGATCTGCCGAATCAAAACCAATCACTTATCAAACTTATTCTTCAGATGTGTGCATTTTTTTTTTTTTATATTGCCCGTCAAGATGATCTCACTCCACCTGATGGGAAGCATTAAATTTTATTGTAAACCTTAAGTTGTAAACATTTTTGACCACGACTGTACCGTAGCCTAAAAGCGTGTGCGTGCAGCCCCACAACTTCGTCATAGTAAATCGCACTTTATTTCGGACCATGGCCAATGCCAAAACTTACAATCTATGTTAGTCTAAATCTTTTTATAGCTGTTTGGTAAAAAAAGGAACTTTTCATGAAAGCCAAAGACATAACAGTAGACCTAAAAGAGATCCAGAAAGACTGGTCCTTAGCATCATTCCTAAATCAGATAAGTACAAGAGGAATTGTGTAAGCATCGGTGTCACAATTTATAAAAAATCTCACTCTGTATGCATTTAAGGCCAAGTTATATAAATGGTTTATGGTTAATAATTTAAATGACATGAAGAATTCATTGACCGCAGATTTTAAGTGTGACATTCTTAATTAATTTACAGTTTAATTAATTTATTACCGATCTAGCCATATTTAAATAATAATTATATCTGGGACAATTCACACCAAGATTATCTGACCCCAAACTAAGCAGAGCTTGTAATATGGGCGTCAGAGACTGATAAACATACTTAAATATTTCTAAATACATACTTAAATAGATAATACCACCCAGACACACAACAAATGTAAATGTTCGTCACACAAATATTTGTCACGGGTGGGGATCGAACCCACGACCTCCGGCGCTAAAGGCAGGATCGCTGCCATTGCGCCAACAGGCCAGTCAATTTGATTTAATATTGTTACTATACATAATAATTTCATTTTAAGATGATATGCCTGACAGTTGTCATTGTTCCGTGTCACGAATACTATTTCAAACTAAATAAATATAAACTAGCAAAAGAAAATGTAATAACCTAATTAAGAAACTATTGTCCTTTCAAAACTCATCAAGTAAATTATTGTTATTATTTTTAACTGTTAATAAATGAAGTAAATTAAATGAAATTAAAATATCTTTCAGCGCCTGATGCGTGAAAAGGAACGCTATTCAATAGTGTATTGACACTACTGAATCGACAAAAAATCGATGAATAGGAGCGGCCAATTCGAAATAACGTCATTCGCGTCAGTACGAATGCGTTTGCCTTGTATGCTATTTTAAAACTATTATTTTCGAAAGACCGCGTTTTGTTCTATAACTCATTAGCCATAACCCGTTTATTAAGAATTTATTTAAAAATTTAAATCGGTAAATCCGATTCAATTTCCTTTGCCAACTCATTTTCAATAAATAAAATTTAAAAAAACGTTGGGCACAAGACGGCAGGAGACATCAAGTTGCGTCACCACCCGGTGCCTCATCAAGGGTTTTAGGTTCCCTTGTAGTAATGGTAGTGATTTAATAAACCCTACCATGAGTTTATGTCACGTTAACTCGATACCTAGTTCAGTACAGCAACTTGTATGTCAGTTTTAGTTTCATTACTGTTCCCGAGAGCCATAGGCGCTGTAGTACCGCAGTCCCATTCAAATACTTTACTATAGACGCTAGCGATTATCGTCGGCGTGGTGCTCATGTTACGGAAACGACAGGCTGTTCACACCAGAGATTCCAATTATTTTTGCCGTCTCCGCGTGCTTTAGCGGTCTTCCCTGACACTGTAGTATCGCAGCAGCCCCTTCGTCATCCCGAATCCATTGTTATGCTGAACTTGCAAGGACACACGTATAGAATGACTGATATTTCCATTCCGTCAGTCGTACACCGCGCTAACCTACGGCCCAACATAACACAGTGCACCACCATGGCCAAATGTAAAGGACGTCTCTCAGGTCCTCGGTGACCAAGTGGCTACAGTATTTAATCTTACTCGCCTTAGGCTTAGAATAGTAGAGCTGGTCTGATCTGAAATGACGTGCCCTTCCACCGCATTTACGTACACATAAAGTAAAGAAAAGTGAAGTAATTTGCCTTTATACTGTAACACTGCTGGGCAAGGCTTCCTTCATTGAAATCAAGTCATCGCTGCAAAGTATGGGTATTAGCTTCATAGAGAAAAAAATTGGACGAAATAAACAAGCAGTTGGGCGCATCATTTCTGGTTAGACAAGCTCTAACATTTACTCGTAGAAGGCATCCTAATAATTGTTGGTTGCACATTTTAAGCATGTGTTCTTTAACGGGACTGGATTTTATTAAATTCAAAGGGATTTGAGGAGTAAAAAATAGTTTTCCAAGATACATCCGTAAAAATAAGTTTATTTAATTTTGAATTACAAATGCCGCTGAGTCTGTTTTTTGTTGAGAGCGTTTGCTGGGTGTAGATCGTAAACGTGGCATTTTTTCAAGATTTTCGTGATTATATAGCTGAATTCAAAGTAAAGTATAATTTATCTCTCTATTATAGTCTGCACCTTTTAATTTTATAATTACAACTTTAACTGTGAACAGTGAATTTTTACGTTTCTTAACAACTATTTAAAAAAACGGGTTTTTATTTGATTTAGCAAATAATTTACGACTACCTAATTTTGGACGATTCAATGTGTTTTTATATAGCATTATGCAGACGACAATAGAGTGATAAATTATAGTTTTATTACAATTCAGAAAATGAATTGAAATAATCTTACAAAAATGCAACGTATTCGATCCACCCCCAGCAAACGCTATTAATTCTTCTTTTCGCAAGTCATCAGTAACACAATAAAGGTTTTATTCGAAATTCGAATAAAAAAACTCCTTTTCAAACAAGTGATCTTATCGAAGCTGGGCTCCAACACGGCCCCGGCCGTTGAAAGCTGGTCTTTCCACAAAAATTCTCAATTTATGAGTGCAGATTCTGAAAAATGCTTGGCAAAACCCGCCACTTAAGGTTCGATGTCTGCTACTCAGGATATTATCCTTACCCGGATGGAGCGCTAACTTAAACCGAGATACCTTTTTGTTTTTCTTGAATACAACCAGCGAGTTGAGTTGCAAGTGATCAGAAACCCGTTGCCATTTGACTGTTACAGCTCAGTCTTGCTTCTTGTTCCATTTATCCTTTAGAAAGAAAAAAAAAACCTTTATTAATTTCATGGATAAAATGAAATATATTTTTCTTAAATGTAGTTTTATTTGCTCTGTTCTTTGACGATTGTAAAATGATGGTTGGAATAGTCAGCAATTATGCTGGGAAGTTAGGGATCTAGCTTTAATGAAGTGAGCTGGACTGAGTAGCATGAGAACTTGAGCATGTTACCTGCCACAAGTATATGTATATGCTTAATAGGTAACCTCAAATATGACTGTAATAGTAACTGTACATGATGTGTTTTTTAAGGAAATAAATATTTTTGTTTTTTTTTTATTTTTTGTTTTTTTTTTTGATCTTCTGGATCCGACGTCAGAGGAGTACTACTTCTCGCCTACTAGGGCGAGAATTCCATATTTCTTTGGTCCGCCCCAACAAAGCCTTGACCTCATCATTACCACAAATTTATAAGTGTGTTAAGAGAGCTCAATTATTTAGTTTGGTGAAACTAGCAACTGAATTCAACTGACACAATAATGCGGAACGCAGGCAGGAATAAAGCAGATAGTTATATTATCAAAGGTTCCCATTCAGATAGTGAATCACAGATGCCCTCCGAGAAACAAAGAGCTTTTAATAAATACAATTCAAAGGTTTTCCACCACGGAAAATAAAGCAACGTAATGTCATTCACTGTTTGCTGAAACTACTAGTAGTTTTGACAATCAAGTCGCCCACTAACACTACACGAATCCAACAGTGTATTTTACCAGACTACACCCACGATCTTGACGGATAAGGGTCAATTCACACAGAGACGCGACGCGACGCTGCGCACACTTTTTAATAGAGCTACTCTAAATTTAACGTATTTACTACACGAAAAGATACATATCACATTGTGAGAATTCATAAAACGTTGCACCACGGACCACTAAGCTGCGAGTCATCTCGTAAATAAAGTTAAATTTTGCTTACCTCTATGAAAAAGTGGCGTCTCGGTGTGAATTAACCCTTTCTGACCAGGGGCCGTATTACCCTCTCTTATAGTGTTCCCTGTTTTTTCGCACATTTTTTTGTCATAATTTAACATGGCATACTTTTACTTTTCCTAATAATAGTTACGCACAATATTAATTTGGCATAACTTATTAAGCATATATTTTTTAAGCATACCTACTTACTATAAGCATCATAATTATTAATCAAACTATTCAAAAGCTTAAATATGCTTACATAATGATATTTAAGCATAAGTTTTTCATGCATAATACATAATTATAATAGGAATAAAAATCATGTTCACAATCGCACTCAGGGAAAAGTTTTTTCTAAGTTTTGGAAATTTTGTGTTAGCATTCAATAAAATACTTTCCCTATATAAAATGAATATGTGGGCGGCTTAGGCACACCCTAGCCTACTATTACACTATGGTGTCCTTATACCTCCTTTTGGTTCTTCAGATCCAAAACAAATCAGGAATAAATACGTATGATTAACTAAAGTTTGTAACCATTATGCCTTTTGATCTTTATGCCTAATAACAATTGGACAAATAAACAATAACTATGCCTTATAACTTAATGCGAATTAAAATAAAGGGCAAAAAAAATAGCCTGAACTATATTTATGCTTACTGAAATATGCCAAAAGACAATTATGTCAAAATATTATTATGACAAAAAAATATGCTTATCACGTTATAACAAATTAAATTAGGACAAAAAAAATGCGAAAGAAGGGGTCCCCTCTTATAGCCATTCAAGTTAATTTCCTATACCGAGTGTAGCGAGCAATTTCGGTAGTTAATATCTGGCCTAGAGGATGCATTATTGAGAGGTAACCGCTGACTGGCTGAACATTTAAGATTATATTAGGAAATCGCTCGCTACGCTCGGTTTGGGAAGTTAACTTGAGTGGCTATAAGAGATGGTAATACGGCCGAAGATGTGATATTCAACGCTTAAATAGGTATGTTCTAGAAGCGATATCCTAAATGTCTACTAGACGGCAGATTGTACATTAGTGGGCTATTGTTAAATTTGGCTGAATTACGACCGCATAAGGCCTCTAGGACCCTCTCAACGTAGCCCATAGGAGCTGCGGTCCTGCGTCCAAAAACCTCCACTCAACTGTGGAGTGGGTCCGATCGGGGTTCGACTCGTGACCCCATCATCTGTGGCGGGGGTCCGATCGGGGCTCTGAGATAGACTTTTTTTAGGCGCGAATTTAACCATGACAAAATATATTTATCTCTTTCTAACGTATGGCAATCGGTACTTGATATAATGAGCCACCTAGCAAAGCCAACAACCTGAGCCTCATAGACAAAAAAAAACGCAAAACGTGTTGGTCGAAATACGAGTACTTTGACTGGTTTCATAGTTACCTGCATTGGCGCCCGCAACGCATTAGTGCTGAGGATTCTTTCTCTTCATGGTGTGACCTTAGTGCCGGTGTACCGCAAGGTGGCGTTTTATCCCCTCTTCTTTTTGCTACTTTCATTAATTCGATAACCCATTAATCTCCACCTACCTACCTATATGCAGACGATCTACAAATTTACTCCCTAGGCAGCCTTGTTGAACTTCCGAACGTCGTTCTGACCTTAAATGCTGACCTGGAACTGATCTCTAATTGGAGCAGGTCGTTCGAGCTTAAAGTTAACCCTGCAAAAACTCAAGCACTGATTGTTGGTAGTTTGTGGCTAACTAATAAAATTGATTGGAGTGTTTTGCCATCAATTATGTTTGATGGTGCCCAAATTCCGTTCAGTAAGGACTTAGGTTAAGGTTAGCTTGGACAAATCAAGTTGGTCAGGTTAGCAGGAGAATGTTTGATTCTGCTAGTTCACTAAGAAGACGTCGTAATTTTCTGTCAATACCCACCAAAATTGTTCTTGTACAAGCCTTACTCTTTCCCATTCTAGACTACGCCGACTGCTGCTACTTAGACCTTAATGAGAATCTCCTGAAGAAACTTGAGCGGCTTCAAAATTTTTGCAGTCGCATTATTTTTGGACTTCGCAAGTACGACCATGTTTCCGAGTATCGGGCCCAGCTTAACTTCGCCGTCTTCGCCGTGATTCTCATATCCTTTGTCTTCTACACAGGCTGTCCCTGGAAATAAGGATCAAATCGATATACCGCAAAGCTGGGGTCATTTCTGACCTTTTTATCCGATTTCCAACCGTCCTACAAAGGTATGATCAATTTTAATTTTTTTCAGAAAATCCTCTAAGTCCATACAAAAATAATTATAAAAAATCAACGTAACAACGGTAGGTACCAACTTATTTTTTTTTTGCCAAAAGATTAGCAGGTAATTTATCTTACATTAAATAGTTATTTTATTGAGCTAGACAAGATTAGACAGACTGTATCTGTGGAGGTGGCATTAACCGCGTATCACGGATATGTGTCGTCTCTCCTCAGCTATGGGTTGATAATGTGGGGCAACTCTGTTGAATTTGATAGGGTTTTTAAAATTTAAAAACGCTGTATCCGTGCCATTAATAAGGCCTGGTACTTAGATAGCTGCCGATCACTTTTTAAAAAATTTAATGTTCGCCCACTCCCATGTATGTACATTAGAGATGTGTGTATGTTTACAAAATTCCACCCAGCATATTTTCTGAAACGTAGTGATATTATTAAACGACAGAAAAGAGATAAATTTATCAACATGCTATACTAACCTGCGTGTCACAAATACATATATAAAAAGAATATATACAATATGTACATTTCTGTATCAACAGCTTGCCGAACGAATTGAAAATATTAAAATGACATTATGAAGAAATTAACGATATGGCTATTTTACTAGAAAAATGTTTTTATAGTGTTAAGGAACATACAGAGTTTTGGTCAAAATTATGTAAAAACCAGCTAGTTTATTAAACATTTACACGTCTGCGCAGACCGAATACAATGGACAATTTATGCTATATTTTAAAACCTTTTTGACATGTAATCTCGTAAATAAATATTTTGACTTTGACTTAGAATACCCATGTCAATTCAAAAAGTTAAAATATTGCAAGAAAAAATCTTAATCAAAAACATTACTTCATGTTCAAGCAGACGTCGTGAAAAAAAAATGTACCACGGAAAGTTGTCAAAGTATTTAAAAGAGTCCCTCATTTATTCAAATTCTTTTGTGGTATAAATTGCAGAAATATTTCAACAATTTCTATAGGCTTGATACCATAAATTTCGCTTGTTGACTAATAGTAGCTTCTGATTTTCTGATTAGTTAAAAAGTCCAAAATAATGTTGCAGTTGCAAAAAAACGCGACATCGTAAACGAATTTACGTAGAATTATTAAATTAAATTTTGAATAAAATAATTTTTGCTTTGTTTTTTTTCATATAAAATTAAAGGTATCAAGCTTATAACCGTACATCTGCTTGAACATAAAGTCATTTTTTAGATTAAGATTTTTTCTTGCAATATTTTGACTTTTTAATTTTCATGGATATTCTAGCTCAACAAAATAACTATTTAAAGTAAGATAAATCACCTGCTAATCTTTTGGCAAAAAAAATAAGTTTGTACCTTTGATGCAGGTTTTTAAATAATTATTTTTGTATGGACTAAGGGGATTTTTTGAAAAAAACTTAAATTGATCATAACTATTTAACAGTTGGAAATCGGACCAGTATTGTAGTCGTTAAATGGTCAGAAAAGACCCCAGCTATGCGCTATTTCCATTTGATCCCTACTTCCAGGAACAACCTGTATCATTATGTTCAACCCAATGTCTCCCCGTTATCTCAAGGAGCGAGGAGTTTTAATTTCTGCATCCCATCCGTGGACGGGAAATGCGTTCTTCCAAGAAACTCCGCCTTCTATTCCCTCTTAATTCTTCCCACTCCTATACACAGTCATTTACAGTGAAATCCATACGTTAATGGAACTCCTTACCCCCATCAATCAGAGAGTCCCAATCCTTATCCATCTTTCAAGCAAGGGTCAAAGCACATTTCCTTGCACTTTGACATCAGTCCTTGTTGTTATTCCTTTTTCTCCTTTATCCTTTCCTTTTTATATCTTGATCATTTTGGTTGCAACGTCGTTTTATTTGACTATTTTTTATATATTTTATGTTTGTTTTATGTGAATATATGTACCTAGTCCTATAATGTATATATATTTATAATCAAATTTATTTTAACTACTATTTTCTTGGTGCACTTACTCGCCCTTTTCGCCAAATTTCCTTTGCTTGTGGGTTGCTTGGCAGAGATTGGTTTTTAGCGATAAAGCCGCCCAAATTGTACTTGCATTTATTGTTAAGTTTTGCGTGCAATAAAGAAAATATTATTATTATTATCATTGTGTGGTGCATTGGTCCAGTTTTTGAGTAGTTTTCAGCTTTTTGAGTGATTATTTCGCAGTCTTCAACGAAAATACCACGGAAATGTAAGTGAACTTGTGATAAATGCTCTAAAATTGTATGACTGCATCCATTTTCATTGAAAAAAATGCCTTGGAGTGGTGTCGTGTCCAGCTACTAATATTCATCTTCTATGTTTACTCATGTAAGCATTAAGACTCCCCTTACTCTAATAATGTAACGAAACAATGAGAGTGGCTAAAATTTGTATCTAGCTATAGCGTAGGCTAAAAAAATATCATAGTTTTTCAGTAATCTAAGAGAAAATCCACTTTTAGTGTACCAAGGGTGCATTTCCAGGTCTGTGGCGGCGGACCGATCGGACCCCCCTACAGGCTTTTTTTAAAAATCATATCTATGTATGAGTGTGTTGTGTTTACGCTTACAGACTTTGCAACCTCAGAAGATTGATATACTTTATTGCACAAAATAGGAAAAAAAAACAGTGATATTACATTAAACAAAAAAATTGTACAATTTAGGGGGCCTTATCGCTAGAGAGCTATTTCTTCCAGGCAACCTTTGGCTAGAGGAATTCAGCTTGAGGTTTTCGTGGAATGAAAATAAATTTTATGAGAAAAACAAAGATACTCGTAGGAAGGGGTTTAAATGTAGGAAGGGATTGAGATTGAGCAGGTGTGTGGATTGGACAGTGAAGGTATGCGAGTAATAGCTTGAGGAATGTGGAGTTTTCGGTTCGAGCGCATAACGCTCCTGGCGGATTACTGAAATTTAAACAAGACTAAGGAGTAGTCGGTTTTACAGCTGTTATTTTTTTTTAATTTTCATCATAAAAAAGACAATTCGGACAGATGACTTTAAGACATTTGAAATTAGGGAAACCAATTACTAAATAACTCTATTGTAACAGATATTTTATTGTAATACGAGTACCTAGTTAATACTCAGTATGGACTGACTAACAATTTTTCTTTTTCAATAGTTTAAATGACCCTAACTTTATATTCTTTGTTTGTTTTTTTTTCCATTGTTTTATATTGTTTAGATTACACACTCAGTAGGTTTACTAACGCCTGTTGTAAACCCAAAACCAGTTTAAAAGAGTAACATTCTGAGATTCTCGCCGGGTCCTCTCAACTCCGACGCGGTGGTAGAGTCGCATTGTGTCTGTAAACTGTATATTTATTTATCTATTTTATATTTTTTTATATATTTATGTCTATTATTTAGTATATTTTCTTTAAATTTGACGATTTAAAAGTACTTACTGTGAGATATTATGACAGAAAAGTTTTCGGAGAAAAGATGATCAGGTACAGCAACTTTTCGAGCATTCGAATATTATGGCAAATGAAGGTTAGTTTAGTTTTATTAGTTAAAGTAAGGTCACAGAAATGTGTTAAGAGAAGTAATTTTCGACAAAAAATCGGATTCGTTAGGGAGATGAAAAATGATCTAGAGATATTTATTTAATCTCCCATAATAAATAAACCTAAACTACGTGAATTCCATACGCTATTATTAATATAAAACGGGATCACAAACAAAATCCTTGAAAAGCTAAAATTCCTCATGTCATTCCCAACAACACACCGCAATACATATACACATCGGCCGTACATAAAACTGATTACCTAAATCTGTTCGCCCCGTAAATTACAAAGCACGATATAAAGCGAACCTATCACGAATAGTTTTTTAATAAATAGCGAATTCAATGGAATAGTCACCCTATTATATGTATAGTTAAGGGTGCGTGTCTATGAGCGGCGAGTAGAGCAAATGCAACACTCAACGGAAGCGATACGGTCCAATTTTGAATGGGACGTAAATAGTGAATAGGTAACATAGATTCACATGTGACATATTTTTATGTAGGCTGCAGAATACGCAGATGTATGTATACACTTGTCAATATACAGGGTTACCGGAAATTCGTTACATTCCCTTGGAGGGGTGAAAGTAGAGCTCATTTGCAATAGATTTTGTCATTGAGTACCCTAGCCGATAGTGATTAGTTTTTAAGATATTCAAGTTTTTATTCTTTTATTTTTAAATACCGAATTTAGGCAAAAAAATATGCTCCTAAGTGAATGTTCAATTTTGATACTATTTTTGTGCGTGATCTGATACCTAACATCTTAGCACTTCCTTCAGATATTAATAAGCTGTAGTAATACTTTTTAACTGTACCTATGTTATAACCTTAAACTCGCTAGAGTTCATAAAAAAAACCTTTTTAATGCCACTTTATAGTGAATTTGCATAAAAAAATGTATGGAACGTGTCGTAAAAATTACGTAAATAATTGCTCTACTTCATTAGCTATCCAAAATGGTATAAAACTTTTATCTGCATTGACAATAACAACCATAACACTTTAAAGTGTTAACTAAGGTCATTTGTCAAAAAGGTTTTTTTATGAACTCTAGCGAGTTTACGTTCATAACATAAAGTTAAAGAGTATTACTACAGCTTATTGTTATTTGGAGGAAGTCCTGAGATGTAAGGTATCAGATCATGCACAAAAATACGATCAAAATAGGACATTCACTTAAGAGCATATTTTTTTTGCCTCAAATCGGTATTTATAAATAAAAGCACAAAAACTTGAATATCTTAAAAACTAATCACTATCGGCTAGGGTACTCAATGACAAAATCTATTGCAAATAAGCTCTACTTTTACCCCTCCAAGGGAATGTATCCAATTTCCGGTAACGCTGTTTATACTGTGTATACATACAACTAGTTTGATTAATAAGTAAAACCACAGAATAGGTCATAGGTAAAACATAGCCGCTTTTATGACCTGAATGAATTCACATTATTTTTTCGAAATGGGACCCTATAATAGAATAAAATTTTGACATTTGTTTTTGTATGAAATTTCTATGATAGTAAAGTAGCAATGCACGTTTTATAATTATTTATTTTATTTTAGTTAGAGCTCTTAGATTTTATTTGAGCCTAGCTGATTTTGTTTTGTTTACACATACTTATGGGACATTGTTTTTTTGAAATTTTGTTTTTGTTTTGGACATTGTTATTCTATGCAAGACTGGACATTTTGAATTTTTGTATAATTTATTTATTGTTAGTTTTAGTTTTGTTCTTTATTATTAATTTATTATAATAATGCATGACGACTGAAATGTTTGCATATTGCTAGAGCGGTAAAACATGTATGAACTTGATGATATTATCATGATAACAAGAACTAAAATTGTACCGCGTTTTCTACGAATAAACCAATTCTATTCTATTCTATTCAAGCAAAGGAGACAACAAACGATAACACATTCAAATAGACCTATAATAAACCTTAAACTAGACCTCGAAGACTAGTTTGAATTTGAAGACCTGATGTCGTGATCTCTTATAGCTAGTCAAGTTAATTTCCTAAACCCAGCGTAGCGAGCAATTTCGTATTTTTTTTCCATTTTCAGCCAGTCCAGCGGTTGCCTGTCAATAATACATCCTCTAGGCCAGATATTTACTGACGAAATTGGCCGGATAGCAAGGAGATGGGTATCCGCTAGATTGCCTATCCGGCCACCCTGCTGTAGCTAAGGGTAGATGTACGGCAGTGCATTGAGATGTGAGCGTGCTATACAGCTCCGGCACCATTCTGGAGAAATGGTAGTTGGCTTCTCTGACGTCCCCAGCGGGGATCGAAGCCGCTAGCATTTTTTGGGATGCGCGTGGTGAGCGACTATAACTGCTCCGGTACCCTGGGGCTTTATTAAGTTCGCTTATATCCTGTCAAGTCAATTCCCTAAACTGAGGGTAACGAGTAATTTCGTCAGTAAATGTCCAGACGTGAGTGACCAATTTCGTGATGATAATCTTTCAGAAATGAAAGATCATCATCACGAAATTGCTCGCTACGCTCAGTTTAGAGCATGAAATTGACAAGTTATAAGTGACAGTAATGAGGCCCATGCTTGTACAGCCACTGAAGTTCCTATAATTTTGGTACCGACCATCGAATATTCAAACGTTGCGTTTACGTCTATAAAATAAACTCTATTCTTTCAATTCTTTATTCTTTTCTTGGCCATGATCGGCGCGCTATGTGCCCCTTATGGCCATCCCGACTTCCTAACAAACAAAACTACGTCATAGCTTAATTTAAATCGAAATAGGAAGGTAGGTGACTCGCCTCTAGCGCGTGGACCTCTCAAATCAGGCCCCCGTCGCCTAATGTCACTCAGTCGCATTATACGATTGACAGGACTCTACTCTGACGCACGCTTGTCTCGCTTACGTAATGGTCAAAACAAATAGGTTTGTCTCTGTCCTTCAACGATAATAGTTGTACATCATCTTCATTTTCAGTTGTGAATTTGAAGGAAGTACCGTATCTTCCGCTATTTGAGTTAATCTAAGCGTCATAGCCTTAAATCTTCTTACCCGAAGGGTTACGTCAGTGACTTCTTTTTATTACCTACTGGGCTGCCTCCCTCTGTGACTAGTTATTCTACAGATTTCCTCATTTCTCATCGAATCAGCCACCTGTCGGCGACGGGATGCGCCGCCGACAGATGAACGACGGTTGCACTGTAAATATAATATTTTTTTAATTCATCATAGAAATCATATACCTACTGTTAAAAAGTTACATTATCCCTCACTGCTTTAGGCATATAAATTATTCAGAAACGGTAGGGATCCCTATGAAAACTTTGATATGTAATATGTAACCCAACGTGTGAGAAAAATTAATCCACGCGGGCGAAGCTGCGGTCGGAAAGATAGTAATTAATAAAAAAATCATCATCAGCTCGTTAAAATGAACATAATACGTTATTATTCTAAGCATAATATTTAACGACATGATTTCCATAGTGCGCAGTGGCACGGTTTTTCGTATTGATTTGCCTGGTGTCCCAGGTTCGATGAAGGAAACAATTTTTTTTTCTAAATTGATTTGGGTCTGGGTGTGCTGGGAGACGCTTCTGGTTTAAATCCTTGTCCTTGTGTGTTACTTCGTAACTCAAGGATATTTATACTTACTTCGAGACCATCGCAATTGGTATGTTATCTGGCGCGTATTTATTAATTATTTGTTTTAAAAAGAAGGTTGAATAAATTTAAAGCTAGAAAAAAGCATTTCAGTCTTTGATAAGATTTATTAGACAAAGGAATAAAAACTGAAAATAGACCAAGACGAATATAATAGACGACAGAATGAAGATGCAGGTACCATTACACAGGTAAAATTAGGCAGATAGGTACTTGTTTACACTCATCCGTAATGGATAAGCGTTGTTTAGACCCCGCGCCTTTCTCGGCACACTGGAACCAGCAATAAAACTCCCTTTTACCAAACGCCATTTTTCTCTTAACCCCACCCATATTAATAATATATCACCATGTAAGAAATCTCTCCCGGCGGGGGAGGGTTGGCTAAATGCGCCTCGATCCCTACGCGTTAAAACAAAAAAAAACCTAACGAGGAAAAATAGCCATTCCCTTTACGAGAGTAGAGTGTGTTTTTCTCTGAAAGCTCTCGAATACTTAATCACCACTGTCTCGCACATAATACGTACGTATAATGCTGGCGTACTTAGGCCTTTTTGCCTTTTTAAAAAAAAGGCCGTTTGTGACGCCTCGCGAATCCAAGATGGCGGCGTTTCGCCCGCGCTTTTTGTGTAATTACGCGCTTTTCAGTTTTTTCGCGTACGTTTGAATAGAAACGAGGTACGTGTTATGAAAATAGTAGCAATAGAGACTTTTTGGTGGATTAGCGTTGGAAAACAGTCTGCACCCAGTTTTCTTTAAATTTATATGATGACCCAGTACATGCTACTGGAATAATACTTTCCTTAAATTATTTACAAAAATGTAGTACCTAAGTTACCTGAAGTTCGGTAGGTATTCTATTTATCCCATTTGAGATAAAACCTAATCACGACATAACCGTCCAGAACTATTAAATAATTAATATATACAGATAAGTAAAAACTTCATTACCGTCCAATGTATTTGTATATTTTCAACACCAGAATATCCGCGTACAACGTACCTAGACAGTATTTTTCCATCCTTCTTTTGAGGGAATTATTTTTTTTACCTACGTGTAGGGTATGTTCGTGGAATGACAATGATCTGTTCATTTCCTGATTACTTTGCCAAATTGGGTACGTTTTTTCTGTCTATAACCTCTCCTTCCATCAGGCAGCCGGTAGTAGTTTGTCACAGGAGTATGTTAAATAAACAATACTGTTTAAACCATAAACATTGAGCAGCTGCCGAACTTAAGTATCTATTGAAAGTAAATAATTACACTGATCTACAGACTAGTATCAGTTTCTCATTGTTTGATTATTGAATGAATACCATGGTCATCGGAGGTTGTTTGATTTAAAACCAGCTGATGAGCGGCTGTGGGAATTTTTTAACCATCTTAGAAGCGTTTTATATTTTCTGCTAGGACACTATTTAACTATTGTAATTAACCTACTTTTTATCTCTTTAAATCTGAGCAAGAACTATTTATTTTATTAGCTTTGTGCTTTAAAGAATAATTCAATAACCCTAAGCACACTTGAGTAAAGCGAATGTGGAAACAGGTGAAAAAAACCTGTGTATAAGTCGATAAGTACTCTAAGTTTCGATGTGATGTAACTTTAAATAGGAACTTACTTTCCTAATAAATCATCGGATCGCCACGAACATTATCAGATCATTAGGTCGTAAAGGACGAAGGATAAGATAAGATAAATATACTTTATTCTACAACTACAAAGAAAATAATTACAACAGTGCCTAAAAACGAATGAAAACTTAGTCTAGTACAGTTTAGGCGGCGTTATCGCTAGGAAGCGATCTCTTCCAGGCAACCCACATGTCAGGAATTTACTAACAAAATGAGAGTAGTGGGTGAGGTAATGAGAGATCCTGAGATAAATTAAAACGTATTGTAAGATAACTCCCATACACAGGTCGTGAATTTTTAATGGATAATATTAATATAATATAAACATATAACATACGCGTTAGAGTTATATATGAACATACACAAAGAAATAGTACTTACTTAATAAGGAGAATAAAAATATGAGGTTTGGCTTATCCACGCACTAGATAGATACAATACAGGTATAAGGATATTAAGGATTTTTATTTGCTTTACCATATATTTAAAATGCGTGCATTTTTCTTAAAACCGTAAGCAGATTCAATCTGTCTGCATGCAGTCTACGTCATAGCCCGCAACCGTCTCATTCCGCCGAATCGGTGCTGTAAACAACGTACGGTTCTTTTCTCATTTTGCCGCGCAACGTAAAATCGATACCTACTACGTCGTCGCGTCAATCGAATAGTCTGCATCGCTGGAAGCATCGAGTGTCGGCCAGTAAATACTGCCCTCGTCTTTTTGGCGGACCGCGTCCCTGGCCGAGTTAGAGGTTACCGTTCCATTTTTGAAATGCGCGCTATTTTCTTCTTTTTAATTTGCGGCGCGGCCTTGGAATATTTGGCCAGATTGAATGAAGGTTTTACTTTCTGATGCGACTTCAGGGTCCAAATAACTTAGTGTAACCTACAGGTTATACCTAAAAAAGAAAGATCGTTATTACTTTATTTCGTTAGCGCTAAAGAAGGATTGCTGATTTGCTGTAACGTATACCTACGTTACTTGGAGTATTTGGCCAGATTGAATGAAGGTTTTACTTTCTGATGCGACTTCAGGGTCCAAATTATTTGGAGTTATTTTAATTAGTAAATTCAAGATTTCTAACATCGAGAATATTCTGTGACAAAGAAATTAACAAGTTGTCTAGCTAGAGGATTCAATAAAATATACGACAAGGACCCTTGCAGTGATTCTTATAAACGACTCCATGGAACGGTCACTCCGGGAAAAATGCGTGTTTTAACAAAATTATTGCATTTAATTTACTTTTATCAAATGTTCGTTCCACATATATTACGAAAAGACGTTTGTGAAAAATTACTATATTATTTTTACGAAAACCACTACACGTTCTTACTGATTTTCACAATAAATGTTATGGCACAAACGTCAGACCAAGAACAAATCAGAATGAAGCTAATTTTGTCCTTGTAAAAAATAACATATTTTTAGAAATTCTGCGAAAGTAGAAATAAACGCAACTAAAAAGTAAATGCACCTCTTTTTTTTGCATTAATTTGGTAATTCATTCTGAAACCCCATAGAAAATCACTTTGAAACGGAAACTACAATTAACGTAGACCGATTATACAAGAAAGTTAACAATAATTACGTTACTTATTGCATTTTATGAAGTAAAAACAAATGAGATACGTAGAGTGGCAAATGAAATTTTATTATTTTATATTAGGTAAAATGACACTATTTTTAAAATATCTAAATGTTTGGTAGGTAGATAATTAATTCGATTATAGTGATAATTCTTCGTTATCATAATGATTAATATTCATCCTACAAAATTGTCTTGTTTTTTCTTAGTAAGTATAATTAATTAAAAAGATGTAACTTTTAACTATTTCGAAGCAAACTTTTTTTTCAAAGTTGTGGGTACATTATTTTAAGAAATACTTTTATCGTAAATAACATTCATTTAGTTTCAATCTCTATAGTACATACAAGGGTTAGTCTTTGTTCGTTTGCGGTTCATCTAAAAACATTTAAATGATAATCATAGAATCAGGTAATTTTGTTTTTTCTAACTCCAAATAAAATTTACCCCAGCGCTCCAACACACGTGTTGGATAAAGTGTACGAAGGAATAAATGTGAAATTGAATGTTGATATTTCTGTCAGTTAAACCCCTAAGTAGTCGTGCTTCGTTTAGGAACGTTAATGGTCCAATGAATTTTAATAAAACATATTTTTAAATATTTAAAAATTGGAAAAAAATGGAAAACAAATAGTACAGATAGGTTCATATTATTTATTCAGCACAGGCATAGTCATCGTCAGTCTCCGTCCCAGCTCATTCGCCATAATTAATTAAACATGGCGTTGCCGAAGCCAGTGTAAGTGAACAACAAAAATACGCCGATGTCGGCCTGTGCACACAACAACAACAATGTCTATAATTGTTGTCATTTTGCGTAGGACGTTCACCAGCTGCTCTGCGTCTGCACGAGACAAACAAACAATTTTTTACTCTGTGGTTTGCTTTCGCGTATCGCCATGGATTTATGGAATTTATAAGGGTCCACGTCTGTTGTCTTTCGAAGCAGTCACAGTCCTGTGTTTACAAAACGGGTAGTCCTGGTTCCACCAAATACTGTTTAGTTGTTGACTAATCTCCTTCGAAAAATAGCAATGTGATTTTATATTATTTGAATTATTTGTTTCATAGTAACCTCCCGCAGTAGGGCCGGCCACTATCCACCCAAATTGTGTTTTTTGTAGTGTATTCGGTAATAGTCGCTAATAAATTAAAGAACCGAATGCATGGCGTGATGTTACTCAACGAATTACTTTTTACTTCAAGACTATAAACAAACAACAAAAACATAAATGTTAACGTTTGCGTTTTTTTATTCATCTGAATAACAAAAAACTTAGTGACAATACAACAAAGTCATCTAACCCAAAATTGAACAGAACTTGGCTGATAAAAACAGCTCAGCAGTTCATAGAGTTACGTTCTAGTTGTCTATGTGACCAACATATGTCGACTAGACATACTCATTTTTAGATTGTAACTTTTTTTAAAGAATATGTTCCTGACAATGTTTCTCCTGGGTGAAAAATTCAGGATTCAACTCTGGATTTGGTACGAGCTGTGCGCTCTTATTAGGCCACGAATTCAAATAAATGACTATATTTGTAAAACTTATATGCGAAATTAGAACACGATACATTACCTTGTCTTCGTATTACGGAGATATATCCAACAAAAACTATTTCTCCTGAACGAAAGCACAATCACAGTTTAATTCAAATTTAACGAGACTAAAAATACGTGAATTAGAATTGCTACTGATCCAACAATCGACCTGGCAATATGATTATCCCTGCCGTTGCAAATAGTAGCAAAGATCACGAGAGTTGTACAGTTTAAAATGCTGATTTTTATTTCAATAGACCGAAATGCGAAAATGGAACGTGGAATGAGAATACAACGGCACAGAGAGGGTTGGGCCGCGATCTTTGTGTGCAGCAAAAAGAAAACGGGTTTTCGCAGAGCTCAGGTCGTTATATAAGAGTTTAGGAGGTAAATAGCCGTTGCCGTGCAGCTCGCTGCAGGCGCGAGCTCGGCGCGAAGGGCCCAACCCTTCCGCGCCGGGTGGCATACATAACGTCTAGGGGACGAAGGGACCCACCTAATTTGATCACGCGGTCTCAAATGTTTTGATTGTTTGATTGCAAATTAAATTACATGCAAATATTTTTTGGAGGGTTAATTGTTTTCTTTTTTAATTATAAAACGTACCTACCTTTGCTGACTACGTTATGTGTCGGTGTTGAAGTAGATAAAGTATTCAAATAACTATATTTTGGTTTTAATATTTAACAGGTTTGGTACTATCACATCCAAAGAATTAAAAATAAAGTATTATTGTTTTCTATTATTATTCCTTAAAAAAATGTCTCCTAAATCAATTATTCAAAAAGAAAACTTTATTAATGATGCCTTAACAGTAATAGAGGTTTTCGTTGATTTTATTGCAAACTAGCTTCTGCCCGCGACTTCGTCCGCGTGGAATGATAATAATAGCTTACAGCCTTCCTCGATAAATGGGCTATCTAACACTGAAATAATTTTTCAAATCGGACCAGTAGTTCCTGAGATTAGCGCGTTCAGCAAACAAACAAACTCTTTAGCTTCATTATATTAGTATAGATGACAAAGAAATCGACATAGCACATAATTAAAAATAAAGTTGACATTATTATGCTACCCAGCATAATAATGTTATAGGTACCTCAGATGGCTTCGCAATAAATAGAAAATCACTCATATCTTCATATGAAAAATGTTAAACGAGAAACATGGAAGGTAGGAAAAGGAAATTACTATGTCAGGTGCAGACAAAGATAAAACCGCTTTAATAAAAGTTCAACCAGCCAATGTACCTACGCATGAATTTAACTTCAAGTTTTAATGATAGTGAAAAAAAAATCTTTTATTTTAAAAATGTTGAACGAAGGAACATATCGTAAGTTAATGTAAGAGCATAGGTAATTCACTTGACTAAGGCACAATTAACATAATAATGTACCAGTTGATTTCAGACAAAAGTCATCCCTATAATGCTTGTTATATTGGGCTAAACTACACTGAAAACCATTATTCGGGTATTTAAATTTAATACCCGAATAAACGAGTTATTAACGAATAAACGAGCTATTAACGAATGAACGAGTAATTAACGAATAAACGAGTTATTAACGAATAAACGAGTTATTAACGAATAAAAGAGTTATTAACGATTAAAGGAGTTATTAACGAATAAACGAGTTATTAACGAATAAACGAGTTATTAACGAATAAACGAGTTATTAACGAATAAACGAGTTATTAACGAATAAAAGAGTTATTAACGATTAAAGGAGTTATTAACGAATAAACGAGTTATTAACGAATAAACGAGTTATTAACGAATAAACGAGTTATTAACGAATAAACGAGTTATTAACGAATAAACGAGTTATTAAAAGTAAATGCTTCCTATTTCTAATTTATTTCCGAGTGATGAAAAGTTCCGTTTCAGTTTACAGATACTTCAGATGTTTTATGATTAGCGAAAAAAACCTTTCACATTTTTACTAGCAAATGAACCCAATCGTACATTATACTAATGTTTCATTTGACTGTGTAATTAATTTGTATGGTAATTTTTAAAGTATAATAATGGGACAGGCCACTATAGATAAGGCACTATAGGCAGGTAGGTAGATAAGTAATAGTACCTACTCTTATGATAGATTGTATAACTGATACTTAGCTGAAACCTTCGCAAGCTTAGCGAAAGTACCTAGTTAACTAAAAATAACCAACTGTCTTCAAATATGAAATAAGAACAAAAAAATATTTAACCATTTTCTAAATACGAGTAAAATAATTGCATATTTGACTGAACGATCAATGGAAACTTTTTTATTACTGCTACGCTTTATATTCTCAATACGCATTATACCACAATAACTCCGTCAATCACACAAAAAAAGAACTTAGTTTAATTCAAAAATGTATTTGAATGTAACATTTCACAGAGCCATTCAATAACTCAAAAAGAAACAGGTTTTCCGCAACACTTCGACGTCGCTAAGGGTTTGTGCAAGCACAGGTACGCGGAATGCGAACATCGAGCTGCAGATCGCAAAAACCGGTTTCGGATCGCGTTCACTGCGACGTAATGAAACGTTTTTATAGAATCAAATGGCAGGGACCCAACAATCAATTGTGCATCATTGCAAAAAAGACAGCTGGCAGCTTCAACTGGTTGCTTTGGTGGTATTTGAAAGAATCGTATTTGTTAGGTCTTATAAAATTTATATTCGAAAACCGAATTCTTTTTGTGATTCAGTTCTTTTTATTTGGTAATTTCACACAAGTACTAATTGCGTTTAAACTTGAAGACTGAATAAATTTCATTTCAGTATAAAAATCATTTTATACGCTTTAGTTAGGTTTAGTTTCGCTTTAATGTCCGATAGGATGTTGTCACAACAATTGAGATTTGAATGCTAAGATGGTTTGCGCATATGGGAAGGATGGATGAAAGGCGATTAACGAAACAAATTTACAAGGCGAGGGTGGATGGAGCTGTTAAGAGGGGAAGGCCTAGACGGACGTACTTAGGACAAGTCCAAGACGTGCTCAGAAAAGGTCAGGTCAGGAGTACTCATAATCGACGAGCATGTATGAAAGGATTAATGAGAGTGGAAGAAGCGCAAGAGGTGTGTCAGGACCGTAGCAAGTGGAAAGATGTGGTCTCTGCCTACCCCGTTGGGAAAAAGGCGTGATGTATGTATGTACTTATGTATGTATGTAGAATTTGACTCGGACTTTATTATTAATAAAAGAAGATACTGGGTTCATCTGCAGTGTAAGCTCATAACAACCTGTGCTAAGGCACACTTTTTTTGACTGGCCTGTTGGCGCAATGGCAGCGATCCTGCCTTTAGCACCGGAGGTCGTGGGTTCGATCCTCACCCATGACAAATTTTATGTGACGAACATTTGTATTTGTTGTGTGTCTGGGTGTTATTATCTGTTTAAGTATGTATTTAGAAATATTTAAGTATGTTTATCAGTCTCTGACGCCCATAGTACAAGCTCTGCTTAGTTTGGGGTCAGATAATCTTGGTGTGAATTGTCCCAGATATTTTTATTTTTTCATTTATTCCTTCTTCACAGTTGTATGTAAAAATGACTGTTCAAGTTCATTGCTAAAGGACGTAGTGGTCGTACAGTCAACAGCTGAACGAACTGATAATTCAACGTGTTTAAATTGATGATTTTGCAAAAACTATATGAAACATACTAAATAACGAATAATCAATTTGACATATTGCAATTTATTATAATGGCAATTCGAATTGATGGTCACCTTCTAGGCAGTTTTCCATTCACAAAACCAATGTGGAACTTAGTTCAATCCTAATTTACTTTTGCTGTTGACTGTATAGTATAGCAAGAAGTTTGAATAATTCCCGTAGAGTTTATGGTCACACACTAGCCGGTTGTCTGGTCTGTGTATGTAGGTTTTAAAGCAAACAATGCCTTGAAATCTTTTTAAGGAATTTCTTTTTTTTCTCAAAGCAACACGTAGAGAAATCGCCCAAAAATAAATTACCAAACCCCGTCAGAGGTGTGTTTTTAAAAGCAAATTTTTACTTCGCAATTTCTGCTAAGATAACGCTCCGCCGAGCGAAATATGAAAGGAGTTATCAAAACGATCTCTCGCGCACTAAATCACTGTACATAAGGGGAGTAAAGTCCTATTTACTCACAAACGGACAAAATAAATGTTTTTATTACATAATACGAATATTCTCTAAGGCTCATTTAGAACTGGCCTAAACAAAAAGCAACTTTACCACATTTGTTTCACAGTTGAGTTTTACTTGTGCAAGTGCTGAATTGACTTTTTTTGGATCTTTAGAAAAAGGCTCTTTATGTTTTGAGCGCTAAGGCCGATAATTCTTTGGGGGTTTAGTTGGCAGATGTCGTATTTTTGGGTATGTAAAAGGGCTGGGAAATTTTAAGTAGCAGGATTTGCGAGGTGGCTCGCGCGCTTCGTAGCTGCAATGACGCTCGTACAGACGCGGCGTGGATGTAAATATTGCTAAGACAAGGACAAAGAGAAGGACAGAGAGACAAAGCAGGGCGCTAACTTGGATGTGTCACACGTAATGTATCTGATATTGTATCTATCTGTAATTGAATTCGTATCCCAAATCAGCGGCAGTGGGTGAAAAATGTCGGCGTCATTCATACACGATCTAGCATCTGTTGGCCAAAAAAGGTTCAATGACTCGTTTCTTTGTCGAACCATCCAGACGTGGAATTCTCTTCCAGCGCATGTGTTTCCTTCCTCTCATAGTCCCGTCTGCAAGCGGGGCGTGAAAAGGGATTTCTGCAGGTCTTCAAGGTTCAGCTAAGTTATTCGTTTGCATGATTGTTCTTGTCAGCCTCATATCTGGACCTCACGGACACTTTCCATCAGGTGGAGTGAGGTCAGTAGGATAGGAGTAGGATAGGAGGTAGGATTTCAGCTCTGACACAAATGATGGCTCTTCTATTGACTTGCTCTACGTGCCTTACCACCGGCACACTAAAGGATCTCTCAGTAAGACGAATACGTACCTACTATCCCCAGTCCAGAAATACTGTAGATTATTGAAGTTATACCGCTGAAGGTCGTGAATGAGATCTCAGACCAAGACAAACATGATTGTTATGTGCCTAGTTAAAAATTCGAGTTTATATTTAGAAAATATTTCAGTAAAGGAGCCAGCTCTGCAGTTCAGACTCAAAAAAACTTTTTTTTAATTGAATAAACACAATAATAGTATAGTGCTACTTTGCTACTAGCTACTCTGTATGCAAACGACTCAATCTTATGGAAAACCACAGCTTAGGTAGTCTTGTTGTTTCCTAGGAGCGTCTCCAGACTTACCTTAATTAGCTTGTTGTAGGCGCGTATGGCCCCTTTTGCCACACGCGTAACTCGTACCTACTTAAAAAAAACAGAAATTAAGTAGGTATGCTCATGGAGCCGAAAAATCAATAGTTCAATTTGACAATATTTACCAAATAAAACTTGAATTGGAACAGTGCATTTCTGAATGGGAAGATGTGCTCTGGCTGGCAAAGAAAGATCATAATATTAACTTCCCCAGCGCTTGCCTACTTTAAGGAATGAACTCAACTGAACCTAAGCCGTTGTAATAAGGTCCCTGGACTTTAATTCTTCTCAATCCTTTACAATTGAAGCAATCACTTTTTTACATTTTCAATAGATAGTAAGTATAACAAAAAAGTTAAATTTATTCTCTGCCTTCATCACTCAACGCATACTTCGTACTTAGGTAAATTCGCAAATATCAGACTTACCTAATATTAAATCATTTTAATTGAACCTGCTTGTTTAAAGCTACAATTTCATTAATGACCGCATCACAGAATTAAAGCTACAATTTCATTAATGATCCGCATCACAGAATTATGTAACCTAATATTACGGCATGAGCAAAACAAAAACGGTTACATAAAATGAGCCGTAAATTCCTCGTTTTACCCTCAAAACAAAAGCCGCCTTCTACCCTAAACCTCAAAACATAACTCTTCCCTAAGCCCAGGGGAGGACCAGCACAGACAACGCACCAATTACAAAAGGCACCCCCAAAAAAGTTATTTAAATACGGCCCGAGCGCCCTGTGTCGCATAAATTGCCTTCATTAATTTCCTGCCCTGGAAAATATTGTCTTGAAAGGATATAATCAAATACAAAAACGGGGAAATGGCGGTGCGTCATTTCCATAACATATCCCTGCTGCCGCCTCCGACCCCTCTTCCGGCCCCCTTCGGCCTCCAATTACAATCCGCGTGCAGCTTAAGGCCAGCATTAGAGAGAATGGGCGCTGCTAGCAATTATGTACATACTTGCATTAATTTAATGGTCGGTGATTATTTTAAACAACCGAAACGTTAGCGACATACGTAATATGGGCGGACTTTATTTGCTTGCTGCAGGGTGGTAAAAAAAGAAAAAATCTGAGAACAACGTAGGTTATGTTAGATAGGGCACAGCGTTCTCTCACTTGGTAAGCGGCTCTAATAAATAGCTCGCTATTTTCTTCAGCCCGTAAGGCTATGACGACGCAGTATTTGATTTCAATTACCAAATCGCTTGTAAAATCGCGACTTCCTTACAATCGAAGTCGAGTCAAACTAAAGTGAAATAACACTATTTTAGGTGCTGTGACCCTGCTCGTCGGTTAGGTAGCCAACACTTCTCGGCAAGTAGTTTGGTCAGCTGGTTTGCCATTGTGCGTCTTGTAACGAAAAGTTTTTTCCGTTTGTGCACGTTTCCATAAGCTGCGGTAACCGCTTGATATGTACCCGTAACCTGCCTGCAACAGGGCCTCTGGAACTCTTCGGAGGAAACGTAAGATCAGTAATAACGGGATTGAGGCTGCTGATGATGAAGGTGATTTATCCACTATCTACTGGGCAAAATTAATTCACCACTATGACCAATGAAGGTTGTAGATAATCGTAATGAGAAGTAGCTTTCACGCTCGTAATATTCCTTTCTAAGTAGATACGTAGCACATAGCTACAAATAAATAATAAAAAAAATCATTAACAGTCAACCATATTTTAGGTGTTTGTTGTTATACAATATGTGCATTTCTATTTACAACAGCTTGCCGAACGAATTGAAAATATTAAAACCTAATGTATTTAAGAAAAAATTAACGATATGGCTATTAGAAAAATGTTTTTATAGTGTTAAGGAATATATAGAGTTTTGTTCAAAATTATGTAAAAACCAGCTAGTTTATTAAACATTTACACGTCTGCGCAGACCGAATACAATGGACAATTTATGCTATATTTTAAGACCTTTTTGACATGTATTCTCGTAAATAAATATTTTGACTTTGACTTTGACTTTGACTACGTCGTCGGATTTGCTTCCGACCGCGAGTATTTTGCGAGTGCAAGAGCCTTTTTACAATGGCTTAAGTACAGTCCAGTTAATTTCCTAAGCTAAGCAAGCTATTTCGTCAGTAAATATCCAGTGTAGAAGATGCAATAGTGCCAGGTAACCGCTGACTGGCTGGAATTAAAGATCATATTTGGGAATTGCTTGCTACGCTAAGTTCAGGGAATGTACAGAGGCATCCACATCAACCTTTGCATGGGGGCTCCTTAAGCTACTGACATATTTAGACCCATTTTGCAATGGTTTTGTAAAGGTTGACGTGAACGCCTCTGTACAGTCAAGTTACATGGGATTGTAATAAGGCCAGAGCGATGATATCTCCGCTTTTTCCGGAACTGCCTCGATCTAGCAATGGTGGACTCGTTCCGATTAAATGAATAATTTTTGACTTTATATTCGCGACATGGTATTCCCATTTTTGTCTCTGCCTTGACCAAAAGTGGCTCTCCAGATAACCCTTCATCAAATATGTAGGCGACTATTCGTCGTATGGGTGAAGTGATTGATTAATGGAAGAGGGGCGGTTCTGAGGTTTGTTTAACGACGGCCTGGTAATTACGTTTTCAATGCATACTTATTATATTATTATGTATATTATCCAAAATTTTGATGTACAAACGAGTAATTGAAATATCGAATAAATAGACTTATTCAAATACTTTTCATGATAGAATAAAGTAAATTTCATTATGTCTTTTTTTAAAAGTTATCATGGTAAAATATTTGGTGACATGTCAGTGCAATGGACCCTCAATCAACCGTAGGTTCGATTCTTAACAAATTAGGTACTATAATGCATTTGACGGGTGACTATTGTGCATTTGGGTGTATAAATCTTTATTTTATGTGCAATTGTGCAAATCTCGATATCATTCAAGTAATTACTACTGAAAGTTATCGTAATTTGTAAGTAATGTTTTGAGCACCTTTTAAAACAAACCAAACAAAATAAAAAAAACAGTCTCCCTAATTCAAAGCATACCTACAGAGCCCATTTTCGGCATAAAAAATAGATACTCGACCCTTTATACGTACGATTTCGGTAATTTGTCACAAAAAGTTGTCGGCGTCCCTCGCGCTCATTTATTACGGCCCCCGCCCCCGCCCAAGGGCCGAAGGGCCTTAACGTGGGGCCTTACGAATGCCTAATGACTGACGACGTGACGTAAATCGTGGAGTCCGCCCTTATCTTGCCTAAAAGGGTTCTGGTATTCTCTATACGGTACAAGCACAAGTACCTACACAATTGTAATATGGATTTTAATATTTAAAAATATCATTTTCGGTATAGAGGATTCGTTCCTTAATTAGTATTTAGATAGTATCATTATGTATATCCAGTAAACAAATGACATGATTCAAATAATTGTTTAGAAATGGTCTGCAGTATTTTCAATAAGAGTTTGCACCAATGATAGTCGCTAGCGGCCGCGTTGACGTTTTTGTGATAGTGATTAGAAATGGCATACAAATTGCTGACCCCTACTATAGTAGATTACGTGACGGAAACTCATGGTAGGCGTACTGGTTAACCAAAAGATTATTTAAGTATTATATCTCTGCACTTACCATTGATACCTTATAAATCGTATAATCCTTTGCACGTAACTTGCCCTCATTCCATACGTGTTACAGCCGGCTCAGGAATAATTTCTAATGCCTACTGCGGTTGGCAGGTGACCCTGCCCGGTTTGCTGCAGGTTGGGAGTTCTTTCGGCACCAAAGATAAAATATGTGACGACATCGTATTTTTTTTTTTTATTCTATTGAATAAGAGTAGATAAGATGGCATTCAAGTTGCTGAAGATGGTCATGTGAACATTCACAGAATTGCAGAGACACATGTCTCTGCAATTTGTTAATTAACTGAGATTTCTTATTATCCATTCGCAGTGAACACCATGATAATAGTATACTTTATATCGAGGGACTAAACGAAGCCATAATATACCAGAAATGGTCAATGAAACCAAAAAACTAATTACTTTTTACTCCATAAGCATTAAAGTGGTCACTTTAGTCCCGCTTCGTAGGGCTTTATTAGCGTACTTTTAGAGCATGAGAAGTGAAAACAAATATGAATAGTCTAAGTTGGTTTACTTTATCATAACCTCTAAACCTTTCAGCGCACCTTTCAAGCTGACCACTGTGGGAAGATAGATGATGTGCAGCATTTGCTGATGGAATGTGTCAAAAATCAAAGGGAACGGCATCTACTAGTAAATTTTTTAAATCTCCAGTTAATAGATGTTGGGGTATTTCATAGCATTTTGGCGAACCCTCAATCTGAGGCAGCCAGACTAGTTTGTGAGATGGTGACTTCGCGGCCGTGTTAGTTTTCTTAACTCTTCTAATTATATGTATATTTTTATTACAAGTTATATAAGTGTATCACCGTAGACTACTTAGTTTAGGGCATGATGGGACTGACATAACTGTGGTTAAAAGTCCCAAAAAATTAATAAGAAGAAAAAAAAAAAAAAAAAAGCTGACCACCTCGCCGAGTAAATAAGTAATCACGCGTTATTTACGCTGAAAGCGAGCCTGCATTAAAATTCCGGGAACGGAGTGTATAATATAAAGTCATTATGTAAATGGGCCAGCTTTTTGCCCGAAGTTTGGGTGATTTGCGGAGTAGACTCTAAATAAGCCGGATTTTATGTGATGTGTTGGTCGTACCGAATTATGCGCTGCGACTGTCGGAAGCGGATATGTGCGATGAAGGCACTTAATGTGGGCGATTGTGTGATTACTAATGGCCATTTTGAAAGATAGATCTACCTACTAGAAAAAACTTGGCCGAGAACCAGAATAGTTAAATATCAGCTTTATTTGAACCAAAAGCGGCTACTCCCTCCAAGCTTTGACAGATGATGGTGCCCATAAGAGTCACTTATTTTATGTTATTTTATATTTTTTATAAGGTCACTACTTTTGTACTACCTTCACAGCACAAAAAGTGAGCTCGTAAAAAACATAAAATTCCGTTTTATTCAGGAACTTACTGAAATATTGTTCAAAATAGTTCCTAGGATCAGGTCGAATTTTTCTAGTTTCTATCTTTGTGTAGGAATAGTGCATTGTATAATGCTAAAAATAAATTACTTCGGATATAATCGGAAGTCAAATATTTGTAAAAATATTTATTTCGGGTGTTAAAAGCGCTTGCCTATAACATTGATGAAACAAACGTTGGCTTACAACGTAAAATATAATTCGCCGGATCTGTTATTGGCCTCGGTAGCTCAGTTGGAAGAGCAGCCACCCGGACTGTGGAAGGTCGCGAGTTGGAATCCCGCTTGAGTCCCTAGGATCAGGTCGAATTTTTCTAGTTTCTATCTTTGTGTGAAATATTCTTATGCGTGTTTTTAAGCTAAGCAGTAATGTGACTTATTATAAATAAATAAATAAATATGCGCCAGACAACACACCCCTTGTAGGTCTCGAAGTAGGGATTATTATATCCCTGTGTCCCGAGGTACCACACAAGAAAATAAGCTAGGGACGTCTCCCAGCACACCCAGACCCGAGTCAATTCAGAAAAGATCGTTTCCTGAATTGGCCCGACCGGGAATCGAACCCGGGACACTACGGAAATCGAGGCGAGAAACCGTGCTACAGCACACTACGCCAATTGGGTCTTAAAATAAAATCTTAACTTATTGCCTGACTGTGATACTCTATTCTATTGTCAAACCAAACGCAGGTAAAAAACAAGTGCTTCAGTTACCAATTTACAATTTTCCAATCTTTATCCGCGTTGTATCGTAGCGTAGCATGCCGCCGAAACAACTGTCCGGTAGTACTGAATCCCACTGTGTATGGTTACTCAGTTAGGGCAATATTTCACTGTGCTTTTGCCACAGTTTTTACAAGGTGCGTTTGTATATCCGTAGACAATTTTACAAACGGTCTACTCGTTAAACAATGATGTGAAATTGGGAAAACAATTCGGATACTTATATAATATATCTACATCTACGGATTATGATGACGCCAACTGAAAAAGGTAAACAAACTAAGCACAGGCGTACGATGGCAAAAACAAACTATAACATACTCCTGCAGTTTGGCGTATGCAGTGGTGATTTATTTTGTTTAAGCCCGATTTTTCAATTCTTAGTTTATTCCCTAGATAGCTAACTGAAACATAAAATTAACTGGCTGTTTATCAAGCGTATAGATATTATAAATTTTTCAATCGTCTTTTATCCAAAGAATAGCTATCTATCGTTTGTCTATGTACTTATAACGCTAACTTCACACTAATTATCCACAAGCGGGATGCACTTATACAGTCATTGCAGTGTTAGAATGAAACAAGACAAAAGTTGATGTTTGACAAACACTGACGTGCCAACCGAACCAGGGCGGCATCAAAATGCACATAAACCATAACTTTCGACACTCCCCGAAAAAAGTTTCCGAAGGAATGTCGCTTCAATCTTCTGGAAGATATCAAAAAAAAAATAGCAATATCCCTCAAACCTACGCGGAAAGTTAAACGATCACTACGTACTTTTTGTTGTCTAAAATTGTGGTAAATAGTTTGTGATTATAAAAACACTTCAAAACTCCTTAACAAACTGAAAATAATCTCAAATGACACACCACATATCCTCAAAATGTCAAAGACAACGCATAGATTAATCATATCCCGCCCCTCAAAAAGCACCTGAGGATTGAAAAATCGGCCCTAAGATGATATAATATTTTATTAATAAATAAATATACTATTATATTTTTAAAATACATGTTTAGAAGGTAAAGCCAAAATGTCCTCATTAAAATAGCTTTGTAGTTAATACTTTTCAAATTGTCAAGATATCTTTACCAACATGTATATTAACTCTAAACTACGGAGATCTTGTAGGCAAACATGGAGGTAAACCTGATAATTTTCCTAAATAGACAATCCAAAAGTCCAAGTATCCAAAAGCAGAACAAACACAAATGCCAGTCACATTGAAGTGTTGACCTGGGAATCGAACTCTCGACCTCTGGCGTTATCAACAGAACATCTATCTACAAAATCTTCCTTTGGTTCCATATTGTATCACTGCTACCCTACTTATATACATATCTATGACTCTCCCAATCCAACCAAATTATTCGCCTCCAATATCCATCTCGTCCAAATCGAATGCTACTATTACAAACACCAATGTCCCCTGTTCGTTCACCAATGGCCAATTTACAATATAAGATTACAAAATCATGGTGAGTGCTTACGTACGCGTATGCAAGCCACCGCGGCTTAGATAATTGCTTTCAACCCTTTGTGCGAAGAGTTTTTTAATTACAAAGGAAAACCCCATTCATCACGCCGGGAAAATACCCCACACCCCAATCCTAATCTTCCTATGTAAATAGTCCGCAGTCCATATAAGGGTTGGTACGCAGAGGTGGAAACGTCTCGTAACGCGGTACAGTCAACTTCATAAGGCCACTACCTATTTCAAGAGACTTAATTCTAGATTTTCTACACAGTATAATATAAAGCCGCTTACAGCCATCGCGCACGCTCAGATTTTTAAAACTAAGCAACGGTTTTTAATGCGGTTTTCTTCAGAACAGTGATTCAAGTTTATGTGTATTATACATGCATATTATGATAGAGAAAAACGATGCACCAGTGCGGAGCCAAAGGGCGTCGCAAGTAGCTTGATAAAACATTTCACCCTACACAATCGGCCCAAAATGTGGTCTACCACCCTACGGTTTAGGTTAATTTGAACGTCAAGGAACAACAAGATTGATTTCAGGACAGTACCATGAGAAGTGCTGGGCTTACCATAAGGCCTCTTGTACTTTGCCAGCAACTTGAGTCGACAATTTCAGGGCTGAAATTTTTTAAGCTATGGGTAGAACTTCTGCCTATAGTGTCGAAGATTGGGGGGTTCATTCCCATAAATGATAAACATTCGTGTGACGAACTGTTATGTATATGTTTTTGGACAGATTTTTTTATGAATTTTCGTTTAAGGGGTATGGGTAACGTTGGCATCATTTTTGCATTTTCGCGGCCACTCGCCAAACCTTATTATTATGAAAGAACATATCAAGGGGAACGAACTTTATATGGAGCACAAATAGCTAAAGTACATCGGAGCTGAGATATTAGGTATTGTATTTTTAACTAACTACCCAATTGAACTTGATTCATACCAAGGTAAAGGTAAAAAAGCGGCATTATTTATAATCCTTATAAACATGCGAGGTAATTAGTATTTAAGAAGGCTAGTTTTCAATCTCAAATATTAGGCCATTATTAATGGTTCATGTATTGTGGCTAAAAAACTGACTTTCAGGTGTTTTCCCATGTAATGTCTCTAATGTCTACGATTAAGAATCAATACCTCCAGTTTACTTAATGGCTATTAGAAAATGTCTTTTTGACGACACGATTGGCGTAGTGTGCTGTAGCACGGTTTCTCGCCTCGATTTCCGTAGTGTCCCGGGTTCGATTTCCGGTCGGGTCAATTCAGGAACAGGGAACGATATTTTCTGATTTGACTCGGGTCTGGGTGTGCTGGGAGACGCCCCTAGCTTATTTCCTTGTGTGGTACTTCGTAACACAGGGATTTAATAATCCCTACTTCGAGACCATTACAAGAGGTGTGTTGTCTGGCGCATATTTATATTTATATTTATTTATGTCTTGGCTCCGATATCACTTAAAACAATTCTCACCCATGGTCAAGCCTCTCTTACCCATTTGGTATGGATCGTGGAGTATTGTGCACGTGCCCAAGGCCCCACGATCCTGAGGGCCCCCAAAAATTAGTCCATTAAAATGTTAAGATACTTCAAGTCAAAAAGGCTCCATTATCCTACCCAGGGCCCCAAATAGGCAAGACGGTCCTGCCCATAGTTACTGTTAGTGACGAACTGCTTAGTTTAATGATTTTCTTTAAAGCTAGCCCAGATGTTTAATTATCTGAACTTTTGCTTCATACTTATGACAGCCCTGCCGTTCCTATATGTTTAGGCATGAACCCTGGAGGCTCCGGTAAATGGAATATTCATAAAAACAGGTCCGTTTACGACCTTGTAAAGGGTCACATAAAAATTTACAGGCAAAAAAGCGTCCACCCTTTAGGCTCACTCTTGGGATGGACCGAAGTTCGTAATTGAATTTTTGCTGGAGCCGCAAGGGCGGACCTGCTTAATTTGCCGTGCCCGGAAAGGGTTGCGAGGTGGTCCAAGCCTCAAGGAGCTAGCGTGGAGAAGAACTTTATAGAATTTACGGCAAAGCTAGCTTTTACCCGGGGGTATCCCCGGGTAAAAGCTAGCTTTGCGTAGGTATCTACGCCCGCTTTCCCGTGGGAATATCAGGACCTTCTCTCTCTCTATGCTACTTTACACCTTCTAAGGAAGACATGTCACACCTACGAAACCTACGAAAATGGCAATCCATAGTGTTTGTTATTCTTATTCGTGATTCATATTTAAATACAGAAATCACTAAAGTACTGATTTCGAGTATGTTCAACCAACACTACATTCCGGTAGTTTGGACTTACGGGTTTTCAAACTAACGTTGAAGTCTCCAAGGTTTTTTGATCATCTTATTGGTAAACGTTGTAAGAATGTTGATTACAAGCGTTTACACGAGTTTACACTCCACAAATCGCGTTGACGATTTGTTTGAAATTTCGGCACAGACCCCCCCCCCCCCCCCCCTAGTGATTTAAGGGAAACAAAAACTGCAAACAAGTTTCTGAAGGCAACGATCGCCGTTTACTCGACGGAAACTCATGGTAGACAGACTTATTTTTCTTTTAGGTATGACGCTGCCTCTTTTAACTTGAGTCCATTTCGAAGGTACAATATATATTGTTGTAATCAAAAAGAAATATTCCATTTTTTATCACGCTAGGGTCGTTCGGGGGCCTCCTTTTTCCACCTACGTGCTAAAATTTAATTCGGCCTTTCCGGATTATGTAAAAGGTCTCTCCCTATGTGTTAGGTACACGCTTTTTATCTTTTTGTTTCAAATTTGAATTATTTTTTCTGCCTCTATAAAATAATAGAAGGAAATGAGTTTGAAAAACGTATTGTTTTGTGAATTTGGGTCATTTCATTCTTGTTTTTATTTAAATGTTTGTATCATTCTCTGTTTTTCAGTAGCACATACAGGTACGGTAGATAGTATTTATTTACTTCATGATATAATAAGTAATCATTTTTTTATTATTGAATTCCAATTTTAAATTATTTTTTACGCAAACAGATAGAAAGTTGTGGTTGTTTCCTAGACAAAATAATTGATATTATTAAAAAAATGTGTGTCTGTATTTAGAACGCCTTATTTAAATGCCCATTATTTCTTAATTATGTGATTTTTTTTACGATTTTGCAAAGGAACCTATTTCTAGTAACAATCAGACTAATGGAGGCGGACTCAAAGTATGATTAAATAGACACAACGAACGACATATCCTTCTGGATGCCGGTCCCATGTTGACTCAAGGCGGGAGTCAACGGGTTCATCCATTAGCTGTATTTGCTGCCCGCGGTGTCCGGTTGTCGGGGCTCAATATCTCCAGGAGCAGTACACTAGACAGCAAAATAAAAGAGTCATAAACCTAACTTGAGATGATATTTCGTAAAAACCGTGTTTTTTGATCTGATTTTGTGCGGCCTTACGAATCTGTAATACATCACTTCGTAGATAGGTACCTTTATCTGACATGACAAGAACCAGAAACACAATTTTGAAAAAAAGGCCTCGATACATTTGAATTTGGAAGAGACCTCTAAAAAATAAAAAAGTTTATGATGATGAATAATACACGACATTCGATTTTCAAAACGAAATTGCTTCAACACGTTGACATCATCATTATAATCGTAAAGAACTATTTTTCCATAGTTATTGTGAATAAAATTATTAAGTAGTGTTTTGTCGCTTATGGGTGCGTTTCCACCAGAGATGTGCGAGGATACGTTGCGAGAAATGTGTGTGTTAAGAACCAATAGAATTGTTTCATTCACCTAGCTTCGCGATTCTATTGGTTCTTAACAAACACATTCCTCGCAACGCATCTTCGCACATCTCTGGTGAAAGCGCACCCTTACGTCGTTATTTCTAAGCGAAGTGATTGCACGCGGGCGCACCGCATTTACGACTTTAACGATATAGAAATACAGTACATTTTCATAGCCACGCCCGCTGTGATTTGATTTATTTTCAGAGTATATCCCCGTTACCTTAACTAACGAATTGTCTGTATGTCTACTGAGTTTCTGTCACTAAGAGAGACCCCACACTAGCGTTCATTGAGCGTCAGCGTCGTGCCGGCGTCCAGTTGACAATTTTAAGGTCGTGTCGTATCTTCCGCTGTTTGATTCAATCTAAGCCTAATGTAATTGATTTTTTGTATACGAAGGATGATATATCTCATAAATATCAAGTTAATAACTGGAACAGCCTACATTAAGAGGTCAGGGACTGAAAAACATAGTGATATAGATAATAATTTTATTTTAATTAATCTAAATAAAGTTCGTGTAAGATTATGTTTTATTTAAAAAAACATAATCAGCACGATGCCGCGATGTACTTACTCTTAATGTAAGTGTTAACACCTTTTATACCTACTTAAATAACCTGTATTTACAAATAAATGGCATTTAAATTTAAGTATTTTATACAATATATTGTATATTATATAATATACTGTATGAATAGTAGCAAGCATTCCAAAATTTACGTGTTAGTGTTAATTATTGTTTGTGAGGATGCGAAATTTGTTATCAATAAAAATTAAGAATGTGTGAATATTTGATTAGGACGAGTGGTCCAATTTATTTCCTCTAAAATCAAATTATTAAGCATTTATCTTGAATATTTACTATTAGTCACTGGTAATTTTCATAATTAGCCTACTATTTACTATTTAAGTGGCCTAAGCGGCTATTGAACTCAACGACACGGCCGGCCCGTTTGTTGCTTATCCTGCATAATTCGATTCCGCCCCGTTCCGTCAACAACGCAAGACGTGGGGACCCATTTCATCCTGTTTTCATTACCAATACCGACTAAGCGTTTTACATCGACATTGCCGCGACATAAAATCGAGATAACTCTAAATGTGCTTAATAATAAGGATTTTTTTATTTAATTTGGTCATTAATACAGTTCTTTTGCTCCGTAAAGACTCTGTACAAATTTAACAAAGATATATTCGATAAATATCATCACAACTTTTTTTTTTTCTATCGCTATCTTCGTAAAGTTGATATCTTCCTACCTATACAGGGTTATTAAAAAAACATTAACAACCTCGTAAGACTAGGTAGCATCATACACAACAACATTTGTTCTTCGAGTTTTATCATAACTCAATAAATTAATTAAAAATGATTTTACAAGCTTTTTTTGTACTGTCGTGACATTTTTAAGTCTATGTTCCATTCTCATACGAAAAGGTGACGCGTGCGAGAATCGCGCGCGATCCTGCTAATAGTGATATAAAGTACATAGTAAGTGATTCGGATTCACACACCGTTATCCGGAAGGGTTTGTTCAGCTTATTTTTGTGATGTCATGCGCACAGAGGTAAGAACATTCAGACGTAAAATTGAATTGATATTTATTTTTGTATGAAGGTAAAATGTGTCAAATTATCAAAAGTCGTAGAACAAATTAATGTTGTTGTTTATGATGGTAGCTACCTAGTCTTGCGAGGTTGTTGATGTTTTTTTAATAACCCTTAGTAAGTTGGTAATCATATTTCGGGATACTAACTAGCAAAAACATTCACAACTGAAATATTATAAGTAGGTATTCGTAATATTAGAAAACGGTGGGTGGTAGCGTACATGAAATTAAATATAATAAGACTGCCACTGGCTTAGAAAAGGATTTAGTTTCTGTTATGAAAATACGTTAAGTAACTCAAAAATCAACTCTTTTCACAAGTTTTAAGAATATAATTATGTAAATCATTCATTATTTTTTGCACACTACAATAACCTTTTAAAGTTTTTTAATATTGTCAATTCCTTGAGAAAAAGAGAGTAAATTTAAACAGTATAGGTATTTGTCAAACATGCCGTATGAAGAGTTTTTTTATTGATGACCTCCTGATTTTATGTTGATTTAATAAAAACTGCCTTACTTTGAATAACGTTTTAGAAATCGGAAGTTTGTCTCTCTCGATCACTTTCCCAATTCCGAAATCGATATGTTTTCAGCATAGTGAGTCTTACACCTGATGCGCTGACTGACCAAATATAAAGAATCTAGAACCAATACCTCCTTTTTTTCCATAAACAGTTCCCAATTTGAATTCAAGCGCAAACAATGAATCTTTTTGAGGCAATAATCCGCAATTCACTAAAATAAGCTCGTATTAAGTACAAAAAAAATAATTTAAAAAATCCGTCCTCCATACGCATCGCACACAAATCCTTTGAATACATCTGTCGGCCGACAACAAGCCTTGTTTATCTCGCAACACCAAAAAAACGTCACTCACACAATCTTATATTACTGGACCCAGCTCAAAATTTGTCGCGATCCTTCCGTTTCCCATTTTCCACCGCCAACAGAACTTGAGCCACGCTCCCCTGCAGCCTTCGAACAACGACTCACAAAATCAGTTACCCTATGGCTATGTAGGGTTCAAAAGGGATTGGTCGGTTGGGCCGTTCAGCTTTGTATGACAGATGATTATCTACGGGCAACGTCAAAGTGAATAATTGGGCTTTAGTATACGCTGCCGGTTGGAAGAGTTTACGATAGTTATGTATGTATTACGGTTTGTTTTCATTCAAATTGAAAAGGTTTTTGGTGAATTGGATGGACAGGGGCTTAGTACATGATAAACTATTGCATTCGATTTACCCAAATGGTTCCATTTTGTTAGTCTTACTTAAATACAAAGCAGCTTAACTCAACTGATGAATGCGAACTTATTTGCCTCCTATGAAGATATTTCATAACTAAATTAGGCATTCAAAGACTTATATTACTTACTATAAGGGAACGGGATTCTGGCTGACGGATTCAGGAGAATAAAATCCTGGAAAAAAACCTTTTTGTACCTACTGTCAATTTTTTTAATAAACCTTGGCACTACTGGTTGCTAGGCCTTTAGGCAACTTCTTATTATTAGGAAGCAAGGATCGTTTTGTCTCTTAAGTTATCCTTATGGTATGGCATAGTCAAAATTTATGACCTTTAATTATTGACAATGTGTAGGCGCAAGTCAAATATAATGAATTGGCATCCTGGACTTCATCTATATTTTAGCCTAAACGGCCCTCAATAATAACACTCTTATCTTTTTCTAATCGACCTAGCACATTTACTGCAATAGTATTTACCTCACGGTCTTAATTGAATCGATTAGCTTTCACTCGGCTCATTACCCCCCCATCTCTATTAACCTAGGCTAGCAAAAAAGTTGCGCAAAAACAAAATGGAAGCGCGCTTAGGGGGTGTAGGGGGGTTGACAATACGCATGTGCGTGCGGGGGAGGATGGGCAAAAAGCGACGGTCACTTGGGGCCGTTAAAGGCGCGACTGTGCCCCGCCTAGCGAGATTAGGTATGTTCCGTGTAGGTGTCAGAGTCAGTAGGCATTTTCTGGGTAAGCGTCAATTTCTGCTTACCAGGTAGGTTTATTTATTAAGAATGTGCAGAGCATGTCTTGACCCCTTCATACTAATAAGCATAACGGTGATTTGTTTTTCATTTCTGGCTACTGTACAAATTTCAGCTGTGGGGACGTTGACCCATTCTAAAATGGTATAAAATGGCATTGGTTAACTGGCCCCGTGGGGTCAGATTCGAGCGGGGCCAGATCCCCGAGCCATCCCACCATCGCTACCATCGGCCTCGTCATCGCTTACCATCAGGCGAGACTGAGGCCAAAGGCAAATTAACCCATTTCGAATACTTTTTAAATAAGGTTCTTTCTTTATTATTTATGTCAATGAGGCAATGAGGTGACTAAATTCGGAATAGAATGGTCAGAGGAAAATAATAATCAGTTGCCGAGGTGAACAGAATACTTAGAAGCTCAATTTTTGGTTGGCTAGGGGACCTTATCCGCATTGCTTCAGGTTTTTACGGTAATAACACAAATACCTACTGACCAAAATTATGCGTTCTGTCCAAGATAGAAAACAAGCATCCAAAAAAGTAAGTATAGGAACAATAAAAAAAATACTTACGCTTAATTAAATTGAAAAGCAAAATATTATGTGTGTAAAACAATTCTTACTTTTATTCTTCTAACAACTTAACTTAAAATTAAATTACTACAGAGTTTTTTTTCTGAAATAGATATTTTTATAACGATACCTTGCAGTAAATACTAGATATTTTTTGTTTGGGCAATAAAAGTAACTTCTCTTATCTAATCTACAATTCCAATTAGTGCAAGCGCAGTGTGAGCCTTAACAAATAGGCGTGGTTTATTTTTTATTCGCGAGTGCATATCTCGCCGGCCTTCTTGAGCCTACAAGCGCAATGTATTGAAAGTTTTTATATTTTTGTGAATAAAAAAATCGTGCTTTTTTTTTTATATTGCCCGTCAAGATAACCTCACTCCACCTGATGGAAAGCGGTCGTGAGGTCCAGATATGAGGTTGACAAGCCCAGTCATTCAAACGAATCACTGGGCTGGCCATCCTCACCTTGAAGGCCTGCAGAAATGCCTTTTCACGCCCCGCTTGAAGAACCCGGGAGTATAAGAGGAAGGAAACACATGTGCTGGAAGAGCGTAAATAAAAAAAACACAATTTGATGATCTTATCGATTTTATGTGTTTTAATACGACGTGAGCGAGTTTGACGGTGCGTGTTGAGTTGAGCGTCGATGCTAACATTAATGATCTAGCTACTAACTAACCAGAGCTTGTCTAATCTGAAATGACTCGCCCCTCTACCGCATTCACGCACGAATATAAACTTTAAATATGGACGCGATAGATATAAACATGCCACTGTAATTGGTCGTTCAGAAACCGATTGGACTCGAACCTAGAACCGTCGTTTGTTCGCAAAAGTACTCTCGACACATACAACAACAACAAACAACAAATACAGCCTTATACGTCCCACTGCTGGGCACAGGCCTCACCTCAACTATGAGGTGGTACAAGCCATACTCCAACACGCGGGCTCAGTGCGGATTGTTGGAGAGGTGAATGTAAGGCCAGTGATAAACCTTACCGTCAGATGTTATCAAGCCGCCTTTTTAAGCCTCTGACAAGGCTTCACGACTGATATCTTGCGACGTCAGCCGGGACCAACTGTTTAACGTGCCTTCCGAAGCACGGAGATGCCCGAAAAAACGCATCACTTAATTTCGGTCGGGATGGTCACCCATCCATAACCCGACCTGCCTGGCGTTGCTTAACATCGGATCGTTGCCGATCCGCTGCCGTCACTTAGCCACGGGCACCTCACATACATATAAATCAAATGAAAAACTAGTGGGACGCGTCATTTCAAATTAGACAAGCTCGACTAAGTTTTTTGTCGGGTCTTCTCCTGAAGAAACAGCAGTCCGTCTCGGTGGTAGTCACATTATTATAACTTATATTAGTATCTAGATCGTATGACGATAATATGTTCCGAGTATAGGTAATAAGTATTACGTTCGAACCGTATTTTTTATGTAATTTTGACTTTCAAAAGCACTGCTTTACTAGTAAACTTATATGAAAAAGTACGAATGCATGAGCACAGTTATTCATAGTACAGTCACACCCTAAGCGTAAAACGGCTGAATTTGTACAGTTAGCACCAGAAGTAGCTTTACACTTAATACCTGACACATTAAAGCCCAAGTTGTTGTGGAATCAAGTGGAATGCCATTCAGAATGAAAGAAAGAAGAAAGAAAGAAAGAAAAAATATTTATTAGCCCAAGCGTGACATACAGTATACAAATAACTCATCTAAAAACTATACCAATGACATAAACAGTGGGCTAATTAGGTCCCTGCCTGTACCGCGGGCACTACAGAGACGCTGGTACTCTGGCAGGGCCTATTATTGTGGTAATCGTCCGTCGTACAGACAGTATAGGTAGTGAGTAATTAAAATGTGAAGAGTACGCGTGCTTGAATTGGAAATAGATTTTTATATTTATATAATATTAAAGAAAAAAATCAAAATGTGTTAGTGTGAAATGTTCTCAAGTCTAGAAAAGGGTAAAAAAAATGCAGGAGTTGTTTGTCTGTGGTAGGTCTGTGGCTAATCAGCTGTCTCACTGACAGAAAGAAACCTCTGCCTTGTGCTGCCACGTTTTTTAACGTTTTACAAATACTTACATATTGAAGCCACAAAAAAAAGACACAGAATGGGAACAACTATTTGTGATAAAGTACTAAAGTACGAGTACTATTACCGTTTCTGTGCTATTATTATTTCCTGTCATGTCAAATCCCAATATATTTTTTTTCGCGAACGATAACGTAAATTTAAAGTGGCAACTCGTGGTAGCCGTACAGTACTTCTGTTGTGGACCGTACCTTCCGAGTATAATATGTATTTAGCTCATGGCGAAAGAGTTATGCTCTTTTTTCTTTTATACTCAACAGTTCAGCATAGTTTGGGACCAGAATGGTGCCTCAGATGATCTTGCTGTTAGCTGTCCCCGTTATTATGACTGTCGTTTTTCCTTCACGTTTAGTTTTACCTAAATAAGTAGGCATGTTATTAACGCAATGCGCAATTGAAATAGTAGGTAAAAATTCTTGATAAAGGCCCTAGCGATTGAAACCTTTAAACCTGCCGGCATTCTCTATACACTAATAAAATTACCTACAACTTAACAGCACTGTCGAATTTTCTAGAGGATTTTATGCTGCAAACCAGCATTATTCCTTCATGAGTCTTGGAACATTCATTCAATGCTCTGCAAAATTCCAGTCCAAAAAGCAAAGCGTTCCAAGTAACAAGCTGGTGAGATGGTCTTTGTTAGCGAGCGTCAGTTGAGCGTCGCTTGAGTGGGCGCCGATGTCTCGCTCGCAGCTATGGGGGGTCGCATTGACGACGGACTGCAAACAACCAAAATATTGATTTTTCTGACACCTGTCTTGGATAGGTGATTAATTACTACAGTCATTCAAGGAGCAAATTCCTATTTAGTGAATAGGTTAAAAAGGGTACGCACAAAAGCACATTTTATTTATTCCTTACATACATTTTCTGACCAGTAGACGCAAAGAGGACGCAGAGGTCTTGTTTAAAGTAGAGTGATTTTGATCCTCACCCGGGATAAACATGTGTGTGTCAAGTAGGTATTGATGTTCATTCTTTAACTGGGTGTTTTTATCTTTTTACAATGGTCACTCACCAGTCCCTGGCATCTATTTTTTGTGTCGTTTGTCCGGACAAGCGAAAGAGAAAGAAAGGCGATGATCAAACATCCCCTTTAAAAACGAATAGATTTAAAGGAAAACAATTTCTTGAAATTTGTTTAAAAAACTCAGTTAATGAGTGTAGCTTTTGTTAATCTTTGTAGCTATATCAAAGCAGATAAGTACCTATCTAACAGCAAAAACCATGAATTATTATTTTCCAAACCTCGGAACACAATTTTCAGAAGGAGGTTCCCTGAATTAATTGCGAGGGAGATTTTTAATTTTCGCCCCGTTATGTATCTCCATTTTAAAAACGCAATCGATTATTTTTTTCTGATGAGGGTCCCACGAAATATTTTTATGAAAATTGACACTCATTTATTTGTTCATCATTAATCTTAAATTAATGTAGACCATATTAATTTGCTTGTTGACGGGGTAAGGGCGAACATGTGTAATAATTTCAAACTTCAGGCAACCCTATTAATAGGTTCTGCCTATCCTACAACTTTTACATAATAATATAATATTCTAACGTATTAATTATCTTTTGATTTCAGGCACACTGGTGAGCAGATATACGGAAAAAGAAGATATCTGGATTCTAAAAGAATGGAATGGATTTCGTCTGGGGATAGTGATTTCATAATGGGTAAAATTATTTTTGTAGTTTACCGAGATTGAGAATATTCTCCAATGAATAGAGACTGTCACAGAAGCGACATCACTATAGTAAACCTTATTTGTCTTTATACTTTGAAATTAAGTACCTACTCTCTAATATTAAGGTTTTATCGCGTTGAAATTGCACAGTCATACATAAATATTTTTACCAAAATTTTGTTATTTTAAAAATTTATATATTTTTGAGAAAAGCTTTATTAATTTTCGAATTTCATGACACATGAAAATTAATACAATTACTTAATGACCGGAGGTATTCCATACGAGTCAGCCGCAAGGTTTGACTGAAAATCCAGGTACTTAAATAATAAATAACACAAAGAATATTACTACTCGGGGCTCGGCTTAATCGCAATGTTTTTATTCTCATCCTTTGTCTCGTACACTAACTCATACTTATATCTGCGCCATTACCCGGCGCAAACAAACTCCCTTTGTCTCCCCCAAACAATGTGCTCATACATAAACACTTATTTACTCCAGATAACCAACGAAGCCTTGCAGGAAGAGAATATATTTTACAAAATTCATCCAAAAAAACCGCTCCAAATTCAACCTTATCTTCTCAGTTGTAAGGCGACGGGATTGAGAGATATACGGCTAAATGATGACGCTAGAGCCGTGGAGGAAGCTACATCCATCATCGTGACGTTTCTATTTATCTTGATGAGGGGGCTTCCGATACTAATGGCCTTTTGTTTTTTTTCTGTCGTGACCACGCGAAGGAAATGTGGCCGCAGTGCTGGCTGGAAATAAAAATAATGTTGTTTGAAGGAGGGAGATAACGATCTTTGAACATAGAATACAAGATAATTTCCTTATTTTTTTCACTTAAAGTTTAAACGAAAGAGACTGGCATAGTAAATTGACTTGAATAAGAAATTAAAACAAAAGCGTTCGAACCATTTTGTATCTCAACTCAAACAGCTGGTCAGCATTGATGACTTGTTCGCCGCAGTCAATCCCACAGGTCAAATCAACCGTCAAACATAGCCGTTGACGGTTGATTTTTTAAGACCTGTGGGATCGATTCCAGCACCTCATCGGCTTTTTTATGACACAATGCTGATTTTCCAACATTACAATAGTTGGGACTACCTAGTAATGTCAAAGTTCGTTACATATTGTGTGAATAGGAGGAACGCAAATAGACATGTGATAGATATGTCACCTAATAGCGGGCATGCAGAATACAGGTGAGCTTTTTTTAACACATTTCCAGCATACTGTAGCGACAGAAGTAATTCGAAGAAACTTGAGATACTAACACAGGTAAAACGGAACGACTAACCTAAATACGGTTAATGTTACCTATCCGAATTTCCGAATCCGAATTTATGGAATTCTTTACACTTATTAGTTTGAGCCCCAACGACCGTTAGCGACAAACAAAGCAAAACTGTAGAACACAAATATTTTTTCGAGCGCCCCTCGAAATTAGCCTCTGATGTGGTTAAAACCTCTCGGACAAAGAACAAGTAACAGCATTGAACGTTGTTAAGAGACGTATGCTCACTAAAACAGCAAAATTAAAATTTGTCATATTCCGAAATGTCTGTTAATAGGTATCAACCTTAACTCCATATCAATAAGATATTGAATTTGACCATGATAGTTTCAAAACTAAGAGGTAACAGTTGGTGCGTTGTTGACTTTGTTTATAATTTCCCAATTTCTAGTGTCTCAGTAAAATGATGGACAGAAGAACGATAACATAGAACAAATTTTACTTCCGCATTTTTCACAAAAATCCTGCGTGCCTTTTTAAATTGAACGAACTATACCATCGACTAAAAATGGCCGCATACCTACTAGTACTACCACTGAGACAAATGAGAAAAACACAATACCTATTTACCTAGCTTTGTCCCAACCCGCAAAAGCAGCGCCTTCTTTAAAATATTTTATAACATTCAAAAACGCAACCTATTAGGATTGAATAAGGCAATTTTTAGTTCGGCAAAAGTTAGCGTTTGAAAACTCATACCCGCTTCTTTTACAACGCGAATGTTCCTAATTCCTATTTACACTAAAACACTTTTTAGCCGGAAGCAAATAAAGAACATTTTTGGTTACAATCAGCGAACGCAGATGGGTCATTTTGCAGTTTGGGTCGGCGCGGCGGTCAAAATTTATTGTGCATAAATGTACCTCTGGCTAACCCGGGGGTTAGGGGGTGGGAGTAGGCCTAAAAATCGGGGTAAGGGGTAAAGGGGTATGTTTTTAGCGTTCGTTCGCATCGCGTCGGCCTATTTGGGGTGTTGATGGCTGCCAGGGTTGGACTAAGGACTGATATACGGATTAGTCAGTGATCTGCTTTTTATTGCGCTTGTCCGATGACGTAGTTTATATAAAGTAAGATATAACAAGTTCGACATGATTTCACTTTCTACTAACTACTAGGTGAAGCCTAAATGGACGGTGTCATTGCATTTACGGCACATCTTATATGTAAGATTAAAGCTCATAAAGTTTAAAACTCAGATTAACACATGTCGTGGCATTCTCAGATTCAATGGTGCCTATAAGGGTGTTTTAACAAGATGCGGGATTCATCCATCCCATCACGCACGCGGGATTCCTCATACCCCCCGCGACCTCGCGCAAGGAGCTCGAGCGCGGGTAGTGGAAATCCCACGTGCGTGATAAATCCCGCACCTTGTTAAAAACAACCTAAATTCTGAGCATATGTACAGTAACCAATTAGTGATACATTTTTACAATACGGTGAAACGCAGAACGTAATTTGGTATACAAATCAAAAATCATAATGGATTTTACAATGTTTTCATTACGCATCAACATAATGTAGATTGGTAAAAAGTCATAATCATAAAAACCATAATCATCAAGATAATTTTATTACGCATAAGTACCTTAAAACGCATAATTTTATATTAATAATTTTGTTTGACATACTCTTACAAAGCATAACTCATTAAAGGCATAGTCTTATACAGGGGTTACTTACCTTTCGCATAACGCCGGTTATCCTGAAATCATTTGGCATAACTCATAAAGCATAACACTAACTTCTCATAATTTATGCTTGACATAACTTTTATGTAGCATTATAGTCCAAATGCATATTATTACATAGTATAATAGTCTTAATGCATATTATTGCATTGCATAAGTACTGATTACTTTTGGTATAATATAGTTAATCCTATATATTTTAAAGCAGAATTTAAGATAACATAATTACGAAAATACCTAATACCAATTTCACTTAGTTTGTTAGGGTAGGTTAGTTCGACTGAAATAGCTAGGTTAGGTTACGTTATAACTGCGAACCCATCACACGAGCCGAGCGAGCGAAGCGAGCTTGCCGCGGCAGCGGCCGGCGATTGCCAGAACCAAACTATACTTATTATGTTTGGATAGTTAGAGTACGTTAATTAAACCAAAATATTGTTTTTTCCAAGCATAATGTTCATTGTCATATTACTTATTATTCGTTTTAATTATTATGCTTTGAAACATTATGCATTTCAATTATTAAGCGATTCGAGTTTATGCGTTATAATACCTATGCCAAACAATTTTAGCCCACACTATATTTGGATATATGAAAATATGCCACACAATATTATGGCTCGTGACGTTTTGTAAAATCAGAAATATGCAACATGATATTATGACAAATAACATTATGCTTAGTATTAGTGCCTTTCATAAAGTATAACTGAAAATTTAAATACCTACGTTAAAAAGCTGCTTCAACAGTAGCTTGTATTTTTTTTTTTTAAAGCCTTACATAACATAAGGCTTACAAATAAAATAATATGGACGATAACCAAATTTAAAAATCGGACGATAACTTTGTTCTAAATCGGAGTGCTGGAACATGAATTTTGCAGAATGATCCATTTTTTTAAACCGCGAAGTGATTTCCAAGGTTATATATTGATTCTGCTTTTAGCGCCGAAGTTCGTGGATTCGATTCTCACGCAGGACAAACATTTGTGCTTCTTATGAACTTAATTATGTATTTATGTAGTACAAGCTTTGCTTAGTTTGTGTTCGGGTGATCTTCGTAAGGTGTCCCTGATATGTAGTCATCCAGATTAATCGGCCTTATTTTTATATCATAGAACAATCCAAATATTATTCTCCTAAAGTGGTATGGTGGTTTAAGTCCTAAATCCGCGCCTGTAGCGCGTTTAACCCGCACCCAAACCTCGTCCTTCGACCTCTACGCACGTCTCACTCGCACAAACTCCAAAAAGAACTCTCTGTCGCGTTCCACCCTTTGCTTAAATTATTGCTCCCTCAGCCCACCCTGGTGGATTGGGCATATCTGTACCGTAAACGCCTAAACTGTTACCGACCTTAACGACATTAGAGTTAGAGTTGAAAATTGCAAATGGGGGCACAATTGTAGGAACAAATTTCTCCAAAGAACGGACAATTCTGTTGAACTGATATTCCATTAGATACTGATCTAACTTCTGTTTGTGCTTTGCACTATTTTCAACTTTAACTGACGTTGATAAGGTCGATGTTGATAAAACAGTTTAATGGTAAAATTCGTCTTTTAAGAATAAAACGGTAGCAGACGAGGAGTATAAAGGCGGTGGGCATTAAAAAGGCCACCCGGGGTTTTGGGAGGGGTGGTAGGGGGTAGTCGCCGCGGTCTAGGGGAAAAGTCACATTCCTCCGGCGACCTTAGACGGGGCAAGGCGTCGGTTTGTGGGCAAATAGTGTTTCCAATTGCCAACCCTTTTTTATGCTTACTTTTTTCTTCAAATCATTCTACATTTGAACGCCTCCTCTTCCTCTTACCATTACGACATTCAAAGTTTTGTTACTTACTGCTATTTTTTTCATTACTATCCCAAAAAAATACAAAATTAACGTTACGTGGAGGACAATAATTTTGACGATAACAACATAGCTTGTTCGAAGTAATTGTAAAAGTTAGATAGAATTAATTAATAGGCAACAACAGTTAACTTCAAAGTTTACTTTAAAAAAGTTTATTTTTTATTTTTCAAAAAGGTTTTTTTTTTTTATTCATATGCGCCAGACAACACACCTCTTGTCATGGTCTCGAAGTAGGGATAAATATCCTTGTGTTACGAGGTACCCGACAAGGAATAAAGCCAGGGGGTCTCCCAGCACACCCAGACCCAAGCCAATTTAGAAAAGATCGTTTCCTGAATTGACCTGACCGGGGATCGAACCCGGGACAAAACGGAATTCAAGGCGAAAAACCGTGCTACAGCGCACTACGCCAATCGTGTCGTCAAATTAAAAATAAAATTATAGTAACTTGGTCTTTTTTCGGATTAAATATTTTTTTTCTCATAAAAAGACATGTTCACTTAAACATTCACGGTCAACAGCCTTTTTTAGTTATGTAGTTTGTCCGAAGAATGGGACTTCATTCAAACAGGGTAATCGCTTTATTTAATACCATTGTTGTGGCCAACATTTGGAGACTGCCGCAAATTCATGACGTCATACGTCAACAAGAAAATGAAAAATATTTTTAAATTTACGTCATTTGCTACCATCGAATGGAATTTATATGGAAAGTTTACGTTATGTAATAATTTTCTTGTGGCTTTTTTTATTTAACTATAGTAAGACGCACTTCTGTAGTCCGCGAACTATGACGAATTTTTCACCGGGTTTTTATTTATGCGTTTAGGAAAATGAAATGGAATATTTGGTAAATGCCGTAGTTACTATCTAAATGTTTTTTTGTATGAGTATGTCAGTTCGCCCAATAATCTACCATTGAACATTCAACAAGGGGGATTCCTACCTCTAACGAAACTTGTAGCGTTGAAGTTCGTGGGTTCATGGATCCCACTAAGTATTTCTACCATGAATTTTCGTCACGTCAACTACAATAGGGTTGAGTAATAAAATAACTTTATTACTCAATATCCACATTTCAAGTATAGAGACACCCCAGAGAGTAATGCAATACTTGTGTATACTTGAGCAAAATAGTGACATTATTAGTACAAAGCCAGCCTATATTATTATGTGTGTGCGTGTGTGCGTGAGTGTGTGGGCGAGTGGGTAAGTGCATGTGTGTATGTGAGTGTGTGTCAATTTAAGTTATTTTTGCAAAAGGTTTTCTAAGGTGCATAATTATGTTATCAGCCTCCTTAGCATTTTGCGAGAATGGTTGTTGAGCCAGTTCTTATCAAACGTAACTTTGACTTGATTTCAATGATTAGGGTTGACAAGAGTGGTGAAAAGTTTAACCCATCGCTGTATTTTTTTTTTCATCCCCTAGAAATCGTTCACACGCGTCACATAATAAGTACGATAAATTAAAAAAAGGAAAGCTCAGATTATAAAGGCAGGTGGGAGGAACAAGGCTGGAGACGACGCTATCAAATGACGTAATTTTTCATTACATTACCGTAGGACAGTCACGCGCGCGTGAAGATAAAACGGCCGCCCCTGCACCACGGACCAGCGACAGCAAAGCGACACATTTTTTTTGTTTTTTTCAGTTGCGACGGCAATGTAAATATCTATACTTGAACTAAAAGAGGAAAAACACGTATTTTTGTTTGTTTGTAACCTATGCTATAATTTCATTTTCAGGTTATATTTTAAAAGGAGAAACAGTCCACGCAGGTGAAGTCACTAGGGAAGCTAGTTTGTGATAATTTCCTTAGTTTTTACCTTGAAGGTGAAATAATACTTACTTACATAATTGAATTACTTTACAGAATTGAACATTTCACATTGCAGATAATGTTTCGCCTTTAACCTCACATATGTATGTCGACATACATAGCTCGTCAGAGATTTATAATTAAATCAAGCTTTACATATAAATGCATGATATAGGATGTTTATGTGACATATATAAACATAAACACTATTTTCATAACTTTTTTTGTAAAAAAAATTCCAACCTCATTTCAGACAAAATAAACATTTCTTGCGGTCGTGTATGTGTCTTTCTGTTTCTGAAAATGAATAATAAGAAAAGAGATAATCGCGATATTAGAGGAAGAAAAAAATGTGTATGTTTCTATGTTTATCAATAAATTAAATTTACCAATTCACGTGAATGTGTACGTAATGTGCATGACATACTACTCGTATTATGAAGTAACGAAGAAATAACATCGTATTTGTGTTGCAGGCGTTCTCTTGTCGGTATACGTCGTGTACTTAGTTTACAAAACATATTTAAAAAAATACAATAAATTACTTTGCTTTTTTTTAAAACAGGTCATAGCATTCGTAAAGTAGTCATTGATCAATATAATTAACGAAAACGAGAATCAACACAAATTACTTAAGTACAACTACTTAATGACTTTTAAATAGGTTTCCACAAGAAATTTTAGGAATACGTCGATTGAAAAGTGAAAGTGGAAAGAAATTCCATTCAAAAAAAAAAGGTTCGAAGGAAGAGTCATTTTAGAAACGGAATACTAAATACGAAAATAAGGTAAATTTCTTTAATTGCCACTAAGAAATACCAACATCTGAATTTATTGTAAACGAAACAAAAATAAAAACCTAAGAAATATTCTTACTTTTACGGCAAAATAAACTACAAAATATTTTTTGGCAGCAAAACAAGGTAATTATATTAAGCGAAAAAAGCGATTGAGATTAGACCGCGTGCATCTCGTGGTACGGGGTTTAGGGGGAGAGTTCCCTTAGGAAATTAATCGGAACCCAACTCAGGACCCTTTCGGCGAGGCAACGAAGTTCGCGCAACCTCCGTTAGGTGGCGCCATAGGTTATACTATACATATTTATTTTATTTTCGTTAGTAAAACGAAAATAAGTTAATAGTTACAAACATAACTCAAACCCGCAGAAATTTGTCAGCTACCCTTCGAGCTCTCTACCGTCTCAAAAAAATTTCTCCCTTCTGGCACTAAGGTACTTTTAGTTCAGGCCCTGGTGTTGCCTATTATTGATTATGTCTGTTGTTCTGACCTATCCCAAGCCTCTCTACAAATTAGATCGTCTCCTCAACGGGTGTCTCCGCTTCATATTTGGAGTACGAAAATATGACCACATCTCTCCATACCGGGCCCAACTGAAATGGTTGACCATCTGCAAGCGCAGAGAGTTGAGAACGCTGTGCTCGCTCTTCAGTATTCTGCGTGATTCACATTCTCCGGACTATCTCAGGTGTAAATTTCAGCTGAAAGGTGATACCAGTTTTCGTAGACAGCGCTCATGCAATGTGCTAAGACTCGAGACTCCTGCTCATAGGGCAAGCCACGTCGATCACTCTTTTGTTCTCACAGCTGTCAGATTGTGGAATAAGCTGCCAGACACTATCAAAATGGCACCAAGTAATGCCATGTTTAAAACAGAAACCTGTGATTTTTTAAGAAATTCTCAGTAGTTTCCACTGTCCATCGTCTATTTTATTTCATTGTTTTCCCTTATTAGTAAGTATGTTATAAATTATGTAAGTATATATTTATTTATGTTGTGTATTTCTATGTATATACGTATAATTTATATTGATTAGGTTGTATCTCTCGTTTTTAAGTATTTATAAAATCTTTGTATTCATTTCCTTTTCTAAATTAAATTTTTGTACCGCCAACAGCATTTCTGTCTCATCCGATGGTTGACTGGTAGAGAATGCTTTTAGCATTAAGTCCGCCAAATTTAATTTTTTTGCATTAAAGATTAAAAATAATAATAAGATGTTCACCAAAATTTTAATTAATGTAAAATTATAAATAATTATGCAAGTTTAATGTTACTTTTATGATAATAAATAAAATTAAATTTACCATTTATAAGTAATAATTTCACACCGATTTTATCTTACCCCAAAACTTGTCCAAGCTCGTACTAAGGGACAGATAATCAGTCTCTGCCGCACTACCTTCGAGAACACATATCCAAAACTTTATATTTCACCTTCGCATTTGAATAACGAACACCTAAACAGTCTGTTAAAATATACAAATCACAGGAGCGTAAACAAAACTTGAGCAATCAGGCGCCGCCAACAGCGCCAGAACTCTTGTAACGCATTTAATATACGCCGAAACTCGCAAATGAAATATTTGAGGAGACCGACGAAAACTAAGCGGAATAAACCACCCTGTTTATTAGTTCTAGTTCTACGGTAATTAACTTTCAGCCAGATAATGTTTTCACGTTGCCCTAGAACTATCTGCGTAGTTACTGCATTTAGAAAGCTAATATGTAAAGGAATTTTGGTTAGCAACATTGTCTACTCTAGTGAATGCTAAAAAAGAGTTAAAAAATATTGTTATTGAGTTAGCTTAAAATAATATTTTAATTACTATTTCAAAATATAATTTTCTTCTAGCACAAATCACAAAATTCAAATACGCTGTTGTAAATACTAAAATACATTCGTTTTATAAGTTTTATCTTAGCATTTTATCTCTCATGGGCGTTCCGAATGTCATCGCATAGTTTAATCTTAAGTTTTGGTAATACTGGTTTCATATGAAAATATTTCAAAATCGCTCATGTTTTAGCACATACACAAATGCATATTTAATTGGAAATATTTCAAAATCACATACAATAACAGAGAGAAATAGAGATGACTATAGATCAATACAATAACGTTCACATCTGGCAATCTTACCCCCAATTCGCGAGCCGAAGCCCAGCCCAGTAGTTTCCTAAGCCAATCACACTGCGTCTTTAGTATCTACAGGATGTTGCAGGCGGCATCTCAAAAGCAATTACACAAGCACAGAGCGGGGCAATCTAATTTGGAAACTACTCCGGAATCCTGGAAAGTTGGCGCAACTATTAAAACTTCCATCCACTAATTCCAGACATTCCTGAGTTCACGCAACGCACTCTCAATTAGGAAGTTGCGTCCCGAAGTTGGGACACCCCGTATATAACCATTTGGTATAAAATACGGGCGAAGTGCAAAGTTAGACAGCGCTCCTATCCTTGGTGGCTATAATTTATGTGTGGTCAACTTATACCGTGGACCGTTGGCAAAATAGACCAAATATCCGATTGAGTTTTTAATTGATTGGGAAAGAAAAAGTTACGAAGCTATTTCAATCGAACAAAAGCAAACAATGTAACGAAAGTATAGTTATTCTCAAAATATTTCATTGTATGAGCTTGTAGCGTCTATGACATGTAACTTCAAAAGAAACCACAATTATAGAATTTGTTCAATATCGAAATCATAATATCGAAATCATATTAACGTCTCTAGTGTAAACAAATAAATTAATTTAGAAAATCAACCAATATCTGTTAGTACCACTCCCTACTAAAATGGTTTCGTGTTTTCTTCCGTTGCGGTAAAACAAAAAATTGTGAAACACAATCTTCACTTAATTGTAAACACATCTTTTAATATCGCATTCCCTTGAACTTTTTCATCTTTTTATTTCTCGGTATATAGTCATAGGTATGAAGTTAATTAATTTTTATTTTTTTGTTTTTCTCAAAGAAATATTTTTTGTTATTATGCTCGCAATGTTACTATGTATTTAAAATGGTTACTACGATACAGGCTCGTCCTAGTGTGGTAACCGCTGTTAACCGGCACTGTTGAATGTACACTCCCAAACTCCGTAATGTAAATTATTTTGTTATAATGTTCTATTTAATAAATATTATAATTATATTATATTATATTATATTATCTCTAGACGTTTTGACATAACCTAGATTGCTAATTTCTACAACAAATTTTGTCGGTAAAGAATAAATAAATGAAAGATATTTTGCTGTCCGTACAGTCAGGCGGCGCGCGGCGGGGGAGCGCGGTAATTGTACAAAAGTTCCGATCCTCAGCTATGGTGAATTTGTTCACGCTTCCTTACACTGACGGCGCCACACGGGCGGTCCGAACGCCGCGGCTTAGACGCCTTCTTCATTATCATTGCAGCCATTGGAGTTCCAATGCCGAAGAGGTCACACCTTCGGAATCTGCTCAGGTCATAAACAGCGATGGTGAAACAGGAAGAACTTTTCCGGCACTTCGTCCCACTACCTTAATTGAGGACTTGGAACTTAAACAAAATGGTCATACTCGTAATGGTTCAGGTTAACTATCTTTTGGCTTCCGTAATGTAAACTCTATAATTTATGTTCACACTGTAATAAAATTACTCTAAATATAAAATATAAATATGCGCCAGACAACAAGTACCACACAAGGGAATAAGCCAGGGGCGTCTCCCAGCACACCCAGACCCAAGTCAATTCAGAATAGATCGTATCCTGAATTGACCCGACTGGGAATCGAACCTGGGACACTACGGAATTCGAAGCGAGAAGCCGTGCTACAGTGGACTACGCCAACCGTGTCGTCACTATAAACTGTAAAGTGACGAACCTGCATTGAGAACAACCTTTTTTAAAAGGAGTACCTTACCTGAGTTTCTTGTGGGGTTTTCTCAGTAAAAACAGCAGTCCGACCGCCGAGGTAGACTCACATGATAAATGTGAGTATTTAGTATTTAGATCGTATTACTAAAAGTACGTTTTTACTATGCCTAAAGTAAAACTACTTGAATAAAAAACAATCATTTTTTCATAAAATTCCAGACCGGTCAATTGCAGGTGGTCTGCATCCACTGAAAGTCTGCGACCTTCATCAGGTCACCTGTCCACCATGCAGAGGGCGTCATTAGCCAGGTTTGCTTGCAAAGGGTTCCAATCCAGTATTTATAATGACTTCAGAAATGTGTATGCCACAACGCAGTCAACGAGGACGCTAGCGGCTGGCAATGGTGTAAACTCATGTTACAAATACTGAACCCTCTAGCCACAATGGTCATACTATCATTTAAAAAAAAAACCTGGGCTACGGCGCGGCGGTCACTTTTCTCGTTCTACGAATTTCTTCATTTCGCATTGGAAAACGTAGCGTAATACCAAGAAACTCTCTCCATTGCTCGTTGAGTGCCTGGCTTTCTTTTGAGGCCCATTAGACAGAGAACGAAACCCATAAGCCTATGTTTCAAATAAATTAGATGGCCTCGCGTAGTCACCTTGGTTTTGAATGAATGAATATTTATTTTGAGTACAAAAATTACAACTCATATTTGTTAGTAAGTGCTTAGAAAACTATATTCATAAAAATAAGATTATAAAGAGGTTTATTTAATTATTTTCGTACCATGCTATTTGATATGACACAGCACCTTTTAACATAAGAGCAGTCTGTTCTGCTTGCAATCATCTTCAGGATGCTGTTAGTGCTCACGCGCATTTGCGTCTGAAATTTTTGGACGAAAGCCCAAGAATGACGTATTACTCGTACCTTTGAAACTTTTACTTTTGTAAGTTAAGTACTTTTCTTTCTTGCCATCAACATGTAGTATTGCCATTGATACAACACGTTTTGTGAAATATTTTCTGTTGCGACTCAGCAGTTCAGAAGCTCGACTGCTCTGTCACCCATTGGTAAATCTGTAACAAAAAAATATTGTGAATTATTACTTATAAAAAAATATGATGATAAGCAAATATAATGCAATTCGTTTCCTAAATGACGAACATCTAATTTGTAATAAGAGGTCACATCGCGTATGTTTAACACGATTGGTAGTTTAGTACAATCAGTATTAAGCCATTATTAACGAAACCTACTGAGGATATGTCACAATTCCTAGGAACGTAATTGTCTCTGTAAAGTGTTGTAGGCTTTTTTTAAAGTAAGAGAAACTTTCTTTTAGAGTTTTCAAAAATAAACGCCATTAAACCTTTATTAAGTGAAAAAACTGTATATTGCAAAGTTGATGTGTGTTGCCATACAGATTTATAATGTAATTGACAAGCTATTGAAGGCAATAGCACCACGTTTAATCACTGTACAAAAGATAGTAAATTGCAAAATCGCCACAATAATCTGACGTTTTATACTAAAAATTCAACAGTCGCCGGACCCATTCCCGTATGATTCTGCCTAAAATATTTTGCAAAGTGGATTGCAAAATCGTTGGAACGACTACGCGGTGATCTAGACAACAATATGGCAGTCAATTTGTATGTTTTGCCTACGATTTCCAAGTTCCTACTCACATACGCTACATTATTACGTACTCGTACATGTGATTATTTTTGCGAATGATAACATTTTCTGTTCTTAACTTTTAAAAAAAGGTTGTGACGAATTGAGGACCTACTCCTGTTTTGAAATCGGTTAATTGAAAAGATATTGCTAATAATTGGAATAGTTTATTTTATGTTTTTTAATGAGGATAATAAACGTCTATGATTTTTTTTTACCTTTATCGATATGCAGTGACAACAGTGACAGTAACTTCGTAATTTGTATTTGTTATTGTTATTACCTTTAATTTGTAAGAATAAAGTGAATCACTAGGTGAAAAGTGTCATCTTACAAATCCTTTTATCAAGCTGACATCTTGCTTGACCCATAGACCACAATAAAGAAACAAAATGGCCGCTGCGATAAATGGGTCCACAATCACCATGCTTGTCAAATTGCTGGAAATCTGTGCACATCATTTGCAGCCATTAGATGTCAATTTCTCAAATAGACCCTGGAACCTAAACGAATGTTGCTCTCGCTTCAAATAATTTTATTCATACGTATAGACGGCAATAAACAGAACCATGTCAATCAAATGTCATTAACTAACTTTCAAAACATTCCTACATGTAGAAACTCAGCAGAGTTTACTCCAGACCCCCTGAGATCATTACAGCTAACCGTAGTCTGGAACAATTTCAGATCATCAAATCATCATCTATCAAAGTTATCAGACCTCTAGTAAAATAACCGGCACGAGATTGTAGAGCGACGTTGCGATTTCGTCCATTTTCCACGTAGAGGTCCTCAGGTCAGGAGGGACCCGTCGAGGGCGGGTCTTGCGGTGGAGTAATGAGTTGGGAGGGGGGGCAGAAGTACTCGTGCGCAGAAAGGGCAATCAGTACATGCTTTAGATTTCCTGTGCCACGATTGTGTGTGACTCAACTTGCAGTCACATAGATAGCTGTAATACATTTTGTAATGTTTTTTTATCATTGGCCGAGTGGTGACCTTGACCTCCAGATTTTGATCTCATTAAAGTCTTCGGAAGATAACCCGAATTTGTGATCTCCAACTCGCATTGTCAAGCGGTGTGTGGTTAACCCGTCCCATGTTTCTATTGTTCAGGTTTTTGCATTGTGAGTCATTGTTTGCCAATTTTTTCATAGGGTTTTCTTAAGAACACCCGTGTGTTCGGCTGACACTCAAGGAGTGCAAATAGGCAGTAATTGCAGCGATGACTTTTAGAAAACACACCATCCTGGCCGATGAAACTGAGTTGAAGTGAGCTCAAGTATCCACTGCCTTTTAAATAAGCATTTTAGCGCTTAGTGACGCTCATTGACTGAAAAATATAAGACGACATGTTACTCAGTTTGGACATTGCTTTAGTTCGGTGATATCGGGCTTTTGATGCGATCTTAATAACGTTACCCAATTCGTAATCAAATCTAATATTATACAGCTGAGTTAGGGCTTACATTGCTTACAAAAGCGTTTAATCCAAATGTCAGCACAATGTATTGATGGCCCTTTGCAACATTGTGGATGTTATTTTGTTATGAAGTTTGATCTCTCCGATATATCCCCTCTGTATTTTCTTTGCTAGTCTGTGTGCGAAGTTAAATTTTGGGTCCGCTCTCGAGACTACAGATATTTATCTGCCCGGGCCGGAGTTTTTTAATATAAATGTTCTTTGTTCGTGACGGGAGAAAGTTTTAATGAAAATTCAAATAAGGACAACTTTTAACCTTTTATTTTTATGTTTTTTTGTCGGTTAGAAATTGTTTTTGTTGTTTTATGTACTTATGTGGTACGGGGTTGGACAAGTACACGGACAAAGTTTAATATGCTTCGACTGTTGTTGCGGTCACCTGAATTACTGACCAAAATAATTAACTATTTGCACTGCAGCGACAGCGAGGACGGTACTTAAAATTTAAGTTAAAATTACTGACTTGCAAAAAATATTAAAGTCAGAGCAATTCGATTCATGCTCGAAAGAAAATTTAACAAGAAGGAAAAATATCCCAACAAATTTAGAACCTCCTCGAGATTGGGTGAGTGAAACAAGAACATCTTATTCATTTATGTAATTTCAAAGCGTTTTGACGTCAACCAATCTTAAATGAAGGTTATTTCGACATTGAATAGTGCTCATTAACTGACAAAACATTTATGGACCCTTCAATATCATTATCCCTAACAAAGTAATAGCCACTGTTCAACGATACGCCCGAAACCTATTCGAACTAAAACCGCTTAACACAGAAACTTGGCAAGCCTTCAGCTAATTAAAAACATTTAACACAACTTACATGCACACAGTAATCAGCTTAGGCAATTTACTGTGAGGGTCACTTGATTAAAATGTGTGTTGGCAAAGACCAAATAAAAAAGGCTTTATTTGCCTCGGCCAGGTCCCAAGCGGGCAAATAGGCCCTTCGTATAAATAAGACCGACGTCATTAGGAATGCTTGGGGCGAACTGTTGACGAAATATGAGAGGCTTAGGCAAACTGACTCTATCAGATCCAGGAATGGAAATTTTGGGAGTAAAGCTGCTTTTGCGCTATCGTAGTTATTTCGGAACTATGTGTGTTGTTGGTTGAAAAGGACTTGATGGAAAGCCTTTAAGCAGCATATCAACAACAATCAATGCATCGAACCAAAAATGGAGGGGTTTGTTCGTCTGTTTTCATGTTTTGGTTTTATTTATTAACGAGGAAGCTTAAGGTTAAAGTTCGTTTAGTAATTAGTCAAAGTTTTATGCTTTAAAATTTAACACTATAGTTTTAACTGAATCTTCCCTCAGTTTCTTCTTATAACAGTATGATAAATCTCAGCTTTCATTGACTTTAAAAACAGGCCATTGTTTTTGCTAGAGCGAATACATTAGAATGTCATTAAGAAATTGTTTAAACTCATAAAACTCGACAAAAACTCATTACTTCTAAAATTACATTCCCAAATACTTAACACAACCGATCGCAAATGGGGTCCGTAAATGAGGCCCGCCATTTTGCCTTCGACCTTTTCCCTCGCAAAATTAAAATTCTCAAACAGTCCGCACTTTGAAAAAGATATATGGGGGTGTTCTTTCATCTTCCCTGCAGGGTACAGGGTAACCTTAGTCGTTTGTGGTGAGGCCGCGTTGCCAACTGCGTGTAACGAAACGCTCAATTGGGCTGAAAGTTTTATTCTCTTTTTGTTAAATGAATTCGTATAACAGCGGTAACTTTTTTAAATAACAGATTTCAGCTAAGAGGAGCACAGTAACTCAAAATTGGTTTTACAATGAAGAATTTTACTAGAAGCAACCTTAAGCAGAATCAAAAGTTAGGAAACATTAAACAGGAATTCTGCAAAAGAATTTCAGTTATAAACTTCTTAAAAATTGCTCTTAACCTGTAAACTGAGCCTTTGATAGGCCTTTGCTTTCATCGTTTAAATGAAGACATCGCAAGCGCAACAGATTAGTATAAACCGGACTACGAGTATGTTCCTAAAAATCAGACAAAATTTGCGCAAGCACAGATTCGAACTGGGGCGTTAGTATAATTATTTCTAAAACGTTCACCGTTCTTGCAGCGATTTAAAATAACACTGTTCCTTTAAAAAAATCCCCAAAAAATAAGTCATTATTCAACTTCTAGAGAGATTCAAAAAAAATTCCTTTTTCCCGCCCGGTAAGTTGGCAGCACTGCTTGTGGGGGCTTCAAAAAGGGGTTGGCAAAGTCGGGTTACGACCTCGACTGTTATTTATGGTACTCTCGGGCCCGTGAAGTGCCTCGGAATATAAATCCTGGTGGAAGACTTAAAATGTAAAATAAGAACGGGTTAAACCCACGGGCGAAGTAACCCGCCGTTTTGCGTAATAGAAACGTCGCGTTTATTTATGTATCCGGATAAGTCTCTTTTTTAAAATATCGCCTTATTTTGCGCCAGACCACACACCAGACGGGGAATTAAGCCAGAATCGCCTTCAAGTACACCCATACTCGAGCCAATTTATTAAATATCGTTCCTGAATTGACCCGACCGGGAATCGTACCCGGGACACCACGCAAGTCGAGGAGAAAAACCGTTGAGTGTTGCAATTAAGAGGCCCTTGATTTCAATCCCAGGGTAAAATTTTACGTCATATTTCGGGTTTGTTGGGTTGGGTCTAAAATTTGGAAATCTTCATACCTAAGCCCTTATTTTAGCATTGACTTGATCTGTTAGCATTTGGATGGTAAATAGTGCTGTTACTTTACTATAGTCGGTACGGTAGAGTCACATTATGTTTGTATACAGTGTATTTATGTATTCATATTATTATAGTACTTAAGTCTATTACTAAGTTTTTTTTTTCCTTGTAATGACGATTTAAAAGTACTTGTTACAGGTCTATTTAAATAAAGATATTTTTTGTTTGTTTGTTTGTTTGTATTGTCAAATAGTTTTAACAATACGAGTACAAGTACATACCTAAGTACTGCTTCAATATTTCTTTGACATCTTTTAGTTGAGGCATCAAGTTTAAAATTTAACTAAGCATTGCTTGTGAACGAAAAAATGAAAAAATATGTCGAGCGAAAAGTAAAATAAAATAAATGAACTGACTCAACCGAGGTCTGTCACGTTTGCCATTTTTCGTCGGTATAAAAGATGTTTTTGTTCATCATAATATTAGTATGTTTGAAATATAATGAAAAATTCAGAGTAAGCATGTCCATGAAGTAGGCATACATCACTAAAAAATCACCTTTGGTGTAAGTGGTAAGTTTCTAGCGAATAGCTTCAAAAATACTGGTGACTTCAATAGATTTCTTTGGCATACGGGTGTTGCTCTGAAAAACACTTCGATATGATGCCTAAGGCTACTTTTTATCACCACTCCGCTCGCCACCGACAAGGAGTTCATCCTCATACTGCGGATCTGCCATGGTCTCGTACAGTTCGGTTTCAGAGATGCTTCCTTCCGAGCACACTTAAGTTGTGGAATGAGCTAATATTTAGGTTTTCTAATGAGCATGGAGTTCTTCAAGGGGGTGGTAAAAGGTTTTTGCAGGGTAGACAACACGCAAATGACACTTCTGGCGTTGCACGCGTGCTACGGTAACCGCTTACCGTCATGCGTTCCGTGTGCTTGTGTGTCACCGAAGTAGTATAAAAAAAATGTTTTGGCTTTTGCTGACCAAAACTTCGTTGTGAAGTTACCATCGTAAACACCATACTTCAGTGTTTAATCAAATTAAAGTATAATTAGACTCGCAGTTTGAAGTTTTGGGTCTTCGAGAGTTTAAAATAAAAAATTCGTTTCGTACTACGTTCGTTTATTCGGTTTGTATCATCATCAATTCTTACGTTAGCTTCCCAGTTTAGCTGTAAGCCTGTACTGGACGCCTACTCCCGTTCGTCGAACGAGTAACGTGAATTTTCAGTCGTAAATACAACATACTTATCGTTCAAAATTGATGTTGATCCTTGGATATTCTAATAACTTAACTTTAACTGGCCTGTTGGCGCAATGGCAGCGATCCTGCCTTTAGCGCCGGAGGTCGTGGGTTCGATCCCATGACAAACTTTTAAGTGACGAACATTTGTGTTTTTGTGTGGCTGGGTGTTATTATCTATTTGAATATGTATTTAAAAAATATTTAAGTATGTTTATCAGTCTCTGACGCCTATAGTACAAGCTCTGCTTAGTTTGGGATCAGATGATCTTGGTGTGAATTGTCCCAGATATTTATTTATTTAACTATATTTTATTGCACAAAATACACGAAACCTTACCCATTTGAAACACAATAGAGCCATGTTTGTGTTCCTTGTTAAATTTGCATCTCCGGTGGTAGAAAACACCGGCACAAAACAAAAGAATCCCGGAAACGGCGGAAAACTCACCACCTGCTGCGTTGGGTTCTAATATGCTTAGTGCAAAGTGGGCTTCTGAGTGTTCCATTCGCCATGACGGCAGCAGTCAACTTGACTAGCCCGTTTGGGATATTAGTCGTGTGCGTCTCGGCTATCCGCTTTTCGCTTCCATTCAGCGCCACCAGGCGGCGTGCCGGCGCACACAATCCCTCATTAAAACGACGCGAGCGCCGATTACGACGACGATTTGCACGCGGCCGATAGCGCCACCGGCCCTTGCCAAGGGAACGCTTTTATACGAGTAAGCAGACATTCTGAAGTCATCCATTATGAAAATCTGTCAGCCTAAGCCGGTTTTGCGACGCGCACCTTTTTCAAAGTTATTTTTTTGTTCTGTTCACGTACTCATGTCTTTTTATTATCTACACAGAAAATTAGCTGCTCAGATAGTATACTATTTATTATATTATTATCACTTTATGTACAGAAAAATATGGAAAGTTTTTAGTAGTAATAGCACCAGCTTGCGACCGAAAGGATTAATGAAGGGTGTTGAAATTCAAAAGAGAAAGAGAGGAAGTACGATAAGTTCTATCTTCTGAGTGATAACATACTTAATCAGATTATGTATTTGGCGCATAATTGTTAGTATTAGCGTACTTACATCACAATCTAATCTTACGCACATTCATGCCTTTTTCAAGGTAAAGCTTGAACGCGGGTCCATTCGCAGTTCGGGTGATGTTCTAAACAATTGAGATAATGCGATTATAGCGCTGTAAGTTAACGTTATTTCATAAACAAAAGACATCTCTCGACAGAAAGACAGAAACTAGAAAAATTCACTTATCTCTCGACAGTTTCAACAGTCGAAAGAAATATTTTTACTAAAGTTTTTGCTCGCGATAAGGTTAAATAAGTGGTTTTCATTTAGCACTCACTGCAAGATACAGGTGAAGGAGTGAAGTTGTTTTCTATTTATTTTACTTGTTAGGTATTCTCATTTGTTTAATGCCCACCGAAAATATCTCTTATTCCGCTATTGATATAAAACTCTAGCTAAAGTGAAGCCATCCCAACGAGCTATCCCGTCAGCGCGGCGCCTGAAATATCTTATGAAAGAATGCTTAATGAGTACACAGTACAGAAACAGAAAGTAACTTATTATTCAAAAATATCAGCACTATTACGTTTTCAGAATACTAGGGTTGCGGCAATTTATTAGGTTATAAGACCATAGCTACCATGAATTTACACCAATGACAACCTCATGCGTCCGCGTAGACCTCGTTGAGATTTTTATATGGGATTATGGTACAGCGCCCCTGGTGTTTGAAAATGGAACCGAAAATGGCACGCAATTTTTAATGTCAGCTATCGTAGTCTATGTGACAGGAACTCATGGCAGACATGCTGTTTGACCCCAGATTGAGGCCCCTTTTATGTTCTTAATTTATTAGATTTTTGTTTGTTGGTAAGCCTGTTCGAGTCAATAAACAATATGACGTTTCAAATTACTTTCCACTTCATTTGGTTACGCATTTCAAAACCTACATACACGCCTTTTTTCTATAGTAGGCAGACGCCACTACTGTTGATGAAATTGAGGATAGAAATAAAAATAACTCATAGAGATTGTTTTAAACATCAACTCCGTTTTCGTTACTATTGCATTAAGGCGATTTAAGCCGCCGACTAGCGTCACCAATTAATTTATCTCTATAACTTCCAAATTAGACATTGTTTCTAAAATTTTACAATAAATATCTCCAAAAATACTTCTTTTAAATATTGAATGTCTGTCCACGACTTTTCATTCTGTTTTTTTAGTTTTAGATTGCGTTTTTGCGCAAAGTGGCCACTTTTAGGAATAATGTCTAATTTGAAAGATAAATCAATTGGTGGCGCTAGTTGGCGGCTACAATCGCCTTAAAAATAAATACAAGTAAAGAAATAAAAAAAAATAAGAAAATGTGAATATGACTTACTGAAACCGAAATTACGCATGTACGATAATAGGGGAGTGAAATAATTGATATAAAATTTACGGCGTAAGTCCGGAGGCAGGACAAAAGGAATCACAAACAAGGCGCGCTCGGTGACGGCATTACGTTAATAGCTGGAATACGAGGAGATACGCCATTTATACTAGTGGAAATAATAAACTTAGGACATACTTTGTCAAATTTTAATTGTGTTTATTTAGTTCAAATGTAACACAAACAGAAAATCCTAATCGTAATGGAATCACCCAACTGTACAGAATGTTACTGAGGATACATACAATATTCTTAAGGAGTGTGTCCGAAACGAAAGAGGAAGACCGGACTTTATGACTGAATATGACTTTGTTAAGTCTGTTACCTAGGATATTTCAATAGTGTCTTATCCTTCCCAACTTCTGAAGTAGCAAAATCCTTGTATAAATTTATAAATAAGTGTATGAACCGTAGAACTTAATTTAAGTTTATATTGTGAATTAAGTAACTATGAGGGTGATGTTTTCTAAAAAGAAAAAACCCTCCTTAAATATTAAATGAAAAAAACCGGATGATAAATGTGTATTATATACATATATTAACATAAACGACGAACTGTTTATTAACATTTCTATTCAAATAGAGCAACAAAACAATTGTTGTACAATTTCACGACAGTAGCAAAAATGGCGCAGAATTGTTTTTTTCAAAACGTTACAAATGCGAAAACCCTAACTTAACAATGGAAAACCAATCTCCAGAATCAATTAAACCTGTGTAATTAAACCTCTAATTCTCTCGAATTCAAATAAAAATGCAGCGCAACAAAACCGCAGTACCAACGTCGCGCTACAGACAATTGAATTAAAATAAATCCATTGAATTAAATGCAGTGTATATACGAGTAGGTACCACAAAAAAGCGCTGTCTCCGCTACGTCTATTAGTTTTGTTCGGATTGAAACTCTTTGTATGGACTGTTTTTTCGTTCATTCAGTGTTTTATATGTATATGATATTCATTGCGAAGGACATTGCCAAGGCTTGGACCAAGTGCTGCCTAGGAATGGGAGTTGGTCCAGTGGTACTGTAGCATTAACATGAACTATTTTTTTTTTTTGAAATAGTCCCAGAAAAAAAAAATTAACTCACAATTTTTTCTCCAGAACAAATATTTAAAACAAGAGGCTGTTTTTCTTTGGACTCCTAGATAGATTTTTTTGCGCTTTGAATTACAGATTAGTGATAGTCTGAGGAACAAAATGCACGTGAGCATTCTAGGCAGCAACCTTGGTCCAACTTCCACACAAAATTAGGCAATCTCCTTTATGGTGTGGTTAAGTGAAGGATCCAAGCCCGTGAGCAACCTTCTCACGCTCTTTTCTATTAGTACATCTTCGATTAACAACGTTAATAGAAAACAAATGTTCAAAAAATATCAATTACTTATACGTAGTAAAAAACAAAAAAAATATACACAAGAGAATAACAACTGAGCATTGCTTATAAAGGTAAATGTTATGGAATAGTATGTCACCTGGAGTAGTTTTTATTACTCGAACTAATCATCACGTTTCAAAACATGTAATCATACCGAGCTTCTGAATCTTACTGTTAATTCAGTTTTGAGATTCGGACCGAAGCCTAGAAGTGCATGAAGTTTTCACTATGGTTTTTTTTAACAATGTTTAGGAGAAAAACACAGAAATATATGCTCAGGTGCAGTTTTCGCTGCTGAGCTTCCTAATGAGGCCGGAGGACGGTTTCAATTTGCCGCAGCTGCGCGGGCCGCTCCCACTCTCATTCGTTCGTTCACTCTTTTATTTCTTCTATTATGTACTTGTTGGTTAGGTGCGTTTCATTGTTGCTGAAATAGATTGTAGATAGCCCTGAAAGAGCTCAAGATAAATGAGATCGAATTAAAGCAGCGCTTGATTGGTACTTTTCGTGAGGCTTTTGATCAAACCTTTGTTTAGAATAAGGTAGGTAGCAGTAGTATTACTAGCTTTATTTAACTTACTAACTTTAATTTTAAATTACCTATATTTGAAAGCTACCTCTAAGCGATGCTGATTTTTTTTCTTAGCCAAGATAGCAAACCATCTTGTGAGATTCAGGGTGCATATTCTCGACTATTAAACACCATATAACGTGAATTTTCTGTCGTTCAAAAACATACTTACCGTACGATATTGAGGTTGAGTTTTTGGTTATCTGATAACCGTATTTTATTGTACGAAATACACAAAACCTATTTGAATACGTCATGGGATCATCTTGAAAGGAATAAATGTCAAATTTCTTGACAAAGGCCCCTAAAATTCAAATCAAGTCTTAGGTAGCTCCACATTTATTGTTATTAACATAATCGCCACACACACACATTTTTTGACGTTTCAAAATATTTTCAAGCCTTTTCAGGTTTACTAAGGCGTTGACATATTACGAAAAAAAGCTGCTGTTAGAGAAAAAATAAGACTTGTACAAATACCGCACTATTCGTCAGACGGGCCAATTAAAGCCGCCGCTCACGGCCATCTGGGCCCGCGACACCTGCGCAAAAACACCGTAAGTGAAAAATACCGCCTACTTGCGGCGATTGTGTAAAGTACGATTTAGCATGTTTACTTACCGACCGTATTTTAAATGTAAATAAGCACGTGTTTTGACGCTCTAATGGCTAACACTTAGAGTTAAATGTATGTGCATGTATTTATAAATAAGCATTAAATAAGAAATAATAACCAAAATAAAGTTCGAACGATACGCATCCGGGCGTATTCGTCAAAAGCTTTTTAAGGCATAATGAAAGAATTGAATACGTGAAAAACTTGAAAAGCCTGATTGAATTTTACGAAATGATTTTATTTTAAAGCTGGAACGACTTACTTTATTAATGCCTGGGTTTCCTTTGTTATTGCGTTCAAATTCGTGTGAATGGTACTTCACAAAACTTACTTTTATTTCATTTGGAGAGTATGAAACCATACTCTCCAAAAAAAGGTACCTACAAGTTTAATTGAATTTTGATTATTAGCGTTACTGCAATCTTCCATTACATCTAAAGATAAAAACATATTAGGTATTAGAACAGTTTTTTCACCATGTTTTCTGTTTTCAAGTTTCCCATATTTCGAAATATCGGCGAAATATCGGAAACTTGAATATATCGGAAACACGAAAACAAAAAACATGGTAAAAATCCCGCAACTAATACCTATTAAAATGTTAGTGACATTGGAAGTTTAAAACAATACATATTAGGCATGTTTTTAATATTAGACCCCATCGGTTACATATAGATAATAAAATTGATAGAAGTGTTCTAAATTGATTGTGAACGCTTTAGTGTATTGGATCCTCGTCTTTTCCCCTGAAATACTTTAACCTATTATGCTAAAGACAAAAAAAAAAGTAAAAAAATATATATGACTAACTTCAGTACTTGAAATTGATCGACTTCTTCAAGTACTGGTTAAAATTCTGATATGATTCCGCACCAAAACTAAGTATAAAACCGTAGAAAAGCGCATGATATCTTGGCAATCCGTATTTAACTCCGTCTCCGGTTAACTAGACTCGGTTAAATTATTAATGTGAAACTCTCAGCTATTTCCCGACGGCACAAAAGCAACGTTTAGAATTATATATGAGCAGAGCTTAAAGTTTAGAAGCACGCTATGCAAGTCTAAAAGCTTGGGCGTTAGCTCCGGAATGTGGCGAATGTAGAGCTTTGAAATGTACCTATTTGAATTTGCAGTCTTTGGTTTTTTTGTGATGATCACTGACATAAATCAGTATTGACAGATAATACAAGGCGGTCAGTTTGTATGAAAACCAACCAAAAAATGGCGGCACTATTTTGACCGTTATGGTGACGTCACGATATATGACTTTTTAGAATCTACAATTTCTGTTTTAACTTTCATTTAGGTGGTCCCTCACCTGGAGCATTTTCCTCTCATGTAACATTTCAGATTGGATTTTGACCATTACAATACAGTAATGCCTCCCTGGCATAACGAACATTTGCCTGTAAATTGAAAATGCTCTAGGTCAGGGAGCACCTTTATAAATATAAAAATATAAATATTCGCCAGACGAATAACGATTTAGGAATTGACACCCAACATGTCAATATTACATAGTGTTAACCTTTTTTAATTTCGCATTATTGAATAATTGGAAGAAGACATATTGTATCAAGTAGGCTTTACTTTGATACACCCTAGATTTTCATTATCAGATCTGCTAAAGCCATGATTAAAGCACTACTTAGTGCGCTATCTAAGCGTTCGTAGCTCTACGCAGGGTACAGTCAGCAAAATATTAACGAGGGCGCGGCCCGACGTGACAAGTGACGGGCCGAACTTAAATAGCCGCCTTGCCCCAAGGCCATATAGTGCGACAAACAGAGTGTGCGGGTGGGGGGGGGGGAATGCTTGAATAGAACCGTTTGTGGTCGTGTCAAGACGATGACGTGTACTGAGGGGGGTTTAGTGCCTACTCGTATACGTAAAGCCCCACTGGTCTGATGAAGCGACATTTACTGTTTATTTGATGCTAAATATTTCATTCAAATTATTTCATTCTTGATTTCGTTTTGGTTTCTTTGTATTTCTAGCCTGAATTTGAAGGGCCAATGAACTACTTTTCTTTAGTCCAAAAATAATTTACAATATTAATGGCAACTGCCATAATCACCTTTAACAAATATGGATTATGGTTTAAAATCCTCCTCTACTAGGTGATGAAGTATTTAACAAAAACACGCAGCACATATAAAATATACATTCGGAGTTGGGACTTCCTCCTTTCTGTATCACCTCTTTAACAGTATCAAAAAGAAAATCATCACCTAATAAAATATGCAGACAAACCCAGAACTTCCTATTTTTGCAAAACAAAAAGGAAAACCCCAGGGGTTGTAGCAATCGCCAGCAGTGATGGATGCGCGGCCGCAGATGGTCTGCTGTTTAATTACAGCCGCAGCTCCGAAGAGCCGAACACCCTCGGCTAAGTACAGGGTGAATCTTCTTCTTTTTCTAAATCAGCCGTTAGGAGCCCACTGCTGGGCAAAGATTTCTCTTCCCGTTTCCCTGACCTGGCCAGTACTCCGCGTAGGTACCTACGACGGTGAGTGCTGAGACGAATTGTTTGACCGTCGTGTCACTGGACGTGAAAAGTTAAGTAGTAATTCTTTGCACTCCCCTGGATGGCTGGCGTTAGACCACCGTGCGTTTGAAGCGTCACGTCACTGCTTACCGCGTGCATCCAAGTTATTCAACATACTCTTAGCTGTCTGTCAGCGTCTTTCCCGTCAAAAAAAGCCTAAATTAAAAAAAATATAGTCTATGACACTCCCTGATAAGGTAGCTTTATAATGGTGAAAGAATTTACAAAATCGTCCAGTAGTTTCAGAGCCTATTCAATACAAACGAACAAAGAAATCTTTCCTCTTTATAATATTAGAACAGATTCTAACAGCAGCATGCCACCATGTTCGGTGGCTTCAAGAAGAGAGCATTTTCATTCTTTAAGTGCGTAGGTTACCCCTGTGGTGTTGCAGTTGTTAACAGATGATCACTTTTACCAAGTGACCTTCAAGTTCGTTGGCTCCCTCTTTTTCATACTATAAAAAAAAGCTTGGGCAGCCTGGGTGTCTGAGTGATGAATATCTAAGTACTAGTTATACTTACTAAGATAAACTAGTTATACGAACATAAAAAGGCACAAAACATAGGATTAGGGTACACTTTTGTGCCTTTCGGAGTCGAAACCCTCGGTCCGTGGGGTCCAAGGGCACAAAACCTCATTAAAATACTGTCTAGAAGACTGAATACTTTCACTGGTGACCCAAGAACTGGTACATTCCTCGCGCAACGTGTGAGCCTAGCCATCCAACGGGGGAATGCTGCCAGCATCTTGGGCACCTTACCGCAGGGGCAAAATTTTCTAAGTACCTAGTTTTTAGTTTTTTTATTTAATTTTAGGTTTTTCTTTTTAATTTCTATCGAACTGTATATATATATATATATCACATAATCTATTTAAATAAAGATATCTGAATTCAATCTGATAAGTGTATTTAGGTTTGCATAAAGTATTTTTTTAACGGAATATTTATAAAAATAAAAAGCTGTTCGTTTGTGTCGCTGAAACTCGAGAATGATTTGACTAATTTTGATCCTGAAATATTTGTGGAGGTCCAGGGAAGGTTTAAACAGTCGAAAACATAAATAAATGTAACTGAAAATTATAAAAAAACAACAGTTGAATTTTTCAAAGCTTAATGTCACCAGCTGTTGACAGCTGACATTTGCCAATAACTTTTGACAGAACGAAGTCTGTCGGGGCAGCTAGTAATAAATAAATAACACGAGGTTCACGATAAATAGCATCTGTAACTATAAGTAACTTGAATGCTTTACATTCATAATAATGGTAGTTTGTTTTTTTTATTAAGTATGTATGTTACAATGTTTTTTTTATTCTGCCCTAAATCAAGTAGGTCTTTGAATAAAATCATTATTTCACATGTATTGTGATTTTCATAAAAAACAAAAAGGCATCAACCTGTACATACGGTGCAATATCTTCTGACTTGAGAGACTTGTTTATTTACGTCGTTCTTCACTGTACCACCCTTGGTCATTAATTTTGTATCTGCCTTTGTCTGGTGAACTTGGTAGATACTTATTTATTTTGCTGAGGTAAAAAAGACCTAAATTTTCAGAAGAACATACTGGAGGTACGCATTTTACTTCAAGTTAAACTTGGAGTAAAACTTGTTTTTCATAATTATGGTGGTTTCATTTTTGTTATAAAATTTCTCACCTTATTTATTTTATCAAAAATAAATTTAGAAAGAGAAAAAGCGAATCATTAAAAAGAAACAAAAAACTCGACGGCAAAATATGACCAAAAGGAAAATATACCCAGTGTCACTCACTCTCACAGTAAATACGAATCTAACAACACCTCTCAAACTAAAATCCATTGAGCCGTTCAAGCCGCCGAGCGTGAAAAAAAAAAAACATACTTACATAAATACATACTCTCGAAAAACATAACCCTCCTTCTGGCACAGTCGGTTAAAATGAAATTATATGTTAGTAATTGATTAATAAAAAAACTTTTTACCTGATTTTAAAAGATTATTCATTTCAAAGTTTTATAGCTACGTTATAGGCGAGTAACATGGACTGTACTTCATTTTTAAAAAGGGAAATATTTCTACGTAGTTGCAGCGCTTTTGAATCAGTCAAACCAAAAAATATTAATAATAAATCTTTATCAATTTAGCAACTGACCGGATATAATATTAATTCCAATCTCCCAACTACCGATCCAACCAACATCAGCCTCTTCAACCGATCCTACCCGCCCAATTGCCGCCTTTCAAAACCAAAGCTAAAAAAATTCGCTCGCAATCTCCCGCGCGAAACATGACGACCCGATTGAATCAATTTAAACTTCGAATCTCATCTCGGAGGGTCCGTCCCTAATTATGCCTGCGGAAGGACAGGGGTACAAAAGACCCCAAACATGCATTGATACCCCGAAAAAAAATCGCCAAACAATATTCGCAGCTATCACTTTCGAAATACAGATGCTTCCTTCAAATGAATCGTTTCTTTGACTGCGAATTAAGTTGGCTGAGGTGTAATCGTCTGTTTCGGCTTGCGTGGGGGTAAGGGTATCCAAAATGGCGCCCGTAAGATTTTGTTCCGTTAAATTAATTAAATCTTCGTAATTTATGGCCAGGCGTGGAGCATGTGCTGCTTATGATTTATGGTTTTTGCTGTGTTAATCCGGTTTGGGCTGCGTGTGTGGTTAGACTTAGACGGAATATATAACTAACACTTAATTTATTGAGGATATGGAAAAAAATCATAAGCAGACTACCTGCTTACTAATGACGTCATACTAATGACGAGAGTCATGAACATAAAATATTTACACCTACAATACTATTATATATGAATAAATGAATATCTGGGACAATTTACACCAATATTATCTGACCCCAAACTAAGCAGAGCTTGTACTATGGGCGTCAGAGACTGATAAACATACTTAAATATTTCTAAATACATACATATATAGATAATAACACCCAGACACACAACAAACACTAATGTTCGTCACACAAAATGTTTGTCATGGGTGGGGATCGAACCCACGACCTCCGGCGCTAAAGGCAGGATCGCTGCCTTTGCGCCAACAGGCCAGTCATATATGTATGTAGCTTCTTATGATGCATAGTTTAGTTTAGTTTTATTTATCTCATAATACAAAATTACAATATATATTACATTCGATGTCACATATAAGAATTTGCATTATGATTGGCTCCTTATCTTAGTTTGTTGCAGTGTAAAAAGCTTCCATATCAGACCGAATATGACAGACACCAATAGCAGAAACTCTGATCACTTCACAACATTATATTTAAAATACCAACTTTTAGAAATCTGTATTTTTAAAAGAAATCTTTAATGGTCCAACAAGTGTTACGAAAAGTTGTTATTTGCTTTTAAAATATTCCTTTTCACAGGGAGAAAAATTCAAAAAAGCTATGAACACCATTATGTCGAGTGGGCAAATCTGCTGTCTTGTCACTGAAATAACGATGCCAACTCCTCATCCCTCTACCCTTTGACTTGACATCACTCTAAAATATTAAGGTCTTTTCAATTTCACCTCCCAAACTTCAAGTGCCACATCAAAAGTCCCTCCCACCCGCACCAAACGTCAGCTCCACCTACATACTTAATTATAAAAACTCTTTTGAACTAACCTCTGTGGATTCGGGCACCGTAAAAAATTAGGGCATCCCAACACTCTGCCGGCCCTTCTCACCCCCTCCCACCCCACGATAATTCACCCGCCACGTGCGGCCCTTGAGAAAAATAGCTCGAAAAACAGACAAGATTTAACTAGGCCCAGGGTTGGCAGGCTATTCGGAATTACGAGATTACGGCGATTTTATATTTGAATATTAATCATGATACCATTTATTAATTTTTTTAGAATTGAATACCGTATTACTACTACCTTGTTGTATGTACCTACATGCAACAAAACTTTTATTGATTAAAAATCATCCAATCAATCAATGAAAATTCAGAATTTTAAACATGTTTAGCATTGCTAACTAAGCAGACAAATCGTTTTGCAGACCCAGTTCTTGCGATTTATAAAAACTTGTGTATTTTCGTAAGAAAAAACTCAACTCTACGAACTTGTACATTCTTGAAATATCACCGAATTTGGTTATTTCACACACACATCACCAGTGATCGGTTATTTAAGTGCTTTTAAAAGGCTGACAGACCTATAAAGTCTATCAGTTATTATTTGTTAATTATTATCAAAAAGAAATAATAAAAAAAAAGTTTTTTTTCTTGTTTTCGTTTTATCATTGTATGTCATCATCATCCGTGCGGTCTATCCCGGTTGTGAACCTACACTGATGTGTGAGGTCCCAGGTCATTTTATCATTGTATGTACGTACGATATATTCTATCTCAGTTTAATTTGGGATTGACTGGTAGAATTTGCCTCCATGCATTAGGTCTGTCATTTGTAATTGTTTTTTCATGTGTAATAAATAGTAAATACATTAAATACTGCTTATTTTCCGATTACTCCTCCCAGAAAGAAAACCGTATCGTTTCAACATCGTTAGCCTGCATAAGCCCCTAAAAAGGTCCATCCCTTACGCAGGAGGCCGTTAATCTACCCAAATGTGCCGATCCCGCACCAACTGTTTGATGTTTTAACTCGCAGCCCCGCAAAAACTTTGTTTATTTAATCCGGGACTTTAGCACACACGCACATAGGCCGCCCCGGGTCCCTGGTAACCCGTAGCAGCTGAAAAAGCGAAGAATTTTCCTTTGAGATTTATTCATAGTCATGATTTGCAAAAACATTATTATCTCATAATAGAAAGAGATATTACTATTATATAATGAAGCTTGTAGAAGCTATAGCTAGGTACTTCTCACCAGTAACAAAATGATAACCGTTGTTTTATGATGATAAAATTTGAATAAACCTAAACTGAAATCATATATTATATCTTAATTCTTCGTTAGACTCACTGATTTTAAATAATTAAGTCCACTTATTTCAACCTTCCTGGGTTCTTAATATCAGGATATAACTACGTTAAAAATAAATGTAAAATAACATAAAATACCATAATATTGCGGACAAAAACAATTGAAAAACGATGAAAAACTGTATTTTAAAATCTCAATATCTAACCTACATAATGACATCCGAACCTGCACCCAGACACAAACAGGTACAACTAAGAATCTTATTACTACTTCACAGACAAAATACGATAAGACTTAATTTTGCCCAACCTCATATCGAAATCATAATATTTAATTCTTTGACAGAGCTCTTGCAAAAATTTTGACATGGTTCAAAGTCCTTGTTCACAAATTGAGTTCTCGTCAGTACGCATACGAATTAATTACTTGAGCGGTTATAGAGGGCGCGTGCGCGGGACACCTGACATCTTCGACGACTCTCACCTTGGTGACAACCCTGATTGCACGGTGCAGATAAAGGCCAGATTGGGCGGGAATCAGTATTAGGCGTTGGGTAAAAGTGTCTCAAATGTTGAAGCTAGTGATGAAAATCCTTTACGTGTGTTTGAAACACACTTAAAGGATATTTGTTTAATTGTCTAATTAGCTCTAGACTCAGCACAATGAAATCTTGTCTCAGAATTTTCATGAAATTGGAATAAGTAAGTAAATCTAAAGTCTATTAAGATCAAAAACACTTAGCAATTCTAATGTTTAGTCTTAGATTTGCGGGTTTTTTAGATTTTCATCACACTATTTTGCGCAAAATTCGGTTAGGTGTCTTCTACGCCAGGCATGAAGTATTGGTCATGGGCTTGACCAGTCTCGTTTGCCAAGTTCTTAAAATTGGTAAGATAAATAATCAATCCACTTTTTATATCTTGACAAGTCAAACTTCAAAATCATCCTTGAAATAATACATGGAACGAAAAAAGTCAGGCCGTTTTCCTTTCAATTAAAAAAATCATCAGCATGCCGCATGACATCCACTGTTGCAATAAGGCATCCCTATAGAGTTTCAATCACCGACATAAATTGTGATAGATGACGCGAGTATACCTACCTACTTCGCATGTCCGAAAGAGTTCAGTGCACCCTTTGGACGCGACTTCATTTAGTCCCCGTTCAACCGTTATGCCAACGGATGTCAAAATATCTACCTAGATTGGCTCTTTTAATTTCTCTCCTTCTTTTTTTATTGAGTGGCGATCTCTAGATTTTTTACCATCTTTACTCCTCTAAATAGCATAAAATCATTCTCCTTCAAACCAAATTAAAATTGGCGTATTCCATTTACTAAAAATTTTCAACCGCCAATTTGTTTAAGAGTAAACTCAAGATGGATATTTTAGATGTTCAAAAATCCTAAACCGTCTTTTGGTGAACCTTCATTCCTAAATTATGTATTAATTATTGTAGATGTCTCCAGTTCTATGTTATGTTTGTTTGAATTTATTTTAATATGTGAATCGTTGTGTTGTTTTGTCTGTCACGCATTGCCACCGCCTTCCTTTAATTTTTATTTTAATTTATCTGTATCTGTGGCTTTGTATCAGCCTGTTCCGATATTATTTTGACTATCATTCTTAAAAATGTGTTCATCGTCAAATCTCAAATTCAAAACCAACAGGGCCAACCAACCTCTTTCTGGACCAACAGGATTTGGATAAAGAACGGCTGCTCATTTTGCATACTGTCTTTTGCATTCATTTTGCCCCATTTAGATTATTAAGATTTTAATATTCATTCTTTACAACTTTATGCATGGGTCATTCGTCCCAGACTCTATTCTGACCCTTGCGAGTGACCCCACCTGTCGTTTGAATGAGGATTTAAATAAATTAACCGAATCTCTGTCTTATTTTCTCACGTCTCGCTAGGAATTAGCATTTCAAAGAATTTCGCCGTTTCCTTGACCTGAGACCAGGATCGCAAAACGGTTATTTTAGTGAAGGGCTTTTTTAATTGTACTCAATTTCTTTTGTCAGTTATGTTTGGCCCCTTTTTGTGGAGTTCGTAACTTTGAAATATTTCATGATTGGAATTGGAACACAACTGAGATCAAAAGTTTTTATGATGGTTGCAACTGGGAACATTGTAGATGGTTTGAATACGACTCCAGTTAACCTAGATTAACACTTTCAAATACCCATTTAGGAAACCGATTTTATTTATTTCAAAGACTTACTAATGGCCCGTTTAGTTACCTTTTGAAAGCTCGCGGTAAAGATTTTCTAATTACATTAATTCCTTCTTCTGAAAACAGTCGGCTTTATTTATTACGTCATAATAATTAAAATTGCTGATGATTCAAGAGATGATTCCGTTAATGTCACGTTAAGAATCAGACGATAATTACTTCGTATCAAAAAATTAATTGTATCTAAATATTTAACCTTTACTACGTTTCGATAGTAGGTATGTACTTGATTATCAAATGAATAAATATTTTACAACCTTTATATTATTTTATAGTTAAATCACTATAAAAATTCAGTGGGCATTCATGGGCTAAATAAATATCGACGCTACGTCGCGTCACTTTTATAAAAAAAAAGATATCTACTGTTTCTTTTTATAAAAGGGACGCGACCTAGAGAACATAAAGTAAATAAAGACGAAAAAAAATGTGAGTATTGCATTTTTACACTGTAGTTTACTATGATTATTATATCATAGAAGTGCATATTATGTCAAAAGTTAAATAAAGGATTGGACAAAGTACAAGTAATGCTTCTAACGTTGTAATTAAAAAAAAGTGCTTATGATTTTTTATGAGCTACAATCTGGATTCAAATAGGTACTTGTTGAGAAATAATAAGATTGATTTTGATTGCAGATATAAATTATGGTATTTAAAAGGCTAATGCTAGTTGCGTTGGCGCAATGCCTGTAGCCCCAATGATCGTAGGTTTGATTTACACCTAGCTCCAATAACAAGGTGACCAAATCCTATATTTATTGTTACCTATTATTATCTTTTGTCCCAGATATCAATTTTATTTTTTTGCACGTAAATACTTTTTGGACCCATACAAAAATCCTTTGCTTAGTTTAACACAGATGACAGAGACAGTCTTGATGTAAGCTCTGTTAATTTAACTCAACAGCACTTTATGTCAATTCTCACAGATTAAAAAAACCTCTATGATTCAGACAGTTTTTGCACATCGCTCCACGTATTAACTGTCCATGGCTGTATAATAAATAGATCCCTCAAATTCAATACCTTTTAGTCGCTCAAAGTCACTCGAGTCGGCAACCGGGGCGAATGGTCGCAAAAGGTATTTGCCATCGCTTGGACCGGCTACTGCACGCTACCTGTTCACACGGACCGGCCGGGTCGGCAGATTTTTCAACTTTTGCAAACAGAGTTGATATATTTTTGAATGTTATCTGGCGGGATGCTAGACATCGCGCTGGAGTATTCGCTAGAATATCTTTTTTAACTCAGATCGTGGATCGTGTGGTCCCGAGTTCAAATCTGGGCAGAAACAAAATATTTGTGTTTATTGTTAAATATCCGACATACTCTCCGCTCCGGTGATGGAAAACATCGATAAAAAACCAAATCAACCCGGATAACGGCGGAAGGCTCACCACCTCGTTGGGTTCTAATACCATTGGTGAAAAATGGGCTTCTGAGTGTTTCGTTCACCATGACGACATAGTCACTTGCCTCTGACTACCCCGTTCGAGAAAAAGTCGTGATGGTATGTATGTATGTTGTTTTTTTGGTTAAAAAATAGGAAAAGGAAGTCTAAACCTCTTAAAGAGCCCATAAAGAGAGCCTCTTAAAGATGCTATTGAAAAAGAAAAGATAAGATTATTGTAAGGTAAGGTATGGATGGATGGGACAAAAATGTAAGTTGGGTTACTTTTAAAATTCTGGTATAGAGACCATTTGGCAATTTAGCAATTGTAACGAACGCGAGGTGGTAGGTTCATTTTGCCTAAAACTACAGGCTTACGGGAAATTAAAGGAGTTCACCTTGGACCGACCATTCAGGAAATCTTTATATTTTGTAACCCGTAACATTAATTATGATTTAAAACGACACGCATAATTTAACGGATACCGGTTAAATGTCCAACCTATTTATAAGCACTCCTGGGGCTGTATTACCATCTCATATAGCCAGTCAAGTTAATATCCTTAACTGAGCGTAGCGTGCAAATTCCTAAATGATCTTTAATTTTCAGCCAGTCAGCAGTTACCTGTCATTAATGCATCCTCTAGGCCAAATATTTACTGACGAAATTGCTCGCTAACCTCAGTTTAAGAAATTAACTTCACTGGCTTTATGAGATGGTAATAGCCCCTGGTATTCATATCAACGGATTCCGTCTATCCGAATTCAATACGTTACCAAATGGATCACCGATATGTCGTAGTTTTCTCATTGCACCCTTGAAATGCGCATCACAACTGCAGGGCGAGGCACTTGATGGGTTTCGTATATGGATTTGGAGAGTTGAGCTCGCGGAAGGTGGCCCTCAAATGCCATTAGCTATGGTAAAAGAGATGGTGTTGTAGAAAGTGGCGAGAGGTGCTCTTTTTAGTTTCTTAATGCTGTTTGAAGTGCATTTACAGCTTTGCGCAGATACAAACGATAGCAGCAAGTAGGTACTTAGTCGACATAAATATGTTTTTAATGGAGCAGGTTAAAAGGCAGAAATTTTGGTTGGACCTTAGAAAAGCTTCTAGGCCGTCTTTTGTGACGACGTAAAATGTTTTGAATAAGTACTTTTTTTTTGTAATAGTAATAAGCAGACAATACCTTTACGACTAAGATAGTAATATGAGAATACTTCATTGGAAATTATAGAAATCTGATGAATCTGTGCGTAGTCAACCATGCTTAAAATATTTTTTTTATGACGAAGAATTTATATTTTAGAAATAGCTTGGCCCTCTTACCACAGTGTCTAGATTATCAAAAGACATCATGGAACGATATTCGAACCTGAAAAAGACGCACCTTTAAAAATAAACCGTTACTAAATGAAATTAACACATTTTACTGCAGAAACAATATTTAAAAAAATCGTTATATTTTCTCAATTCAGGCCAATTACATGGAATTTTGGGTCATTATGATAGATATTCATATACTTTACCATATACAATACAAGAAAATATTATATTTTACATAAAACAATTTTTATTTATTTTAATTTTTGTAGTAACACTTTACCGTTAATATTTTTTATTAATAGTGTCTAGACCAATAGTTGAACTTTGTTATTTAACCGAAAAAACAAAATTCCTTTTTTCCTGCGTGTTTATCCAAATAATCACACTATTGCACTAAACATCCGTCATCTCTTCTCGACGAACGTGTTCCAATTGGTATTGTCACGATGTTGCATTTAGCTCAGCGATCATTTTTAAATGTGGAACTTGAAAAAAGTGGCAAAACCATTTTAAAGCTTACACAATTTCAAGATAGATGGCATTATTAACCAATTTCTTGAAATATTTTATAATTAAAGGTGCGAAGAGTATATAACTCTAGAGTCATCTCCCTTATATATAATTCCACCTTTGTCCCGCAAACAAATTGCAAACTCCACGACCGTACAGTGCCGGTTTAGATATATAAAATGAGTGTGGACCTTCTTGCTCTGTTATAAGTGCTAAAAAATGACATCTTTGTTCGTGGGTGTACATACATTCGTAAACATAAACCGTTGATTATCATCGCAATTCCCGCTACGGAAGCCCTTTGTTGTTGTCAAATTAGTCCGTCCTCAAGATAACAAAAACATCCCTTTATTCAAGGGACAAAGGCTCTTTATTGACGGGCCGAATTTATTCAGGGCTTTAACTATCTTCCGTATAATCCGGCAGAGTGGGCACGTGAACTAAGAAGGTACAGAAGGTACAAATTTATCTTTGCCAGGGACATACTGACATACGCCGTAAAAAGTTTGATTTAAAATTCTAAATAAACTTTCATGGATTTGGAGGGGGAAATGAGATTCGTTTTCATTAAAACATTATAAATGTAAGTTTTCACAAGTAATGTGCGAGTTACGAAGCAGTTTTTGTTGCTGTAACATTTTTTCTTAATATTTTAATGGAAACCGTTTTGGTATCAGGAGAGGAGATCCGGAGAGTAATTTCCACATAACATGGTGTATTTTGTACCACCTACCATGTTGGGTTCTAAATACCATTGGTGAAATTGGGCTTCTGAGTGTTCCGTTCACCATGACGGCGACAGTCACTTGCCTTTGACTACCGCGTTTGGTATACAGTCCTGATGGTATGTTATTTTAGATTATAAGTGAAAATACTAGCTGCCTGTTTGCTAGTTTGTAATATTACATTATAAATACTTTCATAGTAAGAAGTATGCCTTCTGCAAACTTAATCTTTGCTCCGGGAGGGAGTGGTACATGTGTGCGGTAGGTGTTGCGGACGACTCCCCGGGGATCCGGTTTGAAATTAGATACGATTTGGGTAAAATTGCGAGTTCTAATGTAACTCGTTAAAGAGATACCTAAATTAATAAAATGTAGGACGCTTTAGATGCTTTACACTGAATTTTCAGCGAACAACGGATCTGCAACTACATTCTTGTTTGAGTATGCGGTGATTTCAAAAGGAAGTAATATTTTTTCTAAAGTTTGGTATCGAGACAAGTGGTTATCGTATCGGACTAGGGCATAACTCAAATTATTGGTCTATGGTTTAAACTTAACTTTTACTAAAGATGTGTTCAGAGATATTTTACAAAAAATGGGCGGGCAGTAGACATTTACTTAGCGTGTTCCTTGCATAAAGTTAAAGAAAATGTTTTCAAATTATTCCAATGTCAAGTGGATTCCAAAAAAGATTGCCGCAGAATAATCCATTTATTTTTTTGCTTGCATTACCTTGCGCCCTTCTAGAAAAGAAAACGCATTCTTCTTTTGTATTTTTATGCAATGTTTTCAACAGTGTTTAATAATAGGTGTTCGAACAATTTCTCTACAAAACGTATTATATATATTCTAACAAAAATGAATTTATAAAGTACTAGAATAAATTCTAGCCCAGCATATTTAAAGATGGAAGCCATATTTATTTATGTTACGAAGCTTAGACACATAAACAGTCGACTTTTTATAGTGGTTTGTTCCGTATATTTGCATACCTCTTAATAAATTATACCTATCAAAGATTTTATTACCTTACCAATCCCACCCACCCTTATCGCCTCCTACATTACCGGGCGAATTTCAAAACAAGCCGTCCGTAAAGCATCGCATTACAAAATCCACCGCCCCAGCCAGCGTAACCGCGTTTTATTGAAGATATAAAACCTTGGGGGTGGGTGGGGGCGAATTTAACTATCCTTGTATGTAATGAGGGTGGGGTGCGGGATTAGAAGGGTGCGTCTTGCAAACGGGCCTGCGTGCCTGCCCGCGGCCGGCGGCGATTTGTCCCTAACATCCCCTGGACTACCCTTGTGGGTTTTGGCTGTGGTTCTCAATGTTTTGTTTAATCATTTAAAATTCAAGTAACAATTTGCAATAAACTATGTTTTTTAATCGAGTATCCTAGTTTTAATCCCGCTGACTCAGTTAGTGCTACCACCTAAATAGTGTCTTCTAGAGTAAAATACCTACTGTTTTAAGACAGTGCGCTTCAAAACAGTGAACAAGTCTCTTATCAATGCATCAATGTCTTGTATACGGCACAGCCTTAAAAACCTTAACGCATACCTTGCCATTAACTAATAAAAAATTACTTTGAATATTAGGTCAGAGAATCATATTTGTTTTCATGGAGAATGATCTAAAATAATCAATATTTTTCAGGCGCAGTTTCTCTGAGTGCCAAGGACGACATCATCATTCGCAGCAACGAGATGTCCACTGCTCAACATAGCCTTCTCCCATATACCTGCCGTTCTACATAATATGCTGAAATACTGCAACTATTATCAGACCGTCCATAAAACCATTAAATATTCCTCGCATACTAATCTACACAAAACGTGCTGAGCCTCTGGTACCATTGATGTGATGAGGATCACGACATAACAAATCTGGTTTCGACTGCCCATTGCTTTGAAGATGTCTCCGGTAGCTGCGATTAATAAACGGTCAAGTCTAAGTACATCAGTAATGATAGCCGATTGTCCGTGGCAAATTGGCGTCGATTACCGATGAGACACCCACGTCTGGTAGACAAATGTGTGACCAGCCCGACTGGTGTTTATTGATGTATTTTTAGACATCTTCGTTTGGAAGACACGTTAAGCTTAGTCACGTCTACCGTCGTTATATGGCAGTTTGAAAGCCCATTTGGTGGCCTTAACATAATATACTACTGTAAGATCACAAACCTTTAGGTGTGTATTCAACAATTCACACTAACCACGCATGAGGGAAGGCTTGTACTACCACTTCGAAGTGAGGCCTATGCCCTGCCATGGGCCGGCTGTATTATAACAGTTTGAGAACCAGGGGTTATCCGAGTGTTTACGTCGTAAAAGGTGGTCGATACGCAGATGAGGCCCTGTTGACGGCTGAGCACATACCCTCCTGTCACGCGCCTGCAAGCAGACTACCTACTTACTTATAATAGGGAATTTGTTTATTAATATGCCTACTTATTTAAGACTATCTACGAGTACATATACAATTAGACATCTAGAACATACTCTAACGTTCTTTAAGTTGAGTCGTTTGTAAGATATATACACACATCAAAAGTGTCTAGGGATCAAGCATTTTTATGCGGATTTCTTGCGATTGAGATGTGGCTTTGTATATAAATTTATGATTTTATAAATTTATATGGATCCTTTTTGGTGAATTTCATAATTTGAAACAGGAACTGTCAATCAAATTCGAGTAAAAGATGAAAATCAGCTGTCAATATTTTCCCTATAAAAACATACAACGCATTGAAGACATTATTAGTGCTACTGTTTCCCTACTACTGATTAAAACCAACGTTATTATGGAGCGGCGACGTCATTTAAGCAGGGAAGAAATGCTCAGAGCCGTGGGAATGATAGAAGCTGGTTCCCGGCAACGTACCTACTGTGGCTTTAGCTCTGAATACAAGTCAGAGTGTTATCAGTCGACTTTGGACACGTTACCGAAGCACTGGTACCGTGGCTGAGCGCCATGGAGGACGGTATCGCTGCACCACACGGAGACAAGACCGATACATTCAAATCACAACTCGAAGAGCTCCAACAATAACCGCCATGATGTTAGCCGTGAGGCTTCATCACTCTTCAGGGAACTTAATTAGCGACCAAACAGTCAGAAACCGCTTGCATGAAGTGAACCTTCATTCCCGAAGACCGCTAAGGGTACCACCTATAGCAATGCACAATCGTAGGATTCGATATCAATGGGCTCTTGAACACAGAAATTGGGCAGAAGAACAATGGCGTTTCGTGTGCTTTTCTGATGAGTCTCGTTTTGGTATGAGACCGGATACAAGACGTATACGACACTGGAGAACCCCTGGACGCCAACAGCGATTAAAATCCTGCCAGGATGTCCATCCTTATAGTGGTGGAACCATCATGGTATGGGCGGGTATTTGGATCGGCGGAAGAACTGAGTTGATTTGGATCAGAGGCAACCTCAACGCACAAATTTATGCTGAGACGATTGTATCAGACGTCATCGTTCCTCTACAAGTGCAAATCGGTCCCTTATTTCAGTTAATGCATGATAATGCACGACCGCACACCGCAAGAGTTGTAAGACAGACTCTCGCCGCAGCTAACATCAATGTCCTGCCCTGGCCTGCTCAGTTGCCAGACTTGAACCCGATTGAGCATGCATGGGATATGCTACAGAGAAGAGCTCTGCCGAATATGGAGGGTATCCAGTCGCAAGAAGACCTTTTTTTGTTGTTGCAACGAACATGGGCGGCCATTCCACAGCGTGATTTGGATGAACTCATTTTGAGTATGCCAAACCGATGTTCTTGTGTTGTTAGTGTTCGCGGTAGAAACACGGATTATTAATTGTTTAAGTTCCCCAATAAAATTTTAAAGAAAACTGTTATTTCAGTCTTTTTTTTGAACTTTAATGTTAGTGGTTCAAATGTCAAAAATCCCTTTATTAGGAAAATGGCAATTTTTTTTACTAATGCAAAGGTGACTTGTTTTATCGTTACTGTAGACAAACGAAAACACTTTATTTGTAATCCTTAAAGAAAATTTTAATTAATATCAATCAGGAAAAAAGTTATTGCAAAAATATATGTTGATCCCTAGACACTTTTGATGTGTGTATTTTGACGACACGATTAGCGTAGTGTGCTGTAGCACGGTTACCTTGGCTTGCGTGGTGTCCCGGGTTCGTCTCCAGGTCGGGTCAATCCAGGAAACGATCTTTTATAAATTGGCTCGCGTCTGGGTGTGCTGGGAGACGCCCTTTGACTTATTTACTTGTCTGATACCTCGTAACACAAGGATATATCCTTACTTTGAAACAATGAAAAGTGGTGTGTTGTATATCCGACATGATATTTCAGGGTGAAAGAAATGAGAACTGATACTTTTATAGTGCGTTCATACAAAGAGAATTTGAGAGGGAAGGAATAGAATGAGCATTCGCTCGCTTGGTGTAAACGCTACGTTAGGGTATGCATATATTTTTTTGTAGCTTCAACTGAGAAATATTGTTGCCAAACTAGTTTTGTTTAAAGGTTTCAAAACCACTAAAGAGATTGTGATACATGCGTACATATAATAAGGTGTCGGTTTAGGTTCAGGTTACTGCTTCAGAAATTAAACTACACCGAATTTTAATATTTATTGTAAACTAACGACCAATGTTATCGAATTTCTGATCGATTTTTATAGATATTTTATGGAAACCTTTTCCCTACAATGAACTAATACGATAGAAAGACAATTATTCAAACTGTTGCAGTCGTTCAGAACCAATGCGCGAACATTATTTTTTTCTGAATATGGTTTTAATACATTCTGAATTTTTTTCATCTAAAAAATAAGATTAGTATCAAAGGAGTATTATTCTAAAAAAAAAAAAACCTAACGAACATTCTAGAACAGGTTCAGAACAAAGAGAATCAGAATTTACATCCCTCCGCGTAATCCTCCAGGGCTCCACTCAGCCAACTTTACGATCTCCAAGTCCGCAACGAAAATTCCAAGCGTGAGCCGTTTTAATAATTTTGGTTCTCTTTGAATTTAGAAAGAAAAGATATTTATTTCTTTGAAGGACATTGCAATTGAAAATCACCAGCAATCTCAAAGATACTGAAAAGGTAAAGTCAAATAACATGAAACTAAACTACCAGACAACAGTGTCACGACGAGGTCCACAAGATAATGTAACTATGCTCAATCAAAGCCTATGCCTGACAGGCCCTGTCGCTAATTGTTTTAATAAGCGACAGTTGCTTTACCAAGAACTTAAGAGCCACTCTTATTTAGGAAAATTCTTTCTTTGTTTTGAATATTTGTTTTCAGACTTCGACAATGTTGGAAGTAACTCTGAGTAACCGATTTTAATTTCAATTTCTAAACCCTGACTTTGAGCATGAAAAGGTAATCAACCTTCTGGAGATTGTGCAAAGCGGACCCAATGTTCTGAGTGAACCCAGCGACAATGCACAAGAAGAGAGAGAGTAGATTTAGTTTTTTACTATGAAAAATTTTAACAAAAAAAAACCAACTTCAAAAATAACTATTCCAAAACAAAACACTAAAAAGTAAAAAAATAATTGCTTTCTTTTAAAACTTATACGATGATATAATGTAGGTACAATTATTGTTATTCTTGGAGTCGGTGTAGGTGGTGTAATGTAGGTTTGTAACTACCTGCATACATAGGTACTTAAACGTGAGATGTAAATCAGCTTTCAAATTAAAAAAAGTATTGTCAAAATCGGTTATCGTAATATTGAGTTATTAGACCATTTGTCGTGTATTTTGTTTGTCTAGATTTAAGACTTATATGGTCTTCTCAAGGATGCCACGGTCAGAACTAGACCAAATTGAAATGGGACCACACGGGAAGCACTAGCTTTCAAATAAAAAAAGAATAATCAAAATCAGTTCACCCAGTCGAAAGTTATGAGGTAACAAACATTAAAAAAAACATACAGTCGAATTGAGAACCTCCTCCTTTTTTGAACTCGATTAAAAAGAGGTATTGCGCATGCGTGAAACAACTTCAGAGTTGACTTAAAGTTTGACGCGAACCTTACCAGTGTTGCAGACAACAGTTCCTTGTGCAAACGAAACATACATTTTTATTATTACAAATTAATGGCGTTTTCCATTTTCTACATCAAAAATCATCAGTTGGTGCAACTAACTAAAGGCGTGGTATCCGATAACCAGGTTTTTATTTTATTTCTTGGTGAAGCCAAAGTTAAACTTTGTATTATTTTTATTTCATACTAGCTAAATTTTATTCCGTCCGCGGCTTCGCCCGCGTGAACTTCATTTTTATGACTTACAGGATTTTTTCCGACTTACGATACTTGATTCGCAAAATCCTATCTTAGTTAGCACAGCGTCCTTAAAAGAACCCCTTTGAAAAATTTGAAACTCCTAGCACTTTTAGTAACGAAGTTTCATACAAACAAACTATCAACTTCAAAAACAACTCCTTATGGGTCAAATTTCGCAAAATCCCATCTAATTGAGCAGATACGTCCATAAAAGAACCCAATTGCAAAATTTTAAACTCTCAACTAGCATTTGTAGTTTCTGAGACCATGAGTGACCTTTCGCTTTTATACAGGGTGAAATTGAAACCACGAGCCAAATTTTGAAGAGTGACTCCATAGATTTTGGTCGAGTAGATATTCCACTTTTTTTCGCGACGTGGAGTGTGTGTGGAACTGTCCTTCAATTAAAGTTATTCAGGTTCGTGGTCTGAGTCACTCCTTAAAATTTTAATTTTACCTTGTAAAGATTAAAAGAAGTTGTTCATTAATTCGCTTACGGTCCCCTAACAGCGGTGTTAGATATGCAAACGCTTTTTACTTGCTGCGGCTCCTCCGCGCGCCCGGGGGAGCCCTGCCGAGGAAATATTGCACCTCAGACGCTACCAACTTACTTTCATGGCAGAATTACCCTCTACATTAACACCAACAACATTTATATTTTTAAAGCAGCGTAGGTATAATTGACGTGTTCAAAGGGTGCAGGTGTAACTCGTGAATGTGTCATGAATATCTTACTAACATTATAAATGCGATAGTTTTTGAGTATGTATGTGTGTGTTTGTTATTCTTTCACGTAAAAATTACCACACGGATATAAATGAAACACTACATTACCTAATCCGGCTTATACATCAGAGTAACACATGGATAACTAGCGGCCCCCGACGAACAGCTTTGAAGATCTAATATGGAAAAATTATTTTGCTTTTTTTTTCGTCAATTTTCCAACGTTTTATTGGGACAATTTACCCAACACTGTTCGGGTAAATTGTCAGTATTCACAAAAACTCAATAAAAAGAAAAATGTAATTTGATAACTTTTTAGACAAAGACATTTTATACAATAATTTTTGATTCGCATGTTTCTAAGATCACGTTTTCATAGAAAATATCTTGTTAAAAACTGCCCATTTTGAGTCAAAACGGAGATCGACGGCGTCAATACTCTTAACACTTATTATCGTATACCCGATGTAGACAAATCCAAATACACAAAAATCATTATAATCGGTCCACCCGTTCTTGAGTTATAAGTGGTGAAACTAATACGACTTTCTTTTAAAGTCATTTAAATAAATGGACTTATGTAATTGGGTCATTACTAAATAAAAACGTGGAACGCTCTTCCAGCACATGTGTTTCCTTCCTCGTATAGTCCCGGGTTCTTCAAGCGGGGCGTGAAAAGGCATTTCTGCAGGCCTTCAAGGTGAGGATGGCCAGCCCAGTGATTCGTTTGAATGACTGGGCTTGTCAACCTCATATCTGGACCTCACGACCGCTTTCCATCAGGTGGGGTGTCCGTCATCTTGACGGGCAATATTAAAAAAAATATATGCGCCAGACAACTTACCACTTGCCATGGTTTCGAAGTAGGGATTATTATGCCTGTATTACGAGGTACAAGACAAGGAATTAGGCCAGGGGCGTCTCCCAGCACACCCAGACCCGAATCAATTCAGAACAGGTCGTTTCCTGCATTAACCCGACCGGAAATCCCACCCTTGACACTACGGAGATCGAGGCGAGAAACCGTGCTTCAGCGCACTACGCCAATCGTGTCAACAATTATAGCGATAAATATCGTATTTTGGGAAAAATCCGGTTTTCTGAGAGACACCATGGCGTCACGCATGCAAAGCCGCGGGCGGAATAATGAGTATCCGGTTCAATTCACTAGGATGTTTTTCTAACACAAACAACTCTACGAGCTACGGGAAAATGTTATTAAATCTGCAACACTGCTGTTGGGCTTATTCACTATAGCTGACAAAACGTTGCAACTTTTGACAGTTTGAAACCCACAAATCATTATGAACACACCTGACACCAACAAAAAGCGATTTTCCATTGATAAGAGTTATAGTCCCGCGTTCTTCAAGCGGGGCGTGAAAAGGCATTTCTGCAGGCCTTCAAGATGAGAATGGAAAGCTAAGTGATTCCTTTGCAAAACTGTGCTTGTCAGCCTCATTACTAGACCTAACGAACGCTTTTCATAAGGTGGAGTGAGATCATCAAGACGGCCAATTTATATAAAAAAAACATATTTTCATAGCTAACTCTTTAATTGATGAACAATTAAAGAAATAACTCTCACATTCGTTACTAGTTACTAGTGGCAGTTAATACACCAAGTACGTTTACTTGGCGTATTAACTGCAAGCGTAGAAATAGTTGCAAAATGCCATCTGCTCTGAATTTAACCCTCCAATGGGCGCGTGAGTCAAAACGTCCAAAATCGAAACAGACACAATTAGGGGACCAGACCAAAGGTGTAGTGACCTGTTATGGACTGTTGCGACCTTTGTGGATAGACGAGCTGTTACAAACGAATTGTAGAGTAGAGACAACCTGATCTGTGGTATAGTTTTGATGACGTAAACACAAAAGTACTGCTCGACTGCCTGGATAAGGAGCAATTTCTTGAACATGGCAAGGTTATTCTTATGATATGTGTGTTACAGATTGGCTTCATAGATTTTGCCTTCTAAGGATGACTGAATATAATAATAAGCTTCCGAAGCTTTGCTAATAACTATAGCATATACGAGTAGGATAGGATTGAAGGTCTTCTAGGAAGGTGTTTGAAAAGGTTTTGCAAGATCGACTCTGTTTTTTCCAAAAGTATATAACAATCTCTAGAAAAGACTAGATTTGAAGGAGAAATTAGAAGTTGATATTTATAACATTATAATACAATTTGAAATACCGAACATAATGGGAAGCCATCAACAAAATACAATTGAGTTAAATGCATTACCTTCTCAAACAGATCATGTCATTGCTGACGGGCTATCACACTACACACTCATTGATTTAAGCTCAACAAGTAAAACGCCGTCCGCAATAAAAACAAAAAACCTTTTAACAAGAGAACAAATAAAAATCCGCGCCCATTACCGGATCGCAAATAAACGTGTTAATAATAAACATGAGTACATTCTCATTGTGAAAGTGATAATGACATTGAAAATTAAAATCCCGTTGCACTCGTCCCATTGACCGGCACTCGCCGTGACCGAAAAAAAAATCAACAACACGCAATCCAATAAAAACGTTAAATTGTCGACTCTGACATTATCCTATTACGTCATCATTCCATTCATGAAAACGATGCGCAAAAAAACAATCGCAGTGCACGTGTTAAACTGCCGCCATTAAAGAGCGCTCGTCGAAAAATATTAATTATTAATTAACACGCTTTTGGTGAATTAAAATATTTTTATTGGCGCGAAAAAGCAAAAAGTCGGGAGTTAATTCAGTGGCCATGATGGCATTGTTTGCGGGGCGCGTGCATAAAAAAGCCGAACGAGATCGTGGAAAAAAAAACAGAGCCGAGCAAAAACGGGCCGCGTGGAGCACGGTGTGATTTAAAAATAAAAAAAACGACGGACGTCCGTAATGAAATCGAAAGGCGGTTCGTCGATACCCATTGGAAAAACGTAAAAGAAAAGCGCCACTTTCACGCGTGAGAATTTTGGCCTTTTTGGCGGCGCGCGGGCGCGATGCCCTGGTTTATTGGGTTAATAAGACACATTTGAACAAACATTGCAAATAAGTTGGTCATCAAGATTCTCTTTCTTCGAGTAAATAAAAACTTCTGCTAGTTTTATTTAAAGAGTACCTACCTACTGAGTTTCTTGCCGGGCCTTCTCAGTGGAATCAGCCTTCCGACGCCGGTGGTAGTGTCACATTAAATGTTTGTACATAGTATATAGATCGTATTAATATTATATATATCTATAATATCAATAGCTAAAGTTGATTGTGTTTGACGATTCGAAAGAACTGTAATTATGATCAACTTGAATAAAGTTTTATTGATTTTGATTTAATTGTTTTATCCAGACATTAATTTAATTGTATCAATGGCTCACTATTTTGGATATACTGGCTTCCACATAAAAGGTAGATATATGCTGTCGCGGACTTTTATTTAGAACTACTTAAGACCTACAATCTCACGGTAGCCATCCAACCGTAATCTGCGTCTGTTAAAATTTTGAACAATTTTTGTCATTTAGGTACATAATTCTTAAACGAGCTTTCCAAACTAAATAGTAACTAAGTATGTACATTAAAAAATCTAGTAGAAGTATGCATAATCAAATCTAGTCCAGTCATTATTGATGACTCTGATACAACACATTTCAATAAACATTGCTAAGGAGTAAATGGTCTAGATAAGGATCGGAAACTCAATAACAAGTAACAGGCACAAAAACCCATGAACCTAAAACAATCCTGCGACCACGCATGAGCACATAAAACCCAAATTCAGCAGCCTATTAAAAGTATCTACTTGAAAATTTTACCGAATAATCGCCTATTAATTTTAATTAAAATACTAATTAATGCTGCCGGCGCGACGCTCTAAATTACACGCTTTGGCTCCATTTAAAGGCTTAGGGAACCGAGCCAAAAAATATTCTTGCGTACCATTTATAATAATTTCCACGACTCTTAACGGTTAATTTTTGCCCTAAAATTTTCGCCAATCGTGTAAACGGTTAAGCGTGGGATTCAAACTGGCTTATCTTTAACTTGTGATTCAACGCCAATTTAAAAATGCTGATATTGAGGCGATGCGTTGAGAGATCTTAAAGAGTTTTGAATTTCGGCTAATTATACAATCACTGCTGAAAACTAACTGAAGTGAAAAATATGAGAACTTGACATAATATGTAAAGCATGACACTTCAAATCCAACCTAATCTGTTCATAAACTTATTTTCCTCCTTCCTCAGGGATCATCTTAATAATACATTCCTAAAGGATGAACGATGTACATCTGGCTTTGGAAGACAAATTAAGCCGAAATGTCTGCTTCACTTATTACAAATATCTTACAAACGCTTGAATAATATAATTTCCCTAAAAATAAATAACTATAGCAAAAAAATATAGACTTAAATATAGATTGTCCAGTGGAAAATTTAATTTATTTATTAGTAAGTGCTAGTGTATAAAATTGACTAATATTGTCCTTTCCTTATCCGATTAATATTTTTCAGTAACACAGTTACGTCCTAAAATTCGTGCTCAACTGTGAGACGTCGTTAAATATAGTTTCGTTAACTTTAAGTAAGCTAATGCAACAAAAGTCATCTAAGGCTGACAAGAATTGAATTGAATACTGCGTATCCGATCTCCGGATTATGTCCATAATTTCCAATTACCGGTTTACTTTCACCAAAAAATAATTACAAACAACCACAACGTAATGACGGCGCAAAATTCGCTTATCACATTCCGGCACGCTTATGAAAATTGAGAGCGAAAAATTTAAAAAGAACTCATTATACTCCAGGCAGTACCTTACCCTTTGGAAAAAACCCTGCAGTAATATAATAACCCTCCCACGCCTCCCGGGCCGTAGCGTCCCTTCAAATATTCTTTCAGCCGCGCCTCGGTAGGACAAAAAAGAAATCGCATCGTCACGGCCATTTTTAATTTTAACCCTAACGACGCCATTGAAGGCATTTGACGTAGGCCATTAGCCGTCACTATCTGGTGCGTCCATCTTCGCAAATGGGTCGAAAGGGTCGGGAGGGGTTTAGGGTTTAATGCCTTGAGTTGGTGGGTTAGAATGACTCGCAGTATTAGTAAGCTGGAAAATCTTTCACTTTTTTTAAGGAAAATTGACTTGAAAGGGCTTCCTACAAACTGTAACTGCAAGCTTTCAACTTCCTTCCACCAGGTTGATTGAAATAATAAAAAAAAAACAGATTTAGCGTACATGAGCAAAAAAGAAACTTACAAACTTGGAACTAAAACGCAACAAACAATTATCTTCTAAATTCTTCATAAAGCTCTCACTTTTTATGGTACGCGACATCTTTAGAACATCGAGGTATGAAATTCTTAATTCACTAACGTTTCCATAAATTACATTTTCAACTCAGCCAATTTAAAGCTAACTATTTTATTCAAAAGCGAATTATAACCGCTAAGTGCGAAGTGCTTCAGAAATAAAACTTACTAACTTCAAATTATAATAACTCCTTTTGCCGAGAGAGTAGCTGACAGTTATGCATAAACAGGGCCATTTATTCAGTCTACGTCTCTGTATTAATATTAATAGCGTGCCTTTTGATTTGCATTCCGCGCCCCTTACTTTCAGAGTTCTAAAAATCTCCGAAATTGCCACAGAGACGCATTACAGGATGGTGAAAATTCTGAGAATTTACTATGAAATAGATGTCGGTTTTTACAGTTTCATGGTGTAGCCGAGTAAACTGTCACTGGATTACGCTTACTTAAGTGGATAATTTACTTTATCTTAGGAATATTTTACGCTCGAGAATAATTAAACTAGCTATAGTCTACTTCTTCTAACCTTCACTAACTTTTGACACGAGTATTTCTTGATTGTTTACTCGATTTACCAGTCTTGGCTGGCTGCACTACGAGTAAAAACAAGTTAAATCCTTTCTGTGAATCTTTTTCGTCAATTTAATAGACAGGTGGTTTAAATAATTTTGAAAAAAAAGTTTATTCTTTATGTTTTTTTGAACACCTACTTCAGTTCCTTAGTCCGTCCCACATTGATGGTTCTCTGAGTAAATGGTTCGAGAAAAATTACGCTCATCGCGCACCCGCGCGGAAAGTCACGGAGCGGAATTTGCGGAGTCGGCGGAATCGGTGGCGAGTAGGCGGGATTAGTAGCGCGGCGGGATACTTGCCCTAATGAGTTTGAGGTGAGCATGCACGGTAATGTGCTGTGGTGGAATTTATAATCTAAGTTTTTAAGTGCCAATAAACATTTTGTGCTTGAATAAATACAAAATAAATCGTTGTATTCTGTTTATTTTTTCACTTTTCTATTACTTAATTCATGTTTGATTGGCCCAAACTGTATTATGATTTAATTTGTTGTCCAGCGGATTTAATGGACGGCAGTCGATCCGCAATAAAAGTGGCTGAATTCTGGGCTGCTAGGATGTAATTAATTCTCGTGTTCCATCGACACGCTAAGAAGAAGAAGAATTTAATTCGTTCTTCTTTATTTTAATACTAGCTGTCCGTCAGCGGCTTCGCCTGCGTAGACTGTCTTTCCCGTCATCATTCTGCCAAAAACTAAAAAAGTATAAAGCATCAGTCACTCCTTGGTGAAAGATTTTTTTTAAATCGGTCCAGTAGTTTCGAAGCCTATTCGAAACAAACAAACAATTAAATCTTTTCTCGTTATAATATTAGTACTCGTATAGATAACTTATCCTTTTTATTGTGTAGCTCACACAAAGAATCGCCATTCACGATTTCCTTCTTCTCGTTGGGTCTCAATGGATTTCAGAAAGTGTGAATAATGTAAACCACCTATTTATACCTCCTACCTATAGGTATAAATAGGTGCCTACCAAGCTATAGCTTGGCCATATGCTCGTCGTAAATAGTGTAGTCATTAAGGCATTTTCCATTAAAACGTTATTTTCAAAATGAGTCATAAATGATCTGCTTAAAATAAAAAGTGTATGAGATTGTTTAATATTACAGAACATGATCATGAAATGTAGTATGTCACAAAATTAAATACTTGCTATCTTGACTAGTTTCGGAAATATTGTCATTTATATGGACTTCTCATTATTTGTTCTTCAATATACCAACCGTACTTGGGTAAGTACCTAAAGGTTGAAATATTTTTGATACGGTTATTTTTCTTACTAAAGGATGATAATGGCCAAACCCTTTTTATTATAATTCTTCTACCCCTAAAAAGGTCTTCTCATTTCTTTTATGTAGGCATAAGGGATTTCGTTTACGTCCATATTAATGAGAGTTGCGTATAGGCATGTTTATCTATTTACCCTCCGTTTGAAAAGGGTTCCGCCAAACAAAACCCGAAAGATATTTCACTCCAGAGAGCCCATTATGACGGTCTTGGTAAAAAAGCCGCCGTCTGATTCTGGAGCAGATAGAAAGTTAACAATAACCCGTAATACAATTTGTAACTTTTCCTCATCATCATTCAATGACACGGTGTGCGCTGTAGCACGGTTTCTCGCCTTGACTAACGTAGTGTTCCGGGTTCGATTCCCGGCCGAGTCAATAAAGGAAACAACCTTTTTAATTTGGGTAAGGTCTGGGTGTGGACACGCCTGGCTTAATTCCTTGTCTGGTACCTAGTAACACAGGGATATTTATGGCTTCTACTGGACCATGACGAGTGGTGTATTGTCAGGCGCATATTAATTCATTTGTCATCATTCACAGCCGAAGCTGAACATAAAACCTACCCAATAATATCCAGAGTGTCTGGTTTTAGTCGGTTTACATCCACCGAAATTCTGCGAATCTCATCAGGTTGTTCATCCACTTTGCAGATCAAGGTGAAGTGACACTGCGCAGGGCATAGTGTGAAGAACAGCTCATCTACCACTAGTTGCTAATTTAAATTTACATTATCGTTCGCGTAAAAAATGTATTGGGATTTGACATTGTCATGACATGTCATGTGTCATCCCAATTCATTTTTTTTATGCGAGCGATAATGTACATTTAAAGTGCCAACTCGTGGTAGACGTACCTACTGATGGCTTATTGGTTAAATCTATACTAAAATTATAAAGAGGTAAGCATTTGTCAGTTTGTATGTTTGAGGTAGGTATTCTCCGAAACTACTGGACCGATTTCAAAAATTCTTTCACCAATATAAAGCTACATTATGAGAGAGTGACAATAAGCTATTTTATTTTAATTTAGCGTTTAGTTTGACGGTAAAGACAGTCAAGATCAGCTAGTCTAGAATAAAACCATTATACCTACATCTACTTTTCTTTGCGTTAGGAAATGCATTTGAGCATTTCCAGGACCCTGGGATATGTGGGATTCAGAGCTCCTAGGAAAACAGAGACCCCGTTCCACTAAAAGTTGACGGAGGACGTCTTCGGCGCAGAATGGAAGTGACCCGGGATCCCCGAAACGGGACCCTTCGGCCAGCTACAACACCTACTCGTACGTTAACCATTGAACTGGACTTACGGCATGGTTGACAGAGCGCGACTCAAGAATCAGCCCCTCTCAATTAGTGTAGGAGGGCGAGCGTGGCGCCAATAATCGCCGCTCATTTGGCACACGCCCGGTGTTTACTACTCATTAGGCAGCGATCGACTGAAGATTGCCCGCCCAAAACGTAGGCTAGGGCTAGCAACAGCTACGTGAACGATGACGTACGGACCAGAGTCAAAATATAGCTAGAGATCTTGGCTGTAGCGTCAAAGTCCATGCCTATTTTTTGAGATACTTTTCAAAAAACAGCCCATTTTTTTCCTGACTCATTTGAACGATGGCTGGATCATACGTCAGCTGAACATCATGAGTAAATACTAAGAGTTTGGGTCATGTAAATTACTATGTTGATTTCAGGAATTTGTATGCCATATTTGGTTCCATTTATACTCACTAGGGGGCGCTGTACTGAAATCTCGTATAAAACGTGAACGCGGAAACTAGCAGCTGTTATTGGTATTGACTCACGGTAGACATACTGGTGCTACTTCCGGCAACTGATCTACTTAAGTTTACTATCTTTTAAGTTCATGGGTACCTATTACTATCTCTTATAGCCACTCAAGTTAATTTCCTAAACTAATGGTAGCGAGCAATTTCGTCAGTAAATATCTGGCCTAGAGGATGAGACAGGTAACTGCTAACTGGCTGGAAATTAAAGATCATATTAGGAAATCGCTCGCTACGCGCAGTTCAGGAAATTTACTTAACTGATAAGATAGTAAGTCAGAGATGGTAATACGGCCCGTGTAACGTAAACTCTATTACAATTTACAATGGCGAAACATTGTAAGAGGTTAGTGCATAAATAGCATTGTAAGGCACCTTTTTTTTAAAACTACTGAGTATATTTCGTATGTACTTTCATTTTGTTATTGTTCATTAACACCTGGAAAGTTGACCTTTAGATAGTCATGACGACATTTACTTTTACCCATCATTTACTTTTCTGTGAATTTAATCCAATAAACCATCTTAGAATAACGGCTAAATTTGTGACAGCCCTAGACATCGTTTAAGGGATGACGAGCCAAAAAACTGTTGTTACAGCCTAAGCTCAATGACACGGAATCCAGGCTGATGTTAAACATCAATAATAAGGGGTAAAAAATAAAGCTAAGGGAAAAAAACAATACTGTTTTACTAACCCCATTTAGAGATCCCATACACCATACTACAGAGAACAACTCCAAAATATATATTAATAATAATAATCAAAAAAAAGTGAACCTGTGAAATAGGTACAATATGTGCACAGAGATTCCATATTTTCAAAACATTTAGCTCGCCCAGTCTTTAGAATTATAAGACTACATATCGAAAACAGGTGGGTAAATAGACTAAATAGAATTTATTTATTTATTTATCGGGATACCGACGCAAGATATACGACGCATAGGTCTACTTAAATTAAGATACATAGTTGCTTGTAAGCAACTGTTCCCATACTTAAGGGTAACCAAATTAATGCATTAAAAATAAAATTAAGAACTACATACTTTTAACATTATTCACAAAAAAATTACACAGAAGAGAAAAATTAAAATGAATAAACCAATACATGAAAAACGTACAAATATTACAAAATAACTAAAAAATAAGGTAGCACCATCTTTTATGGTTTTTATGAACTGAGGATAGTACTCTTTAACTGATCAGCTTAGGAGTTTTTGCCATTTATTAAGACCAACTCATTTACCTCGTCAGTGTGTAAGATAAAAGTTAAAACGACCAATCGCCGATTCAATTTTAATCCAAAGTTTTTGCGAATCGGCATTTACAAATTTGTTTTCGCAAACCCTCCCGCGCCTTCCGAATAATTTGCGCACAAAATTTACATGTGTCGACTTAACTGGCCCTTCCTAGTGATTGATGACTTTCGGGAAATTATATTACGGTCTGGGGGGTTTAGTATATGTATGTGTATGCTTAGCGGGATCAGGACTGACGGGATTTGGCTTGGGACCAGCGCATCGTTGAATATTAGGCTTTTTAGATGCCTCATAATATTAACTGATTCCCTGCCGTGACATCAGCAGCCACGATAAAAAGAATAAGGCAGTATCACATACGATAAACGGAACTCGCGAGGTCCCGAATTAAAATCTAGGCAGAACCCTCTTTATATTCATTTATAAACTTGCGACTAACTCTTCGGAGATGGAAAACACCAATAATCTGTCTATCGGTTCTTTATGAGGTGTATTTTGGAGAGTGTGCGCAGGAACTACACAACCTGATACCACCCTCTACTTTCTACCACCGGACCACTAGACGCCGGGAGGGCTTCCACCCCCATGTGGTTGACTTTTCAACAATCCGCACCCAACGGTTTGCTGCGTCTTTTCTGGTACGCACCGCTAGGGAGTGGAACGCTCTCCCTGCGTCTGTGTTTCCGGATACTTACAACCTTACTATCTTCAAGGCCAGAGTGAATAAGTATTTTCTGGGTAAGCGTGTACCACCATCGGCGTCGTAATCGCTTACCACCGGGCGAGACTGAGGCCAAACGCAAACGTGTTCTGTTCACAATGACGGCAACAGTCAACTGGCCTCTGATTATCTCGTTTGGGCTACAGTTGTGATGATATGTACAAACTCCATCTGTGTGACTGACTCTACGTTAGTTTCAACGTAGCTAGTGAAGCTGGTTGATTGGACCTTATTATCACAATGTCGCTGATTCCTAAACAATGCTCTATTTATATCTAAGCGTACTTCACTCAATGTAGGTGACCATGTCACGAATTGAGGCTAATGCTACACTAAATTAACATTCCAGGCTTGCCAGTGAAAACGTCAGTAAATCAATGGTGGTTGTTCGCTTATTGATACGTCTATTAATAGAATACTAATCTATGACAATAATTTCAAAACACGTTGATGTTACAGCTAATGCGCGCGATTGAGTCAGTTTGCACCCTGACCAATATTAAGTATTTATGTAAAGACAAACTTTAATTTTTGCTTTCAAGGCTGAAATCTTCGCTGTTTTTTGGCCCATGTCCACTCCACATGTGCAAGATGCTCGGACATTTATCTGACTTCAGATTGATTGTTTTTTTTTCATTTACAGATAAAAGTATCACTGAATTATCAAAAACAGAAAAAAGTAATACTCTCTAACACAAAACCATAATAGAGGCATACGAGGACTTAAGAGGAAAAATTCGTCAAATTGGTACCATTCACTGGCGACACACATGGAATAAATGTTCAGTGGAATGTTTTTCTGAGCCCACAGTCGATTGAAATTTAATGATAAAAACTATATTACATACTCTTCTTGCTTTTTAATAGCACATATTGATACAATTTTGTCTTTATCTGCCCTTGAGATACTCTCAGCTTACCTTACATTAAAGCTTCTTATTTACTATTCGTATTATGTCACTATCTAACCGGCAGAATCGTAAGTGTCAAATTCCCCTATTTCCCCGCAACACAATATTAGCAAATTGTTATTTAATTAAGCAGAATTGCGGCGTGAATTGATCTGTAGTGAACCTGTTGTAGTAATTTGCGCCGAATGCTAGTCAATGAACTCCGGTCGATAGGTACACAGTGCACACACAGGTTCTAAGCTATCTAGCCTAAACGGTACTGCTGGCAAAACAGGTTTGATTAGAAAAGTGAAAACCCAAAAAAAAGCTTTTTGGAATAATGTGCGGAATCAATGAAAACAAGCATTATTTCAATTCAATATAAGAAAAAGATTGTAAAAAAATTGTTACACAGAACTACAATTTAACCTAAGGTCTATCTAAAACAAAGGTTGACAGTGGTACCAAAAAGCATTTTTTTCCATAATCTGCAAATTATTACCCACCAGACCAATAAATTATTTAAGAAAAGTAGAAGAATTTGTTTTTTTTTCATTTATTGTTTAAAAATCACTTTACATTAATAATTTCCAGTATTCGAAAACCACTGAGGTTTGTAATGATACTGTTCGGTTTTTGCATCGATATAAAATAACTACAATGTAATGTAATATGCAATGCAAGAAATATCAATGATAATGATACTTAATCCTTTATGGTTTCCAGATTTGGAAATATATACTCGTAGGCAGTAGTCGGTTTCCAAGTTTGAAAATTTTCTGAGCCATGGTAGCTAGCTATAGCTAAACCGCATAATTGAGTGCTCGCCTGCGGTGTACAGGGGCACGGGGGTTAGACGAAAACGGGGGGCGGGAGAGGTGCGGGCGGCAGGCAGAACACCTTGCCTTGCACCTACCGCGGCCCCCGTTCTCGTCCTACTCTCTAACTATAGCTATAAATCATTTTTATAAAACACGGTCGGTTAAAAAAATCGTTCGTCACAGCTGAAGTGATGCAGTTATCTAAAGTCACAAGTTTTGGCATCGCTTATAATTTCTTTGGCTGTTTTGCCAAGTTAAATCGGCCAATTGTAATAATAATAATATATTCTTTATTGCACACAAAAAGTACAGTACAGAAATAATTAACAATAAATGCAAGTACAATTTGGGCGGCTTTATCGCTAAAAAGCGATCTCTACCAAGCAAAGGAAATATGGCGAAAAGGGCGAGTAAGTGCACCAAGAAAAATAATAGAGAGAAAAGTTTGATTATGAATATCTATACAGTATAGGACTAATTAATTTTCATATAATTATAAATTGGAATTATAATTATATGAAAAGAAGGAAAAAAATTAGCTAGCTCCCATATTGCATTGCAAATATTGAAATAGTTCATTCCATTTTGTACAAAAACGTGCAATGCTTAGTTAGGGAGACGAATCTGTTCGTGTCTTTTTTAAATAGGGGTAACCTACTTGTCTGCAGACGGTACATCTCAATGTCGTTACATTGTTAATGTCCGGCGCCTATATTGTGACGTCACGCGTAAATGACCACTTTCACTGACCACAAACAGGTGCGGTCACCGGTAGCGGTGGCCAAATTACCGGTATTTGTGTACCTATTGACTAGCGGTTACCGGTAGAGAACTAAGCGGATTGCAAATACTAGTAACAATTTTAATACTGCTTATTAATATTCTAAATAATGTCATCGGGTCAGATTTCTTCTGATAAAAAGGGACTTTATACGAAAGGCTGCGGTAACGGCTCACCATCAATGGATGCGCATGATTGTTTAAAAACGAGGTAGAGAAAAAAATATGTCGCCGTACCAAAAAAAAAGATCAATCTGACCCCAAACTAAGCAGATCTTGTACTATGGGTGTCAGAGACTGATAACCATACTTAAATATTTCTAAACACATACTTAAATAGGTAATAACACCCAGCCACACAACAAACACAAATGCTCGTCACAAAAATGTTTGTCATGGGTGGGGATCGAACCCACGACCTCGACCACGACCACGACCAACAGGCCAATCAAATATAAATGAGTCAAATATATGAGTTTACTTACTTTATGCGTTTTGTTCCAGCCGTTTGAAGTTGTAACGTTGGGAGTCTTGGCTCAGTGGAGGTTGAGCGTACCAGATCCTTAGGGACTTAGCCAGTGATTCTACTTATACAACAATTTTAATGCTTTCCTACATATCTATTCACTTTCTAAATTTATTTGCAAGCAGACTGTTTCTAAATACCTTAAAACTTTAAATTATGAGGCGGCTGAAAAACATCTCCGTCCTCTTAAGTAGACATATCCACTAACCAACTGGTGATGTGAACCACATTATTTTATGGTTACTTCTCTCATTGACGTTCACTCAAACTCAAACACTCCCACATACACTCGATTCATACACCAATACATACACACATACTCCACCCATGCATACTCAAACCTCAAATCAAAAAATGCACTCACACACTCACTCACGCACACAAATCTGCAAGGAACCATACTTTAGTACTTTACTTTTATTTTTGTATTTTCTGTTCTTTCTCCAATCTCTTGTTTTACATCCACACAGCTTGTAAATGTGTTGGCCACGAGTAGGGGGGGCCTGGTGACCTGTAGGACAGGTTTCTATTTTGAAACCTATTTCAGGCGCCAGTCCCTCACAAAATATAGGCTATATTCATTGTCTAGACCTAAGATTAGCCTTAAGTACCTAATATTGTAATATTGTGAAGGTTTGTTAGCTGCTGCATCACACGTTTTCTACAAAGTTAACAAAATATACAAAATAGACGTTCTTAACGTTCTTCTTAATAGTGATTGACGATAACCACTAAAGACCAGTAGACTGGCCTTTGCCTTGCAAACAATAAATAGGGAATAGTGGGGATGACTAAAAAAAATCTTAAAAAACAGCTCTTTAATACATTTCTACGATATATCCTAGAAAATAACGGAACAGCTAATTTTTCTAAAAGATTTCTGATTTAGTCCCGTACGAAATATGTACTCCAATTGTTATTATGGAAGCTTCTAACAAATATAGTTAATATTAAAGATGTATTTCTCCCGCAATGTGAATGTGGACTTTGCAGATACAGTTTATATTTAATTAGTCTTTAAAAAAAAAGTAAATATATTTCAGTCCATCTACGGGTAGCTTCGAAATGATCTCTAGAAATTTATTTACCTCATTTTTAAAGAAGAAAAGAAGGCTAGACTAACCTGTCTACCATCTCCTAAGTTAGTAAAATCGACATTTACAATATGTGAGTAAAAGCTCACTCTATACTAAATTAGTGTTTAATAAAATAAAATAAAATAAAATAAAATAAAATAAAATAAGATTTATTTTCACACATAAAATTATAAGAGTACACCTAGGATTTAGATCTAGCGCGTTACATTATTTACGTGTGAACTGGAGCCTAAACTAGGGTGGCCCTTTATTTCAGGACTCCAGGTCTCACCGTCTCGATCGACGAGTGTGGACACTTGCATGCTGTACAGTGTGTGCGTGATGTGTAGTGTGTGCAGTGTAAGGTGTGGTGTGAGGTGTGGTGTGAGGTGGGTGATGGGTGGAGCGTGTTAAGTGGTGTGTGGTGCATGGTGTGAGGTGTGTGGTGAGTGAAGCGTGATATGTGGTGTGTGTTGCATGATGTGAGGTGTGTGGTGAGTGAAGCGTGATATGTGGTGTGTGTTGCATGATGTGAGGTGTGTGGTGAATGATGTGGGGTGTGTGGTGAATGAAGGGGTGTCTGGTGCGAGTGTAATTACTGCATGTCCTGCGTGTATGGTGGGTAAGTGATGTTACTTGTTTCTGTGAGTGTGACTTTTATTGCAAAATAAGTATTAAGGATTCTGTGTCAGTGTAATTCATTTTTAGGATCCATTTTTGGATAAGTGACCTACATTCATATCGTGTTCTGTGGTAGATGTTCAATACTCTGTTAATTTTGTTATATAGGTAAGGTGCAAGAAAATATAAATGTATTTTAAGGAAAGCAGTGTGATGCACAACGGGCTCACATACTCTGTCGGATCTACGCTTTGATAGTGTGGCAATGGGGTCGTATTTGAGCTTCGAGTGCTTGTGAAGAGTGGCATTCAAAACGAATAGTTGCCGTATAGTGAGAACCTCACATTCCTGGTAAAGTTTAAAGGTTGGATATCGGAATGGCCTTTCTGTCATTACCTTAAGAATTGATCTTTGAGCTCTTTCAAGTTTTAACATTTTTGTCTTCGCGGCTCCACCCTATACTGAGATACAATAACCTAAGACCGATTGTGCCAGTGCAAGATAAATAGATTTCAGTAACTGAGGCTTAAGCACGTCTCTAAGTTTTTTGAAACTCCAGATTAATTATCGTGCACGAGCTGACAATAAATTGATTTGAGCACTCCATGACAAATTATCGTCAAGCTGTATCCCCAGATATTTTATATCATTTACACGTTCTAACATCTGGCAATCAAGTGTCGCTCAGTGCATTTTGACATGTATGTGCCCTTATGTAAAACCCGGAGCCTGGTGCATTACTTTTTTAATTGAAAAGGTCAACATTTTTGTTTTTGATGAGTTTAGTGTTAGTTGGTGCTTTTGTGGCCAAGCGGTTACATGCGTTAAACCTTTTTCTGCATTGGTCTTGGCTTCCGCCCAAGTCACACCTCTGAATATTATCTAAAGCCGTATCATCAGCATAGGACAATATGCGACCGTTATTAGGCCTGTAATTGCAGAGATCGTTTATATAGACAAGGAAGAGACTCGGGTCCAAAACACTGTTTAATAAACATTTACACAGCCTTTGAACTGCCCGCTTAAGTGGCCTCCAGTGGCGACGCCTTGCCGACTAACTCCCTTTTTACCGGCACACTCACACTCGACCACAAGCGTCGGCTACTCTTCCAATATCTACGACCTGACGCCGGATATAAATAAATAAACATTTGAGAACAACTTACAACAAGATTATTAGAACATTGAATAAGTAGGGCTTACTATGGCTGCCAAAGACTGACATCTTAAATATTTCCAGGAAGATAATAACACTCCGACAGATAAAACTTTCAATTTTTGCCATATGACTGTTTGTCCTGAAAGGGGATCAAGACGAACAGTGCTGTGATTCATCATAATCAACATAGTCAGTCACTATCGTCATATTTATTGACTCGCCTGTATAGGCGCCTTATGAAGAAGGTAAGCATCGTTTGTATTTGTGCAAAAAATATTTCTTACAAAAAGTCATAAATTAAGCTTTTCAAAATATCTTTGCTCCTTTGGCATTTCTCGAAAGTTCGTTTTCGAGTTTATAAACTCAGCACGTTCACCTCAAGATAGGGCGGCGACTTTTGCAACGATAGACAAGTGCGCGTTTTTGCGCCAAGTTCAATTGCTACTCTAAAGCTTATAAGTAGCCGTTAAACGTCTCATTTTTTTTCCAAAAGACCGTGCTTCAGCGCACTACCTCAGTCGTGTCATCAAAAAGAATTGCCGTAACGCAAATAGTGTAATCACCTGTTCGGTAGACTTGATTCTGACATCAATGGCCAATTTACAAAGCGGTTCTCGTTCAAATGAGGCCGCACGTCTAATGTTTATACGCGCGTATCGTCTACGGCCAACGCCACTTTCACTATCGGTAACTACACGCCGCACTGTGTTTATGTGCACTATTGCATTTGAGGTCAAGGCATCGGTACAGACCAATCAATATACAGAAGAGCCATGGACGAAGCAATGTGCGTGTTATTTGGAGAGATCGTAAAAAGCGGGGATCGCAAAATAGGCTCAAAGGCCGTAAGAAAGTGGCTAGCGGCAGCAACAAGCTTCATTTTAGTATAAAAAAATGTAACAAAGTACCCTAAGATTTCTTCAATTTATAAAGCGGTTCTCGTTCACTACTTAGTTTTCAAAAAGTAAAAGATACTTACAATTAATAAAATCATTAAATGAATCATGGATATCCTTATTTGCAAAATTTTACATGGCAGGCGGTGATTGTATCTGAACTATTTTTTTGAAAAAAAATCTTTGTGGTATAACAGGATATTATGAGCTCGGATTTCGAGAGATTTGGCCTCTACTACTCTTCTTATTTTTTTTATTATTTTTTAATTGCTAGAAGAACATAATTATGTATACTTGTGGAAACTGGAAATTTCTAAATGCCGTGGCCGTGCTGAAAACTTTTAGTACACATTGATTTTAAGCTCACTCTCTCAGAGGATACTGAGATTTAGGCACTAAACCTAATAACTCTCTTTGGCAATGAAGGTTATCGCACAGGGTCAAGGCAGCTCCCTGTCTTTGATGACTGATGTACCTAGCCAGCCAGCTAGACGGAGGTATATCTCACTTGTGAATGGTCATAGTATATAGGTAGGTAGTAGATATAACTGTTACGTAACACGTGAATGGAGCCACTAAGGCTTTGTGGGTTAATACAATAGTCAGGGGACCCATATGTTCTGTCTTACTATGTTAGTTCGTAGTGATTCTGTCAACTATGTCTCGGTTGTGGGTTCGATTTGAACTTAGGACAAACATACATATTTCAGTCAGTATATTATGATGATAGTTTTATTGATAAAGTAATCATCTCTTCTGGACAATTGAAATGAAACAACTTTACGGATTCTACTCGCCGAATTTCGACTCCTTTACAGCAGTCGTGATCACGGGATCTGACTCGATCGCGATCGGGACTGCTGTGAAGGAGTCGAAACGTCGTTGTTAGGAAATGTAAAAATATAAATTCCGCGAGTAGAATCCGTGAAGTTGTTTCATTTCAATGTGTAGTGTTCGCGTAAATATAAAAAAAATCTTCTGGATAGTCTTCATGATGAGAAAAATTCACAGAAAATGTTTATTTTTTTTTGTAATTTACGGACTGCGTCTTTTTCTCTTCACTTTGACTCACTGAGTGCGTAACTAAGTGGGCTACATCGTGGTTGTCAGTTCTACGAGGATGATCACGGTAAAAAAAACTATTTAAAATAGGGTAATAATACTATTCTAAACACATGCAAGCCGTGTCAATAAAAGAGCACCAAATTCTATTCATTCCACATCATCAATGCCCAACACCTAGGAAGAGAGAGTTAGATAGTTTATTTGGCGCATATTTCCTCTGTGACACCGCGGGCCGGTCGACGAGTCAAACTGCTATTTTGTTTCTTTTTGCGACTACTGTGCACCCCTGCATCGCAAATATCGCAATGCATCGCACAGTGTTACGCTTTAACAACGTTCTAAACTAAATTTCACTATTATTAACGAGCTAATTCTGAAACTTCTTGACTTACGATTGTATTTACAATCAGTTTATTAATATCCGACATATACCATTTTCCAATACGACAACATATGGAAGTAAAAAATAGCAGCCACACATGTTATTATTGCGACAAATCATGAAAATATTGATTGAAAATCTTATTGGTTAGAAATAATTAAAATTAAAATCAACCAAAAGGGTGATTTTTGTGTGCTACGGTAATAATACTGCTCGTCACACGATATTACCACAACTGTCATCTTGGGAAATAAGCCTGACTCTTGAACAGAATCTTATAAGTTATAAGCATTGCAGAAATGTCAAACAATAAAATTATGAACCTTATAACAATATAAATATCCCTGGACATTATTCCACACAGCGCCATCTATTAGCCCCAAAGTAAGCTAATTAAAGCTTGTGTTATGGGATACTAGACAACGGATAAACATACTTAAATACATTTTCTTTTGTAAATACATACTTATTATACATAGGAGACACCCAGACCAGTACAAACAGACATGTTCATGCACACAAATGTTTGTACTGTGCGGGGATCGAACCCGCGACCTCTGGTGTAGTAGCCAACTTCTTAACCATTACACCAAGTCGGTCGTCAACCTTATAACAATGACATATAGTTCAAAAAAAATTAAGTCGTTGCAGGTGTGTAAGATTTGTATGATTAACGGCGCTCTACAGAATAATCGTACTGACACCATAAGAATCAAATTTCTTCTCTATTTTGTTTAAGTTTTCATAATTAAGGGTTCAGTGGGGGATCAAGGGATAGAAAACGTCGTGGCCTAGGGGTACCCCAGCTTGGATCGTGGATCGTGAGGTCCCGATTTCAAATCTGTCCAAAACCATCTTTGTGTTCATTGCTTTATTCCCGATAACTCTCTGTTGATGGAAAACATTAATAAGAAACCAAATCAACCCGGATAACGGCGGGAGGCTCACCAACTAGATACCACGTTGGGTTCTAATACCATGGGTGAAAAGTGGGCTTCTGAGTGTTCCGTTCACCATAACGGCAAAAGTCACTGGCAACTGAGAAGGATCGGTAGGTAAAGACAAAAAGCTGTGCCTTACCTATTATGATAAAAATAAGATTAATTTTACCTAGTCGTTTATGCGCAAATATTTGTTGATTCTATTAGAGAACATTGAGCATAATACCATAGGAGATAGGTAATAGATTTCAACACCTTCTAGACAGGTTGACCAAAACAATGTATAAAGTTTTTTTCACCTCTGTGTTGTGAGTTTTCTACTTAACTACGTTGATTACGCTACTACGCTTATTTGTCACGTGAAAGTTGTTACTTCCAAATTGAAATGTGTCTGCAATTGCTTTTAAATATTTCAGTTATCTAAATAAACTTTCTCGTATTACATGAGTTAATAATGATTTCTGGTCGACGTAAATACAAATTTGTCTTTAAATTATAGAACAAAATTGCTATTACCAGACAGTATGATACTTTTTTTAGACGAAAAAATATTTTAACAAATGTTAATGATTAAATTACCCTATTTCAAAACGTATAACGCAGTTGCTACCCAAAGTAACGCACCTAATTCCAACCCAGTCGTATCTGAAAACGGATCGGAGCCATTAAGTCCCCCACCTACGATTAAAGAAAATTATAACGCGGGCTCTATCGACCGCCCCCAAATAAGGCGCGGTTGCCTAGCAACCAGGAACCTAACCCTTCAGATGCCGCAAGCTTACTTTGCGGGGGGACATCGGGCCCCGTTTTTCGGCATTGATCCGACGCCCATCGCGCCTGCGTGCTGAACGAAAAACGAATGGAAACAAGCAAGGTCACGTCACTACGCAAAGTTCTTTTTTCGAATTCAGATATTGAATGAACGTTGAAGCTCGACGTATCACTACCGCCTTGTGCCAGCCTTCCGCACTTGTCCGAGGTATTGATGAATGCGATGCGCATTTGTTTCTTTTGATTGCTGGCCAGTTGCAATAGATATGCGACCTCTATGATGCCATATTTGACAATGCTTGTCGTTATTTTTCATAAGGGCGATAACAAAAGACGCGATTCTTCCTTATATGATAAACTTTGTGCTAATAGGAAGTACTACTAGCACGTAAGTCGTCAAAGTCCTAAATTTAGGTTTAACCGTAAACCAAACAGGTTTTTCCCATTCCTCAAAAAAGTCAAATTAAGTAGGACTTGAATTTTAAACTAATCTATACAATACAATACATATTACAATATCCTGTCGTTATTAAATTGTTACTTTCCCGTAACATGCAATGTATTAATTTACCTGGAATGTAAGGGATACTCCTGCAAAGACAATTTCGTTACCACTTTGTTTAACAAGTTTTATTTGATCGTATTTATTATCTGCCTAACAAACTGCTCACTCTATAAAGGAGGAAACATTTCCTATTTACCACAATCGAGGTAATCAAAGACGGATCCGAACGCAATAGTCCGCAATTTAATCATTTTGCCGCGTTTTACGAAGATGCACAATCGAAACCGAATTATCTAATAAATTGCTGTCGTCAATATGCCGGCAACTAAAAAGGAGTGGGCGAATGGTCGACTAATCGTTTTGTCGTTTCAATTAACTGTAAATCGAGACAAATCTGATAAACTAGGGTTGTACCGGTGACCCTTTTGAGATATTCGTGAAAACGCACTCATTTATTCGACATTTAAACTTCATGAATATCTGAAACCGAGCATCAGGTACAAACCGAAATTATGTTATTCTTAAATTATAATGTATTCATAATTTTATTTTTTATTTTCTACACGTTCAAAATATTTACATTTTGTGATTCTATCAGAAAAGATTACACAACATCTGACAAAGTTACGTATCTTAATTCTTAATCCTAGCCTTTATCGTTATAGCTGACTAGTTTTTTCAGTGGTATTATTAAAAGATCGAGGAAACAAAGAATCCAAGTAAAAATCAGACTTATTACCAACAATACAGAATTTGTTTAGTGGAACACGAGATGCCAAATGAATGGTTAGAACCTTCAAATTAAAATTGATTGAAAATATAATATCATTCACATAGTTACAACATCACTGAGTAGGTACCTATTTCATTTCGTTTTTGTAAGTCTTTTGATAATTACCCACCCAGAACATCTGTGGTGAATTATCTTTTCAAATATTAAAAAAAGGCAGATGTTAACCTGTTAAAAACTATTGTATTGTGCCGCGGTCGCCGCCATAGCTCAGCCCTGCAGCTCCGCGTGGTCTACGTTAATACTTTATTGACTACCAACGATTGCCCGCGGATCCCCCTACGCGTCGCACGCAGTATCTAGCAGTGTGTTTTGAAATTTGCTGGTTAAAAACGTTGGAAGTGTTCCTAGTTATTTTGGTGGTATAAGGTAAGGAGGTAACTAAACCATCGCACTTCACCGCTCTTTCCAAATGGTGGTTGGCGATGTGAAACCCTAGCTCTGCTCCAAAAAAATCAGATAACACACTTTGTCAGACTTTTTTCATATCTTGCCTGGTTAAACCCAGAGGTCTAGATTTTTTCTCACATATATTTAGTTTAATGTTGTTTTATTTTCAAAACGTTGCAAAACTGAATTGTAAAATCAAATCTCATTTAATGTATTGTTTACAGCCAAGTTATGTAAAAATCTAATGTGATACTTTAACGCAGAACAAATTTGGATTAAATGCGCTCTACAAATCCATTATGTTTTTTAGGAATACTTATGCAGATTGTCACAAAGGGTTGCGTCCAAAAATGCATTTGTTAGATAAATCAAAAGCCTAAAAAATCAAATTGTATTTCGATTCGACCAACTCATATCCGTAAGTTCAATTATGAATTAATAGAGTACATAATAACATCCGAATGGCGATGTGAATTGTGCAAAATTAATTTAAATATTATGTAATGTAACATAACAACATACAATCACGACTTTATCCCAAACGGGGTAGTCAGAGGCAAGTGACTGCGTCGTCATGGTGAACGGAACACTCAGAAGCCCACTTTTCACCAATGGCATTAGAACCCAACGTGGAAGGTGGTGAGACTTCCGCCGTTATCCGGGTTGATTTGCTTTTCTATCGATGTTTGCCATCACGGTCAGTCAGATATTTAACAATGAACACAAAGATTTTTGTTTCTGGCCAGATTTGAACTCGGGACCACACGATCCACGATCTGAGTTCGGGTGCTGAACCACTAGGCCACGACGCTCTCATGTAATGTACTAAGTATTTATTAACGAGCTTTTTAACCTAAATCAAAGAAGTCAGTCGTTATCCAATGGTGGTCTAAGGCCTCCAAAATCAAATTAATCTCCAATATGAATCATCGCTACAATTAGTAGTAACTGGCTAGACAACCACGTCTACATGAACTATATAGCTCAAAAGCTAACTAATTGAATACTAACTTACCAACATGCAGTTAGTGCGAAAAGTGAAAAAATATCTTCTTCAATATTTCAACATGTACTTGAATGCTAAGATGGTTTAGGCATATGGAAAGGATGGATGAAAGGCGATTAACGAAACAAAATTACAACGCGAGGGTGGATGGAGCTGTTGAAAGGGGAAGGCCTAGACGGACGTACTTAGGACAAGTCCAAGACGTGCTCAGAAAAGGTCAGGTCAGGAGTACCCATAATCGACTAGCATGAATGAAAGGATTAATGAGAGTGGAAGAAGCGCAAGAGGTGTGTCAGGACCGTAGCAAGTGGAAAGATGTCTTCTCTGCCTACCTCGTTGGGAAAAAGGCGTGATAGTATGTATGTACGTTTGTATTTGAAATTTAAAGTTTATTATATAGTATAAGTATTATTCATTGTTGAAATTCGAAGTTGATTTAAATTTAGATATCCTCACTTGCAATAACAAAAAGCCCACTGTTCTCTGCGCTTACAAGCCAACGAGTGCTGCTCACACGTCACATTATCGCACCAACCTAAATTCCTTTTATTCTTCGAACAAAGCATCGCGCACATCTAATTACGTATTATAATCAAAGCCTACGGTTTGTTTGTTCGTAACAAAAGAAAGGGATGTGGGGGTAGGTGGTAGGGGGCTGTCAGCGCAAGAGATCCAAGATAATGTGGAATTTGTGAGCACCCCCGACGCGGGCTCAGCCCATATTCAAAGTAAATTTACCTATCTTTTGGCCTCATTCTGTTTGTACGAGTAAAAGGATGGACCTTTTTAAATCAGCTGAAATTCAGATGATTCTGTAAAATGGCTGATTTAACCCGAAACTAAAGGGGAAAGATTTTTCCTTCGTTCAAATCACAACGTTAATTTTTGAGTATAAGTGAGTAACTTAGTAAGAAATAGATCAACGCTCATGGCACGGGCGGTTAAAAAACTTGGTGGTTGTTATCATTTTTTTACCTTGTTCTCGGTTCTCGGTCAAATACCCCATTGTATAAGTGGGGTATTTGATTTTCTAAAACCGATGAAATGAAACAATTTAAAGACAAAAGAAAAATTGCCAATTTGCAACCACGTTAAACATCTAAGAATACTATTTAGATATTTCAAAATTATGTTAAAGTGGTGATCTATTAGCTTAATAACTTTTAATTTGATAACTAACTTCAGTGGGTTAAGATAAAACATGTTTATTGCACAAATATAACAATTACAAAATAATATGTACTGTAGGTAGGTACTTACCAAATTTTGTGATGAAAGCAATCCACCATATCCTTTATCTTTGCATCTTTATGTTGCTGTGAACCATGTAGTAACATTTATATCTATCCACTCTTTCGAAAACAGTACCGAATTGGAAAATAAATTGAAATAAAGAAATTAGAACTTAAAATCACAACAGTTCCATGGGACAGAAATAGTTAAACACTCAAGCTAAGGTGACGTGTCGACTACCACTGCGAAAGGATCTCGTATAATAATTATTAAAAACCCCTTTAGCAAATTAACCGTTTCAAGGATGAAGCAAAACTATTTCTAATGCAAATTCACTGCGAGATGTGGGAAAAAGTTCAGATTAACTTAATTCATGCAAATGTTCATGCAAACTACAGGTGGGGTCAAGTCACTCCGCTGGGGTCGGACTGACCCATTTGTAAATCTTGGAGAATGAACGAGCTAGACAAGGGTTAATTATAATTGCTAATGTCAGTTTTGTTCTCACGGAGTTTACGCGACATTGGAATGCACCAATTAGTGTGAGATCTTTATTTTAATGTTGTTTTTTTTAAAATTAATGAATCAAAACAGATACGCGTCCTTTTGAACACAAAACGGAACACCTATTAAATAAAAATGAATAAATAAAGATCTAGGTGGGATCTAACCCAAAACAAAAAAACATGAATTTAAATGGCATTTCAATAGTCATTGTCAGAAAGTTTTTGGCATGGAATTTAAGTAAAATTGTTGTGAACTGACATTCTTTACCAGACAAATTATTCATAAACGGTCAAAAGTACCCAGACTATCTGTAAACTTCAATTTATTATCATCAAAATATTCTTCTTCAACCCTTAGCATAACTGATTAGAATATCTAATTCCGTTCTAAAAATTCGCTTCATGCAAATAAAGATTTCTAAAGCATCCCAACGTCTATCCTTTGTCGCAGCATCGGCACACGTGGGGTCAAAAGTCTTGACCTTACACCTCGGGGTCAACTTATGAATATTCTTCGGACAGGTCGCGGAGACCCCTGCTTCCCACGGTCGCTTACGGGTTGAGATGGTATTTTAATTATACTAAACTTGCAAATAGATGTGTGAAATGTAACATTCACAGGGTTAGTGAATTATGATGAAAAATGCAAAGTTTAAAGAATTGTTTTTATTCTATTCCATTCATAGGGTGAATTAATGCCTGGTGGTAACCGGGTGCATTGAAGTAAGTTGAAAGTCCAACTCAGTTCACAGTGATGCTGCCTACCTGATGCCCGCTGTTTCTTTGTGTCTGGGTGTTGCAATCTATTTGCCTATTTATTTCGAATTTTTCTAACACCCATATTAGATACAATGTCTATTTTGAACAAAAACTATATTGTAAATAAACAAAATACTTCTTAATATATTAGGTTTTTTTCTTTTTTTTAAATAAAATTTAAAAAGAAAAACCTAAAATTAAATAATAAAACTAAAAACTACTTAGAAAATTTTGCCCCTGCGGTAAGGTGCCCAAGATGCTGGCAGCATTCCCCCGTTGGATGGCTAGGCTCACACGTTGCGCGAGGAATGTACCAGTTCTTGGGTCACCAGTGAAAGTATTCAGTCTGCTGGACAGTATTTTAATGAGATTTTGTGCACTTGGACCCCACGGACCGAGGGTTTCGACTCCGAAAGGCACAAAAGTGTACCCTGATCCTATGTTTAGGTACTTTTGTGCCTTTTTATGTCTACTTAGTTAAAAGGCAGGATCTAGGTGGAACATGTCCCACGGCAGATAGTTATACACAATATTTAAATCGATTCATAACGGTTGAAAACATATACTTACACTAAAAATCAATCATCGTTAATTTCATAAAGTCGTTATTGAACAAAAGTAATAATTAAACATTTACAAATAAACCACCGAACTATATGCACCGTTACATTTAATTTAAAGTGACTGATTACCAAATCTCTACGGGCGTTTCATTATAATTTTCAATTCATCGTTTTCATCGGAAATCATTTTTGAACATAATTATCTGATATTCTACAGCCCCAGCTAAGTACTCCAAAAACCGTGATTAAATATTCTACACCACTATTCATTATCCACGGTGTGTGCCACCCCTTAAATTGTAACACGCAGCGGGTTCTCCTCACCCCTGCCCAAACGCACCTTCCGCAAGATAAAGACCGAACAAAAAAACAAAAACGTGAAAAATAACGCCGTCCTTTTCACTCATACGCGTTGGTGAGCCGAGCGAGCAGTCCGACGGCTAAGCTACGAACGACTCACGAAAACTTGGGCCCCGCCCGAGACGGCGCCTCTATCCGTCTCTTTCACTTTTTCACACTTTTCAGCTCACCTATACAGAGGTTAAACGCCGCATATCCCGTGCTAGCATCATTGCAATTTCAACTCTCTACTTATTCTGTTACAGTTGATATTGAAGTGGGAAGTAGGGAGTTGTGAAAATATTTTAGAATGAAAGCGTTTGCGAATGGAAGGTCTCTCTCGCTCGCAAAAAAGCAAGCTCTGGGGGAGGGGGGTTGTGTTAGATGGCGGGAGGAGGGGGATAGTGGCAGCCATGTTGTACCGACGGCTGCGAAGACTGGTATTAATTTTGGCTTAATTTGTCCGTTGATTTCAAGTATTTCATTGCTACCTAGCATTAGGTTCATACAAGTTAATCGTGGCTTTGCGATTAGAATGACTCAGTATGACGTTCTCGTGCGATTGGTGAGGACTATAAATAGAGATTTATTGTAAGAGACGGGGTGGAGTTTATAACGTATAAATATAAATATGAATAGGTATGTTACACTGACCTTCTGACACCAAATCAGACTAAAAAGTTACTTACTAGTAACATGTAAATATTAAGTACTTACTTACATATACTCGTTTGAACCATAACGCCTCCGTGGCCGAGTGAATTCAGAGCTCGGCCCGAAACCCGGAGGTTCCGGGTTCAATTCCCAGGTGGGATAAAGTGTCTTTTCGGAATTTTCGGAACATAGCCCGGGTTTGTGATCACCAACCAAAATTGGCAAGCGTGGTGATTAAGCCAATACCTATCTATTGTAGCGATGACTTGATTTCAATGATGGAGGCCTTTGCCCAGCAGGGCAGTATACTTAACTACTACTACTGATCACTGAATGACTATAAGGGTTCTCAAAATAGTACTGAGGAAAAAAAAATATTACCAATTAATTTGACGTTTTCAACGGTGGTTCTTCACACTTAACTTTGCTTAAACCTTCTTACCTAGATTTTCAGACCCCTAAATAAGCAGTAAATAAGCAGGCTTTCAGGTATAAGGTATACATTAAACTTAAATACACATGTGAATCCAGACAAAGAACAACTAAAAATAATTGTTATAGGTAATGTTAGGAGAAGATGGGATGGGAATCGAGTCTGAGACCTCTCGGCGCTAGGGGCCGGTAACCTGCACGTCTACCACGAGTTGCAACTTTAAATTTGCAAAGCAGAACTAATATCTTATATTTAAACAGATATGGTCCTAAATTCAGACCAATAGTAAGTCACGTTATTGTTTTATTTTGTGGGATGCGAACCCAGGACCTTCTGAGCTATGGATAGGTCCTCTGCCCGTTGCGCCAATGGGGCCGTCAACTACTGCGCTAAATGGTCGCTAATTTTTGGATAGGTAACTGTACCTGCGTAATAATACTAACTACGAATACATCGGAATAACCAATAAATCAACATACAGGTTTATGTAATATCAAATACTATTGCCAAAAGCAAGTTTGAACATTCAAAACGAGCCCATCAGTTTTTTTTTTCAAAGTTTCCCCGCGACGCGTATATAAAACAGCGCTCTCCCTCTAAAATCGGGAAAATAAACGAATAGGTTTTTAGGCGAAAAAATGATTGGTTTGGTAATTATAAACACGACTACAAGCTTTTTTGCCAATACATTTGCAAGTGATCTAAAAATTGTTTAGAAAAAAATATCATGTTAACTAGCAATTAGCACCAGTAAAAACGCGTTAAAAACGCGACTCTCCACCATCTGCACACGTAGGATCCTCGAATACTTTGGTCACATTGCCAGGAAAGACAGCGACAACTTAGAAAAACTGATATTCACTGGCAAAATCGACGGAAAACGACAAAGAGGCAGATGCCCGACACGGTGGACCGACCAAGTCCGCTCCACACTCAACACCACAGTATACGATGCCATACATATAGCCGCAGACAGGAACAACTGGCGTCGCATCGTGCGACAAGGATTGCTCCGATCGAATGACCACGACCCTCAGTGATAAGGATATCGATGCAAGGAGGAGGAGGAGAGCACCAGTTTTACGCGGTGCAAGATCAATGAAAATAAATAACTGGGAACCGTTCACTAAGATCCTGTACTATCACAGATGCGTCAGAGACTAATAAATATACTTAGATATTTTTAAAAACCTATTAACACCCAGACACAGAACAAACACAAATAAATAAATAAAATAAATATGCGCCATACAACACACCTTATGTAATGGTCTCGAAGTAGGGATTAATATCCCTGTGTCACGAGGTACCACACAAGGAAATCAGCCAGGGGCGTCTCCCAGCACACCCAGACCCGAGTCAATTCAGAAAAGATCGTTTCCTGAATTGACTCGACCGGGAATCGAACTCGGGACACTAAGGAAGTCGAGGCGAGAAACCGTGCTACAGCGCACTACGCCAATCGTGTCGAAAAGCCAGTCAGCGGTCACCTGTCAATAATGCATTCTCTAGGCCAGATGTTTACTGACGAAATTGCTCGCTACCCTGAGTTTAGGAAATGAACTTGACTAAGAGATGGTAATTAGGCCCCTGGGTGGAAAGCGAACCCTCTACCTTCGGAGCTGAAGGCAAGATCGCTGTCATTAAGTACGTCTTTTTTTATAGTGCCCGTCAAGATAACCTCACTCCACCTGATCGAAAGCAGTCGTGAGGTCCAGATATGAGGATGACAAGCACAATAATGCAAAGCAATTACTGAGCTGGCCATACTCATCTTGAAGGCCTGCCCTGGCACCGGTTAGTGCAGTGCTGATCCCGGAACGCGACCTGACCGAGATAGGTCAGAGTCATTTGGCGGGTTTTACGCAACTGCATGGTGGTAAAATCAACCGGCTGACGCAATATGTCTCCCACCTGAAGAGCAGATGGTCTGCTGCAGGGCTCCCTTAGTCGCCTCTCACGATACCCACGGGAAGGAGATGCTGCCGATAGCACGGCACAAATCGTCTATATGCGTGCGTCTATATGCCATTGTGAGTTTGTTGTCTTGCATGTCACCCTTAACGACGTCGAGCCACCGCTTCTTGGGTCGACCTCTTCTACCGGTACATGGTGGGGGCGGCATGGGTAGACATTTGTTGCCCACGTAGTTTGCCGATCTAATATCTGACTAATTCTTAGATGAAAGTTCTACATTGAAGAAATAAAGAATATCCAGTACCGCATTCACTCAGAACCTCTGACCCCAAACTATGTAGGGCTATTTAATATTAGGAATAGGTATAAAAGACTGAAAGAAAAACTTAGGTACTCCACCATCTCTAACACTCAAATACGAATAACACGCAGGCACTAAAAAAACACAAAGAATGTAAGGAACCTCACTTTGATGTTAGTCCTGGGGCTGTATTACGATCTCTTATTAGAGAGAAGAGGTTATAAGGCCCCTGGGTGAAATCGAAACCGTTACCTTCGGCGCTACAGGCAGTAACCCGCTGTGCCAATGGGCCAGTAACATACTAGTATACTTGCACCCCTCTATTGGCCTTTCTCTCCCATATGGCACTTTGGGCTTGGAGTGTCTCCATTTAAGTAAAAAATGCCTGTGTTTGGAGGGTCCGCTCTTCCATCAATATATTCATGGTTTTACAAGGCAGTATGGGGAAAATTATTTTAATAAATATATTTTTTATTCTAATAATACAATATATGTTTGTGTGTGTGTGTGTGTGTGTGTGTGTGCGTGTGTGTGCGTGCGTGTGCGTGTGTGTGTGCGTGTATGTGGGTGTGGGTGCGTGATTTTAGAACATAAAAACAAGGTAAATTAAAAATAATTAATCACTAGTTTTTAATGCCATTAATTGTTGCTGCAAAAATCAATATTTATGCTAAAAATGTTTCACATTGCACATGGGTGCAGTTCTATTGTGGAATAGAAAAGTGTCTTTCTTAAAAAGGATTTTGCAACATAATTAAGATATAAAAGTCTAGTTTTTTTAATAAAGTTATTAAAGTTTGAGTATGATTTTTAAGCATATGAAGTCGCAAAGATCCCTTCATCCTAATGTGACCAGGGCCTCATCATGCTCATGTGTGTAAATATGTTAAAGACGCCCCGCCCCGGCTATAGGCATATCAATCTATAATTTACTCTCGAGATCGTAATTAGCTTCTAAATTGAATTTTACCTAGTTTGCTTTTTTCATGACCTGACATCACAAACTCAACAATCACTGAATGAAACCAATTTTGTGATTATTAAAATGTATTATTCAGGAATCAATCTGAACCGCCGAAGTTGACTCGGCGCACAATCGTGCGGAAAAATAAATATGTCGACGGAACGCCAGTGAGAATTGCTTTATTGTGGCTGGGATTCCTGACCGTGTAACTTTACAGACTTTTTCACAACCGTTAATAGTTTCATATATTTCATCATCATAATCATCAGCCTATCAAATACCACTGCTGTACGAATCCCTCTCCTAAACTTGTCGTTTCACCTTAATTTTTATTCCGTTCGGTAAAATCCTCATAGAGACCACGCTGTCCGGGTGGACCACGTGGTTATGTCAGACTCCTACCGACTCAAAACCTGATTTTAGCCCTCAACCACTTGTGGACGTTATAAAGAAAATGGCATCGCTCCGCCGAGACGTGGTCTCAGGTCTAGAACAAGTTTTCGAGGTTCACAATAGTCCGTTCAATGTTCAATGAGCTGAAAGTAAAAAAAAACTGATAAAACCTGTCAATTAAAAAACCGAACTAAAGTAAAAATAAACATAATGTGACTCTTCTCCGGCAAGGAACTCTATAGTGACTCTTTTCAACTTTGTTTTAAAACGAAACAAATTTTCATGAAACCAAGACAGATTGATTTAATCCATTATTCAGAATACACCGAATGTAATGCAATAAAAATAAACGTAAAAAAAATAAAGCTCAAGACAAAATACTCAGAAAAAACAAATATGTTTAAAAAGTTACTTCTTACACATTTTTACTCTTTACTCTTTGCACTCAAATTACCTTAGGTAAATCTCTCTGATATAGTCGTACATAGCATTAGGTGAATGAAAATTAATATTCAGGCCGTCATTAAGTATGTCGCTGCTGCTATTCAGTGAGCTAGTATTTGTTATAAAACTATAACACTTACTACATATAGTTTTATGAAAGCAAGCTAATACCGAACACTACTTGCTCGCCTCTCAATATTTTGTGTTAGACAGAGAGATCTGTGCGTAGTGTACGTCTACCACGAGTTGCCACTTTAGATGTACGTTATCGTTCGCGTAAAAGAATTAAATTGGGATTTGACATTATCATGTCATGTCATGTCAAATCCCGATAACGATAACTTTAATTTAAACTGGCAACTTCAGATGTGTTAATATTTGTTTTAGTATTATAAATATGTAAACAATTAAATCGAGTGATGATAATTATGAAAAATGACATGGTATCTCATCTGTATTTTGTAAATTGCTTTGAACTCGGGGTCGTTGTTATGGATGAATTTGAATGGAAATATTTCATGAATTAAAAACTGGCAACTTGGAAAATATTTTACTTTTACTAGGTACGAGTACGTCATTCTCTGGTTGACGCGAGCTGGAAATTTTGCCCTCTTCTTTCGTTAACGGCTGGCAAAGTTTTCAACCTTATCATTACTAACGCTAACGAGATTTACCATTTGGCGTAATGTTTTACCATCAAGCGAAGTGTGTTACCACCAGGCGAAATTACCTACCCGTTTGGTTGAACTAGCGATAAAATTACCCAGGCTAACCAACCAAACTATGGCCCAGTTTAGGGTCAGAGTTCTTAAGGTTAGACCGACCTAATGGTTTTGGTCATTGAAAAAAAAGAAAAGTGCAGGTTGACATCTCTTAGAACACCTAAGGCTAAGCTACAGAATGGAAAGCATTTACTGAGTAGGTACTAAATTTAATAGAAGTGGAATGCCTGTGCATATTAAAGGAATTCTTTTTTTTCGCAATTTTATATTTCTATTCATTACTAATATTACAGAAATAAGGAGATTTTTTTCCATAATTTATTATTTAAACCGCAGCAAAAGTGGGTGAAGTAGTACTACTGAACAGAAAATTTTTCAAAAAAACGAAATATTTGATTTTTAAAATTTGGTTTTATATTTAGGTTCTGAAATAAATCACACGGACTTAAGTATTATTTGTATAAAAACCCTAGAGGCCTAGATGAAAATAAAATGGTTACAGCAGGATTGAAAAACTTTACTTTAATAAAAAAAACTTTGAAACACTTGTTTAGGTTCTTTATAAGATTTAATTAATATTAAATATATTATGTTTTACAATTACTTATAATGGTGACAAGCTGTAACACCTTTGTATGCACAAAGGTTCAACAATTACGTTTACTTGCCGCAAAACACAGCACAATATTTAAGCTAGCGACATCTATGGTCGAGAAGCAGAACTAAAGTCTAGAAATAAAAATAATTTTGAAGTTGAACAATGTTAATTAATCAGATCAAATTTAGCATGATTAAAATTTTATGAAATAAAATTAAGTATATTTGAATCTCATCAATCACAGGTATTTTTAGTGATATATTATTATCTTCTGTAGGAATTAACACAGGCAGGTATAGTATAGGCAGTAAGAAGTACCATCGTTTAATTTATACTGGTATTTACGATTATAAATTTATCATAAATATTTATAAATGTAGGCGAAAATAACCAAAGTAAAATCAAAAACCATAAAGTTTTTCTAAACAACCAGTAGATGGCAGCTCTAACAATCTAACTTCTCCTATTTAATAGTAACAGAGAAAATAAACATTTACACAAAAAACCTTCAAAGGTTTTTTAATTCATTAACTGAGGGTCGTAAATAATATTTTTGTATATTACCATTCTTCGAATTTTAGATCTTCTATTCGACGCTAGATGGCACTAGATGTAGTCGTTAGAATCTTATTAGAATCGTGGTGGTAGTCAACAATTCTTGTTGTAAATAAAAACTTGCATACCTTTATTTAATGAGAACTAAAAAACTTATTTCTAATTATTTCTTACAAAATCTCTAAACAATTGTAGGTCTTCCTAATGATACATTTCATACTAAAAAACCAATTCGAGTTTAACACCCCAACTAGGATCGTGGACAGTGGGTGACATCTAAATGGGTGCTAAGTTAATCAGTAAGATAATATATTAAAGCCTAAGGTCTGGTTGGCTAGTTCTCTGAAACGAATTATTATTAGGTACCTACTAAAACAGTCATGAAAGAGCTCTATGTTCGATGGCTAATTTCTACCAGCAAGCCAAATTTTTACGGAATTTCGGAAGAATAAAATAAGAACTTACAGCTAATAACTTGTATGGGCTTTATTAGGTATAGTTCCTATATGAAAACTAGCCACGTCAGACCTTAGGCTTCAATTTATCATCCTATTGACCATTGGACTTAGCAAACATTTAGATCGACGATTTTTGTCGTTCAAGTCAACAACCAAGGCATATATCATAATATTGAACTTGGCCCACATTTCATATTTATGTTTTTGTTGGGATTTCATTACTTTTTGTACAGAAATTAGAAGATAATACCTTGGTAATTATTCATAATAAATCGAATGGAATAAGCAGATTTCACCGGGAGGCATTGGATAGGAAGAATTCTGTGTAAGGTTTAGGTGCGTCACCCACTATGTAGGTACTAAGTAATTCTATTGTCTGACTCATTGTACTAGATACTCGTACGTAGTAAAAGTTACCTACTTGAGACGATTACGTTACGTACTTACGTAATATAGAATTTTCGTGTGCCCACTAGTGTTGTCGCGATAGCAATAGTCTCTCGATAGTATCGTGATACTATCGTGACCTCGAAAATTAGTCATACTATCGACTGTTCTATCGAAACTATCGACCCGTGACTATACTATCGATTGATAAAAATAAGTAATAATATTGCTAAAAATCAATAGGAGCGATACTATCGATAGTAACAGTACAAACACCGAAACTTAGTTCGGCAGCATTCGCTGTCAGTAAAATAAGGTTATAAACAGATGTTGACACTGCTCGTTCTGTTTATTTCAGCTATTTCCACAGTGTAATGTCTTACGGCATTGTACTTTGGGGTAAGGCGGCGGATATACAAACCATCTTTATCCTGCAAAAGCGAGCAATCAGATCTATCTATAAGCTTCGTGCACGGGCCTCACTCAGAGAGCTTTTTAAGGAAATTGGGATTCTTATAGTGGCTTCCCAATTTATTTACAACTGTATTGTCTTGGTGAAAAAGAACATCAATCTTTTCACAAAACACTGCGATATACACACTAAAAATACTAGGAATAAGGATAAAATTGCGCTTCCATTGTTTAGATTACAAAAAGTTTTGGGATCCTTTATGGGGCAAGGTGTACACTACTACAACGAAGTTCCTCAGACAATTTGTTTGTTACCGCTGCACAGATTCAAAAACAACATTAAATATGTTTTTATTAAAAAAGGAGTATTATACTACCAATGAGAACCTTTTAGATAAAAAAGCCCGGGATTAAAGCTCTCTGCTCGGTGCGGGATCAGTTACCTCTTGTAATTATTAGTTAAATACCGGACTTAAGTGTATTAATGACTAACAATTTTTATCTTTGTTATTGTATAAATGACTTGGTACAGGCTATTGTTTTATATTATGTAGCTTTGCTGTACTTGTTAGGTTGTTCTGTCTATTTATTAATGTTAGAATTAAAGCAGTTTTTTTTCTCAACAAACAAATTGTACTCTATTAACTCGCATTGTGAAACCACAACAAGTTTAAAAGCTGAGTTTAACTACTGAGTTTCTCGCCGTGTCTTCTCAGTAAGAATCAACTTCTGCGACGCGGTGGTAGAGTCGCATTATGTTTGTATACTGTTTATTTATATATTCATATTATTATAGTATTTATGTATATTATTTAGTATATTTTTTGACTATTTAAAAGAACTGATTAAGTCTATTTAATTAAATAAAGATATTTGAGTTTAAACACTATCGAGAGTTTCGAAAATATCGATCGAATGGGTGTCGATAGTATCAATACTATCGATAAAATTGCAACTGCAGAATGTCGCTATTTTCGATAGGTCTATCGATAGTATGATTGAGGTCAACAATCGCTATCGCATTATTGTATTCACCCTATCTGGGTTCCAAATTAAATACATGAATTTTAGCCATGACTTGATTTCAATGATGGAGGCCTATGCCCAGCAGTGGGACAGTTTATTGGCTAATTACTTTCCATAGGTACTATAATATGTACAATAATTAATATTGTTTAATCACCTACGCCTACATGTAAACAATCTGCTTTACCAAATCTACCTGTAACCAGGGCGGACCCTGCATCTCAGAAACACGTTCGAGGCGATCAATCGACAACTGTCCAGCTTAAAGTAAACCTTTTAGAATATAGGTCATCATATGAATCTGAGCTCATATTAGACTGAAAATATCAACATTTATGAAACATTTTTTTTCAATTTTGAGCATTTTTAAACTCAATTGATAAAAATTTCCTAGTTGCGGATTTTTCGCTTTGTATTCACTCAACCACCTATCTGAATGCCAAATTTGAACTTTCTAGGTCATCTGGAACTGGGTTTTCTTTTTGATCTATAGGTCAGTCGTTCATAAAAATGACGATTATTGGACGTTAAATCTACATAACCGTTTGAGTTGTATTTATGAAATTTGGAAAACATATCTAACTCGCGGGTTTCAAAAGATAAGCCAAATTTGACATGTTTACGTGAAATAGTTTTGTGAGTTATGAGGGGGTCAAAAGTGGCTCCAAATGGTTCATGTAATACATACGGTGCTGCTCGCTAGTTCCGTAAGCTTAAACTTGCGCTTGACGCGTGTCTAGATAGACACATGTCTGGATGTTTATAACAAAGACAATTGGCACGTTTAGGTCTATTACAGTAAATAACATCAACACCAGACAAATAATATGATTACCAAAGACATAAAGAACAGCCAACCTGAATCTCATTTACATATCACGAACAAAACATCCAGTTTTAGTATTAATTCGAACAAAGCGCCCTCTCATGCAATTATCCCGAAACCCAATCGAATTATCTTCACGAATGTCACAGAAGTACGAAGACTTGCGCTCTCTTGGAGCAATTACCCCCCTCACCCCTAGCTCCCCGGGGTGAATACCTACCCCACGGGGGGAAAGTACAATTTCGCCGAATCATCTTCACCCCCATTTTCTCTGATGAAGATATGTAAATACGAAGCTTTCGGAGATAGTTGGTCGCCGACAGAGGTGCGCCACCTTTTGAAAGGGAACTATTTAATGTATATTTGTTTTGCTTTCTGACTACAATTAAACAACACTGTTAGCTTTGCCTTTATATTGTAGTGATACTAGATGTGCACGCTGCTGTAGGATGTGTGTTAGCACTCGTTGACTGACAAATATGTGCACGAACAAACATTATTCTGATTAGATGTAAAAGGCGTCCGTAAATCCAGTGACTGTAGTGTAGAGAGTCATGACAACAAAGGGAAGGCCAAGTCTTCACGTCACCAACACCAGAATGCCTAAAAAAAGGTGGTCGCTCAGTGTGTCCTACTTGCTATGTTTTAGACATCGAAATGTGGAAATTCGCTATCAAATTCATAACAAGGTTACCTGATAAAGAACGAAGTTCATCAAATATCCAGAATACGCGTGTTTTATAATGCTTAACGCATCTCAGCAGAAGTGGTGTCTAAATCAACAGATTTATATATTTATGAAGATGTGTTAATTTGAGAACATCGTTACATTGAAAATAATAACTAACTAAACATCAGGGGAGGAACAAATATAAAACATACTACAGAAAGATAAAAAATATCATCAGACAATGAGGACCTCACCCAGCGAATGTTTAAGCCCTATAAGCTCAGGCGCTGATTTTTAGTAGACTGTGATGAGTAGGCGTACGGACATTTGCCGCTGACGTCCGCACTAAGAGGAAGTCATAAATTATAGATATACGTAAACATCAAGTGTGGTAAGTTTTTAAGTTTAATGTGTAGTGAACCTAAATGAGTGCTATAAATCTATAAATACGTTCCTACTGTACACACAAAAGTGCTCCCTCACATAAAGCATTTCCCTGTAATGCAACGTTACAGAGTCGAGCATTACATCGGTGAGGGAGGAGAACCGCGCATTACAGTGCGCAAACTGTAATGTTGCGAATTCGAGCATTACATCAGTGAGGGAGGAGAGCCGCGCATTAATTTGTTGTTACAATGTGTAATATTTTGATACAATTTCCCTGAAGTTTTGTAATGCAGAATTGTAATGCTCAAAATCGCATCTGAGATGCAAATTACAGGCAAATGTTCGTCATGTCAGTGAGGCAGTACTGTATTGTAATGCTCAAAATTGAATCTGAAATGTTACATTACAGAAAAATGCTCCAGACGAGGGACCACCTCAATGTGAATGTAATTATGTGTGTTACTAGGACAGAGCAAATGTGAGCAGTGATGGCACGACGAGTTTAGGAGCAACGCGATAAAAAAATCAACCGTAGTCTCACAAATAAGATAGAATGGGTCAACGTGCATTAAGAAAGGTATATTTAGCAGTAGATTGATGATGATGGCACTTCAAATTGCTTAGACAATTGACAAGGATCAGGATCACCGTAATATACCTACGTCGTATTACGAGGGCCAACACCAAATCCCCTGAAACAGCGCTAAAAAGTTCAGCGTAAACCTTAGATGTCACTTTGACACATCAACGCGCCGCTCCCCGCGCACCCGGTTGACTCAAAAACTAATTCATCCTAAGGCCAGGTGGTTCTGCACAACATTTCCTGAAGGAAACTGGTGAGCGCCAAGCGGATCGAAAACCACTAAAATAATCGATTAAAAAATTAATAGATGTAATAAAAAAAACCATCGCATGAAATCCCTCCAGTTATGTTTAAACTTTGTTTTGGACCCATATTTTCAGATTAATCATTTTAGTTAATCAAATATTCATATAAAACCAAAAACAGAAGACTATGTTACGAAATTTATTCTATCGAGCCAACTTTATGAAATCGTGTTTCCACCTGATGAATTCCCTGTATTATCCCTTCAACAATATCAGTAAATTTTATTAGATTTTAATTTCACTGTTTACTACCTCAAAAATGAATTTTAAAAACGTGTTTTGTGATCCACCTCCCCTTAATAGGATGCAATTATCTGAGCGCGCGCGCCGCGGAGGTTGAGCGCCCCTGGCGGGCAAACTTGTAATAGCCGTAGCAATGCGCGGTCAATTAATCATCTTCCGACACAGTCGCTGCGAACGACTATCTTCTGCAGTAATGTAACGAGGATACTCTCTTGTCATACTACCCTAGTAGGTGCCCAGTACATACCAGTACGTCTACCACGAGTTGCCACTTTAAGTTTACGTTTTAATTCGCGTAAAAAAATGTATTGGGACATCCCAATGTCGATTAATGTCGAATCCCAATATTTTTTTATCGCGAACGTTAATGTACATTTAAAGTGGCAACTCGTGGTAGACGTACAGTATAAGTAAGGCAGAAAATTCATGTGACTGGTCGTAAGGTCTACTACTACGACGTAGTGGCGTTTATTCTGTGGTAGTGGCTCATTTATTAAACTTATTTATTTTTAAAATTCCTCGTCCAAACAAAAATCTCTGTTTATCGATACTTTTTTTCACGAAATCTGTATCATACTCGTTTCATTACCTATTCATTTTGCGAAGGGTTTACTTTTTGGATTCGGTCTGTCTACTATATGTTCCAGGGGCACGTGATAATTAATATGATTAATAATAATGAAAATTATAAAAATAGCTGCTGTAAGTCTTTGCGGACAAAGTCACTGACAGAATCAGAAAACTCATAAAATAAAAAACATAATAAGTAATACAGATATTTGGAATGTACTTTCCTCGGTGATGCTTATTTATTTATTCTTTACTTACTAGCTTTTCGCCCGCGGCTTCGCCCGCGTTATTGTTATACAGGGTGGAATTTTTTAACGCCTCCTGGAGGGAAAGTACTGTACATACTGGAGATAGGTAGACTATTTTACTCAAAGGAAACATTCCTTTATTTTTAAAAAGAAACAGAACTGCATTCAAAAATTTCCCTTTGCCACACCCGGGAGTCGAACCGGGTAAAATTCTAAAGAATAACACTCTGTACTTTTACGGCATCGATCGATAGGATCAATCATAAGGATCAAATCTCTCTAACAAACGTGGTAAATTAAACACAAGGAAATCTGATGGACCATTGAGTAAAAGTGCTTTAATTTACAAGTTTAGATTAAGATGGTTTTCCTGGTGTTTAATTTACCACGTTTGTTAGAGAGATTTGAGCCTTATGATTGACCCTATCGATCGATGCCGTAAGGTGTTATTTTTTTCAGATTTTACCCGGTTCGATTCCCGGGTGTGGCAAGGGATTTTTTTTAAATTGTCTATTTCTAGTATGTACAGTACTTTCCCTCCAGGTGGCGTTAAAAAGTTCAACCCTGTATATTATAGCCAAATTACATAAAATCTTTATAAATCGTAGCCCATGTGTTATTTTGATGTATAAGCTGTATTACTGTAAAGTTTCATCCAAATCCGTTCAGTAGTTTTTTGCGTAACAAACATACACACACACATACACACAAACACAAACAAACTTTCGCATTTATAATATTAGTGTGATTGCACATAATTTCAAGTACAAATGGCGGCATGAATGCCAAGCGGCATTCTCTACCAGTTGCAGTATAGAATTGTTATTTCTTTTTATCTATAACAAGCCTGTGGTGAAGCAATCATTAGATCCCAGTTATCTTGAGTTGACAACAGACAGCCAAAGATCACACAACACAGTACAGTAAAGATTAGACAAGGACAGGAAATAGTGGTAGCCATACAAGTAAATATATAATATAAATAAATAGTAAAGTAAAAGAAGTAAAAAATATCTTTATTCATGTAGACTTATAAAAAGTACTTATGACAAGTCATATAGTTACAAAAAAAAATATAGCAAAAATAAACTTACATAAAATAATACTATGATAGTAAATATCATAATTAAACATAATGTGACTCTACTCTAATAAATATCTAGGACAGTTTACACCAAGATCATCTGACCCCAAACTAAGCGGAGCTTGTACTATGGGCGTCAGAGACTGATAAACATACTTAAATATTTCTAAATACATACATATATAGATAATAACACCCAGACACACAACAAACACTCAGTATCAGTGTCAGCCAAATGAGTATTTACAGTAAATATTTAACTATGGCTGCACCGTCTTAAGTAGGGGTAGCCCCACTCTCCACTACTCGTTACAATACATGAGCGAGCATAACACTCAAAACAGTAGCTTCGTACAACCGAACAACTAAGATAAACCATGAGTTTGTATTGTATCGCAGGTGCCCAACTACACTGAACTGGCTTAAACTGGTTATAACAAGTTAAGGCTGCGGGGCTGGGGGAGGGCCTAACTAGATTCCTCCCAACTTTCTCGTGCCAGATAATGATCTTCGCTACGTGGGTGCTAGACCGGGTAGGGCAAGCCAGCGGCCGGAACGCGCGGCTGGACCGCCTGTCTGTGTCCACGGATACAATATAAATAAATAAATGCGCCAGACAAAAACAAACTTCGTATCTTGAATCGAACCCGGCGCACCACACAATCCTTCGCGAGATACCGTTCTTCAATAACGCAAGCCAATTGTGTTGAACTCAAAATCTTCAAATGTTTTTGATTGAGTGGCCTGTTGGTGCAACGGTAGATCCTGCCTTTAGCAGCAAGGGTCCTGCTCCTTACGCAGGCCAAACAGTCATAATACGACAGGGATGTTTATTGTGTCTCGGTTTTTATCTATTTAAATATGTATTTCGAAATATTGAAGTATGTTTGTCTGTCACTGATACCTATAGCAGACTTCTGTCACTCCATGTACTTGCGTGGGACAAAATGGTAAATTTTCTATGATGTGATTTATCTGTTTACGTAGTAACTAATAGGTAATCTGTGCCTATAGTAGGTACAAGCTCTGCTTAGTTTGGGGTCAGGTGAACTTGTTGTAAGGAGTCTTAAATATTTATTTTACTTCTCATGCTTTAAAAGTACGCCAATATAGCCCTACGAAGCGGGACTAAAGTGACCACTTTTGGTCTCTAGGTAGTAAAAAGTAATTAGTTTTTTAATTACCTTCATGCGACACAGACAAACTCAAACAGCCAGTAAATATACTATTATCTGTGGAGTGTGGACGGACCATTGCGAAAATGATGAGAGTTTTAGTTCCATGGTTTGTCGGCAAAGAAGGTGGCGCCATGTGTTTTAAATTGTTAATCTGTGACAGGTTTAGAAGAAAAAACTTTCCGCGTAAAGAAGGACGGCGAACTTCCATGTAATTTCAGACCTCTACTTACGGGCCACGTACATAAAAGAAATTGGTAGATGTTTTTAGAACTACGCTAGACTAACAAAAAAGTTAATTGTTTTAACTCTTTTAAAGCTGGGGTTAAAAATATATTAAAGCTATTGAAGGTAGTGAGGTTATATTTTAAATCGCTGGTTTTTAATCATTTTTTTATTAAAATGACACTGATGCTTACACATCAGTCAGAATGGATACATGTTCCACTACAATGCAACGTACAATATCTGCATTTTGTCTGACTAGGCACGGTTCCATGCAAAGTGTTCCGTTCCGGAGAATTGCGCGGATGACCGTCGTGGGAAGGCGGACTCCGCGCCCTCGCAGACGGGCCCACGTCTTTGCGACGGGTCCCGTCGCGGGTGTACGAACGGGCTTGTTCAGTCAACAGCGCTACATGATACGTGCAATGAGAACCCTAGATGGGCCTCATCCACCACATCCTCATCCCATGCAAGGCGCACTGCGAGTTTGTTAGTACGGCCGCGTGCTTCTTCTACTACGCGTATAGCTCGTGCCGCATCAGTGCGCGGCACGAGCGATCTGTCACCCGTTGCCCTTACCACATAATCACAAAACTATAGAACAAGACAAAGAACAAAAGAAGTACATTTCTGGTGTACTTATATTAAGTTCGTTGAGATCAGTATGAGGCTTATTTAAGTTTTACTGCTATGTAAGCTTTGAAATGAAAATCATATTAACTTATTTATGTACATTTATTTAAATAATTTACATGTGGTTCAAGAATGCAGCAGGAGCTCCGAAATGATCCTGATGACAAGCGTACCCCATGTACCATAAAATGGGCATTATGTGCGAGCAACACCCAACTGTATGATTTCCAGCAGCACAATAACAATAATATCCTAAAATGGCTTTACTCCCTTGTACTACTTAAAGTCTACTAAGTAGGACCCTTCTGCGTATAGACTCAGGTACATGAAGTTTTTCCCGATCATCACACTCTGGAAACAAGCAACGGCCAGCAGTGGAGCTGCTCTTCTTATTGTTGGAAGACCTATTTGAGTGTTTGCTTTCTTATTTGCTTGCTGGGTTTCAATTTGATTATGTTTTTCTGCAACAGGTGGTGCAGGTAATTCTGGAGGGCTACTTTCTCTTACAGTTTGATTATTTGATGAAAGCGAAAAAAAACTGTTATAAACATTATAATAATAAAAATTAAACGTAACGTAATGTGAGTGATTTGTTTGACATTGACAATATTGACATTGATGACAACAATGGGAAGGCAAAGAAGTATATTACCATACAGCCTTTTAATCAGTTTGTTTTTGACGTGACAACGTCTTAAATTAGGTTGCGGCTGGGAGTCACTTATGAAAAAGTGTAACGCTCGGTAACGTTACGATGAGTCACCGAACGAGAGAGAGGCCCGCCGAATGCCTTGCGTCTCTCTCCCACTCAACTATGATCGGTCTGCCGCAATTCTTATTTTCATTCAATTCCTTGTTCCTATTGTGCAATTTAATTATATTCATATCAATAAATATTCTACCGAGAAAAAGACGTTGTCACGTAAAATCTTCGCCCGTAAAACCGACTTTACAGGCAACCATTTTTTCACTTTAATTTGTATGAATGTATTCAATTCAAAATACAAGCATGTGGCTTTAAAATGTTCATTATAGTGTATTTATTTAATTAAAATAGGTCAAAACAGTTAAAATATGACTTACCTTAACACAAATTGAAAATAAAATTAATTCCATGATTGAAAACTTCTGCGTAGATTGGAATACTCTTACACGAAATAAAACCGTTTAGTTTTTGCACTTTTTGTTGCACTATAGAAAAGTTTTGTTTCATTGAAATCGGGAATAATTTATCTTTGACCTGCCTTCTTTAAAAATCCTGATTATATGGTAATAAATACAACAAATTTAACTCTATTTATGTAACATGTTTCCGTTTGGTAACGTTTTTGTAAAATATGGAGGCGAGTTTCGCCGCCCTTCTTTCAGAATCTTTGTAGAGTTCGGTTTTAAATAAATTTATTAAGAATGTCCTGTGACGTTGAGTTGAGTTTGACGTCGAGCAAAGATCAACCGCAAAGATTTTACCGCCAAAATCGCGTAAGATTTAATTAAAAACTTACGAAAGTTGTATGAACTCGAGGATTAAGAAACATTTGGGATTTTTTAAAAGTAATATTTAATGGTTTTGTACAAAGTTGACTATTTTTCTCGCACTCAAAGTGAAAAGTACAGTTTGCACCTCGGGACTAAACGCTCTGTTATGTTATGGCTTCGCTTAGTCCCTCAATATAAAAGGTATTGATTTATTAATGAAGAGCCTTAAGAGGTGAACAATTACCACCTACCGTGTAGTTAGCTACTTATCATCATCATTTTATTCCCAAGAATAAAATAAAGAAAGCAATGGGTGATTGGTCACCCATAGCTTGGAGTAGGCCACTCCTTTCCTCGTAATTTCCTAGCTGTTTTCACTCATTGTTTCTAGCTACTACCACGACATCATCATCATCATACATCAGAATGTATGGTCAGATGATGTCCCATATCGTTTCCCGTCACCACTTCGGCTGCCATTAAAAATAGCAAAAGAATATGAAATAAAAAATATCACCGTGCAGCGGTGTCCAGATGTCCAGATATATTTTAAACCTCACTCAGCATTAGCCTGGGTTTTGTAGGCTCAGTCGCTGAATTTCAGTGGGCCCTGAGTGTACGTACGGGCATTTGGAGTAGGACACACGTATGCCATACATAATGACTCGGATCGAAATAAGTGCCACATCTAAGCTGTAAAACCTAATTTCAGTAATTAGTCTGGGGTTAAGAGATTACCTAGCCGCTACTTAGGTCTCCGATAGGGACTAAGTACCTACCTCGCGAGGAGTAATTATATTTACGAAACAGTAACATATAGAGCCTATAATATGTTCAGATGAATTATTAAGTACAATATTAATCTCTTATCAATTATATCTCTCTTGTTATTATCTCTCTTTTTGACTACGAGTATGACTATAAGTTTTTCATAAGGTTTCGTAGAAATATGGCGTCTTAACACGTTCAAAGTCACAGTTCTCACATACTATTATCATTTGTGTCAAACTCCACTTCAGATTCACACCACGAGTTGCTTCTTTAAATTTACGGTATCGTTCGCGCAAAAAAGGTGTATTAGGATGACACTGTACATGACCTGACAATGTCAAATCCCAATATATTTTTTTACGCGAACGATAATGTAAATTTAAAGTGGCAACTCGTGGTAGACTTACAGTACTTGACAGTATTTCACTGGAAAATAAATAAATAAATAAATAAATAAATATCCCTGGACATTATTCCACACAGCGCCATCTAGCCCCAAAGTAAGCTAATTAAAGCTTGTGTTATGGGATACTAGACAACGGATAAACATACTTAAATACATTTTCTTTTGTAAATACATACTTATTATACATAGGAGACACCCAGACCAGTACAAACAGACATGTTCATGCACACAAATGTTTGTACTGTGCGGGGATCGAACCCGCGACCTCTGGTGTAGTAGCCAACTTCTTAACCATTACACCAAGTCGGTCGTCATAACACGAAGAAAAAACGAAGTTTCATCTAATATTAAGCATTTTTATTCTATTAAGACGGTCGGTGTTTCGCTATTTTACTTGTCTGAGCCCTAAGGAATTCTATTTAAGTGTGATTCTTTGAGAATTACTTTCCTTTATGACCCACCCGTTTGAAGTGAATCCACGCTACCATATTCATCTGACCTACCCTTTCCCCACAGACCTTGTATTGTATTGACTAACTGTGAAGCTAGTATGGACACGTTGAGCTCTTAGTATGCTGGACGTCGTATTTTAGCTAGTTTCAAGGAATGTGAGGACGTTGATGAAGAACCATTAAAGTGAATAGAACGTTTTGTACTTACGTTTGGTGTATGTTGATGTGATGTTCAAATGCTGGCTGATTCTCAACCCAGTGCACAGATTTGTCTATGAAAGAAGCTGCAAGGGAATTGATACGTAGGTAAGTAGAGCGTGACTTAGCTGAAAAGACGCGTCGCTCCACCGCATCCATGCACGACTATTTTCCAATAAGAACGCAATACATATTAACATGCCACTGTAATTGGTCGCTAAGTAGCCGGTTGGACTCGATCCTAGGAGCACGTGTCGTTTGTTCGCAATTCACTCGGCACATCTAAATCAACTAAAAAAGTAGTGAAGCGCGTCATTTCAAATAGGATAAGCTCTACGTATACGGTAACCTCATTTGTTAGAAATGCTTGGGTTCACAGTTCGGACAAAAATGATACAAAATGGTTAGATACGACTCTTTTTCTTTATTTCATCACAATCGTCTTGGTGGTATGTGGCGATGTGTTACATGTCCCATAGGTAATGCCTATTCACCTTTGTCTTGTAGAGACCCAAATTGAAATGTTACAGCGAGTTCTACTCCTTTGGACTTATGGCACTACGTACGTACAGCGTCTATCACGTAAAACGGTGGCTGGGTGACATGGTGACACTGGGGTCACGTGGACGGTGGTTCTGAGGGTACCGTCTCCTCAGAACCATCTCCTCCACTGTCACCCAGCCACAGTACAGTATGAACCACTACCAATTTGGTCCTAGTACCTAAATTCACTCACGGCTTATACACAGGTTCCCACGTCACAAATGTCACATTGCGACGGAAAAAATCCTGTGACAAACCTTACTGAAAACATTATCTGCAGTTTAAAAATAGGCTAAGAAACATCCCCTAACTGACCCCACGCACGGGGTGGCACGCAGTGCGTGTCGCTGAGCGCTTTGTGCACGGAACTGTGCCACCATTCCAAGACGAGGATATACTTAGAAGGTATACATAGACGTATAGGTACATGAGGGGCAGACTGCAGAAAAGGTCAACGGTATATAAGTTTATGAGAAGCTCATGTGGATATTGACGCGAAACGAGGTGAATGTTGACGCAGTTATTCATTTAGTTAAATAGGACAAGAAAAACACTAATACATATACGTATTACTGGGTTTTAGTGGTATGAAAAATAAATAATTATCTTTTAACTTGGATTGATTGAACTTGGTCCAAATATCAGACGGGTCTTAAACCCGCGACTATCCGAAAACCGGACTCCTTCAACGAATCTACCAGAATCTACGAAGCGAGACCTTTGAAAATATTGTAAAATGCTAAATAACACAATTGGTTAAATATCTTGAATCATCGTTCACCAATATCTAAAGACTAAATAAGCATTAAGTCCTAATCAACCTGTTATTTATCAGTTCGAAAATAAATAGTCTGAACCTTATTGTATCGACCATTTTGACAAAAAGAATAAACTAACAAAATATTCATATGAGTAACCAAATACTTAAGTAACGTGATATTAATAAACAAAGATAGAAATTAGAAAAATTGCACCTGGTCCTGGGACTTAAGCGATGGGAGTGTGAAAGGTCACGGGTCTGAATCCCGCTTAAGTCCCAGGATCAAGTCCAATTTTTCTAGTTTCTATCTTTCTGTAGATAGTGCATTGCTTAATGCTAAAAATAAGAAAAAATAAAAAATCACTTATGATATTAATAGATGTGACTGTACGTAATGAACAGCCTACAATGTAAAACTAGAAGAGGGTAAATAATATACGAGTTTCCCTGCAGGGAGGCAGCGAGGTTACGACGTCGTAACCGAGGGTGGCCGTAACCCGCCACTTTACGGCGGCCTAATCTTTACCTGCACTTATCGCGATGATCGCCAGAACTAGGCGCGCGACTCGGGCGCACATAAACTGTTTATCTGTGCGCCTTGGGCAGCAAAAACCGGTGCTCTAAGTGAAGAGAAAAAGCGTATAATTGTTTTATATATCTGCGTGTCTTTAGTCATTTTGGGGGTTCTGGAAAATAAACACGCAGTATTGTATCTTTCTTGTTTGACGGTTTTTTTTTTCATACAAAACAAATGTCCTCCAATGAAAGCTAAGGCCCGTCGCTCACACGATCAACAGTCGAGGCGAAGCTTAGGCACGGGCGTAGAAGCTGCACGTTCGCAGCGAGTTTTCCTTGAGAAATAAATGGTAGTGTGCTCAAATACTAGAGTTGCGGCACGGGCGAGGTGGAGGCGAGCCCGTGCCGCGATGCCGCACAGCCGCCACCGCGACGTCTCCTCGACTTACCAGCGAGCGACGCGCCTAGCGTAACATACCTTATGCCGAGTTACGAGCATTACAACTTCTACGACGTCGTAACCGAGGGTGGCCGTAACCCGGTTATTTTGGGGCAGCCCTTATCTTTACCTGCGACGCGCTTTATGACGCGCGCGCGTTAGACGGGTTCCTCAAAAAGCTATCCCTTGATACTTGCAGTATTTCTTATACCAAAAGGTCACTTCTCCCACAAAAGCACGACGATCGCCAGAACTAGGCACAAGAGAAGATTTTACACAAAATAAATCAAACTAAATTTCCAAGAAAGAAATCGCTGTATCCCATGACTTGTAAGGCTAAGAAGTAATTTGCACGGCGCGACAGTAAAGTATTGTTATTAGGACACATTGTAGCGTCTAATTTGCGTGTGTTTGGCGCTTAGCGCTAACGGACGACGTTTGCAAGCGCTGGTTGGCGTTCACAATTCACGCCGATTTGCTTTGATTTTCCGCATTACGGCTCTTCCGATGGCTATACCTACGATTATGAGTATAATTTCTAACAGCAAACATGACAATGATAGTCAAGAGTCTGTTGCTTGTGATCAAGTGACTGCCTAATAAAAAAAAATGTCACAGTTACCATGAATCGGTAAACATACGAAACGTTCGATAGTTTTCGATAACCGTACATTTAGCAACAATTCTGGTGCAGGAGTTGAAGTAACTTTCGCTTCTGTCTTCCTTCATTGATCATCCATGATTCTTGTGTTTGTAAATAGGTACGTAGCTAACGAAATAACAACATGAAGACATTGTTAACCACCAATCAGAAAAATCAACCCTGCTTGCCGTATTACAAGTCCGTTAGTGCGTTAGCAAAGGGCTTCGAAGGGTTAGGTATATTCGTATTTTAAGTACATTTTCCATTTATCAGATGTGGGTGTATTGTTTCAGCAAACCTAAGTAGGAAGAGGGCATTATATCTCCCACAATATTGCGCTTTTGTTAGATCTTTTGGAATAAAGTATGTGATTTTATACATACTTATGTGACTTATCGACCTTAATCAACGAATTCACATTTTCAAAATACACTAACAGGAAATAAAATAATGATACGTAATTTTGCTGGTCCTTGAAAATACATAAGGGCCTGCCTTCTTGAGGCACAAACATCTGAGCAGCGGAGTCTTCTCAATTATAGCATTGTAGCATGTTAGCTCGGCAGTACGAGTACATCAGGAACTTCAGGAAGCATTGCCATCTGCGAAAGCAAATGACGTTCGCTATCGGCACCTGGAGGGGCAGCAACTTGCCAAACTTTCAGCCGAAACCGAAACCTCTTTTCGGCTGAACTTTTAGGCTTGCCCGAAATTCGTGAAGTCTCGGGTTGCGTTCGGCTGTACTCGTAAATCTGTCTCGAAGACGTTGTGTGGCCACCATTACGTCTACCACGAGTTGCCAATTTAAATTTACGTTATCGTTCGCGTAAAAAAAATGTATTGGGATGACACATGACATGAAATGACAATGTCAAATCACAATACATTTTTTACGCGAACGATAACGTAAATTTAAATTGGCAACTCGACTGAACGTCAGTACGCCAAAGAGCTGCAATCTGATTTGTCACATTTCTATTTTGATATGTTAACGAATCGTTTACCCTTTTCATAGGTATAGTCTATTTTACGAAGACGGTTTCAGTATGCAGTAGTGACATGAACTGACATACCAGTATGACATACGCTAGTGTGCGTTCTCTCAGCGGGAACTGGTGACACTAGTGATAGTGACTCAAATACAGTGTGTATGTACACGTCACTACTACAAGAATAGTTAAAAGGTCTTCGTGAGATAGAACATACTTTTAGACGATAAGTATTTTCATTAAATCATAACATATTTTGCCTGAGTATCGAATTAAAAACTAACATGAAGGAGTATCTTCCCCTAGTATGTCGTATGTGCTAGACACAATGGAACAACTACTAAAAACCCGTCGGCCGTTGTATCGACAGATGACGGGCGCTGGCGCTCAATGAATCAATCCGTAAGGATTAACATGCAACCTATCTATTCGATCGTATTGATTGAATTAGACATTTAAATGAAAAAACTGCGATATACATTTACGAGGTATAGGTGATGTAATCATTTATTAAGAACAATTAAGTAATATATATAGATATACGAGTACAGTACAATAAAAATAAAAGAGAAAAACTTGAAATTAAATAATAAAACTAAAAACTACTTAGATATTTTTGCGCCTATGGTAAGGTGCCCAATAGGTATAGGTTGGTATATGGGTTTACTATATACTCTGGTTATCGGGGGAGAGGTCAGGTATTGCCAGTGCGGAAACACTAAGAGAAAAAACGATAACTCTAAGGTTTGGTAATAATCACAGGTAAAATCTTTATTCCTTCATAGCAAGTTTACAAGTTGGTTTTTATTTAATTCAACACCTAAGATCACATTTTTGGTCAAATCATTACATAGCATTTGTTTGTTTCGTATTGTTCTACACTAAACTACATTTTACAATAAATATATATAAATATATTAATAAGTAAATTGGTTACACCCACAAGCCCAAACCCACACACACACGCACACAAACACGCGCGCGCGCGCGCGCGCAGGCCACACACTAGCACTCACGAACTATTAGCATTATTGTTCCTTTTATACTTATTACTTTTACATAAGTGGGTTAAATGGGTAATGGGTTTTACGGGTATTCAATTTGAACTCTAGACGCAATACAAGATTCCCTAATAAACTCGTCTTACCCTGTGTCTCGACAGACCTGTACAGTAGAAATGCATATTGTATGGCGATCAAAGTATATAATAGATTAGATGATGACATGAAATCATTGCCAGTTGACATGTTCAAGAGAAAGCTGAGAATGTATCTGATCGAAAAGTGTTTTTATTCAGTCAAAGAATATTTTGATTCATTTAGACGTATGCTATAGTGACCCAATTGTTTTTTGTTTCGTAAATACTTATTGATTTTTTTTTCTTTTTCATAGTTAACTTGTATCTGTTTGCATGCCAGGTTCTGGTGAAATGTGAGCTCATTTTTATTTGTACCATCTGTTATACCACTTTTCACGCAAATAAACAATATTCTATTCTATTCTATTCTATTCTAAGCGATAATTTATAGACTGGAAATATACTATAATAATAGGTATCACTAAAGTAAAGTAAAGTAAAGTAAAGTAAAAAATCATTTATTCATTTAAGCTTGTATAAAGCACTTATGACATGTCAAAAAAAGTATACAGAAATAATAATAATAAACGTAAATAAAATAGTACAATATTATTACACATCGTGAATATACATAATGTGAATCTACCACCGGTTCGGACGTTGCTTCTTATCGAGAAGACTCCGGCAAGAAACTCGATAGTTACTCTTTTCAACTTTGTTTGTTTTACAAAAAATAAATTCAGAGTACAGTCAATGCGAGTAAAAAAAGAACACAATATTGAGCAGAGGAGCAGATTATTCCTACTATGACCACAAACTTTTGTCGTTCAAGTAATCCTCTACATTATAATAACCTTGTTTCATTAACTTTGCTTTAATTGCAGACTTAAACTTGTGAAGAGGTAGATCAACAAGACTTTGAGGTATTTTGTTAAAGTATTTTACAGATTGACCCACAAATGAGTTTCCCACCTTGTGTAGCCTAAGACTGGAAGTTTTCAATTTGTTTTTATTTCTGGTATTATGTTTATGAGTGTCACTGTTTTTTTTGAACAGATGCAAGTTTTTGCGCACATACATTATGTTATCTAAAATATACTGAGCATGCACAGTTAAAATATCGATCTTCTTAAATACTTCCCTAAGCGAGTCGCGTGGTCTAAGTTTGTAAATGGAGCGGATGGCTCTTTTTTGAAGTACAAAAATGGTGTTCAAGTCTGCAGCTGAACCCCACAACAGTAGACCATACGACATAACACTATGAAAGTAGCTAAAATATACTAGTCTTGCTGTTTCAATATCAGTCAAGAGTCGTATTTTTCTAACAGCACAAGCAGCGGAACTGAGCTCATGTATTAAATCTGTATGTAGAGCGGGGTTTTTCTAACACAAGTATTTTATTACTAAAAAGAAAGCCTCAATCGAAATTGAGATATGTAAAAACTTGATACTGAATAAAGAATTTGTATTTGTAGTAACGATTTCGGTTTCGGCCGAAGCAAGAACACGACCAAATGTTCGGTATCGGTTTCGGCTTTAAATCTATTTTTGGTCTGTCACTAGCGGCAAGACGATTTGCGACAGGAAATGAACGTGAACAGACGTGGGAGTGGCGACCCCCTACTATGATACTTACTATTTGTAGTTGGTTGGTGTAGGGTTTGTCTCAAAAAGCTGTAACTTGCGTATTTAGGCCCCGAACCGAAAAATAACGGTGAGATAAGTTTATATATCTTGTGGCTCAAAATTTTCTCATTGCACTGGTGCAAGGTGTAAATAGACGGAACGGACGGAAGCCCTAAATTATTCTGTAGTCATATTTATAGCAGTTTCATGGTTCTTTTCTATAAATTTATAATTTTGGAGGTCTGTTAATATGAAAAAGTCTTTCCACATACAAGCGAATTTGGAAAAATTTGGAAATCAGCCGTAATCACAAAACTTCCTTGAGACCATTAACCTAATTTTTAAGAACTATGCAAAAACTGAGCCAACATTTTTCAAAAATATATGAAGGAGACAGTTAAGAAGATTAAATTCAATCCAGTTTAACTTACTTAAAGTTAACTTGAATTGAATTCAAAATCATTAAATTTTTGTGTTATTATTATCAACGACATCACTTTCTAAAAACAGTATAACGCGTTTCAGAAGAAGACGACAGCGCCGAAGTAGTTAAACCAGGATTAAGTATGCACAATTAACGTGGTCTAAGAAATCCGTTCCCACAGAATCCCATCCAATACCAGATCCCACGACACAGCATCTCCACAAAAAGCCGAGGTCAGAGTCTAAAGTTCAGAAGGGATGCTGCAATGTCCAGCTTATTTGTATGCACACACCTTTCAATCACACCAACTTATACTGCTACCAAAAAAAAACAATTCCAAACGAGTATCGACCTTAAATCTTACCCAGCAAGGGTGTATAGTTTTAGTAGACAGAATTCAAAAACGTGGCTACTTACGCAGCGCCCTTAATTTTACCGGTAAGAACCGGTTTGCGACAATACAGGGTTATTAACATAACTCCTTAGCTGGACGACCGGACACTCATTATTATGGAAGTTATAAAATTGATGGCACAGATGTACTTTTCAGTTTGGTTCAGTACTGACTAAGATGCTGTGGTGGTGACACAGTGAGTGATCTAACATGAGTTAGTGTTGGTTAAAAGATAACAAGATGTAGCTACGGGTAAGTAATTTTTGTAAAACCATTTAACATTCTTCTGAAACTAAGGGATTTTCCTTAGTTCCTTCGTCAATATTTAGAAATATTCCCCTTCGAAAATTAGGGTGAACCAGCTTACAGCTTTATATTCGCAAGCGAGCGGTGAAATTCCCTGAGCCCTAAAAAACTAACTTTGACGGTAACTAACAAATATTTTAATTTTTCTTCTTATTTGATAAGTCATCAATTCAAACCCTTACTTGACTTTTATTTTATTATGCGTTAGGCACATTTTTGATTAGTTAAACAAACAAATTACTGTACTTTTCTATAGCTGAAAACTTGAGTACGGTAATATTATACGATCCATATTTTTTTAGGTGTGTATTAATATGTCCAAGAAATAGTGCAATCTATACTAATACTTTAAAGAGGAAAGATTTTTGTTTGTTTGTATATAATAGGCTCCGAAAGTACTGGACCGATTTTGAAAATGATTTCACCAATAGCCTACGCGGGCGAAGCCGCTGACGAACAGCTAGTGTACAATAAAATTCAAAAACGCACACGCTACTGCAATATCGGTCTGCATTCGTACAAGTAGATATTAAATCATTTCTGTGGATGGATGTTAGCTAAGAAGCTTAAAAGGATCACTCTACGTATTGCGTCATTGAACGATTAAGAGCGTCTGCCTTTACTAAGATTATTCACTGGACTTACAATCAGAAACAGTATCTCTACCATGGTAGATATATTGTGAGGAGTATACGTGACGGAATCTCACGAGTTTCCCGTTTTTCTCGGCAGCTTGAAATGTCTGTCTTTTAATGTCTGCTGCTGCTATATATTTATTTATGTTAGGTCTGAGTTTCCATAACACAAGGAAAAGATTACTTTGGGACCAGGGAATGTATGTGATATTTTCTCAATTCATTTATTTATCTACCATAGGGCACCATGTCGCAAGACAATGTAAACTTAACATTTCTATCATATTAAGAAAGAGATGCAAATCAACCAGGAGCTACTGTGCCCCTATTCGAGGTCAGCATGTCCGACGCCATAACTTGTGGAAACTTTCCTGTTTATTACAGTTCTAACCTTAAAATTCTTTAATCTTTGTGACGTCGCCCGTCATATTCTTAGTCTGGCCAAAACTATCAATAAATCGATAGGCGTCGCCCGTGGCGCGCTCATCACTAATTCACAATTTTATGGCTTGGGAGCGGGGTGGGGCACTCCATTACTGGGGCTTCAACCCCCCGCTACGGTTAACCCTTTAGTATGGTCTGCAAAATAGTTGCTGAAAGAATATCAGGTTTTTCAGTTTATTTTGCGGAACATATTTTTGATCAGCAACTGTTGCTGGAGTTAGAGCTAGCAAAAATCATGGGTAGTGGACAAGACCATTCATGATTAGGTAGAATAATCATGGAGAGCGTTTTGCTACACAAAGAGAAAGAAAATGTCCCAAATCTTTGGATTAAAGGGTAAGCAGAAACCGCTCATATGAACTGAGATTTATCTACTATCGACTATCGTCGTCGTTTAGTCTTTCAGACCACTTCAATAAAACATCTACGTGGCAAATTTACATGTGGTCATACTTGAATGATGTTGAAATATGGGTCAGTTTTATTTTCATAATTTAATCTTCATTACATACATACATACATACCATCACGACTTTATCCCAAGCGGGGTAGTCAGAGGCAAGTGATTGTGTCGTCATGGTGAACGAAACACTCAGAAGCCCACTTTTTACCAATGGTATTAGAACACAACGTGGTAGGTGGTGAGCCTTCCCGCCGATACTCGGTTTGAATTGTTTTTTTATCAATGTTTTCCATCCCCGGAGAGGAAGTCCGATATTCAACGATGAACACAAAGATATTATAATTTAGAGTTTATTTAAATAAATAAATATCTGGGACTAATCACACAACAATGATCTAGTCATCTGACCCCAAACTAAGCAGAGCTGGTACTATGAGTGCCAGAGACAGATAAACGAATACTGATACTGATAAAGAAACATAAAAATTTCAAGAATAGGGACAGTGGGCTTCCGAGTTCGTTAACTATGATAGAAACAGGCAAAATCCCTTTGAATTGTTAGTTTGGAAATAGTAGCATTGATCTACTAGCATGTCATAAGACGGCCAAGTGGGGAAAATGCTACGGGTTGCAAAGAATACTATTGTTTTGTGCCAGTAGATCAACGGACACAACAATTTTCGTTACGGGCGGGGTCGAAGTCAAGACCTCCGGCTGAAGGCAAGATGGCTGGTATTATAATTTCTACATAATCATAACTTTTATCAAAAAGTATGCCTGTTTCTGCCAACGGTACAGTTCACGCCTCCCGACAAGAAACGCGTGTAAACGAGAAAGGAGAAAACTGAGACGGGCCAGAGAGGGAGATCTTTAAGATACGTTACCATGGCAACCCTTACGACCCACGCGCACATCGACACCGTAATGATAGTTGCACACACGGATACCGCGTACCGACAGTAGGTATTAGGAGAATTCGGGCCCGACCGCCCGAAGTTTCTGTTATTAAGCAAATGCTTAGCAAACATTTTGGGTGGGCACCTTTAGTTCGTGCTTATAAATAGGTAGGGTGTTAAGCTAAGCCTCAATTAAGTTAATGTAGGCGGGCTGTATCGAAACCTAGACTTGTTAATGCCTATGTGGAAGAGCCTGATGGACTTCGTTAAGTAGGATTAGGTTTGGTAGTAAGAATTAGATTAATTCGCAATTTTGAATAAATAGAACCTTTTTTGCATTTTAGATAGACTTAATTTCAAGTACATAATAATGAATTTAGTACTGATAGATGTATAATAACTATGAAATTGACTAAAGGTAAAAGTGAGTAACTTGGGAATAATTTAAAAACGAAAGGAAAGAGAGAAAGACCAAAAAGGCACATTATTATGTCACACTTAATATTTTTTCATGTAATTAACTTTTTTTTAAGCAAGTAATTACAATCCATAGACTTCTGACAATCCATAGCGAGAAGGAAATGGGAGGTGCATTATTTACATTTTTTATCTGAGCATTGATGGGTCTTTATTTGAGATTAAAAACATCAGTTCGTTCACAAAAACGTCATTGAAATTTTACCTATAGTTGATTTAAAAAGTGACATTGACCTCATGTTTTTTTTGATAGTGTGCGATTTTACTTGTTTTCTCAAAGATTGTGATTTCGTATATAGTTATCGTCCGTGTGTAGCACTAAAGGGCTTGTTGCAGCCCAAATCGGTAGTTGCGAGAGAGCGGCGAACTAAAGTCGTTAGCGGCCGGAGCAATTTGTCGCGAACTTCCAGCGCGCACGCTATAGGCTATAGCCGCTTATATCTGACTGCCTAGGAGGAGATAGGTACGTTGACTGGCTTGGTACCTATCTTATCGTAATGAGACTTGAGACTCATATTCCACCACCGGTACTTAGCATTTACCAGGACTCTCTTAGAAGGTGAGTCATGGTTTGGAAGGGAACAACACATTTCAGATTATACACAATCAGTGTACTCACATTTACACAGACTGTCTCTGCAGCCGAGTGGCCAACCTGTGTCCACAGTCTGTTCAAGATTTCGAGGTCATCGATGGCAAATACCAAAATCACCGTAAATTTACGTTATACGCCGGAAAAACAGATCCATTGCAGCACAGCAACAGTTTTGCACAAGATTATTAAAATAGATACAAAACGAATTCCAGGCATATACTTTGAGATTGTTTGCCTTTTTTTTGGTATTAAAAAAGTATCATGGGCTTTATTTGTATCTGTGTGTCTGTGCTGAACTTTGGCAGAAGCCAATACCAAAAGCTGCTAAAGCAAGCTGAAGAAACGAACCATTGCCGCGCAATTGCGTCTTGCTTCAGCTTGACCCTCTGACTCCCCTGGACCTCCAATAAATCCAGCAATCTTTGGCAAGTAGTCCAAAACTGAAAATCATTATTTTCATATCATGGGTTTGGTCTTTCGAAACCAATATGTCGCAAGTCCACAATATTACTGACGCAAACAAAGAGGGCACCGACGATCTGCTCCCCGCTTTTCACACATCTCATTATTGCCCCTGTCATGTGGTAAATTGTGACCACCACGTATTCTTAACACTATGACACAACCTAAACGTCCCAAGTTATTCTTTGGAAACCCTAAAAAGGGTAACAGATACTTCACAACTTCACGAACGCCAAGTAATAAATGTTTTACGTGACACCGGAGCGGCCGCCCTCACGTATCCTGTATATATTTACACGAGATATATTAGCAAAGTTGCCGGTAGTTAAGGAGGAGTCGATGAAATATGTCTTGGGGTGGGAGTGGGGGGGTTAAGGACGGAGCCTTAAGCCCCGCATTACGGAGATGAGAACTTATTAAAGTGCCGGCGTAAATAAAGGGTTGACGCGTTAGTTGAAGCCATAAATGTTGTACTGATGACAATCCCGTGGGAGGTTCGAGCGTTTATACTGGATAGAAAACCTTACTAGAAATTTGAAAACGGGAAGTAGTCTTCTAGAAACAACTCCGACGCGGTGGTAGAGTCTCATTATATCTGTATACTGTGTATTTATATATCCATATTATTATGGTATTTATGTCTATTATTCAGTATATTTTGCTGTAAATTTGACGATTAGAAAGTATTGATACAGTCTATTTGAATAAAGTTATTTGAGTTTGTAAATACTGCCAAAAATTAATAGTAGTTAAATAAGTAACTATATAGTTAATTATGTAACTATTATTCGTTTTTGACAGGTACTGCGAAAAACGATACAACAGACACACATTTATTGGAAAACCAAAAAAGCTGCATAGGCTGGTTAAGTTTCAATTTGTGAAAAAAATAAAGAATTTGTTAAAATACCTACAAACCTGTAGGTATATTTATTTAAAATATTTTTATTATATGATGTTACTAAAAAATTATGGTTTTCGCTATTTCTCCTTTATCTTTGCCATAAGACGTTGCTTTGTCCCAAATTTCAAGATTCTGAGTTCACGGGAAGTACCCTGTAGGATTTGATTCCCTAGCGAGTGTCGAAAATTTGGGGCATAAACAGCTGTATCTTTTGATTGCGTTGGCCTAGAAGTTTGATTTTTTCACAGCTTTGAGGGACAGTAGACCTGAGTATTCGATACAAATTTCAATTTGCTACCTCTACGCGTTCCTGAAAAAGAGGGGCTTGACAGACAGACAGACGGAACGGACGGACGGACGGACAACAAAGTGATCCTTTAGGGGTTCCGTTTTTCCTTTCGAGGTACGGAACCCTAAAAAGTGATACAACTTGTACGGCTTTTCTATGTGCGGCAAAACATAATTCAGCGATTTACTCGTATTCGTAAGTACTTTTCAATTAGAATAGTAATTAAATCAGTGGTAACAGAGACACAACCCTAGTGTAGATGGGACGAACGTATCTGCTTAGGATATAACTTTCTATGTTGCTTATTAATATAGTGAGTGCTAGCGGTGCTAGACTTAGATACAACATGTATAGTACTGCCAAGTGCTGAACATATTGAAATGACTTTGAGAAATTCAAAGTGGATTGAACCCGGGACCTCCGGGTTTCGGGCCGAGCTCTGAAACCACTCGGCCACGGAGGCGTTTGAGGAAGCATAAAATTTTCAGAGGACCTTCATTCCAATTCCAAGTCAGACGTATACCATAGGCCAGAAATCGCATTTCACACGCATGGTGACTAAGCAAAGCATACCCATCGATGAATAGGAACCCATGTAACGATGGCTTGCTTTCAATAATAGAGACCTTTGCCCAGTTGTGGGCAGTTCATAGGCACCTACTTTAAGAAACGCCTTAACTGGCAGTGGATGTGACATTCAGTGTAAATTCTACAGATGTAAAGCATAAATATCAATACGTTTCTCTTCCAGAGTTCCTTCAGACACTTGTATAGATATTTGTGGCTAGTGTTTTGCTCCGATATTTCTGAAGACTTTGAAACGTACAGATGTTTATGCTTTAGAATGTACATTCTTATCACGTTATTGATTCGAAACGTTTGATTGCTACAGAGTAGCGCCTGTCTTAACTCAGTTAAGCTAAGGTCGAGTCTGTCAAACTTTCGGCCAAATGTCGAACGTACAAAGCAATTGTAAGCAGTTGTGCAGCAGTATCTAGCCATTAATCTTGTCTAAGTGATTGCTCAACTCACTAATAGACCAGGTTTACTTGCAAAACAGCTAGACCTAGTTGCAAAACATGCTTAAGGCTGGGATTTTTTTTTTGACGGCACGGTTGGCGTAGTGTGCTGTAGCATGGTTTCTCGCCTCAATTTCCGTAGTGTCCCGGGTTCGATTCCCGGTCGGGTCAATTCAGGAAACGATCTTTTCTGAATTGACTCGGGTCTGGGTGTGCTGGGAGACGCCCCTAGCTTATTTCCTTGTGTGGTACCTCGTAACACAGGGATTTAATAATCCCTACTTCGAGACCATTACAAGAGGTGTGTTGTCTGGCGCATATTTATATATATTTATTTATTTTTATTTATATTTAGCGCGCCGTCCGATAGACGATTCGGTCGGCTACTGATTAGTTCTGCGCGAACGGAATAACGCCGCGGCTTCCTTCTGTTTTCGTGTAATGAATTTATTATGAAATAATATTAGACAAATTAAAAAGTTTGATACGAGTAAGTGGTCGACCAAGAATTTATAAAGAACTATGTATAATAATATTTGACAGTAAAACAAAAAATCGTCGACGTACTTCTTTGTGTTTTTTAAATCGGTGAAATTATGCTATATCGAGTTTTGGAAAAGTTTTCGCCTTAGTTAAAGTCACTGACCTACTCGTACAATTTTTTATTTGCTAAAATATCTGTTAATTTAATAGTTATCTTCAAACAAAGTCGATCGAATATTGACTGACAATCTTGGGAAAGCATATATAGCCTTAATCTATATTTTGCATCTCCATATTGTCTCTTTCTTGCAAAGCACTTACATTCTGTAATAAATATTTATTAACTAATTCGATTTTTTAGTTTAGGTTTGAACAGGCTATACAAGTGTGCTTGAATCTAAATTTATTTTGCTATGTAGGCGCGGCGAGCGTTGGGTTCGGACCACAAGTGCACTCAAGGCCGAGATCTATAGAGCATGCTTAGCTCAAACTTAGACTTAGCTCAGACTTTGAACAGCTGTAGGTATCTACCTATATCAGATACTTTTTATAGATTTTACATAATTTTTGTCTTAGTTTTACATCAACTTAGGTATTCGTTAGTAATAATTATAACAATACTCAATAAGTAAGACAATAATGAATGTGAGAAGTCTTAGCTGAGTATCGACTGTAGATCTCGGCCTAAGCGGTGATGTAGTTAGCACAAACCTAACATGTTGTAACTAAAAGAAGTATTACTTACTAGTTCAAGAAGAAACTGTATCTACTATAACAAAACTTTTATCTGTACTTAAAAGTATTTTATTCTGGATAAAAGACTTTGATAATCAAATGTACTTACGCGCTTCTCCACCACAATCACGAATACATAAAGTAAAGTAATTATCCTATATACTGTCCCACTGCTGGGCAAAGGCCTGCACCATTAAAATCAAGTCTTAACCACAATGGATGAGTTTTAGCTTCATATTTATTTTAAATATGGACGCAATAAAGAAGTAGTTGGGCGCGTCATTTTCTCCGGACGTAGGTACAGTCAGCCATCGCTGCTCCAGTATACCACTAATGACTTTATACTGTCCACGCGTCTGTATAAGTTCATAGCTATGAGAGCTGAGCTTATACCGGCCGCGTTATGCGATAGTTGGCTGTAAGAAGGTACGAAACGAATTACTTTGTAGAGAAACATTCTTATGAAAGATCTATAGGTACGGTAGACTGGCACGTATGTATAAACCTATAAAATAAATTGATATTACTGAATATTAAGTAGGGATCCCAAGTCGATAGCGATAGCGAAAGAGGGTGGGCCTCCACCGCGGGCCCCAATTTTAAGGCGGTTGGATCGAGGGGTGCAAGACCCCATGTGGGGTGGCTAAGACCCGATAGGTCGAGAAACTCAGGGTGTCGGAAGACCCGTCCCCCTCGTGTCACTTTTTGACTGGAACTTAAATTGTTTAAAGACGTTAAAAAACGCAGTTGTGCAATCCCGTTTCCAGTTCTATGCTATGTGGACCAATGAATGTGATTGGTGGATATCAACATACTCAATACTCAGTTGGTACAATATTAAGAGTGATCAAATTATGGACCCGGTCGGGAACGGCACAGTTTAGTTTGTTTTTAGGAGAGAGGAAGAGTTGATGAAACAGTCTTACGACGAGTATATTAATTAACTACGTTATTAAGAAATACGTTTGATATAATGTTGTTGACTGGCCTGTTGGCGCAATGGCAGCGATCCTGCCTTTAGCGCCGGAGGTCGTGGGTTCGATCCCCACCCATGACAAATATTTGTGTGACGAACATTTGTATTTGTTGTGTGTCTGAGTATTATTATCTATTTAAGTATGTATTTAGAAATATTTAAGTATGTTTATCAGTCTCTGACGCCCATATTACAAGCTCTGCTTAGTTTGGGGTCAGATGATCTTGGTGTGAATTGTCCCAGATATTTATTTATTTATTTCCGTCCATGAATTCTTTGAGGCTGTAGTAACTTTTTTGTATGAGGAATAACTTTAGTTTTTTTGTGGATATTTAGTTTCGTTTCGTTTCTAATGGAAGTTGGTAATTTATTGTATTTTTTAATTGACATGACCAAGGGGCTGGAGGCATGCATTTCTAGTCGAGAGGTTAGGTTTAATCTATTTCCGTGTCTTAAAGTGAATTTAGTCTGTATGTTTTCTCGTTTAGTGTAGTATTCAGGGTATTTACGAACAAATTTATATATTTAACCAGGGTAAAGTTAAAATTTCGAGTTCTAGGAAGTTGTGTAGTCGACACATCTCTAGTGGAACATCAGCCTTTACCAGGTTCAGGCTTTGTTCCCGTCGTGATTGGTGCCCTTTTGACAAACAAGTACTACATGACTTTGAAAAATGTTCTATCTAATAATGAAGTATCATGTTAGGTTTATTATAGAAAGTCTCAATATGAGCCTTTTACTCTTAGGATTTGTCGATTCAAACTTCTGAAATCCTGTCTTTTCTACACGAAACCCCTCTGAGCAAAGTATCGATAACCCTAGCACAACCAACCCTTTAAACAAAAGTAGCTAAGAACATTGGAACTAACCTACTTTCCCTCTGAAAGGATTTGTCCGAATCGAATAATCAGCGCTTGCGATTCTAACCCTTATCTCGGCGGCGTAAGCTCCAACACTTAACCCGTGCGTGCCCAAACCAAAAACACTCTAAACGCACAAAAGTGAGAGCTAGTATGGGACAAACGACCCAATTTCCTTGAGTGTGGCGCAACCTTCACTCGCCCGTGAAGGGACGAAACGACCCTAGTGTGTAAATTCGGACACTTTCGTTTATGAGACTAAGTCCAGTTGGCCTGGTTGTGAAAAAAGTGGAAAATTAGTGCTTTTAGAACGCTTTCGTGCTTCGGTGGGTACGCGTCTCCGATTTTGAGTGAAACTTGAGGGTTAAATCTATTTTTAACAGTACAGAGGCTTTCACATCAACTTCTACATAGGGGCACCTCATGCTGCTGACATAAGACCCAATTTGCAATGGTTTCGTAAAGGTTGATCTGGACGCCTCTGTACCTACCTACCCATCGATTTATATAACAAGCTTTATTAAAATATTTGCAGAAGCATCTCAAAATAAATCCCGTTCATAAAATTAGCCCATCGGTTCGTAAGTTCGATTCCCACCCAGGTAAAACGATTGTTTTCTCATTATATGCCTAACAGTAAGAAGTTTACAGCTAAGTTTTAGCTGGGATAGGCTCTAGATCTGATAGTCTTTAAACTAATTGAATAAAACGTAAACTCCGTAAAATCGATCAACAAAAGAAAATAACTTGTTACAAAACTGGGTCTTTTCAACATCCCCACAAAGGGTAAACCCTTCAAATCACTTTAGATTTCCATTAATCAATCCGAGCCAGATCTATTGAAGACTGAGAGCTGCTTAAGCGAAGGGCTTAATTTAATTCAGAGCGACCCAAACCACAGAACCTTCTAGGGCGGGCCTAAAGAATGGTTGCAATCTTGCGGTAATGCCCCCGCCCGCCCAAACTATCACCTACATAGATAATACACGCGGTGTTGGGTATATGTCCCAAGAGGATTGTATAATCAGGAAGTTTGTCATACAAGCCTTTTCCACAATGGTCGTTTGTTTGAAAATATTTATTTTTAATATAAAATAAACATAGATATTGATCTTTAATGAAATAGTAATTCATATGAAAAGATATTACTAAATGTATATATATTTATTCACAGTAGTATTACATACTTTCTCATTTACTAATGAACCCTACTATTAAAAACCCCTAAAGGGTTTAACTGGTAGTAGGGTGAGATAGCACTGTACTATAGGTACCTAAACAAGTCAAACATACACTAATTAATTACATCTTAACTGATAAGTAGTATCTTTTTAATATAGTTTTACATTTCTTTGGCTGGTTATTACATAATAATATATCGTCTACTAATTGGGGTAGAAAACTTTTTAAAATTGAACAATGGCTTAACGGTTAGGCGCAGTTAAAAAAATTACCTACTTTGCGCTCATTATCTAAGTAATGGTAGATAGTGGAAAATACAGGCACCGTTCAAGAAATAGAGCAAACTGCATTTCATCAAGGGTTATCCCGCTATTGATCAACGGGCTAGAAAATATTGTATACACAACAAGATGTAACTGAAGGTGTGGTTTGGGATTCTGAGCTGTCAGCTAAAATCTTAAAACCCCTTACATCCGCATCTAGAGAGAAATCGAAAACAGGGTAGCTTTAGCAGATATATCTCAATATTACGGAATTCCAAAATGATAGACACAGGGTGTGATATCATTATGATCTGATAACTAGCCTTCCACCCGCGGCCTCCTCCGTATGTACTTCCCGGTTACTTATTATCCAAATTACATAAAATCTTTATAAATTGTAGCCTATGTGTTATTCCGGAGGTGCCCGTGGCTAAGTGACGGCAGCGGATCGGCAACGATCCGATGTTAAGCAATGCCACTCAGGTCGGGTTATGGATGGGTGACCATCCTGACCGACATTAAGTGATGTGTTTTTCGGGCATCTCCGTGCTTCGGAAGGTACGTTAAACAGTTGGTCCCGGCTGACGTCGCAAGATATCAGTCGTAAAGCCTAGTCAGAGGCCTAAAAAGGCGGCTTGATAACATCCGACGGTAAGGTTCATCACTGGCCTTACATTCACCTCTCCAACAATCCGCACTGAGCCCGCGTGTTGGAGTATGGCTGGTACCAACTCATGCTTAGTTAAGGTGAGGCCTGTGCCCAGCAGTGGGGCGTATAAGGCTGTATTTGTTGTGTTATTCCGATTTATAAGCTGTATTACTGTAAAGTTTTTGCGTGAACAAATAGCAAACATACACCGCATACGGGTACATGCATCCTTACAGACTTTCGCATTTGTCATTTAAGTAAGATTTTACATTATAATATTATAACCAGAGTGCCGATAAATAATTCATTCACTAGGCATTCCGTCTCCAATAACACGGTACATATAGCCTATAGACTAAAGTGGTATATACTGTATCCGAACACCTACAACTCGTGTTAAGTATACATGTATGTGTGCGCCGGGTAGTTGCTGAGGAGCGCTTTCATTAAAACTTGCTTGGCTTCGTTCGATACATCATCTGCGAGATAGCAGGGCTGCCACCGAACGTACTGAAGAAATGCCAGGGATGTGCGTAGAATATATAACTTGTAAAGACGGGAAATTAGCAATATATTCGAAGGCATGTGGCATATAGATAATTAATAGCAGAATTAATTAGACCAGTTATTAATTACACATCAACGTTCAGTTTCAAAACTATGGTGATATCAAATATCTTAAATACTGTTTCACTAACACAATCGAAATAGAGTGCAATTTAGTTAGAATGTAGTTCTATATGTTATATTATGTAATCTATATAGTAAAACGTGACGCATTAGATGCCAAATTATTAACATGAAATACGAAAAATTGATGCCACGAGAAATATGTGCATGTACTCACTATACGGATTCGAACAAATCGGTCCCGGATATTCATTTCCATTATCTGGAGTATTCAATGTATTCTAAATTCGTTAGTAATTATTCATGTTAGCCTAAACCAAAACCTAGCTATTTACTTGTTTAAGAAACTCTTATCACACGAGCTATTGTATTAGCCTCGTTGCGGCACCGCACTACCAACTATTACTTCGCAACTTTGTCCAAGGCTTCGTACACGCAGAACCAGTACAGTCAACCACAGCTGGAACGTAACACGACCAGCATTGGTTGAGCTCTTATTCCTATGAACTTGCATAATGAGCGCGGATGCTGCTAAATCCACTGAGTGACAATTGTAATGGGTGACTGTACCGTTAGTGAAACTAACTGTGCCACGCTGTTTTTCTTTAGTATTCAGAACTTACCGCTTATTCTTATGATTAATGTACGAAAGCGACAGACAAAATGACTTTAGCATAACTCACATTTTACAGTTTAGCACGGTAAAAGGGGTCGAGGTAGACTTATAGGGTTTTTTTTTATACCACGTCGGTGACAATCAAGCATGGTACCACCTGATGGTAAGCGGTTACCGCAGCCTATGGACACGTGCAACACCAGGGGTATCACACGCGCGTTGTCGACCCTGCCAAAAACCTTTTCAAACCCCTCTTGAGAACTCCATACTATAACTCATCGGGAAAACCTCCGCAGGGAGTTCATTCCACAATCTCCAAATTTCCAAATTCCTCGGCGTATTTAGTTCCTGGACCAGTTTTTTTTAAAGTCAAATGATGGTATGGCATCTCGGCAAGTGATTGTTGCGAACGGAACACTCAGAAGGCCACTTTTGACCGATGGTATTAGGACCCATCGTGGTAGGTGGTGATCCTTTCGCCGTTATCCGGGTTGATCTGGTTATTCATCGATGTTTTCCATCACCATAGTTAGTAGGAAATTTAAATATGAACACAAAGATGGTTCTGCTCAGATTTGAACTCAGGACCACACGCACAATCTGATTCGGGTGCTCAACCCCTAACCTACCATCTCTCTTTTTTTAAAGATGGTTTGAAAACAATCATATTTAATGTTAGGTTCAGATATTAGTGGAGCCTTCGTTGTTTCTGTCCCTATCATGGCACGGAGCTAGCCTTATCCTGACACCGGGGCAATGTAAAGTGGTATCAATTTGATAACTGCCTGAGTGTCGTAAGTGAATTTCATATTTAGGTGTGTCATATTTGCTTATCTGAATCAACATTCATATAGGGGAATATGCCCCTCATAGGAATAAGCAACATTTCTAAAAACATTGGTCTTTTCCAATTAAGTGTATTAAGACGTTTTGAACAAATGGATTTACAGAAACTCCTGCAAACGAAACCCAGAAAAATAAAAGACATAGCTCGCAGCACAACTCAAATTGTACCTCAATTAAAGCACAGTTAGACGCAACAAAACCGACTGTTACGTAAACGGTCCGAATACTAAACAATTTGCCCGGCTCACTTCAATTTAAAGTTGTAAAGAGGCACCTCATCAAGCCACCGAGGAGGACATTACCGACAAAGACCGGCCAGAGACCGAAACGCCCGAATTTAAATCCTACCCGCAGATGTGGACTAGCGAACCTTAGAAACAAACAAATCGCCCACCCCCCTCCCTCCTACCCGGGCGAAACATGGCCGCCTTATACGACCGCATCTTACAGGCCCCAATTCCTACTTCCTTTCCATTACACAGCCAGCGCTGACTAAACATAATCGTCCAACTTCCTTACGACTGTACCCTTCCGGCGAACTGCTCACGCCAAAACCGAGCGAAAACCAACTTTACAGAACAAACCTAAAGTCCATTTCATTCTCAGAACTCAGAATCGAAGTATCTTAACCCACCATTCAAATTCAACACGAAACTCTTAGCATTTTAAGTCGAAATTATGCCAGCAGTTAGCGTATCCAATTTTCCTCTTACGACCGCTGAAGCAGCAGAATAAGAACGCAAGTTGCGCTGTTTACGACGTACATTTGTATAGACGGTGGTGCCGAAACTTGCTCGTTAGGGTGTACGGGTGTTTCTTACACAAAAGATGGGAGGAGGGTCGTTGATAAATGGTGCGATATTAATACCCGGGTCGGTGATGTAGTATAGTTTTATGATCTTAGTTGGGTCGTAATATAAATCTGCTTTTCCGGACGGCCGCTCCTTGGTGTTGTTCCACTTTAATATCCGATGGACACTGCTGTTTACTTGCTTTTGTTGTGAGATATCGACTAATTTTATACGGTTTCAAGTAAGCTATAGATTTAATTATTTTGCTAAATAAAATAAAACAAAATATGCTACGAGTATCCACTCTCATTTATAAAAACCACTAGCTTTCGTTATATATTATCGCCAAATTACATAACATCTTATAAATTGTAGCCCATGTGTTATTCTGATGTATAAGCTGTGTTACTGTAAAGTTTCATCCAAATCCGTTAAGTAGTTTTTGCGTGAAAGAGTAACAAACATACATAGATCTATTAAGTAGGATTTGAAAAGTCTGGCTAACACAAATTCATCAGCAATAACTACTTATATATATACAACCGACTTGTAATTTTATTTAGAAATTCTTACATTGAGATAAATAAATAAATAAATAAATATCCCTGGACATTATTCCACACAGCGCCATCTAGCCCCAAAGTAAGCTAATTAAAGCTTGTGTTATGGGATACTAGACAACGGATAAACATACTTAAATACATTTTCTTTTGTAAATACATACTTATTATACATAGGAGACACCCAGACCTGAAAGAATGAAAAGAAGATGAAGGCTTTAACGGCTACACTAATAAGTTAAACTAAGATTATTTCTAAATAATGTACTACCCAACCCTCCAATCCCGAACAGTAACAATAACTTGATTCTATGAATTCTAGAGAAGAAGTTATAATTGTGCTTTCGGTTGCGATTGCGACTTCTACACCGTTGAATGTATAACTATCTTCAACAGTTAAATATAACAAAATTTAATACCTCCTACCTAAGTGTGCCATAAGTCATAGTAAGGTTTGGCTCGCCTTATCTTTTACAGCAGCAGAACAATATTCATAAAGCGTCCGTCGCCGCTGGATTTTATTACAGCGCCTCGAGCCGGACGAGTATAATGTAGTGCCGCATAAACTACTGGCCAGGGGTTCACAACCATTCATTGTTTGTGAAAGGACGAAAACAGGGGAATATATATATTTATATATATTCCTTCGTCCTCTGGTCGTCTCTGTCAAAATCGAGGTGTCCAATCTGCTAGTCGTCCTCCTTCGGTCAAAGTCTAAGACGGACAGTCATGTCAATGAAAGGAGGCTGGACGCCACGACAGTTTGACTTTGGCGAAAAAATGTTACGCGTGACGACTGATTTTCGGAATATTGCCTAGGTTTGTAATCACCAACTCGCAATTAGCATGTGGTGATTAAGGCAATTGGTACCCATCGATGGACCACTTTGCCCAGCAGTATAGGAGCTAACTGCTTAAGCGTGGAGTGAGGCAAATAATATGGTGTTTTTTTTGCCTTTGCTTGATGATTTTGTCTATAATACCTAGAGTGCGATTTGTATCGTGGATGCCAATACCAAAAGAGCGGTCGCGTTTGATGCAAACATTTTATCGAATGTGTGCGTGGTGAACTCCTGCACAAAAATTGGCATATGAAGAAAAGTAAATTTAAACTATTAACACAGTCTTACATTTTTATATACTCTTGAAATCTCAGTCTATCAGTGGAAGATGGTTGCAGAAGACAATATCGAAGCTTACTGACAAGCACGGAGTTAAGCTACATTGTGTTGTTACATCAACATCAATATAGCACACTTATGCCTTACATTAAAGCTTATTTTTGACTGGATTGCGGTGTTAGCTGGATAAGTTGATTTCAGAAAGGTACATGCCATTTTTGGTTCCAGTTCTAATCACTAGGGGCGCTGCTATACCGAAACCAAATCCTATACAAAAACGTCAACCTGTTCAACGTGGATGCTAGCGGCTGACATTGGTGTGAATTGGTGGTGGACTGGGTGTCCGTCAGCGGCATCGCCCGCGTAGTCTGTTTTTCTAGTCAAAATTAAGTCTAAATTTAAAAAATAGCCTATCTCATACTACCTGATAATAATCGGTTCAGTAGTTTCGGAGCCTATTTAAAACAAACAAACAAAAATACAAATCTTTCCTCATAATAATATTAGTACAGTTACATGCCAATTCCTTTAAAAAACTGTGCTTAAATAAATAACTTTAATCTTCCGAACGTGCTAAAGGTTGGCCTTTCCTTCTATTGATCGCAGACTCGGCGGAAGATCCTAGCACGCTTTCTACTCAACGATTAAGTCTAATTGCTCTAAAATTTATCACTTACTGTGCCACGGACTGGCACGATTGTATGCAGCTCTTATTTAAAGCTAAGTGCTACCAAATACCTAATAGCAAACACATAATTTAGTATTAAACCAAGCATTTTAGTATTGATTTATGTATCATTATTAATTATCTACCAGCTGATGATTATATTAAATAAATAAAATAAATATCTGGGACACTTTACACCAAGATCATCTGAGCCCCCAAACTAAGCAGAGCTTGTACTGTGAGGCCGAGATCTATAGTAGTTACTGAGCTTAGTATGTATTATATAAGTATGTACTTATCACAATAAATATTAGCTTATTTATTGAACATTGTTATGATAAATATTACTAACGAATACCTAAGTTGATATTTAACTAGGACAAAAACAATTGAATATAAGCAGTAACTGATATAGATACAGCTGTTCATAGACTAAGAAAAGTCTTAGTTTAAGCTAAGCACGCTCTATAGATCTCGGCCTGAGTGTCAGAGACTGATGTACTGAAACATACTTGAACATTTCTAAATACGTATTTAAATATATATTAACACCCTGACACAAAACAAAACACAAATGTTTGTTACATAAATGTTTGTTAAGTATAGTGCCCTCTATTATATTGTCATGTCCAATCCGAGCCCATAAATGTGCTATGTATCTAATTTTAAGACCTTTATTATACTTATAGAGTGCAATAAACTGATTGAATTGAATTAAATCGGTTGCTTCGCAGGCTGTTTTTGACACACTAACAAATGTCGGTAGAAATTGAATCACTGTCAGATTTGGTGTATTCACCATAACCTTGATACGCTTACGAGTATAACAAGCTTCCTAAATTACCACAAGGTTAGCATATCATAAAAAAAAAATTGTGTCACAAAAAAGCAACAGGTTTTTTCAACGACATTCGAAAGTGAAGCACCCCTTTTTAACCCGTTCACAGACCGTTGCTGGTCGCGCTGACCTGAGGCACAGAATAGGTAACTGAGGGTCACGGATGCGACCCGGTGAACCCGTGGTCAACCTGCCGTGAGACCGGGATGTAATAGTTTGGAAAAAACTAAAAGTTTGAGAGGCACATTGATAACCTTATTGTCACACGAAAAACCATGCTAGGGTTAACTCTAACACACTCAAAAAGGCGTTAACAAAATTGACTAAATTTAGCAAACCTAACAAATAGTCTCACTACTTATCACACTTATCACAAGCAGATTAAATTTTCCGAAGTTTATATTCCTAAAAGATGTTCAAAACTACCTGGAATATTTAGAAATAGAGTTGCTTAGTTTGGTGTCAGGTAATTATTATATTTCATTAGCTTTATTATAATTGAGCGCATTATATATCTTTCTTAAAAACAAAATTATAACTATTCCCAGCGTTACAATTTTCCACAAAAATTGACCTTAGGTCAGATTGACCGCTCATCTCAGCTTCCCATGAAGATGGCACAGCTGAGCTGAGATGCAGCCCGACCTGTTTACGTCTACTCAACCCTTTCAGGACTATTCTTAACGACTGCTGATCTCGGGGTCAAATAAAGACGTCATTATTCATCTCTTTTTCTCACGAAACTTACGCAGCGAGCAGCAACCGTCCAAAAATTATCCACAAAATTTTTGACTCTTAAGACATTTGTCTTCTTGTTACCTTTAACCGATTTTGGTTGATTATACCGAAACTATTGTAACAGGTGCAACAGGTATGCATAGTCATGGAAAGTTATTGTTGAAATTAGGCTCCCACTAGGTTTTATTTTTATATAAGAATTATTATATATTTATTTACTTTTGAACAGGGTTTACAGAAGAACAAACAGTAATAACATAGTATGATCGCCTATCCAGCCATATAATACACACAATAGCATGCAAATACATTTCACAATTATAAAATGGTTAGCGTAACATTCGCCAGAGAACTCAAACTTTAATCACATGCCTTGAATCTCTGATTGACTCTGACTATACATTTGAGAGTTAACATGGTTGCATTAATGAGTTACAGATTGCTGATTCTCCTTGTTATTTAAAATTCTTTCAGAGAATAATACAAATGCGCTACAAGCCACTCTCGTAATGACTTCTTAAATTGATTATAGGACATGTCTTTCATGTATTGCGGAATCTTATTATAAATTAATACACACACACATGCAAAAAACGTTTTATGAATACGAGTACTTTTTGGGATGAACTCAAGACAATTTCTAGTATTTCGGGGATATAAATCTCTAGCTTGTTTAAAAAAAATAGGGTTTAATTTAGCTAACTTGGTGACTTCGAAAATATATAGAGAGAGAAATAGGTATATAGATACATTAGGTTCTACTCCACAGACTGCCCTTACACTTTTTTCTGAGCGAGTAATGCCCTTTGCATATCAGTGCTGTTTCCTTAAATGATTAGTGCGTAACGCAGCACTGATTCTACATATTTAAAGAAGGCTGTGAGAGCTTTGAGCGCTGAGAGGCTGTATCCTTTGTTGCTGTTTATGTCAGTATAAATCAAACAAATGAAAATCTATTACCACTATTATATTTAGGCTATATGATTCTGTGATGTAAAACTAGGTAGATCGCCCTGCCTAAAGTGAACCTGTAGCTTACTTACTTACTTAGCTATTATTTTACTCTGTGAGAAACCCTTTGCGCATTCAAAAAAGAACGTATGTATCTCCAGTTAATAATTTCTCAACTTTATTTTGGTTTCAAGAAGGCATTTTTTTCTGCTTACTAGTTATATTTTTATATGAATTGTTGCTAACCGTGGTTTCGATAAAAAACATCAAACAAAATTTGTAACCCTTTTACCAGACTTATATCTTACAATGGCTGACCTCGGGTCAAACTGACCCCTCATCTGCGTTTCTCACGCGAGAAGCTGCGAAGCTGCCGTGGTCTTCCTTGAATATTCTCACAGAACTGGTTATAAGTTTAAGTGATTTATTGGTTTATTTCACTTTTAAGAATTTTAAATTTCATACATTTAATTAACAAATAGCTGACTCTGAAAGCAACTTTATTAGGATATTTTAATAAATAATTGTAACATTATTTAGGTAGGCACTCAATTTTTTACAAGATAACTAGTTATGCCACAAAAAGTCCCCGATTAGATTCATCCACGGAGAGGTAAGAATAGAAAAATGTGCTGGTCACAGGTATCGAGCTGAACTTAAACCCACACCCTCCGAGAACTGAACGGTTACTCTTCCAACCAACGATCGAGACCAAGTAAAGAGAAATACAAATACTTACTTATGGTTTCGGATAATTTTGTCAAAATATACTAATGGAGAGCTCAGGTTAGAACCATTTTTTTAAGAATCAATTTACAAAATTGGACAGACAATCCATTTACGAAAAAATAACTTAAAAGTCTCAGATAGATCAATAAGTAAATGGAAACAATATGGCGAAGCCCAAGCAAAACTAATTAAACCCTACATGTATTCATAGAGCGCAAGATGAGCGCTGTATACAATATTACACATGTGGGGCCGATAAGACAGCGGGGTGGCACTAGGGGGTTGAAACAAAATGTTCGCGGGAGAGGGTTGAGGCCACGTGAAGACAGCGAGCGAAGACATGTTCCGATTTGTATAGAGATGGTACAACATCCAACATAACCTCTCATATTTGTATAGAACACAGCACATCTTTACCACAACCGTCAATTAATTATATTTGGTAGATTTTATATCAATGTGATAATTTTATACCTTTGTGTGTGTGCTGATGTATCCTGTCTAAGTCAACTATGTCATTGAGTTCAGATGCTGAGTTTTTTGTTTAACTTTCTTTATGGAAAATGATGTATTATAAAATAATGTAGTATATTTATTTTGAAATATTTAAGTATGTACATTTGCATGATTGGTATAATATCATATGTATATATATGTTTTATTATTTTTTATATATTAAAGTATTAATATCTGAGATTTGTTGTGCTCGCTGCCATTTTTAAATGTTGCACAGCCTAAAATTTCAGTGTTTCTGTTATACCTTGCGGTTGACTGGTAGAAAATGCCTCTAGGCATTAAGTCCGCCAATTGTACTTTACTTGTTTGTGCAATAAAGAATAAATTAATAAATGTGATATAGTGTTCCTGCTTTCTGAATATTTACACAAAACTCTAAACTTTGGTCAAGAGGCATACACACAGCATTCACAATAGATGTAAACTGTGTTTTTGTATTTAATATAGTAATAGTAAGCTAATAATAACATTAATCTATGTTCATATTGTTTCAGGTAATCTCAAGTCAGGAAACTCTGTGCTAGTAACACAACCCGAGACACAAAGACACAAAGCCGTTGTGAAATATTCTTCTACGAAATGAAATATAGAGGAAAACTAGAAGAAAATCAGCTCTCTTTACAGAACTTAAAAAAATTTAGTCACCACGAAAAAATAAAAGATACCCCGATTACTGGTAAGAACAAAGAAAATGATGAAAAAAGGAAACAAGCAAAAATAATAAAAAAAACTTATTATAAATACTGAGGAGCAGTATTCAAGACAGTGAAGAATGAAAGTATTCAAGACAATGAAGAAAGAAAGTGAACAATGACGTTGTCTTCTGCTTAAATTTCACCGTGCAACATCCCGGTAAGGAAAAACACCTTCAAAGCCATGGACATTACTGCTTTAGATTAAGGAATAGAAATAGTTCAATGGCTTTCTAGACAGCCAATAGTGTTCTCGAACATCAAATAGTGTAAAAAAATCAAGGTTATTTTTGGCCAGACATTTTTTTTACTGTTTTACACAATTGTACTCTCATACATAATAATACAAAACTGATTTAAACACAGTCAGGTGGGGTGGGACAAATGTAATAGATCTTCAAAAAATACTTCAGAACTATTATGTTAGCATATGGATTATTCAATTACTATTATTCAATACAAAGGCATTCAATAGATGCAATATATGCATTAACCAGTTGAAAGATGTCCACCGTTTTACATAGGTTTTCCCTATTGTTTTCAAGGGTGTCTGATTGATGAGGTAAATGTCTATCGCTGCATTTGCCTTCGATGATCTGAGAAGTCTTTAGTCATTTGAAAGTACAAATAGTAAATATAAAAGTCCAACTGTCGTGCAAATTACTAAAACACATAAAACTTTAAGCCCAAACGTAGATGAGAATAATATATGTAATTTTTGTCCACAAATAAACAAAAGCGGTTTTATCAGCTCTATATAGGCAGTTCGGGGTCCAGTGGCGAGTCCGGGCGACTTTCGTGAGGGTGAAAGCGGTTTGAAAGTCGGGTCGGTATTGATCGAGTGTCTTGCCGCCCGCGCAGCCGCCCCCGCCCCTAAGGAGCGCCCAATCTGGAGATATCTTTAAGCAGCCTGTTGTAATAAGCAACATTATTTTAGCGGTAAAGTATCAATCGAAATACCATTTTGAAAAACTTGTTAAATGAACAATGAAAATGTGATTGACCACAGGAGTGGCATACATTTCCAATATACAATGTGTGTCACCTCCTTCTCATCACTTAAGCTAACTCGGGACCAACTCGCTGGTGATGGAAAACACCGTGAAAAACTAAAATAACCCGATTTTAGACGCGCTAAGCTCGCTTAAGCGACTGATGTCTCTGTAGATCTAAAATTGCAGTTAGTGACAGTAACAGCACTAGTTCTAAACCAGGTTTACCTGTATTCCATTTTTACTACTTACCCACAAATAGTGTAGTTTTAATATCAAACCATTAAATATTAAACTCAAATTCAAACTCAAATATCTTTATTTAAATAGACTTAATCAGTACTTATTAAAAAAGTCAAAAAATATACTAAATAATCAACCAAAATACTATACCTAATAATAATAAATAAACAGATAAATGAATAAATAAACAGTATACAAACATAATGCGACTCTACCACCGCGTCGGAGAAGTTGATTCTTACTGAGAAGACCCGGCGAGAAACTCAGTACTTACTCTTTTAAACTTGTTGTGGTATTATGTCGTTAATATTGAAAACTAGCGGCCCCGACAAACTTCGTTCTGTCAAAAGTTATTGGCAAATGCTTGACAGCTGTGAACTTTTTGTATGAAAAAAATTAAAAAGTAAAAAAAATGGGAACGGAATAAAAAGTATCATAAGTCCGTCTCCTGGTTCTAAGCTACCTCCTTACCAATTTTCAGCCAAATCGGTTCAGGCCTTCTTGGGTTATAAATAGTGTTACTAACACGACTTTCGTTAATACTTATCTAAAGATAGATTTTACAAGACTAAAATTCACGTAAAGCTAATTCTTAAAGTCTGAAGAAGATACGGTACCTACTTGATGCTACTTTTGTTAATTTTTACTGATTTTTTAGCACAATGCTCATAGCACCGAAAACCGTTGGTTTAATTCATGTGATGAACATATTTTTATCGGGTTGTAATTGATTATCTACGAGTATTGTTAATCAATTTATGCCATACATTATTTTGTATGGAGTCAGGTGATCTAGGTGTAGGCTGCCCCAGATGTTAATGTTAAATCTTAAAAATTATATCTTCAGGTATTATAGAACTAGCAGTCTTAACACCTGACTCTCAAAGCTGGCATTCCTACACATTAAACTAAAGAAAACAAAAGAAAGGCGCCCTTAACAAGCGAAATGTAAAATTTCATCCCGTTCTCTTAAATAAAAAGCTCATTCTCTCCCGGGTTAAGTTCTTACGGACGCCCCAAGTGTAACCTCCTGCATTATAATGAGGACTTTTCTTTCTTAAAATAAACTCACGAGGGAGAAATAACGCGTGGGGTAACTTGCAATAGCGAGAAAAACTTACAACTGCATTTTTAAGTTGGTTATTTTCTTTAAAAAATGTTTTGAAGAGTTATTAAAATAATGTTGAGCAATGTTATTCCATAATTTCGTTAGTTGGTAGAAATGCTCTTTTAAATCGTAACAAAACATTGCAAGATATTAATGCACTTGCGATTTAAAGATATCTTGTCTAAAGAAAATATTAGCAAGATATTTAAAAAAATGTTTATTTCATTCCTGCGTGGACAAATCGATATTTTACACAGGTTTTTCAAATTAATACACACATACAAATTTATTAGTCAAATTACTTCCAAAGGCCAACTAAACACATTTTATTTTGAGATTTGACGTTCAAAATCAAGTCCCCAAAGTTAATCAAAATTATTTCAGGATGTTTTCTCCAAAATAATGACACGTGGTAGCCCTATGAGTCAGAGACCGAAGACTGCCGGAGAGACAGCCCTGCGGCAGAGGTACCACATACCTGCTTATTTAGGTCACTCACTAGCGGGAAATAAGACACTTGCTTTCAAATATTTGAAAATATCTAAATTAAAACAAAAAAAACTTAATTTTTCAATAATCCTTTGAAGACATGGGTTGCCATTTTAAGGTTCACCAAACCCCAAAATAGAAATTTAATCAGTTCCAAACTCAGATTCTTAGTTAGTTGGTCGAAAGAAAAACATTAGCGACTGTTTGAACTCATAGTTAAGAAACAATGGAGCTTGACGTTGATAATTTTGTCTTTTAATCAATCAATTTATATCCAGAACACCAATATCTATCATCTGATTTGAAACTACCCTAAATTACATTATTATTCACCCATAGAAATGTTCGTTAAGTAGCTGTTTTGTCTTATAAGTGAATCGAACCAGTGTCCCCGGTGCGATGGGTTGATTAATTTTTTTAAATTTATTCAATTACAAAACAACGTCATATGCAGAGGTGCAGATGATGACTATGGTGACCACAAAATTCTAGTCATTCAAATACGACTTACCTAGTTTTTCTTCGATAGATTTTTTAACTGCTTACTAAGTGGTGTCTGGGTTCTTTGGCTCAAAGACATTCAAATGGCCAACATCTGTGATGGTCCTGCGTTTGTCAATATATTTGAAATATACCCTAAAAATAAAAACAGCTTCAATAAAGCCTATGTTGCTTGCTTATAATGTGGCTTCAAATAATATTTCGGATTGGTCCAGTAGTTATGGAATTTATCCGTTACAAACACACGAATCTTTGCAGATAAAATTCCTGTTTATTTAAAAATGTTTTGAATGTTCAGTTATTACGAGTCATGTGGCCATGTGTTGGCCAGATACATATGACAACTGTAGTATACATTTTGGTATAAATGAAGGCTTGACCTGGTTACCAAGGGTTTCCTTTTCCTTAATGTCTTTCATCTGTTCGGTCACAAACAAGCATCGGCCATCTCAAGTGGTGATTAGGGCTCGCACACACATTAATCAAGTGGAGAGCGTAAGACGAGCGCGGGCGAAAGTATCCAGTTTCCTCCCAGGCCGTTATTATAGGGAGAAAACATGAGTAAGTGCGCCCTAAATAATTTATGAGGGAAAATTCTTGTGCCGGATTTTGAAGTCAGCAACGAACCAACGTGTGGTCACCTTGTAGGTACTGGCTGTATAATATTATTTCTAAGGCCTAAACTAGTGAAGTGAAGCAAAATTTTCTAACCGTTAAAACCGTTTGACAACGCAGTGCCACCATGATGGCAGACGAGGTCCTTCATGTTTCTAAGGGTATAATTATCGCTATTAATAACGTCTGCCAAGTATAAGTAAGGTAAAAGTAAAAGTAAAAAATATCTATATTAATATAATATAATATAGACTTATAAAAAGTACTTTATGACAAGTCAAATACAAAAAAAAAATTATAGCAAAAAATACCAAATGAAAATAAACTTACATAAAATAATACTATGATAGTAAATATCATAATTAAACATGATGTCACTCTACCACCGGTTCGGGGGTTTTTTGCTGATTGCATGTGTGCTGATTATATCGAAATTTTGCTCGCCAGCTCCCTAACAATTGGCAAATGGAAGCTGTTGAAGTTGTCGCACTGAAAACCATTTGGTCTCAAGTTAAAGGAATGAAAATTTGTCTATATGACTCTTTTCTGACATAAGTCAGATGATTTTGACCACAATCTCAAATAGACAGAACTCCCAGAAACAGAGCTTCTTAATGTAAGAGTTTTTTCTGACTACGGTTTTTGTTGCGCGTATACGCCAGCTTTGACTTATGCGCTCCCACGCGCGCTACATTTCGCCCTTCAAAAAAATACGAGCGCGTCAACGCTCGAATTTACAAAAACGGCCTTATACGCCTTTAAAAACTAGTCTAAAAGCGCTCTAAAAGTTCGTTGAGTTAGTGTTTACCTATCGTGGGTGGAGAAAAAAAACAACAACCTTCAATGCTTTTGCAGGACCTATCGCGCTACCGCTATGAAATGAAGTATTGCAAAATTCCATAATACTTTGAGCGATGTGCTTCTTGCGATACGGAACGCCAAACCGCTCGCTGTCGCCTCGCCGTACAACGTAGACTCATTTGTTAGCAAATTTTCCCACCAAAACGCGGATCAATACCTGCCACCGTTTACTTAGTATCAACAGCCAAATAAAGTGGACAAAGCGAACGGACGTTTTCATCAAACAAAACACGTAGGTCCGACGATAACCATCTCCTCTAATGAAAAGCGCTCCGCTCCTCTGATTGCGACCCCGCTAACAGTCTTAAAGTTTAGCCCACACACACTAGCACGCGCGCCCCGCCCCACCCCAGGAATGTAAGAAGATATGAACTCGCCCAACACAACTTGAACCCTCATTCCCCCCGCGCGTAACGCAAACTAAACGCCAAAACGCTCAGCAATGGATGATGGGAGCTCTTTCGCAACTGGCCGGTGGTACCGCAGTGGGGGCAAGGAAAAGAAAGCCCCCTTCCCCGCACCCGCGAGAACCTTAAGGACGTATCGATCCGCCCCCATCTTATGCCCACTTTGCTAGTTAATTATTCCGTTTGGGACCGTTTGGTGACCATTGGCCGAAAGGGTTCGCCCGAATTGCTGATGAGGTTGAGTTTCGTGACTGATTTTTTGGGTTTGTTCGGTGAAGGACACAACAGCATTTGAATAAAATAAAAACAGATTTGATTCAATGGTTTGACTATCTCGTGTGACAAATAGACAATTAAGTGCCTGCGTAGAAAGACATAGATTCTCAATTTAAATTCAAAAATATGGCTGCGTGAAGTCCAACTTTTTTTTTGTTTATTCAATTTGTAAAAAAGTAACTTATTGTAACCTAGGTTTTATAGTTAACGTTCGTAAATAAAGAGAGCGTTGTTTTTGCATGAAATATCTATGTAAGTGCGTATTCTTTTGAACTCGCTGCTGGACAAATTGTCTTGGACTTACTCAAGTAAATAATTTTTCATTTATTTGACTGTATGGTTTAAATCACAAAAAAAGATTTTTAACATACATTTTAAATAAATGTAGTAGAACTCCAACCCTTATTTTACCCGTAGATTGTTGTGAAATGTGGATTAAGTTGTAAGTCGAATGTAGCCTACCTTTTGATACGGCAGCTTTCGCAGATAAAATATAATCCATTGTAATCATTTGTATGTACTATGGACAACAGTTTCATAATTAACATAAACAAACTTCTTTTGGTCCCTATGTAATGTTTCAACTTTGTAATACAAAATGACACTATCGAAAATAGCCAAATTTTTTATAAAGAATTTTCTGCTTCCATTTAGGTACAAGGAGTCGATATTTATTCCCTTGAAATTTTCCAAAACTTCAGTAATTTATCTAATATGAATTATAATATTTATTTGACACCGTCCCCGTAACAAACCGATTGATTAATCTTTCAAAATTTCTTCAAAAAAAAAGTCTACTCTAGCTACCATAGCTTACCGTAATCTACCGGTGGGTTACCTGACGGTTAGGTAGACTACGCTAGACTTACAACAAGTACAAGTGGGCCATTTTTGTCAAATAAGTTTTTAAAGAGTAATTAATTAAATTAACACGAAGGATTAAAAAATAAAAATATTAGAATTGAAATTGAATAGTAAAAATAGCAGTGATAAAATGCACCAGTCAATGCAGCCGGCAAAAAAGTAATTATACACTCTCGGCGAGACGCGGCCGGCATTACAACTCGAGGGAAAAATTATTAAGCGTCGCCTTGTGCAGGGCTGGCACAAAGCTGTGAAACAAAAAAACTTAAAAAATAGTTAAAACGACTCCAACCAAAAAATCATAAAATAATATTATGATAGGCCTACAATTTGTTTGGTCGGTTATCCTTTTTTATTAGCTTTTATTTTATTTTAGTAAACATGTTTTCTAGTGCTAGCTAATTTTTAGCTTCCAAACAGGCAAAAACTTTCAAAACCTATTCTGAAATCCGATTTCTACGAATTCGAACGGGACCATTCGGAAACATTTCCAAGAAAAAAGGAATTTACAAATCGGTTTATTATTGACGAAGTTCTAAGGTAAAACACATACGTCATGTATAAAAACGACAACCTAAGATAATATAAAGATAGATAAGATTATTCTATATTTGCATAAAACATGATACATTTGAAGATCTTATAATTTATGTTTTGGACATACATGTTTCATCGATTAACGATGTGCAAATATTTTGTCATCATGCCATTTATTTACATCAAATTGTGTCATTTCTTGAGCACAAATTATAACAATAAAAATAAAAGTGTATTAAAGTTAAATAAATTACCTAAATAAAGTTAATACAGTAAAATTAGTCAATAAAATTGAATGCAGATGTCAAAAGTTCTGATAATATCATGGTCATAAAATAATTTTCTGGTAGTACAATGTTAACAATGATATTGGTAATTAGCGAATCTTGCGTCAATAACAAATCGTTTTGGGTTTTTTACCAGCACGGTAGTAATTTATAAATTCATTTATGTCATAAAAGCAGTTGTCAATTAGAATTTTGTGAATATGATTTTTAAAAACATTGAGATGTGCATCTGAAAATGGTTCGGTAACAAATTAAACAGTCAAATGCACATTACTATAGCTGTTTCTAGCAAAACCAGCTGTGGATGCTAGTGGCACAGACAACTTCCAAGGGTATCTCACTGTAGTACCACGACTACAATCATCACGTTTTCTGGTGAAGAGGTGAATATTTTTTTGGTGAACATTAAAATTTCAAAAATGTATAAGGATGGCAATGCAAGAATTTTTAGCTTTTTAATTTTAGCTTTCTACACGATTCCTTCTGTCCGACATCGCAAATAGATCGTATACATCGCTGTAGAAGAAGACACGATTTCTGTATGTGTGTTGAGTTTACCCACAAAATCAGCCCATACCTCAATATGGAACCAACGTAGCCATGATACGCCATCAGAGCTGTTTTAAGGTTAGCTAGCTTTGTCACGCGATAGAGACCAAATACAAATCTATTTATCCTCTGGCATACCAAGTCAACATGATACTGCCATGTGGGTTCTGAATCGATAACGATACTGAGAAACGTCGCCGACGTAGTCATGGCAATCGAATCGTTACTGATAATTGTTGGGGTTTTCCGGTTTTGTTGTAAAATTGAATGTATTTTATTTTATTTGTATTAATTTTTAAATTATTATGCTCTAGCCAATTTTCTACATTTAGTATTTCATCATTATAGTAAATATTTGGTTTTTTGTGTATTGTTATGGAAATATCATCAGCAAAGAGTGTCACTGGATATTCTGCACATTTGGGTAGGTCGTTAATATAGAGAACGAAAAGTTACAGTCTCAATATACTCCTCTGGGAGACACCAGAGTTACTAAACCTCTTCTCCGATCTATAAGTTACACTCTAGGACATATCATCTAGCTTGGGTATTTCCACAAACTGAGACCTTTCAATGAGGTAGCTCTCCACCCAACCATAGGCAGATCCTCGCACACCATAACGTTCGAGCTTATTAAGAAGAGTTTAATGATTGACAAAGTCGAAGGCCTACTCATGTCGAACAGAATGGATGTCGTATAGATATGGATACCCTCTTGCCCATGTGAATTGCTATTTTCTTTATAAGGGTGTAACAGGCTAGAGCTAATGTCCTTCCCTTGCGAAACCCAAATTACTCCTCTCTAATTAAATAATGTTTTGTAAAAAGTGAAATTAATCTTACCTGCATGGCCTTTTCAAATATTTTTGATATAACTGGGGAGGGCAATTGGTCTGTGAATGTTCAAATTGTGTTTCTCTTCGCGTTTATACAGTGGTTTAACAATGGCTATTTTAGGCGTGCTGGGAAATTTACCCTCTGTAAAACAACAATTTGCAAGCCAGCATAGGTGCTAACACACACGCACAAGCCTTTATAATTTTGGTACTGATGGAATTTGATTGTACCTGTTGCATTGGTGTTATTCAGAGAATATATGATTTTTATTATTTCATTTTCGTCTGTTGGACTCAAAAATATAGAAGCTGGTGTATTCTCGATAGGCTTGAGATTGCTCAAATTTGGCTGAAAGCTACCTGGTACATTTGTTGAGTCTATAAAGTGATTGTTAAATGCGTTTGCTATTTCTAAAGTGTTCTCTATTATTTCGTCATTTATTTTTAGGTATTCCATATTGTTTGTCATTTGAATCGTCTTCATTATTTATTACATTCCAAGTGGCCTTACATTTTTTTTTGACTGCGTTAACGTATTTCTGATTCATATATTTTTGGCACAGTAGTATATACATCTTCTGAGTACTTTAGAATACTGTTGGTATTTCTTTTTAGTGTTAAGTACATTTTTTAAATAGGCGTAGTTTTATTTTAGTTTGGCATGATATTTATAAGCCTTTGGATAGCCATTTGGATTTCGTGATAGCTTTACTAAACATTTTAATTTTATATTGAGGAAAACATAAATTATATAATAGGATTAGTTCATCATGAAATAATGTGAAATCAGAATTTATATTCTCAATAGGGTAGCTCGACAAAACATATTTAAATTTATTCAAGTTGTCAATATTATAATCGCGTCGCATTTCGAACCAAAATTCAAGCAGCCAGTTCAACCGGTACAGTCAGTAACTGAGTTGTATTATGGTCCGATAGGCATACGGCCCTAATAAATCCGTTACGTATTACTCGCGAAATGATCAATTCGTCTCACAAATTGTTTTTCATTAATGTGTCCAATATTCCAGTCTCCTGTTAATGTTACATGTTTTTTGAAAGACTTTAACTTGTCCAGAAGAAATCGTAGTTTACTTAAAAATATTTTGACGTTTGCTGTTGGAGTAAGATAAAAACAGACAAGGATTATCTTATATTTTACTAATTGAAAACCTCCTCTTTTTTGTTGTTGGTTTTCGAAAATGAAATTAGTTTTCTATTTAGATTGTACTAAAAAGCAACACATTGAGAAATACATGCGATAAAAAGAGATAGAAATATCTAGATAACGGCGGAAGGATCGTCACCTACGTACCACGTTGGGTTCTAATACTTACGATTTGGAAAACGTGAGCTTCAAAGTGTTTCGTTTAGCATGACGTCAACAGTCATCTTCCCTCTGACTTCCCCGTATGAATACAGTCGTGACTCATGAGCGTACATTTAGAAAATTGCGTTTATACTAGCTCTTTTATCTTTTCGTTTATATTTTAGACGCCATAACTAACATTCAGCCTTATAATCCCTAAAAATTTAAAAATACAGCTTAAAAGTGTAAGATTTTAAATCAACTTAATTTTATATTTAAAAAATTTCAAAGTCATCTTAAATTATCCCACACCTTCACATGAATGTAGGTTCCGGTGAAGTGCGAATCAAAAAAAAACTCGCGGCAGAGCTAGACAGAGACAGCTACTAACCGAGCAAACAAGCCAGGTGAAAAGATAAAGGATTTGTTTTTTAACATAAACCAAGTTATTTCGTAATATGTTTAACAATACTGGTAAAAGTCTACTCGAAACAGTTTTTTAGGTTCTCATATTCTATGAGGAATAAAATGACAGAAGAGCAAAATTAAAAATTAAACCTGAATTAGGGATTTTCCTAAAGGTTAGTCAAAAAGCCATTTTTTTTTTCAATTCGATTCTAACATTTTAAAAACAAAAAAATAATAACTTTTTAGTAATTGATCACCAACAATGCTTTAATATTTAAAATGCTTTAGGGTCCGGTCGATCAATTGGTAAGAGCACCGTATGGTCAGAGAAAAGTGCAGGTTTGTTCCAAATTCCAAATGTTTTCCTTATCACGTTTCATGCGTCATGACCAGTATAAAGCCATGCTTTGACGTTGCTAGTGTGCGGAGCAGAAAACTGTGATTCTCTTCTCAGTGCGGGGGGTGATTCGATGGGTTACTCCTTGAGAAAGAAAGAAATAAATATATATTTGTGAGTGTTTCTTGAATTATAATCCAAATACATTTAAAACAAACATGGGAAAATAATGTTCATGTCGCACATAGTTGACTTCGTTTGCGTTGACCATATAATGCCCATGTGCGCGGAATGGGCATTATATGGTCACGCCCCCGCACCTCATGCCGCACCGAATGCGAGCGCGGCATTCTAGCTAGTCGCACTTAGTGATGCGCAACGTCCACACGCATTTTTTTTTTTTCATCGTAGATAAATGTTATAGGTTTATCTACAAGTACAAAATAAGACTGTAATTCATATAAATATTTTAATAAATAAGTATTCTTTATAAATAACTTACTGCCTCGACAGACTTCGTTCTGTGAAAAGTAAAACACGTCGCGGCGTCGGTAAAACAGCACATTCCGCCCGGGTTCTCCGACTTTATATACATCTACTATTATTTTTCACTGAATGTTTTGTTCAATCATAATAAAATATAGCATTGGTCACTCTCTGATAATGTAGCTTAATATTGGAGAAATATTTTTTTAAATTGGCCTTGTAGTTTCGGCATCTATTCAATACAAACGAACAAACAAACAAATAAACAAATCTTTTCAAAATTATTATAGATAAAAAGAGTTCCTAAATGATTGTGATTAGTTTTGACGATTGTTATTGATGTTTAGATCTCCTTTGATAATAATATAAATTATAATATACCTACAAGTAAAAAAATAAGACTGTAGAACTAAAATAATTATGAAAAACAACTTGTTCATTTGATTCATGGTGTTTAAATTTTTTTCCCATCACTATAACTGATATGACGTCTCTCTAACATAGTGCGGCATGGTAAAATGTTTCTCATGAAATTAGGGTAGGAAATACATTCCTATTACTCTGTAAATACAAATTAGAATTAAAAACTATTCATTTGGTAAAAACTAAAACATACTTACCGTATTTTAAAAAATAAATCACAAAAATATCTTCATTTTTCACAATAATATTAAACTTTGAATTCAGTACCTAATGTGGAATGATGTTCATGACGCACTATGGTGAAGTGCTGTGTGAGAATCATGGAGGTCATGCCGCTTCATTGGGAAGTTCTCAATATTATGTGCCGCAATCAACGTGTTACATAAATTTGTATCCTTTGAACGATTTACCAGCGGCAGTATTTCCAGATGCATTTGTTTTTTTTTATATATATGTTGCCCGTCAAGATGACCTCACTCCACCTGATGGAAAGCGGTCGTGAGGTCTAGATATAAGGTTGAAAAGCCCAGTCATTCATACGAATCACTGGGCTGGCCATCCCCACCTTGAAGGATATTAGGGCTTCTATGACACTTACCTACCTATATTCAAAGCTGTGCAAGCTTCGGACTAAAATGTGGTGGGGCACGCAATTTTTTAAATCCATTATAAAATGTACCAAAACGAATAATATCAAAACTATTTTACCCGAAGGAGGATGTCACCATACTAAAAATGTATTACATCTCTGAGATTGAGTAGAGGTTTTGGCGTAACTTCCTGTAATTAAAATTTGTAAATCTCTAATTTCATTTACTAAGTATCAGGAAGAAGTACATAGGTTTAATGTGCTTTTTTAATATTAGTCATAACAAAATTTTCTCTATAATCTACTTAGCTTAATACATATTGTGTATTTTTGCCAGCCCTAACATATTTGTATTTTGTTGCTTGAATGCTAAAGCGGCGGAAAAAGATTTGCATAAAATTGTCTTCTTGGACTGTTGCTGCCACCACCCCCTCACCCCGTCTTCCCCTCTCTCGTCCTATATATGACGTTTAAGCCTTTTCCCATTTTACACCGTTCCGTTGAATTATTTAACAAATTGGTAATGATACAGTAAAGCTGTAATGGATTGGTCGCTTTTATATTGGCATACTTGCTATAGTTTTTTTATTTAGGCTCCGACAAACTATAAGATCCCAACAAAAAAAAATCTGTCAGGTTCTACAAATTTCAGTTGGGAAAATGAACGTTGATTTTAATATTACTATTGCTATTTTCGTGATATTTAAGCAATATTTAGTGCGATATTGAATTAGATGTGCAGAATCTGCTTCCTATTTTATTATTAAACAATTTAACAAAAGGCAATTAATGAAGAATTTTAATTCAATTGAAGTCTAAATACTTTTCATCAGTTGTAATAATCACACATTTAACAAGCCAACTGAATCAATAATTATTATGTAGGTCATTTGCTATTTAAATTCAAATTGTCGAAAGATATTGACTAAATCGTTACAGCAATGATTAGAGCTCTACATTATTAGGCATTATCTAGAAATTAGTTAAACAAAAGTTTGGTTACGATATTCTCTTTTTTATATTACCTATCAAGATGACCTCTCTCCACCTGATGGATACCGGTCGTGATGACCTGATAAGAGGCTGACAAGCACAGTCATGCTAAGGAATCACTGAGTTAGCCATCCTCATCTTAAAGCCGTGCAGAAATGCCTCAGCAATGTCTCTTTTTCAAATTGATTTAAAAAAAATAGTGTAAAGTACCACTAACATATAAGACCACACATCAACAATAATTAAATCTATCTATTAAATTCTCATTCGCAAACAGCCCATCGCGCGAACCGTTCGCATTCCTGAACGGACTCTCCGGTCACTAATAAAGAAATTCCAAATCGTACTGTTGCGTCACAACTCCCAGCCATGGAAATCTCCAAGTGTCCCGCGAAATCGCAAACGAACCACCGAGCCGAATACAAAACAGCCCCCACACCCCAACCCAACCCCATCTTCGCCCTTCTTCCTTAATGTAACAAAGTCTCCCCACTTACACCGATGTATTAGTGTATAACCGTATAAACGAATACACCAGTGTGTTTTTGCACTAGTGTGCGTAATAGTTTGTAGTTTGAAATATTTTATATTAAATTCAGGCCTCTATCAATATAAAGTTCGCTGGGTTATCTTTTGTGAGGATAGATACTAGTGTTTTGTGCTTATAAATTAGTTCAATTTATAGTTTATCGTTAGAACACTTTAATATTTAAGTTTAGGCTCCGTCCATGAATATTTCTCTGCTTACTAAATATTCACCTTCGGTTAACAAAAAGCTCTTGTTAAAAAAACGTGTACCTAGTTTCATATCCTTGTGTTTTGAATTCTTTTAAAATAGAAATGGTTTAGCGGAGTTTACATAGTACAGTAAAAGTAGTTATTTTTGGAGATTATTGTGGTATTAATAAATGCATTACATAAATGCTCGTTATCGACAAACTTGCGGGTATTTAACAACTAAGTAGGGACCTACCTAACTTCTTTGTTTCCGGTTTCGAAAAGTTCTAAGTTGCTGTTGGTTCAGGACTATGTGAATGATGTTTTCTCATGTTTTTTTGATTAAAATCTTTAATATTGACACACATTTTAAGTTCGGTTTCAAAACAAACAAATGACATACCCTGACAGAGCGTGCATTTGTTTACTAGCCGACTAACAATATTCCAATTGATGATAAAATCTTATTAGCATTCACTAGGACCAGAATCATGTCAGAAAAGTATAATTATTTTGTATTTTACAGGTTAATCTCAACCGCAGCGGTTTCAAATAAAATAACTTTTCTAACAAATTACCAATCGTCAAAGTACTAATGGCGGGAAAAAACCGCCAAGCACCGTAGCGCCACTTAGTGGAAATAGCGGAGAAAAGTGCAAAGTTTTCTAGGCTTCCGCCCGCCCCCTCTCGAAGCCGACGATTTAAATTAGGAATGCATATTTTCACTTTTTAACTTTGTTTTGCGGCAATTAAGTCGGGACAGAAGAGCGGTTAAATAAAAATAAAGGAGTCTTTCATTCCAGCCAGTGACAGGCTGTCATTATATTCTTATTCTTTTTTGTAAATGTTTGAAAATTGTTTGACGATTACGATCCGTTTTAAAAAGTTTAATACCATCTGAATGACACCAAATTTAATTAAGTAAGTAATCATAATTATAATTCGACTCAGAATCTACATATTAAGGATATACTAATTTATGTATTTGACTAAAATGGGAAGTTATTGTTTTAAATAAAGGTTTTCATAATCCTTAAACAATAACCAAACCAAAATAATACTCCCAATAAGTGTCTTGGTCAACAAACTTTATCCTATAGGTTGAGTGAAAATATGCAAAAATCCAAAATAATAACTTGTATCATCTAATCAATAGACCTATCGCCACGAAATATTTTCGTTCTCAGATAAACAAAAAGTGTCCCCAGGTATGAATTATCAAATGAATGTCAATATATATCTAAAATAAGAGATGGATTACCAATAAAATCGTAGTTCAGTAGATGAATATAAACTTCGTTCTTATAATAATAGTTTTATTCCTTAAATAATAGCCTCGTGCTCAATAATCTGTCGCCAAATAAATCGATTATCGGTCCCTGATTGAGACTTATTTTTATTGGTTTTGGTATCACCGGTACAGTGGTTACATTTTATTTCGTTCGGTTATTAAAAAAAAAATTATTCGTAACCAATTTAATAGATCAGTTTACTTTTAAACACTACGAAGTACCGGCTGGTAAGGCAGAAATAAAACAGAACTTTGAGAATGTATGGGTACTGATTTTGATGATTACAAAGTCCAATGGTTCAGCAAATGAAAACAATATTGACTGGATGTATGGGAAATGCAATTGCCCTGCATTTAACAAAAATTATATGTGCAAACATGTTATGAGATTAGCTATAGGTAAATTAGTTTGACTATACAGTTATTAGGACAAACCTATTATAATAAATACAAAAACATTTATATGGCACTAGATCATATATCTCGATGATTTTAGGTGATTTATTGATTTTATGTGTGTGTGTGTGACGAATATTTATATGTGTTGTGTGTTTGGGTGTTATTATCTATTTAAGTATGTATTTAGAAATATTTAAGTATGTTTATCAGTCTCTGACGCCCATATTATTGCTTAGTCAGATGATCTTGGTGTGAATTGTCCCAGATATTTATTTATTATTATTTATTATTATATTGTTTGGCGACTACATTTTGGCGACAAATCTACTATTTTGCGAGAAAACCCTTTTAATTAAGAAATACAAAACCAATTAAATTCACGATAGCTTAAATGATACCCAATAATAACTAGGTACTTGAAGGATAGTTCGTGAAAAAATATCGTATGTTCCAAATGAAAAGCATGTAACTGTTTCTTAGTACATAATATGTTTGTGAAAAAATAAATAAATAAATAAATAAATATCCCTGGACATTATTCCACACAGCGCCATCTAGCCCCAAAGTAAGCTAATTAAAGCTTGTGTTATGGGATAATAAATAAATAGTTCGTGTTGTTCTGATAATATTGTTACACCCATTAACTGTAGGTACATTTTGTAGGAATTCTTACCACTGTAGCTGAAATTAGGTTTTTCCATTGCTCCGCAGACAGAACTCTCTTGAATTTCGTTTCGTAGGAAATGATACATAACATAATCAGTCCATATATTTTCAAGTCTAATATTATTTTTTCAAAGCGCCTATTTACTTCATAGAAACAAATTTAATTTCATAATCTCTTTTTTTTAGTTACCAAAATTATGAAACAGTAGATTTTTGTATCTGATATTGATGGTAAAAATATCTACTTACGTATTTTACTTCAGTGAAAATTTAAAACGCTTCTATTGGTTGAATAGAGGAGCCGAGCCGAGCGAGCGTAGTAGCGCGAGTGAACACGAGTGGCAAAAAAATGTATTACACAATGTAATAATTGTCCGTCGATAGAATATTTTAATTGATAATAAGTTTTATATTTAGTTAACATATAATATAATATATATTTGTAACAAAAATATATGATTTAAATTTCTTTAATGTAACTATTCTGCGTTTTGATTATTCTATGAAATGATATCTCAGAATCAATTTCTTTTAAACAAATTCTATGTAACCATATCCTACAAACTACGTATGTACAACCGAAATTAAGTCCTACCGATAGGTCAAAATTTTTTTCGTCACGCATAAATATTTATGAGAAGTGCGCCTGGATTCGCTTTCTATGTTTTATTATTATATGAGTTTAGCAAGATAATCGTTAAAGTTACCACAGTTTGATAAATAGATTAAAATTTTACCAAAGATGCTGAAATACAAAATAAATAGGAGACAATATCAAGCACGTTAACGCTGCAATGGCCTAAAATAGCCGCATATTTATATTCTCGTAATTTGATCTTTGATGACCATTACTAACCCAAGCAAACGTTATTCAAAACAGCGTACCTATATCCATCCAGCCCAGAAGATGGGCAAGAGGTTACAAATTACAAATTACAATGCAATTAAATCGAAAGTATAACAACGCCCTTGTCCCCCAAAAAGGTTTTTCTATACAGGTATGCATGTACCTGGAAACCAGAAGGGCGAAAGTTCTGAAACAGTGAGATCCAGGACAAATACATTTCTTAATCAGCAAACATGTTATATGACAGTGGGAAAATCAAACCCGCGGCTCTTTGCGTCTGAGCCGGCGCTTATTAACTGCAAAAAAATATTATGGTCATTTTCGATTTGATCCTGACATCACGGGTAAATTATATATAGGACAGGTATATCGTGTGACTCCACCACCGCGGTCGGACCGCTGTTACTGAGTTTGCCCCTAATGTTACGGTATGGTATGTTATGGTACTAACATACACTTTATTTACCCCACATAAGTAGAAAAAACATAATTTGTTGTATTACAAAGAGCGCGTATTTGCGAAAACCGTGCCGCTTGAGCTCTGGGGTCGGCTGATTTATGTGCGTCTCTTCCGCCCCGACATTATGCTAATACGCCGCCATGTTCATTTTTCATTCGGAGATGCGACTTAAGCACCAATCCACCCTAAGATTAAAAAGATCTAGGACATATACTTAGAGCAGGTCCATAATTAAATGAAATGATGAAATTCACAACTCCAGTAACGACATTGATATATTCGACACTTTAGTTAATGCACCACCCTGCGTTTCGGAATACTTACAATCTTGGTGTCTCCAAGGCCAGCGTGAAGAGGCATTTTCTGGGTAAGCGTGCACCAACATCGGCCTCGTCATCGCTTACCACCAGGCGAGACTGAGGCCAAACGCAAGCCCATTGTAATTTAAAAAAAAAGGCAAGAGCATCAGTTTAAGAAATTGTCAAATTAAAAATGGAATAGATTAGAAAAGGCATGTCATTCATTATATTGTAACATGTATTTACCAACAATTAATGTACACTCACATTATATATCACCTTACATTTTTGTATGCCGGATTCGGATATCAGATAATTAACTGTAACAGTTATTGATGGCCAAATAAAGTAAACACGCATATGACTTGACGACCCGTATAGTGCAGTGGCGCTAGCTAAGACGCAAAGGATTACGATTACCGTACAAACACAATGTTTGATATTTGTCCATGGTGAGTGTGTGTTTGTAGGACCTTCGCCATGTCTGTACCTCTACCCCGACTTTACGTATAGTAAACTGTAAATATGTTAACTACAGCAAAATATCATGTCATTCAATATCTATTCAAGATTTATATGTTACGGGCCACTTGATAAGTTCGGTCACTATGAATAATGACCGGTCTATATGAACAATACCCTTGTCAAATGGGCAATGTGAGTAAAACGGTCAGATCCATCACTTTTCCCGGTCATTATGAATAATGACCACCTTGTCTTGGGCAATGTAATAAAACAAATTGATCTTTGCTGTTTTTGTTTATAACATTATGTACATAATTACATATACTGTAAAGCTTCAAGTACTCGTACTTAAGTTAACGTAAACTCGTGGTAGGGGGTACTGACACATTGAGAATCCTTTCTTTGGGACATGGGCTTTATTGATGTAGACGAAATAGAATTTGTATCCGGGCTTAACGTTTTTTACCAAATAAGAATAGTTGTATCTCCTGAACAAATCCCAAAAAATGGTTTTGCTATAATATTAGAAACAGCTATGCCAACGATGCGATAATTTTAGTAATTTCACAAAAATGAGCCGTAGATCGAAGCTGGCTTAGTTCAAGAATCAAGTTGTCTAAATTATTTCTTACAATGAAAACGGTAAGAAATCAACTTACTTTTACTAACTAAACTTACTACTTTAACATATTAATTTTTAATTTAAAATTGACGAAGTTAGTAGTTAAAATTTTGACACGTATGCATTCAATAGTTTTAGTTAATAGGAATTCAATGGTCATCAAACAATTATCTTGCATAATAAAATGACAGGAGAAAAGGACATTTGATCATTACGTCAAAAAAAAAAAAAAAAACCAGCAAAAAATCTTCATTCAAAACAATGTCTCGATCAACCCTATTTCGTTGCACAAGGATAGCTTTGAGCAACCGATTTTCATGTTTATAAAGTGCATAGTAACGACCTTGAAATCTTGATTCCGTAGCAAAAAACTGTTTTCCCGCTTACTTGCACGTTGCAGTTTCAAAGCTTGTAGCGACATCAAGCGTCGAGTAGATTTAACAAAATTAGTCTTGGTACCCCTCAATAGATGACACTAGCGCCGCGTGTAATACAACTTTGTTCCGCGGGGGGCGCTACTAGTACACTACAGTATTGCCATCTATGATCGAATAGCGAAACTTAATGTTGGTTCTGTCTTTCGGTGTTTTAAAAATATGAAATATGCTAAACTTTTTAGAACTTTACCACTGTTTGGTATAATTTTAACGCGTTCATTGATCGTTTGATTATATTTTTAGTAGAAACACACAAACCAACAACAAAGGTGAGGTTGGTGATGATAATGATGAACTTTCTTTATAACCTGATTGAAAAACAATGAAATAATTGTTTATTTCGCATCAAGAACAAAAACAGAATCGGATCACTTACGCTAAGATGGAAATTATATTTTATTTGGTAAATGATTTCAATGGCTCGTTCTAATAGTAGTTTAATCCTAAAACTCGTGATACTTCGTGATTTAAAATGTGGAAATAGATTTGTTTAAGAAACTTAAATAAACTAAGTTATAGATAAACATAATACCTATGCTTTTACTGTGAAAACAAAGAGTGTTACAAGATGTTCTAACTGAGGACGATCCCCATCCGACGCGTCCCGCGCAGGTGGCGCCCCGCTGCGGCGGTATTTGCGGACTACACGGATATTAATTACTCGGACATTTATATTTTGATTACCGATACGCCTTATCTGTTATTGGAAGAAAATTTTAACTACCGGTAGTACTAACGGTGAATATTTTCTTACTTCTTTCGTATTTCGTATTTAATATTATCATTCTTACTACTTTTCGTATTTCTTAGAACAAAAATGTAGAATTGGGCTGTTGGGAAAAAAAGTCCTAATACCGACGTAGTACTCATTGTGAACTAAGCTTAAACCGTTAGAATAATTACTTATAGAAACCAAGTCCGCGCGCCCATTTTGAAGCACCTTAATTGGAGCCATAAATGGCTCCAAACGGACCGTTCTGCAGTTTTCATTACAGCTCCGCAATGTTCAATGTCAAAGCGCGCCGCACGTAAGCAAGTTATAGTCACGCATTTGTGGATCGGATTAGTGCTTCATTTTGACGGGGCGGTTGTATGACGACTATCCTTCTATACGTTATTATTGTAAGCAGTGTTCTTGTATGGACATCGGTACAGCGCCCCTAGTGATACAAAATGGCACATTTCTGAACGCTACAAGTAGACATACTAACAAGATGCATTTGCCTTCAAATGGTCTTCATTCGATAACTTCCTGCCGTAACGGCCTTTTTTAGGCCTATAAACCCTGCCCAAACGTGTGCTGACTGAGCTTAGGTCATGATTATCTTGTAATCTTTTCTAATATTATACGACATACTAACCTAACCATCAAAAATACTATCTGAGCCTCTAAATATCTAAAATCAGTGTTTTGTGGCCGACATAATAATTCTGGGGCGCCTTCAGTATTTTTAGTTGCTCAGTTAATATTTCTCATAATATAATTGCAGAAGTAATCTTATCTTTTAGCTTCATTCCCACGCCAAAACTGCTGCAATAAATGTTTTGAATTTTAATATAGACACTAGACACAGAATGGACTTCGAAAATAGACAGTAACTTACTTAAAACTGAACTCGGACAGTCGCGGCCAAAAAGTATTAATGAATAAATTAACTTCTAATACATTTTCTCACTAAATTCTGTTTATTAATTCATAATTCAGTCGCGTATAGAAAACCCGTAATGGCCCAATGTCCGGTCGCGACACACACAGTAACGGCCAGACGCAGCTGCCGGACCGGTCCGTCAAGAGGAGGGTTATCTTCTGAAGTAGACCAAACTCGAATTAAACAATGAAGACAGATTTAATACAACCGTTAGTGTCATCTCGTTTTTGGACATATTACCAAAAACAAAACTAATCAGAAAAATATATTTCCCATACTGAAAACGGTCAAACTGAATGTGCCAGTTTACTATCATAGGTATCGCGTGATATTAAAAAACGATCAAACTCAATGTACTTGTTTAATATCATATCACGTGATATTCAAAATTAAACAAAATTAGTAGTTTTACTATCTAGAATCTACATTAATTTTAAGTAAATTTTTGCTATTAATTTATGATTTTCTGCAGATCTACCATATGTATAATGTTTGAGGACTGAGTTAATGCATCCAAAATGTTAAGATCACTTTTAAAGATTTTCTCCACATTAAATAAACTACTTATTACTTAGATTTAAGGCTTGATTTAAGTAATCGTTTATTATAAGTTTTTAGATAAGTTACATTAAAAAAAATAGCATAATGTTGACATTTTAACAGTTCCATTAATACGGGTATGTAAATTGTATCACTTTGTCAGCTTTCCGCGACACTGTTAGGATTTCTTTAATAATAGCAATTAGTGTCATTTTGCTTTATCACTGTGCTTTCTACCTATTCTTCGTTAGTTTTATACTTAACTTTGATACCACCTTAACTTTGTAAGGTATCAAAAAACTATCATTAACTTAAAATATAGTTTTTCTTAACTTTAAGTATTTCTGAAAAATCAATCGAGAACACAGCATTTCACCTCCTAAATAATCTTTTGAAACTAGTACAGGTGCAAGCTACATCAAAATCAATTGTGTTGTTCAGAAAAACTAGGCAAGTTCAACACAGAGACTGTTCGTCGAACTCGTAGTATCGTGTATTTTAAGTCGGTAAAAATCATAATTACCGTTCTAAATTGATGTTGAATTTTTGGTATTCCAATAACCACATTTTATTCCACAAAACACATGAAACCTATTCCTAACATACAACATTTTGAGTCCTTTTTACCCTCTCAAAGCTTCACAAAACTTCGCAAATTTATACCAGAGAAGGCCCCAGTTTTGTTTTCTTTTATGTTTGTTCATTTGTCCCGTTGGTAATTTTTCCCACCGTATACGAGTATTTATAATGTTTGGTGTCAGTTTGCCGGTTTATAACATTTTCACGGTGTTTTTAACCGTTTCGCGCCCGCACCGGGGCTGACACCGGAGAAACGAACAAAAAGCTCTGAACACTCGAACGGAAAAGTGTTAGTAGGGTATTATTTTATAATTTGATTAAAACTAGTTATATGTAATGTTTTATTCCGCTTTTTAGTGACCTGATAAAAATTACAATTATCCTTTTTAACTTTCAAATAAATGTACACATATAGTTTGGATGCTGATGAAAGATTGACAACGGGCCTATTTCAGTGCATCCAGAAACGTAGTAGCTTACCCGATCAAAGATCATAGCTAAATTTGAAACTGGTACATATACTTTTTAGGCATTTTAAGCATTATATTTCACTGTAGTTAAGTTACACTATGAAATTTATTAATAAATCGTTCTTGTGTGCTTTTTGGTCTTTCAAATTCTAAATTGTAATAAGCCCTTTTGTTACGTTTGTTGGTTATGTATCAGGAAGAAGCACCAAGTATTACTATAAACTACCAAAAAATAATAAGGCTGGTAAAAAAATCTGAATTTTGTACTATGAATATTATTTACTTCATTCATTTTGTAAATGTAGCTATTTTTTGTGTTATAAGTATTAAAACTTAACCACCTAACTTTAATCAAGTCCCAGTCATATAAAATAGTGTTTATAGAAAATTAAATATCAGAATGCTTTAAGCATAATTATAAAATATGTTAATTATGAGTGGTAGACTAGTAGTGTTAGAAACACTAACGGAAAACTATTGATGTGATGGAGTATGAAACTCTTCACCTAGAATTATAAGAATAGCTAATATTTATTTAAAAATTAACACATATTTTTTGATAATAAATATCAATTCTCTGAGTTCTGTACCTTACCTAATTAATTAAAGTTACCCTGGTTAGATATGTAACCTAAATCTGTTTTATATTAAGAAACATTCTCATTGTGTATTTTTGTATTAAAACCATGTATTGTTTCATTTCAAAATAAATTTAAATCATTAAAAGTTCTTTTTATTCCAATACTGTGTTTTTTATGAAAACAGTGACAAACAAAGAGAAGTATTGTCAGATGGTCGCTTACGTTTTTGACAATTTACAGCGCGCGAGAAAAGGATAGTTGTCAGACATTAGTGTACATTAGATAATATTGTGATTTGATCCCTTACCTACTTAAGCTTATGGAAATTTGTAATCAATTTCTAACCAACATACACTAACAACTTTTTTTAAATGATAAAATAAATAAATAGTATTGTCCAAACAAGACTACTATGTATCTTTACTTTGAATTCAGAAATACACCACATAAAATTTAAAATCAGAATACACTTTTCCCAGCACCAGTACCTGTTGATCGCGTCATCTTTTTATCCTGCGGCTCGCGCTCTAAAAATCGAATAAATCAAAATAACCGATCGCTGAACAAAGGCTCATTCACGACTTAAACCAGTTCCCAACCTAGGGTTAGCTTAACACTAAAACGCAGCATCCGCGGGCATCTGGACTTCTTTTGTGGGGCACAAAAGACCGCGACTAGCAAACCGGTTGGATTTTTAAAGATTCGGGTCAGTTTGGAATATGCGGCATTTGGGGTGTTAGTTCGATTTTGATTTTCGTGTTGGTTGCCAGTTTCTGTGATAAAAAAAACGATTTTGTATTAGGAATCATTGTCTATCAAAATGATAGTTGCCGACGTGAAATGTCTCGACGTCACCATGACGCTGGTGACGAAAGATATTGGAAACTAGGTAAGTAAATGTGTTGATTTTTACAGTTTACTTTAGTTCATTCATAAGTAATAGCCCATAGGCTCTTTGGGTAGAGTTATTGCCTATAGCGACGACGAGATTGGGTTCGATTCCCACCGAGGACAAAGACTCATGCGATATAGGTACTTTTGTGTTCGTTTTCGACTAACTACTTATATTTGATGTAATGCAATTTTCTTTTTTATGATTCACCAAACAAACGGAAAGCCTTTATGTACTGTGGGAATTTGCAACCGTACAAGGGATAGGCGTGTTGTTTCTATTAACTTTCACCATGGAAGATAGTAAGGAGGAAGTGGTTAAGTGTTTTATTATTAGCATTTATCAATACACTTTTTTCCACACAAAGACAGAAACAGGAAAAAATCGATTTAAATCGCTTGAATCTATAGTCAAGTTGGAAAAACGTTTTCTTGGAAAACTAAATTTGTTTGAAGTTTGGACTGAAGATAGCGCGCAATTTCGTCAGTAAACATCCATTTTAAACTATCTTATTGCATTTTAACTAATTCTAATAAAAACGGGTTTTTGCAACGAAACAAAATTACAGTAAATTGTTTTAACTATTTTTCTCGACGTTTCGGCGACAATTGCATGTCACCGTGGTCACGAGCGGACTGACGCGGACGTCGAGAAAAATAGGTAAAACAATTTACCGTGATTTTGTTTCGTTGCGAAAACTCGTTTTTATTAGAATTAGTAAATATCCAGCCTAGAAGATGCGATAGTGCCAGGTAATTGACTGGCTGGAAATGAAAGATCATATTACGAAATTGCTTCCTACGTTCAGTTTGCAGAATGAACTTGACAAGTTATAAGGGATTGTAATAAGGCCCCTGATCCTAAGGAATAAGCGGGACTCGAACCACTCTTCCAACTAAGCTATCGAGGCCATTGACCCATAGGATCGTCAATTTTGTCTACTTGAAAATGAAGGGTTTCAAATCATCGCTGTAATTGATGAGTTATAGCTGTGTATGAATCATTTCGCTTACCGAATGTGAGTTGGTGCACAAAGTTAAACTCAGAAGTGTCTTTTTAGGTAATACTTTTGGATCGTACATTATTTGACCACAGGATAGACACAGGAGATAAATATGATAATACGATCTATTTATCAAATACGTAATGCGACTCTACCGCCGCGGTCGGACTGCTGTTTCCACGGAGAATACTCGACAAGAACTCAGTTAACACAAACTTTTGTGGTTTGTGTTAACCGATTACTTGCCGGGTCTCCTCCGAGCTTTAAAGAAAAATCGGAAAACCAATTTTACCCAGCAGCGGTAGGACAGTTTACTTTATTAGGCTATCAACTGACTTATTATTTACTGCGGGTGGCTTGACGCATACACCGACTGCCCAATTATTCCTATAGATATTTAATTATTGTTTGTATCGTACGTGTGTGAAAAATAAACACGCAAGGAGGCTTAGTAATTCAATTTTATCATGTCTATGAACATGAAAAGTATATCGACATGATTCAATGTCTAAAAAAACAAAAAAAACTTTAAAAAACACTTAAAACGCATTCAGTTTATTATGTTTTAAAAAGAAGCTACAGTTTAGAATTAGCACAATATGAATTTGGCTATTTTTTGAGTAGGTACTCAATTTTATTTAGTGTTTGAAACGAATCTGTTTTTTATCACGCCATTGATTGCTTGCAAATAAACCCAACATTTCAATCTCAAATAGAATTTACCGACGAAAGCTTTTAGCCATATCGTAATTAGCGCTCATGGCTCGCTACAATCTCCTCGCTCCAATGAAAATGCGAATGGCGAATCAATACCATTTGAAACATCCCTAAAGCTCCAAAAAAACGCCGATAAATACATACCGCACGTTCGAGTATCGATTTTAAGATCCCCTTTCTCCTATTATTATTTTTTACATAACAAAGAAGAAAGCGAAGGAGGAGTTTCGCAAGGGCGCGGGCCCCTCGCGACTTGGAGACGATCGACGGGACGCAGTAAGGGGACTGATTTGTACTTGGACCAAGCCTTTTTGATACTTTAGCAAATTTAAATAGGTACGGAATCCGATGATTTCTCCATTCCTACGCTCCTGATGGAGCAGCCCGTCGGTATGCAAATACCTCGTTGCGGAAATGCTACATGAAGTGTTATTTACATCTTAGCACCTGCGATTCACGGATGAATAAATGGAAACTGATGATTACCATGCTTGCCAAATGATATCTTTCAAAATATTCGAAGCACATTTGGGTGACCCGGTTTGTGAACTCACGCTTTTCCCTGGTGAGTCAACTTGGTATTATTTTAAAAATCTTTATGGTTAGAGTTTGGACGCGGCTAAATATACAATGTGTTTATGGAATTGTCCAAAACCTGAAATTAGTTTGCTTGGAATCTATACCAGTGATACTGCTTTAAAGAATGAGATAAGGAAGCGCGTCCATTACGAATGGTTTGTTTTGAAGATGATGCTAGGTAGAAATGCTATAAAAAAGCAAATGTATGAGAATAACTATTTATTAATAATAAGTTCTAACTAACAGTATGTAGACTTCCAAATGGCCCTATAAATCCGAATCTGATATTTTACGTTCGTCTCTCAACGTGAAAAGCTCTCAATGAGGTTTAAAAGGGGTATTTTTTTTCACATCACTTACCTGCTTAACCCATTACTAAGCGACGTGGTGCGTATTTTTGCCATCGCAAACATGCGTTTATCCTTTTTAAGGTGAAAACTGCAGATTTTAAATGAGCTGCTTAAAGTGCTTATGGACTAAATGATTTATTTTAACGTACAAAATCAACTACTTATGTGAAGTGGTAACTAAGGATGCGATTGCGACAAAAACCAAAAAATCTTGGCGGTTTTGTAAATTGAGGCGAAATCTTTTAAAAAAACTTAATCTTTCTTAGAAAACTTGTATTAGTAGTAATTCCTGCTATCTACTGTAATTAAGTAAGTAGTCTCTGCTATTAGTAATAGCATTATGCAGATCCACTGTTGGGTGAATGCTTTCATTGTCACTGTCAAATCGCTGCTTCAATTATCGGTATCATTCAATGCCTGGTCAAAACAAAGATTATTTTTGAAACGAGTAGTAACGATAGTAATGTACTTTTACTAAAAATACGAAAAAACTCACTCACATGTTGTGTGATCGTTATTATTTATTTGAAAACCTGCATCTTAACCTCTCTATTCAAAAGTTAAGATTTTTGAATAATTTATTATTTTAATTTTCAATTTGTTATTATGACTTATCATGAAAAACAGTAATACAAAACCATAGCAATACCTTTTAAACTCCACCATTTAATAGTACGTGAAAATTAACTCCGTTCAACCAATACTAATTTCAAGTAGGAAGGGGGTACACTATATAATTCCGAAAGTCACAATCACAAATTTTAAAATTCTGAAAATTTAAATTCCGAATCAACAATAATCCGAAATATCATAAATACGGAGTAAGCTAATAATGTGAAACATATACTCTTAAAATGTTGTATTTATTAAGCGTGAATGCTTTCTAGCGCTTCGCCGGCTGGTCGCTTCGCTCGCTCGGCTCGCGCGTTTAATCAGTTCTAACCTAACCTAGACAAATAATCCTGTCATCCTGTAAAAGTTATTCAGCTTCATTAATGCATGGATATGATATATTTCATAAAAAAATAAATTAGCAAATAATTTTAGGAATTTTGAAATTCACAATGTTGCTTTTGTTAGTACTAATAAAAGTCAGAAATTTGAATTTTTGGTTTTGTGACTTTAGTAAAAATAACTTCCGTGTTTTTGAATATTCGGTATTCTGTTGCTTCGGAATTCGTTTCGGAATTTTTGGGTGTTCCCATAGGAAGGTATTTCTAACATATCCATTTGATTTACAACTAACCATCAGAAAATAAGATTTATAATTATTATGATTATGATAAATAACATAACAAAGTGCCTCTTGAAACAAAGACAAATGACCAGACGGCAAATACCAAAACTGGTTGACCGTTCTATAAGAAACAAGGGGTCGAAGAAAGCATCTCTTAGCCTCCCCACTAGAACGCACACAGACGCACTGTTTGCACGTTTAAAAAAATACTTGACACATATACACATAAGCTGAGCTATCAATAGAATCATTAGAAGCATTTCTTTGAAACGGCCTCGCTTTTAGCGGACTGAGGGACCGCTATACTTCTGCGGGAAGCGAACTCAAGTTTTACGCTAAATTGAACCGTACGCGCAGAAATTAACTAACTTTTTAGTTCAGCAACTACAAAGTTAGGTTTGCCTAGGAGTAATTGCGTCTTTACTTGGTGATTTTTTTCTCATTTTGCAGGGGCTCGAAATTGAAGTAACCCTACGATGCTGGGTTCCGTTTGATGTGCGTCTTGTAAGATGAAATTGCAAGGGTTATGAATTTTTGATAGCCAAAGCTTAGCTTCAGGCACCCTTTGTTAGATGTCGTAGGTTTTTTAGATAAGTCTGTGCTAATGTTTATACCTAATCGGACACAAATATTTTGTATGACACTGTCGTTATCCGCGTTTAAAATAGCACCCATCTCCTGCCACACACATCACGGACATTGCTAAACGTAGCCTCCTTCATAGATTTCCAGGAAAGTTTTAAAGAAAGCCTTCAAAAAATCGCAATCCCAATATAAATAAATAAATAATAATAAATATGCGCCAGACAACACACCTCTTGTAATGGTCTCGAAGTAGGGATTAATATCCCTGTGTTACGAGGTAATAAGCCAGGGGCGTCTCCCAGCACACCCATACCCGAGTCAATTCGAAAGAGATCGTTTCCTGAATTGACCCGACCGGGAATCGAACCCGGGACACTACGGAAATCGAGGCGAGAAATCGTGCTACAGCGCACTACGCCAATCGTATCGTCAAATATAAACGTAAAGAAAGGGCAAGATTTTCAAAATCACGCCATTCTAATTCATTTTTATTGAGATTTAAACAGTAGAGCATCAAGTAAAAGAGTTCTGCTCTACAAGTTCCATAACCCTCAAGTACATAATGAAAAAAATATCTGCCCCTGTAATATATTGCTAAGTACGCCGTCGTAAATACAAAATCGTTAAGGGTGTGTGTGCATAACTGATCGATTTCAATATTTGAATCAATAAGCGACCACCAACCGCAGACTCAGGAATTTAGGGGAAAGGATTAGTGGTGTGTGAAGAAACTATGCGTCATAACATTGATGTATATGCATTGCAACTGAAGTATCACAAATTGCTGAGAGAAGGGGGATATTACAAGGAAAGTTATGGGCATTTTGAATCTGGTTAAATATAAATAATCATCTTGAATGAATAATAATAATAAAAAGGCAACTTACAGTAAGGTTTTGAAGCCAAACTAAGCAGCACTTATTCTGTTTATATCAGAGACAAAGAGCTACTCCGATATTTCTGAATACACACTTAGATGACACTCAGATATAAACGTTCATATATGTACTCGTATATAATCAAAACAAAATAAGATTCGTTATGGACAGGACACTAATTAATGCGCCTACAGCCGACAGGTAAAGTACGAGTAAAATGTACTCTATATCATCATCATCCGTGCGGTCTATCCCGGTTGTAAAACCACACTGGTGTGTGGGGTCCCAGGGTCCGCCTTTCGCATTTTCTTGGCCCACTTCGCGCGGTCTTGTGCATCCTCAGTGGTGAGTTTGTTGAAATGTACTTTATATGTTCATATCTAATTGCTTCTAGAAATACTCGTATCTGTCAAATATTTTTTCTATAACTATCAATTAACTAAAGAATCTATACTCACCTAGACAATTAACCACCCGCGCCTTTCTCCGCGCAGTGCTTGCCAAATCTGAGCAAATTTATCGGCGACCGGAAGTCTTCGCTACTTCCGGCGTCACAATGGCTGCTGGATCCGCTTCCGGAGCACACTTGAGAGTTGAATATATTAAGAACTTCCCCTTAATGAATTGCGAATAAGTTTATTGTTTGTGTACTAAGATAATAATAGCTGTTAGGCTCTACTAATGTTGATGTAAACACAGAAAGTTTTGTCATAAATTTTACTATATAAAGCACCTAATGTTACAGACGTACACAGAAGCGTCTGGGAAGGGCGCAGCAGCAATATATTCATACATCGAAGCGCAATCGTTGAACGACACTTTAGCTATCTGCCTAATGAACTTTATATATGTTTATTGTATTATGTATGTTTTTTTTGTATATACAGATATATACATTTATTTTATTTGTATTTGTAGGTATTTAATCTTGAATGATTGAAGTATTTTTTTTTGTTGTTTTACTCATAGATTTATTTTCACTCCACATAAAGCTCATGCTTTAAAAAGTTCTTCTACCCAAAGGTTGCCTGGAAGAAATCGCTCTCTAGCGATAAGGCCGCCTAAATTATACAAATTGCTTGTTTTATTCCTATTTTGTGCAATAAAGTATATCTATCTATCTATCTATATTTTCAATATCTCTTATACCTCTTCTTTATAACTCCCTTCCTTATTATTACTTATTTGGTGCCAAAACGTGTCCACCTTTGATTTTTACACTTTTATGATATTTTTTTTGTTTTCTTCATCATCATCATCAGTCTATCATAGTCCACTGCCGGACATAGGCCTCCCCCGCAGCGCGCCATCGCGCCCTATCCTCAGCTTGACGCATCCAGTTTCTGCCAGCAACCTTTCGCAAGTCATCACCCCCCCTGGCCGTGGGGCGTCCTACACTACGTTTGCCGAAACGCGGTCTCCACTCTTTCTTTTCTTGTTTGTCACCAAATAAGTGTTTTTTCTTTCTTTCTATCTCGGCATACGCCGCGACTTCGCCTACGTAGACCCTTCTTTCCACATAGTTAAGGATTTTTAGTAGATATGCTTGTGTCCTTTCTCAAAGTTTAATTCAGGTATCCCTTATCCGTCATTTTTAAGAATTTGCTCCGCGGTTTGGGTGTCAAAAATTTATAAACAGATTCTCAAAAAAAAAACTCAAGACTCAAATAACTTTATTCAAATCGACTGTATCAGTACTTTCAAATGGTCAAATTCACAGCAAAATATACTAAATAATAGACATAAATACCATAATAATATGGATATGTAAATAAACAGTATACAGACTTAATGCGCCTTTACCACCGCGTTGGAGTTGTTTCTTGCTGAGAAGACCCGGCGAGAAACTCAGCAGTTACTCTTCTAAACTTGTTTTGGGTTTACAACAGGCGTTAGTAAAGTACAAGCAGTGTGTCATTTTGATACAAATAAACCTAAAAGAATATAAAACAAAGATTTAAAAAAAAACATAAAAGAATATAAAAGAAAAGTTCATTTAAACAATTCAAAAAGAAAAATTGTTAGTTAGGTTACTTGCGTATCTATGATATTGGTATGGATTTTGTACTGCTGGGTCTCATAGCATACTTTTTTTCGATCAGCGGCAAACACATTGCTAAAATTTAACCAATTCTCTTAACTTTTCCGAAGCCGTTGACAACTACTGGGCTTAATTTCACCCCAATTTGCCAACCGAAACAATTCCCAAGTAATACCTAAGTCAAACAGATTTACACCGACAAGGTCTCAACAATAACGCTTATAGCGCCGCATTGTCTGTCCAAGACAAACTATAAATCCACTGTTTGGAACATTTGGAACATCGGAACACGGGAGGTATTCAATAAATCGACAACTTGCCAACTCGAAACACCGGACTTACGGGCCAAGAAAGTATAATTCGCTTACTGGACAACCCTCGCTAGAGAAACGATGAGCCGTTCAAATTGTATCGATATTATGATAGAACTTAGCATAACGCATGGGATCTGTGGCTCAATCAAACACAGTATTTATTGCATCAATTATTATCTTACTTATGGAGTATTTTCATTGTTATTGGTAACGAATGCATTTGTGGATGTTTACAACTAGGCCAAAAATAATAGATAGGTAATAGGTATACATTTACAGCTTTTCTAAGTCAAAAATAAGACTGCATTTAGAATGAAAGAAAGAAAAAACATGTATTAATTTCATGGACATCGCATTACAAAATCATCACAAAGCAACAATTTTAAAGGAAAAAAAATATTGAATTAAAAAAAAGACATGATAAAAAATACTAATCAATCAATCAATCAATCAAATAAATTTATTTGTTTAAACATAGGTGTAAAAATACATGGTGTTATAGTTAGACAGGTACAGAATCACTATGCTAAGCCATTAGTTGGCATACAAATGTTCAGTTTAAATAAAAATAATTCTACAAATACATTCAAGCTAATACTTACAATCAAAATAAAATAAAAATTCAATACATTAATAAAAAATAAAAATTAAAAAAAATATAGTCAATAAAATAATGTCAGAAATGATTATTAATATACAATTTAGCAGTCTATCTTTACTAGTTTTACAGCTTGTCACTCAAAAACTCTGTCAGTGTATAATAAGCTTTTGAAACTAAAAGAGTTGTTAATTTTTTAACAAATATGTGAATGTCTGCATTTCTTATATCTTTCGGTAATTTATTGAATATTTTGGGAGCCATACAGAAAAAACTTTTGCCTTTTAAAGCAGTTTTTCTGCTTGGGGCTCTTAGCATATGCTTGTGGCGTCTACTCCTCTGTTGGCCCTGGCATATGGTGGGAAACAAGTGTGCATTTTTTTTTACAAATACCGCTGTTTCGTAAATGTAGAGAGATACTAACGTAAGTATCTCTAATTTCGCAAAGTGTGGTTTGCAGCTATCTCTTGTTTTTAAACTCACTATGGCTCTAATGCATTTTTTTTGGGCTCTAAATACTTGTAATTTGTTAGTAGAATTTCCCCAGAAAATTATTCCGTAACGGAGTATGGAGGCAACATATCCGTTATATGCAGTCAAAACAGCCTCCAAATTAGCCACTCTAGTTATGCTTTTTAATGCAAAAACAAATTGATTTACACGTTTACATAGATCGTCTGTATGTATTTTCCAATTTGTTTGATAATCTATGCATGAACCTAGGAATTTTGTTGAATTTACTGATTCTATTGTTTGGTTTTCGTATCTTATGGTCAAGTTAGGACTTTGAGTGTATTGGCGGAAATGAATTATTTTTGTCTTATCGATATTTATGTTTAAATTGTTTATGTCAAGCCATTTTATAATATTAGTCAAGATCATTGTAATTTCATTTTCATATGTCAAATCATTATTGTGTCTGATTATTACTGTGCTGTCATCAGCGAATAGTGTCATGGGATATTCTGTCACAGTTGGAAGGTCATTTATATAGATTATAAACAAGAGGGGGCCAAGTATTGTTCCTTGAGGAATGCCGTGCTCTACTTCTTTATAATCTGAGATATAATCCCTTTCTAATGTATCTTGCTTAGAGACACTTCTGACCGCAGTTTGTTGCCTTCTATTGTTAAGATAGGACTCTATCAGTTTTAGAGCAATCCCACGTATGCCATAATGGTAGAGTTTAAGTAAGAGTAGATTATGGTTAACATATTCGAACGCTTTGGACATGCCCATAAATATAGCGCATATTTTTTCTTTTTTGTCCATAGAGTCTGTGGCCAACTTTAACAAATCAAAAATAGCTAGGTTTGTGGACCTGTTTTTTCGAAACCCATATTGTTCAGGGGTGAACATATTGAATTTTTCAAGAAAAGAGTAGATTCTTGTGTATATCACCCTTTCGAAAACCTTGGACAGCACAGGTACCAAAGCGATAGGCCTATAGTTTTTCATGTCAGTAGGACATCCTTTTTTAAATACAGGTTTTATTATAGATAGTTTAAAGGCGTCTGGGAACTCTCCCTGGCTTAAAGATAGATTTATAATATGTGATAAAGGTGATGCTAGATATTGAGCACAGCTTTTTATCGTTGCAGTATTTATGTCATCATAGCCGACGCTCTTGGTGTTCTTCAACGACAATATGATTCCAAAAACCTCGAAACAAGTAGTTGGAGCCATGAAAATAGAATGGGTATTGAATTGCGTTTTTATGTCAATTTTATTACTAGTAGATGTCAATTTAGATGTATTATTAATTTGGTCAATGAAGTAGTTATTAAGAGAATTTGCGATGTCAGTGGGTTTCGAAATAATTTTGTCATTTTGAATGATGCCCTTTATGGTTTCTCGCGGATAATTATTTTTATTCTGGTTGATGACAGCCCATGTAGCTTTCGATTTATTACCTGCTGAGCTAATAGAGTAGTTATTTTGGCATTTTTTGGTCTTGTAAATTATTTTCTTAAGACGTTTCGAGTAATTTTTAAAAATCATTTTATTTGCTGATGTAGGTGATTTTCTATAGTGCCACAGCAGATTTCTTTTATTTTTGCTACATAGTTTTATTCCTCGTGAAATCCACTTCTGTCTTTTTCTATTATTGAGGGTAATAGTTTTGTATGGGAAACATAGATCGTAAAACAAGCGTATTGTATTATAAAACGAGTTGTATGCTTCATTAGTGTCCGTTATGTTAAGTATTTTAGAAAAGCTTAAGTTTTCTAATGCGTCACAAAACTTTTTTTGGTTATTTTGGTTCATGTCTCGTTTCCGGATACGCCATGAGTTCACTATACATTTTTTACTGACAGGGCATTTAAGTAACTGAGCCGTGTGGTCTGACAAGCTTAACTCCAGTACATCGGGTTTACAACGATAGATGTTAGTGGCAATATTGTCTATGCATGTTTTACTACTTAATCGCGTAGGCTGATGAATTTGCAGCTTGAGGTTATAATTATGTAGTAGGTTTTCAAAATCCATACTCATTCTACTTCTGTTAAGTATATTAATGTTAAAATCACCACATAATATTATTTTTCTTTTGCGATTGTTAAGATAATCTAATAATTGATCTAGTTTTTCAAGGAATAAGTCAAAGTCAGAGTTAGGCGGTCTATAGATACAAACAATGATTATGTTATAAAAAGTAAGTTCTGTTGAGCAACATTCAAATACACATTTGATACAGAATCTTGATATGTCTACAGTTTTATATTCATATCCATGACGCAGGAGAATACATGAGCCTCCTCTTCGGCAGTCTCTTGAGTAATTTGATGTGATTTTGAAGTTGTTTATTGAAAGATGAACTTTGTCTTCGTCAGTCATAAAGTGCTCCGTGAGACAAATCACGTCCATTTCGCATCTATCTGAGTATAGTTCTTCGATGCATACCGATAGCAATTCAGCCTTATTAAGTAGACCAGAAATGTTTTGGTGTAGTACATTTATATAATTAAACACGAAAAAACTTTTCTGTTTTATCCTCGGTAATCGTTTTGCTTGGGCTTACTGTTAGTGGCATCGAGTTTCCCATCAGAAAAGTAGTAAAAATCTCGGTGAGTATACATATCATGCCTTTTCTATTAAGTTTGCCAGAGTAAGGAGAAAACATTTCACAAGTTAGTTTTCGGTTGGAATCAATTAGACATGCATAGTTAAGCGTTTGTATGTCAAGAGTGAGAAGGTTGTTGAATAGTTCTACTCTACAATTAAAGAGTGTAGCCCCACATATGTATGTAGGTAAAGCTATGATCAGGTTTGTGTGTTGTGATTCTAGCGCGATCTCCCTTATTTTATAAACCAGATTAGTATAATCTTTTGTTATTCTGAAGTCTGCTTCACCAATCAGAATAACACAATAGTCATTTTTGTTGAAGGTAGTCAGTTTACTTTTCAGGCAGTCACATAGTTTTGATAGATCACAACCGGACATGAGATAATTACAGTAACAGTACTCCTTATCAATTTCACATTGTTCTATTATATTTATTAAATTATGTTTGTTTGAAGTGCTCAAAATGCATAGCTTGTTTTTGGTTTGTTTGTTTGTCGTAGGATTTGTTACCAGTTCAGAAGAAATACAGCTAACATCCTCACGAGTGTAGGATTCTTTGTCTTGCGCTTCTGGATAGGAAAAATCTAATCGAGTCTTATTTAGTCTGTTTTTTTTCTTCTTTCCATTCGGTTTTTGAGGGGTTGATTTGCAGACACTGGTAAGTTTTTCTATTTTCAGTTCATAATTTTGTATTTGTTTGGTTAGGGTACTGTTCATAGTTAGTAAATTTCCTATCTCATTGTCAGCTATTTGAAGTTTCTCCTCCAGTGTATTGATTTTTAATTCTAGTTCTTTTATGCAATGACTGTTCAAATAAATTTGTTTTTCTGGGCAACTTCGATTAAGTTGTGTAGTTGGGGAGGAAGAGATTGAACTATCAGTTTCTTCATCAGTTAAAGATTCGAATGAGTTTTCTGTAGAAACATTGATTACATAGTTTTGATTTCTATGCGTTACATTGCTATCCTCTAAGTGCGACCGCGACATCTTGTGGCTTATAGTGGTATTTCATAGGCGTTCTTGGTACACACTCGCTCACTATTTTTAATAAGTAATGTTAATGACAATTTGCGCCATCTGTGCTGTGAAGATGTACTTTAATTTATTCTCTTTAAAGTTCTTTTCTTTTTTTCCCGATACAAAAAGTGTCACCAGCCCGGACTCGATCCTTGGGCTTATGAGTTGCTTAGCGCAATTCCCTCTGTAAAACCATTGAGCTAACAGCGCTTTAAGAATTAACAGGCAGCGGTGTCACGGTGTCCAAAAAAATAATCTGGACCGCGCTCAGCTGATGCCTGTGCCTGAAAGGCCAAGACGCTGATTTTCAGCGGGCCCAGCGAGTGGGCGCACGGTCAATTGCGGGTACGTTTAATTAAATAAAATAAATATTTTATCGGGACAAAAAGCAAGTGTGTAGTGTAACTACATATGTGTGTTTGTGTGCGTTTAACTTATCATGACGGCGCCAAAACATGTGAACACCCTAAGTAAGATACAATTAAATACAAAAATTACAATCAAATTTCTACTCATATACCTATTAGATAGAATGCATAGATTATATCTAATAGGTATATGAGTAGGTATATAATTTAAGCTAAACACGCTCTATAGGTCTCAGGCTGACTCTAGAATTGCGAGTTTCTAAGATGTTCCTTTCTTAAGATGCTTGAAGTTTGGAATGACCTGCCGTGGTTTTCACAATTAGCTATTCAAATAGGTTTTTCAAGTTTTGGAAACTAGAAACAACAATCGTACCAAAGAACTGGGTCCAGTATAATATTAGCAGGACGTAATGCTCGGAATACGCGTATTTTTTCAAAGATACTGTTTTTGTTAAGATTCCATAAAAATATAATGTCCAATGCCAATAAAGTTAAAAAATTCATTCCCTCGTTGAATAGTGACGTTTTGTGAGGAGAGTACCAGCTTTTTGTTCGCCAGTAGCGACGTCAAGTAAGACTTCGAGATTATTTTAATACTTCTACCAATTCTCTTCGAACTATGTTCCATCGATAAGGTCGACGAAGCGCTCCTCTACCTCAGCAGTTGTTTGCGAGCTTCCAGCTAGTTCGGATCGTTTAAGCTGAAACAGTAGCTTACTTATTACCTGAGACGGGGAAACTTGCTCCTCCACTTTGCCAATATAACTGCGAAATAGGATCTAACCATTTTGAATTTACTGTAAATTTTTTTTAATTCAACATTTTATTTGTGAAAATTATAACAGTTTCTTTATTCATAACCGGTTAGGTAACAAAGCACGATCATACATTTGAATGAAATGTGTGAGACATGGTAAACCATGATTATGAATTCTCTCTAAACTTTTCTGAGGGCTACTTTTAGTTGTTGGTTGGGCCTATTGGAAAATAGTAAAATTCTTGAAAGTATCCTTTATTTGTAGGTATATTTAAATAAATGTTTCTCCTTTGTAGGAATCAAACCTCAGATCCCTGTCACTCCACACGAGATCACTTACCGCAAAACTACTGGTGCTAGTTATTTTTTAGTATGGCGGCTACTACAAAGTATTACAAAAAAGGAAACCACTTTCGAAACAATATTAAATTCTCCTTAGTTTAAAAAGAAAGAAGAAAAATAATTTATTTAGTGCACGCAAATAAAAATACAATATTTAACACTTACGCCATTTTGCGCAACGACAGTTTGTAAGCCCGGCCTGGCCGGCTCAGGCATCTAAACTAAGTATTAACAACTTAAAGACTACGCCAACCCAAGTTGCCCATCGTCACAATTTGCCTGGGAAATAATTTTGCTGCAGGACACTAGTTATGAACAAATTAATCAAGTTTTAGAATCATGAGAGAATTGCTGGAACAGCCCGGGAGTAGATAGATAGTTAGATAGATATACTTCATTGCACAAAAAACAATTACAATACTATTTTATTAGAAGAACAATTTGTACAAGGTTAATATTGTATCAAACACCCGCGTTATGTCTACTAGGGAGCTCACAGTCATGTAGGTACCTATCTTGGTCAACTAGGTCAAATAATCCAACTCGGCGCGGAAGAATATTAATGACCCTACCAAAATAGTCTTATCGAAGGCCTACAAATAAACTATATCTAAACGTTTAAACAAGTCAATATGTAGAAGAATGTAATCAGATTTAGGAAATGGCGTAGGGTAATGTGAATGCTGATGTGTTTGTGTTAAAACTAGGTAATACCGATATCAAATTTTTGACTATTGGTTTTGTCTATGAGTATGAATTCTGGTTGTTTTTACAAAAAAAAAATTACTGCACAGTATATTTTATGTTACAGACCCCTTGGCGCCGGTCGCCAAAATTCTTAACCTCCTCGACCAAAACCACCCCACATTTACATAAGAAAAAGATAAAGAAAAGACGCTGGCGGCCATTTCATATTGTCAATAAAGGCTGTTTCTTGTCCTGCCTATGATTTAATTTTTGATTTTTTTAGATGCATGCTCGTATACGATCATTCTCTTAGTTGGACATTAAGGAAACCTACGTTAACATGCTACTGTATTTTATCTTTCTGCTAGATATTTAAGGATGATTTAAATAAAAGCGAGGCAAAGCAAGAAGTAAGACAGATTTAGTTAGTAAAAGTATGTAGCCAAAAACTACCTTTTTGGCATTCATTAGGCTACTGCATTTTTCTGAGTGGCATTATTTTTAGCGTTGTTGTGCATACCTGTGTTTCCATAAAAAGATTATGACAAGACGGCCATTTTGTATTTTCAAATATCGAAGGGGCGATGTTTATATGTGCGTATCGACCTCGCGAATTTATTGCGCTGGCTCAGCGCTCGTCTCATTGCGTAATTCTGCCGTGGGGTGTTTTTTTACCCACACCCCTCTTCCCAATACTCGTTAATTCGCTAAACTTGCCCTGTTCGCGTTTTGTTATTGCATTTTTTTACGCGTTTAGTTTCTGTTGCGGTTCTTTGCAATTTACATTTTTGTTCTTTAATGTTTTCTTTGTTCCGGGATTACAATAGTTTGATTGATGGTATTATGTAATTTTTGTTTGTTTTGAGCTAACTATATAAATAAAGTTTCTGATAGTAAGTAGTAACTCTGTGTACAGTTAACTAAATAAATAACCAGGATAATACACATACCATCACGACTTTATCCCATACGGGGTAGTCAGAGGCAAGTGACTGTGTCGTCATGGTGAACGAAGCACTTTTCACCAATGGTATTAGAACCCAACGTGGTAGTTGGTGAGCCTTCCGCCGTTATCCGGGTTGATTTGGTTTTTTATCGATGTTTTCCATCACCGGAGAGTAAGTCGGATATTTAACTGTGAACACAAAGATTTTGGATCTGGCCAGATTTGCACTCGGGACCTCACGATCCACGATCTGAGTTCGGGTGCCGAACCACTAGGCCACGGCGCTCGCTAGGATAATACACAGGTAAGAAATATATGTTTTATTATAATAGACTAGGCCGCAGTCATTATTGATGACTATCGCACCTGGTGGTAAGTGACGATGTGGTCTATGATAGTACATTTCTGTCCAGTGAATGCCTATTCACTCTTGCCTTGACCCAGTGTAACAACAATACAACAGGTTGAGTGGCATTTTTTTTTAAATTGTGGCGTATGAAATTAAATTTATGCATTCATATCAATGTTTCATAGTTGCAGAAACATTGTATGCATATTATTTCTCAAAAACTATAGCTGTACATGGATTTTATGTACATCACTTTTAAAATTGCCCGCATATAACAGCAGTTATAAATTCTGACCTTAGTCATCCTTGACAGTGTACATGATGAAAACAAACCCTGTTAGCAGCTCTATTATTATTGGCCAGCAACAAAGAAAAAAACGGATGTAAATAAACAATACACTGTCGTATCCTATTGCAAAAACTTCGTTCCAAACTTAAATTTTCTACCATTGAAATTTTATATCGAATACTACGCCTTTTGCTTTGTAATAAAATATACGTTTGCTGCACGTAAAAATGGTAAGACGTGCAAATGGCGGGTGACAATTCCGTCTTTAGATAATTTATGAAATAATAAAAGGCCGGTCACGTGGTCCGTCCGCCATTTTACCCTAGATTGAACCTCTGATGATAATTCGATTTAACGTTGAACAGAGACGGAATAGAGAGCTCCTGTTCATTTGTTTCTAATTAAAATGTTCTAGGTTTCGTGAGTTTTTAATCTTCTCAGCTTAATAATTAGGTTGTAAATTCATTTCATTAACAATAAGTACAAGTTTGTGCATTAAAAAGAAGATTGCTAGTATTTTTACATCTAATAACTAGTTAGAAAGCTCTATATTTTTGCACTGAAGTGTTTTTTTAACTACTAATATTGTTCAGTATTTTGGGCGAGACAGCGTCCATAATTTCTTAAGAACGCCAACAACTTTTTTTATTTGATGAAGGAGGACCTAAACTTAAGCCATTTTTTTTAAATTTATATGAGTCACGCACCAACTACTCTAATATATTTTATACGGAATCCGATTGGGATCGGGTTCCGTGGACGCAAACTAATTTGTCCTACAAGGCATCCTATCCTCTGAGCAAGGATGTATTCATGAAGTGACTCGAATCAATTGGGATTAAGATTTGATTAGTTAGCTTCCTACGTAGAATACGACTAACTGAACTGCCCAGGAGGTAGGTATTAATGATTTCATGTTTTGAAATGAATAAAGCAGTTCATATTACCGATAGAATTTAGGTAACGAAAAATTTTCATGAAGAATCAGCGTCTAAATATACTACCTACATTCTGTTTTTAAACACCTAGGAACCAGATTCGTTATTTTGCTATGGTTATTCTGTGCCTATGGGCCGCTAACAGTAACACTAAATACTGTAATTGATTATGTAAATTGTTTTAGTTTTCGAATAAAAATACATTTTGAAGTAATTACCCCTATTCTTAAAGTAATTCCAGAAATGACATAGACATTTGTCGTGGTGTAGGATCAAACCCGAAACATTGTGACTTAACCGGAGCTCGTAACCAGTGCGGACCAGTTTTCAAACAAGACAAGATGATTAAAACTGCCAATGGACTTAGGTGCCATTGTAATATTAATTTCAGTTTCCAACTCTTACCATATTCAATTTCCAGTTACATGACTAAGTTGTCGACCGAAAACCTTTCCAAAAATTCATCTTTTCTTTCGGATGACCATTGAGGTGTCCTGGGCGGGCCGCCCGGCCGTAGGGCGGACCGTTTCCGGCGGAGCGCTGCCCGCGATCTCCTATAATTACTATTCCGTAATCTTGTTTTGCCCAGACGCGATAGGAAATTCACTTCGACTACCTAATTACTAACTTGAGATTTAGTTTTGATATTTAATGACCTTGCGCTATTTCGGAGGCGCATAGCAACACAGCTAAAGCGTTACCCTTGCAGCAAAAACTGTGCCCCTGCCATGAGTTTAGGTCTCGTAAAAGATGATAGTTAACTTAACTACAACAACCTTTTTACGGCTGTCCCTGTTTGACCTGTTTGGCCAGCCTTCACTATAATGTTAACTGTAATTGTCTTCAATGTTTTAAGGCAATTGGTTTTACTTTTTCAAATTTTCAATATTTTTAAATTATTATTAGTATTGTAAGTAGTTTTCAGAGCCTATTATAAATAACTAGTTAGTAAGTGTTTAGTCCACATTGCATGTCGTGGCAGCCTTTAATTAAGACGACATTTAGCATTTAGTCCGTGTTATACAACTATTCTGTTAATGTGTTTGTTTTGTTGGTTGTTCTAAAAAATAAAATAAATAAATAAATAAACCTTCAAGTATGTCTTTGATATTTCTTTCCAATAGCTGCATGACGATATACCATGCGGATGACTTTACTTTAGACGGTGTACAAGTAGAACATTAGTACTTTTTCATTGTTTTCATTAGTTCCCATTCGCAAAAACCTCAAAACTCACTGTAAGTCATTGTTACGAAAGCGCATATTACGTGCGGACGATATAAACCCCATAGTGTTACGTAGATTGAATTGTGATGAGCTGTACTTATTAACAAAACTTCTATAAATCAGTTGCAGGAGAAGGTTGGTAATAAACAATCATTTATCTGACTAGTTGCCACTGTCCACTTATCAGTTTCTCTGTGGGTGGAAAGCAGGTCGAATGGTATAAGTCTAAAAATGTAAGAAGAAAAAAAGGCAATGGGCTCCGTACTCTAAAATCACTGAACATACATGGCATCAGGTCTTCTTTCCACCACGCGACGACCTTGGCAAAGATTTATTCATTTATCTATTAAGTACATATAATTTCGTAGACAGTCCAGGTATTATTGCAATTGTGCATGCTTCTTTCCACTCGCAATAATCATTTTGTAAGTGTTTGTCATTTATGGATACTTCTAACTCGACTCTTTCTAGAATGAAACCTCATAAGCATATCTAATAATAAATAAAAAATAAATAAATATGCGCCTGACAACCACCTCTTGAAATGGTCTCGAAGTAGGGATTAATATCCCTGTATTACGAGGTACCACACAAGGAAATAAGCCAGGGGCGTCTCCCAGCACACCCAGACTCGAGTCAATTCCGAAAAGATCGGTTCCTGAATTGACCCGACCGGGAATCGAACCCGGGACACTACGGAATTCTAGGCGATAAACCGTGCTACAGCGCACTACGCCAATTGTATCGCCAATCTAATTTGTGTTCATATTGGGTTTCCACTTTGTACTGCGCTATTTTCCCTCGGCTTACAAAGTTTCTTTAATCGCCTTATAATATGTTTTTAAAAATGTTATGTATATATGTATCAGGATAAGTAAAGATGTCATGACATTTTACTTTTCAAAAACTTTCTATTGTTATATACCAGCTCAGAAGGACTCAGAAAGTGTTGCGTCGCTCCATCCCATAACTTGCACCAAGTCCTGGTCCCAAGTATCCCACCTCAGCGGGCGTCGACTCCAATAGCACGTGTGGTGGACGCCGCTCCACGTGTCATCTGCGTCCGACACTCATCTACCATCTAAGAATAATGCTTTATTATTAAGTAGCTTTAGTTAATCCGTGGCTTAATTGGTTACCGCTATGAAAAGAACGCAAAAGTGGCACAGAAATATTGTAAATAGTCACGTTGGGAATATTTTTTCATTATTAGTCAGATGTAAAAAATCTGTGGCTTAGTAACCGAACCGATAAAAAATAACACAAAAATAGCGCGGAAATACGAGTATTGTGAGTCATTGTGAGGTATTGCGTTAATAATCTCATGTCCAATAAGTTTTTTTTTATTATATTGTGCAAAGGTTCATAAAAGTTGGCAAGCATAGGCATTGCGAACTTAAATTAGTTTTTTATCTTATTACAATTAGGTACACAATTCTCATTGTAAAAATATACATATCAATGTATACAAAATAAGTCCATAATATAATAAAAGCAACGCGCCTTTGCACTCTTAACAAATAAACCTTTCTGTTCAATTTCTATTGCACAACACACTATGAGGCCTACTCCCGTTCGTTGAACATGTAATTACGTAAATTTTCAGTCGTTGAAAAACTTAGCGATTGTTATTTTGTACCCTAGTAGGCTATGCATGATCTGCTAAGTATGGATCTTAGTCAAGTATACTTCATATTTACTTATTAGTGAACTAGATAGGTACCTAGATGTTCCTTTTCATTTTAGGGTTCGAAAAGCCTATTCGAGGAAGGCATGGCCCAGATAGCGCCTAAACTAAAGCTAATGGGAAAATCTTGCAGAATAGAGATTGATTTATTTATTTTATTTTCGCGCCAGAAAACACACCTCTTGTCATGGTCTGGTCATGGTCATGGAAAATTTAAGGAATGAAGCCAGGGGAGTCTCCCAGCACACCCAGACCAAAAAAGCTAATTTAGAAGAGATCGTTTCCTGAATTGACCTGACCGGGGATCGAACCCGCGACACACGGAATTAAAGGCGAGAAACCGTGCTACAGCGCACTACGCCAATCGTGCCGTCAGAGATTTGTGACAATTGCTGTTTATATTTATTTATTTAAATAGGACAACCAAGAAGCTTTTATGCTTCTTGAGGACAACCTGCAAGGACACATTATTTTTTCTGTCAAGTTAAATGTTTTCTTTTGTGATTATCTTTAGTGAGATCACGACAGGTGAGATCATGGCATGCAGATAAATAAATAAAATAAAAATAAATACCTGGGACAATTCACACCAAGATCATCTGACCCCAAACTAAGCAGAGCTTGTAATATGGGTGTCAGAGACTGATAAACATACTTAAATATTTCTAAATACATACTTAAATAGATAATAACACCCAGACACACAACAAATACAAATGTTCGTCACACAAATATTTGTCATGGGTGGGGATCGAACCCAAACATAACTTATCATAGATAGTTGTAACAAACATAACATTTGTACAAACGTTGGGAAATCTTGAATTTGTTCGTCGAGTGCGAATCTGCGAGGGATATTCTGTACAAAAAAAGTATTAACTATAAATAGTCATAAACAATGTAAGTAAAAGCTGTGCATGACAAGGTGTTTAAATGGCGAGTGCATTAAAAATACGATAATAAAAATAAGATGTTAAGTAAGTAACTTACTTGTTAGATTTCAATTAAGATTATGAAATGTTGTGTGTTAAGCTACTGTCTGCTTCAGTTATAACTTAAAGAACCAGTAATTAGCTTTATTGTTAACTAGTGCTATAATTGTATTATTATATATAATACAACGCCGTAGGTTTTTATAATAAATAAAAGAAGATAATCACTAATAATCATACACTAAATTAAGGTATACAAATAAAACTAAAAGCTTAGTTTTACCTTATCTAAAGGCTGCGTTAAATAAAGCAATGAGAACTTGCTAATATTATTGTTGAATAATTCAAATAAGTACAAAGTGATTATTTAAGTATAAGTAGTTATGCATTTCCCATTACACCCCAAGGAATCGATTCGCAACCCCATCCTGCGATACTCATCGCCAAATTGGGCAACAGATAAATGCGTCGCCATAGACTATAGCAACCATAGACTCCTAATCAAAGATGCGGGCGCAAGGAATCTTAGCAAATTAGGGAGCCCCTTGCTGCATAGGGTTGGCACGCTTCAGTTCATTCTGTCAATAGACGTTTTAGGGTTACGAATAAACAATACTATGACTACTGAATGATTGGACGTGTTGTTGAGAGGAGAACCTCTGCTTTGAAAATTTTAACTTTTCTTCATGGATAACATTTCTTATTTTTTTCAATCGTCAAAAAAACATACTTAGCGCTCGAAATTGATGTTGATTTTTTGGTATTCTAATAAACATATCATACTTATTTTACTGTAGAAAATAAATGAAACCTATTTATATATGTTACAACTTTCAAAACTTTTAGTCGGTCAAAACCACTTTTAACTGTTTTTTTCAGGCAAAAGTAGATTTAACTAAGAACGTTGGTCAAAAAAATTGGGTATTAAAGGTTAGGTTAGGTTAGACCTGTAGGTAACGAAAACGCGCGAGCCGAGCGAGTGAAGCGAGCGTGCCGCGGTTTATAAATATAACATTTTGAGTGTATATTTCCTATAGAAGTGAAATTGTTAATTCCATTTGGAAGGAAATTGAAACTTTGTTCAAACTTACACCTTAAATGTACCTACCTAGTATTATTTGAACGTTTTTTTTGATTTTTCTGCTAATTTTCAGTAATGTTAACTTTTAATAAATTTTTGAAAAGACAATCTGTACTATAATTCAGTCAGAACCACTTTTACTGAGAACGTTGGTCAAAACCAATTTAACTGTTTTTTGAGTCAAAAGTGGTTTCGACCGTTTATGGTTTATGAGTTTTGACTGTAACATATACATATGCGTTTTGTGTCCTTCTTACCCTTCCAAAAGTTGACAAATCTTCATTAATTTGAACCTTAGTTGGCCCACAGATCCTGCTTACATCCCTTGTTGTACATTTGAAACTATCCACGCAAATACCTCTACAACTGGCTTGTTCTTCTTCGTGTTATTGAGATGATTTTCATAACCCAAAAAACAGGAACTTCTCAAAGATTCTCAAACTTCAATCCTTTATTATTACTTTTTGTATGTTATAGCATATTACAATACTTGTTTTCAAATCGAAAGATAGAAAACTAGAAAAAATCGACGAACGAAGAAATCAGGCAGGATACGAACCCGCGTCTTCCACAATACCGAAATCTCAATGGAACGAACGAATCTTTCTAGTACATGCTTACGTTGCAAGCCAACGTTATTTCATTACTGTTTTAAGGCAAGAATTATTTTAAGAAATATTCTATTTTAGATATCTTATTTATTGAAGTATGCTATTTTATTATTACTAGAAAGATTCGCTGGTCACTCTGGTCAGGCATCATGCATGATATGAAATTAAATATAAGTCATTTATCTAAAGAACCCTCATTACCTTCTCATTTCCATCAATGGGCAATGCCCAATTTTGAAAAAAAAACGAATTCCAAAACCATTTCAAGGAATAGCAATCCTGACCAATTCCCAGTGATTGGATTTTAATTTTGTTTTGTATCGCTATTATTTGGATACTTACATGCTCGTAACTGGCAATAAATTAATCATAATAACTTAGCTACGTAGCGCAATTCCAACTTGCTAAATGAAGTACTTATGTGCTCATTTGTCGTTTCTAATTCTAAGGACTATTCCGAGAACGGCCGGTTTAAAATTGAGTAAAGTTAGATAATTCTTAAAAGAACCCGCTTTTTTATGGGACTAAACAGACAGGTTGACGATTGTTTCAGCTAGTTCCTGCTTATTCTAAATTATTTTAAGATATAATATAATTTTCTTTTTGCCAATATAAATAAATAAATAAATAATATCTGGGACAATTCACACCAAGATCATCTGACCCCAAACTAAGCAGAGCTTGTAATAAGGGCGTCAGAGACTGATAAACATACTTAAATATTTCTAAATACATACTTAAATAGATAATAACACCCAGACACACAACAAATACAAATGTTCGTCACACAAATATTTGTCATGGGTGGGGATCGAAACCACGACCTCCGGCGCTAATATAGGTACTTGTCTATTCCTTACTTTCTATCAAAATATCAGATGTAAAATGTGCAATATATTTTGTCAAATGTGGAAATTGACAACCCTGAATGAGTCAAGGAGCCCTTTGGCCCTGCATAAAGACATGTAACGACATCTTGAGTGGTCACCACTAATATCGACTCAAAGAGGCTCCCCTCGTTCACTCACACTGGCCATTTAGGTACCGTCTATACGGACTTAATGAAGACTTGCTCGGTGACTTTGAATGATTGCAGGAACATCAAACCAAACCAAAGTGAAACAGATGGGTATTACAATCTCAATCATAGGATTTTATAGATAGTTTCAGCTACCGAATTTGTCGATAAGGGAAGATAGCTTGTTAGTCAGTCTGTTAAGGTGCTGATAGATTTGCGCATTCACTTGTATCAGTACATCGAGCATTCGTCGTTTAAATTTACTCGAACCACATTGCGAACATGACGCTGGATGGTTTGTTATAATTTGGCCTGTTGGCGCAATGGCAGCGATCCTGCCTTCAGCGCCGGAGGTCGTGGGTTCGATCCCCACCCATGACAAATATTTGTGTGACGAACATTTGTATTTGTTGTGTGTCTGGGTGTTATTATCCATTTGAGTATGTATTTAGAAATATTTAAGTATGTTTATCAGTCTCAGACGCCCATATTACAAGCTCTGCTTAGTTTGGGGTCAGATGATCTTGGTGTGTAAAAAAAAAAAAATGGTTTTAAAAACCAAGCAAAAACGTTACATTACAATGTAATACATACATACATACATACATCACGCCATAAATATCATCACGCCTTTTTCCCAGCGGCGTAGGCAGAGACCACATCTTTCCACTTGCTACGGTCCCGACACACCTCTTGCGCTTCTTCCACTCTCATTAATTCCTTCATACATGCTCGTCGGTTATGGGTACTCCTGACCTGACCTTTTCTGAGCACGTCTTGGACTTGTAATAATAACAAACAATGTAATGCTTTAGCAAAAGCTTCATATTCTTTTTACAATACACTAGGCGACTATCAAGTCAATAGAGATTTTAAATTCCTATCAGAGGGGAAAAAACATTTTTTTCCGTAGGATACTTACTGCTATATTTGGATAATTATTCCTTTTTTATATTACCGTGCATAATCGCAATAACAAAAATAAATTGCTTAAATTTGTGATATTTCGTTTTATTTTTAACAATCTTCAAATAAGAAACAATCCAATTACTAAAAAAAAGTATACCTGCGCCAAAAAAGTCTTGCTTGGCAACTAAGATCAATCCCTTTTAATGATGACTGATAGAAACTGCATTTCGGTACTTGTCCACCTCTTATCTTGAACCTAACAGTCACTGTCCAGTAAATATCCAGCCTAGAAGATGAGTTAGTGCCAGGTAACCGCTGACAGGCTGGAAGTGAAAGATCATATTATTACGAAATTGCTAGTTACGGGAAGGTTACTCAGTTTAGGGAATGAACTTGACAGGATACAAGGGATTGCAATAAGGCCCCTGGGTTAGCCTGCCAATCTTAACAGACGAAGATAAGATGCTCTTCGTTGCACAACAGACAAGGAAAATAGCAAACGCCATTCATATTTCAAAGTGGATTTTCAATTTAGGCGACTCTTTCTAAAAGTAATCTCTTCCTGCCGACCTACACCTACAGACTTACGAAAAATGACACACAAATGACGACATGATAATATAACCCAAAAATAAACAGTAATAATGCTAACAAAAATTCCAAACGTATAAATAAATATCTGGGACAATTTACACCAAGATCATCTGACCCCAAACTAAGCAGAGCTTGTACTATGGGCGTCAGAGACTGATAAACATACTTAAATATTTCTAAATACATACATAAATAGATAATAACACCCAGACACACAACAAACACAAATGTTCGCCACAAGAATGTTTGTCATCGAACCCAAGACCTCCGGTGCTAAAGGCAGGCCATTGCACCAACAGGCCATTATAATTTAGGCCTACTAACTGCGAAAAGCGATATCTTCCAGACAACGTTCAGGGAGAGACAAGAAGAAAGTGAAATCAAATATGGTGGACGTGGATGCAAGGTAAACGATTGTTGATGCTTTAAAAAAAGTTCTGAATTTTTTCCACGCAAAGTTAAGTTATCACACTACTAGCGCCATCTAGCGTGGAGTAGATGAAATACTTTTTGATGAAGCTTTTGTTTCATTTTGTATTTTCTTATCAATTTTGTTGACAGTGAATTTTTAAACGTTTGTACGTAAAGTGTTTGTTTGGATGGTATTTCCGTACGCCCGTACACTAGCTAGTTGTAGCAATGGAACTGAAACGGCACACAAATATCAAGTTCGCAAGTCAAATTAAGAATAGATGAATAAATTTAATAATAATTTGCGAGCTTCTTCAACTCGTAAAATACATAAAAGACACTGAACAAACATAATTGTTCCTCACATCAATAAATGGTCGGACATCGGAGCTTCGGATACGATTTCTCCGATAGGCCAACGAAGTATTAATAAATAAATAAATGTATCTGGAGATTTTATTCTGGCTGGCTTGTGCTGATAGATTAGAGCTTTCAATTTTATCAGAACTTCGAGCGTTCGTCGTTTTTAAATTAATTCGAACCACAATGCGAACTTGTTCTTAAAAACCATGCATAAACGTTTGGGTTCGTAAAACCGTTACATTACAATGTGATGCTCTAGCTAGCGAAAGCTCAATCCAATTCAATTTAATCGCTTATTGCGTGTCACATTTCAATTTTAAGATAATAAGGTAAACATGTGACGCCCTGTCATGCCATGCCATGCCCTTGGCAAACATAACTTATATTAAGTAATAATAATACATTTACAATTTGTTAAATGTATCTAATAATAACATCAAAGACACAAATGACACATTGTACTTTACTAACACCTGTTGTAACCCAAAACAAGTTTCAAAGAATAACTTCTGAGTTTCTCGCCGGGTCTTCTTAGCAAGAAAAAACTCCGACCCGGTGGTAGAGCATTATGTCTGTATACTGTGTATTTATACATCTTTATTACTATGGTAATTATGTCTATTATTTAGTTTAGCTTGCTTTAAATTTGACGATTTGAAAGTACTTACTGTGAAAGTATGTTTGAATAAAGTTAATTCAGTTTAAGTTTGAGTTTGAAAGTATCACAACTTGATTTCGTCTTCGTTGAAACTCTAGTTTGTACCCACCTTTAAGGTGGCTATTCGCGTCGCCTTAACCAGTCAATTTCATTCCCTAAACTGAGTGCTGAGTGCGAGTTGCAGTGAGAGAAGTGAATGACTTCACCATCGCATTTTGCGAGCACGTAAATTTTTTTTCTCGCAAACGCGATGGTGAAGTTATTCATTTCTCTCACTGCAATTCGCACTCGGCACTCTGAGGGAAGCGAACAATTTCGTTAGTAAATAATATTTACGACCGCGGCCGGTACTTGACAAAATATGTTCATATTAATTATATTTATATAACAAAATTAAAATGTCCTAGATATTGGACAATTTACACCAAGATCATCTGACCCCAAACTAAGCAGAGCTTGTACTATGGGCTTCAGAGACTGATAAACATACTTAATTATTTCTAAATACATACATACATAGATAATAACACTCAGACACAGCGAACACTAATGTTCGAATCGAACCCACGGCCTCCTTCGCTAAAGGCAAGATCGCTGCCATTGCGCCAACAGGCCAGTCAAAATATTAAATAATTATTTAAAATGTTTAAAAAAAAAACGACGAGGCCGATGGTGGGGCATGCTTACCCAGAAAATGCCTATTCACTTTGGCCTTGAAGACACCAAGGTTGTAAGTCCGAAAACACAGACGCAGGAGCGAGCGAGAGAGAAAAGTCGCAGCAAACCGTTGGGTGCCGATTGCTTTGAAGTCAACCATATGGGGGTGGAAGCCATCTCGGGGTCTAGTAGTCCGGTGGTAGAAAGTAGAGGGCGGTATCGGGTTATGAAGTTCCTGAGCACACACTCCGAAATACATCTTAAAAACTACCGATAGACCTTAGAATAATAACGTATAGAAGGATAGTCTTCATACAACCGCCCCGTCAGAAATGAGCACTAATCCGATCCACACATGCGTGACTATAGCTTGCTCACGTGGAGCGCGCTTTAACATTGACCATTGCGGAGCTGTAATGAGCACTGCAAAGCGGTCCGTTTGGAGCCATTTATGGCTCCAATTAAGGTGCTTCAAAATGGTCGCGTGGACTTGGTTTCTATATGTAATTATTCTAAGCGATAGACAGCAGACTTTACGCAGATGCTCCAAACTCCTGGAGTTTTGTTTCAACGAGCGCATCGATCATATGCCAGTATGATAAAAAAATAAGTAAATAAATAAATAAATAAATAAATAAATAAATATGCGATTGCGAAAGAGACAAAGACACGAGAGACCATACAAAGCCTATATGATATGTGTATCTACCGGTCGCGGTCTCCTGTCTCGGTCTTAGGTCATCATCTTGGTGAACTTCCGAATTAGTACCTACGTAGGTAGTATAATAGCTCAACAAACTTCTTGGTAGAATTCGTCTGATTGACATTAATAAAGAAAAGCGACTTCAAAGATTGGCATTGATCTGTCTGTTTTTTGTAATGTTATGATTTTAATTTATTAATGCTATTGTTTACTAATACATTCAAAATTTATACGGATTTTGCCGTAACATGCTTAGGAGGAGGATAATACTGTTTGTAAGTGCATGAACCTTTCACTTTTTTTTTAAATTAGACAATAATTCCGCTAGCTGCAGACGAGGCAAAGGGCTTCCCAGACCCAGTTACGAACAGCCCGTAAGCAACGGGGGGCCTACTCAGGTACAAGTTTACTAAGTTTTGTGAAACTTTGGAAAGGTTAGAAGGACATAAAACATAGTATTTTATGAATAAGTTTCATATATTTTGTACAATAATGTTGGGTTTATGAATACCAAAAAATCAACATCAATTTCGAACGGTAAGTATGTTTTTTAACGACTGAAAATTCACGTTACCTACTAAGTGTTCGACGAACGGGAGTAGGCCCCCTGATATCAGTGAGGAAAGATGTGGTATCTGCCTACCCCGTTGGGAAAAAGGCGCGATGGTATGTGTCACCATCTGGTCATTGAATGACCTTTAATGTTTTTGAGTCTGCTTACTACTGTATTTCTCTCAAAAAAATTACACCACCTACTTGAATAAGGCTGATTACACCTGCAGATCTGTCCTGCTTCTGCTCAGGGGCCGCCATAATATGCTTTATTTTTACATTGAATTAGTACTAGCTTACGACTAAACTTCCCAAGAATACTTACACTAAGAATACACAAAACACATCTCAGTTTACTTGACCATGAAGCTACACCAAGCCCCCAGATCTCAAGCTGATTTTGTTAACTTATTTGCTCAGTGTAGTGTTTGATTTGCTAGGTACTTAGTAGTTTATTTAAAGTTTTCTTTTATCCTCAGATTATACAGCGCAAAAACGTCTCAGAGCACGTAGTCAGTTTACAGAGGAGGCATATTGGTAAAATACCAAACGCATTCGCAAGCACACAGTAAGTACTATGTAGTTCATCATCATCATCGACAGCCTTATAAGTCCACTGCTAGGCATAGGCACAGTTTTAAAAGCATAAGTAATGCTATGGCATAGGCCTCGCCAGTGTACACCAAAGCACAGCAAGCGGCTTTGGGCCGGTTGCATCCAAAAAGGCTTCCTGCAACCAGGTTATCAGTCAACTGTCTGTCCGTCAGCGGCTTCGCCCGCGTAGACTGTCGTTACTGTCAAAAAATAGCTTAAAATAAAAAATGTATATAGCCTATGTCACTCCTTGATAATGTAGCTTTATATTGGTGAAAGAATTTTTAAAATCAGTCCAGTAGTTTCGGAGCTTATTCAATACAAACTAACAAACAAATCTTTTAAAATATTAATATACACATATTGTGTTGTATTGTCCTTTACCTAAAGGCTGAAACCCAAAGACTTGACCCTTATCCATAAAAGCTGAATCAGTTCTGAAACACTGTTTTAGTCAGTAAACTTTTTAATCTCTTAAATTCGTTCAGCTTTTGCGAATAAGTGACATAACAGTGCATAATCTTAAGTAGTGTAACGTCTATGTCTGATACGAGCTGAACCATACTTTTTCTAGGATGGTGTAGTTACTCAAGCAAACTATCGGCGCGTAGTAACTAGTAACCAAAACATCAACGGTTTTCTTGAGTTTCTTCAAAATATAAATATACATATCTGTTAAAAAAAAACTCTAATGTGAAAAGCAGTTTATAACAATGTACTGACATGAGAGCTATGAAGTTATCTTTACTGTATTTCATTTTGACAGAAGCGAAAAAGTGTTCAAATGCGGTGTACCTCAGCAATGTCTTCTACTGAAGCGCATGGTTACGACGGGCTCACCGCGGCTCGCCGTGGAAGACGTAAAGGCTCCAAACTTCCCCGACTCCGTCTCATCCGGAGATGTCAAGTAAGTTGTCCAGTGTCAACTTTCCCCCAGAGTGGCGCAAGAAGCGAAGTTAACGATAAATGAGACTATTAAAGAATTGTAATAAAGGCCCTGTTGAAAAGCGGGGCTCAGGCAGCTGATCGATGCTTTGATAACGAAACCAAAATAAGCAACAATAAGCAAGCGTCACGTCGCGAGATGGTCAATAAGCAAAACGTGGCGAGTACGCGAATATCCCCCCCCCCCCCCCCCTTTGATGAGTGATCACTTGAGAAATGGCCTATGATTACCACGGACGTCTCAAATATGCCTGCAAATTATGAATGACGATGAATTAAAATGTACTCATTGGTCTAGTTTTAACGACTACAATTTACCGTTTCATCGTCAGATTGATAAAAAAGGAGGGTGACGCAGTGGGAATGGACGAGGTGGTACTTGAAATTGAGACGGACAAAACCGCTCTCCCAGTGATGTCACCTGGCAACGGAACCATTGTGAAGATGCTGGTCAAGGACGGGCAGGCTGTCAAATCGCAACAGCCGTTATTTCAGGTACTTTGGCCTTTCTTTCTTTTCTCTATTACACCTCAGTGAACTTTTTCTGTTGATGATTGCATCCTATTGCACCAAGCTAAGGTATTAACAAGATGGAAGTGTTTACAAATCTAAAATTCTTCGTGATGCATTTCCGTGATTATCTGTATCACTGCACTCAACATTTATATCTCAATGATTACATAAATTCAAAAGTATATTTGCTAGTAAACGGCACTTGTACAGTGATGTTTACAACCTCTCTATTCTGACTAAGTTGCTGTGAAGTGCCAGAAACAGGAGAAAACCTTTTTCAGTTTTTCCAACGATAGTGATGGATTGAGGTTTACTTCATAAATTGAGACTGCGTTAAATAACCCCAACTGCAACTCCAGGTGGACGTAACAGGAGTTGCTCCAGCTAAAGCAGCCGCTCCAGCCCCAGCTCCGGCCGCTCCAGCCGCGAAGGCCCCGGCAGCACCTGCACCGGCAGCGCCGGCTGCAGCTAAAGCCGCACCTAAGCCAGCTATAGCCGCAAAGCCGGCAGCGGCCAAACCAGCTGTTAAATTACCTACAGGACCAACGGTAAGCTTCAAGGTAACAAGAGCAATACTAGCTCTTACAGCAGCTGCGCAATCTGTCAGAGCACCAGCCACTACACCTGCTCTAGTTATGCCTGCAGTGGCCGGCCGGACCATCTAGGTGTACGGCTCACCTTATTCAGAATGGCCCAGCCATTACAGCATCTACCCAGTTGCAGCCAGAGGATAGTCAATAATGTTCAAAGTGCATATCAGGAATAGTGAGCTATAAAAAGGTGCTTAGACTCTCTAGGTATTTGTTTTTTTTTTTGTTTCAATCAAGGAGGATCTCTTGGCTGTCTGATAAAAGTATTTCATGCTGTTTCAAATTTACCTGTGAGAAAATCCATCAATCAAGATAGACATTACGTTTGCTTCGTTTAACCTCATAAATTACTTGCCAGTGCATCTGGACGGGCACAAACTATAAGAAATATAAAATTGCTGATCGAAACAATTGAAATATAATCATAGTTAAGTTGGATAAAAATAATAAATCTGAATTATTTGTTTTCCAGGCGGCAGCTCTACGTATAGGTGACCCAACGAAGACGATTTCGGGCACTCGCACCGAACACCCGGTACCGATGAACAAGATGCGCAGACGCATCGCCGAGCGGCTGAAGGAGGCGCAGAGCACGACGGCCATGCTGACCACCTTCAACGAGTGCGACATGAGGTACAATCTCTGTTAGAACTTGCTTGACAAGCGTACTAATATTAGGCGATGGCTTATTTATTCATTTATTTCTTCAAATAAGACATCGTATCTTATGGTCTGCTAGGATCTTGCACTTGCACCCTTTCTTTAACCCAGTCAGTATGTTCATATCCACATAGACTATTTTTGGAACGGCTGACCTGGATCTACTGATATTCTCGTGGACGGTTGGCACCCAAGGCCGTCTAAAGTTTCCCAGGTCCGCCATTATAAAGTATGGCCACTGAGGATTCTCATGTTTGTTAAAGGCAACTTCAATTCTATTTATTCTTAACATAGTCAATGTGCATTTATAAAAAAACTGTATGGGTTTAACGGTTCCTCAATTTGCCTCACAGCAAACTGATGGCATTTCGAAAAGCGAACTTGGAGCAGTTCACGAAGAAGTATGGTGTCAAGCTGTCGTTTATGTCGCCATTCTTGAAGGCGTCCGCCAACGCACTGATGGATCAACCCGTCGTGAACGGAGTCATCATTGGCGACGATATTATTTACAGGTAAACGCCATCGTCGTCATTACGTCATATACGATATATTTTAACTCTCAGTAGCTATAGTATATCTGCTCAGGTTTACTAACTTCAGTGCATTACTGAAACACTGTATGACTCAGTTGCAAATGTTGCAATACCAACAGAATTTGTAACGAAGTATTTACTAAAATACATAGAAAAAAAGTTGTTTTGGATGAGAGTAACTGCTGTGTTTCTTTTGGCCGAGTCTTCTTAGTCAAGCAGCAACACCATTCCGACTCTGGTGGTCGATTCGCATTATACACACATCAACATGGTCTAGGGATATTTCAATTAGACCTAAATAACTCAAATTCTATTCACTTTTTGCTAAGACACCTACACATTAAAATAAACCTTGTTTCATAGCCTATCTAATCTGATAAATAAACTTTTAGATAAATTTAAATTTAAAAAAAAATTGGTAGAAGTAAAACTCGAGACTAAATTTCAATATTAACTTTATTTTTGAAACATCAAAACCTAAACAAAACAACATTTTTTTTATAAAAATTGTTGAAAACTTAAAATTAACAATCCGTGGAACCACCTAAGACTCTCCTGACACATCTGCAGCGGTTCTGCCTACTCAAAACAAGGGTGTCAATGTCCTGTTGTGGAATACTGTCCCAAGTCCTGCTAAGATGCAAGAAAAGCTGGTTTTCATGCACAATATCTTCAGTGAAATTCCTAAGAGCTCTTCTCTAAAGCATATCCCAAGCATGCTCAATAGGATTTAAGCCAGGGGATTGTGCAGGCCAGTCTAAAGCTTGGATATCATGCTGTTGTAACCAACTTGTAACGATATGCACCGTATGTGGACGGGCATTGTCGTGCATTAGCTGGAAATTTTGTCCCATTTGCTGTCTGTGGGGCAATATTACAGGCTCTAGCGCCTCATCTCGGTATTTAAGAGCAGTCATATTGCCTTGTATCCAAACGAGGTCCGTTCTACCACCGAGACGAATTCCTGCCCAAACCATAATCTAGCAACCTTGATATGCATAAACTTATTGTGGGTGCTGCAGTCGATTCCAACGTCTAGGTTCTCTCCAAACGCGTACTCTTATAGCGAATCAGGATCAAATCCAAACCGGGATTCATCAGTGAAAAGCACAAGTGACCATTGAGAATGGTTCCAGTTTTCGTGTGCAATAGCCCATTGTAATCTTCTACCTCGATTGCCTCTCCTTAGCGCTGGTACCCGAAGTGGCCTACGAGCAGTTAAACCACTTAAGGGTTTTTAATAGTAGGGTTCATTAGTAAATAATAAAGTATGTAATTACTGTTGTGAATAAATTAAAAAATAAAAAAGCACGTAGGTTGACTTCATGCAGTCGTCTTCTCAAAGTTTGACCGCTTACCAGCAAACCATACTCTCTTTGTAGGCTTTGAACCAATTGCATCGCCGTTACATTTGGTTGACTTCGTGCAGCATTTACTATGAATCGGTCCTGTACATGTGTTGTAATGCGTTGAGGTCCTCGGTGCCGTTCCACCACTTCCCCCGTGACACGATAACGTGACCAAAGCCTGGATATAACGATCTGACTGGTCCTTATGGCTTAAGAAACCGCAATTTGGGTAGCGCCAGCTTGAATCATGCCCACTGCTCTTAACATTTCGTTTCAGGTCAAGTGTCTACGTGGCATGATTAAATGAACACCGGAGATGCGTTTGACAAAGATTTATAGAAATTTATGGAGTTTTAATCTAGTTAGAAGTTCGTGAAGATTTACTTCTTTGGAAGAAATTCAATGAATGCGAATTTCATCTTAATACAAAACCTCTTAAAAACAAATTTGAATTTAAAAATGAACTTAATAATGTTTTTATAATCTGACATTAATAGTTTTTTTGTAAGGCCAGTACTTTTTAAGTTATTTAAAAAAGTTTTATATATCCCTAGACCATGTCGTTGTGTGTATTTATGTATTGTACCTATTCATGTAATTTATATTTACTAGTTAGTTAGATTTGAATATTCGAATGTACTAATATTAGTGGTCTATTTGAATTGAAATATTTTGACTTTGAGCCATAAGGATTTCAAGAGTGGGTAGTAGGAAGGATGTTTGAACAAAAATCAGCGTCGCAAGCTGCTTTTGTTATCAAACGGTATCCCTTCCGTAACTTTTCAGCCCAGTTTGCGATATCTAGGGGGGGAAACCACTGCCACTTCAATTTACTTGGGTTTCATCGGTGACTTTAGTTCCTCTACGGATTTCATCATTTCCATGTCTTTGATGGCAAATGCACCCCCGTAAGGTGGACGGATAACCTCTTAAAGTTAACATAAGGTTAGGATTTCTGTAGTTATTCCAGCTTATCCCTTCCTCACCCTTTCACTCCCGCACCATGCGTGCTGGACTACGTAACGTAGTTATCCACACAATCCAGCATTTGTTGGCTCGCACTAAAAGGTTCGGTGACTCGTTACTTTGTCGTACCATCCAGACGTGGAATGCTCTTCCAGCGCATGTAAATTCATTAATTGCAATATACAATTGTATTTACATGCCTCGATGGGTGAATGTGTCTTGTTTACATTTAATTTTTCTCTACCACCTAAAATGTACCCATTCTTGCGAAATAAATTTCTTATTCTTATTCTGTGTTTTCTTCCTCTTATAGTCCCGGGGTCTTCAAGCGGGGCGTGAAAAGGCATTTCTGCAGGCCTTCAAGGTGAGGATGGCCAGCCCAGTGATTCGTTTGAATGACTGGGCTTGTCAGCCTCATATTGGACCTCACGACCACTTCCCATCAGGTGGAGTGAGGGTTTCCATCAGGATCTTGACGGGCATTATAAAAAAAAATACAGGGTGGTTTGTACCCGGTCTCTCTAGAAATGTTTTCGGTTTTAGGTAGGGCTGCTGCTCATGCTGCCATCTCAAATTGCCAACCTGCATAATGTATTGTTATTTGTACCTGTTCCCATGCTCATTTCATCAATTTCCTGTAGAGACTACGTGGACATATCAGTGGCAGTGGCGACGCCGCGCGGACTGGTGGTGCCGGTGCTGCGGAACATGGAGTCGATGGACTATCCGCGCATTGAACTTGCCCTCAATGCAGTCGCCGCCAAAGCTAGAAATGGTATGTGAGGACGCCCCTGTAGTGGCGAGAGGGAGAACGGTGTAGATGGTCTCTTACTCCTACATAAAACTTCTAATTACTGAAGGCTAAGTTAGGTCCCTGATGATGATGACATACTGACATCTTAAATTTTTACTTTACAACATGACGAGATTGCACGCAGTTACCGTAGCCTCCCGGCTTCTGGTGTTGCACTTATAAATAAATAAATATGTGCCAGACAACACACCACTTGCCATGCTGGTCTCGAAGTAGGAATATATATCCCTGTGTTACGAGGTACCAGACAAGGAATTAAGCCAGGGGCGTCTCTGAGCACACCCATACCTGAGCCAATTTAGAAAAGATCGTTTCCTGAATCTAACCAGGCCACTACGTAAGTCAACGCTAGCAACCGTGCTAACAACGCAATAAGCCAATCGTGTTTATCTAATCTGCAGTCGGTAGAATCTGCCGACTGTTCTTTATTTAACATAATTGTATCTTGCCAGGTAAACTGACCCCTGCGGACATGCAGGGCGGCACTTTCACGATCAGCAATGGCGGCGTGTTCGGCTCGCTGCTGTCCATGCCGATCATCAACCTGCCGCAGTCCGCCATCCTCGGAATGCACGCCATCTTCCAGCGACCAGTCGCGATAGCTGGGAAGGTAAAGATAAAAGAGCTTCACAAAGAAATGTACAGAGGGGCTAGCCAAGAGCTACACCCCACTTAGTTACAAGTAGAGAACAAAAGAAAAATTACCATAGTCGGTACCTACGTAATTGGCGCCCCTGTCCCATTCAATACATACTACATGTAGAAACTCACTGACGAGTTGCTCTAGGCTGTGTGTGTATAATGCGGGATATACCCACGCAGCCCTGACGATACGATTATTCGATTCCTGTCGATCGCATTTTAACAGGTTGTCAGCCAATGAAGTTATGTATTATTATTATTATTTATTTATTCACTTTCTTTCTTATATCTAAAACACCAACATAATTACCCGCAAAAAACCATTTTGATGCAGTATTCGACATCAAATAGCCATAATCGCTGTCAAAAGCGAAATTTGCTTGCGTATCTACCGGCTGCTGCTGTCAGTTCAGAGTCCCAGATATACATTTTTTTTTTTGTCGTGGTCTGAGTAATAAAGAGCTTAGGCGGTTCAGTAGGGTGACAACGAGTAAAACATGAGTCGAACATTAATATAATTTTTCGGCACCCTTACAGTAAAATGTGAAAATTATAACGTTTACATAAACTTCATTCAACATTAGAAATGAGAAGCAGGGGTGCTAAAATGAATGACAATTTGCATTTGACGTTGCCATGACGACAACGTACCTGAGTATACCCTGCCAAAATTGAAAACCCCTTCTGCCACAACGTATGAAGGGATTATGTAACATTTTAGATTTGGTAGAGTTATAGTGACGTGAGTAAAAATGTGTTCGGATAAAAACCCCTGTTTCTCTTAGGTTTTTACATGGACAAAATAGTTTGGTGCAAAACAAAAAAAATATTTGAGCAAAAGCCTCATAAATTCTGAAGTTACTTTACTTTCAATGAGAACAATTAAGTGTGACAGCTGCTATTTAAGTAGATTTTAATAAATTCGGCATGATTCTTAGAAGTAATAATGTTTGTTTGTTGTACTTTTACCACAAAGTGTACCCTAAACAGAACCTTTTTTACTCCTGTCTAATGCTATATTGAATGGAATACCTACAGATAGTTTCGACATCACTAATGGGTTTGAAAATATGATGCAACGCAAGCGGAAACGCGTTGAGTAGGTATTCTGACAGTTATTAGACTGTCTTTCAATTGGGTAGTTGACAACATCATTGAATTCTAAAAGTTATTCAGTATAATCAAAAAATACACTAATAAAGGGGCATATTAAAACTTTAAGTTCGTTTACTTGGGTACAGTTAATTTTATGGCTCTTCGAACTCTGGTAGGAAAGTCTATTTTTAAAAGTGTCAATAAAAAAATAAGAATACCATTCGATAATCCACACAATTTACAGTACTTTTGCTATGAAACTATATTCATAAACGCAAAATTTATTATAGCTGCCGAACAAATTTGCGTTCTGTGACGTCACCATCCAGCGATAGTTTGTAGGGAGCGTTTTGGGCAAGTCCAAAAATATGATTTTTGAAATTGCAATATGTCGGGGAGTTTTCGTGTTTTAGAAATATTTATTTTACCAATGTTTCTGTTATTGAGACGTCTTTCGATAACACCCTAACAAAAAATTGTCAACTGCCCTAGGTATTACTTAAAAGTCGAATAGAGTGTTAGAATTTTAATAATGAAAATTAGAATATGTCAAGATTATGATGATTTGTTTATTCGTAATTTCAGGTTGAAATCCGGCCTATGATGTACTTAGCGCTGACATACGACCACAGACTGATAGACGGACGCGAAGCCGTGTTATTCTTGAGGAAAGTCAAAGCTGGTGTAGAAGACCCCACATCTATTCTGGCCGGAGTATAATTCCAATGTTTAGCTGATATTATGAGCTAAGTTCACTGTCACGATGAACAGGGGCCTGACTCTGCTATGTAATTTCGTCGGATCGGCATTGCACTAACGTCGCATTTTTTTAAATCTTTGACATTTCTCTGAAGCTCCAATATCCATTGAAATTCTGTTCGAGAGTAAGCTCCCAAATCTCGTGGAATATAACGTAAAAACAACAATGTAAACAGACGCATATCTAATGAAGGTAATTTGACTTTCTTATGAAGTGAAGGACTTTACCTTTATAAACACAAAATGCCAATTATTACATGTCAGTTTTGTACTTTTAAATATGTCGTATCAACATTGAATTTCATTTTTAACAGTAATTATTTATTTTGTTATAATTTTGTTTTACCTAGGTAATTATGTGGATTGTGGCAGACCAAAGATCTTTTTGTAAAAGTATTAGATGATTTTTATTAAATTGCTTTGGAAATGCAGAGAGCAGTCATTTATTGTACTTATCCCTTTCTCTTGTTTGCGAGAGCATGCTAATGCTGTGTACGCCCGTACGAACACGAACTTAGCGAACAAAAACATCAAACATTAACATTTGGTTTGTACGTATGCACGGCATATTCGAACACGAACGCGAACATAGTTCGAATCGAGTTCGCGAACAACAGTCGTGAACTCTATCTTAGTAGCCATGGCGGCGCCGGTGCTGGTGGTTGTAACGTAACATTTGTTCAAGCTTAAACAGATCGTCCATACAGATTTTTTAAAAAAGATCGCCGCAAACACGTTTGACGAGCAGAGTGTTCAATGTTCGTTAGTGGTACGCACGTGCGAACCAAGTTGTTGTGTATCATCAAGCTGCTAGGGGTCGCAAACCAGGATACCGGTCCAAAAAGAAGCCTTTACAATACCAGATTTGAATTTTTGAATATCGGGATTTACGATATTTTCAGTATTTATCACAGAATGACGCAAATCGCTAATCCTCCCAGGCGAGTAGTGACCGCCGCTTCAGCGAGCAACACAGTGTAACGAATCGCGCACGCAGCGAATGAAGTTGCAGCAAAATTTCATTTTATTTTTGAAGTATATCTGTATGAAAACCTTGTACCTAGATTTCACTCAGTGTAATAAACGACATCAGAAAGGGTAATGGTATTCAAACAATATATAGTTATTAAAATATTTTATAGTATTTATATCCAGACTGACGTGAATCTACCACCGGTTCGGAACCTAGATTCTGCTGTGAAGATCCGGCAAGAAACTCGGCGGCCCATACATTTCATCACGTTAACAAATAGTATTGTACTTACAACTCCGATGCACAGATATAGCTTACGCTTTTATTCACTCTTACTCGTAGACGATGTTACATTCCAATCCTGCATAATGTCATCACTGCGACGAGCCGATGTTGAAAACAATCTCCGACACCTCCATCGATCCATTGAATAATCCAAGGAGGGGCAAGCACGACACCAGGGTGGCCAGTACTCAATGAAACTACCTTTTAATAATCATGGTGCCTGAACGCTTTCACTCACATATGGTTTATTTCGGCAAACACGTGTTTTTACAATTGTGCAAAGCGGCATGCGCTCGCGCCCGGTGATGCTAACAGACTGCCCGAGGGCTCGCGGTTTACCGCGCTCTTTTACATATGAAACATTGAAGGTAGCAAGTAAAATAACTAGCCGTAACTTATATTAACATACCGCTGAATTTGTACATATAATATGAAAGGGTGAGCCACCATCAAATGGACTCCAAACTTAAAAGAACGGGGGATACGCGCGCCGCGGACCTACGCGGACCTTCCACGACGCGTACTCGCCCATCCTTACCTGGAAATACCTGTTGTATTATGCTCCAAGGCCAAACGTTCCTGGGACAATCAGGGTCTGAAATAAAAACGAAATCGCCTATTTTAAAATTATTTTGTTAATAAGAAAGTGATTTGGAGTCAATGACTGTACTACCCGGTTCAACCGAGACATGAGTAAGTGGGCGACCGTTAACTATGTTTTCAACTTCTACAACGTCCTTAATACTTCGTCCTTGTGGGCTCGTTCTTTGAGTATTACACGAAGGGAGGACTTAACACTGCGAATGAGCCGCTCCCATGCCCTACCCCAGTTAGGACTAGCCGGCGGGATGAAGGTCCACATGGCTCCATTGTTCAGTGCTTCCATTTGTAAAGCTTCGTCATTGAGTTCTTGCATGGCTTGACTGAGTTCAATGTCAGCACCTCGCAAGTTGGTCCCATTGTCTGAATATATGTATCGTGGCCAGCCACTTAGGCGGGACATGCGGCGAAGATCCATAATCAATGCATCAATCGTAAGAAAATGCACCAATTCAATGTGGATTGCGCGAACAGTGAGACATGTAAACAGGACACCGTACCTTTTCACCCTTCGTCGACCTACGATGACCTCCATTGGACCGAAGAGATCTATGCCGCAGAACTTGAATGGCCGCTGATGATGAGCGATCCGGGCCTCAGGTAAATCCCCCATTCTAGGTATGGACAGCTTGGCTCGTCGTAATCTGCAAAAGAAACATTGTGAAGCGACTTCTTTAACAGCAGCTCGTATCCTTATCACCCAGTACATCTGTTTCAGGTTGTTCACCACCGTTTCTTGATTACCATGCGTTCACTAGTTAATTCCTGATTAACAGTTTAGTAATTGAGTGCCGTCCATCAATTATGTTAGGTCGCTTAGTCTCCAATGAAACATCAGAAACTGCATCAATACGACCGCCTACACGAAGAAGCCCCTTCATCCAGATATGGCGATAAATTAAGCAGTCTACTGACGCGCGGTAAACACTTACCATTTTTAAGTAAATTGATTTCCGTACTAAATTAATCTAATTGCGTTTTTTGTAGTAATAGATACTCCGCTCGCTTCATTATAGTGCAATCATCAACAACGGTAAGTTTTTTCCATAGCAGTGGACCTAAGCAGCCGAAGCCAAGAAGAGAATGCCTTCGCGTCGGGAACAGGTAAGTCAGAGCCATAAGACACGACTCCAGTGCAATCGGGGACCGAACCGACCATATTTTCATTCGGAGGTGCTACTACATCGTGGGGCCAGCTAATATAATCCTCATACAAGAACTGAGGGCCTCGAAACCAATCATTAACAAAACAATCATAATTAAAAACCTCTCGCGTTGCTATATCTGCTATGTTTAATTTCGTAGGCACATATCTCCACTCTGAGACACAAGTCGGATCATCAATTTCTCCAAGCCTTTTATAAGTGCGCGTGTTATTACGTAACCAATGTAATATGGTGGTAGAATCGCACCCAAAAAATCTTTGTTCGGGCGTAAGTTAACTTATGATCCGTTACAACAACCGTGTGAGCAAGCCTAGCTGCCAGTAATGCAGCCTGAAGCTCAAGACGAGGCATTGTTACGGGTTTGACCGGCGCAACTCGGCATTTACTCGCAACTAAAGCAACGCATACATTATTATCGCTAGAAACCATCGCCAATATGCGCCTTTTGTCTAGCGTCACTAAATAGATGTAATTGTAGGTTGCTATAGCTTTCGGTGCGCGGCGGCGGCACAGGTGGCGACGAGTTTTTCGTAGCAGCGGACCTCGCGTCATAGGATTTAGTTTCGTAGTCGCTCGCTTGCGTAGGCGTACCCGTAGTCGCAATCGTAGCACTGTTTAGTGCAGCGGTACCGGAGACCGGTTCATCGTTCGTCTCGCTCGCACCTACGAGTACCTTGACGCTCTGATAACCGCGGAGCGCGTATCTTATGAATTAGCTGGAGCAATGCAATCCATTTAAGCCATTTTAAATATAAATCCTAAGAAATGGAATCTTCCCAGCCAATTTTTAACCGCCAAGTGTTCTGCAACATTATTTTACTCTGGATTGTAAAGGGAGAAAAAAAACCGTACACGTCAAAAATTTACATAACTACGCGAAGCATAATTGTTTTTGTTGGCTTTTCCTTTTGTTGCTTAATAACTTCGGGAATGCGCATAAACGAAACATCAAATCCTAACTCATCCGTACTCGGATACCAAATAAGTCCTAACGTACGCTCGCCGTCACATTGCTGATCGACTTTGAACTTTACAGCCTCGGTCCCTAGCGTCGCTTTTGGTAGGGAGTCCAACACAGCTACACTGTAACTCATCCAGTTTAGCATATGAAAACCGCCCTAGCTGTCTTTTCATCTGGCAAACTTTGTATATAGTCATCCATATAATGAGAGTTGATAATGGCGTCAACTGCTGCTGGCATTACGGTCTCGTATCGTTGCGCGTTTTTATTTTTTACAAACTGTGCTACCAAGGGAGAACACTTCGCGGCAAATATAAGTGATATCATCGCGTAGGTACGCGCAGGATCAGTGGGGCTGTCCCTCCACAGAAACCTGAAAGGGATCCTGATCAGGTAATAAAATCTTAATTCTGAGTAACATATCCTGTATATCACCTGTCACGGCTACACGATTTTCTCTAAGCCGAAGCATTATTCCGAATAATGAATTGAGTAGGTCCGGTCCCTTTAGCAATAATCGTCTTCAACTACATTAGCGGCGTCAAACACCAGACGCAATTTTCTTATGTTCGGGTTATCAACACCAAATTGTGGCAGGTGCCACGTCCTTTCTGTGCATTGTGTGTCCTTGAGTTCCCTAGCAAATCAATTACTTCACAAATAATCTATTCTTTCGGCATACTTTTTAGCGTACCCTGTATCCCTTTTCATCTTGCGTTCCACCCCTTCTAACCTTTAATAGCACTAGGAAAGGTATCGGGCATTGAAAACTTAGATTCTTTCCATGGCAGGCCAACTTGCCACCTGCCATCAATCAGTTGAGCGGTGCGCTCCAGCTGCTCGACTGCGCGGGCATCATCTACGTTTACCCTGGGCTTGCACGCTACTCCCATGGCCTCAAACGAAAATGCACGACTTACCTCCTCATGCAGCGATCGCAGCTCTCGCTCCTCAGCGCAGCTCGGAAACGTGGAGGACAGCGTCGACGCCGCCCGGGGCTGATGCGCTGGCGCATGTCGCGCCGCGCGCCCGTCCCTTTATTTTTTGGCATCAAACAATCATATTATGTTACAATGTTTATGAATAATAATTGTGCAAGAAGACCAACAGTGCCCAAAATGGATTATGAAAAATTAACAATTGCATGATCAAACGTGATCATCAGGGAGTTAATGACCAAGCAATACCTGATCGGGTAACGGATGCATTCAAGGACATTATCCGAGTGAAGTCGCTTAAACGCAAGGACAGCTTTTACAGAGCACTAGAATAAAAGTTTTACTTGTGCGTCATTCACAAATTTTACGTTTTTTCGCTGTAGCAAGCAACGATCATTCACAGGTGTAACGACGGGTACTATATCTAGGATAAAAATATTCATGAAGGTAGCTCAATATTATAAACATACAGTGTGACACTGACAAGCGTCAGTCAACACTGACATTTGTCAGTGTCAAAACAACTTCAGTCAGTTGTCCCGGTCCGCCATCATTCAGTTGCGAGCCGCCGTTGATTAAGGTTAGTAATATTTTGACTGTTGTGTATCTTTCATAGTGGAGGTTGGAATAAATGTTCTGGTGTTATTTACAAATTGTTTGAACTCTATTACCCCTCTCTGAGACCCTTTTACATCTCAGAAGTGGGATATTGCAAAGCAAATTGTTTAACAATGCCACCCCACATGCTCGACCGCCATGATTATTCATTTTAAAATGGAGAATTCTTAAAATATGCACAGCACTAACTAGGATATTGCTTAACTAGTGGATCGAGTGTGATTTTTCCGAAAGAGATAATGTTATTTGCTCGATGCAAACAGATTTCCTGAATAGTATTTTTCTATCAGAAAAAAATATTCATTAATTTCCTAAAATATCTATGTTTATACCAAAAATACTTACCTACCTGGTTAGGACTTTTGACTATTGTGAGCTTTTACAACAAATATTTAGAAAATACGCACCGATCTGCATGATGCAAATAGATTCAGATAGAATAAAAATAAAATCTTTGCTGTAATTATTCACGAAATATGAACGGTTATCAGTAATTTCACGACAAAAACAGCATTAAAGCACTTTTAATTAAATAAAAGTGTTGTCCTTTTAGTGATGCAATTGGATTAGATTATAGTTAATAAATTATTCAATCAGTGATAATTGTAACTACAGATCGTTTCTCTAAGTTTCAGAAAATGAGTGATTCCGGGTCGAAGCCGAGTAAGAGGCAACACCTCAACCGTGAAGATTTCCGAAGTCGGAGTCGGGATTCACGACGAGCGAGTGCAAGGAGAAGTCGCAGCCGCAGTCGCAGTCGACGTGCAGAGAACGAGGCACAAGCGCGACGGTCTCGGAGCCGCCTCACGGCACGCGATCATCGCCCAAGCCGTCAGCGCAGCCGAAGTGATTCCAGTAGGCGCACGATACGAGAACGGGAACGTGAACTATCACGAGATAGAGAACGACTCAAGACACTCGAAAGGGAGGTACGTAGACAGCGTGATCGATTAATCGAACGAGAACGTAATCAATCTCGCAGGCGTTTCGATACTCCTGAGACTGGCACAAATTTTGATAATAAATACCGTCATGGTGATGATGGTCGTCGGAACCGGTCTCTCACCACGCCAACGAAACGGCATTCGCCGAACGTCGAGGATATTGGAGATAAGAGAGATTCTAAGCGCCCTAATGTGACCGTCGATTTCCTTGAGGATTTTTTAAACGTTCTTAGATCAAAGGCAGGGGATCGTGAATCGTTTGCGAGTTTGACCAACGTAATTCCAGAATTTGATCCATTATCGAAAGAACAAACAGTTAATGTCTGGTTCGATAAAGTTGATGAGTGTTCAGAAATATATAATTGGACCGACAGACAAACTATACACTATGCCCTGCCCAAACTTACTGGGATTGCAAAGTCTTGGTACCAGGGCCTACCTTCTATTAAGCATAACTGGTCAGAATGGAAAGTCATGCTGAGAGAATCTTTTCCTGCCACTGAAAACTATGCGGAACTTTTAACGGAAATGCTCAATAGACGGGTACGCCCTGGTGAATCACTTGAACTTTATTATTTTTCGAAAATAAACTTATTGAATAGATGTAAGATTTTTGGAAGGCAAGCAGTCGACTGTTTACTTTACGGCATAGAAGATAGGGGTGTCCGTGTTGGGGCCCAAGCGGCAAAATTTGATAAACCCGAAGATGTCCTTGATTTTTTTAAGACCATTAAGCATAACCGACCTCAAAATGATTTTAAAGAGTCCAACCGAGATAAACGTTCCAATAATACCGGGAATAGTACCTCTACAAGGAATACAGATATGACCGCGCATAAAAACAGCAAGGGACCTGTTATTTGCTTCAACTGTAATGGTGTCGGTCACCCTAGCTTCAAGTGTCCCAAACCTATTATAAAATGTAGCAAGTGCAACTTTATGGGGCATGATGCCTCTCACTGTCCCAAGACTAGGGAATCAAGAAATCCCTCTAAAGATAAAAATGTTCTCGAAGTGTCTGTTAATGAAAACAGTAACGATAAATACAGAATAATGATTAGCGTTAATGGTATCCCCGCTATCTGCCAACTCGATTTAGGCAGCGAAGCCACGTTGATATGTGAAAGTGAAGCTTTGAGACTGGGGTTGATTTGGGATAGTGTTGAGGGTCCATATTTAAAGGGACTAGGGAATGTACCATATTTACCACTAGGCCACGCGTTTGTAAACATAGAAGTTCAGGGGATATTAGAATCAAATGTCGAAGTTTTTGTCGTAAACGATCAACTGATTAGCTACAATATATTGTTGGGACATAGTTTCACGGAAAGACCCTCTTTGAAAATTATTAAAACACCTACGTATGTAAGGTTTGAACGAATCAGCCATGATAATGAAACTAAACTTAAACTCAACACAACCTGCAACATTACTATAGATGTAGGAGAAATGGTATGTGTCCCTGTGAAATCAAACATCCCTCGTAACGGTTACATATACGTTGGTGGGTCTGTTAGAGGATGTAATGGTCAAGAGTACTACCTTTTGCCGGGTGAATATCAGATTCAAGGTACTGAATGCAAGTTACTAATACAAAATGTTGGCTCTAACGTAATACAGTTGGAGGAAGGTACCCTTATTACTCGGGCACATTTTGTAGGTCTTGGGCTTAACTGTCTACAAGTGATGGACATTTCTAATAGCTTAAATATACACTCACCTATCAAACCTAAGTGCGGACAACAGCTTACAGATAATCAGAAACAACGTTGCATTGACCTGTTAGAACAATACAAAGGCAGTTTTTCTACCGGCATGCATGATCTAGGATATACGACAGTGACGGAAATGGAAATACAATTAAAAGACGCTACTCCCGTTGTATATAGGCCATACCGCTTACCATACTCAGAGCGTAAACTGGTTCAAGACATGGTGGGTGACATGATCACACATGGGATTGTACGGGAATCTAGTTCGCCTTACGCTAGTCCGATTGTCTTGGTAAAAAAGAAGTCTGGGGAAAAGCGACTATGTGTCGACTACCGGGCACTAAACAGCCGCACCAAGAGAGATCAGTATCCCCTGCCGAGAATAGAGGATCTGTTGGACCAGTTGTCAGGTCAGGCCTTATACTGTACGCGTGAGGAACTTATGTGTGCCAACGACCATGCTGTTAGGGTGGCGGAGTTTTGGTCTAAAAGGATATAGCCATCGACACGATAAGAAGAAGAAGGCCTTATTCATATCGCTAGATTTAGCTTCCGGCTACCATCAAATTCCTATAGCCGAGCACTGCCGAGAGAAAACTGCGTTCGTGACGCCCGATGGACAATACGAGTACAATCGTGTTCCCTTCGGGTTAGCGAATGCTCCGGCAGTATTCCAAAGAGCTATACACAAAATTTTATGCAGGTCTAAAGTCCCATATATCGTCATTTATATGGATGATATCTTAATACCATCCAAAACTTTTGAGGAGGGGTTAGTGCGCCTCGAGGAGGTACTAAAACTTTTGTGTGAGGCAGGTCTAACTCTCAAAATGGAAAAATGTAATTTCTTCCAAGAACGAATCGACTTTCTCGGGTTCGAGATTGATAGAGATGGCATAAAGCCGGGAGCCCAAAAGATCGAAGCGGTTTCAAAGTTCCCCGTTCCTCAGAACCAGCATGAAGTAAGGAGGTTCCTTGGACTTGCAAGCTTCTTTAGGAGATTCGTTAGGGGTTTTGCTCCAATTGCAAGGCCTTTGACGGGTCTCTTGAGGAAGAATGTTCCTTGGAAATGGGGTGAGGTTCAGACAGAATCGTTTGAAAATATCAAGACGATGCTGACTGATAGACCACTGCTGGCTCTTTATGACCACGCCGCAGGTACACAATTACACACAGATGCAAGCAAGCACGGGGTTGCAGGCATCTTGCTTCAAAAAAATGATTCTGACCTCTGGAGACCAGTGGCATATTTCAGCCGCCAGACTACAACAGATGAGATGAAGATGCATTTATTTGAATTAGAAACTCTCGCGGTTATTAGTTCATTGAATAGATTTCGCACATACCTCATCGGAATTAGATTTACTATAGTCACCGACTGCCATGCCCTTCGCACTACATTTACCAAAAAAGATCTTGTTCCAAGAATCTCACGTTGGTGGATACAATTCTTAGAATTTGATTGTGCCATAGAGTACCGTCCTGGCGATAGAATGTCTCATGTGGATGCGCTTAGTAGAGCACCCGTGTTATCGGCTAATGAAGATCAAGTCCACGCACTTGATGTGCTATCGGTTGGCACTGAAGACTGGATTACTACAGTTCAGTCTTCGGATGATGGAATTAAGCGCATCAAGGATATTTTAGAAGACCCTGAAACTCCCAAGATTGCTGAAGCTCTTAAAGACTACACGATCAAAAATGGACGCTTGTTTCGCATTCTTGGTGATGGCATTACTCGATGGGTTGTTCCGAGGGGCGTGCGTTGGCAGTTATTGAAAAAAAATCATGACGAAATGGGCCATTTTGGTTTCGAAAAAACACTGCAACGTATACGATCCCTCTTTTGGTTCCCTAAAATGAGAAGATTCATCAAAAAGTATGTGGCGGCATGCCTCGAGTGTGCCCATCACAAACTACCCTTTGGGGCTAAGGAGGGATTTCTCCACCCAATCCCAAAGGTGGGAATACCATTCCACACTTTGCATGCGGATCACCTGGGTCCGTTTCCGCGCAGCAAGCGGGGCAACACTTACATACTCGTGATTGTCGATGCCTTCACGAAATACGTGAGTATTACACCGGTACGCAGTACAAAAACTAAAGAAAACATCAAAGCGTTTAAAACACTTTTTAGTTATTTTGGGTCACCCTCTCGACTCATCACAGATCGAGGAACAAGTTTCACTAGCAAGCATTTTAAAACATACTTGCATTCAATTGGTGTGAAACACATCCTCAATTCCGTCGCGACCCCCAGGGCAAATGGACAGGTTGAACGGTATAACCGTACAATCTTAGCCTCCCTTGGATCAATGGTACACGGAAAGGATACTAAAACGTGGGACGAGTTATTACCAGATGTACAGCTTGGTCTGAATACCACTGTCCATAATGTAACTAAGAAGACACCGACTGAATTGCTATTCGGTAGAACGGTACCAAATCCAGCTCAGGGTTTATTGAACAACATTATAGAAGATGTAGGACAGGGTAGCGAGAAAAGTCTAGAAGATATTAGAGCGGAAGCGAGCGAACTTATTAAGGAAAATCAGGACAAAAACAAGAATCGATTTGATAAAAATCGAAAAAAAGCAACAGAATACAAAGTGGGTGATCTTGTTAGGATAGTGAGGGCTATTGTGACGGGACCAGGTCAATCAAAAAAACTAGAAGCAAAATGCCAGGGTCCATATAGGATTATAAAGGTTTTACCAAATGATCGATTCCTTGTAGAGGATACCCCGTTGACCAGGAAAGGTGCCAGGTACGAAACAGTAGTCGCCATCGACAAAATATATCCGTGGCTCAGTTTTAATGCCCCTGCTTGCTCTTCTAGCGAAGACAACGATAGTGAAAACGATTCCGATTAGAATATTACAATTTTCCTAATATGATTATTGACTAACCGAAACTGTGAACTTAAGATTACCATTAATTATATGACCCTGTGATTAATTACTAAAGAGATCTACGGTATTAATTAATTAGACTAGTTTACCCTTATTTTTATGAATAATTTGATTTAGAGATAAGTTAGTGAAAATTAAATGTGAGAGTGGCTTAGTTCGGGTATGATTGGCGTATTAATTCGCCGCCCTTGAGTGGATTAAGCCACTACAGTCATGAGATGCTCACATCTCGACTATAGAGTGAGAATGTTTCAAGTCGGGCATGATTGGCGTATTTACTCGCCGCCCTTGAGTGGCTTGAATCATTGAAGAAGTGATTTGATATGTGATCCTGAGTGAGAGTGTTAGAGTTGGGTACGATTGATAATTGGGTTTTGCTATGCCATGAGTGACTCGAACACTGCAGCTGGTAGCGAAATTAAAGTGAAATAAATACCCCTACGGTATATCGCACGGCTATAGATAAGTCCTTATGATTGTGATAAAATTAGAACATAGATTATTTTAGTCCTTTTGTGCAATACTTTTGTAATTTTATGACCAGTTATTGTCAGCGAATTAACAATAGTAATAAACTTAACAAAATCTACTAGTTTGATAGTGTTTAAAGTCGTGGATAATATATCATGTAATTTACTGACATACATCTATAAGCTATCATAAGAACAAAGAGACTTGTTCCTGAAGGATGGCCGACTGTAACGACGGGTACTATATCTAGGATAAAAATATTCATGAAGGTAGCTCAATATTATAAACATACAGTGTGACACTGACAAGCGTCAGTCAACACTGACATTTGTCAGTGTCAAAACAACTTCAGTCAGTTGTCCCGGTCCGCCATCATTCAGTTGCGAGCCGCCGTTGATTAAGGTTAGTAATATTTTGACTATTGTGTATCTTTCATAGTGGAGGTTGGAATAAATGTTCTGGTGTTATTTACAAATTGTTTGAACTCTATTACCCCTCTCTGAGACCCTTTTACACAGGTTACCGTCGTCGACCGCACCAGGAGCGGAAATACTAAATCAATTTGCCACGCAGGGCTATGTTAAATTGACAATATATAGTAGGTATAAGGAAATTACAAAATTTAAACAGATAAATGACCTAATTTAAGTTTTATCTTATTTTTGAGAGTTTATTTATTTATTATTTATTTATTTAATCTTTATTGCACAAAGAAAAGTACAATTGGCGAACTTAATGCCTAAAGGCATTCTCTACCAGTCAACCACTAGGTGAAGCAGAAATCTTTACGGCGGGGTTTTGTAAAACTAAGTTTCAGTAAGATAAAAGTAAACAATTTACTCATATAATATATATACCTACTTATCTAAATTAAAATATATATATATATATGTGTACCTACTTACATATAAAAATAGCAAATATATACATATAAATTCATAAATACAATGATATATAAATACATATTATGTACTCAAATGGAAGACGAAACATTAACTCGGAATGATATGATCGACGATCTGACTAATCTGACCAATGATTAAATAGCACTAATTGAAACTGGTTAGGGTGTCTGTAAAAAAAAGCTTGTGGATAGATTTTTTGAAGGAGAACCTATTGGGGGACATTTTGATTCTGTTCGGAAGCGAGTTCCATAACCTTATAGCAGCTAAGGTAAAGGAGTTAGACACATGCGTGGATAGATGAGGGGGAGTGGAAAGTTTTAAAAGAGTATTTGAGCGTTGGTTACGTGAGCAGCACTCACCCCTATATTTAAAATTACGCTTGAGATATTTAGGAGCATCGGGATTTTTAAGTACGTTGAACAGTAAACATAGCGTTCGAGAATTTCTTCGTTGGCGGATTTTAAGCCATTTCAATTTAGAGCGGAACGGAGAAATATGGTCAAATTTTCTTACACCGAAAATGAAACGAATGCAACTATTGACTAGGCGTTCGAGCCTATCGAGAAGCGCCTGGGACAGGTTGGATCAGCAAACGTCCGCATAGTCAATATGAGGCATCAGAAGGGCTTGGACCAGTAAAATTTTGGTGCTGAGTGGGAGAAAGTTTTTAAATCTATACAGAGAGCGTAAGGTAGCGACGACTTTTCTGCTTGTTTCCTTGATTTGTTTGTCCCAGCTAAGGTTATTAGAGTTGTGATATTGTAGTAAACAATTATACTGGCTGGAGTAGGGAACGTCAGGCATTACTCGTGACGTAGCCGGACGGTGCGGACGTTGCTTGCTCCGAGCACTGAACTAGAAACTGTGTAGTTTTACTTCATGTGTTTCCTTCTCCATAAAGTACACAGAGATGTACCTACCACATAAATGGCGACGAAGATAAATGTGAGTAATCTTATCATCTACACAAAAACATAACATGCTCGGCAAAACAAGAAAAAAAGAGGAGGGTAGGTGGGAGTGGCATATTTAACAGTAATAATTATGATAATTTCCGTAAATAAACAGTGTTTAACATGCACACAAAGACGTTCTTTCTATTTCTATGCTTATAAAGGTATGACCTTAAGTGTTATTATAAATATCTGTCTGCTTATTTAAACATTATCTTTGATTATCAAGAAATATCACTATCTTGTTCATTTCTAAGGATATTTACCTACCTAGCTTTTGTAACGGCTGACTGTTTTCTGTAATTTATTTTACATTCTTCCACTAGTTATTTGAGAAATACAAGTAGCAGACTAGAACTTTGCAAATGCTCATATTGGCATGACAGCCTTGACCTATCATGGTTAATTATATAGATACGATACAACACATCATTTCATTGTTTTGTTTTGTCATATTATAAAATAAAAAATCTATGATATGTGTACTATAACACATAAATGCCTACATATACCTTACCTCCTATATGGAAAAGTAGGTATTTGTTTTGTGATTGCACTGTCGAGCACAAACCGACACTCATTGGTAATAAAAAGTGATTGTATGTATTTTACGAGTCTACTCGGATACCAAAATGGCAGTTGTCTATTCTAAATGTGCATTGAAGAAACAACTGATAACCACTCAGTAGCAGTGGTGCGATGATTACTGGTGTGCACAATTGGATAATTATCGACTGGTGCTAACAATCAACGTTATTAATTATTTTTCTAAGCGCAAACTAATACCTAAATAAAGAAAATATGAGTACTGACCAAATCGGTTTACCTAAGATATTAGTTGATATCATAGTTTTTATTCAGCATTTGCATTGCAAGAATTGATATTCTATAATATACCCGGACCTTTCGCCGAAGAAACTGATATTATCAATGTGTATAACGACATTTGTTTCAATCAAACAAGCAAGAATTGAACTAAAGTTTCGATAAATTCTTAGTAAGACTTCGACAGCAAAGTACAAAATACAAATTTTCTTCTGAAGAGGAACAAACAGTTAATCGACCAAATAATCAAAAAAAAAAATTTAAACTGAGAAAGAAATTACTAACGTTAGGCGATTCTGTCACTGTGGACAAAGTAATTTCAGAAGCTAATGCTTATGAAAGTATCGAAAGAACATTGAGTTATTTTTAACCAAATACAAGTATTAACAGAATCGATAATAAGCGCTTTAAGCCTGTACTGTATGCACCAGGTGTGGTAACCCAAATCATAAGGCTGATAGCACAAACTGTCCTGCACTAAACCAACCGTGCAAAAATATGTGTGTATGTAGATATAGGCCATTTTCAAGCTTTATGTAGAACAGTTAGCGTAAAAACAAATAAAACAACTACATTCCAATCAAGAAAACAAAAACTCAAGATGAAAATTCATCTAAAGACTGAAAAATCTACCACAAAATCATCAAAAATAGATTGCATTTTCAACGTTGATAAAAATTCCGTCGTTGATTGTAAAATTGGTGGAGTAAATGTGTGCTTATCGACTCTAGAAGTAAGCATAACATCATCAACAATGAAACATGGTCCCATCTCAAGCAAAAAAAAAAGGTAAATCAGGTCGAATCTCCCTATAAAACTTTTATGGCCTATGGCTCCAAAGAACCTCTTACGGTAATGGGAGCTTTTGATGCTAATATCAGACAACGGACGCACGGAAAATCAGACAACGACATTTTATGTACTAAAACATGGTTCGAGAAACTTGTTAGGAAAAGACACCGCAATCGTGCTCAACGTTTTAAGGATCGGCCTCGGGATCAATATGGTTGAGGAAAAAGTTTTCCTAAAAATTAAAGGTGTGGAGTTAGAGATAACAATCGATAATTCTGTCAAACCGGTAAGTCAGCTTAACCGTAGAATTCCTATTCCTCTCGAAACAACGGTTATTGCAAAAGTCGATGAACTACACACATCAAAAGTGTCTAGGGATCAACATATATTTTTGCAATAACTTTTCTCCTGATTGATATTAATTAAATTTTTCTTTAAGGATTCATCAAATAAAGTGTTTTCGTTTGTCTACAGTAACGATAAACCAAGTCACCTTTGCATTAATAAAGAAATTAGCCATTTTCCTAATAATGGGATTTTTGACATTTGAACCACTAACATTAAAGTTCGAAAAAAAGACTGAAATAACAGTTTTTTTTAAAATTTTATTGGGTAACTTAAACAATTAATAATCCGTGTTTCTACCGCGAACACTAACAACACAAGAACATCGGTTTGGCATACTCAAAATGAGTTCATCCAAATCACGCTGTGGAATGGCCGCCCATGTTCGTTGCAACAACAAAAAAAGGTCTTCTTGCGACTGGATACCCTCCATATTCGGCAGAGCTCTTCTCTGTAGCATATCCCATGCATGCTCAATCGGGTTCAAGTCTGGCGACTGAGCAGGCCAGGGCAGGACATTGATGTTAGCTGCGGCGAGAGTCTGTCTTACAACTCTTGCGGTGTGCGGTCGTGCATTATCATGCATTAACTGAAATAAGGGACCGATTTGCACTTGTAGAGGAACAATGACGTCTGATACAATCGTCTCAGCATAAATTTGAGCGTTGAGGTTGCCTCTGATCCAAATCAACTCAGTTCTTCCGCCGATCCAAATACCCGCCCATACCATGATGGTTCCACCACTATAAGGATGGACTTCCTGGCAGGATTTTAATCGCTGTTGGCGTCCAGGGGTTCTCCAGTGTCGTATACGTCTTGTATCCGGTCTCATACCAAAACGAGACTCATCAGAAAAGCACACGAAACGCCATTGTTCTTCTGCCCAATTTCTGTGTTCAAGAGCCCATTGATATCGAATCCTACGATTGTGCATTGCTACAGGTGGTACCCTTAGCGGTCTTCGGGAATGAAGGTTCACTTCATGCAAGCGGTTTCTGACTGTTTGGTCGCTAATTAAGTTCCCTGAAGAGTGATGAAGCCTCACGGCTAACATCATGGCGGTTATTGTTGGAGCTCTTCGATTTGTGATTTGAATGTATCGGTCTTGTCTCCGTGTGGTGCAGCGATACCGTCCTCCATGGCGCTCAGCCACGGTACCAGTGCTTCGGTAACGTGTCCAAAGTCGACTGATAACATTCTGACTTGTATTCAGAGCTAAAGCCACAGTACGTTGCCGGGAACCAGCTTCTATCATTCCCACGGCTCTGAGCATTTCTTCCCTGCTTAAATGACGTCGCCGCTCCATAATAACGTTGGTTTTAATCAGTAGTAGGGAAACAGTAGCACTAATAATGTCTTTATTGCGTTGTATGTTTCTATAGGGAAAATATTGACAGCTGATTTTCATCTTTTACTCGAATTTGATTGACAGTTCCTGTTTCAAATTATGAAATGCACCAAAAAGGATCCGTATAAATTTATAAAATCATAAATTTAATACAAAGCCACATCTCAATCTCAAGAAATCCGCATAAAAATGCTTGATCCCTAGACACTTTTGATGTGTGTAGTTAAATTAGACATAATCGAACCAGTTAATAAACCATCACCTTGGGTTTCGCCAATGGTTCCGCTACTGAAAAACGAAGGGGAACGACCACTAGATAAATATATACAAGTGATCGACTCACTTCGGGAGCCAAAGACCATTGACGAAATCCAAAGTTTTATCGGGTTACTTAATTATGTAAATAAATGGATACCCAATCTTGCTACTCTAACCGAACCTATTCGAGAAATATTGAGAATGATATTGCAGAAATCTAGTCATATCACACCCTATTGGAAAACCAAACAAAAACAAGCGTTCAAAAATCTAAAACTATCTTTGTCTAAAATTCGTATAATTAGATTTTATGACCCCAATGACAGGATCCAATTGTTTGCAGACGTAAGTCTGGTTAGTTGGACTTGGCGCGGTGCTAGTTCAGTTTGATACATATGGCCCGCGAGTTTTAAAAAATAATAATGCAGACCCATTTTCTCGATTGTGCACGAACAAAAGCGCAAAACCTTTTATTGAGGAGTACGACGTCAAACAAATCGCCCAATATGCGCGGCCTGCAGCGGTATCTTTAAAAGAGTTAGCAAAGGCATATTTAGAAGTAGAAGAGATTCGTTTTGTTATAGAGGATTTTTGAATAATAAATATAACGATTCCATCAACAAATATAGGATATATTACAGAATTGTGGTTGCATGTGAATATATTGCTAAGAGGAAACAAAATAGTATTACCGATAAAATTGCGGAAACGCGTTCTTGAAGCAGCTAATGAGGGTCATCCTGGCATTGTGGCCATGAAGTCCAGATTACGAACAAAGGTTTGGTGGCCAAAAAATTGATAAAGGTCTCATACTGTGAATAATTGCAAAGCGTGCATATTAGTCGCAGGCCCGCTACTCCCGTTCGTCGAACACGTAGTAACGTGAATTTTCGATCGCCAAAAAAAAAAAAGATAGCGTTCGAAATTGATGTCGATTTTTGAGTATTCTAATAAACATAATTTTTACTGTACTAAATACATGAAACCTGTTAATATACATATTCGTTTTGAGTCCTTTTTACGCTACCAAAGTTTCACGATACTTCGTAAATTTGAACCGTTGTAGGCCCCTAGGTCTTAGTCCACCAGTCCCTATGAAACGGCGGGAATTGTCTGCACAAGCGTGGCTTGACGCAATTGATTTCTTAGGCCCTCTTCCAAAAGGGCATTATTTATTGGTTATAGACGATTTACTTCAGTAGATACAAAGAGATTAAAATAATGAAGTCAATAACCTCGAAAGACACTATTATTGTTCTAAAAGAAATATTTTCCCGATTAGGCATCCCGATGAGTATAACTTGTGATAACGGCAGGCTATTTGCTTCTGAGGAATTTAAATCATTCTCTCAGGAACACGGTATCAGACTGTTTCATACAATCCCCTACTGGCCTCAGCAAAATGGGGAAGTAGAGAGACAGAACCGAAGTATACTTATAAGACTCAAAATTAGCCAAATCCAAAAATCTGACTGGAAAGACGATCTTTTGCGATATTTAATGACGTACAATTACTACACCGCAAAATACTACCAGAAAAAAACTCCCTCAGAGTTTTAATTGAGGTTATAAAGACAAATTGCCATTGTTGATACATATTGATGGCAGAGAAGAAATTTCAGAAACAAGAGACACAGACGAAGAAAAGGAAAACTCAACGGATACAGAAGAAGGAAGGCAAAAGAATCTGATATTGAATTAGGAGATTTACGTATACCCTATACGTAAAAAAAAAAAAGCTCCTGGTTATGATTATACGTTAATCAGAACTAAAGACAATGACATTGATATCCGAAATGGTTCCACTGGAATTGAATACAGTCGAATACCATACATTTAAAAAGAACTGAAGAAAAATGGTCAGTTGTGGTAACACACGCGACGAACATAATGAAGATGAACATTGTGAAGATGAAGATACAGTGCAAATTGGTGATGATTGATTACTTAGAATTTTGACTCCTTGATACTCTTTGATTGACTAATTAGGCTTATATTATTTCCTGTTACTTTATTTTAATTGTTAATTGTTAAAGGAAAATGATGTGATATTGTAGTAAACAATTATACTGGCTGGAGTGGGGAACGTCAGGCATTACTCGTGACGTAGCCGGACGGTGCGGACGTTGCTAGCTCCGAGCACTGAACTAGAAACTGTGTAGTTTTACTTCTTGTGTTTCCTTCTCCATAAAGTACACAGAGGACACCACAAGAGTAATAAGGGACAAATTAATTTTTGTTTACTTTATGTTTACACATCCGTGAATGCTCCAGCCCAAGGGCGTGAGTGTTGCCAAGGGCCTATTTGATTTACCTACAACACTACACTTAGAGGCAACAGCAGATGGCAATTATCTTGTCCTATCAAGATGTCAGGCTTAGTATCAGTATTACACAGCTTTTGATTGTATTACTTGCGTGTGGTGAAACATCTGGCTCCTGCTCGGAGGACCAGCTGAAGACTACGGGATGCTGATTGAAACGCTTTCACTCACTTAAATGGTTTATTTCGGCAAACACGTGTTATTACAATTGTGCAAAGCGGCATGCGCTCGCGCCCGGTGATGCTAACAGACTGCCCGAGGGCTCGCGGTTTACCGCGCTCTTTTACATATGAAACATTGAAGGTAGCAAGTAAAATTACTAGATGTAACTTATATTAATATACCGCTAAATTTTTTCCAAAAAATATTAAAGGGTGAGCCACCGTCAACAATGCCCAAATAAATCTAAAACTACCCCAGTTTAATAATTGAATCATGACACTCTGCCATCCGATATCGTGCTTCCTCCTGGTGCACGAACCAACAAAATTATAATTATGATCTCAAAACTACCTTAGAACTAAATAAGTACTGGTTACTATCTAAATTCAGCTATTCGGTAACAATAATCATGACACTCGTAGCTCGAGAAATAGCACACATCATGAATAAGCAACTTGATATAATAAAACTTGTAAATCTTATAATTCGTAAACAAATTAAAATGATAAGTAATTAATTAAATTTACATACTTCTGCAAAAAGGTATTTCACTTAACATTTTAGGAGTAGGCAAACTAAATACGAAACAGTTTCTGCTGTGGCGCCATAAGCATTAGGGCATGTTGTTTAGATAATGTTCATGGTTTATCATAATTAGATACATTACTACAATAGACTACACTACTAACTACACACTGCAGAACTATACTCGCATTTTAGGGTGGTTAACATTATTTATAAGTTTAAGTTCAATTGATCTTTGAAAAACAAACAATTTGATTTAATTTAATAATTAAAATAAATAGGTTATAACATTTGTCAGCAAAGTCACAGACTGACGTCTGTGACAATGTGACAATTGTCCTATTTATTTCTAAAGAATTCATAAGTTACAATAATAAAAAGGTCATTGATTGCATGCACTTGTTGATAAGTAATAAGTGGTAAAAATCAGATGAAATTAATTTAAAACGACATACTTAATTACTTAATATAATATCACATAGGTAACACATCAAAATTTGGTAAGGTAGGACCCAAAAGATTAAGACCAAATATAGGATCAATCCCACATCGAAATTAATTCACCTGGTTCATTAGCTATGGCTGTGAAACCTAATAGGATACTTTATTTATTTGGAAATGTTGCTATGGCCTGGCAGGGTTTATGTTATTGGTACCTACCGGTGTCACAGATGACTTATTAGTTACTATCCGATGTATTGTATTCACCACGTTTCTAACCACATGATTTCCATGAACATTCTGACTTTGATTTATTAACTTATGGAGTATTTACCAAGATAACCACTAAAAAAATATTGAAACGATGATTAGGTACATGTTATTTGCCCAAATTACAGATTGTCTGAAAGACTATTAGACCACAAACCATACTCAGTATTGCACATGCTTACCCCATAAACCTGTGAAAAATAAAATCTGATCAATAATTAGAAATACATTAATCATCACGAAGCTGTATTGTTATCAATAAATCATCAAAGGGGCAAAAGCTTAAGAAGCACATTATAACTAGTGAGTAGTCTTTTATACTTAATCTAATGATCAATAGGTAGCATTTAGGTTAAACCTCTAATACCACCACAAAGTATCTTAGGCCGTGCCCGTGTAACATATATAGCTTTTTGATATACCTACCTGGACCTATTTACAGTTAGCAATTTAACCCATTATTCGGTTAGCAATAAATATTTAAGCTTTTCGGTAGTACATTATAATTAATGGTCTTTGGGGCCGGAAGTAAATCATATAATAATTTACCACCTGTAAAAATTAATAATAATGACAAAATTACAAAGAGTGTTTAAATTTAAATACCTAGGTCATGTGTTGGCTTCAGACCTCAAAGACGATGAAGATATTGAGAGGGAACGAAGAACGTTGTCAGTGAGAGCCAACATGCTGGCTCGCAGGTTTGCACGCTGTTCGCGGGAGGTAAAAGTTACGCTGTTTAGAGCTGCTTCCTGCACATCTGTTTACACGTGCAGCCTGTGGGCTAGGTATACGCAAAAAGCTTACAGCGCTCTTCGTGTCCCGTATAACAACGCATTTAGTCATCATATTTCAGCAGCTGCGGCTATCTCGCTTTTGTAGTGCATCTGGGATGTTCACCGAAGATGGCGTAGATTGTTTTTATGCAACAATGCGTAAACGGTGTGCGTCCCTGGTGCGCAGGGTGCGGGCGGGCGGTAGCAGCATCCTGAATATGATTGCTAGCAGATTGGACTGCATTTATGTGAAGCATTCTTGTGCCATTTCGGGGGGAGTGGTGCAGGAGTGGCCACTGTAAATCTTTTGTGTTTTTATTTCTTATTCCTAAAATAGTTCATAAGCCCTACAACATAAGTATTTGTTACTCGAAATAAATAAAATGCATTCATTCATTCATTATTCAATCATAAAAAAAAGTATGAAGTTCTTGTAAATAAATAAATAAATATGCGCCAGACAACACACCTCTTGTAATGGTCTCGAAGTAGGGATTATTAAATCCCTGTGTTACGAGGTACCACACAAGGAAATAAGCTAGAGGCGTCTCCCAGCACACCCAGACCCGATTCAATTCAGAAAAGATCGTTTCCTGAATTGACCCGACCGGAAATCGAACCCGGGACACTACGGAAATCGAGGCGAGAAACCGTGCTACAGCACACTACGCCAATCGTGTCGTCTTATCAGCTTATAGAAAATAATATTATCCAGTATGTAAACCGATCATAATAATAATATAACAAAAATGATTAGAAAAATATATGTGGCTCCCTCAGTAGACCAGCGGGAAACATATCCACGAGGTAAACTGGTAAGCATACACACATCGCCTCCTGAAATGTTCTTATCTTCATTTCATTTGTATTTCAAACGGGAATAAAAGTATTCTGCAACTTATTTTAAAAACCTTTGTCGTTTGAGGGTCACTATCCCACTTCTGAGATGTAATAAACGACCTCAGAAAGGGTAATGGAATTCAAACAATACATAGTTATTAAAATATTATATAGTAGGTATTTATATTCAGACTGACGTGAATCTACCACCGGTTCGGAACCTAGATTCTGCTGAGAAGAACCGGCAAGAAACTCAGCGGCCCATACATTTCATCACGAATTAACAAATAGTATTGTACTTACAACTCCGATGCACAGATATAGCTTACGCTTTTATTCACTCTTACTCGTAGACGATGTTACATTCCAATCCTGCATAATGTCATCACTGCGACGAGCCGATGTTAAAAACAATCTCCGACACCTCCGTCGAACCATTTAATAATCCAAGGAGGGGCAAGCACGACACCAGGGTGGAAGTAGGGGGCAAGCACGACACCAGGGTGGCCAGTACTCAATGAAACTACCTTTTAATAATCATGATGCCCAAATAAATCTAAAACTACCCCAGTTTATTAATCGAATCATGACATTAGTTAAGTGTTCTTACAAGGTGATGATTGATTATTTATATTATGAAGTATTACTGCAAGTTCACTTACAAGGTTTTCATCAAGAAACTGGCCGACCACTGCCTCACGGAAGCAGCAAAATTGTCCTATAGTGCAGATGTTATAGGCCTCGAGCACTTATAATGTTCCTTTAACGGTTCTAGTACTTACTGCCACGCTTATAATAGTAAACATTGAGTTAGTTTGGCCTTAAAGTATGTCTGATCTTAACAATTAACTTATAATTACTTAAAGGTCGGAATTAAGGGTGCAATCTAAGCTTGACTGACTTATAAGAGTTTCGCGAGGTTGTAAATGCACCCAAGAGTAGATAGTCTGGTAAGCAATAAAGGTTTATAGAATAAAGTAAGGTACGCCAATAAGAGTGATAAACAGAACTAAACACACTGGAAACTATTTGCATTTATTACTTGGTTTTAAAAGGGTTTATAAATTCACTTTACAGGACAATTATCAGACAAATGGAGCGGTTTTGTAGTGGTATAAACCAATATTGTTATAATCCTAACACGATCATAAAGGTTTAACATAATATACTTAGTGTCCAAAATTATAATCCTTGCTATCCTCTTACTAAAAGAATACATTGGTTTATAATGTTCTTCCAAATGCTGTTATAGTCTCAGCACGGACCGCCTTGTATCCGGCAAAAAACGTAAAGAAAATGGAGAAGGTTCCGTACAAAATAGTTCCTGTGAAAATCTCAGGCAAAATGTAGATGTATATTAATAATTCTGCACAAAACGGCGTTTTATCGAATAAAAGCGATTTGAAAGATTTAGAAGTAATTATTAGTGAGTAACCTGCGCAAGAAGATGAAAGCGATATTGCACGGTAGCTCTTATCTATGTATTGTATTACACTTATTTACACTACACAATACATTTAATTACTCACCATCCTCTTACCTTTATTAAGTATTTATTATACTTATATATGAGGCACATGCGTGTGTCCACCACAAATGTCCTTCTTTGTTTTTTGTTGGGGCCCACTGAAAATCAGCGCCTAGGCCCTTAAAGCCCAGGCTGAATGCTGAGTGAGATCGTTTTATTTTTTGGGCAACGGGACGTCGCTGGCTGATGGTATTGTTTTGTCTTGTTGTTATTTTGTTTTATTTTTGTATGCTTAGGTACTACCTAAGTGTTTTTTTCTCTCAAATGTAACGATGTCCAAAAATTTGATACATGCTTTCTATTCTATTCTATTGAAGACTATTTCAATTTTGAACTACATAGTGATCCTAGAAATTGGGCTGGTTAATACAATACACGACATGCGGCATTAAATTCTTTATTAGAAATTTTAAACAAGAAGATTGAAGACGTCCTACTACTCTTATTTGAACGAGGATCTTTTGCTTCTTATGAGACTGTTGGCATCACACTTATTTGGTCTTGATCACCATTCTGCGAAAAAATAAATATTGTTAGCAAGCAAGGTCAATCTCTGAAAGTTAAGTAGAATATTTAAAACAATGAAATCACTAATAAAAGAAACTAAACATACACGCAACTTCGTTTATTCAGTGTTACGTTCTTCTCTCCAGCAAGGCCTCTGCCATATTGTTGAACCATTTCTCTGGCGAGACGCTCTTTTTCGCTCTTACGATTCGATCGGTTCGACTGCACATCTGCCTCGGTTTCTGATCTATCACTTATTGCGTCAATTTCATCGCTTGCCTCTTGAAACGTTCTCAAACTCTTTCTTTTCACAAGAAATGCTATAGTCTCCCAAGAAGCGTCGGGTTGGCAATTTTTTTGTCTTCTTAATATTCTGCTGATTTTTTTGGACTCAAAAGAAATTTATTGTTTGCCCATAGATCTGGTACAGAAACAGCATTTTTCACACCAGAAATTATCTTCTTTGGACAATGATCATAAGTGTCCTTTATTCAGAACGAAGTGTCGTGGTCGTCTTGCAAGATTCTTTGAAACTTTATGGTTACAACCACGACATTTGTGAGACAACAAGAAATGTGTTTCGTTCCAAGGCCACCTTAAGGTTTTTAAAGCTCAAAAATCCCTTTTAGTCAAAAAGCGATCGACGTCCAGAAACATTACCATTTTCAATGCTGACACCTAAACAAAAACATTAAAATAAGGCATAGGTACCTAAAAGCAATATAAAAAAAACCGTCCGGTTATAAAAATATTTAAGGAACTCCAATTTCAAACAATATGGGCAATCAATGGTTCTGATATTCACCATTTTTAGACAAAGTACGCCTATAACGGTCTGTTAATGTATTTAGGTTAAAAAGTATTGTAATTATTATTTAGGTAAACCAGCTTTGTGAAAACGGCGACTTTTTGTTGTCTGTCTTACTGAAACTAACAATATTCTAAAATACAACTTATTAAAAACGCTAATTTCAAGGGCCGTGTGGAAAAATTGTTAGGAAACTTATTATACTTCACCGAAAACATACGTCCGCAATCCACATTCAAACACATCGACTAACACTCTACTCATATTTGATGTTCTAGATAAAATTTATAATAAGAAATGGAAGAATAACTTACTTACCTTTATCAATATTAATCTTTACAAATGGGCGCAGCAACATTCACCAATTCGCAACACTTTGTATGAGCTTGTAAGAGATTCACTGTGCACGTTATTGTCGTGTTTAGTTCCTTAGAGCGCTGATATTTAGATTTGCGGGAGCAAATAGTTTCACGTAGCCCAACTATAAGGTCGTTGTTGGTCAAAGTGGTGTTCACCAAGTCTACTTTAGATATTTAATAAGGTAAAATACGCATAAATTAAATAAAATAAATAAATATGCGCCAGACAACACACCTCTTGTTGGTCTCGAAGTAGGGATTAATATCCCTGTGTTACGAGGTACCACACAAGGAAATAAGCCAGGGGGCCAGGGGAGTCTCCCAGCACACCCAGACCCGAGTCAATTCAGAATAGATCGTTTCCTGAATTGACCCGACCGGGAATCGAACCCGGGACACTAGGGAAATCGAGGCGAGAAACCGTGCTACAGCGCACTACGCCAATCGTGTTGTCAAATTTTTAAAATTTATAAAATTGGGCCCTTGTGTGGTTATAATATAATTGCTAACTATTCCGTTACAGTCCCAATGAAATGGTGGTTCCAGGACAATTAGTAGACCACTTTTTGCTGTTTGGGTGGTAACGTGAAATTATGAGAACTATAATATACAGGTTGCTCCTTTCTAAGCTACTAAATTCGATAATCGCGTTTTAAGAAGGGAGTTTGAGTCTATTGATTTTGCACTTATACGACATTTAGATTGTCCAACTGAAATATATTATATTTCGTCGCTTCATTCTTCAAACCTACAAGAGACACGTCTCCCCGGCAACACTCGCACAATTTTTAATGTATACCTTTTTTATTTGTCTACCTCCCGTGGCGCATACTATAACTCTGTTCGTTTAGTATTCAATTTATAGTGTTCAAGTTATAGGAAAAGTAATTACAAATATATTTAACTATGCCGAAGCGTAGTGCCGAAGAAACAAACGAAAATTTTAACAAAAAAAAATACCAACTTCAAAAAAAACTATTCCAAAACAAAGCACTAAAAAGTAAAGAAATAATTGCGTATTCTTCTAAAACTTATACGATAATATAATGTAGGTACAATTATTGTTATTGTTGGAGTCGGTGTCAGCCTAGGAAACACTACAATATACCTAGCAATATACCTATTTCTTACATATCACGTTTACGTATGTATGTAGGTAGTTACAAACCTACATTGGCTGACACCGACTCCAACAATAACAATATTATTGTACCTACATTATATTATCGTATAAGTTTTAGAAGAATACGCAATTATTTCTTTACTTTTTAGTGCTTTGTTTTGGAATAGTTTTTTTTGAAGTTGGTTTTTTTTTGTTAAAATTTTTGTTTATTTCTTGATTTTCAGTGAATAGTTTTAATTTATTTTATACATCGAAAAAGTATCGTCCAATTGCTCCTAAGAATTGAAGAGTTCCGTTACTGTGGCATGGATCCCATAATCAGAACCTAACCAAACACTCATCAAACTACCCTTGAAGTATATCCTTTCCAATAAAAAAAGAAGCATCGAAATCGGTTGGCGGTTGGTTATTGAGTTATTCGTCCATTTGTCGCGCTTATGGTTTATCTACATTTAAGACTTATATGGATTTCCCATGGATGCCACTGTCAGAACTGGACCAAATTAAAATGGGACCACACGGGCACCATCAGCGTTCAAATAAATGAAGAATTATCGAAATCAGTTGGCGTAATATTGAGTTATTCGTCCATTTCTCGCGCATTTTGTCTATCTAGATTAAAGACTTATATTATGGTTTTCTCATAGATGCCAATGACAGAGCTAGACCAAATTAAAATGGGACCATTCGGAAAGCACCAGCCTTCAAAAAAAAAAAGTGATTAAAATCGGTTCACCCAGTCGAAAGTTATGAGGTAACAAACATTAAAAAAAAACACAGTCGAATTGAGAACCTCCTCCTTTTTTGAAGTCGGTTGAAAATGGAGCGTTACCGCAAAAAATTGAAGGAAATGTTCGACGCCTTAAAAGAGTGATTGACTCATCCGACTCTAACGCCGAAAACCATTCTGGTAAGTACTAGTGTTTATTTAAAATATTAACGGTGAAAAGTGAAGTGTTAAATCTGTTTAGTAATTTTACTGCCAAATAACTTGGCTAGCCGGGGGGTTTGCCGTGAGTCAACACGATGGCATTTAAAACCGGGGGTTGACCGTGAGTCAACACGATGGTATAACGCAGAAAAAAGGTATCCTAAAATTAGGACTTACTAGATTAATCTGCAAATTAAATACAAACCTGGAGGTTGGCCGTGAGTCAACACGACAGTTACATACAAAATTTGATTGTATTATCTACAATTAAGTACATATTAATATTCAAATTACCTAAGAGAATTTTATAAATTAGCTAATAAAACCAAGTACCTACTAAATATTAATAAAATATTTTCTTTGTTTAGGCGCCCAGGAGATTATAGAATATGATCAAACGAACTTACCTTAGTGAAGTTCGATCGATATTATATGAATCGCTTCATTCGAAGATATAAGACACCCACCCACCTCGACCCTATACGTAATAAAGTTTTGCTAAAAGGTTTTGAAAGTTTTCTCTATCTCTAAAAGAATGACGAGATATAGTATGCGCCACGGGAGGTAGACAAATAAAAAATGTATACTTTAAAAATTGTGCGAGTGTTGCCTTGTAGGGTAAAGGAATAAAAAAAACAATGAATGATTATTATTATTATTTAATATTTTTTTGCCAAATTGTAACAACTTACTGTTTAATAAATTATTTGTATTTGCATAAGTTAATATTACGAAAAAGATACATAAGAGACCGCAACGCTACGCTAAGCGACGAGTAAAACTGAATTTTCATTGCGTGTTCTGAGAAACCGGTTTTACAACTTTACTGTGAAGCAGAGATTGGCAATGTATAGTTCACACTAGTTATGTTAAGTTATTCTACTATTTTTTTTGGCGCAGTCAAAAGTGAACTAAATAGAAATAAAAATCTCACTTTTTTTTGGAAGTGGGACGTTATTTTCTCGGCCGTTTTTGTCGCTCTGACCGGTTATCTAGTGTAGGTATTGTTGATCGAAGGAAATGGTGCACTTTGATCCCAATTTTTTCAACCGTTTTTGAATACAGAAAAAAAGTAAAACAACAGTTTTTTTTGTAATTTTTTCCTCAATACATTTATAGAAAATACTTTTGTCAGCCTCATTATGTTGGCGATAGCTTAAATGAAACCCTAAAAAAAGTACTTTGTCGTCTGTGGCCTGAGAAGGAAAAAAAAATTACATCCTGATATCATAAAGGGATAGGCTTTTAGGCTCTCAGCGAACAACATCAAGTGTTCCAATGACTGATTATTATAGTTTATTAAAAGATCGTATGTATGAACATTGGTAACATTGTTGGGAGCAAACAAAACAAGACAAAGGCAAATGGTATGCAGAAATTTAATCAACTGTTACGCGACAGAAAATTTATAACAAACTTAAATAGATTAATATGAGAAGCTGGACTATTTGGTTTTACACTGCCCAGCTTTCTCTTTACAAAGATTAGGACTTATAGATGGATTAATCAAGAAAAATATAAATACTGAAGAAATACCCCTACCTATTGAACGTCTATCGCTGTCGGTTGCCGACAAGTGATTGATTGAAGTGATTGACTTAGTAGAGCATCCCCCTCCCGCGTCCCGCGCATCATTAGGAGAGTCGACTTTATCGCAGTCAATCTATAAATTATTCATCGGGAGTAATATAAGCTATATTTTATATAATTGAACAAAAAAGTTAGTGAAAAACAATAGTAAATGTAAATCAAGTCTGAGAAAAGCGGGCAAAATGGACACCAGCTGTAAAACATTTGAAAGAACGAAGTTTGTTTGGGCAGCTCGTTTATTATAAAACACCTGTGAAATGAATTGCATTTTAAGTAATCGACAAAATTAATCAATAGCGTCAAGCACTATGTTGTTCATTTCAATCTGACATAAGATTCGTGCATGTACAGGTTGCCACTGTGTGAGAATGTATTTGTGTGCGTCTTGTTCATGCCAGTGGTAAATATTTTCATAGTGTGCGTTTGTAGCGACGTCTCAGAAAAATGCATCTGTGTTGACTCTGACGCACACCTCGTTCCCCGCAGAAAATAATAATGATAATAAATCTTTATTTCCAAAATACACAGTTTTCGTCATATAGTATTTAGCGACTTCTACACTAAGCAGGCTGCTTAGATCGTAGAAATCAGTGACAATTGACTGATATGTACAGTTAAAATTAGAGACCGGGGTCGTGTTATACTTAAAACAACAATTTGAAAATAAAACTAATTGCTTTGCTAAATAGTAACAGCAACACAATTTGGTTGAGCAATTAGGGTTCAAAATATCAAGGTAATAATCATCATATTTTAAGTCTTCTGTGTGAAAGGGGGGATGTGAGTGTTAGAAATAGTGTGTGTATGCGTGTATGATCTGTGTGTGTGTGTGTGGGTGTGTGTGTTCTGTATGGGTGTTTTATGTGTATTAGTAGAAAGCAGGGTTATATGAATTCAAAAAAGGTTTTCGGTATCAATATAGTCCAGTTTCATTAACCAAGCCTCAACAATTAGTTTTGCCCTATGCACATTCGCCGCCTTTTTATCTACCCTGCGACACACAGTGTTGTATAAGAGCGGCAAGAGCAAAAGTGGGTGTCGTTTAGCAAAGGATGTGTGAGCTGTGGGGACCGGCACCTTAACACGAAGCCTAACACGAAGCTTAACCAGACGCTCATAGTCTGAAGATGTGGTCACAGCGGAATGAACAGCAATAGTTGCCCGTAAAACGAATAATTGGCGAACTCTCCTGACAGTTCGCTAAATCGGAACGGTTTACACAGAATGAATTTAAGAACAGACCTTTGGGCTCGTTCGAGTTCGATCGATCGTAGATTTTACCGTGCCGATGCCGCCCCAAAGTTTGACACAGTATATTAGCAAGGATTGGCAAAGAGACTTGTAAACAGTGGTAATCTTTTGTGGCTGAGTGTCTGAGAGCTTTCATTATGTAAGCCGTTTTTCGGACTCGAGCAGATAAGGTGGCAATATGATGTTTAAATGACAGATTTTCGTGTAGTCTGACCCCAAGATATTTGATGTTTGTAGTACGGCTGATTTGGGGACAACCACAAAGTGGTCTCACCAGGACACATTTGTGGAGCCTTAAAACCTTCATCGGTGGAGGACGTGTTAATATAGTTTTATGAAATGCTATGTACTTGGTCTTGTCGACATTTAAAGCGAGTAAGTTCTTCTTAACCAGTCCATAATAATTGACATTCCTCTCTCCGCTTCCTTATAAGGTTCATCCCACGAAATACCCTGAAAATGTATGACTGTATCGTCTGCGTAACATATAGTGTTTACTATATTCATTGATAGAAGTAGGAGGTCACACATGTAGACGAGAAAAAGTGTTGGCCCCAGAATGCTGCCCTGTGGCACTCCGAACTCCACCGAAAGCTCACCACTAACATTCAGACCAACTAGAGTGCACCGCCGGCGTCCTGAGAGATAACTATGTAGCCAATACTGGGACAAACCTCAAAATCTAGGCAATGCAGTTTCCGAAGTAGAATCGGAATTGATACGGTATCAAACGCTTTATTTGCCTGGGTGTAAGCGCTCTGCTCGATGCCGGATTAAATAGCTCTATTGTAACAGATGTTTTATTGTAATAGTTAATAGGTACCTAGTATGTACTGACTAACAATTTTTCTTTTTGAATGAAATAATAAAGAAATAAAAATAAAAATAAAAAGTTTTATTATTTCCAAATCTAATACAATTTTATATTGATGAGTCTTCCCGTTGAGTACTCATAGACACTCGTTATGGGCATGGCTCGCTACTTCCCTTAGTACAGTGATTCAGAAATTTAATATAAGAAAACAAACAAAATACTTAAACTATTATTGTAAAACAGAGATTTGGTCTCCACTCGATGTGTGTGTGTGTGTGTGTGTGTGTATGTGTGTGTGTGGGTGTGTGCGTACGTGCGTGTGCGTGTGTGCGCATGCGCGCATGCAGAATGTAACTGTATGCCCTATGAAATTAAAAATAAATTTTTGAATTTGTTTAAAAGATTTTTTGTTATTATATGCTTTTATGGTTGGTTTTTTCTCTTTGTTTTATATTATTTCAGGTTTATTTGTATCAAAATGATACACTGCTTGTACTTTACTAATGCCTGTTGTAAACCCAAAACAAAGAACTCCGACGCGGTGGTAGAGTCGCATTATATCTGTATACTGTTTATTTATATATCCATATTATTATGGTATTTATGTCTATTATTTAGTATATTTTGCTTCTACAATGGGGAATGCCCTGACGAGTTTTTCCAGCTTATCCCACCCTCACCTTTCCACTCCCGTACCACGCGTGCTGGACTACGGCGTCACCCACACACAATTCAATATCAGTTGGCCCGAACTAAAAGGTTCGGTGACTCGTTTCTTTGTCGTACTATCCAGACGCGGAACGCTCTTCCAGCACATGTGTTTCCTTCCTCGTATAGTCCCGGGTTCTTCAAGCGGGGCGTGAAAAGGCATTTCTACAGGCCTTCAAGGTGAGGATGGCCAGCCCAGTGATTAGTTTGAATGACTGGGCTTGTCTACCTCATATCTGGACCTCACGACCGCTTTCCATCAGGTGGAGTGAGGTCATCTTGACGGGCAATATATAAAAAAAAATAGTTCGGTATTGCAACTGCTGCAACAAGAGATACCTGCATAGCTGAAAGTTCATCAAGCGTTCCGTTAGCAAGGTTTCCACCAACACTTGTGAAGTATTTGTTACAAGAGTTGAGCGATGAAATTGGGTCAGTATTACACACATCAACATGGTCTAGGGCAGGGATGCACAGACTTATTAAGACTAGGGGCCACTCGGGCAAATTATGAACTGATGGCGGGCCGCCAGAAGTATAGGTAATTAAAGACAATAAAGAATTGATAATCATGTATTAAAATTGAAAAAGAATTTATTAATTTGAAGCGTGGCACTGCATAGTGCTTACAATCTTTTTTATATTTGGCTCAAATTTACACGTAAAACTTCTTCTAAACTTTCGTTTGCAAGGCGGTTTCGGTTTTTTGTTTTATTATTATTTAGTATTGAAAAGGTTTGTTCACATATATAGGTAGAACCAAATAAGCTGGCACATTTCAGAGCGTTTATGCGCAACTCTTTGTACGTATTTTTATCAATGCAGCGGTAAAAGTTCAGCAAGTCTCCTTCGTTGAATTTGTTGCGTAAATCTTGGTCGTTTTGAATGTCGATAATTTCTAACTGCATTGACTCTCATTTTCAACTGAAATTGTGAAAGGATTGCTGAATATGTCCAACAGAGGTTTCACTTTTTTAAACTCCGAAAATCTGTCTTGAAAAGATTGAATCAAAATATCTTTTCTACATAACTGAAATTAATCGCAGTTTTGTTGCATTTTTCAGCCATTTTCTTATGATTCGGAAAATGATTGTAATTTCCAGAATTCAATTGCGATCTGAAAAGTGTCAGCTTGCATTGAAAGGATGATACATAAGCGCAGAGCTGGGATATCAGTTGATTTTTGCCTTGAAGCCGTGTGTTCAAGACATTCAAATGATTTGTAATGTCAACTAAAAAAGCCAAATCACACAACCAATCAGGATTTTTAAGTTCCGGGACATCCCTTTGCTTTTCCACCAGAAATATTCCAATTTCTTCTATTAAATTTAGAAATCGTTCCAGTGTCAATCCACGACTTAGCCACCTTACTTCTGTATAATACAGTAAATCTCCATATTCGCTTTCGATGTCATCAAGGAATTGTTTGAATTGCCTGTGATTGAGTCCTAGTGATTTTATGAAATTTACAGTCGAAACTACCACTTTCATGACATTTTGAAACTCGTTTTTTTTAGAACAGAGGGCTTCTTGGTGTTTAATGCAGTGAAACGTGAAACATGAGATCTTCAGCGTTTATGTTTTTTTCTTGCAGATGCTTTTTCAGCAAAGTAACTAGCCCAGAATTGATACCAATCATCGAAGGAGCACCGTCAGTCGCAACTCCCGATAATTTTGATAAGTTCAAATCATGTGATGATGAACACTCATCCAAAAGTACATTGAGTAGGTATATCAACTTCTCTGGTTTGACCTTTCAATGAACACATTCCTAATAACTCTTCTAAGACTTCAAAATCTTGAGTAACACCTCGTATGAATATGAGAAGTTGAGCTGTGTAACTAATATCAGTGGATTCGTCGAGTGCTAATGAAAAAAATTCAATGATCTTAGTTTTTTCATTTAATTGTTCCGCAATATTACCTGACAAAGACATAATTCGTCTTTGGATAGTCATACGATTCAGTTGAATTTTCTCAAACAATTTTGCTGCTTCTGGACACATTTTCTTAGCGGCAATTTCTAGGCATTCTTTTACAAAATCCCCATCATTGAAGGGGCGACTTCGCTTTGCTATCATTCGAGAAATTTCATAACTAACTTCTGTAGCTGTTTCTGAACCTTGAATGGGTTTTGCAAACATAGCTTGCTGACCAATATGCCCCCGTTTTAAAGACAACATTTTTTGCTTTCTTAATTCGCCTGTAAACTTGGTAAAAGTAGGATGCTGCGTTTTATAGTACCTTTTTACATTATATTCCTTTGCAATCGCAACAGAATTCTTGCAAATTAAACAAACGACTTTGTTATGCGACCATACAAAAAAGTATTTCTTAGTCCAAATTTCTTGAAACTGCCGATTTTCGCTTTTAACCTTACGTTTTTTACTAGGCCCTGGCTTGTCCATGTTGCGTTCTAATCCTGGCTAGGATTAACACAGCACCTAAAAACAATTACAGTACCTACTTAAATTACCCATCCTTTTTTAAATTACCAAAAATAATTGATTAAATATGTAGGGAAACACTTATTAATAACAGAGTTTTACTTACGATTTCACAACACAATTATACACGGCACTTGACGGGAAATCTACGTTGAATGTGGATCAAAATTATATGACACCCGCTAGTCGAGTTAAAATATACACTAGAACTATTGACACTTCACTCAAATTAAAACCGAACTGTCGGTCGCTGCGGTTAGCGTGGCTTTTATAGCTCGCGTATAGAGTCGAAAACTGTCTGGAGAAATCTCGAAACTGACTCTGGAAGCTTCGTGTATCTACCTACGCGAGCAATCGGGAATTAGGGACTATTGCTATCTCGCTTGCTCTAACAATATAACCCGTGAATAAGCCGCCACCGCGGCACCGCGCTGCCGTCGTCGCCGCGCCCCGCCGGCCGCGGCTCTTCCTCAAGAAAACGAATTTAACCGAGATCGGCACGAACATTACCGACCGCTGTTACCGACGCATGCACTTAAGAGCGCGCGCGCGAGATTCAAATTACTTTTCTTTGGTTTTATCTGGAATAGAATTCAATATTTTTCGAATGTACGAGAGTATTATTTTTGCTGTCGGCGGGCCACCAGTATTCGACCGGCGGGCCGCATGCGGCCTGCGGGCCGTGGTCTGTGCATCCCCTAGGAATATTTCAATTAAACCTAAATAACTAGAATACTATTAACTTTTTGCTAAGACACCTACACATTAAAATAAACCTTGTTTAATAGCCTATCTAATCTCATAAATAAACTTTTAGATAAAGTTAAATTTAAAAAAAACTTAGAAGAAGAGGAAAAACTCAGACAAAATTTCAATCTTAACATTAATTTTGAAACATCAAAACCTAAACAAAACAACAATTTTTTTTAAAAAAATTGTTGAAAACTTAAAAATAATAATCCGTGGAACCACCTAAGACTCTCCTGACACATCTGCAGCGGTTCTGCGTACTCAAAACAAGGGTGCCAATATCCTGTTGTGGAATACTGTCCCAAGTCCTGCTAAGATGCAAGAAAAGCTGGTTTTCATGCACAATATCTTCAGGGAAATTCCTAGCTCTTCTCTGAAGCATATCCCAGGCATGCTCAATAGGATTTAAGTCAGGGGATTGTGCAGGCCAGTCTAAAGCTTGCAAATCATGCTGTTGTAACCAACTTGTAACGATACGCGCCGTATGTGGACGGGCATTGTCGTGCATTAGCTGGAAATTGTGTCCCATTTTCTGTCTGTGGAGCAAGATACAGGCTCTAGCACCTCATCTCGGTATTTTAGAGCAGTCATATTGCCTTGTATCCAAACGAGGTCCGTTCTACCGCCGAGACGAATTCCTGCCCAAACCATAATCGTGCCACCTTGATATGCATGAACATGTTGTGGGTGCTGCATTCGATTCCAACGTCCAGGTTCTCTGCAAACGCGTACTCTTCGCGAATCTGGATGAAATCCAAACCTGGATTCATCAGTGAAAAGCATAAGTGACCATTGAGAATGGTTCCAGTTTCATTTATTTATTTATTTATTGCTTTCTCGTATGTAATACAAAGGTCTTTCGTGTGTAACGTAATTTGTGTTTAACTACTCTTGTCAATTTCCCACAATGCACATTAAGAGTTCGCGCAAGGGTAATATTCAAATAACAATAACTTCCAAACTATGTGACTTAGACCAATAAATTTGGTGTTGTTTTGTAGTTATTATTACTAGGTTTCTGTAATTTACAAAAATAATACACCTTAACCAGCTAGTATTCAAAGTATGTTACATAATAGTAAAAAAACAGTCAATTTTTAAACAAAAATCTAACATAAACATTTTTTTATGTGGCATTGTTATTAGGAACCGTATGTTTTTTTTCTATTGGGTGATAGGCAGTATTATTAACTTTTAAACACAATTTTTTCCTACTTATTAGGGCTTTTAAATCCAGAGATATTGATAATTTTCATCAGCAACATGAAAAAAAATAAAAAAAACTAACAATAGCTGTGATTTCTGAAAGAGAGCAGATGGACCCCCTTATGGGGGTGTTTTTATCGATAAAATTAAGTATACAACATGCCCTAAAAATATCGCTACCTCCATCCCTAACACACTGTATACACATTTTTATAATCTGTCATTATTCGTTTTTTTGTAAGGCCAGTACTTCATAAGTTATTTAAAAAAGTTTTATATAACCCTAGACCATGTTGTTGTGTGTATTTTTACACAGTTATGTACAAGGGTTATGTTTTTTATTTTAATTATTTTTATTAGAATTTCAAAGCTTTTTAGGATTATTTTTATTTGCTTTCAATGTTTGATCTTCATATTCAATTTTAAGCTTTCGGAGCAAATTATTTGAAAAATTATGGTATCTTAAATGGCAGACTTTTTGCATAGAAATAAGTTCGCGTGACGTCTCCGGTCTAAATGCTCTAAGACAGAAACGGAAGCAAAATACTATTATAAATTGAATAAAAGAACATATTAATTATACTAATTTTTCCAAGTGATTTTCAATTTAGAATGGCTAAAATGGACACTGTCCGCAGCCGTAAAATAGAAATACAAAAAAAAGCAAGTGACATTTAAATGTCAAGTGTGTTATGGTGGACGACCGACGAAGGCCGTAGTTTGTTCGCTTCTTGATTTAAATTGATCAAACTTGTGTAATTCGCCGAATCCATCACGTTATTTTTATGAAATAATCATTATCCGTGTTGGACTAATCTATTTTTTGTGTTCTTGTGGATTATTATGAAGTAAACACTACATAATGAGACGAGGTCATGCTGGCATCGGTGGATGGCGAAATGAAAATACAAGGCATTTTAGGCAGCGAACAGGTGGATCTCCACATTTCAGACCTCCAGCGCGGAACTTTGGCCTATTGGAAAACCCAAGGTAATTTATGTTACCAATTTTTGAGGATTTACGGCCAAATAATGTCATTGCATCATTTTGCGCGCCCAATGTATTTTTTGCTTCGTAAACGTTTTGGTCGTGATTTACTTGTACACTATGTATTAAAGTAACGATTGATTCAAAGTAAATTCTTCATGACATTCAACTTATTTGTTTTAAAGATGTTTTATGTTTCAAAGTACAAGTCAAGTAGGGTGTTATTATGTATGTATTTAGAAATATTTAAGTATGTTTATCAGTCCTTGACACCCATAGTACAAGCTCTGCTTAGTTTGGGGTCAGATGATCTTGGTGTAAATGGCCCCAGATGATTAGATGTTATAGTACAAGTAAATCAAAATTAAATCAAATCAAGTACTGATAGTTGTGGGTAATTCTTTTTAAATTGTTATAATTTCAGATTTCCTCCACCGGGTTTTAGAGGTCCGCCGCCATTCAGCAAACACCCCAATCAGTCTTCAGCTGAACATCATGAAAGAAATAAATACGGAAGTGATCATCGTCCAACAAATCAATACAATAGAGCACCAGACAGAAGCCATCATCAAAACCAAAGATCAATATTTCCTCTTATTGATCGCTTAAGACATAAAGATGGTCCTAATCACAGTAACCAGTATCGAGACAATAATTATTATGACAAAGCCCCCAGAGATCAGTTTCACATCAATAGTATGGGTGATATCGATGATAGACATCAAGCAATGATGTCCAAAATTCCTGAAGGTTTTGGTCGCCCTCCAATATTACAATGGCCGAACCATCCAGAAATGAAAAGACAAGTTTTTGATGAGCGCAATCATTATAATAAGCAGTATAAACATCATGATAATCCAGAAGGTTCAGTCCCCCTTTTAGATTACCCTGGCCACAGACCACCTTCATCAGATCATTATGGTGGTAATACCAGCTCTTCGATTGATAATTCAAATAGTTTCAGTCGCTCTGTAGATGACACTGTTGATATCATAAGAAAAAGGCTGCAAAATCGCAATGAGGCTGGTGAAGACCAGGCCTTAGACAGTCAGCCCATTGACCATCATGATGAAGACCTACGATTAAGGAGTTCCACCTGTCAAAAAAATTCACAAGAACCACCAGTCAAAAAGAGAATTCAGAGACAAAGGCATGACAGGCCTGCTCATGGTGAGTCTAATTGTGACAAAATAAAAACTACAATAGTTCATGAACTTTTCAAGATGGACAAAGACAGGATACATAAATTAATGGACAATCCGAGCTCATCATCAAAGTTTGAATATGCAATAAGCAGTTTGATCACTGAGTCACAAAACAGTTTAAACAAGCATATGAGGTCTGTGGCTGAAAAGTCGCTGTCTGCCAGTGATGATTTCATCCATAATGACAATAATACTATTTATGAGGATACCTTCATGAAGCAAATGCAGCATATTTTGGAACCTCAAGATACAGTTCTTTTGGAGGATATCAAGCCCCTTGTATTGGCAGAACTTAGTAAAGTTCTTCAACTAAATGAATATGACCAACCATTCCAAATGGTAGATGACAGGCAAGGTCCTTCGATGCATGAGGACCGAATATATGACAGTTCAGAACCCGATTTACACAATTATATTGATTTTTCTCAAAATCAGTACTATGATCAGGTTGATTCTCCACTAGTTGGCTATGAGGATTATGTTAATGCTGATACTGATCATAGACATTCAATTTATGATGAACCAGAACAAGAAAAACCAAAGCCTCTTTTCAAAAGGAGGCCTGTAATTGGTATTGAAAAAAGACCAGAACTATGTTTAAGCCCAGAGAACCAGAATTCTAGGGTGAATCTAGATTCAAGTGTAGCACAGCAAGAATTTCCATCATTTACTAGTGAGAGACGGCACTCGAGGCGAAGTATGGACAGTAGACACAGTGAAGATAAAAACAAAATAAGCAAAGCACTGGTGCCTCTTTTTGATTCAAATGCTGTACTATTTTCAGAGGAAGAAGACCCTTTTGCTGAATTAGACAACCAGTACCATGTTGCTGTAGATCATAACTTCATAGACTATAACATTTCAAGTCCTCAAGAACTAACACACAGTAATACCTCTAGAAGTTCAAGTAAAAACAGAGATACAAGTTTGGAAACACCCACCAAAGACCATGTTAGTGTCAAAAAAGAAATTGATAACCAATTGCTTAATATTGCTAAATCACCTTTAAAATTGCCATCAAATGTAAACACTGAAGCAGTAACTAATAACGAAAACCGTGAGTTCAGTGTAGGTATCAAACAAGAAATAAATACGGAGTCCAAAACTGCTGATGATCATCTTGAGAGATCTGAAAATATTGAAACACCATCCAAAACAGCGATGGCATCAAGTTCTCGTAAGAGATCAGTAGACCAGAAACCATCACACCGAAAAGAAAAACGTAAGAAAAGTGAAACATGTCATTCTGACACAAATCAGCAAATCTTAAACAAAAATATCATAATAAACGTAAATGATTGTGCTGCAAAAGATAAACAAAAATGTAAAGAAACAGCTAAGTCTATCTTTAACTTGTTTTTCTCTAAAGATGAAAACAGTAAAGATGTGCCTAAGGACACCAAACCTGTTGACAAAAGTAACTCTGCTAAGTATGTCAAACGGAAAGACCCTCACAGAAAATCAAATGAAAAAGAGGATGAACAGAAGGCGAGACAATGTTCGCTATCTTCTAGCCATTCCACGGTGAGCCCTAAAGACAGTACCAATAATAACATGCTGACCAGTAAAACTGAATGTAGTAAAACCAAACTTCAAAGTATAGATATGTTTACAGAGCAACCGAAAAAAGCATCATCCAAACATCTATCCCAAAAGAATACTGGTGTTTCCCTAGAAACCCCTACTAAACCACCTGATGTAAGTAAAAGTAAGCAATCTGTATTAAGTTTTAATAAAAAAGTAACCAAGAGAAATGTATCTACACAAGTAATCCGTAAAATATTTTCAAAAGAGACCCAAACTTTTAGTAGTAAGAGTTCCAGTTCTCGTTATTGTCAAACTGAAAAGAAAAAATCATTGGACAAAAAAGTTCAAACCGATCCTGTATCTTTTGAAAAATCAAGTAGCAAAGCTACAGATACATTCGAGAGAATGAAAGAAATTGATATGGAAATACAAGGACTATTACAAGAAAAATTCAAATTGTATAGTTCATTGGAATCAAATGCTTCATGCCCAAGTACAATAGAAAATTTAGGTATGACAGTATTGAATGTAAATGAAGTAACACAATCAAGTGAAGAAAACCACAATGAAAATTCAGGTGATGCTGTTGTTCATGATTTCACTAGTATACCAGTGGAAGAACTAGAACAAATAGCTTTGGAGAGTGTCGATGAACCCCCTGAGCCTCCACACCTAGGAAAGAAAACCAGGAAGCATGAAAGGTTATCAGAATCCCGGGCAAATTCATCTAGTCCCTCTGCCAAAACATATTCTACAAAAGTGTTTCAAGACCCAAATATTTCACTATTAGAGCAGATATTAATTGATGACAGACCATTGGAAGACATCATATCATTTGACGATTTAGAAACAACCCCAGTCAAACCAAAAAAGAAATCAGCAAAGCTAAAGAAGAAAAGTCATAAAAAATCATCAAAGCTGGATAAAAATTTACTTACACTGGTTGTAACTGGCGCTGATATAAAAGAATGCAGTGTTGTTTTAAAGCGAGAGGATTTAACTAGATACTTAAAGCCAAAACCCAGTGATGAAGCAAGAAAAACTGAAGAATTACCTGTTATTACTATTGAAGACGAGCAAGTTGAAAATGATCAGTCATTTGGAAGCAATGTTGTTGAAGAAACTGTTGTCAGTAATGATATACAATTTGACATGTTGGATGTTTCAGAAGATATTATAATTGGTGAGATGTGTGAAATGAAATGTGGAGACAAGGAGACTGAGAGGATAGAAGTGGCAATAACTGAAGACATTATATTAGATAATAGCCAGTCATCAGAGCCTTTGCAATCAGAAGGTGGCCCAGGGGATAATGTATGCAAGATGTATGACTATTCTACTGATGAAAACTTGAGACGTGATGCACTTACAGTATCTGGGCATGCCGATGCTGTACTTGCAATTGAAGTAAGTTTTCTATCTATAAATACCTTAAATACCTTTTTTTTTTTGGTTGTTTTTGCTTGGTTGGTAGTGATGACGTCTACAGGACATTTGTGTGAAGCTCCCTAAGGGTGCGTTTCCAGCAGAGATGTGCGAGGATGCGTTGCGAGGAATGTGTTTGTTAAGAACCAATAGAATAGCGAAGCTGAGTAAATGACTACGACACATCTCTGGTGAAAACGCACCCTTAAGGTGGGTATAGACTAGAGCATTTGCCAGAGCATTTCATTGTAATGTGACGTTTTACGAGTGGTACAATGCTGGTGAATTCTCAGTTTACATAAACATTTCTACATAATCTAACGTTTTAGTGAATAGTCGACGCTGTGCTTACGTAATGCTCATGGCGAGTAAGCATATATCTGTAACATTTTTGCGTGCACTCCCTAGATAAGAATATGCACTGACATATATGAAGATAGCCGTTCCCCGCGCTCGTGCATTTGCTCTACAAATTGTACCACCAAAATTCTTGTTGTTTTTTTGAAATGATGTAACAAAACATCAGGCGTCGTGTTCGGAATCTGGTTCGAGTAAATTTTAAAGCGACGAATGCTCGATGTTCTGTTACAAGTAAATGCTTTGATCTATCAGCGCCTTTAGAGGTATTTGGTATTTATTTTGACCTTATGTGCCTTTTTTCAGTGCATAGAAAACGACTTTGTAGCGGCATGTCTAGACGGCAATGTCTACCACTTCAACGGCGACGGTCAGCTGTTGGCGACGCTGCGGGGCTCCAACTTAGCTGTCACTTGTCTTACTATAGTCAAGGAGAAGTACGGAACCACTGTGTATACTGGCTCTCTAGATTCTAGGATCAGATACTTTGATTTAGAGGTAATTTTTAGGACCTTCTTAGAACTTTAGAGATCTTCTTTTATTTTAAGCTAGAGATATATTGGAGTAGTTGACACAAGTGTACATTCTTTGTGTTTCAGTAAAGAATTCAGTACCCGTACGTTGACGCTGCTTTATTCATTCTAAGCTTAACCGATAAGGCAATGGATGTCAAAAACATGTAGACTTCTATAAACTTAATTAAGATTGATTAAAATTGATATTCCTATCACTATCAAGCAGTATCGGGACTTATGCGTCAAAAAATTAACGCCTTAGTTTGTAATTGTATCTATGAACATGAACGAAATGGTACACTACAGTGGTACTTAGCCTTCATTTGTGTAAACGGTAATGCAAGTTTTGAATCAGTTTTGAGTGGACAAGACGATTGGCGTAGTGTGCTGTAGCACGGTTTCTCGCCTTAGCTTGTGTGCTGTCCCGGGTGCGATCCTCGGTTGTTCTTATTCAGGAAACGATCTTCTTCAAATTGGCTCGGGTCTGGGTATGCTGGGAGACCCCCCTGGCTTATTTCCCTGTCTGGTACCTCGTAACACTAGGGTATTTAACCTAACTTCGAGACCATGACAACTAGTGTGTTTAGCACATTTTATTTTATTGCTTATTTTATTTCAGACTGGCTTGGAGAAGGGACCAGAATGCAATGTGCTCAGTCCCATACAAACTATGGATAGAGCCTGGGATACCATATTTGTGGGGACTAGAACAGGTTTTGTGTTGCAGTTTGAATGTAAGGTAAGCAAAGCAATTACCCACTTTTTGACTACCCAAGTGTATGTAAGTGTGTAGTGTTTTGACTACCCAAAGTTTAAATTAACGTGTTTTCATATTTTTTTTATTTAAGTTTCACACCACAGAAAGATAGAAAGAAAAATTAGCAATACATTATTTATTTAAATCCTCCAACTAAGTAGAGGAACTATAAAGTCCAACCTTTAAACAATCATACCTTTTTATACCTGTTTCATAAAAATAAATATGCTTCTTTATTTGGATCGTTCTCAATAATCAGTTTTCTGATAACATCTGAACCATGATGACATGGCGCTCGCATTCGCATTACTCTTGCTAATTAAAAAAAAAACAATGAACTTTGTCAAATGAATTGATAGAGGTTACATTTCAAACAAAATATTTTATGATTTGAATAAAATGTCATAATATTCGTCTACGCCACCTTTCGAGTAATTAGCAGAGGTCGGAATTAAGTAGAGTTATTTATGTACTTGCACTGATTTCATACAGCGAAAGAATAAAATGGATATGCCTTTAATCCCGAGATCCCTTGATTTATTAAATAAAAAAGAGTATTTACTTTTACTCGCTTTAAAACACTGCACGCGAGACGTTGCCCAAATAACATCAACGACATCGGACATCCGAAGTGGTAAAAATCGCAATGCGCACACGCGCGATGTTGTCAAAACAATAGCGGAAACGGCGGGACACTCCCCGCTTAACGAAATATTCTAGATTTTGTCTCTTTCTGCCGCATTTATTCTTTCTATTAGCAATAAATCGGCTAACTCATTCATACAGCTTATCCACTTATATCTAAGTGGTACTTTGAATGAATCGGACAAGGAAAATGATTCTGGGGGGCCGTTTGAATATGCAAAATCACACTAGGATAGAAGCAAAAATATTTGCTCGTATTTATAAAAAGGCGAAGTAAGTATAGGTATAAGAATTTGCTTAAGCCTGTATGAATTTTTATTAGTATTAACATTAATTCACAATACTAATGTTTCACAATACATTGGTAAAATTGTATGCTAATAATCTTTGTTTTATTGGTCTTATTTATCTCTGAGGATTCTATTTCGATTTATTTGTAATATTGTTGGCCACACGGGATTGTCCATTAAAAATCACGGGAAGATCCATATTAGTATCAACATTTTGATGCAAGTACATAAATAACTCTAACTAATTCCGACCTCTGGAAATTAGGCATGGTTTAAATATCTTCTGTAAAACCACGTCCATTTCCGCCCTAGTGATTTAAGTGTATTCTCGACTTACTACAATAAATGGCTTACAGAACAACATGCTGATACCGGTCAGTACGGTCAAATTCTCCGACCAGTCGATCCTAGCGCTGCGAGCTATGAAAGAAGGGCCCCGCAAAGTTCTGCTAGTGGCCGCGCGGTCTGAAGACGTGACGATAAAGGACGCTCAGACCGGGCTGCTGCTGCGCTCTCTGCAGGGGCCCAAGATGACGGTGTACACTCTGCTTTATGAAGAGGGGAAGGTGTACTGTGGGACCAGCAGCCATCAGATACATGTGTTCGATTATGCGGTAAGTTCACAAGCCTACTTGTTTATGTAAAGTGGTCACTAGTGTGACCAATCAATCCGCAACAGAAAGGCAAGACAATACCTAATAAGTGTATGACTGTGTTTTCAATTTCCAGCCTGAGCAAACTCACATGTCTTGTATTGAACAATTGTGTTGGTTTTCTGTCAGTATATTTATTGTTTGTTGTGATTGGCCTGTTGGTGCAATGGCAGCGATGCCTTTAGCACCGGAGGTCGTGGGTTCGATGACAAACATTCTTGTGTCGAACATTTGTGTTTGTTGTGTGTCTGGGTGTTATTATATATTTAAGTATGTATTTAGAAATATTTAAGTATGTTTATCAGTCTCTCACACCCATAGTACAGAGGCGTTCACTCACATCAACCTTTACAAAACCATTGCATAATCGGTCTTATATCACCAGCTTATGGTGCCCCAATGTAAAGGTTGATGTGAACGCCTCTGTACAAGCCCTGCTTAGTTTGGGGTCAGATGATCTTGGTGTAATTTGTCGCAGATATTTATTGTTTATTTTATTGCTTGTGGAATCTATTTAATAATATCTACAATTAATAGTATACATCTAGTGTCCGACCGTTTTTGCGACCGAAACCTAAAATGAATTTCGACAACGGTCTCAGTTTTGGCCGAATCCGAAACTTTCTTAAAAGGGTAATGTTAAATTAAAGAGTTAAATTAACCAAATAAATATGTAGATAGTTAGGTTAAACGTGATTATACTTCTACCATCTTGAAGTTGATATTAATCTGTTAAATTGAACCTTATGCTGCATCCCGTGATAAGCTGACCAAATGCAAAATAACTCACAACAAACAAAACGAACTGCAAAGACAAACCAGTCACGACATGATTACGAACGTGGAAGCCGGGAAATGCCTTCGTCGCTTTGATGGAATTCAACGCGCTGAACATTACCGATCACAGCGCGATAACTCCCAAATACAGCTTCGGTTTCGGTTGTAGTTTCGGCAGGTTTGCCGCCAAAACCGAAACTAAACCGAAACCTGTTTTTATGCCGAAACTCGACCGAAGCCGAAATCGAAACTGAACCTTCGGTCGGACACGATCAGTCTGTCATCAGCTAAGCTTGCTTATTTTCGTAATCATGGCTCTGAATAAAATGTTCCAGAGATAGCATAGCTTTATTTTGGTTCTATACTTTTTGTGTATTTTCTTGGTTAGTAACGGAATAGTCTTCAACCTCGGTGTGCATTATTAGCCAACCATACACTTCAGTTTTGCTCGTACTTTTGCCACAGACGCATAGTTCTACCCAGCGTGCAAAACTGTGCGGGTGTGGGCTACTGAATTTATTGTATTCTTATTTTGTGAGACAGTGTTTGTGTGCAATGATTAGATTAGATTAATTTATTTCTCATTATTACATTACACATATATTACATTAATGTCACATAGGGAATTAATATTGAGATCGTCTAGAGATAATTAAATTAAAATGAAATAAACAAAAAACAGTAAAAAAAGTTACAAGTCAAACATTAGAATTTACAAAACAAAATATGGAAAATAAAATAAAAGATCATAACAAAATATGGAAAATAAAATAAAAGATCATTGAAATAGAATCAAATTAAATACAATGTCAAATAATGAATAAAAATCAATACAAATACAATCAATTTAAAATGTATCCCAGTTTAAAAATTCATTAATACAATAAAACGGGTTGTCCAACAAAAGGCTTCTCAGCTGACGCCGGAACGTTTCGTCAGATGGCTCATTTTTTAACGCAGTAGGTAGGCGGTGGTAGTAAGTAGGGCCAATGACTCGCGGGTTCTTTTCTGCAAGGGCCATGCGACGAGGCACTGCGTTCAGGCGGATCCATTATTAATAAATTTGTTTTCACTTCTCATGCTTTAAAAGTACGCCAATATACCCCTACGAAGCTAAAGTGACCACTTTAGTCCCTAGGGAGTAAAAAGTAATTCGTTTTTAATTTCCTTCAGGTGACAAAGACAAACTCAAACAGCCAGTAAAAATATACTATTATCTGTGGAGTGTGGACTGTCTTCATTGCGAAAATTTTAAGAGTTTTAGTTCCATGGTTTTTCCGCAAAGAAGGTGGCGCCGTGTGTTTTAAATTGTTAATTTGTGGTCAGTTCAGTAGAAAAAACTGTCCGCGAAAATTTCAGAACTTTTGTGGAGTGTAAATTTGTTCGGTCGCATATTTTATGAATTCGCACGCTCGGCAGTCAAACCACCTCTGGTATATTATGGCTTCGTTTAGTCCCTCGATATAAAATATAGTATTACATCCAGAGCGGGTCGCACGCGGGCGCGCACTACGGCGGCAAGGGCGCCGTGTGCCTGCGCGCGGCGGGCGGGCTGCTGCTCGCGGGCTGCTACGACGGCTGCGTGTACGTGTACCGCGAGGGCGAGCCGCGGCCGCTGGCGCAGCTGCGCGGGCCGGGGCTGATGCTGCTGTCGCTCGCCGTCGTCGGCAGCAAGGTAACAACATATAGGGTACATTGTTAAAAGTGATCAAATTATGAACCCTGTCGGACACAGCACAGTTTAGTATTTTTTTAGGAAAGGAAGAATTGCAGACTAAGAAGGACTATTTTTATATTCGTGTATATTACTAATAGGTTGGGGAAATAGTTTCTTCGCACTTTTTAAGAGAATTCGAATCATTTTTTAATAAAGTTTATTTATTTAACTAAAGTACGAGTATGTAGGTGCCATTTTGTTCGATTACTTTTTGCCATCTTGTAGGTAGGGACATGATCCTATTGCTATAGGAATTTTGAGGCTTCTGGTCAAAATACCACGACAAGTGGTTTTGGCAGTCCTCTCGTTATGTTAACTTGACACTGCCTAAAGAATTCCGAAGAGACCGAAACAGGTGGAAATCTGAAGGTGCAAGGTCAGGACTATATGGCGGATGCATTAACAACTGCCAGCCAAACTTTTTTGTAGTAAAATTTTTAATAGTCTTGAATTGCATCTTATGATTTACTCATCTTGACAGTAAGAAAAAGAAATGAAAATCACACATTTTCTTAATTTGAATTTGGAATTATCTTCTTTAAAATTTAAACTTTTGATGATACCAAAACCAGCCATATACAAATAGTATAGCCAAAGAGATTTTATCACAAGTTCATACATACTATAAGCGAAAAGACTTTTCCCCCAACCTAATATTAACTTGCAACTTGCAGGCTTACAGAATAACTTCAAGACGCCAAACATGTTTAAAATTACAATTTATTATCATATCACTCATTACAATAATTGTTAAAAGTCTTTCATTTAACTCCAAAAATGTCAACTAAAGGATCATACTAAGTTAATCAAAGAAGTTTGACTAAAAGGAAGCGACGTCGTAGTTACTTAGCGACGTTGTTATTACCATTTTCCAGTCACCGCATCGCTTAGCGATCGTGTAACATACATTTTTGTGCACTAAAAGTGAGTTCATCATCCTGCTGTGATAAGGGCCTCTTTATTCTAATGTGCGCAGGGCCTCATCGACATTGTCCTGATATGCCCAGCGCCCCAAATTGGTTGAAGACGCCCCTGAATATATTTGTGAAATAATTCTGAACATAGCACTCTTTTGCTTACATTCATTTATTTGTTTAATTCTTCATGCAGGTTATCAGTTTACACCAAAACACCAGCAATTCATTAACAAGTTTAGCTTATCTATTCGAAATAAGTACCACAACCTCCAATATGAAACATTAGTGTGAGAACTGACAAGTGTAACCGCAACATTGCCATGTCAATTCAATGCCCAATTCTAGTTAATAGGGTACTAAATAAAACCATAATAAGCCAAACCAATCATAAATGATACATGTCAAAATGATACACAATAATGATGATCTAAGCCTCTACAAGTTGGTGGCACATCTGGAATGTTTTCTTAATCATATTTTGTTGTGTAAAGTAATATATTTTTTGTTCCAGATCATCGCCGGGTATAAGGACAGGAGTTTGTACATATGGAAAATACCTCTTAGCATACTACAAGAAATGATTTTATGAATTTCTTTCTACCATGCGTTGTAGATGAAATCTCACCACTTGTTGTTTAGTTTTGTAACTGTAACTATTCTCTTAATTTAGTTTGTACCTTGTATATAATAAAGCAAATGTTTATCTACTTATCCCGTGTTTTATTATTTAAAAAACGAGCGAGACAGCAGTATGTTACCTTTTCACCCGCCTACGGCGAAGTAAAAAGTAAGTTTCCCATCTGTCCATCCAAACAAAAAACTAATTCTACATTCTTTTTTGGACGAAAAAGATAATGCCACTTTCTGACAAATGAAAGATGGTCATTACCTTGGTAAATAAAACCTATGATCTTAATGAAAAAAAAAACAAACAAGAAAAAATTAACAATAATGGAATTTGATAATTCTACCAATATCCATTGACCTATAAATGCGCGACTGGCTGTTCATGGGGGGGTGTTAGTGCCGACGCTTAAGTACGGAAGTGAGAGTTGGGTATGGCAAAAGAAGGATGAGAGTAGGATGAATAGATGGATAACTGTATACGTTTCATTTTCGGACTGCGCAAATATGACCATTTTCCGCTCTAAACTTAACTGGATGCCTATCCGGCAGCGTAGGTCCATTCGAATTTTAAATGTTCTCTTTTCTATTCTTTTTGATCCTAATTCTCCATCTTATTTAAAAAGTAAATTTCAATTTCTTCATTCTTCACATTGTCGTCAGTTGCGTTCTGAAGATACTCTTTCCCTTCTTACGCCCTCTCATTCTTCCGGTTTCATGTCTAGTTCTTTCGCTGTATCTGCGATTCGTCTTTGGAACAAACTTACTGTTCCAATAAGAAAATCTATTAGTAAATACAGGTTTAAAGTGGCTGTTCGAAAGCATTACGGATCGGTGGTCACGCATTAGGGATGGGTCCTTGAGTCACTGTTAGGTGAATGTGGTTCAAAGTTAATACGAGGTTATTCTGAGGGGTTTATATGGCTATTATTATGTAAATTTTTTTTTGGCAAGCAATTCTTAGTTTTGTTTGTTCTATTTATATTATGACTTCTATTTATGTATGTTTATTTTTATCGTTTTATAGTGAATTTATATATTATTTATTTTGTTGTTTTGTTATTTTATAATAATTAGCATCTATTGTTGTTTTCAAAAGTAATTCACTTAGTTTAATCTCGTGCACCGTGTTTAATTTATCTGTTCAATCGTGTGGTTGACTGGTAGAGAATGCCCTTTGGCATTAAGTCCGCCAATTGTATCATTAATTTTGTGCAATGAAGATTAAATAAATAAATGAATGTAGTGGAAATGAGAGCATTGCGAAGTATGGCAGGAGTGACTTTGGGTGGTAAAGTGAAGAATAGCATATTTAGAGAGCGTTGTGGTGTGAAAGAGGATGTTGTCACAAAAATTGAGATGGGAATGCTAATTAATATGGTTTGGGCATATAAAGGATGGATAAAAGGCGATTATCGAAACAAATTTACAAGCCGAGGGTGGATGGAGCTTTTGGAAAGGGAAGGACTAGACGGACGTACTTAGAACAAGTCCAAGACGTGCTCAGAAAAGGTCAGAGTATCTAACTTTTATGAAATAATAAATCGATAATCGAATAGATTCGCTAACGATTATAAACTAGTACCTACTCCATCCCTACTGAAAGCTGTCGAAATTATCATCTTAAATTAATTGGACAAGTTAAATTGTTCCCTAGTTAGTCTGTCGACAAACTGTAATACATACTTAAAGAAAAGAATCATGTATGTACTTATGTATTAAGTAAATGAGCAACTTCTTTAATTACTTGGACAACTCTCAGTAGTACTTCTATCCACGAGAGCTACTTGAATAAGTGATTATGGTGAGGTTTTATTTAAAAAAAAAATATTGGGTAATTTTTTTCAATCTACGCATGTTTTTCAGCTAAATTAAATATCTTGTAAAAGCAAGACAAATCATTCACCAATATTTTAGCAAAAGAAAACAGTTAGGAGGACCTGCCTTTGACGACACTATTGGCGTTGTGCCTTGTAGCACGGTTTCTCGCCTTGACTTGCGTGGTGTCCCGGGTTCCATTCCCGGTCGTTCAGAAAACAATCTTTTCTAAATTGACTTGAGTCTGGGTGTGCTGGTAAATCCCTCTCTGGTGCCTCGTAACTTATGGATATTCATCCTTAATGCCATGACAAGTGGTGTGATGTCTGGCGCATATTTAGTAAGTAAGTAAATATTCTTTATTGTACAAAAATAACAATTAATACATAACTTGTAGACAAAAAAAAACATACATTGTACAACTTGGGCGGCTTTACTGCTAAACAGGGATCTCTACCAAGCAACCCACAGGCAAAGGAAAATTGTCAAGAAGGGCAAATAACCTACATAAAAGAAAAGTAGGAATAATAAAATTTAAAAATTCTACACATGTTTTTACTTCGTTTAAAAAAGAGAAAAAAAACACAAAAAAAAATCCGTATTAAAAAACGTTCGTAATAAATAAATCCCTATGATAAGTACTTATTTTATTTAGGAAGTTGATAATTATTTTTGTTTGGTCGCATATACCTTAACTTTTAAACGGTTATAAATTAGGCTAAAAAGGTCAGAAATTACCCCAGCTATGCGTCATTTTTATTTGATTCCCTTTAATTTGCACTACTTTATTTTGACCAAGTACTGTGATTTAAAAAAGCAAACTATACTAAGTAACGTCTCTTGAAAATCTCGAGCGGGATTTGAACCCGCATCTTCCACAAACTGGGCCACTACTCTTATCACCAAGTGTACCTACCGGCTTTTGACGTGACAACGTCTTAAATTAGGTTGCGGCTGGGAGTCACTTATGAAAAAGTGTAACGCTCGGTAACGTTACGATGAGTCACCGAACGAGAGAGAGGCCCGCCGAATGCCTTGCGTCTCTCTCCCACTCAACTATGATCGGTCTGCCGCAATTCTTATTTTCATTCAATTCCTTGTTCCTATTGTGCAATTTAATTATATTCATATCAATAAATATTCTACCGAGAAAAAGACGTTGTCACGTAAAATCTTCGCCCGTAAAACCGACTTTACAGGCAACCATTTTTTTTTAGTTTATATCTATCTGTAAGTGTAAAATATTTTGTCATTGTTTATCCTCTTAACCAGGCTCCTTCACCCTGACTCCCGACCCAAACCAAATTTCGCTGGATTGGCATTACATTATACTGTCATCAAAAACAGTTTTGAACCTTGTTAAAACGCTTTGGATTAAGGGAATATGGTTCAAAAATTTCTTGTTTGACATTTCTGCACTGCAATGCTTGTCCAATGAAGTTCTTTTCAAGAGTCAGGTCAGGGCCCTGGGCGTTCAGAGGCCAATAAGCTCTGTCTGTGGGAGTGGCTTTTGAGTAGGTAGGCTTTTCTGAAGGTTTTCAGGGGAGTCTAAGTACCATAACCACGAAATGTTATGTTTTTGTAATCTATAGATAACAAAAAGGAGTAGAGAAAACGGTGTTCATAAAAAAGCGTTGATCTAATCGTAGCATTAAATACAGAGCAAAATAGTTTTGAACGCAGCTAACTTTTGCCAAGTGGCACTCCTGTCGTGAATTTCTGACTTACGTCAGTGTGGGTGTTTCGGTCGGCGGCCATTATTCTACGTATAATTAATAATTTTTTGCTGTTTTAATACTCCACGAAACAAAGAACTCGACTATTTTAAGTTCATTCTAAACGTATATAATTTTGGGAACAATACATTTATAGTACAAAAATGAATCCAGAATAGTAAGTACTCTTTTCGTCCACTTATCGTTTCGAACAAGGAGGAACAAAAAACCCAATCTTTTTGTCTGCTCATTGTCATAGCTTTTAATTTTGCATAAAAAGGATTACAGTGGAGGTATCTTTGACTATATTCTTAATATTTTGAGCTGTTTAGTCAATAAATATGGACTGGTGACTCATTGTGTGTGCGTGGTACCATCGTAGATTTGTAGACGTAAAACGTAATCATATGGATGAATGGCGTAAATGCCCAGTGATTGTATCATTACACTTACTTTCGTGTTCCAAACATATGATATTTAAACTTGTTAAGGTTAAAACAATAACTGTATGTGACCAGTTAAACTTGTTTGTACCAACATTTTGAACCCTCTTTGTTTGCTTAGATACGCCTCCTTTATTTATTTTATCTTTCCTGACTCATGACTTGTATTCTTAGGAGTGAAGTTCATTTCAATTTCATGTTGTAAAGGAATGTTTACTTGCTTCCAGCGACTATTTGTTCAAACTACTCCTGATTGGTGATTCTGGAGTGGGCAAGTCCTGTCTTCTGCTCAGATTTGCAGATGACACATACACAGAGAGTTACATCAGTACTATTGGTGTAGACTTTAAAATTAGGACAGTAGAATTAGACGGCAAGACGATAAAGTTACAAATATGGGACACAGCTGGCCAGGAGCGGTTTAGAACCATCACTTCGTCATACTACAGAGGAGCACATGGAATTATTATAGTTTACGACTGCACAGACCAGGTAAGAATTATCACTTGCTTGCTAATGGTGTCGTTCAAACAACTCTTATCAGTAATGTGTGAGTTCAAGAGATCTTAAGCATTATTTTAATGAGAATAACCAGAATATTACAGCATGTGCAAGTGTTAAATATATTCTAAGTTTTAAATGATTGTCTAGGTACAGAGGAAGACAGGTCAACCTTATGGAAACCATTACAAAATAGGTCTTATGTCAGCAGCATAAGCTGCTCCATATGTAAAGCTTGATGTGAATACATGTGTACACTAGTTAATTAAAAGAAGAATAATAAACCATCATTAATATCATTTACTCACTGCATGAACTGAATATTGATAAGTTGTAGTTGCCTACATTTATTTTAATTTATGTATTTACTCTTGCCTTGATTTTCCTAGTGTACCATTCACTTGATTTTCTCCTGCGGGGATGAATTTTGTTGTTTACATCATAAATTATACCTTCTATAAAAATGTGGTATAAAACTTTATATTGTGATTTTGAAACTATTTCCTTCATCTGAATAGTTTCTGTGTAAATAGTGAGTTGGCCTGGAATTCAGAAAAAGTTTAATATCTAACCTTCACATTGATTGCACATGCAAGGATCTTTGGCAGACAATAGCCTTTATTCACTCCAATATTGTTTTTGTTCTTTTATTTCATTTATGATTAAATTAATAAGTTGGATCTTTTCAGTTTATCTGTAGAATCATTTGACCATCTATCATAAATAGTAATATAGAAAATGTGCAAGCAATCTAGCTTCAGAAATAACTTCTTTTTTTTCTCTGGCTCTTTTGTGTGTTTTCCTTTCACACAAATAAAAATAACTTTAATTTCACCCATAAAAAAACTGACAAATAATGCCACCAACATAATCAAATTAAATTGGTTTCATTTTCTTGATTGAATTGAATGTATACCTGTAAAAACTATCAGCAGCATTCATGATTTACTCACCAACTATGTCAATCCATTTGCAATCAAAACTTATGTCTGTTATTATTATTTTTTAAGTGAAAGAACAAACCTTTTTCTTTCAAACAATAACATTTTATGAGGTGAACCTATTGTCGTGGTTTTCTAACGCCCAGTCTCAATTTAGGCAATTTGTCTGACATCTTTTTTATGACTGCTTCTGGCAAGAGTAATCTAAAGCCGCACCTTGGTCATTGAAATCATTAACATACCCAATTTCGACAGAAATTCTGTGTTCAACCCTTGTCTTAAGTATTAATATTCCTACAGTTTAATTAATCACTTTGCTTGCTGGTTGAAGACTTACGCTTGGGAACAGCTTGAACAGCTTTTCAAACCAGGTCTTCATAGAAAGGAAGAAGAACAAAGCCGACAGTTTTAAAAACCTACTGATATGTAGTTGTAGGTTACAGTACAGTTTATATTTTACTCTGTGAAAGTACAACCTTGCTTAGGAAGTCAGGTTTGATATGTATCAATTATGAGGTAGACAACTTTTGCCAGTACACTATATCCAATATTATTGGTTATAGATTAAGTAATAAAAACTCTTAAAAAAACAATTTAAGTTAAGCAATTTAGGTAATCAGCGCACACAAGGACAAATACCTTATGAGCCAAACATTGTACTTTCTATTTATAATAATGGAAGGATATGATTAATTTCTGAACGATTTCTTAAATACCTATTTAACTCAACTGATTGTTATTAATTATATACCTATTTAATAAAGCAATATGTGCTCAACAATCCATAAGGTGATTATAGCCATTAGTCATAGTTAATGACATATACTTGAATGTTTTGCTTAGATATTTATTTACATCTTCTTTTCCATCTTACACTTTGCGCTGGAATACGATGGTTTAATAGATATTAAACCCATTCGTAATTTTTTACATTACTTTTAAATTTTTATTTCTTATGTTTTTGTTCATTTATTTAAGTGAGTAAAAATGCGCTATTCTAATTTTGTTTGTAGTTATTGCTTTAAGACGCCTCCGTGGCCGAGTGGTTTCAGAGCTCAGCCCGAATCCCAGAGGTCCCGGGTTCAATTCCCAGGTCGGGCAAAGTGTTTTCGGATTTATCGAAACATAGCGCGGGTTTTTCATCACCAACCCGCATTTGGCAAGCGTGGTGATTAAGCCAATACCCATCCATTGTAGCGATGACTTGATTTCAGTGATGGAGGCCTTTGCCCAGCAGTGGGTCAGTTTATAGGCTAATTACTATTGCTTTGAACAAATTTCAATTTTATATTCCTGTACTGTATCGTTCACATCAACCTTTACAAAATCATTGCAGAATGGGTCTTATGTCAGCAGTATAAGGTGTCCCTATGTAATAGCTCTTTCACACAAGCGATTCTTCTGCGCGGTATCGCCGCGATTATATAATGAAAGAAATGGCAGCGTGTACGCCACTGCTTCCTGCATTGCAATATAATCGCCCTGCTTAGAAACCGCGCGTAGTGTGAAAAGGCTCCTAAGGTTGATGTGAACGCCTCTGTACAGCGCGAGAAAAGCGTGATATAATTATGTCGCGGTGTGCATCTTAGCCGTAGGCCCAGATTCTACTATTCAAATGCCAATAGAATTCTAATGAATTGAATGGCGTGCTTTTGGTAGTTTCAGTATGGATCAAATGTCAAAATCATGGCACTCAGCAAGCAAAAATGGCAGAATCAAGGCCTAGCTGTGGTATGAATGCTTCACATAAAAGTTCCGAATGAACGGAAATAATGAATGAAACCTTTTTGTAATACATATAATTAAATAAGCAGCAACATGTTACAAAATAGTGTTGTGTGATCTTCCAGGACTCGTTCAGCAACGTAAAGCAATGGCTCGAGGAGATCGACCGCTACGCGTGCGACAACGTGAACAAGCTCCTCGTCGGGAACAAGTGCGACCTCACCACCAAGAAGGTTGTCGACTACACCACAGCTAACGTGAGTACCTTCTGACATAACACTGTAGACTTTATACGATTTGAGTTCATAGCAGAGACATACATTGAAAGATATAAAACACTGGCTGGCTGTCGGCTTTCTACTTTCCTCGTCAAGCCCTCTTTTGTTTCATTAGGCTTGCATTTTACCTAAACAACGTCTGAAGGTATTCGTACTTATCGAACATAACAGATAATAAGCTAACCAAAACTCACAAGATCTGACCGGGATTAACCCCATTAATATAATATGTAGGCACTTGGCCCATTCCACTAGAAAAGCGAACGCACTAAATGAATCTGTTTCTTAATTGAGCTGTGGATTATCTTTACAAATTGCGCACTCTAATAGATATGCTATCATTCATCCAGACTCTAAATGTAATTTGATATCACCCAATATCCCGCAAAATACTTCCGAAATTGGGTGAACTTATGTCGCAACTCAATAGCAATACCAAAAAGCATGTTCTTAGACGCATTCGAGTGATCGACACGCAAATCAACTGTTAGGTAAACAAATGTTTCATTTAAATATTACGGTAACGAAAGTGGGATACAAAAGTCTTAGATATATATTCGACATCATACATATTATGTATAAAAATACTAAAAATAGAAAATAATAATAATAATAATACTAAAGATACAAAATACCTGATATATTTATAGCTGGAATATCATATTTTCCGTATGGTTCAGGCTATTTGTATTTTATTCTGTGCTATGGTGTAGGTCAATAAAAGAAGGGAATACATTATACATTCCATGCACGTCACTTTTACCGAATCACATTTTTATCACGCTGATAAGGCGTAGGCTACACAGACATGGATGTCGTCGAACGAAATTGCATTTAGTTATACTTTATTCATTATAACATTAGAAATAAGAACCATGGGTGCTAAAATGAATGACAATTTGCATTTGACGTTGCCATGAAGATGACATACCTGAGTATAACCTGGCAAAATTAAAAACACCTTCCGCCACAACGTATGAAGGGATTATGTAACATTTTAGATTTGGTAAGTTATAGTGACATTAAAAATGTGTGAATATAAACCCCTGCTACTTTTAGGTTTTTACATCGACAATATAGTTTGATTGAATATGGGAACAATCTTTTCTGAATTGACTCGGGTCTGGGTGTGCTGGGAGACGCCTCTGGCTTATTTCCTTGTGTGGTACCTCGTAACACAGGAATATTATTCCCTACTTCAAGACCATTACAAGAGGTGTGTTGTCTGGCGCAGATTTATTTATATTTATATAGTTTGATGCAAGACAAAATAATTTATTATGTGTCTTCTAAAACACAGTGTTGGCTGTGAAGAAAGCAGTCCTGACATTTGTCATTAATAATGAAAACTTACCAAATTTTTCGTTGTTTTTACTTTGTGGCTTGACACCTGAGGGCCGAGTGCGTAACTTACTCGGCTTTGCAACCTGTCAAGGCTGTCAAATTCAATAGCGTTTTGATATTTGTCGGATAAACGTCAAATTTTTTCATTAAATTTAAAAGTGTATAAAAACATGAAAATACAGTGTTATCTTGGAAATAGCTAAGCAAGATTTGTGTTACCCCTGATAGGGAACGTGTGGAATTGAACCGAATTGTTCGGATTCCTTTGCATCTTCGGAGGATGAAAACTTTTCTTATTTTTCATTATAGCTATTTCCACCGAATACGAATCGATTCAACATTGGTGAGTCTTTTTATTAACAATTTATCTCTCTCGCATAAGCAACAATGCTTGAACAGACATTATCTCGACTTAGTAGGTACCTAGTCAAACAGAGTGTTAGCGTACCTACCTATCCAATTTCGAGTGTAACAAAGGCTTTATTAAGCTGTGTCTGTAATTGGGCTTAGCGTGAACTATGACGGAAATAAAATTACAAATCCTGTGAATCCAAACGATATAATTTACAATAGTTTGTCTCTCAGCTACAAAAAGGCTTTTGATACAAGTTCCGATGCAATATTGAATGGTTAGCTCACAAGCTTTAAAAGGTCAGTGTGACTTTTATTAAAATGATTGCCCTAAGGAGAAGCCACTCTTACCACCAATGCAGCGGATGCAAGGTTGTGCGCACAATTGAATATGACATACATCATATAGCCTTTTCTAAGACCCATATGGTCTGGCCTGCCTTATAGTTTATCTTAAGCCATTTAGAATGGAAACATCTTATTCAACAACAATGGCGAGATGTTTTGAAGATGTTTTCTGCCAACCCAGCAGAGTGACTTAAATGTGATCAATTTGGCCCTTTCTTTTTTGTCCAGATTCTGCTTTCCCTTAAGATGCAGAAGTGACCCTGCAAATCTTGGGGAATAAGCAAGTAAGAGTGTATAAAATTATTAGGGGGCAGTAGAATGTACAGTCAGTACTCTCTGATAAAATATCAATGTACCGCTGAGCTTAGAATATGTTTTATTCATAAAGCTTTGTCACTTGTTTTTTAAAACTCTATAGTATGCAAGAGTTGGATGTGGTTAAATATTGCTAAATGATTTTAATAGAGAGAACCTTCAACTAATTTAAAATTAATGGTTTAACTGCATAGCAGACATAATAAAATTTATTACCCGTTCTCCATCGTTATTTTTAATGTCACAGGTAAAGACTTAAGTACTTATCTAATACTTACCAGGAGTAACGTAGGTGCTAAATAATATGCAATTTATTTGTACTTAATTATTATTACAAGTTTTAATTGTATTACAATGCATTTATCAAAATTGGGTTCAAAGACGCCTTTTGATCTCAATAACTACGTTAAAAATTCTCAGAATGAACTATAGTGGATGTCTCAAGGACAATGTTTCAAATCAGTACTATTTAAAATGTGTTGTATTTGTAGAGTTCCATTTAATTCTCCCCCATTGCAGTTTCCTTACAAAAATCTTAAATAAGATGTTTTTGGTAACCAAAAAACAAGATTGAATTGAGGCCAATGATTCTATGATAATTCAACTTAAAGACTGCGGAAGTCAAGTCAAGTCTAGATGCACATGTGTGGCAATAAAACACTTTCATCTAGTTTTTCATTCAGATCTAGTGAACTTTTGCACAACCAGGATTGGTGTGTGAAAATCAACCTCCAAATACCTTTTCTGAACTACCATTAGCAGAGCCTCGCTGATGGTTGATTTACAACTATTGTTATCATCTGGCATCTCTTCAACACTACAGATTTTCTCAGCAGTGTTGAATTAGGTTGCGGAAACCCTCTATGCCACAGGTGTTGAATGACAGAGTATTGAAAATACAAGCGTCTAGTCCATTGTGACAGGTCAATTCTAGTCACTCAGATTGCGGAAATACTGAGATGCTAGTGACTTGTGGAAAGCATAATAATTATCCAAAGTCTATTTTATGGCTCACACAGGAGCAGGTATACACTAGAATACTCTCAGAAACACAGACCAGTATGAATACATTAATAATAATATAAAAAAAAAAAAAAATGAAGCAAATAAAGGAATTTCAAAGCCTATTTATTTGCCTTTTCAATCTTGCCACATTGACCGTTCCCGGAGGACATTTTCAAAGTTGCAAAATGCGATTGTTTCTGAGAGGATTTTAGGGAGGACATCTCAGAGAGTGAAAAGAGTCCTGTCTAATACTGTTCACCACTGAATTTGTGGCTAAGTGCAGTATACTCCGCTGTGCGCAGTGCGCTACAAAGAAGTCAGACACTTCCTTACCACCAACGCAGCGGATGCAGGGTGGGGAGCTTGATTGAACGACATGTGCTTATAAGCTTAAGACATTAGGTTCAACTCACATTTCATATGGCACTACTATGTCAAGGAGTTGTATGCAGTGTATGGTACGATCCTATACCAACACAATGCATTAAAGGTAGCCCACATTCTGGAACAACTGAACCGCAAAACTGGTAGTATGCCATGCCATTAAGACATAAACAGTGGAGGCGCTCAGATCTCTGGCACTCCTAAATTTGGCCATCAAACTTCTGAAGCAAAATTGTTGACCACCTGTCCAAGGTAGGGTGGCTCGCGACTGGCGTCTATTGCCCCTGGCCGCGGAGGCCATATTCAATATATGGGGATCCAGAAAATTATTTGTTTTAAATGCCACAGCAGCTGTTCCAGGCGATGTCGCTTTAGACACAACTGATGAGTACCTAATTTTATTATGCGACGCCTTTTGTCGTCCCTGAGACTATCTACTGATATGAGGGCTTTGAAATCCTAACCTGATACTGCTAGTTTTAGCACACTTTACTAATGTAAAGTGCATAATAAAGTGCACACACACACACACACACCACATACACACACACACACGCACTATTGATATCGTATTTTTCATTAATTTCGTTGTGTCCTTTAGCTAAGTTGTTTAAAAATGTAAATAATATTCTCCAAAACCTTAACGAAAGCATAAAAACTACATTGTCATGTCCGGTGGTGGAGGCCTGGTGGCTGTAGCACAGGTAATCCTAGTACTGTCTCCAGTCTCTACAAAATAACACCCTTTCTGTACCTACCAATTAAGTTCACATGTTATTTAAAACGTTATTTTTTGTAAAGAGAAATAAAGATTTATTATTATTATTATTATTTATATTATAATACATGATGTAATAAAAGAGTCAGTCATCATAGTGGTTCCCCAGTGGCCCTTCTTTTTCTTCTGGCTTCCCCGAACCAGATAACTATAAGACCCATCACCTACAAAGGATCTGCGGAAGACCTTGGTAGATTGAACAGTTCCAAGGCCCTTCCCATGTGAACAAATGGTCCTCCTGATATGGAAGATCGGGCGTGTATAGAGCGAATCTCCCACATAGTTTCTGTGAGAGAACTTCATCTTCTTAATGGGCCCCCATATAGGTACTATGATTATCTACAACAATTTATTGTTGCAGCTGTCACAATATTATAATAAACCTACTGACAGGCAATAAAAAGGTAGCTATATGTGTATAGTGTAACTACTAGTTGTGTGCCACATCAGTAGTTGAAACAATTTTTTCTTGCCAAGCGAGATATTTAAAAACTCTGGTTTTAATATTCAACTAACATTTTGAATGAGTCTTGAAGGACTATTCAGATTCTGTCTTGCTTTATGGGCGTAGAATGCATGACTGCATATTGGACTCATACAAGACATGCTTATTTAAAAATCAGTTGAAGTCTAGTCTAGAATAGACTCCAGTGCTACAAGGCCATCTGGATGGGCCGTAATTATGCATACCTGTCAAATATAGGTAGTAAAGGGTGAATGTGTGCCTCTGGGAAGATAAAATCTCAGAATTAAATTTATTGGTGCATGCATTCTAATAATCCTTCCTGAAACTTTATCCATAATTATGTGACATAGTTGACATCAGGTCCATAACTCAAGAAAAACTGCAAAATGCACTGCCCTCTAAAGTGATGAAAATGTTTAATAAAATCAAACCTGCATTTTGCAAATTAGGCCATTTTTTAAGATCGATTTATTCTACTCACAGAGGTTTTATTGGTCTGCAGTGGCAACCCTTTGAACTTGAAAGGAAGACCAGGGATTATTATCCTTGAGTAAACTAAGGGTTTTTGGTAACATTACTGCCTGAAAAATAGAAGTGTACTTCTCAAAGCAATTATTGTGTTGATTAATATGTGACATTTTCTGGAGTACCTACTTACCTAGTCAGATTATTTGAGAATGTTTAAATCTGCTCAATTTTCTTTTAAAACTTAAAAAGAAGATCAACTTTATTTGGTTATTTATGCTTAAATCTATCTAATTTTTTTTTTCAAAACTGAATTAGAAGTTAAACTTTATTTTGTTATTTAATTTGTGAGAAATTCATATTACAATTATCTCTTAAGTACCTACTTACCTAGATTGCTTGGTAAGTTAAGATTAATTGAAATAGATCAACTTAACTGGTAGGAAAGGATGCATGACTATCTCTACACATAAGGTTTCTAAGTTTGGTTAGAAATTGTTTTGTCGATATTTTTCTAATAGATAATAGCCTCAAGATCAAGAAAGCCGACCCCGCGTAACGGGATAAGGCGAGGGCAAAGAAGAAGATATTTTTCTAATAGATCCATAAATAGAGAGAATCGTTTAAAATAATAAAATATTTTTATTTTTAATCATATTTTTGTAGTCAACAATATTTATTTTTTATTCAACAATAGCGTTTTGCTTGACACCAGCAGATAACAAACAGGTCTTCACAGCCAACACTGTGTTTTAGAAGACACATAATATAACTGTTTTGCATTACAACAAAACAACTATTATGTGTTGGAGAAAACAGTGTTGAGGCAAGGCCTTGCTGGTGAGAAGACTATTGAATTTGACAGCCTTGATAGGTTGCAAAGCCGAGTAAGTTACGCACTCGGCCCTCAGGTGTCAAGCCACAAAGTAAAAACAACGAAAAATTTGGTAAGTTTTCATTATTAATGACAAATGTCAGGACTGCTTTCTTCACAGCCAACACTGTGTTTTCTCCAACACATAATAGTTGTTTTGTTGTAATGCAAAACAGTTATATTTGAGCGATAGTCTCATAAATTCTCAAGATACTTTACTTTAAATGAGAACAATTAAGTGTGACAGGTGCTATATATGTAGATTGTAATAAATTCGGCATAAACCTTAAAAGTAATAATGTTTATTGTACTTTTACCACAAAGTGTACCATAAAAATAACCCTTTTTACTTCTGTCTAATGCTGTAACGAATGGAGTATAAATAAATATAATAATCTTAACTGGATGATAGTCAAGCAGTTCACTCTCTTGAAACAAATAGGTAGCAAAAAACAATGTTAGAATGACGTCAATCAGTCGTCTTCGTTGGTTTTTTGTTTTAGTTTTTAATGAAATACTAGGGTTAATGATTTTACAAACAGCGCCAACTTTGGTGGTTTCCCATATTTTCTAATATCCTATTGAACACAACCAAAAAGAGATTTTTATGTTGAATAATTTAATAATACAAGACACAAAAGGACCCAACGTGTGTAGATGAATAACACTCAGAAATTAATGTGTGTCCCGCTCAGGTTTCGCACCCACGACCTTACAGCAGTATCTCCATCGCCGCCAACCGGCAAATTCCACACGTTATTTTTCTTATGAACTCAACTCCTACAGCAATACGCAGAGCAACTAGGCATTCCGTTCTTGGAGACCTCAGCCAAGAACTCAACGAACGTGGAGCAGGCCTTCATGACGATGGCGGCGGAGATCAAGGCGCGCGTGGGCCCGCCCACCGGCGGCGCGGCGCCCGCGGGCGCCTCCGTCAAGATCGACCAAGGCCGCCCCATCGATACCGGCAAGTCTTCTTGCTGCTGAATGCGTCGCCGATGGTGAGTGGCAGCTTATTTTTGTGCTTTTTCTAGCTTGGAGTTAGTTTCATTGCTCTTTTCGGTGTAACAAAAATATAATTGCTAGCTACAAGACGTCAGCCTAGGTCTCATTCATGGATTTCCATAGGCTGGTTGTAGTGGCGGCGTGACTCCACCAAATCCTGCTACCTTTATCAGTAGTATCAGTACGTCTACCAAGAGTTACCACTTTGAATTGACGTTATAGTATTGGGATGCCACATGACATGACACGACATAACAAGACATGACAATGTGAATATATAAACAAATAATACATTTTTTTACGCGAGCGATGTTATTTTACAGTGGCAACTCGTGGAGCCGAACTGGTCTTCTATCATGCCGTTCCACTCTAGAACTTTATGGCTTTCCATCATTCGTCTCCTCTCAAGCCCCATAGCGTATCTACTTTTTGTTTTAAAGCAGTCTCAAGGCGATTTACGTTTTGTCCCGGGTTCGATTCCCGGTCGGGTCAATGCAGAAAATAATATTTTCTAAATTAGCTCGGGTCTGGGTAGGTGTGTTTGGTGCATATTTATAGCTTATACAGGCTGTCCCAAAAACTAGTTTCAAGCAAAAGTAGTGAGAACGTCATAATAGCTACCTGAATTACCCCCATGAATGTTCTGTGATTTTTAGTAGATACTTTTCAAATATGTGTTTTTTTACTTTTTGGGAAAACCTGTATATTAATTATAATCATTCACTACTTTCTTTTTTGAGGTAGTAAACCATTAAAACCATATTATACTGAAAAAAGTCAAGCCCATTTGTTGGATTGTAATTGAACACACGCATTACCCGCAGTGGACTGCATACAGCCATATGGCTAAATCATATGACTTGACCATTGAACCGCCAAGGCCTGAGACACTTCTACGAATTTATCTTGCCATCCTCAATATCTAAGAGCTTCCGAACAGAGAGAAACATTCCAAACAACTTTAAATCATTACTAATATTATAAGGAGAAAATTTGATTGTTTGTAATGAATACGTTCCGAAACTACTGGACCGATTTTTAAAATTCTTTCACCAATATGAAGCTACATTATTGGCGAGTGACATAGGCTATATTTTATTATGACTGAAAAAACATTCAGTGAAAAAAAATAGTATTTATAAATCAAGTCGGAGAAACGCGGGCGAGATGTGCTGCTTTACCGACGCCGCGACGTGCAATTACTTTTGACAGAACGTAGTCTGTCAAGGCAGCTCGTCTTTTATAAAAATGTTTGTTGACTTGTTCCAGGCGGGCGGCCCCACGCACGGAGGCGGGCGTCGCCGGCCGCCACACCCCACATAAGAATGCAATTACCACAAAATGTTTCATGATCGCATTATATTTATAAATTAATATAGATATGGCGACGCCGACCGCGACGCCGCGTAAGCTAACTCTTATTAAGTTGCTATTGTCCAATAATATTGTTAAAGGAACGAGGTGAAATGGATGGGTGTATGTTTATACATGTTTATATTGATAAATATCGTAGGTTAATTATTTTGTGCTGTTCCCAAAATAAGAATTTCTACGCAGGCGGAGCAAAGATCAGCATAGGTTAAATGAGGGGAGTAATATAAATTCACAAGTGTTTTTGTATCGTATAGCGTAATTATAGGGCAAGCCTAGTTTCACAGTACAAATGTAGCTAAAGCAGTAACGCAATTAAGCTGACTAATTACCAATTACCATCGTTCAATTAGGGGTTGTCACTGCGAGGATGTTACTTCGCGTCATTAGGTAAAGCGTCTTACTGCGCTGTAGATAGAGTTAATTTCGGTGCATCTTACAATTTTCTGTAAAACCTTAGTCGTATTTGTGTGATTCTGCCGCACCAAGTGTTATTTACGGATTGGATCCACACATCTTTATAGTGACTAAGGTCTAAATTTGTATGGAACTAGTGAGGCCGGCTGCCTGCGCGCGTATTCCGCAGAACGGCATATTTTCCAAGCAAAATGATGCCTTACTTCCTATATTGATGCCATCTTAATCTAGTATTTTACTGCTTTAGCTATATTTATTCTGTGCTAGTAACAAACTCGGTTTTCGCTCACACTACCCTAGATACGGGGTCGTCGCGTTGGCGCTTTGAAAGTATTGTGTAGTGTGTGCCGCCTTACGGTGAGGCTCCGCTTGAGCGGAGATTGAACGGAAAGCGGAGAATTTCGTCTGTCCTACTCGGACATCCTTACTGTCGCTAGGCTTGTCTCACTTCGATAAATGTACGTCACAAGTTTTTACATGTGAAGTTAAGGACGGTTCGTTAAGGTGAACGCTTCAGTCGATTATCTATGCTGGTTACATTATCCGCCTTTATTTTGACAAACGAGAGTCAATAGACTTTGCTTTCTTTGTTAGCTGCCATGGTAAACTTAAAACAGACCCAATCCGCTTCCCAACGGTCCCTCCGCTCCGGAGCGGACATCTCCGCTCGCCTCCGCCAGGCCGCCCATACGTAAGTTTAATCTTTCTCTCAAAGCAGTCCAATACGAAGTAGGCTAATTTTGTTTTATTCCAGCTTCCGTTACTTTATAATTTCGTCACGTGAACTAATTTAATACTTATTCGTACGCACTGGGTGTTTATATTATTGAATAATATCGTGAAGCGTTCTGGGGTTGTGCTGTTTCGAAGATTTTGTGTTAGAACTTCTTAATTAAGACTCTGTCGTGATTTTTAACACAAAATTGTAGATATAGCAAATTGGCCTTAGAAAAATTAGACAGATATTATATAGTAAACTTATGTAGTCATCGATTAAAGTAAAGCGGGATCATAGTATTAATTAAAAGACATATTCATATATCAATATTGCAGCAATATTGTGATAATTTAAAATTTTAACCTATATTGGTTTCAATATTTTGAACACTCGAGTTATTACATTTATCATGCGTCCTATTTTTGAGGCGGGGATTCAGCGGTATTGGAGTGTTTCAGAAAATAGTGTTCAAAATATTGGACTGATCAAATTATTTTTTATCTGTCTATCTCTATATCTTACTCGCAATGTCGTTATTTTTATACTATTATGTCTGAGTTAAGTTACTAAATCAATCCGCTAACCCACTGTAATTCTGTATTGAGGGTTTCTTAGAAATTAAAACAGTATGCTATAAAGAGTGTTTTATTTTTGCACCTCACTATACCATTTCAGCCTTTATTTCTCACGACACATTACTAGCTACATAGTAGTTTTATATATATATATATATATTCCTGTTTCTATACATCTTGTATAGAAACAGGTATTAGTGAATAGCGGAGAGCTAAATAAATAACTATCTCAGGAACAGTGCGCGTTCCTAACAGTCCTAGTCATATTTGTCAGACTTCTAGTTAGCAGCAACACCGCATCATGTATTCGTAGTCGTGGCAGAGACCGTGCAAGTTGAGGGGGCATTGCAGGAATTCTGGGCATATCACTGGCAGATGATCTGTTGACAACAGGGAGATTTCCAAAGCATATATAATAATAATTGAGAGCACCAATGCAAAAGGCTGCCATTTTAAATACATGCCGCACTGTCCGCAAATTCTTACACGAAGATTCTACTTTATCTATAAACTAACCTAGTATAGTAAGTGAGACGCACTTGATTTAGGCCCGTGAGTTTCATTTTAAAACCGAAATATTTATATTTCGGGAAGAAAAAATCTTTTGAAAATTAATAATAATAAAAGCATTTATTTGTTCCCAATAATAAGTACATTCTAATACAGATAATGTTTACAACACATTAAATTTTAAGTACAATTTGCAAGGTACATAATGAACGGGTACAAAATGCAAATTCATTGAGTGACTGAATGGAAATCTAGGGCAGTACCTAGCGTGCTCCAGTCAACACCTCACATCCTAGCGTGTCGCGGCACCTCAACGCAAGACAGCGGCTACTGAGCAATGGGGTAGGTCCTATCAAACATTCCACTATATCCTCAAGGTCTTTTTAATGTGAATAAATGATTAATTTTATTTTCATGTTATCGTTAACAGGCCAGCTTTTATTTGACGTTACATGCCTACATATTTGACGATTGGCACAGGTGATCAAAAAAATCTAGGAAATATGCGCCGTTGTCGATCGTTTTTGTAGCGCAGCAAAAACACTTAAGTGCCTTCAATTTTACTTCGTTGTAAACCATGATAGTTTATGATTGTAGTACAGGCGACATAACGATCAAACAACTTGAGTGACAATAACGATAATCAGAAATTGGGAGAATCTGTAGGCGCCTTAATTACCTCGTGCGTACGCGCATCCGCAACAGTATCCGTGTATGATGGCCTCGTCATCCTCGCAGCTGCGCGCAGGACACCCGTTGCACCACATGCCGATGCCGAGCCACGGCATGTTCCCTGAAGGAAATAATAGTTATCATTATTACAATTAAACAAACGTTAATGTTATGTACTTGGAAGTCGAGACTATGATTAAAGTATTAAAATAAATTTATAGATGCATACTCCAACATACACCCACTATCGCACACTCAAACACACAACACTTCCACACACACAACACACACATTATTACTCTTAGAGAAATCTGATTATGTTCACTTTTTTATTCAATTTTGCATTTTTGTTAGTTATCTCTTAGTTGTAATGTACGGTACCGAACTACATGTTGTAAATCGTAATTTATCCTCCACAGGACAGGCAATGCGCCTAGTGTGGGGCCAGTTAATTAAGTATGTTATGTTAAATATTTACATTTTTAAACTCCATGTATTAATTCTTTAATCTCTCTCCTATACTCAGTTTAGACACTATTTCGTGCTCAAAGGCTTGATTTCCTCCTACGCTGACGTCGCGTACATCAGTCGAGCGTACGAATAAACACGGAGTTCTGTATTATAGCTACCTATTAAGTGCTCCTATGGTGTTTTTACAAGGTGCGGGATTTATCACGCACGCACGCAGGATTGCGTGCGGCGTGATAAATAAGCGCGGCGATAGTTAAGATTTTTTTATGCCATTTAGGTTCCATGTTTAATCACTAGGGGCTCTGTACCGAAACCCCATACAAAAACGTCAACGTGGTTTACGCGGACGCTAGAGGCTGTCATTGGTGTACGTGTAAACTCATTGTAGATATGGTAGGTACTGTACGTCTACCACGAGTTGCTACTTTAAATTTACGTCATCGTTCGCGTTAAAAAATTGTAAGTATTGGGATGACATGACATGACAATGTCAAATTAAATCCCAATACATTTTTTTTTACTGGCAACTCGTGGAAGACGTACCTACTGGTATGGTCAGTCAAAGACGTGCGTGCAATGCAACAAGTAGCCGCGATCTAAATGTTTAGGCAACGGTTTATAATATAAAAAATATATAGGTACTCACATCTCGAAGCTTTATTCACAGCATCCAGGCCAGTAGCAGATGATGGAGAAAGAAACAACCCTACGCTACTTTTAACTAGTAATAACCAGAGCAGCGCCCCACTAACATACATTTTGTCAAATGGTCCTAATTCGGAAAGGGCCGCATTATATAGGGTGACGCAAACCGGGACCACTTGAGAAGTGCCTAATTCGTAGGTCAGTGCGCCCGTGAAGATAATGTAAACCAATTCCTCGAATTCCTTAAAAGTAAAAACTATCAAAAAGTAGTAAAACTGTATTTTATCAGTTTGAGTAATTAGGCCAGCGACAGTAAGTGACCATTTCTTGCCATTGATGATAAAATATGTAGGTGTAAGTTCAGATAGGCCTACTAGGTACTCAACGTTATTAGTTGTTAAAAAAGATATATTAAGGTACATAAAGGGGGGAAAGTAAGAAATACATTTTTTTATTATAAAATAACATTTATTTGAGTGTATAATAAATAATGAACAATTTGGCACATTAAATAATTACATTCATAATCATCAAACCTCAATAATATTATATTTTACAAATTCAGTAAAGGCCAATGTTCACAATAAAATAAAATTGAGCATTTATAAACAATGAGATCAAACAATATCACAGATTATAATAAAATGAATAAAAACGTGCTTTTGGGTAAAATTATGAATTATTAAAACTAGGTAGGTATTACATTGTAGGGGTACAATCTGTGATTAATTATTCATATAAATGTAGGATTCTCATTCAATTCATAGGTGAACTAAGTTACATACATACCATCACGCCTTTTTCCCAACGGGTAGGCAGAGCCCACATCTTTCCACTTGCTACGGTCCTGACACACCTCTTGTTAATCCTTTCATACATGCTCGTCAGTTATGGCTTAACTAAGTTAGCTAAGTATAAGTAATAATAATATTCTGCAACTAATCTTAGTTTAATTATACAACACTGCAAAAGTAGCTAAAAACCTATAAATAAAATGGGAGACCAATATGTGTGTACAAAAGTCGATGTGTATTTTGTTGATTTTTTTATGTAAGTACTTCCTTAGATTTAAATTTTTTGTATAAAATTTGGCACACAACACTACAATAAGTACTAATTACAAACTAATTTGTGAAACCGTGTAGATAAATATATTCATTATTAATTTATTCAGTGAGAATTTGTGTAGAATACTTATTTTCCAGTCATTTTAACAATATACTTAGGTAATGTAATAACTTTTAATGGCATAATCCTTCTGAAATCGCTTTCTGTAACATTTTATTAATTAACAATTTGTGCAGCTTTTTGGTATTTTGAGTGAAGGTAACTAGGTACTTTCGATTAAGTATAATAAAATTGGGATTTATAACAATTCTCAGTGTTGGTTTTATATGGTAGGTAGTGGTATTATTTTGGCTTATTTAGTAGGATATCCTTTGATTTAAGTAAACTTATTAGGTAATTAAAGATATTTTAATTTTAACCACGTACTAAACAGTTGCCATTAGTTACATAAGGTTGCAATAGGTTTATTATAAGGGTTTTCAACATGCAAAGATTTTAAAAACAAGATAGTTAACAGCATACGCAACTACGCAAAACAATCTACCCACCTACCTTTTCAGAAAATTTTAAGTAAGTAGGCATACGCCGACATCTTTAATATATATCTACGAGTATGCTAAGCTAGGGATTGCTTGGGCAAATAGCTATTATCAGCTAATTTTTTAGATAGAAAAAAAGATAGATGCTTACTAGTTCCGAAAAAGCTACAAATGCCTATAGTCACTTCATCTACTTTATCGTTTTTTTTTCTATTCACCAGACAACACCCATTTTAATGAAATGTAAACACATTTAATAATGAGAACAATGACTTTACACAGTAGGTAACCACTTCGTGGGAATGTAATGTCTATAATACTCAGTTGTAAATAAAATACCTAACTACACTACTTCCTTATCTATTTGGCGAATCATACGAATACCTGACACTCTGTAAGACAGCTATTCTCATAGCATGACTGTAAAGTTAATTCGGTTAAAATTTAACCCAACCCCAGGTCTGAGAGGTTGAAAAATTATAGCTATTTGGCAACTAAATCATAATAAATTTTCGTCGTCACCCAGATGTTAAATAACTTAAAAGTAGGCTCTAAGTAAGTAATAAGATAATTTCAAATTCTCGGAAGTAAAAAGCCTCTACGCGCTTGAAGTCTTCCATAATAATATGCTCTGCCGATTGGAGAGACTTATTTTAGTAACATTTTTGACAATAATTTTGAATGCCGCATGCCATTATGCTCAAAAGTGGTGTGAGTCAAAATCAGTGAGAATTGTCGGCTGCACTTTTGGCGCGGTTTATAGTAGTGCATCATTGCTTCAAACTTCACGAGTGCTTCGATTTCAACTTAATACTCCTGCTAAGACATGATTGTCTAGATTTAATAATTTAGTCAATTGGCAATGACGTGGCATTAACACACTTTTACTTTATATTAGACAGAAGCACGCTCGATAAGGTCGGTGGTGAGCGAAAGCCGGCCCTGGCGCGACGACGGCAGCAGAGCCCCGCCCTCGCATTGCTTGTTGCCGAGGCAGTTGCAGGAACATACCTGAAATTATAACTTTTAGTGCCTCTGCCCACGAAGAGATATCTGTAGTCAGAGGACGCGTACTTGCATAAAATTAAATGCAGTTGCCGTGACCTGACGGGGTTTTGTTACTACTTTATAGCTATTACTACCTATCACTGAAAGACAATGCGCGTCTCCGTAGTTACGTTACCGTATAGGTACAGTGGCGCTTAGGAACTTTCTACATACTGTGATCTAAAAGATGGTGAAAACCTTATGTCAAATTTCATTTTTTTTCATTGGTGCCCCGAAAAAATGTTAACACGCTTCAGACAGGTCACGGGTTGGATTTCCGCAACAGTAATAATGTCATTCAACAAAATTTTAAATATTATTAATCAACATAAAATAAGGCCAACCTAGCGGCTAGACCCAATCATACCAAGATTAAATATATTATTTGACCCAATGGTCCATGTTGTGAGAGGCAAATTCACTATTACGATTTTTTTATGTGCTCTTTTACTCTAGTAGGTTTAAGATAGATATTTAGTAATAGATAGATATCGTAAGTGGAAACCTAAAAAAATATACATACAGAAGCCTGGTCGTCGTGCAGACGCTGGCGGCCTGAGAGCGCTGCATCAATGGGCAGCAGTGTCCTCGAGCCATCTTTCTCATCCTCGTCACGAGCAGCATCTTCAGCTTGCCTGCCAGACGGAAGTATAACATAAAACTAGGGCCCACAGCTCGTAAAGGCGCAAAAAGTAAGTATAAGTGCAAATATGGGGGTCTATTCCGGCGCAACATTGAGTTTCGTAAGACTGTAAAGGGTAAAGGCCAATAAAAACGAGTGTGTAGGGTGTTCATAGGTTTTATGTTTTCGGAACAAACCTAACCGTTTTTTCTTATTTTAAAAAGCTATGTCTGTCTAACTTCCTATTACTACATTTTGCGTTCAGACGAATGACAGCAGGACAACAGTGCAGTAGATTAAAGATGTGCACTGCTACAATCTCACGCCTTTTTCCACGCCAATAACTCACCACTTCAAATTTTCTCGCCTGGCGTATCTATTATCTACAGGACGTAAGTAGATAGGTATTGTATGTATTATGTGATGTCCCATGATTAATATTTTAGCACTTACATAGTCATGAAACGGAGTACCAGCAAGTTGATGCTGGCAGCGACCACGGCGAGCCCGAACAGGATAAAGACCAGGCTGAGCGCCACATACCCTGGCTTACTTGTTAGAGCTTGATCATTCTGCGAACCATTGGAAAAGTCATGATGATTATCCAACTAGACTTACTTATACCAGTGGGTACCTACTATGATGTTAGAGACTACAGTAGAAAAGTTTTATCGAGAAAAGATGCCCGTATGATCAGCTACTCGTAGCCACCCTACTATTGCGCCTGAACAAAACTCAAGGCACTAATTTCGAGCAATGCGGACTAACCTAATTTTACGAAAAATTCTGAAACATACATGTTTTTATGGGGCTTGGGTGGGACTAATCTAATTTGACCAACTCGTGGTAAGCTTACCGATATTTTATTTTAAAGGAAACGGTCATGATAAGCTACTGATGTGAGTAACAATCAGTATTTGAAACCAGACATTCCGGAAATAGTCTGAGTATACGATGGCACGTTAATGGCATTTTATAAACCTTTTATTAAACCTTTAGTAAATAAAGATTAAATATATGTTAACACTATTTTATTAATGTATTGCTGCTTACTTGAACTAAACGAATAATTTTAAAAAATCGACTGGATTCTGTCTTTAAAAGTAAATAAACGAACCTGATATATTAGGCCAATCAATAATGTGACTGCAAATTGTGTTACAATAAATGAACAGCCTTATGCCCTTACACTGATCTATAACACCGAGCCGCCTTATAATATTTGAGGTACGCTAACCATTATTTAAGTTACAAAATAATATTTAGAAAATTAATAATATATTCACCTGAAGAGCAACATAGTCGCCAAAGCCAATGGTTGTAAGCGTTACAAAGCAGTAGTAAAAACTGTCAAAGTAACACCAACCTTCATATCTTGAAAAAACCGCAGCCCCTGAAATTAAAATGGTGTTGGACAGGTGTAGAAAAAAAACTGGTTAATAATCCAAAAGTATTATTACAATAAACTTTACTTAAAAAAACAGCTAAGAGAAAACTGTTCACAAATTTTAAAGGTTTTTCGATTGTTACGTTTACGTTACATCCTCATCAAGTCGTTCCTTTCTAGAATGATTTTGTCATAATATTTATTTACCAGTCGTAATTATAATGGACGAGAGCATCCCCGTGGCAAACATAAGGTTCATCTCCGTGGCGTCCGTGGTGTTACAGCGCAGATAACACTTAGCGCGACGGATAACTACAGACGCGAACTTATTCAGACGCTCGCCTATGCTCTGGAACATAACCAGGCCCAACGGGATGCCTACCTGCAGAGACGAATAAAAAGAGTCTTGTATGAATATCACATTCAAAGAAAATATAGCAAATGGCAAAAAGTAATTACGCCTCATAAAGATAGCAAGCTTTCCAAATATTTCAAAAAGTAAACTTTCGCATATACATATAATTTAAAAATGCAAGAGGATGGAGCTAAGGCGAATTATTATTAAACTCCATGATTTCGGGCCAAGTATAACTCAACTTTCTTAGTAAACGCGAGTAGAGGTAATAAATCTTAGATAGCTGGAGACATTTTATCGCACAAATTAACAAATACTGCATAATTAAATTGATGGCCATTAAGTCCAATAAATACTTCGCCACAACTAAGAATTATTTGATACCTACTGTGAGTTATTCGAGATGCGTAGGGTCAGTCTAACTTCCCAAATTGCACAGAATGTATTTACGTTCTTACCATTGCATACGCCATGCAAAAGGCTTTTCCACCAACTGTAACTGGAGTAGAATGTCCATACCCAATCATGGCCAGAACCACAGTTGCGAAGTAAAATGCTCCAGCAAACTTCCATTGTGGGCCGGCTTTGTGAGGTTTGTTCTCTATGATAACTATCTCTATCATGTGGTAGTCTTCGGGTGTTATGTTATATTTTCGAACTAAGCCACTTTTCATGTCTGTCAAGGATAAGAATATGATGAAAATAAAATGAACTCCTTTATAATAGTCTCCTCCTAAGTAATAGTCTCTCCAAGTAATAAATGAATTGCAATAGATGTAAAAGTAAAAAAAGGTAAACACAAGTTATTTGAGAGAAAAAGTCCATTGCCACTGCTATTTTAAACTGTAATACAACTAAAATCAATCCGCTAATATGAATCTGATTGACTGGTTGCAAATCCCTGCTCAAGCATAAACCAACGTCTAAGTTATATTTTAGAATATGCCCAGTGGGTATTTTAAAATAATTAAATTTAAAACCAACCAGAAAGGACCTCCCATCGTTTACTTTCAGTTTCAGACTCTAGTGCATCAAAAACTGCCGCCCCGATTAGCAGATAGGTAAATGTGCACACTACAAGAGAAAGCGTACGCACATTCTGCCGTTTCATCCTCATTTCTTATTTTCTTAATTTTTTGCATTCGTCTGAAACAGAAATAAAATTGATATAATTTTTATATATTTCTTGATGCATTAGAGTCGTACTCGATCGAAAAGGACACAAGGTACATAGATATATTTTTTAGAAAATGCTATTGGAATGTACGAGTATTTAACAGAAACGATAAATATTCAAGTTGTATACCTTAAAAAATCCAAATTATAAAAGTTACCCTGGTTTCAGGAAAACCTTGTTGTTTATTATTTCCTTTGATAAAATCTTACTTCTTATCTTAAGGTGACAAAAATAGGCTGTACTTACCAAAAGTGTTTAAGTAGAAAAATACAAAACTTAAAGCTAGAAAGTGAAGCTCAATACTCTCACATTAATTTATTTGTTTATAAACTCAACGCATTTTCCGGACATTTTCCAATTTGCATTGATTTTTTGTTTGACAGTGACATAAATAAAAGGAACGTTTTGAAACCAAATATCATCCCTTATTTTCTATGTGTTTTGGAAAATTTCTAACTTAAATTATACAATTAAAATGTAGGAAGTAAGTTAGTCTGCTGTTACATTCTTTACTTCAATTCACATTTATTTATTGTTTGTTTTTTTCGTAACATTATTTATATGGATATCATTTTGAATCCGTAGTTATTCAGTCTTGATGAAACAAAACGTTTATTAATACACGTCAGTTTGACATTTGATTGATGACACTTCTCTGACTCGTGTGCTCGGTCGGCGAGTGTGTGGCTTTTTGAATTTTAAAATATTAATACAGGCTTAAATTCTCCAAAACTCTTTATTTTTCCAAAAATGAAAGTAGTCTGCAACAAATCGAACCCCCCTTTAGGTAATTTTTTCACAATATACAGGTTACATTGCATCCGATTTTGGGACGAGTCTGAAAATAGAAATTCTTCGTATTTACAGGGGGTTTACTTGCTGTGGAGTTCTACAGGTCCTCTGGACAGACCATCGAAGTAGTCTGGGGCAATGAGTCCTCGGTAACGTTGCCGCAAGCGGCGAAACCAGTGCCATTTGGGACTAGTAATGACTTAGTTAGAATACTTGAGAATACTTTCAACAAATCTGCTGAGCCTCTTCAGAAGGTTACAATGAACCATTGGCTCTCATTCAGCTTGGTCTTGGACAGCGATATCTCGAAATCTGTTGAATATTTAGACAAGATTCTTGGTCCAATGACTTACTTGGTGGGAGAGTCATTATCAGTATCAGATTTGGCAGTATTTGCAGCTTTGCATGGTATGTTGACATCATTTTTCGTAAATATAGATAGATTGCATTACCCTGTTTTTTAAGTTGTCTACTGAAAACTGTGTAAATAGGATGTAGCCTGTTAATGTTAACATCAATTATCCTCTCTTTCCTCTGCAATTAATGTTTATGAGTGAAGCTTATTTAATATATTTTTTTTTGTAAGACTTGTCCTTAAAAACTTATTTGACTTGATATGATCATGATGTACATTCATCAATATTAGCCCAACTTTTATGTAGTACAGTTACAAAAGTTAAATAAAATCTATCCTACAGTTTCTTGTTATGCTAGAACAGGCGAAATAAAATCATTTTGTACGCAGTTTCTTTTCTAATATACATTACTATCAAATTAAAATATGATGTTATTGCACCTGTTACAGTTTCTAGTCAATTCAGTGAATTATCAAAGACAAGTGCGGCTAAAAATATTCTGCGTTGGCAGAAGCTTATCCAGGCTCAGCCACCTGTTGTAAAAGCTTTGAAGGATCTGCCTGCTGAAGCTTTAGATGCTCTCAGTACATCATCAGCCTCAAGGTATGATTAAGATAAGATATAATTTATTGCACAAACCAAGAACTATGTCTAAAAATAGGCTTTCAAAACATATTTTTTGTATATCCTTAAAATAATTACCTACTCACCCCACTGTGTTCTTCCTTTTTATTAAAATAGTAATGATCTGTAGTAACGGCAAGTAGTCATAGGAGAACGAATGAAAAGTCTAGTATTGATTGATGGAGAATGTCTTTTGTGTTATTTTTCTTAGTTTTATTACTGATCAATAATCATGGTGAATTTGAACATCTTTTGAGTGATTAAAATCAGTGGTCTTCGGTTTATAACACCAAACCTTCATTTATAATTTTTACAGGAGGTCACCATCAGTAAACAAAGAAGCAAGTTCAGGTCGCCAACAAGAGGGTAAATTTATAGAGCTGCCTCATGCAGAGATGGGAAAAGTTGTTGTAAGATTCCCACCGGAGGCATCTGGGTAATTAATGAATATTTTTTTATGTAGTGACAAAGAAGCATATTATGTGCCACCTGATGGTGAGTGGTTTCGGCTGCTTATGAACCCGTGCAATACCAGGACAATCACTTGCAATTGTCCAGTCAGCAAAACTCTCGTCGAAGAAAACTGTGCTAGTATGGGTGTAAAAAACATGAGCGCTGATACTTAAAGGCCTGCAACGTACGCGGATAAAAACTACGCTCCGCCAATATAAAAGTTCGCTCAACAAATACAAAATCCCCGCAGACTCAACGCACACGGTGTGCGATCATTTAATTTTGCTGTCCGAGAGTATTTGAATATTCTGAGATTATGTTGTGCTGTAACTTACATGAAGTTTAAGCAAAAGAGAAGACGTTTTAAAAGAGAATACTGGACCCGCGCACTTTAATCCGCTACGCTCCGCGGGCGTCCGCGGTGTTTGGGCGGATTTTTGGTTCAGCGTATTTTTAGTCGGTCGTGTGCGTTGTCGTGTGCGTTGCTCGTTTGTAAGAATTCTATTTTGAAGTACGCCGCGGATTATACGTCGTCTGCGCAGGTAGCATAGATATCATTTTGACAGAACAAAGTCTGTTGGGGCAGCTTGTGATCTATTGTATCATTACTATATATTTACTTTACTTTTGATTTGTATACTTTTATTTCTATTATGTAAGATTAGTACAAAAATGAAAAAAATAATTAGTTGTTAAGAAATACTGTACCTATTTCCAAAATTGCTGTGTACGCCTCTTATGGGTATGCATATAAGAATTACTTATCTTTAAATAGAAAATGAATGTATATATGTATACTGTTGGTGTACCTTATAAATAAATAAATTACTGACTTTTTTGTCTTAGATTAAAAAATATCTATTGATCTTACAGATACCTGCACATTGGTCATGCTAAAGCAGCATTGCTGAATCAGTACTACCAAGAGGCCTTCAAAGGAAAACTGGTGATGAGGTTTGATGACACCAATCCAGCCAAAGAGAATGCAGACTTTGAAAAAGTAAATATCAGAACATTTTAGTTTTTTTTTGCTTATTCTGAAAGCACAATTTGGAAATTGACCTTAGTAAAAAAGGAAAAGTAAACCTTAATCCCAATGTTTTGATACCAATTGTATTTCTTTTTCATCAACTAGGTGATCCTAGAAGACGTAGAAATGCTGGAGATCAAACCAGACCTGTTCACGCACACGTCACAGTACTTCGACCTAATGCTGCAGTTCTGTGAGAAACTTATCAAAGAGGGGAAAGCGTTCGTCGACGACACGCCCGCCGAGCAGATGAAGTCCGAGAGGGAACAGAAGATTGACAGCAAGAACAAAAATAACTGTAAGTACAGGAGGCGTTCACATCAACCTTTAGAAAACCATTGCAAAATGGTTCTTCTGTCAACAGCATAAGGTGCCCCTATGTAAAGGTCGATGTGAACGCCTCTGTACCAATCAAAACGAAGGCTTTTTATCGGCGTTTTCCATCGTTCAATTGACACATATGGCAGGCCTGTGTCACTATTTAATTCGGTCGACTTGTTTACCTACACGATCGGTCCGCGCGCGCGGACAATTCAGTCGAGTGTCACGCACGCAGTACGGATGACGCGACCGACGCGTCGTAAGTGGAAAATTCTTCAAGGAGAGGATGGCCAGCCCAGTGATTCGTTTGAATGACTGAGCTTGTCAGCCTCATATCTGGACCTCACGACCGCTTTCCATCAGGTAGAGTGAGGTCATCTTGACGGGCAATATATAAAAAAAAACGGTCCGGGAAATTTTACAGATTAATGTATACCTACTTCACTTAAGCACATAGTAAGACACAGTAACTTAATATTAAGCAGATACAACATACACTCAGCGTCAAAAAAATCTCACCTCTAAGAAAATCTATCTACCTCAAAGCGGTTCTCTAATGGCAGAAATCCGTATACGCCAAAAAGAGGTACCTAAGTACTGAAAACGCTTCGAACTCTTGACGTGAACAAAGCCAGTGGTCCCGATGGGATTCCTGCAGTGGTTTTGCGGAATTGTGCGCCCGAGTTGTCTCATGTACTGACACGCCTGTACCGCCTCTCTCTCAAAACAGGACAAGTTCCTAAGTACTGGAAGCTTGCCAACTGCAACCTGTGCCCAAAAAAGGTAGTCGAGCTGACCCTGCCAATTATAGACAAATCGCAATCACCTCCATACTTTGCAAAAATATGGAACGTGTATTAAACAGCAAGCTCCTGGCGTACCTCGAGGACAACAGTTTGCTCAGTGATCGAAAGTACGGTTTTCGCCGTGAACGATCAACTGGTGATCTTCTTGCGTATGCCACTCACTTGTGGGGCGAAGCCATGGAGAAACACGGCAAGGCACTCGCTGCCTCTCTCGACATCTCGAAGGCATTTGACAGGGTTTGGCACGACAGTCTCAAAAGCAAGCTTCCTTCATACGGAATTCCCACCGCACTGTGTGACTATCTGACTTCCTGAGCGAACGGTCAATAAGGGTAGTCATTGATGGCTGCTCTTCTGACTTATTGGCTATAAATGCCGGAGTACCTCAGGGGTCTGTTCTTTCTGCGACACTTTTCCTGCTGCACATTAATCTATTAATCTATTGATCTATTGTGCGATGGAATCAATCTACGTTTGTTAAATTAAATTTGCCTAGGTAGGTAGGTACCTATGTTACTTGCTGTATTTATCTTACCTTACCGACCCATGGTGCCACTTGTCTTGATCACATCATGTTAAAAACAAAGCAAGATGCCACCTGTGCTGTGGTTGACTCATCAATCACGGATCACGGTAGTGTCGCTCTTAGTATAAATCTGAACACCAAACTCGATTATACTAACAAAACCCGAACACGCATTGACTACGAGAGTCATTCATTCGCATGTACTTTTAATGCCTACTTGAATAAAAATTTAAGTAGGCATTCAAAATACACTTTTGAACCCCATATAGTTAGTAGGTAAATTATTATGATATCTAAGTAAGTACCTATCCTTACCATTATCCAATTACAATGTTCCATGCGAGATCAGCATAATGTATTCGTGTCCATTCTGAGCACCCGGAAACTTATTCTTTGGAACATGTAGGTAGGTACTCTGTGGCGGCAACCAAACAGTGTCAAATGTTGTGCGTGCGGCGCGGGCGGCCGGCGGCGCCGATTGTATGCGATATCAAAAGAAGCCGCGCGGCGCGTGTATCTTGAGTACTTCCGAATAGCTGCAAAATTTATTTGGCAGGTCAGTACCGACCTTTGAAGATCGCAACAAGGCGCCGCGCACTATCAAAGTGCCGAATTGCCGATGGCCAAAACTAGGGATGCACTCTATTTTCTTTTAATGGATATTTTCATTCGCTATGTATGTTGTTTATGGTATTGTTCGTAATGCGCCCTGTACTGTCGAAACGCCATCTCCTGGCGTTTGCAAATAATGCGTTTCTGTTGGACGCCAGCTACTGGCGGATCGCTCCCGCGCTTTTGTAACGACTAAAATAACGGTTGAAACTATATCTACACTGCTTAAACTTGCACAACTCGTGGCAAGTAAGACAAGGACGGGATATTACATCACGTGTTGAATAAATTCCCGCCGGTAGCATGAGTACTTAACGTTCAAGCGGCGCCACCCGCCATTGTTTGTTATTAATGTTAGTAGGTTAGTAGGTATGTATAGTGTCAGTGTTTGTGACAAACGCGTGTTCAAATCAAATCAAATCAATTTATTTGTAAAACATAGGTGAAATAAAAATACATGGTGTTATAAAATACAGGAAAAGAATCACTATGCTAAGCCATTAGCTGCAATGACTTAATAATTTGGTTCTGTGTTATGTGTTTTTAGGATACAATGGTGATCATATTCCATGTTTTTCCAGTACGGATAATTGTAATAGACAATAGTGTATTCATATTTTGTATGTTTTAGTGTGATTCTTGGTAGAAATGGATATCTGTAAAACGTGAGCGATTTCGAGCACCATTGCGACATTTTTGGGAATGCCTCAACATTTTGATTTGATTTGCATTTAAAATGCTACAGTGGTCGATATTGTATTGCAATTGTGTCGAAAGTGCGTCTTCTGTTTTTATTTTATTCTGTGCATATGGTTTTGGCCAGATTTTAACCTCTCACCATACCAGGTTCTGACCAGGAGTGTATGCCACTTCACTCTGTGATCATATTGTAAGGATTATTTATACTGTAAGGAAAATGAGACGGCATGATCAGGAACTATCTATACGAAAATAAGAGGTTTTTAATCAACTTTTATTTCAAAGTTTACAAAAAAAACTTAAGTAGTGTCTAGATCACCTACAGTACTGGCATGCCATTTAATTTCCCTTCCGGTATAAATACACAACACACCCGGTATAATAAATTAGTGCCAGTACAACGTATCATGGTTTTTTTTATTACAGCGGTGGAAAAGAACCTTCAACTATGGCAGGAGATGAAGAAAGCGACATCTGTCGGCATCCAATGTTGCGTGCGCGCCAAGATCGATATGCAATCCATGAACGGGTGTCTCCGGGACCCCACTATATACAGATGCAAGCCGGAACCGCATCCGCGCACTGGCACTAAGTACAAGTGAGTATTTGTACATTCGACTGGCCTGTTGGCGCAATGGCAGCGATCCTGCCTTTAGCGCCGGAGGTAGTGGGTTCGATCCCCACACATGACAAATATTTGTGTGACGAACATTTGTATTTGTTGTGTGTCTGGGTGTTATTATCTATTTAAGTATGTATTTAGAAATATTTAAGTATGTTTATCGGTCTCTGACGCCCATATTACAAGCTCTGCTTAGTTTGGGGTCAGATGATCTTGGTGTGAATAGTCCCAGATATTTATTTATCATTATTTATTTAGAACCAACGGTTTCGAGAGATGAAAGAAAGAACTTTAGAGATACTGTGGATACAGCTAGAAGATACTTTAACCTTCAAGTTACAGACAACGGTCTTAAAACTCATTTTTTTTATCATTTAAAAATGATATACAATCTTAGCACCATAAAAAAAGTACAATTTTTAAAGGGAATTGCTTTGAAACATGAACTATAAAGATGGGAAGGGGCCCAAATAAATTTGGAACCCAAATTACGTGTTTGTTGCAAGTCCGAGTTTGTGATCACCAACCCGCATTTGGCAAGCGTGGTGATTAACCCATCAATAGTAGCGATGACTTGATTTCAATGATGGAAGCCTTCGCTCAGCAGGGGGACAGTAATAGTAGATTGTTACACAAGGTGAGAGAGATACCTTTTCAATGCACGAGATGGTTTGGCGCGCGAGCGTAGCGAGAGCGCTAATAGTTCGAGGGCATTGAAAAGGTCTTTCTTCCGAGGTAAACACTCTGCTTTTCATTATGAATATAAGGAAAGTAAATAAAAATCAGATACATAAGTTCAACCAACAAAATTTTATTGAAACATTACCTACAACAAAGTTGATGATATTTCTATTTAAAGTTTATATTAAAATTAGAGCAACAATTAAACGAGAGAGAGAGGTTACTTCCTGGGATGTTGATAGTTGATATTTTTTGTGAAACTTGAGCATCTTGAGTAAATGTTGGAACAATCTCTTCATCCGGGCAATCTTTTGAAGTACTTGGTAGGTAATTTATTGTTTCAGTCAACTGCTTATTCTCTATATAATAGCTTCTTCTCTAATGAAATCAGGAGTCAAATCCATATCTAAGTCTGATGAACTCATTTTGCAGAAAATAAACTTCTCACTCGATTTACGAAACAACTGAATGAAGATCGAATAGTTGCAATCTTGCCTTTTTTTTGTCTGTGGAATTCAACCATTTTTTTTTAATATTTGTAAAAAAGCGTACTTAGACAATGATGATGGAATTCCCCCGCCTTATTTTATTTAAAGAAATTTTTTTTTTTTCATTTCCATCGTAAATGCTTGGCTCAAATTTATTCTATTAAATACTAATTAAGTGAAACATACCTTAATGAGTATATTCCTGCTTCGATTGTTAAAATATTCATTTGAAATCAAGATAAAGAAATTTCAAATACAGCTGTGGCTGAATAGAATACATCGACTTGCCGCAAAAGGAATGTCAAAATAGAAGGTAACATTTGACAGTTATTTACTTTCAGCCCTAGGGCTGAAAAAAACTTTACAGCCCTAGGGCTGAAAGTGAAGCTTTTAACCCTATGCTCAGGCAACTTCAAGCGGACTTTCTGTGTATGAGTAATGAAAAGGCTAATTACTTTACTTTTACTTTTTTACGTGTTCGATATAGCACGCGTCGTGCGTCGTGTCGTGCGTCATGGCCTAGTGGTTCAGCACCCGAACTCAGATCGTGGATCGTGTGGTCCCGAGTTAAAATCTGGCCAGAACCAAAATCTTTGTGTTCATTGTTAAATATCAGACCTACTCTCCGGTGACGGAAAACATCGATAACAAACTAAATCAACCCAGATAACGGCGAAAGGCTCACCACCTACCACGTTGGGTTCTAATACCATTGGTGAAAAGTGGGCTTCTGAGTGTTTCGTTCACCATGACGACACAGTCACTTGCCTCTAACTACCCCGTTTGAGATGAAGTCGTGATGGTATCTTATGTTATGTGTTTTATGTGTGTTATTATCATAAGTTGTTTTTGGCGTCCAGCGTGTACCCAACATACGACTTCGCGTGCCCCATAGTGGACTCCATCGAAGGCGTGACGCACGTGCTGCGCACCATGGAGTACCACGACCGCGATCCGCAGTTCTACTGGTTCATAGAAGCATTGGGGTTAAGGAAACCATACATTTGGGAATACAGCAGGTAAGATAAACAGTGAATGCTTCAAATACTTAAAAAGACGATGCTTAAAGATACGAAGCTTACAAAGATGACTCGTTTCTTTGTCGTACCATCCAGACGTGGAACGCTCTTCCAGCACATGTGTTTTCCTTCCTCTTATAGTCCCGGGTTCTTCAAGCGGAGCGTGAAAAGGCATTTCTGCAGGCCTTCAAGGTGAGGATGGCTAGCCCAATGATTCGTTTGAATGACTGGGCTTGTCAACCTCATATCTGGACCTCACGACCGCTTTCCATCAGGTGGAGTTAGGTCATGTTGACGGCCAATAAAAAAAACAGATGTCAATGTCAACAACAAGACTAAAATAATAACTATGACAAGAACATATTTTTTGTCAGAAAATAAAATGTCACGGCAAATTTGATAATAAGCTTGTTTGTAACTAAAAGAAATAGGACGGTAACGACATGATCCCTGTGCCCCTACCATAAGTTTACACCGATGACAGTCGCTAGCGTCACTGTTGACGTTTTTGTATGGGGTTTCGGTACAGCGTCAGTGAATTTGAATGGTACTAAAATGACATACAAATTGATTTAGTCAACTATCTTAGTTTACTTGACGGAAACTCATGATCGTACTGATATCCCGTCATACAAAAAAAATATGATTTCTGTATTTATTAAAAAAATACAAGTTTTACCTTTTGATAGTTACCCTGAAGCAGAGCCGCTGTGAAAAATATTTTGTTTTTTGTTTTCAGATTGAGTATGACAAATACCGTATTGTCCAAAAGAAAATTGACCTGGTTTGTAGAACAAGGCCTCGTGGATGGATGGTAAGTCTAAATTATTTTCTACTAGCTGTCCGTCCGTCAGCGGCACCGCGTAGACTCTTTCGCGTCAAAATATAGCCTAAATTAAAAAAATATATAGCCTATGCCCCTACCTGATAATGTAGCTTTATATTGGGGAAATAATTTTTAAAATCAGTTCAGTAGTTTCGGAGCATAGGCTTTTTTTTGTTAGTATTGAATAGTCAATACAAACAAACACATCTTTCCTCTGAAGAGTATAGATTTTCTATTTCATGGTTAAAATAAGAGAGAAGTAGAGAAATTTTTTGGGAGCCAAAGTTACTGCCTTCTTAAGTATATATTTTTATTAAATATCTACTAAAAAAATTGTCGCCCTATTCGGAAAAACATTTAATTTGAAATTATACAACCTTTTCTTCATCGAGTTCATCGAGACAAGAATCAGTGGTGACAGAGAGGAAATGCTTTAGTCATAGCATTTTCCGTTCAGCCTTGCTTGCCATAGGGGCCTTATGCTGCTGTCGCTGACATAAGACCTCTTTTAGTAATGGTAGATGTGAACTCTTTACAGTAAAATAATAGTCTCACTGAGTCCATTCAGCCTTGCTTGCTATAGGGGCCTTATGCTGCTGTCGCTGACATAAGACCTCTTTTAGTAATGGTAGATGTGATCTCTTTACAGTAAAATAATAGTCTCACTGAGTCCATTCAGCCTTGCTTGCCATAGGGGCCTTATGCTGCTGTCGCTGACATAAGACCTCTTTTAGTAATGGTAGATGTGAACTCTTTACAGTAAAATAATAGTCTCACTGAGTTCATTCAGCCTTGCTTGCTATAGGGGCCTTATGCTGCTGTCGCTGACATAAGACCTCTTTTAGTAATGGTAGATGTGAACTCTTTACAGTAAAATAATAGTCTCACAGAGTCCATTCAGCCTTGCTTGCCATAGGGGCCTTATGCTGCTGTCGCTGACATAAGACCTCTTTTAGTAATGGTAGATGTGAACTCTTTACAGTAAAATAATAGTCTCACTGAGTCCATTCAGCCTTGCTTGCCATAGGGGCCTTATGCTGCTGTCGCTGACATAAGACCTCTTTTAGTAATGGTAGATGTGAACTCTTTACAGTAAAATAATAGTCTCACTGAGTCCATTCAGCCTTGCTTGCCATAGGGGCCTTATGCTGCTGTCGCTGACATAAGACCTCTTTTAGTAATGGTAGATGTGAACTATTTACAGTAAAATAATAATCTCACTGAGTCGGTTATCTCACCAGGGATGACCCCCGAATGCCGACAGTTCGCGGAGTGTTGCGGCGCGGCATGACCGTGGAGGGGCTCAGGCAGTTCATACAAGCGCAGGGCTCCAGTAGATCTGTCGTTTTCATGGAGTGGGACAAGATCTGGGCTATTAACAAGAAGGTAAGAACATCTATTCTGCGTGTGGGGACACATACGTGACGACATCAGGGCGACCGTTCACGGCGCCTACAAGCCGACTACTGGAAACATTGCGCATATTTTCATATTATTAAGATTTTTATCAATGTTTGTAAATGTAAAATAGTATATAAGGAGGCGAAATAAATAGCAAATTATTCATTCTGCAAATAGTGTTTCACTTAGGAACACATCTCAGGCAACCCAACATGCGCTTTATGCTAGTTTGTTTTAGCTGTTTAATTATGTAAGAAAAAGCGCAAAATAAAGTGTTTTCCTGAACTTGCGTGGTCACGCCCAGGATTACTACCATACTCGCTCTGAATTTTTAAAATGAAGTAGTTAGGATAAATCTACTTGACAGAACCGCCAAAAAACAAAACGACTGGCCGCAACACTGAATCATACTGGTATCGCTTGTAAACTCACGGTGTCTGTGTGCGTTAAAATGGCGGTTTTGTTCTAAGCAGACTATCTGTCATAATGCCATACTAATTCGTGTTAACGTGGTGGATGCGTTTGGTCGAGTCTAGCGCCGATTGCGTTTGGCACTCAGATGTTTATTTTGCATTACAGGTCATAGACCCCATAGCGCCTAGATACACAGCTTTAGAAGCAAATCCAGTGCCGGTGAACCTCAAAGGCATTAAATCCGAAAGCACCATGACCGTACCTCTGCACCCTAAGAACCCCGACGTGGGTTCCAAGACCGTGGTGGTCTCGTCGAGAATGCTCATAGACCAGGCCGATGCTAAGGCTTTGAAGGAAGGGGAGAATGCTACGTTTAGTAATTATGGCAACATCATGATTGATAAGATTCACAAGTAAGTTTAATTTCTCAAATTTATGATAATAACATACACTTATTGGTATTGCTTCTAATTTATTTATGTATGTATGTATGTATTTATGATGGACGATTACCGCAATCAGATTCTGCCAGTTTACCAGCGTCTATCTAATGCTTCCTCTTGCGGCAGCATATGCTTAGGCGTGATTGGTATTTATAGTTAAATTAAGTAATATAATCACGATTTTTTGATTATATTACTTAATCTAACTATATTTTTGCGTAAAACGGAACGCGCCCTCAAGGGGTTGCGCGGAAACAGCGCGGGGAATTACCTTTTGTCTGACATGTGAATGCAAAGGGGAATCCCCGTAGTGTTTTGTACATTTCGCTTGCAATGACGGTCTTACTTTCGTTCTAACAAGCATTCATTCGTTCAGTTTTATTTACTATTGTTATTGCTGTGATGTGTGCGTGATCAAATGTATTAAAAAAAATGCCTCGCCAAAGAGATGGTATTTATTTAGGAACACTTCACAGGAAAAACTGGCTGTTTTTGATTTTTGATTAAATCATTAATATTTATTTAAAAAATCATGATCGTGATTTAAATCATTATTTAAATCAAAATTATTAATTCATGCCAACCCTGACTGGTACTATAACTTCTAGACTTAAATATTTTTATGCCAGGTAGAAACTTACTTTCGTCACTGTGTGAATATAATAATGGTATTAAAGATACATGTTCTCATTTTCAGAACATCAGACGGCACTGTAACCAGCATAGATGCGACGCCGAATCCCGAGAACAAAGATTACAAGAAGACTTTGAAGGTGACCTGGCTAGCTGACAGTCCGCAGTCGCCGCTGGTCGAGACTTACTGCGTGTACTTCGACCACATCATATCTAAGCCGTTGCTGAAGAAGGATGAGGACTTCAAGCAGTTCATTGGGCACCAGACAAGGGTGAGAAGACTAGAAAATCTTTATTTCAATTACCCTGCGATTTGAGGATCTTATTGATTATTCTAAAGTTAATTAAAACAGCAGCCTAAAGTGTGCCAGTGCAACTCTGTATGTAATACGAGTAAAGACACCAAAAGTTTTGGGCCGCCTCAGCAAATTGTTATATGCCAGTGTTATCACTTCACATTTATGGTAATATTACTCTTATCGACGCCTTGTCTGAATATCCGGGTCGCAGGACTTGGTTGGCTTCATTTCGGCCTCAATCAATTTGTTTATTTCTGTATATTTGTTTTTATTGCTTGTACTTATTATTTCCGACAGTGGGGAACAAAACGCAAAGCTAATTGTAGATGGCCGTGTCCCGAAATATATTTTTCATTACTCATACTCTGAAAGTAGGTCTGAAGTTGCCTGAGGAGCGGGATAAAAGTAATACTTTTCATCCCTAGGGAGAATCACTTTCAACTGACAGCTGTCAAATTATTTTAAAAAAAAGTAGTTCTTTTTCACATTTCTATTGAACCATGTTCCAACTTTCTATACAGCCACGATGTAAAATTGAAATAACTTAAAGTTAAGTATTGATTAATGAATATATATTTTTTAAATAACTTTATTTTAATTTAGTTTCAACAATGTCTTTAAAATAACTTAGATTTGGGAAAAATATTTACCATTTTTCCAATGATGAAAATAAAAAATAATGGCTGAATAGCTGGCCGGCCACAGAAAAAAAAACAAACAAAATAGGCGGGAAAGCGGCAATTCGATCTTCATTTATCTTTTCGATTTGAAGACTTTTGTTTATACGTATGGCAGAGATTTGTACCTATAAAATTAGTTTATCTGATTCTGATATGAATTTAACGCCTGATTTTATAAGAGAAGAGGCTAAAGCGGTAGTGGAAAATAAAATTTACTCATTTTTTCTTTAGCTAATTCATGTTTTTATTTTTACTTTCCTTGTATTTGTAATGAAAAGCACAGTGTTTACCTCGGGTTAAAGACTTATTTAGTCCCTCGAACTATTGGCGCCCTCACTTCGTTCCGGGCGCCAAACCCCGTCTCGGGACTAAATAAGTTACTTTCACCCCTAGGGTAACAATGTACTATTTTTACGGTTTTCCTTAACGCAAGACCCCCCAAATCAGCGTATATAACTAAAATTATTATGAAATTCAAATAAAACTTCCATTCTTCTGAACTAAATAAAACTATATTTTTACTGTAACTACTATTAGTTACTAAACTATTTTAGTGTTCCCAGAGACTTCGAATTCGTTCAACCTACAAAATCACTCAAGCCACAGCCATTTTTATGCCACAAAAGTACAATTTTTATTGTAATAGTGATAATATATATATATACAGATAGATAGATACATTTTTTTTATAATGAAAGAGTCTAAGGCGTATTGTGAGTACATGTGCTGTATTTCCACCATAATAGTCACCGGATTTGAAATAATCAGAAAATAACCTCAATGAGTCGAAAGCTTCCCAATTTTCCCTGCAGGGAGACTGTTTCCACAATTTTCTCAGCCAAGTATCATTAGGAAATACATGATTCCCTTTGTTTTTACAACCAAAAGCAGCACATTGAGGCACAATGTTTTTTAAAAACTTTCTCTATGTTATTTTGTATGGCATTTGACAGCTTTGATAGATAATTTAGATTCAGTTGCTTATAACGCCCTCTGTCGGGATCAAAAAGCTGTATTGTTCCCCATCACAAGACATTTCACCTCTTTCCTCGGACAGCTTTTGCAGAGCGTCTTAGACTGTCTCATCTTCACACCAATTTTTTTTTGAGCTGCGCAAGATTTTGCACCATTTGATTCACTTAAGCCTCGTTTCCACGAGGCAACAATTGACGCTCAACACGTAACGCTAAAAAGACATTGCCAGGGACGTTTGTGACGTTGCCAGATGGCGCGCAGCATTGCGTGGACAGACAATGTTGCCAACAAAGTTCCGCGTTGCTGTTGAACAGCGTTGAGCAACAATATTGTGCAACTAGTCGCGCGTCAAATGTTGCCTAATGGATACGAGGCTTTAAGCTTCTATATAAAAATCAATTGCTGTCCGTTTGTCTCGCTAAAACTCGATAATGGCGGGACCTATTCGGCTAATTTAGATTTTGAAATATTTCTGGAGGTTCAGGGAAGGTTTAAATGGTGAGAAACATAAATAATAAGTAACGGAAGAAAAACGACAATATAATTTTCCAATACAAAATGTTCCCAGTTGTCAGACATTTGCCAATAAATTTGACAGAACGAATTCTGTCAGGGCAGCTAGTAAAATACAATTTTCACTTCTCATGCTCTAAAAGGACACACACACACACAGTCACACTACACATTCGGTACCGTATCTATTTCTATGTATTGTATTACAATTATTACACTACACAATATATTGAATCACTCACCATTTATTTTTATCTATACTATAGTATTTATGATACTTATATGTATATGCACACACGTATGTCCGCCACAAATGTCCGTGCGTCATCTCAGTCTGGGCCTACTGAAAATCAGCGCCTGGGCCCATAAAGCCCAGGCTATATGCTGAGTGAGGTCCATTTGTCTTTTTGGGCATCGGGACACCGCTGTCTGATGGTATGATCTTTTTTTTTCCTGTTACCTATATGTTTTGTTGTTAATGCCTACTTCTTTTGTGTTTACTTTATAAATGTAACGATGTCCTTAAAGTTAATAAATGTTTTTCTATTTCTATTTCTAAAAGTACGCCATTATAGCCCTACGAAGCGGGACTAAAGTGACCACTTTAGTCTCTAGGGAGTAAAAAGTAATTAGTTTTTTAATTTCTTTCATGTGACAAAAGCAAAAAAAAACAGCCAATAAAAAAATACTATTATCTGTGGAGTGTGGACCATCTTCATTGCGAAAATGTTGAGAGTTTTAGTTCCATGTTTTGTCCGCAAAGAAGGTGGCGCCAAGTGTAATGAATTTTTAATCTGTGGTTCAGTTCAGAAGAAAAAACTGACCACGATAATTTCAGAACTTTTGTTCGGTTTTAAATGGTTTTATACTAAATTGATTATTTTTCTGCACTCAAAGTGAAAAGTCCAGTTTGCACCACGAGACTAAACGCCAAATTAATGTACCGTCGGTTTCATTGACTCCCGAGCTCTGGTATATAATGGCTTCGTTTAGTCACTCGATATAAAATATACTATTATTTCTTCCCCAGTGGGAAGTGCCAATGCTCGGCGAGCCTGAACTAGCGAAAGCCAAAGTGGGCGACATAATCCAGCTGCAGCGCCGCGGCTTCTTTCGCGTGGACTGTGCGCGCGCGCCGCCCTCCGCGCACACCGCGCGCGCCGCGCCGCTCGTGCTGTTCCACGTGCCCGACGGACACACCAAGGACATGCCGGGACAGGTGAGTAGTCTGCGGGCTATTATGGGACACAGCACGGTCGGGAGAATTTGAAAATAGGTATTTGTTAAATCTATTGCTGTTTTTGCAAACCTCGAGCCAGAGTGTGATAGAGACATCTGCAAATCGGATCGAAATTACCTTTCGAAAGTACACAAAATCGACGCTTCGTAGTCCCCTGATCCTTTTTCGAAAACTTGACCGATTGAATTACTTTTTTTAGTTGAAATTAGAAAAAAGCTTTGGCCGTGTTCCTATGTTTTTCTTTTTTTATATAATCTAAATCAAATTAATTTTATGGATGTTTGAACATAGCAGAAAATCTGACCATATTTTTAGATTTTTAGAGGGTCATATTTTTTTTGATAATTGGTTTATCAAAAAAAGGGAAATATAGGGACATAATGATGCCTCGACTAGCAATATCCAGGGAAAAAACAGGGGACTACAAACGGCGCTTCTGTATCCTCTTAAGGCCAAAAATACCTCCGGCGCACTCGATTCGATGTAAGCCCGTTTTTCACAGATAGCACGACGTCATAAGAAACGTAAAGTTCAATTTCTCTGAATTACTCAGATAAACTAGTAAGTAGCTAAGGGTTGAGCTACATTTGGCCGCACCGCATCCTACTTTCCTATGCTTCTATCTTTTTCTATCACTCAGAACTGTCATTTAGTAGAGCGAGAAAGAGAACAGAATGCGACCGCACGCGGCGGAACCGACGAGGCGCTCGGCGCTTGTTCTCATCGGCGTGAATATTATAATAACTTTTTTTAATAGTGAAATTATCTTGCGAAACAATTATGTAATACAAAACTACAAACAATTGATCCTGAAATATTGAGATATTAACGATAATTTTGCGATCCGATTTGTTTTGAACGTTGATAGCAATTTTAGCACTTTTCAATTTGAATAGGGTTAGAATAGTAATAACCTTAGAAGAATAATAACACATTGAAGTCCGGGCACAGTTGATGCCACAAATGCTCATTAGTAGGTACCAATGCTATACGAGTCGGAGCTAGCCAAAGCGGGCGACATTGCCCGTGCCCGACGGACACACTTAGGAGATGCCGGGACAGGTGAGTCTTGCCGCCAAAAGTACTTTAAGCGCGCGTAAGCGCTTTTGACAGATGACTTGTCGCGACGTCTTAACACATCACCAACACCGCTCTTAGGGACATACATCATTTGGCATATAAATCAAAAAGCATAATGGATTGTAGCAAATTTTTCATTACGCATATACGTAATAACGCGGAATTGTTAAAAGGCATAATCAAAAAACCATAATCATCAAAATCCATATTCTTATTTGTCATAATTTAATTAAGCATACTTAACTTAGAACGCATAATCTTATTAATTTAAATTTTGTTTAACATACTCTTACAAGGCTTCATTAACGAGGCATGGTTTTATAAAGTATAACTGAAAGTTTACATACGTTCAAAAGCATAGTTTTTTCAGCATTTTTTATATTAATGAAGTAATTCTAACCCCAAAAAGCCTGTTCGTGATATTTTTATTTTAAAACCTCTACCAGGAATAAAAACAAATTGCTTATATCGTGGTCCGCGTACGGAGGAAGCCAGCGGGCTTGAGTACGAGGGTGCTTTTGCCCGCAGGCACGCCGGCTTTCACCGCGAAGACGGAAGTACCTATGTGCTTCAGGTGCTTCCGTGGCCTCCCTCCTTCGTTGGGGGATGGGCTGGAGGGGGCCCCAATACGGGGAAGCACTGGCGGCGGGGCGTTGCGAAACTTTTTAGGGAGCCCGCCTCGCCGCTGAAAGTGTTGAGGTCGAGTACCGTGGGGTTTTAGTCGGTAGAAGTCCGACATAACCTCGTCGTTCCCCCGGGCGGCGATGTACCCATGAGGATTTCCACACGGTAATAAAAAAAAAGGTTAGAACGCTTGGGTTCTGTCCCTTGAGTGGCTTGGGCCAAGACCGCAAAGCCTGTATTCGGCCTGTCTGTCGCAGGGTCGTTTTCCGCGCCGGTGGAAAACGGGGAAGCTCGTCCTACTGAGGAAGGAGGGTCGACCATCTGACTCCCCCTCGGCCTACCGCCCGATTGTGCTGCCCGACGAGGTTGGTAAACTTCTTGGGCGCATAATCGCTGGCCGCCTGATTGAGCACCTCGAAGAGGTGGGGCCGGACTTGGCGGATTGTCAGTACGGCTTTAGGCGTCGTCGGTCTACGGTTCACGCAATCCTCCGCGTGAAGGAGAACGCCAGGGAGGCGATGTCGCAGCAGGGTCAAGTGGTCTTAGCGGTATCTCTTGATATAGTTAACACTTTGAACACCCTGCCGTGGACCTGCATAAAGGAGGCACTTAGGCACCACGGTGTCCCCCTTTATTTACGGCTCATCTTGGAAGACTACCTGACAGAGAGGTATGTCGAGTTCCCTGGGCGCGATGACTGGCAGCGTCATCCCATCCATGGTTATGACTCGGTGCTGCGCGCAGTCAACTTCCAGGGCGTTAACGTAACTTGTTACGCCGACGATAACAACTTCCGTGATGCAGCCGCAGGCGTGGCGGAAGTCGTCGGCAGAATCCGACGCCTAGGGCTACAAGTGGCCCTAGAAAAATCCGAGGCGACCTGTTTTCACCTGTTTAAATAATTAAGTAATTTAGGACATTTTCACCCTTTTTCATTTAAAGACAGATTACAGCTAAAGATGGCCTATTAAGCACCACTTTTTTTGTATTAGAATTATAGCTTAGGGACCCAGAAAGTTTTTAAAGTTAATTAGAAGTCATGGAACTTTTCTATTTTTTAAAATTTTAAGTTTAAGATTTAATCCTGACTCACTCTAACCCAAATTATTTATTTTTGATCTAAATTTTCATAATGTTTGTGAAGAGTAGGAAGCCTAGTTATTTTACCTGAGAAAGCACAATTCATGGGGACTATCAGAAAATAAAAACAAATTGAAAAAAGTCAGAATTCGCAAAAAAAAAAAAATATTAAGTAATTCAGTCGAAAATTATAGAATTATGAAAAAAAAAAACATATCTCCTAAACTACAAAAAATCGCGGAACATACATGGGGTATTTTCGAGTACCCCCAGATGTCAGCTACCCAAAAAACATTTTTGGACGTCACCTTTTGGACCACCCTGTATTGAAATGCACATATTGTATATATTCTTTTTATATATAAAAAGCGCGTCCATAGCGCTACGCGAGCTCCAGTCATTTCCATGAGTTCGAGAAACATTGCAGTTGCATTATTAAAACTTGATGAACACGCGTGTTTATCTATTTTGCAGTCCAAATATAGCGTACCTGGGCGTGCGCGTCGCCTTTGACGCGCGATCAAAAATCGGCTGACGGTGCGGCTAGTTGCAAGGTATGGACATTAGTGTTGTTGCGATAGCGATAGTCCATCGATAGTATCGTGATACTATCGTGACCTCGAAAATCAGTCATACTATCGATAGTCCTATCGAAACTATCGACCCGTGACGATACTATAGATAGCATCGATTGATAAAAAAAGTAATAGTATTGCTGAAGATCAACAGTATCGATACTATCGATAATATCAGTGAAAAACTGTCGATAGGATGCGTGTCGATAGTATAGATAGTTTTGCCCTATCGATAGTCGAACATTTTACGATACTATTGCAAGCTCATAAAAGGATTTGTTGCGGGATTTATCACGCACGCGGAATTAAATTAACCCCCGAACTGAACTTAATTACTTACTCCATTCATTATCCAGAAGTAAAAAAGGTTCTTTTTAGGGTACACTTTGTGGTAAAAGTACAATAAACATCATTGCTTTTAAGATTTATGCTGAATTTATTAAAATCCACATAAATAGCAGCCGTCACACTTAATTGTTCTCATTTGAAGTAAAGGAACTTCAGAATTTATGAGGCTTTTGCTTAAAATAATTATTTAGTCTCGCATCAAACTATATTGTCGATGTAAAAACCTAAAACAGGCGGGGGTTTCCATTTTTACTGTCACTATAACTACCAAATCTAAAATGTTACATAATCCCTTCATACGTTGTGGCGGAAGGGGTTTTCAATTTTGCCAGGTTATACTCAGGTATGTTTTCGTCATGGCAACGTCAAATGCAAATTGTCATTCATTTTATTAGCACCCCTGCTTCTTATTTCTAATGTTATAATGAATGAATAGGTGGTGTCATAAAAACTTACTATACTACTTTCGCCGTATGATGATATCCCTGACAGTTCATAATTGTCAATTATAGTGATGTAACGAATGTAATTTAATCGAGTTGGCAAAGGAAATGGAATCCGATTTACCGTTTTTTATTTTTTTAATATATTCTTAATAAACGGGTAATGGCTAATAAGTTATAGAATAAAACGTGGTATCTCGGAAATAATAGTTAAAAAATAGCACACAAGGCAGAGCACTCGTACTGATGCGAATGACGTGATAACAAATAGTCGCTCCTATTCATCGATTTTTGTCGATTCAGTAGTGTCAATACACTATTGAATGGCGTTCCTTTTTACGCATCAGGCGCTGTAAAGATATATTAATTTAATTTAATTTACTTTATTTATTAATAGTTAACAATAATAGCAATAACTTACTTGATAAGATTCGAATGGACAATAGTTTTTTAATAGTTTATAACATTTTATTTTGCCAGTTTCTTTTTATTTAGTTTGAAATAGTATGCTTGACACGGAACAATGAGAACTGTCAGGCATATCATCATGAAGTGAAAATAGTATAACTCATATGGCCTAATCCTAAATATTCGTCTTTAAAAAATATCAAATTCGTTTTTGTTTCTAGAATCAAAAAACATTTTTTTTCTTCATCCATATATCGCATGTCGTGACAGGCTAAGTTTCAGTGCCTACAAGTGAAAAAGATTGTTTACATCCACAACACTTACTTCAATAAATATTGATTTACCTTAATTTCTGTTTTTTATTTAAACTGACCTTTTTTTGAACCCAATAAATTCATTTTAGTGATGAACTAGGTACATACTTTGGCTTGTCCTTTTATGGATTTAGTCTCCGACTTTAGACTGTTTGAATTTTTATTTTTATGTTAGTACATAGATAAAAAACGCTATTTGCCGTATTCTCTTTATTTATAACAAAGTATTAAATATTAAACAAGAAATATAACTCAAGATCAACACTTTATAATTTAAAGAAAAGTAGCTTAAACATTTCAAAAGAATTCCAAAACACGTAACTATTTAAGAGTATATCGCAAGATCAATCCATCTGACAACCAAAACTTAACATAATAACTTACTTACTAAACATTTATTTTTAATCAGGGGGTGATAGTAAACAAGCGGCCATGATGATGATGATAGCAAACAAATGTTAGTAAAAGACCAACTATGACATCAGAAAGCAGCTGTTACAAAATATACTTTATAGATTATCATGGCCCTATTGAAATATTTTTATTTAATAAAATATTGGTGTATACAGATTATTATGTGTTACTTACTTGTGTAAAAAAAACAATATTTTTGGCTGACATAAACATCCATCCCTATCAGTTTACGTAACTCACTGGATAAAAATGCATCAGTCTAATCTATGTAACAGTATCTATCGCCACAGATTAGAATCGAAAGATTCATAAATAAACTGGCTAGTGTACACGAACTCGATGGGCAGGCGGGCTTTAGGGTGATATTTTTGGCTGACATAAACATCCATCCCTATCAGTTTACCTAACTCACTGGATAAAAATGCATCAGTCTAATCTATGTAACAGTATCTATCGCCACAGATTAGAATCGAAAGATTCATAAATAAACTGGCTAGTGTACACGAACTCGATTGGCAGGCGGGCGTTAGGGTGCAACGCTAACATCTCCTCCAGTAACTCCCGGAACTGACCTAATTTCTTAGAATCTTGGAGTTTTTCCTTCTTGGTGCGTGTAGTTCTCCAATTAATATTGTACGCATTAAAAATTGTGGAACCAATAATAGGAGTCTTGTCAAATTTGTGTATTGTAGAAGTTCTCTGAAAGAAAATTCTGATTATAAAGAGGTTTATTTAGTATTCTTTATTACGCACGATGGTTCCGAATAGTTTTGAGACCACAAGGCTCGTCGGCGCAACGAAGCCAACGAAGCTTTTCGAAATAGTGGAAAAAGATCTTATTCATTTTAATGAAGAAACACTATTGCACCTGGTAAATGTCTGCACCCAGTCGTATACATACACTAATCATACACTATCACGAACCACTACGTAGGTAATCGTGTCGTACACCTACTAACTTTTTAAAATTATCTTTTGAATCAGTGCGACTAAACTCTGTAAAAGCGCACTAAAATGATAGGACTAGTAATACATCTTACCTTGCCATTTTCACCGTGTTTTCTCACAAAAAATGGTCCAGAGTAATGAAAGTCTTTGTAAAATGATTGATACAACATGTCATACGGAATATTTCCAAGAATGCACTGCTGCTTGTATAAAATGCTGTTGTTGTAGCACCCTGGGAATAACTTACGGCATGTGGCCATTTCGTACATGATACAGGCAGCTGCCCATACGTCTATTTTATGAAAGCTTGGGTATCCTAGTAAAACTTCCGGTGGACGATAACTGGGTGTGCCATAGTTGGGGAGCAATGTGATTTGATCAATATATTGAGCCTCGTCAAACCCAGCCAACTTAAGTTTGTCGTTTGTGCTATTCAGAAGAATGTGTTCGGGTTTTATACCTGAAAAAAAAACACAGAATAATAGATAAAATGAATTGCATTCCCTTGGATGGAACCGTTACATATTCTCGGGATGCATGTCCTAACGTTGGTTCGGCTTTTCCTATGGCAGATACGCATTCACATCAACCTTTACAAAACCATGGCAAAACGGGTCTTTTGGTAACAGCATAAGGTTCCCCTATTTCAAGCTCGACGGGAACGCCTGTTTACGATGCGCTTGTGAAATCAAAGACAACAAGGTATGGACTTACCCAAATGAGCAATATTATTGTTCCTTAACAATACAATCGCCGATACTAATTGCCGCGACAGCTTCTGTATAACGTCTAGGTGGAAACATTTCCCATTTTCTCTCAAAGCCACCTGCAGGTTGCTAGGATAGTACTCCATCAAGAAACACCAGTGGCCTTTGATTGATAAGCCGTCAATGAAGTAGATGCAATTAAAGTTCTCCTTCGGTATGTCTTTCTGAAGTGATTTTAACATGTCCTCCTTTGCACAATATGGAATGATTGGTTTTGGGGTTTTACTGTAATTTTCATGACATCGTTAATCAATTAAAAATTATTTAAGTAAGTAAGATCATTTAGTTTTGTTAAGTAACTTATTAATAAATAAATAATCATAGAACACTTACTTCATCATTTTAAGAGCAAACAAGTTACCATCTGAATCTTTGCATTGAAATATTTTTGAGTATTTTCCATGACGTAGTAAATTAGTGATATTATAGTGTACTCCGAAATAATCTAACAATCTGTTTTGCAAAATCATAGCTACTAGGGCTTTATTTCCTGTAAAGACATTTTTTGTAAGTTTTTTGTTTTTGATTTTGGCCTGAGAGCTTGAATTATGAGTTACATTAGCTATATTTTTTGTACCTTCAGCTACATCATTTAATTTTGCTTTTCCTGTATCATCGTGATTCACAATTTTATTTTCTACATTAGCGATATTTTTCGCTTCTGAATTGTTTGGATTATTATTTTTTATGTTCGGTATAACTATATCCTTATCTTTCTCATCCTTTAAACTATTTTTCGAAGTATCATTTTCAGCGTTTGGTTCAGGTTCCACATTTTCTGGAGTGGCATATTTTGAAGTATTATTTTCTGAGTAAGATTTAGTTTCCTCATTCTCAATCATAGTATTTATGCAGTTTTTTATTTCTACGTTTGATTTACTTCCTTCTTTTTTGGAGATTCTGTCTATTTCATCGTTTTTGTCATCATGTTCTTGAGTCATTGTAAGTTCTTTAATAGATGTAATTTCCTTTTGCTCTAATGAATCACATAGATGGTTGGACTGAAGTTGCTTTTTTGGGTGAATGAGTTGAGAGTAGATGCCATCAGATATTTTATTGTCTGTTGCACAGTTATTATTATACTTAGTACTTAAAACTTGTGTGGCATCGAAAGCAAAACTAGGTTGATGATTTAAATTATCTTTATCAGATGAGTTTTTACTACGGTCAATTAAATCTACTATATTATTGTCTTTATTATTACTTAAAACTTGTGTGGCATCGAAAGCAAAACTAGGTTGATGATTTAAATTATCTTTATCAGATGAGTTTTTACTACGGTCAATTAAATCTACTATATTATTGTCTTCTAACTCTTTATTTGAATTCAAAGTTGATTTTGTGCTATTGCAGTTCACTTTATTAGTGGTTGAAGTTTGTTCATCTTCGGAATCACTTATTACAATGGTGTCATTGTTAATTATTGAGCGGAATTTCGTTGGCTGCATATCGCCAACTTTTTTAATTGTAGCGGTTTCACTAATACTTGAATTTGGAAACTCTGATTTATCCAATGTAGCAGTATTTTGATAAGCTAATCTTTTATTTACTGCAGTCTCCATTATAGCGCTTGCTTTCATAGGTAAAATTTGTTTACTACTTTTAATTTTGCAGCAACTTTCCGGTGCTCTTCTCATAGTTAGTGGCATATCATGTTTCGTTAGATCTTCATCATTTGTGCTCATAATATTAATCTCCTTCTTTAGTGAAGATTTCATAATATCTACTAGATCAAAAACCATTTTATTTTCAACAACTTGTGTTTGAACTAAATTTTTCACATTGTCACCCTTAGCATACCCAACTTCTGTTTTCAGGATTGGATATGGATCTATACTTTTAAGGTTGTTAATAACCGTCTCTTTTTTTATTTCTTGTAAATCATTCAACCCAAGTTTTTTATTTATACCTTCCTTTATAAATCCCGGAATTGTTCTGAAATAAATTTAACCCATTAGAGTAGGTACCTATGTATAATTTATTATAATAAATAAAATAGAAAAGTTATAACATTTATTTACTACCACAATATTTACCTCGTATTTAAGTCAGAGTTTTTAGTGTCAATTTTAATTTCATCCTCATTATTGTTGTTATCTGGGGGTACTTCTATTTTATCAGTAGTTTCAAAAGGCTGAAAAACATGTGACTTTCCATTTTCTTCTGGTGTCTTTAAGCAATCTACTATTTCATCAACATTGAAATCATCTAGAAAACTCAAATCTACATTCGGCACAGAATACTCGTTATTCTTACTATCATTATCTGATTCACTTGAGTCTGAGCATTGTTCACATGAAAGATTGATAACCAATTTGATTTTTTTATACTTTCTCGTATCCTGTTTAATTTTTGGTGCATTAGAATTCTTCTTAGCCGATTGGTTTGCAGTGATATTTTCTTCATTTTGTACTGTAATAATTAAATTCTCACGCTTTGTATTTATAAAACTTTGATGTTTTCGTTTGAGTTTATTTCTCAGATCTTCTCTATGTTGTATTTCTTGAAATTGAGAAACTGGATGATTATTATTATCAAAACTTTCAGTACAAGTATGCACTACACTTTTAATTGGAGCTGAGCATTTTTTAGTGGTTGTCTCAAATTCCTTCTGATTTGACTTTTGGGATGATTTGTTAGACGTTTTTGATAAATTTACTATGCTATCCTCCTTCTTTACCGTGTCGCCATGTTTTTCATATACTTTTGCTTTTTTCAGACTCAATTTTTTTGCCAGCAGGTCTCGGTTTTCTTCAAGTTGTTTAATATTGAAGCTTCCTTGATGCTTGAAGCTACTGATGGATTGTTTTTGATTCTTAGGGCTTAGCGTAGATTGACGCTTTTCGGAGTAGGAATTAGGCCTTTGAGCATCATGCTTAGGTTTACTACTAGAATTCTTTTTTTCGGGAGTTAAAAGCTGTTTGTTTAGTATTCTTGCTTTACTTTGTGTTTCTTTTAAATTGCGTTCGTATTTTGATTCACTTACTTTCATTGTGTTTTTTTTATTGCTGGTAGAACTGGAGCTCATATGATGAGTACTTCTGGTATATTTCCTTGCCTTCTCAGTAAATTTACTGTTTTTAAGTTTGCGAGATTGTAAAGAAATTGACGAAGCAGAAGGGGCGTCATCACGTCTTTCGTTTTCACGAGCTTTTTTTATAGAATCCTTCTTAGAGTTTAATGAAATGTTGTTTGTATTTTGAACAGTATTCATATATTTTTTAGGTGTATCACTCTTGGTTCTATGTTGTTTAGAAACACGTTTTCTATGAGTCAAAAGGTTTATTTTAATGGAGTTTGAATTATCTTGTGTTTCATATTTAAGGGTTGGCAGTTTTGAAGGCAAAGTGGAAGCTTGTTTATCACTGGTGCTATACTGCGCATTGTCAGCAAAAGAAATATTCAACGATGAGTTACTGCTACAAGGAAAGTCTACATTTTGTTTTAATTTTTCATTATCCTTAGGAACTTGTTTGTGTTGCTGTTGTACTGTAGTTTGACTCAGTTGTTGCTGTGAAAAGAAAACACACCTTATGGGCTTTGTAACGTCAACACGAAGAGCGTAACACTCCAGTGCCATAAGTTGAGCACATCTCATTACTACAATCTTGCATCCTAAGCGCGGATGGTATGTATATCTTAAGTGCTATGGATCACTGTACGACACAGCGTACGGTGAGCTAACCTAAAGCTCTAATATAATTGTTGTTTATTATTTAAAAACTTAAAATAACGATGACCTTACGCTCTCTGTATAGATTTAAAAACTTTCTCCCACTCAGGACCAAAATTTCACTGGTCCAAGCCTTTCTTCCACTTGTCCCAGGCGCTTCTCGATAAGCTCGAATGCCCAGTTAACAGTTGCATTCGCTTTATTTTCAGTGTGAGAAAATATGATCATATTTCTCCGTTCAGCTCTCGGCTGAAGTGGCTTAAAATCAGACAACGAAGAAACTCTCTAACGCTATGTTTACTATTTAATATTCTTAAAAATCTCGATGCTCAAATGTAATTTTAAATAACGCTCAAATACTATTTTCAGACTTTACACTCCTTCTCATCTGCCTATTCAATATGTATTTATATGTATTTAAGTAGGTATATATTTTATGTAAGTAAACTGTTTCTTTTTATTTTAATAACTCTTGATTTTACAACACCCTGCCGTAAAGATTTCTGCTTTGCCTGGTGGTTGACTGGTAGAGAATGCCTAAGGCATTGAGTCCACCAATTGTACTTTTGCGTGCCATAAAGTATAAATAAATAATGAGTCAGTCATATACCTTCTTACTTAAATGCTTTACTTAAACAAATATCAAAACATGGTAACTTCTCCCAGATTATAAAATAGCTTTGGCAGGATTACACAAATAAGAAGGAAATGAGAGTAGGTAAACATTGTTAAACTTTATGAACGCCTGTCAGCTAAGTATCATCATAAGCCATAACAATGTTGTAACAAATGAACTGTTGTGTTTCTTTCATTCTTAGCACTGTAAACTTTATTGGAATGTGAAAACATTGTAAAGCTGAAGTACTATTAAAGTATGGATTACATATTTATAGATAAGAGACTGAATTAGTGATTGCAAAAAGCTTTGCTTAGCAACAACTTTACATGTAACTTGACATGAGCAAAAATCGAAAATAAAACAATGATAAAAACATTCTGTAGTTCAGAAAAATATAATTAGGGATTTTAATAAAATCATATAAATAAATACATCATTTTTTTCCTGTTGACGGCACTATCTGAACAAAAATTAAATTTATAGAATCAACTTCATTCAAGTTGCATACATAAACAATGCAACTTATTCTAGAAAAGGTCTCCATTTTACCTACATAGGCATATCACAATTTTTCAACATCATACATAAAATAGTTATCAGAACATAGTTATTGGAACAAACTTTAAAAAACAATACTTCTGCAGTTACAAATTCATTTTTGTTAAAAGCCACTGATGTGTCCTGGAATCGCACAGATTTATTTACTAACTAAATTAAAAGAACGCACACACAGATATGATTCTTTGTTTTATACTAATACCTGCATGAATCAAGGGAAAATAATGCTTCCTTTTCTTCAAATTTAAGTTTATATATATAAAAACACTGACTCACAAAACTGAATTTTGGTAAGTAAGCGCTTACCTTGGAAAACTTAGGATGAATTTGTCCAATACTTCTGAGATAGTTGGAAGCCCAGCTCAGTGTCTTGTGCACCATCTTCTCACTCTCAACATCAGGAACAGTTTTGATTACATTTTCCCTGGTCACCACATTCACATTACATTTATTTTCTTGGGTTTTTACACATACATTATTACACAGTGAAGCACTGAATTGTTCTTGAATTTTAGGAGGAGCTGAACTGTTGTTTATCAAAACACTTTTATGATTTTCTTGTACAGGTAAATTATTATTCAGCACAATACTTGAGAGATTTTGGTGGTGTTTTACACACATATCATTCTTTGCAGGTGTTTCTTGAGGTTCGTTATTGACTTGGCCAACCATTTTTGGTTGTCTAGATGATGGCTCGCTGAATGGGACAGTAGGCACAATCACAATATTTGGGCTCACATAATGTGAGAAATAGATATTTGGCATTGTTTCGACCTGCAACAAACAATAATAGCTGGTTACTGCTTTGAAATCATGCCATGCGCGTAAAACCACATTTTTATTGGTACCTACCTACATCAAAAAATAAAAATAAATAGTTGGTTTATTAAAATTATTCACCTTTTTCCGAGAGAATGGCCTCAAATTAAATTCCAGCGTGGTTATAAGGCTTTCGGAATTTGCTTAGGTTCATTTTACGCGGGCTGTCGTTTCATCGTTTGTTACATGTCCAAATAGAAAATGCAATGCACATCATTTTTAAATAACCAACAATAAAATTGGTCGCGTACAATTTTTGAAATTCGAACACAATCATTTCGGGCTGCGTTCCAAAACGTGTGTCACTCTATGATAAATTCGGGTGAATAAAAATCGATTAAATATTTAATTGGAACTAACGTGAATCCGATCAACTTTATATACATAAAATGTCATTTTAATTATCATTGTATAAACAGTCAAGTGACGTTTACCCTATTGGGCCTATTACATTGTTCTTTGCTTTATCCACCATATTTTTTAAGGCCTGTGCAGACGACGTATAGAAAAAGTACGCTCCGTGAATAAAAAGTCCGCCGCGGATTTACAGCGGACTCAACGCACACGGTGTGCGATCATTTATTGTCCGAGAGTATTTAAAAATTCTGAGATCACGTTGTGCTGTAATTTACATCAAGTTCAAGAAAAGAGAAGACGTTCAAAAGAGATTACTAGGTCCTTCCCTTTAATTCGTCAGTGTGCGTTGCTCGATATAGTTTGTAAGGTATCTATTTTGACGGAAAAAAAGTACGCCGCGGATAATCCCTCGTCTGCGCAGGCCTTTATTCATAACGAACGAATGAAAACAACAGTTTAAAGTTTTTGAAATGCTCACTGACAAATGAAATGTGTAAATTAAATCATGTAGCGAGAGTAAATAAATCATCTAGCGATTTTGTTCATCATACTAGGTATTATCTTAGATTATAAGATTATTATTATTTATTTGTTTAGGTTAGGTTAGGTTAGTTTAGGATGAAACTAGCTATAGGATAAGTGTATTTGTATTTTTAGCATTTAACAATGCACCATTTTAAGACTAACACTAAGATCAGGTCGATTTTTTCTAGTTCTTTGTGTAGAAAATAGTGCATTGTGAAACGCTAAAAATACAAATTCACTTATCCTATAGCTAGTTTCATCTCAATCGAAAGTTAATTATTTGCAAAATAATTTCTTTCCGGTGTTAGAGGCGCTTGCCTATAATTATGAAGCAAACGTTGGCTTAAAACGTAAAATACACTCGATAAATTCGCCGGGTCAGTTAACGGCCTCGGTAGCTCAGTTAGAAGAGCAGCCACCCGGATTGTGGAAGGTCGTGGGTTCGTATCCCGCTTGAGTCCCTAGGATCAGGTCGATTTTTTCTAGTTTCTATCTTTATTATTATAAGTTCATCGATAAAATTTATAGATAATCGATTTTTTTGTGTCAATGTCTAGTAAATAATCGTTGCAATTAACACATCGAGTGAAATTTGTTTTATTTACGAAAAGTGGTACGTACTATAGTTAGAACTAGTCATACGGAGTAATAGCACGGTAATAACATCTAATATTACCGTAGTAAGGGTGCGTTTCCACCAGAGATGTGCGATGATGCGTTGCGAGAAATTTGTTTGTTAAGAACCAATAGAACCTAGCTTCGCGATTCTATTGGTTCATAACAAACACATTACTCGCAACGCATCCTCGCACCCTAATTATGGCACAAAAGTCGTAGGGTAGTCACAGGCCAAGTTAACGGGTTTAAAAATTCGTAATTTTCATACATTTATTGATTACTAGCTTCTGCCCGCGACTTCGTCCGCGTGGAATGATGATATCAGCAAAATGTGTCCTGCGACTGTATGTGCTATTTCCGATGTGAGAGCTTACGTTCAATTAGGTTGACGCTGGTTCTAAAACACCATTTTTTATTTTAACGTTTGACCCTTTTGAAATAAAAAATGAAAAAATTGGTGTAAAATTACTTTTTTACTCTTCCGTGGTGGTGATAAGTCTTAAGCTGTTATTAAATATTTTTTATTAATTGAATCCTATATAGTTTACCTACAGCCTTTCTGTTTCAGATATGATTACGAATGGGTCACATTTTATTTAATTAGACGTTAGACGCGGTCCATAGAATCAAAATTCAAAATAAACCGACTGAAACCGTTCGACCCTCGTTCAGAATCAAGGGCCTAGTACGATAAGTGAACTCTTTGCGGCTCAAACTCTGCGTAAGTAGTGCGCCAATCTCAACACTGACATAACCGGTGTTGCCTTGTTTCATAGAGAGAAATTTCATAGAATTACGTTTCACAGAAAATGTTTCTTAGAATATTCAGTCCATAAATTTCAATTTCGAATACTTATTATTGTTTCCAAAGACTTTTATTTCATAGAATATGCAGTCCATATATTTTCATGTCGAATAATCTACTGCTTCAACGACTAGGTACTTCATACGAGGGTCATTTTAAAAGTTCTTCGCCTAACATAGTCATTGGTTTTTTTTATAACCCCCCCCCCCCCCCCCCCCGATCATCTTGTAGCTTCATTATTTAGTAACAAGTATGCACAGTTTAAGTTTATTCACAATAATTCATTGTTCGTTAACACGTGATACCGTAAGTAAAGTTAGAACTTTTTTAAAAAAAGGATAAAATTGCAGTGATAAAATACTTGAATTTGAAAGGTTTAACTCCAAAAGCTATACATGAAGACATGTCTGCTACTTTTGGTGAGTCGGCTGCTTCGTATGCGATTGTCAAAAATTAGGTGGCAGAGTTTAGACATGGTCGTGCGTGATACCATTTAAGATGAGCCCCGTAGTAGCCGGCATTCGGCTGCTTCCACTGATGAAAACAAAGAAAAATCTGTGATTTAATTTTGTCTGATCGAAGATTGACTGTCGAGGAGATAGCTAAGACTGTATGCATCTCTTCTAAGCGAACATATAATATAATTACCACTGAACTTGGATTCTCTAAGGTGTCTGCGCGGTGAGTGTCGCGGCTGCTTTCAGTGGAACAAAAACGCAACCGACTCACAACTTCCAGCGACTGTTTAGAGTTATGGATGAAACCTGGGTTCACCACAATACACCAGAGGCAAAAAAATTGTCGAAACAATGGAAAAGAGTAGGATCATTCACCCCAAAGAAGGCAAAGGTGGTTTTAACGGTCGGCAAAGTCATGGCATAGGTTTTTTGGGATGCAAAAAATTCTGGTGGATTATTTAAAAAAGGGTGAAACATTATACTCCGATTACTATTGCAACCTGCTGAGTTGTTTGAGAGGAGAAATCAAAGAAAAACGTCCAGGTTTATTGAGAAGAAAGGTCTTGTTTCATCAGGACAATGCGCGCGTTCACACCTCTGTGCAATCCATGGCATAATTCATCAGTGTGGCTTCGAATTATTACCTCATCCCCCATATTCACCGGATTTAGCACCGTCTGACTTTTATCTGATCCCAAAGCTGAAAAATTTTCAGTCGAATTGAGAACCTCTTTTTTTTAAAAATCGGTTAAAAAGCTCTAGACAAATCATTTTAAAGTCATTTTGATACCGTATTTTTAAAGAGACTTTAATGGAATATTTACTGGGGTATTGCGATAATAATTTTTAATTTAAGTAATTTTAAAGTTAATTTTTAATAGTATAGATTTCAGATTTTCCTACACAATACTATTACTATGAAATCCTTTAAACGACGCTTCAAATAATTTTAGTTATATACGATAGGTATTAACACATGCAGGTTGTCTTAGGACCCTGTTCAATAAAACAAAAAAAATTGTTAAACATGTATGAAATAAACAATATTTATCTCCAGAGATAATCTACACTTAAGTATAAGAATAAACATTATTATAATGCCTAAAACCACAATAAATCTGACTCCACATAAAAAAAAACCGACAAGCTAAATAATTCTATTAAAAGGTAGGTGACCCTGTCTATCAACTATGTAATTAAATAATTGGAAAATGTCATTTGGTCTGGTAAACTGAATAATCTTTACATTTTTTGTACATAATATTAACATTATTCAGTTAGCTTATTAAATAGTTAACTTATTAAATTATTAACTTATTAAATAGTTAACCTATTAAATAGTTAGGTTAACTGTTATCTAGAGTTCTTCTTTTATAAAAGCCTTAGTGTTTTCAGAATATGGTATTATGTTGTTATTGGCAACATTGTTTTCGTAACAATTGTTAGCACATGGATAATTGGCCAAATAATAAGGTTTAATGTCAGCAGCATCTGTATACTCTTTCTTTATGCCAGTCTTATTATTTGAAATATGAATAATATTGTTATTACAATAATATGGTGATTTATTTATGTTTGTATTTTCTGAATTTTCTTCATATTTTTCCTGGTGTTGCAAAGAGTACCAAGCTGTTGTAGGAGAGTAGGCCTTATCATCTGTTTTGGCCACTAATAAGGTTGCTTGTGAATGTATTGAAGTATCATTAAGGGAACTGGACAAAGTTTCTTCATCTGATGAGATTTCTATAACAGGCTCTGGGGTGCTTGCACATCTTGGTTGGTCGGATAAGAAATTCGATGATAATATCATCTGTCCCTCTCTCTGTAAATAATGAAGGATTATAAATTATTTGCTACTTAAAAATTTTGCTATTTGATGACCCCACCACAGCTTTAAATAGCAGGTCAGAAATCAAGTCTGTCACTACATTGGAGTCAGGTGATATAAACTGACCAAACAGTAAGTTGAAAACTCAAATAGAAATAATTAGACTTAATAGGTATTTAAATTGGCATACACACTTTCTTAGTTCTTCGTATTAAAGTATCAAGGTCACTTTCACAATAACTTGTAAATGAATCTAAGCTTATATCCTCATAGGATAATTCACTTTCTTTCGAGACATTTCTTAAGGGTGATAGTGATGTAGAAGACAGTGATGGTTCCTTTACAGTTTTGATTGGTTTATGCCTATCCTGTAACAATAAATTTTTATTAGTCAGTTAGATCTTGTTGCATTCCTATGCTTTTGTTCGAATACTTACTTCAGATTTCATTGAATGACAATTTCTGGGTTGCTTACTGTGTGAATTATGGTCACTTATATGCCTTCTGTGGTCTGATCTCTGTAAAATAAATTACAATAAAATACAAACAACAAATAACAACAACAATATAAATGCTCGCTCACACTCACTTTACTTTGGTTCCTTTCAATATGTTTTCTATGATTACATCTTGTTTTGCCAATTGTAGCTTTACACTTTAATCTGAAACAAGTAGGCACTATTCTTTCTGATACATCTTCTTTGTTCTTGGACTCTTTAGCGAATTTTTCGCGATTTTCTTGGTCGTTTTTGTTTTTACTTCTTCTCTTACTTGTATTTAAATTGATTACACATTTTATTTTCTGCTTTTTAACTTCAACTTTCTGTGTGATGATTAGAGTTTCGGTGTTGTTATCGACAGAGTTTACTGTGACTGCTCTTCTTTGTTTCTTTCGTTTTGACCGCGTGCGTGATTTCTTGATTGGTGCAGGAACTTCATCGCAGTCGATAATTATTATGCCTTCGCTTTCAAGTACTATATTACTTAAATCAGATTCCATGCTGTATCTTGCTGCTAAAGTTAGATGGACAGGAATAAAATTCCCTCTAATAATCAAAAAAATGTGTCCTGGAATAACATTTATTACAAAAAGAAAATGTTGACCAATTGTTTATTAGTTTCAATCACCACACAACTCATCATAAACGTTATCTTTTTTAAATGAGGGTAATGTTATTTAAAATAAATAAACAATAAGTTTCCTAAAATTGTACAATACCGCCGCCCGCCTATTTTTCAAACTGACATTTGTTTTGTTTTTGACTTTTGTGAAGCTTTTTTTTTACACATCGAATCGTGTTCCGAATCGTCATAATGAGCCCTGGGTTAAATACTTTTAAAATTCCTTTGCGTGTTCTATACTAAACTAATATTTTAGAGAGGAAAAATCTGTTTGTTTGTAATAAATAGGCTCTGAAACTACAGAACCGATACATAAAATTCTTTCACCAATTTGTAGTTATACCGGGTGATTATCAAATAATTTCCGAAAACGATATGGCATACTCAGTAAGTGATTTAGTAACCATATAAATGAGCGAAAATTTGTTTTTTTTTCAAATAACTTTAATTTTTAGGTTATTATAGAAAAAATACTGACCGTTCGAGTGATTTGTAAGGTGACCTTGAAATGAAACTTAGTTATATAAATGTAATTTTCGCTTAGACAGTTTCTACATCACTTAGTGAGTATGCCATTTCGTTTTCAGAAGTTATTTGATAATTACCCGGTATTATCAGACAAGTGACATGGGCTATTTTTTTATTTAGGATATATTTTGACGGGAGGAAAAGTCTACGCGGGCAAAGAGGATATAATAACTGTCGTTTTAAGAGACAGGACTCCCGTACCAAGAAGAAAAAAAGCAATATGTATGAAACGCATGGACTGCTCAGTGACAACCTTACAAAAACTATGACAATCTACACTGCTAACATCATAACCAACGTAAAAGGGTTGTGCTAACTAAAGATTCTGTGTATTGGTGGTATGAGATCAAAGATACCTGTAGGAACCTACCTATTTCACTTAGGATTAAGGGGTTAAATTCAAAATAAAAGGCCATAATTTTAACTTTTATTTATTGACAAAGGACGTAGGACAAAATGGGCTCACTCGACTTATGCATGTACCTATACAATCACTCAACCCTTTATAAATCAGGCCGCATGGCAATTGATGATAAACATAATATGGGTTACCTTCGTTTCATACAAAAAATTACCAAATCATCGCTTCCCAAACAATTTTTCGGAAAATTTCATTTCCCAAATGAATCCTTAGCAAATGGACTCTTCGCAAATAATTGTAGACAGCTCTGTAAAGTGTAAAATTTATAATTAATATTTATTTCTTAGTTTTGAATTTGTTTCTGTAGTGAAAAACAAATGAATAAAGAAGAAAAAGTAAACAGAACAACGAACTATTAGAGCATTGAGGCGCTGAAGGCTGATCTTTTACAGCTTTTTTGGCTATATGGAGTGGGAATTGACTCAAATCTTCATCACTTAATGGCTTGGCAGTAATTTCAATACATTGGATAGCATTCCTCCGTAGTTGAGTTTTTTCTTTTTAAAATCCTTAGGTCGAAAATGCTTTCCGAAAATATGCTTTAATGGTGTAGTTTTTCTATTGGCACATATGCCAAATCTTCTATGCCAGTAACATTTACCCATTGCCTGCAACTGGAAAGTGAATAAACATTATAGAAAAAATGTATTTTGAGGAATAAAGGACGCGGAGGAATGGAGGACTGTAAAAGCTAATAAAATTTACTCTTTGTAATAGCATGACATGAGAGAGCGAAATGTGCAATTTAAAAAAACTACTGTCGATAAAAAATGGCACTGCACTATTTGTTCACATGTAAGACGGTTATGATTTTTTTATACGAAAATCTGAATTAGAATCCCAATAAACTACACCATACATGACCTTAAAACAAAAACAAATTATAATCAGTACTAACCGATCTTCATCCAGCGGGAATTGTGCCATAAATGTTCGTTTTTTATTTGCTACACGACACGTTTTAAAACCCCATATTTCTCACGTAACAATTGGCATCTTGATTAAACACAAAATACTTGGCAAATTAATCACTGAATTCGTTAGTTTTACTAGCTTTTAAACTCTAAAACAAAACAAAGTTGACAGAAACAGATATATCACTCGGCGAAAACGACAAACCTACAGATTACAGAAAAGCGAAAAAACAAATTGTCAAATTGGCTAAAGTCAAATGTCAAACGGCTAAAGAAGTTAGTCCGCAATGTCTACGCAATCATATAGGTTTGGTACCTAGTCAACTTAGACGGGTTATACCACCATAAACAATTCCATGTGTTTCATACATTTTTCTTTTCCTGTTTAGTTTCGCCAGAATGTACGCGGGCGAAGCCGCTGATGGATGTCAAGTAACTCATAAAATACAAGCTGCCCAGACAGACTTCGTTCTGTCAAATATTTGACAGCTGGTGTTTTTGCCTGCTTTTTTCCCCGACTTGATTTACATTTACTATCATTTTAACAGACTTCAAAAAAAGAGGAGGTTCTCAATTCGACTGTATGTTTTTCATACCTACTGCATTTTTGTTCAATCATAATAAAATATAGGTAGCATATAATACTCCTTAATAATTTAGCTTTCTGTTAGTGACAGAATTTTCACGATCGGATCAGTTGTTTTGACCCTATTCAATACCAACAAACAAAAAACACAACAATCAAATCTTTCCTCTTTAAAATATTAGTACCTACTTATAGATCCGTCAGTGGCTTCGCCCGTGCAGACTTTTACTCTCGTCAAATTATTGCCAAAGAAACAAACAACCAATCAATAAATCTTTCCTCTATTTAATATTCTTATAAATTACCACTTCACCAGAAGCCAGTGCATATAAAAGGTGAGATTTTCGCAGCAGGCAGGTCCCTTCCTACTTTAGCACTTTCAGCTAGGTACCTTAGCCGCGTCTAGCTCCAAGTGGCGGAGTTTGTGGTTGTCGCGTGTGGTGTGGGTGGCCTCTTGCTTGTGCGGCCAGGCTTAATGAGATTTGAGGTTGACGGACGTCGTAGATTTTTAAGACTTGAAAAAGATATTATATTTATGAGTCGTGTCACCGTGTGAGTAGATGTCATTGAGTGTATGAAATTAAAGGAACGCAGCCGAAATCACTAGGAAAAGCTGTAAAATTAGTCCTCAAAAAACTCATAAATAAATGTTTTGCGTTATACACTCGCGACACTCGAACACGTAATTTTTTAATGTTAACAAAAGTATCAGCTAGCGATAGTTCGCCACACACACACGTAGGTGGGTACGTATTGACCCGTGGTGTACCCGTCAGATCATACTAGTCTTCTCGTTTTCGATAACTTTCAGTAACTTACTTTTAATTTTTGATAAAAAAACTATGATCTGTGCAAACTTTGGATTGAAACAAATACATACTTACCGACGATAACGAATAATAATTATTTCGATCTTACTTCAAATATTGAAATTATAAATGCCAAAGTTTGTGAGGATGTATGTATGTTTGTTGTTCACGCAAAAACCACAAGTTCGCAAAACAGTTGCTAACTCCATAGAAAGATCCAAAGTGGAAAGACCCTCGTCACCCCATGCTCGGCTTCACTGCAAGGACAATCTTTTCAGATGGGAAAACATCGAGGGTGCAAAGAATGTCTGCGAATGCGTTGCATCCCCCCAGACTATGGATCACCTTTTGTCATGCCCCTCGTGTCCGAACAGCTGCTCACACGATGACCTTATAAGTGCCAATGCTAATAAGGTGGCAGAATACTGATCAAATGAAATTTAATGTTGCTGTCGAAAAGAAGAAGAAAACGCAAAAACTACTGAACGGATTTAGATGAAACTTCACAGTAATACAGCTTAAACATCAGGATAACACAGACTGCAATTTAAAAATATTTTATGTAATTTGGCCATCCTATATAGCGATAAGTATCGTAAGTCAGAAAAAATGAAGTTCACGCGGGCGAAGCCGCGGGATTAAGCTAGTTTATCATACGTTACAGAATTTATTTCAGTTAACAGGCAACCTGACAAATCTTGAGTGCGGATTAATTCAATGTACTTAAACTAAAATTATTTTAACAAACGTCCATTTCGTAATAAAAAGAAATCATGTTTCCAAAACTACTTAATACGCAGTAACTTGATCCCAATGCATTCTTGTCGTTGCAATTAACACTAAGTCAAAATAGAGCTGAATTGCCGTTGAACTTCAAAAGCTTACACTGACAAATGCTCCGTTCGTCCCTTTGTGCTTTATTGCTCGCATCCGCTGATAAACCAACGTAAACAGAGCCGGAGCGTCGACCTAGTGTTAAACATCACTATTAGCCGAGACGAGATTGTGTACTAGCTTCTCCCCGCGGTTTGGCTTGTTTTCAAACTTGTAACAGAAAAAGCCTATACATAGATCTCCTTTAAAGACAACGATGTTTTGAATTAAGTAGGAATTAAATTTAGGGGGCATATATTTGAAAGAATAGTATCCAAATCCGTAGCAAGTTTGATTTAAATTTCACCTGGTTACCTATCTTCTACGACGTGATAATGAAATTTAAGGTAGTCACACAATTTTAAGGTAGTTGCTCTTAAATATTTAGTAATAGAGAGTTCAACATATTTGAAGGAGGAATTAATTACCTTTCCTCTTCTTTGAGAGGACTTTTTATTTATCATCATGATACTAAGTAAACAAAGCTAGGGCGATGACCCAGTGGTTAAAACAACATCTGGCATTCGGAGGAATTAGTCGCCCCTGTTTGCTTAGAGCACTATATTGTATTAAGAGTACCACAATTTTAAGAACGAGTAAATACACTTAACATTTCATCAACATTGTGATTTGGCACTCAACGTTGTCTCATTGTGAAGAATAATTCAAATACGGGAAGGTTCGATATTAGTAGTCAATTAGGGGGACTTGAGTTGAGTTATTATTTAGATCAATGTTCGTTGTGGTATTTATCGTGTCTAAAATTTTTCGCGTTTTGAAGCACTAGCAGTGTTTCGGTTTCCAACAACATCCAAAGCAAGGCACTGGTTAAACAAGTAAAAATGAAATTATGTCCTAGTCGTAAAGCGGTGGTAGGTAGATGAACGTAACATAATGACTTTTTGACGTTTGAGCTTCTATTGATCTACATAACTAGTTAAAGTATAGTTACAGGTTCGATGTCCAGTCAGACTTAGTTTTCATTGGTTTTCATTATAGTTGAGGTAGGTACATACCTAAATAAAATAAGTCGAATAAAAACCTTGGGCTTGAAACAGTCTGATTTAATAATTAACCATCGTTGCTTGAAACAGTCTGATTTAATAATTAAAAGAAGTTGTATTGTTAATTTTCAAAAAATGCTCGTAGTAACATACCTACACATACTCGTAGTAGTAACGTAGTAGATATGTGTTGAAAAGTAATTTAACTATTATGGCAACCTTTACGAACTATTATTATTTAGAAGCGCGGCCCGCGCGGCGCGGTAGCGCGCGGGCCGCCCGGTTCGCGGATCGTCGCGGGTTCGAGTTCCCCTCGATACTTAGGACTAAATTGAATCCTATCTCTTGATATAAAATATAGATTGTAAAATTCAGAAAAACAATATTAAAACAAAATATAGGTTATTACTTACGTTAATTTCGATAAGTTCTTCAAATCTTATTGTTTTAAAATTATGATTTGAAGTTTAATCAAATTAACCACCGAAATGGTGCGTATTATGATAAAACCATAATAGTAATACATACTTACATTCGATTTCTTTTCTGTAGTAAGACCATCGGAAAGCTTTGCATCGCTGGTTATCTCTGACGAATCCTCATCTGAGCCGATGTTAAGCAGCAACAGTAACTAAAAATGTTTTAACGTTCGTAGAATTAACACATTTAGAAAGTAGAAAGAACTCGAGAAGTCACTTCGCGATTGGTGATGTTGGTAGTATGCAGGCGAATTACTCTCTGTGGCACACGCAGCTTTGTGTAAAATAAGTGACCCACGTAGGTATTAAAATATTGTTAATTCCACATAATTATTATTGGGTAAGTCACAACACAAGTCACTGTGTTTGATACGAGTATGCAACTGTGTCAAAACTTCGATGCACTTTTGATTCACGGGCCCATAAACCTTTCAAGTGGTCTTATTTTTTATGAGGTTTTTTTTAAGTGTACTTACTCTCGAAACACAACGTGTGAACTGAACTGTTGCAATATTTGGGTCGTGGAGATTTAACAGGGTTTTACAAACTAAACATATGGCCATGGGTCGTAGAAAATGACTTCCTAGAAAATATTCCATCCCAGTCGTTGATATTGGGTGAGAAAAGGATACAATGCGATAAGAGCTTACAGCCGTGCACGCATAACGCATAACGGAATCATTGTTAACGATCTATGGATCTTTTGTTTAGAACACGCACGTGTTGGCCTTTTTAACGCCGAAGTCATTCGTTATGATTTTTATGACTTAACTAATTGCAATTGTTTTGGGCTATCAGGCTGACCCATCCCCGGTGTTCTAGCGTATTGCAAATGCCGACAGCCCGAAAATGAACCCACCTGAACCTCCGGAATATTTAATAATGCAACAACAACATAACATCACGACTTTATCCCAAACGGGGTTGTCAGAGGCAGGTGACTGTTGCCGTCATGGTGAACGGAACACTTAGAAGCCCACTTTTCACCAATGGTATTAGAACCCAACGTGGTAGGTATGTGGTGAGCCTTGCGTCGCTATCCGGGTTGATTTGGTTTTTTATCGATGTTTTCCATCATCGGAGACTTAGTCGGAAATTAAACAAGGAACACAAAGATTTTTAGTGCTGGTCAGATTTGAACTCAGGATCACACGATCCGCGATCCGAGTGCTTAACCACTAGACCACGAAGCTAATAATGCAGACTGAACAAAAATTATCTTAAGGCCAGGGTCTTCCGAATCAACCTGTTTTTGGTTGAGTTTTAAGGCATCTAAATGTTCGAATTCTTGTATGACTATTTAAGGAATGATCATAAAAATGCATTTCTATTTTTAAGTCAAACAAAAAAAATACAACAGCTTATTTCTATACTATGCCGCTGGCAGCGACGTCATATGTCAAGTGGTCATGATGCGAGTTCGGGTAACTAAATGCCAACTTCTGCAGAATTACGTGCCCATAAGCCTTGCAGGGCGGGCAATAATGCAATTGTTCTTATGACGCGGTAAATACCGTCAGACAGACTATAAAACACAGGGCGGCCCTATGGACAGTGGCGGTTTTGGTTTTGAAGACACCATTATAAATTATTGTTTTTTTTTCAGCCAAAACCAGCTCAAACCACGCAAGCCAAACAGCCAGCGTCTGCAGCACCATCAGGGGCCGCACAGCTAAACGAGGAAATCTCTGAACAGGGTGACTTGGTCCGGACGCTCAAGGCCGCCAAGGCTGAGAAGGCTAAGGTGGATGAGGCTGTCAAGGCCTTGTTGGACCTGAAGGCCAAATACAAGGCTGCTACTGGACAGGTATATTAATCATCTTACTAATGTTTCATTATAAATGCCAAAGTTTGTAACTATGTTAATTTTAAAGCTCTTAAAACTGGGGTGGGCAAGTCTATTTATAAAAGGGTAAAATAAATAAAAAAAAATGGTTGCCTGTAAAGTCGGTTTTACGGGCGAAGATTTTACGTGACAACGTCTTTTTCTCGGTAGAATATTTATTGATATGAATATAATTAAATTGCACAATAGGAACAAGGAATTGAATGAAAATAAGAATTGCGGCAGACCGATCATAGTTGAGTGGGAGAGAGACGCAAGGCATTCGGCGGGCCTCTCTCTCGTTCGGTGACTCATCGTAACGTTACCGAGCGTTACATTTTTTCATAAGTGACTCCCAGCCGCAACCTAATTTAAGACGTTGTCACGTCAATAAGTACATGAACCATTCGATAATCCACACAATTTATAGTATCTAACTTTTGTTAGGAAACCATTCATTTTTATATAGCTGCCGAACAAGTGTCTTGCAGAAAGCATAGATATAGGTGTTCTGTTACGTCACCGTCTTGCGATAGTTTGTAAGGGAGCGTTTTGGACAAGTCCAAAAATAACATTTTTAAAATTGCCATATCTCGGGGAATTTTCGTGTTTTCGAAATATTTATTTTACCAATGTTTCTATTATTGAGAGGTCTTTTAATAACACCAGAACAAAAAAATAATCCCCTAACCTATTGCAGTGGATTGCTCATTCGCAAGGTCGACGGCCTAGTAAAGGTAGCAGGATTCCGGTGGATGCAAACCGCCAGCAACCGGTCGCTATGTAGATATCTATGGGGGCAGTGCCAGATTGAGACTTGATGCCCTTAGCAATCCACGGCTGTGGGCCCCTCTATCCATAAGTAGAAAAGTCCAAAACTAAGTGTTTGAGTAATACAGCCGTAATTATCCTTAGAGAATATGTATGAAGGACGAAAGAGATACGTCAAGTAGATATAATTGCATACAATAAAAACCACAGATTTTATTATTTGCCTATTCATTGAAATGCGACTTTTCGGGCATTAAATTCGCGAAAATAAGGAGGAGGTTCTCAATTCGACTGTATGTCTTTTTTATTATTTTTTGGCATATTTGACTCAACAGAGCGGCCAAGTTTCAGTAGGCTAATGTTTTTTTTTACCTTATGATCTGTTCAGGCTAGCGTTTTATACGCGCGTATTCCATATAAATACAGACTCACCACTACCGGTTTGAGCGAACGCGCCACAATAAGCCGGTGTCCGCGCGTTTGGTTTCCTGAAACGTGAAATGTAGCGCACGTGTAAGCGCGTATGCGTGAGCAACATACACGCGCGAACATTCTTAAACCATTATTACAAGATTCACAAGTCATTTAAACAAAATATATTTCCCGAAGATCTAGTTTCGCAGTTAGGTTTTAATGTTCAGCAGTGGACGTCTGGCTGAGAATTATGATGATGACTCATATTTATGTGTATCGTGAGGAGATCTTAGTAGAGTTTGATTCCTGAGCTCGTAAAGGGGCGCTTAGTTAAAATTATAATATTAAAAAATAACGTAAACTTTGCCAAGTAAATAAATACTCACCGACTAAAAACAAAGCTTAATTCAAGAAATCTATTGATTATAAAAACCCAATGTCTATTCGGTTTAAGTAGAACTGGGCGTCATACATAATTATTGCTCGTGATTTCGTAAGGAAAGGTTAATTGTCATGCACTGACGAGACGACAGTAGTTCCACCTTTACAAAACCATTGCAAAATGAACCTGTAGTTCGCAACATAAGGTGCCTTCTTGTAAAACTTCATGAACTGTCGAGTGTACACTAGCGAGCAAAACAGCTTACTTTACTTACCTATACCACCGCGTGTCACTCCAATGGGGAACAAAACGCAAAGCTAATTGTAGATGGCGCCGCCAGCGACCCGACCATTCGCGTGTCCCGAAATATATTTTTTTCGGTTTTCCTTAACCCAAGACCCCCCAAACTAGCGTAATTGATTGTAAGTAGATTACTAAAATGATCATGAAATTCAAATAAAACAAATCTTTAGGGCTTTACTGACGCTTCAAGGTTCACATTAAATTTCGAACTCCCTTATGGAGGCTTCTGAACTAAATAAACCTATATTTTTACTGTAAACAATAGTTAATACATACATGACGTTTCGATATGCATGTAATAATTCGTTCCCATTGCAGAGACCTTGCTTTTGCTTCACTCGTGCTATATTTCCACCATAATAGTCACCGGAATTAAAATAATCAGAAAATAACCTATATGAGTTGGAAGCTTTCCAATTTTTCCTTCTGGGAGACTGTTCCCACAATTTTCTCAGCTAAGTATCATTTGGAAATACATGATTCCCTTTGTTTTTTTCAACCAAAAGCAGCACATTGAGGCACAATGATGTTTGAAAACTTTCTCTATGTTATTTGGCATGGCATTTGACAGCTTTCACAGATAATTTAGGTTCAGTCGCTTAGAACGCCCTCTGTCGGGATCTAAAAGCAGTATTGTTACTAAAATCCTGACGTAAATTCAACTTGAAAATCCTCTTGTACAGCACAGATAGTTTTTTTTATACATCACCTACTGAGTACGTATGCCCTTGCGATTTCCTTGCAGTAAAATCCAAATAAAACCTTAACAATGTATTTTTCTGAAATTGTGCCGTTATTAATGTCCTCGTCTAGCATTCACGTTTCTTGATATTTTATAATTCGCTAGTGATCTTGAGTAATGTAATATTTTAATAATCGTATGTACACACCATGATCAAAATTCAATTCGCATTGGTGTAAGAATGCATAACATTCAACTGTGCTTCTTGAATGTTATTAATCTGGTGTAGGTACGCATATTAACAATTTAAAACTCGCGCTGAACAGTTACTTAAATGCAGTTTTTTATCTTTTTTTTAATTCATTTTATTCTTCTTAAAACTTACTAAGCTTATTTTACAATTCTGCCAAACTACAGACACAGTTTATGGGCAGAAGAATCTTGACTAGTTATTCAAATATATTTCTTATGAGTGACCATTTATTATGATCGTCAGTGTATTAGGTCGATCGCTTTGGTTTCCGGTTACCTGAGCACTTCCACATAAGTAATTTAACTATCGTAATAATTAGGTCAGGCGCGGCGCTGTGGTTTCATTTAGGTATGGATGAAGTGTTAACTACGCGGTATTATTTTATGTAGTAGGTAATCTTGGTATGTCGAGGGGTCTATGGCTTTGGTCAATAATCTCCAGGTTCGATTCCCAAGGTAAGAAAGTATGTCGACGGTTGCAGATGAGCAAAACTAGGTACTGCGAAACTTTAACGTGAATGTTTTAAATTCCCTTGGTAAGTTTCGTTAGCATGTGGTTAGCAGTAGCTTTTAGCTAAGTCTAAAAACACAAATATAAAATAAAACAATAAATCAATAAATATAGTTACCTGTTTCTATAAAACTCGAAATTTTGGTCATTTTTATTTCCAAGTCTTTTTCCCAGTAGTGCGTTGATTAAATAAACCACCTTTTTGTTGTTTCCACTAGGACTGGAAACCAACATCAACCCCTGCTCCTGCCAAGGCTTCACCAGCGGCCGGAGATGCTTCGTCACTCGACCAGGAAATCACCAAGCAAGGAGACTTGGTCCGCTCTCTAAAGTCTGCTAAGGCTGAAAAGACCAAGGTGGACGAGGCCGTGAAAGGCCTACTGGAACTTAAATCCAAATATAAGGCAGCCACTGGCCAGGTCAGTGAATCTCTTTATATATTAACTAGAAGTACCGAAAACATTCGCTTTGGGCAGCATTTCTCTCATCCTCTGTTTCTGAAAAAATACCGAATAATATTTATTAATTTCTTATCAAATGCCTAAGTACAAAGTTGCATGGTTTTATGTTAACAATGACGAACTTCCATACAAACGTTCATCCCTTTTTTGTACCCCTTCCAGCCTTTTTTCGCGATAAAAAGTAGCCTAATATGTCCTTTCCTTACTGTTCAAATGATCACCCTGTATGATATGGTGATACTACAGGACTGGAAGCCCGGAGCGGCTTCTACTAAGCCAGCAGCCAACGCTCCTGCCTCCACAGGTTCTTCGGACCTGGACCAGCAGATCACAAAGCAAGGCGACCTGGTGCGCTCGCTGAAGTCTGCCAAGGCTGACAAAGCCAAGGTAGACGAAGCTGTCAAAGCACTGTTGGAGCTGAAAGCCAAGTACAAAGCTGCTATTGGACAGGTAAAAAACTATAATCATTATCAACCTATTTTTAATTTAGACGTGAGTGCGATTCTCTCAATTCTGGAGTGACTACTGTAACCTGGATACGCACTATGAATGGAGTCAATTATAGTTTGTGAGAAATTGAATAGGCTTCCTCTGATGTTTTCATTTTAGCCGGTGGGTCATTCGTAAAATCGATAGCAAGTAAAACGCCATTTTGACAGCGATTTATTTCGATAATTCTATCATGAACATTTTTGTGTGTAAAAATCAAATGTTTGTACTACTCAAATCCCACCTGATGCCGAGCTTAAATAACAATAGCGTTCAAATAAATACGAGTTCTGAAACAATCAATCATACTTTAACGAAATATCTAAGGATTGGAAGCCCGGAGCGGCCCCGCCTGCAGCACCCACTACGAGTAGCCAGCCGGCCGGAGACGCCAGCGACCTCAACCAGCAGATAACAGCTCAGGGTGACTTGGTGCGCTCGCTGAAGTCTGCCAAGGCCGAGAAAGCCAAGGTGGACGAAGCTGTCAAGGCACTGTTGGAACTGAAAGCCAAGTACAAGGCCGCTACTGGACAGGTGAGAAATATAATTATTGGCAGCCTATATTTAATTTAGACGTGAGTGCGATTCTCTCAAATTTACAGTGACTATACTGTGTAATCTTGATACCTAGGTATCAATGACAAAATTATGGTTTGTAATAAATTAAATTAGCTTCTACTGATGCGCGCCATTTTCTATGCTTGAGGCATCTTTCGAGCATCTCCTCTCTAGCCGGCGAGGTCATTCACTGATAGCAAGAACAACTTAATTTTGACAGCGATTATTGCTATCTTGAACATTTTTTGTGTGTGAAAGGCACCTGCTTGGACTGCTCCCATCTGAATTCATTTTTTAAGCATAAATGGTGTGAAAACTTTCAATAATGAAAGTGGCAATAAATACGAATTCCAAAACAATCAAATCATACTTTAACGAAATATCTAAGGATTGGAAGCCCGGAGCGACCCCTGCAGCACCCACTATGAGTAGGCAGCCGGCCGGAGACGCCAGCGACCTCAACCAGCAGATAACGGCTCAGGGCGACTTGGTGCGCTCGCTGAAGTCTGCCAAGGCCGAGAAAGCCAAGGTGGACGAAGCTGTCAAGGCACTGTTGGAGCTTAAAGCCAAGTACAAAGCTGCTACTGGACAGGTAAAAAGTACATTCATTGTTATCTTTGCCTTTCAAAGTCGTGAAACATCGTAAATGTTCCACGCAATAAGTATCTACACATCTCTTTCTAGCGTATGTTGTTTCAAAAACTACCTTATCCATAATGTGTAGTAAACAGAATTTAAATTTGTCTTTCGAATATTTATAAAACATATTATTTATTTTAGGCATCCATATTTCACTAAAATGGACTCAGTTATATTGTATTTAAGCAATAAAGATTTTGATTTATGATTTTACTTATCAATACATTCTGTAAAACGAATCTATAAATGTTATTAACATTATCTTCAAAGAGTTGTATAAAATCTTATCGTATTGTAATCGCATGGTTGTTTTCATTCAAACTGGCTATTCTCATCACTACCATCCACGTCTGTAGTATGTTGCGCCCAACTGTTTAAATACTCTTAGTTACGTTTATAGTTCAGTGAGTAGAGTGTATTTTCTTTACTTCCTTTTGTTATATTGCTTTGTGACTGTAAGGTACGTTATTTCTGTTAAAATAAAGGTTTAATAAAATTGAACAGATTCATTTTGTTTTGAAATTATTAATTAAGTAATTCAAAATAATTATTTGTGGTACTAGGTTTCATTAGTCGTAGCGTAGGTTTTCTTTCCTGAAATGTATTTTCATTGCTAAGTGTGTCTTCATCGATTTCATTTCATTTCAATCGAATCTTACTTCTCAATATAAAACATCAAAATAACACATAGGCTACAATTTGTAAAGATTTTACCTAATCATGTTTAATATTTATAATATAATCCGTTATTTGATGTTAATAAAAAGAAGCAAATGGTCTCTCAAAAGTGGAACTAACTCAATTTTTCCTCATTTATTCAGGATTGGAAACCAGGCGCGATGCCTGCCGCACCATCGCAGTCACCTAAGGCGTCTGACGCCGACGGCATATCCGCACAGATCTCCGCTCAAGGGGAGAAAGTCCGCAAGCTCAAGTCGGAGAAGGCGGAGAAGGCCGCTGTCGAAGCTGAGGTGAGCACAGCTTATGTTACCAACTACTTAAGTGATTAGAAGTTTGAGCTGGGTACAACTTAACCTTATTTGCATTCCTATACCCAAAATCCCGCTACCAATAATAGGAGCGAACCAGTTAGTATTTCAAATCCTACTAATATTATAAATGCGAAAGTTTGTGAGGATGTATGTTTGGTACTCTTTCACGCAAAAACTACTGATCGGATTTGGATGAAACTTTACAGTAATACAGCTTATAAATAAAAACAAACTTATTACTCCAAGTCTTAGGCTACATAAGGTAGGCAATTCTTTTGTGGGTCAATCTGTGAAGTACTTTAGCAAAATACCTCAAAGTCTTGTTGATCTACCTCTTCACAAGTTCAAGTCTACAATTAAAACAAAGATGATAAAACAAGGTTATTATAACGTGGAGGATTACTTGAACGACAAGAATTTGTGATCATAGTAAGAATAATCTGCTCCTCTGCTAAAATAGTGTATTTTTATTGTTCTTTTGACTGTACTCTGAATTTATTTGTTGTAAAACAAAACAAAGTTCAAAAGAGTAACTATCGAGTTTCTTGCCGGAGTCTTCTCGATAAGAAGCAACTTCCGAACCGGTGGTAGATTCGCATTATGTTTATTTAGTATATGTACTATTATTGTAGATATTATTTTATTTACGTCTATTATCGTTTATTATATTTTGTGAATTTTGACATTTCATAAGTGCTTCTTTGTAAAAGCTTAAGTGAATAAATGATTTTTTTCTTTACTTTTTACTCATAGATCAGAATAACACATAGGCTACAATTTATCAAGATTTGATGTGATTTGGTTATAATATATAACGATAGCGCGGGCGGAAAGCTAGTAACCAATTAATTGATATATAAGTCAGGTTACTTACACCAAGATCATCTGACACCAAACTGAGCAGTGTTTGTACTATTTGTGTAAAAGACTAATGATTCGGTTTTTATATTATTAATAAATCATAACACCGAAATACAGAAAAACTTACATTTTATAAAGAATTCGTAGTGCGCTGTAGCACGGTTTCTCGCCTCGATTTTCGTAGTGTCCCGGGTTCGATTCCCGGTCGGGTCAATTCAGGAAACGATCTTTTCTGAATTGACTCGGGTCTGGGTGTGCTGGGAGACGCCCCTGACTTATTTCCTTGTGTGATCCCTCGTAACACAGGGATATTAATCCCTACTTCGGGACCATTACAAGAGGTGTGTTGTCTGGCGCAAATTTATATTTATTTATATTTATAATTGATTCAATTCAGAATTGAATTAGCAAAGATTCTGTGTTGTATTGCCCATTTTAGCTTAGTTCTTTATTACCGTTGTTATGTTTATTATGCTAGTTATTTGTATTTCAAATCAATATTGTTTTATAGGTGAAAACTCTTCTTGCATTGAAAGCGCAGTACAAATCAGTCACCGGCTCTGATTGGTCACCGAACGCGGCTCCGGCGGCAACCAAAACAAAACAGGTACCCAAGATTTACTGACGAAATTATTGTTAAAAATGTTGAGTGCCGATCTAAGAAGTGCATAAATAATATGGGCCTTATGGGACCACTTATTCTGGAGTGCCATGACATTTGTTGTGTTATTTTGAAGTTGTCAGCCAAGTTATTTATTAGGGTCGCCACCTTTTTTTGTGACATCACGAGTTCACGACTTGAGTCATTGCCAATACAGCATTTTTTATAAACTTTCTTAACAGATGTAAACAATATCCCTTTCCGCTGTTTGAAATTGTCAAAAACAAAATAATTTTTTTTATGCCTAACATTAATACAAGATGGTAAGATTCACTGAAGGTCTTACAAATTCATTTCAGAGAAAATACATAGTTGCATAAGTGTCGCAGGAGTGTAGCCCGCGTTGATTTTTGTAGCTAAATCTATTTAGGACTCAGTCTGTTTATTAATAGCGTTCATATTTGCATGTAAAGGAAAGCAAACCAGCGACCACTATAAACGGCGCAGTGGACGGCAAAGCGGCCGCGCTGGCCGAGCAAGTCACGAAGCAGGGCGAACTCGTTCGGGACCTCAAGGCGAAGAAAGGTGATAAGGTAAAGCTATTTAGTTTATTCAAGTTTCAGTAAACACATACTTACGACTATATCCCGAACTATAGGGTGGTCAGTAGAATATGATGTAGTGGACATGAGCCTCCATTCTTTGTCGTTTATCAAAATTTTGCCAGCAATAATTAATATTACTTCGATCATTTTAGCATTTCACAACTGCTTACCTACTTCTTTTTATAGGTAGGTATCTAAAGATTGAAAACTAAAAAAAAACGAATTTCGCACTTTAATAATCAATAATCATTTATTTGCATAGAATAAATAATAAATAAATAAATAAATATCCCTGGACATTATTCCACACAGCGCCATCTAGCCCCAAAGTAAGCTAATTAAAGCTTGTGTTATGGGATACTAGACAACGGATAAACATACTTAAATACATTTTCTTTTGTAAATACATACTTATTATACATAGGAGACACCAAGACCAGTACAAACAGACATGTTCATGCACACAAATGTTTGTACTGTGCGGGGATCGAACCCGCGACCTCTGGTGTAGTAGCCAACTTCTTAACCATTGCACCAAGTCGGACGTCAAAATAGAATGGGAACAATAGTTACAGGTCTTAAAGTAATATTAACAGCATGCAACAATCCCGCGGTTTGGTTTAGTTTAGTTTACGTTCATGGGTCCTATCTTGTACTTATTTGGAATTTTGTTGTAGACATTTACACATGTTATAGCTACTTTTTTGGTACAATGAGGTCTTAGGACAGAAGTCTACAGCAAGCCTGTCCGGAAATCTGCTATTCCTGGGGTATACATCCCTTGCAGTCTTAAACAAATACTGGTGTTGCTCGATGAATTTAAAAACTTCTAGAATGTACATGCTCGGGACGGTGAGAATTCGTAATTTTGTAAATAAAGGCTTACAAGAGTCAAAAGGTCCTTTGAAAAAACAGCAGATGGCTCTGATGGCTTTGATAATCTCGAGTAGGAATCACGACAAGAGCAGTCACCCGGATTGTGAAGGACGCGAGTTCGAGTTCCGCGTCAGATTCTCGTTTTCTACCTATAGAGAGCAATGGTTAGCGTCAAATGCAGTATGTTCAAATGTTCAAATGTTTATTGCACTTCTATGTTGTACATACATGGTGGTGGTGTTTGTAAAAGTTTCAAACATAGACCCTGATAGGGCACAGCAAAATAAAAATATCTTACTTAATAATGTTACTTAAACAACTACGAATATCACATCTTTTCTATGCTAAATTAATAAAATATTACAATTAATTTATGTTATTGAATTTATAAATTGCAAGTTATTAATTATATTATTCATTATATATCATAATTTTATCATCAATTAAATAAAAAACGGATGTCACTAAAACACAATTACTACAAAGAACAATAAATCAAAGTAGGTATTAGCTGAAAAACTCTTGCAAAGTATAATAACATTTATGCACTAGAAACTTTCTTAGCTCTTTCTTGTACGTAGGTATTTTATCCTCTTTTTTTATATTTTCTGGCAATTTGTTATAAATTTTAATTGCCATAGCATAGGGTCCTGCGTGGACTAATTGTAGTTTCGAAAAAGGTAGCGCTAATTTTGTACGATGGCGCAAGTTCTGAGGTCTTTCATAAATTGAAAACAAGTTTATATTTTTTTTAACGAATATACCTATTTGTAAAATATATATGGACACAAGAGTTAGTATATTTTCCCGCACAAAGAACGGTCTACAACTTGTCATTTGGTCTATGTTGACTATAATTCGGAGACATCTTTTTTGTAATTTGAATAATTCTATCATTTCGGTACTATTGCCCCACAGTACGACTCCATATTGGAGCCAAGCATGTGCATAGGCGTAGTAAGCGCTTATTGACGTTTTTTTGTCGGTGTTTTTCTTTAGTTCATACAAAGCATATGTGAATTTGGACAATTTAGCAGTAATTTTCCTTATGTGTTCTTTCCAATTTATGTTTTCGTCGAGCTCGATTCCTAGCAGAGAATAATGTTTCACGCATTCTAATTTAATATTATGAAAATAAAAATTTATATTTATTGGTGTCCTTTGATATGGTCGAAACTGCATGAGTTTTGTTTTATTTAAATTTATTTCCAAATTATGTTCCAATAACCAGTTTTCTATTTTATGCAATATATGGTCTAGCTCATTATTTAAATTATCTTCATTTTTGCAAGAAATTAGTACTGAAATGTCGTCTGCAAATAAAGTACATGGACTACTTATTATCTGTGGGAGATCATTTATATAAAGTAAGAACAGGATACAGCCGAGGACTGTACCTTGCGGAATAGCCTTGGTCACATCAATTATTTCCGATTTAACTTTCTTTATTTGTCCTGCCTGGTGGTCGTAGTTTACAATTTCAACATACTGGGTTCGGCCGGTAAGATATGATTTGAACCAGTCGTATGCTATACCCCTCACGCCGATGCCATATAATTTGTTCAATAATATATGATATAAAACGCGATCATAGGCTTTGCTCATGTCTAAAAGTATTCCTATAGCATGATTTTTGTTGTCTATAACATTTAATATTTCTCTTGTATAATTGAATACCGCTAGTGACGTTGACTTGTTTTTTCTAAATCCGTTTTGTTGTTCATTAAATATTCCAAATTTTTCACAGTATGTGTAAAGGCGTGTTGCCATGGCACTTTCATAGATTTTGGAGAAGGTGGACAGTAGTGCTATGGGTCGATAATTATTGCAGTCTTTATGATGACCTTTTTTGTAAAGTGGTTTTATTACTATATTTTATACATATCATACAGTATCAATCCGGAGGTCCTTGTTTTCAAATCACAGGTTTGGTTTCTTATCATTGAAACTAGCCCGGTTTTGTGACCACCAACATGACCATTCTAGGGCAAACGAGGGATTAGGCCAATTCCCATCAATTGTAGCTATGTCTTGATTTCAGTACTGGAGTCATAGGCCCAGCAGTGGGACAGAATATAAGCTAATTACACACAACAACATGGTCTAGGGATATATAAAACTATTTTAAATAACTTAAAAAGTACTGGCCTTACAAAAAAACTATTAATGACAGATTAAAAAAACATTATTAAGTTCCTTTTTTAAATTCAAATTCATATATAAAAGGTTTTGTTTTAAGATGAAATTCGAAATCATTGAATTTCTTACAACGAAGTAAATATTCACGAACTTCTAACTTGATTAAAACTCCATAAATTTCTATGAACTTTTGTCAAACGCATTTCCGGTGTTTATTCATTCATGCCACGTAGACACTTGACCTGGAACGAAATGTTAAAAGCAGTGGGCATGATTCAAGCTGGCGCTACCCAAATTGCGGTTTCTGAAGCCATGAGGACCAGTCAGAGCGTTATATCCAGGCTTTGGTCACGTTATCGTGTCACGGGGGAAGTGGTGGAACGGCACCGAGGACCTCAACGCATTACAACACATGTACAGGACCGATTCATAGTAAAGCTGCACGAAGTCAACCAAATGTAACGGCGATGCAATTGGTTCAAAGGCTACAGAGAGAGTATGGTTTGCTGGTAAGCGGTCAAACTTTGAGAAGACGACTGCATGAAGTCAACCTACGTGCTTGTAGGCCACTTCGGGCAACAGTGCTAAGGAGAGGCAATCGAGGAAGAAAATTACAATGGGTTATTGCACACGAATGACACGAAAACTGGAACCATTCTCAATGGTCACTTGTGCTTTTCACTGATGAATCCAGGTTTGGATTTCTTCCTGATTCGCGAAGAGTACGCGTTTGGAGAGAACCTGGACGTTGGAATCGACTGCAGCACCCACAACAAGTTCATGCATATCAAGGTGGCACGATTATGGTTTGGGCAGGAATTCGTCCCGGCGGTAGAACGGACCTCGTTAGGATACAAGGCAATATGACTGCTCTAAAATACCGAGATGAGGTGTTAGAGCCTGTAATCTTGCCCCACAGACAGCAAATGGGACAAAATTTCCAGCTAATGCACGACAATGCCCGTCCACATACGGCGCGAATCGTTACAAGTTGGTTACAACAGCATGATATTCAAGCTTTAGACTGGCCTGCACAATCCCCTGACTTAAATCCTATTGAGCATGCCTGGGATATGCTTCAGAGAAGAGCTCTTAGGAATTTCCCTGAAGACATTGTGCATGAAAACCAGCTTTTCTTGCATCTTAGCAGGACTTGGGACAGTATTCCACAACAGGATATTGACACCCTTGTTTTGAGTATGCAGGACCGCTGAAGATGTGTCAGGAGAGTCTTAGGTGGATCCACGGATTATTAATTTTAAGTTTTCAAAATTTTTTATAAAAAAAATTGTTGTTGTGTTTAGATTTTGATGTTTCAAAAATATAGTTAAGATTGAAATTTTGTCTGAGTTTTTCCTCTTCTAAGTTTTTTTTAAATTTAACTTCATAAAAGTGTATTTAACAGATTAGATAGGCTATTAAACAAGGTTTATTTTAATGTGTAGGTGTCTTAAAAAAAAATAATAGAATTTTAGTTATTTAGGTTTAATTGAAATATCCCTAGACCATGTTGATGTGTGTACTTACCTTACAATAATACTACATTTGGCGGCGTGCGCTGTAGCACGGTTTCTCGCCACGCCTTACGATGTCCCGGCTTAGATTTCCGGTCGTGTCAATTCAGGAAGCGATCTAAATTGGCTCGGGTCTGGGTGTGCTGGGAGATTCGCCTGGCTCAATTCCTTGTCTGGTACCTCGTAACACAAGGATATATCTCTACTTCGAGACTATGACAAGTGGTGTGTTGTCTGGCGCATATTTATTTATTTAAAACGTGCTGTCCCGACAAACTTCGTTCTGTCAAATGTTTGAAAGCTGGTGTCCATTATCACATCTTTAATAACATAATTATCTTTCTGTATCGGTAGTTTCGGAGCCTACTATTCAATACAAACAAAGAATAGAATATTTCCACTTTATAATATACATATACAGGGTGTCCAGTACGACATACTGCAGGGGGTGATAGCTGGGATCACTACCTACCAAAATAACTCAATTATGTTCAGCGAAATTTTACGGTTTTAAAGTTATAATTTTTTTTTCGAAATATTAAAAATTATTATTTTTTCATTGTGATATGCCAAAATATCTGTTACAGGAAGATTTTTCAATATTTCGGAAAATTTTGTATACCTTAAAACCGTAAAATTTCGCTGAACATTTATTGAGTTATTTTGGTAGGTATTGATCCCAGCTATCACCCCCTGCAGTATGTCGTACTATTTCCTGGACACCCTGTATATAGGTATAATATCAGTTTAAAATAACTTTCCTTACAATAACAATATTCATTTATTGTTCTCAGGCCACAATCGACGCTGAAGTCAAGAAGCTTCTAGAACTGAAGGCGCAGTACCAGGCGGAGAGCGGGTCCGCGTACGCGGCGCCGGCGCAGCGCGACGTCAAGCCCAAGCCGGACAAGAAACCGAAGGAGGCCAAGCCGAAAGAAGCTAAGGCTAAGGAACCGGTGAGTTCTAAGTAGTTCTTACATCTATCCCCCTATTATAGTCCCTATTTATATTTATATTCCTTTTTTCTGGTTAAGGCGAGGTGGGTCTGCACAATATTTCTCGAAGGCAAGTGGTGAGCGCCACGCGGACCGGAAATCACTAAAATAATCGATGAAAAAATTAATAGATGTAATTAAAAAAACCATCGGATGAAATCCCTCTAGTTATCTCTAAACTTTGTTTTGGTAAAGGATCCATATTATCAGATCAATCATTCTAGGAATAAAACCAAAAATAGAAAACAAAATGTCACGAAAAGAGGTAACTTTGTGAATTTATTCTATCGAGCCAACTTTAACAAATCATGTTTCCACCCGGATGAATTCCCTGTAATAACCCCTGAAAAATATTAGTAAACTTTATTAGATTTTAATTTCACTGTTTACTACTTTAAAAATGAATTCTAAAAACGTGTTTTGTGAACCACCTCCCCTTAACTTTTGGTGCAACTTGTGATATCTGTCTGTTACTGGTTATGTTTCAATTATGTTTAATTAGTTTATTGTTGGGTCAAAATTATATCTCCGGTATCTGCATGTTTATATTAATACTGTGATATTTAATGTATCTAAATATCTTAAAATATAAAGTGAGTTTATTTTAAATAGTTTGTGTGTAAATTTACTTAAATAGTTTCTGTTGTATTTGTGTACATACTTGCCTCTTCGTTTAGCATTTTTCCTTTACCCGTAGGATGCCTGTAAGAGATTGCTATTAGCGATTAGGCTGCCTAAATTAAAAAAATACAGTTAATTTACAATTTATAATTTTCACTTAGAGACTTATTAACTTACCTAGACTCTAGGTCCTAGAGTATGCCTTAACATTTTCCGTCGGGTATAATTACTTAATCACCCAGTTTATTAATTAAACAATAGATCAATTTGATGTGATTTTGAATTTGTTTTTTTTCTTCTTTCAGTCACCGAAGCCTACAAAGGACGAGTCGGCTTCAGGTGTGAAGAAGATCACTAGGCTAGGTCTAGAAGCCAGCAAGGACACCGACTTGCCGGAATGGTACTCGCAAGTAATCACTAAATGTAAGATATTTTGTTATTTCTTACTTACCGCGATATTTGGTCTAGTAAAACGGTCAAGCACTTTGATATGATTTTTTTTTTAAATATCACATGACAAAGCTAAGAAATTTAATAATAAATTTATGAAGTTATGGATATCATGCAAATTAGGTAAGTCCTCCTTTAAAGAACGCAACTAAACAAGAGCCTGACCACTTTCCTTAACTTAAGGCCTATTTTAATATTGCTATGAGATAGTTCGGAGGCAGGTCAAGCTCTTGAATTTAATTATGGAAATTGAGTTAAGTAAAAAAAATTCATGCAACCAAATACATATAAAATACAGATTCCCACGCCACTACCTTCGTATTATGCGTTCTAATACAAAAGTTTAAAGTCCCAATAAATTTCAGCGGAGATGATCGACTACTACGACATCTCCGGCTGCTACATCCTGCGGCCGTGGTCCTACAGCATCTGGGACGTCATCAGGACCTTCCTGTCGGGACACTTCCGGAAGCTAGGCGTGAAAGATGGATACTTCCCTATTTTTGTGTCTAAGGTAAAGTGGAATAATTTAGAATATTGTCTTAATACGCCATTATTATAGTTTTTAGTACCTACATAAATCAAATATCAAACATATTTTTACACATTACAGCAAAAATCCGAAAACACACTTTGCCCAACCTGGGAATTGAACCCGGGACCTCCGGGTTGGCAGCGTGGTGATAAAGCCAATACCCATCCATTGTAGCGATGACTTGATTTCAGTGATGGAGGCCTTTGTCCAGCAGTGTGACAGTATATATGCTAATAATTACTTATTACAGCAATTGAACATAAAATAATATACACACCTATTTTAATTCAATTAATTATTTCATCAATGGTGAACTAACTTTTTATTTACCAAGTTTAAGGTTTATTTTACTGAAAGAAAGAAATTGTCCTTAAAAATAATAAATATTTTCTACTACTTCTTACAAAATCTTGCAACAAAAATGCACTTAAAAACGTTCAGTACAAATCTAAAAGCAATTTGATAAGTAACGTAGGTATGTATTTGTATATTGTGGGCATCGTTAATTGAGGTTAAGGGTGCGGAAATGAGTAATTAATCTTTTATGGCAGATTTTGGCGGTGGAGGGGTTCAAAAAGCATGCCTTTTAGTTTGCTTACATCTAAAACAAATCTTTCGGTTTAATTAGTAATATAATATTACTAATGTCAAGTGAGATCCAATTAGTTCAGGGGGGCAAACGTTAACGGGCAAAGAGAGCAAAACGTTACTTTCGTTTAGACATGTCAAATAGAAAAATCTATGGCTCTGACATCAACTGTCATTTTGTTGAGACGTGCTATTGTCATTCCCGTAAGTTTTTTACATTTGACATGTCGTTACGATTGTATCGTGTTGTTATTGGCTAGGGCCCCAGAGGCCCTATTGCTTGTTTTTTTGGATCAAACGTACTCAAAGATTCTTTTTTTCGTAAGCGAATCTGCGTTTTCCCTCGATGAGTTTATAATTTTTTATTTATTAAAAATTTACAATAAGTGCTTACGTTTCTAAAGCTGCTCCCAGTGCAGTGTAACAAACAAACATTTTAGGTTTGAACGTACACTGGCGATCATCTCCGAAAGTCCAGAAAAAAAAATGCACATTAAGAGGATACATCACAGTCTGAAAAATAGGCATAATAGGTATAATATAATACGAAAAATAAGTATTTCTAAAATCTATTGCTGTCTTTTACAAACCTAGAGCGTCGGGCAGAGTGCGATAGAGACAGATGCAAATCGGACCGGAATTACCTATCAAAAGTACACAAAATCGACGTTTCGTAGTCCCCTAATCCCTTTTCGAAAAGTTGACTGATTTAGTTACTTTTTTCGTTAAAAATTAAAGAAGGACTGTGGTAGTGTTCCTTCGTTTTCCTTTTTTTAAATAAACTAGTCAAATTAGTTTTCTGGATGTTTATATTAACACAGCGGAAATTCGTGACATTTTTTTCGATTTTTGAAGTGACTTTTATGTCTTTTATAATAATAAATTTATTAAAAAAGGAAAACATAGGGACATGCCAATAGTGGCAATCATTTTTTTGGGAAACATTTATTCCTCTACTAGCAATATCCACGAAGGAAACAGGGGACTACGTTTGTATGGAAAAACGGCGCTTCTGTATCCTCTTGACTAGGTGGACAGAAACACAGTCAAAATGTGGGTGTAACTTAATCCTTTTTCCTATCGTGCGGTTTATTAACTTCTTCCACGCGCATAGATTGACACCACGCAAAGAAATCTTAGCATTCGTTCGATACCGGAGCCACACGGGGGGAATATGTTACGGTCCACTAAAGACAATTCAAACAATTTCCAACAATGAAATCGCAGTTTTTTTAAATATAATTGTTCCTTTATCACAATACAGTACTCTACTACAACATCTGCCAAACTGCAAAACAGTTTGTCGGCAGTAGCTCTCGTGGATGCTATACAATTAAAAAGTACTTATACTCCATTCATTATAGCATTAGACAAAAGTAAAAAAGGTTCTTTTTAGGGTACACTTTGTGGTAAAAGTACAATAAACATCATTGCTTTTAAGATTTATGCCGAATTTATTAAAATCCATATAAATAGCAGCTGTCACACTTAATTGTTCTCATTTAAAGTAAAGGAACTTCAGAATTTATGAGGCTTTTGCTTAAAATAATTATTTTGTCTTGCATCAAACTAAATTGTCGATGTAAAAACCTAAAACAGGCAGGGGTTTTAATTTTTACTGTCACTATAACTCTACCAAATCTAAAATGTTACATAATCCCTTCATACGTTGTGGCGGAAGGGGTTTTCAATTTTGCCAGGTTATACTTAGGTATGTTATCGTCATGGCAACGTCAAATGCAAATTGTCATTCATTTTACCCCCCCTGCTTCTTATTTCTAATGTTATAATAAATGAAGTATAAGTATCTACTAATTACTGATAATATATTAACATTAAAAATTTTCTAGTTTGTACAGTAAAGTTAAAAGTACCCAATATGTACTTTATCTTATGTTATCGCTTTTTAACAAGTTAGGGAAACATGTATAAGCATTGACCATTGATTCATATCTAGGTACTTACTTGGCCCTTAGTGTCATCTTTAGGTGTAACTTCTAAGCCAGATGTTGAATGTACTTACCCAGGCCGCGCTAGAACGCGAGAAGGAGCACATAGCGGACTTCGCGCCCGAAGTGGCGTGGGTGACGCACTCGGGCTCCTCGGAGCTGGCCGAGCACATCGCCATCCGGCCGACTTCGGAGACCGTCATGTACCCCGCTTACGCCAAGTGGATCCAGAGCCACCGCGACCTGCCGTACAAGCTGAACCAGTGGAACAACGTCGTGGTGAGTTCTGCTCACTTATTTCCCTGTCTGGTACCTCGCAACACAAGTATATATCTTTACTTCGAGACCATGACAAGTGGTGTGTTGTCTGGCGCTTATATACTCGTATTATACAGTGTGAGTCTCTTTAAAGTGCACATATTAAAAAGTAGGAAACTATACACTCAATTTTATCAACTGAAAAACTATTTAAAAAATTCCGGCATTTTATTTTTATTTTTAATGGACATTTAAAAAAAAGCATTTTTTGTTGGGTAGTTTAGTTATTCATTTATTAGAATTATGCGAAAATACGCGCAAGAGTCTTCTCCGAGCGCTGCATTAAAATGCTGTGATTAGGTTACGAACGTGGTATTTATACCATATGAAAGCTGATCCATCGTTAATTTACTTTGAATAAAAAAAAATAAGGTGAGGGGGGCAAATATTTAGAAATTATTGTGAAAAATAATAATGCTTTTCTGCAACAATCATTTAATTACAATACTGTGGATTTTTGTCATCCCATTTTTCATTTAATGAGCATGGCCAGCTATTAGTATTCATCACCAATTTGGTTTTAAAGCGTTAAGGCATTAAGTTTAAAAGATAACATTATTTTTGCATAGAGTAAAGTTTCATCCAAATCCGTTCAGTAGCTTCTGCGTGAAAGAGTAACAAACATACAAACATCATTTCGCACAGCCCATACACAAAAACTTTCGCATTTATAATATTAGTAAGAAATAAGATAGTAAGATTCTGGAGTGCTTAGGAATGTGAAAAGACTAATTGGATCGCGGACCACCGAGTATTGCTTACTCTTGAGTGTGCTTATGCTAAGCTGTCCAGAATGCGCGAAGACCCAGATTCAAAGTCACAGGGACAAGCTGAACCAATGGAAGAACGTTGTGGCGAGTCTACTTATCCTAAACTAGGCGTGAGCGACTACGGCCCGTGGGCCATCTGCGCTGCGGGCCGCGAACGATTGCAATGAGGCAAAAATAAAAAGAGCTCAAAGTATGTTCTGCTATATTTTACTTTGAGCTACATACTTTAGTCTTTTCTAGCTGTCAAAACAGGCTTCTTAAATCTCGATGACTTTAATAGTGTATATTTTCCAGCGGTGGGAGTTCAAGCAGCCGCAGCCGTTCCTGCGCACGCGCGAGTTCCTCTGGCAGGAGGGGCACACTGCCTTCCGCACGCAGCCCGAAGCCGCCGAAGAAGTCCTGCAGATACTAGGTCAGTACTGTTCATTGGAAATTCAAACACCATTAAAATGATAACTATTTATTCAGAACTGATCAACACAAACAAAACGCGGCAAAAACCTGAACGGTGCGTTTTACCCCATTCATGACAGCTAATGTCACTCTTAATGTCACAGATTATAAAGAGCGTGGTATGCATATCGATTAAAAATACCTAATCAAATATAAAGGCAATCTTTTAAATTCAATTTGAACAATTGTTTTTGTAGTTTGGAAAAGTGCTATTTATTTATTTCAATTCAACAATGTTTCAATGTTAAGTTTATTGTGCGGCAGTCTATCCTGTGAGTGTCAGTGTCTCATACCCATGTTCTATGAAAATCAGAAATAACGACGGTACCCCAAACACCCAGACTCAACAGAAATATCGAGAATTTTACATATCGTGTAAACTTTTATCTTTTACTAACTGTCCGGCTTCGACCGCGTATACTGTTTCTCCCGTCAAAAAATAGACTAAATAAAAAAATAGCCTATATTAACCGCTGATAATGTAGCTTAATATACAGGGTGTGGAATGAACGGGAGGTTTTCCCGATGAGTTATAGTATGGAGTTCTTCAAGAGGGGTTTGAAAAGGTTTTTGCAGGGTCGACAACGCGCGAGTGATACCCCTGGTGTTGCACGTGTCCATAGGCTGCGGTAACCGCTTACCATCAGGTGGTCTGCATGCGTGATTGTCACCGAAGTGGAATAAAAAAAGGGTTATTTTTTAACATCATCAAAAAATTTCCCAGACATTAAGCATCAATCGTAGACAGCTTTTTTTTAAAAAAGGGTAGGTCTTTCTAACTTTTACATTATCATATTTTTTTTGAACATATTATTCGTGCGGCGGTTACTTATTCAAAATTAAATCCCAACTTCTGAGGAAATCGCGGGCGCTGAGTTAAAGAGGCTGCGAGCCCGCCGCCACTTACGTCGCGTAGTATCAACGAAACTAGTGATTTTTTATACCTTTGAGTAGTTATAATAACATTAATAAATACATTTGCTATTTTCTCCATAGATCCTCATATTTCAATTTGGACGGTGTTTATAAAATAGCTCTGTATTCAGAACGGCTGAATGGAAAATCAACTTATTACCCCTCGATTCACTTTGTAGATTTATATGCGCGCGTATACGAAGAGCTCTTAGCCATCCCGGTGATCAGGGGGCGCAAGACTGAGAAGGAAAAGTTCGCTGGCGGCGACTACACCACCACCGTCGAAGCCTACATCCCGGCTAGTGGCAGAGCTATACAGGTTCATGATTATTTCTATTTGCATTTTCCTGCAATACAACGTTTTAGATTCGCCTTTGAACATTATATTACTGTACTGCCTCCCTAACATGACAAAAATTCGCCTGTAATGTACATTTCATATTCGATTTGGCGCATTACATTACAATACTGCCACACAAAACTTCAGGGAAGTTGTATCAAAATATTACACATTGTAACAACAAGTTGCGCACTGTGATGCGCGGTTCCCCTCCCTCACCGATGTAATGCTCGACTTTGTAACGTTGCATTACAGAAAAATGAAACAAACAAATGTTAAATATAAAAAAAAACGTATTTATGATGATGTAGATAAGCGGTTACGAGACAAGCGACTGCAGTAGCTTATCACATGTCTATTCTAAAGCAAAAGTTGTTTCTCATTTTATCACATTTGATAACTGAAACACTACAAAAAAAAACACAATGAAGTCCACAATGTTGCGCTTGCGCTGCAATTTACTAACAGTTACATTGAACTTGAGACTTGACAAACTGTGAAACTGTTGCTAAATATACAAATAAAAAAAAACCTTAACATAGCCAATACTACATAGTAAAGTATAGTGTAGTTTATAAATAACTTCACAAAATGTAGCATGCACTGTTTTTAACTAAAACCGCAAACATAATTGTAGGTGTTTATTGTTTGTAATAACGATTTTCCGCTAACCCTCTTTAATTCATTAAACTTAGAGCATATTGTGCCCACATGTTAAGTTATAGTCTGGATCTGTACTAAAGTAAAACAGTAAAAAGTAATTTATTGGCCAACGCACACTGAGGCATACACAACAAAATAATAACAAAGCAAAGAGAAAGGGGACACAGTATAACAAAATAAAAATTAAGTAAAATAAAATAATTTCAGACCTCAATGTGGGGGCCAACAAGGTCCCTGTCTCAGCGTGTGCCGCTGCAGCTATAAGCTGCAGCAGCGCTGGTATTCTGACAGGGCCTCGATGGGGGGTCTTGTCCGACATTGTATATACACATATAATAAGTAATTGAGTTGTTTCTCATAGTAATATTGTATTTTTTTCGGTCTATTTATAACTGTAACTTGTTTTGTGAGCCTTGAAACTAATAAATACCTTGCACGTTTTTGACAGGGCGCCACAAGTCATCACCTCGGACAGAACTTCTCGAAGATGTTCGAGATCGTGTACGACGACCCTGACACGCACGAAAAGGCGTACGTCTACCAGAACTCATGGGGCATCACCACGAGAACTATTGGTAAGTAATTATGTTGCCCCAAATTAAACCCGAAGAACCCGAAGGACGACACGATTGGCGCAGTGTGCTGTAGCACGGTTTCTCGCCTTGGCTTCCGTGGTGTCCCGGGTTCGATTCCCGGTCAGGTCAATTCAGAAAAATGACTTTTTCTAAATTGGCTCGGGTCTGGGTGTGCTGGGAGACGCCCCTGGCTTATTTCCCTGTCTGGTACCTCGTAACACAAGGATATTTATCCTTACTTCGAGACCATGGCAAGTGGTGTGTTGTCTGGCGCATATTTATTTATTTATAAAAAAAAAATAGTAAGTACCTACGTTGCAAACGGCTTATGAACGCTTGGCAAACGTGGAGGGTATGTTTACTCGCATTTTTTTTTTTGACTAATTTCCTTAGGCATAATGAATGTTGCATAATCTTTACTATCATAATGAAACTTTAGCATAATCGTATTTTGGCAAAATAAGTTTTAAGCATAACCATCTGTTGGGCTATTGAGGAGACGCCTAATAGTCTTTAGCCTTTTATATTGTTAATATTTTTTTGTCATAAAGGTTAATAAGTATGGATTAAAAGGTGCGATTAGCGAAGCGACGAGCGTGTTAGGTGTACATGAAACTATAGCAAGAAGCCGAGCGAGCAAAGCGAGCGTGCCGCGGCAGCTCGCTTTGCTCGCTCGGTTTCTTGCTATAGTAAAGCTGCTATATACCTATTAGTAAAGTATAGAAAAGATTCGACATTTTCATACATTTATTGATTTTTGAAAGTGCTGGGAATCATAAAACAATGATAGATATTGCTAGAAGTAATGATCTGAAGCATTTTAACATGAGTGCAAAGATAATCAGCTAATTAAAAAACCTTCTTTTTCGCAAAACGAAAAAATACCTTATTATATCATACATTTTTTTTTAAAGTGCTGGGAAACATAAAATAATGATAGATTTTGCTCGAAGTAATGATCTAAAGCATTTTTACTTTAATTTATACTTTTATGTATGAAAATGACGAATCTTGCATAACTTGACTTGGGACAACCCTACCTACAACTTTTATGCAGTAATAACCAAATGATGAGTTCTAACTAAACGTACCATTTTTTTTTGTTGGCCAGCATTTTTAGAATATGGAGTCCGTTAAGAAATCGGGTATAATTTTACAGATTAAGGTATTTTTTTCTATTTAATTACGATTTTCTTATTATCTGACAAAGTGAAAATGCTTAGATCATTACTACTAGCCATATCTATCATTGTTTTATATTTCCCAGCACTTTCAAAAATCAATAAAATCGAATCTTGGAACTCTTATAACTTGACTTGTAGCAACCCTACGACTTTTATGTCGTAATAACTATTGCTTCAATTTGCTTCGTATGACTAGTTCTATCTATCCGTACCATTTTTTTTGTTGGCCGGCACTTTAAAAAAGGCTCAAAGGGTAATGTATAGAGCCTAAATGATTTCCTTTATTATTCTCCAGGCGTGATGGTCCTAGTTCACGGTGACGATCGCGGTTTAGTCTTACCACCTCGAGTAGCCGACGTCCAAGTCATAGTGGTCCCCTGCGGCATCACCGCTGCCAGCTCGCAGGAAGAGAGGAAGAGTCTGATAGACTCTTGCAAAGAGCTGGTGGACGCTTACACTGCGGCCGGACTCAGGGCGGAGGGCGATTATAGGGACAACTACTCGCCTGGATGGAAGTTTAACCACTGGGAACTGAAGGTAAGCACGATAAATACGGTCATAGAGATGCAATAAGCCTTAATACTGGCTCATTGCTCAACAAAGGCCTAAAAATGAAGCATTCTTTACGTCATCATCATCATCAACAGCCTTTAGAAGTCCACTGCTGGACATAGGCCTCCCCCGTGGAACGCCACAGCGAGCAGCTTTGGGCTAATTGCATCCAGCGTCTTCCTGCAACTTAAACCAAGTCATCGGTCCACCGGGTGGGTGGCCTACCTACGCTGCGTCTTCCAATTCGTGGTCGCCATTCGAGGATTTCGAGGACCCTTACTTCCCAGCGGTAATCAGTCCTGCGGGCAATGTGACCCGTCCATTGCCACTTCTGCTTGGTTATCCGAAGAACTATGTCGGTCACTTTGGTTTTTTGGCGAATATCCTCCATTTCTTTACGTGATGGGTACAAAAGAATTGGTAATTCAAACTCAGGCCATGCTAAAGTGGTTCCCTGTGGCATCACCGCTGCCAGCTCGCAGGAGGAGAGGAAGAGTCTGATAGACTCTTGCGAAGAGCTGGTGGATGCCTATACTGGGCCGGAGTCAGGGCGAAGGGCGATTATAGGGACAACAACGCGCCTGGCTGGAAGTTTAACTACAAGTTTAGGCACTATGAAAACGGTCATAGTCTTAGATTAAATCAAATAGCGGGAGATATGTACGGAACGTCCGTAAGATTATTCATGAAAACGGGGATGATGCACAACTACATGCAGTCACACTCACACCGCTGAGATTCTACTTATCATTGTGCGAAGTTGAAGGACAGAGACAAACCTATTTGTTTTAACCAAAGCGTAAGCGAGACAAGCGTGCGTCAGAGTAGAGTCCTGTCAATCGTATATTGCGACTGAGTGACATTAGGCGACGGGGGCCTGATTGAAGCGGTCCACGCGCTAGAGGCGAGTCACCTATCTAATCATTATCAAAATGTGTGATGAAATAAGCTTTAATACTGGCACATTGCTCAACAAAGGCCTTACTTCAAATCAAGGGACGGGTTATGAAAGAATTTGTCATCCAGACTCAGGCTATGCTAAATAACACTTGGTCTGACCTAGGGTTTTAGGATTATTGGCTGAATGCACGACTTCGAGGATAAACTTTGATTTTCGACATAGACGGAATTTCCAGTTTTTTTAAATCTCATGAACTAAACTTAATTTGAAATCATACATTTCATAATAAATTCAAAACGTCGAGCACAAGCAGATAAACAAAGACAGTTAAAATTGTGTTTTAAAAACCAGTTAATAGTGTTAGATTTGACCCTTATTAAGGCATTGCATTGTAAAAAAATTCATTGGTTTTCACCTGTATGCCCAAGTATTAAGGTTTAAATTCGGGTGGTAACTATTTTACCTCTGCCTTTTTAAGGGTTAAATATTTCACAGATACAGTTTCCGCGTCACTTTCTAAGTCTTAAGTTTCTAAGTCCTTTAATTTTCGCTCCTGAGTGCCTAGTGCGAGTCGCAGTGAGCGATGCGAATGACTTCACATCGCGTTTTGCGAGCACGTAATTGTCAATGTGTTTGGCATCGACTCAGCGCCACCTAGCGGCCTTAATGTTGCTTTTACATTTCAGTAAAAAAGACATCCGGTTCATCTTATTTTCTTTAGGGTTAACTCACACCGAGACGTGACGCGACGCTGCGCGCACTTTTTCATGGAGCTACTCATAATAAAACTTTATTTCACCAGATGCCTAGTGACGTAGTGCTGCGTGGTGCAACGTATTCTGAATTCTCATGTATCTTTTCGTGTAGCTATTTGCTACACGAAAAGATACATATTTGATTGATATTTGAACTTATTTAGTTACATTTTGAGTACCTAGCTCCATTTAAAAGTGCGCGCAGCGTCGCGTCGCTTCTCGGTGTGTAGTCACCCTTATTCAACATAAAACTTAGATATGCGATTCGACGACAGATTGGTGTAGTGCGCGGTTGCTCGCCTCGATTTCCCTAGTGTCCCGGGCTCGATTCCCGTTCGGGTCAACTCAGGAAACGCCCCTAGCTTATTTCCTTGTGTTGTACCTCGTAACAAATAATCCCTAACTAACGAATAATAAATAATCCCTACTTCGAGACCATTACAAGAGGTGTGTTGTCTGGCGCATATTTATTTATTTATAAATAAACTAGCGCACTCGGCATCACGACTTCATCCTGTCCGGAAAAGCAACGCCACCTCGGGTCTTTCAACAAGGACGGGTCGATGTGGAAATTAAATAAAACAAGCTGTATGTGAGATGACATCGTTTAAATGTCCACCGCAGCTTCGAACGTTGGCACGGATCCGTGAGGTCAATTTTCAATTACTCTACTGCATAGATCCGGCTGAATCTGAGCGATGGCCTGCGTTATGTTGACTTTCAGGGCATCGGTTGATTGCGGATTGTTGGAATAGACCTGCGAGTTGAGAAACCCCCACAAAAAAAAGTCCAGCGCGGTCAAATCGCACGATCTTGGTGGCCAATTCACGTCACCTCTGCGAGAGATAACCCTACCCTCGAACCGTTCATGCAGAATGTCCATTGTGTCGTTTGCTGTGTGGCACGTAGCGCCGTCTTGTTGGAACCACATGTTGTCCACGTCCATATCGTTCAATTCAGACCAAAAGAAATTGTGAATCATTGATCTGTAGCGCTCGACGTTGACAGTTATGGCCTCGCCATCATGGTTTTTGAAGAAGTACGGACCAGTGACGCCGCCGGACCAAAATCCGTACCAAACAGTAACTTTTTGTGGATGCATTAACATTTGGTGAACCTCATGTGGGTTGTGGTCGTCCCATATACGGCAATTTTGCTTATTAACAAAACCATTCATCCAAAAATGCCCCTCGTCGCTAAAGATGACTTTTCGGCCAAAATCGGGATCCTCTTCCAAACGGTCTGTAGCCCAGTCAGCGAACAAACGACGTTGTCTATGGTCATTCACTTTGAGCTCCTGGGTCAGTTGGATCTTGTACGGGTGTAGGCCCAAGTCCCGACGCAAAATTCGCCAAGTTGAAGTCTGCGAAAGGCCGAGTTCTTGTGCACGGCGAGAAATCGACAACCTCGGAGTCTCCTGCACACTCGCACGGACAGCAGCGATGTTTTCGGCTGGTCTGGCTCTCCTTTGACGTAAGGGTGTTGGTTGGTTGTTTGCCGAACCAGTTGTCTCGAATTTGGTCACCAAACGTTGGAGAGTCGACTTTGAAGGGCCACCGCGTCTGCCGTAAAATAGACATAATGCGCGCAACGTTTGCACTAACGAACACTCATTTTGATAATAAAGCTTTATCATTTAGACGTGCTGCTCAATCGTGTAATTTACAATGGTGATTTGGCATCAGTTACTGAAGTAATAACAACGCATTTCACAGATGCCGCCAAAACAACATGGCCGCCACAAACAGTCAATATCGACCCGCCCTCTTTGAAAGACCCCTTATAACATTCGTACAGTATTTTGTTTGTAATTAGTAAGATTTATAACAATAAAAACAACTTATATAATGATTATAAAAACTAAATAATATCATCTTATTTATTATTAAGCAACGTCCGAACCGGGGGTAGATTCGCATTATGTTTTTATGAAATGTACTAATAGGTATTGTCTTATTTTATTAACGTTTATTATCCTACTAATAATAAAAATGCGAAAGTTTGTGAGGATGTATGTTTGTTACTCTTTCACGCAAAAACTACTGAACGGATTTAGATGAGACTTTACAGTAATACAGCTTATACATCAGAATAACACAGAGGCTAAAATTTACAAGAATTTATGCTACATAAATGAAGTTCATGCAGGCGAAGCCGCGGCCGGAAAACTAGTTATTTATACATTCTTTCTGTTTTTTTTTGACATGCCATAAAAGCTTCATACGAGCTTAAATAAAAAAAGTTTTCTTTACATTACTTTACTTTATTCCCAGGGCGTGCCAATCAGAGTGGAACTGGGCCCCAAAGACATGTCGAAAGGTGAAGTGGTGGCGGTGCGCCGGCTCACGGGGGACAAGCTCACGTACAAGAGGGCCGCATCCGCTAATGAACTTGTCGCGTTGTTGGAGAAGACGCACGATGAGATGCTCGCTAGGTAAGTGCTGGAAGCGATTTTAGATAAGCCCTCCGATTCAGAACAAAGTTATCGACCGATTCGGTTATTTTTAATTAATTTTTAAGAAGGGTAGATTTTATGTTATTTAGTTTATGAAAACTCAAGGCCTCTGACTTTAACATATAAAAATATTGATAGCTACCGTTAAGCGGATCATTTACTATTATTAAAACAAATTTACCGAATCGGTCGATAACTTCGTTCTGAATCGGGGGGAAAGGTCGCCTTAATTGAGCTTTTTTTAGAATAGAATAGAATATCATTTATTTCAGGCAACAAATTACATTTAAAGATCTTTAATGAAGCTAATCGGCCCGTAGATAAACACCTTAAAAACTAACATACGTAAAACACAATATTTACTTATTGTGTAAGGTTCATCGGCGACGTGTGACGCATCATGGTGTCTGAAAACCGACCTCGAAAACGCCGGTAAATGACACCTGTCGGCCAAAACTTATCCTTCATGTAGGTCGATAGATCTCCAGTCGGCAGTTCGGCCCCCTCACCACAAATGAATTAAAATCCACATTATGGCGGGATACCAACCGCTCGACCCTCAAAGTGAAGTTGGCTTTGGTGGTGACCTGGATGTACTCTGCGATTTCCTCAGCCTTTGTAAAGTAATGGAAGCGGTAAACGTCGTTATAGGTATTGCAGCACGCAACATTCAGTTTGACCCGGCCGGCGCACACTGTTGCAGGAGACCATAATTCGTAGCCTCAAATAAACTCTTGGTTTTAGAATATGTTTAAGGCTGTTATTATGTTCAGTTAAATGTGTTTGTTGAAATAATGATACCTACAGGTTTTCATACCGATATATTAATAAAGTACAAAATTAATAAAATAATAACCTAATATAAAAAACAAAAAAACATTTTAAAACACTAAATATTACAAATAATTCAATGAATCATAATTATCATCATCACCGTCTGGGGTTTTATCCTCTGATGAATTATGGAATGGAGCGTAAGATGCAATGGCTTTATTAAATAAATACATAGCATCTTTGGGGATCTTAACTTATCTCTTTACTGGTTTTTGCTTGCTAAATTTTTTTTATTAAAAGTCGTGCTTACAACAAAATACTTCAATATTTTTACTTATGAGGATATTATAAGACATAACAGCTCTCTCAGAGTACTAAATCTTCACCTACTAAAATCGAAATAAATCATAAAGTAGCAAAAAGTAGCAAACTTATTTAACAGTTTCTGGGAGCCAATACTATAATAAATATTGTTACATAAAACCTTTAGCTAAATTCAGCTAAATATCTAAACAAACTGTCTAAAAAGTAGGTCAGTTAAAACAATTTTAGGACTCAATTTAATATCACTTACCTACCTTGAACTGCTCATATTCCTAAATAATAAAGTAAGTCAAAATTTTATCATATACCTGAAGTGAAGGTTCCTTATCGAAATAGTGTTATTTGATAAACTTAAAGAAATTTGACAAAAATCACTAATAAAATTAGGATTGGCTATAGAACTAGGTAGAACTTTGTATGGTGTACAAGCGAACCTGGTTTGTTGCGGAGCATCTGAATGATATCTACGAGTACCTTAGTGTGCTACTTATTCATTATTGCTTGGATTGTGCCGCACTAATCCAAGCCGGCCGCGCGGGGCAAAAGCGCCGCTGTTTTTATAATGTGAAGGCATCCGCTGCTGGCGCGCTGCTCACGACGCCCTAATGTGAAAGCGGTCTTAATTCTTCATTTTTAAACCTTGTACTGTAGCTCGGTTTCTTGTCTTGGCTTGCGTAGTATCCCTGGTCCGATTCCATATTTATCCTCATTACAAGACCATGACAAGTGGTGTGTGGTCTGGCGCATATTTATGATTTATTTTCCTCAGGGCAACGAAAGACCGCGATGCTCGTCTGTCGCAAGTGACGAAGTGGGCCGACTTCACAGACGCGCTGGAGCGTAAGCATTTGCTGCTGGCGCCCTTCTGCGGGCAGATATCTTGCGAGGACAACATCAAGAACGACAGTGCGAGGTGAGATATTATTACTGTGTCCGAGCCGGGTCTTATTACAACCGCTCATATCCAGTCAATTCCCTAAACTGAGGCTAGCAAGCAATTTCGTCGCTAAATATCCAGTCTAGGAGATGTCCAGTCCAGTGAAACGTTCGGTTTTGCTACTTTTTACGCTCAATGTTTTAGCGATAGGAAAGCGCCATTTCACAATAGATTTAAATATATTCTAGTTCATAGAAAGAGTACTGATAGTGTAAATACTTTCATCATCTAAGTATTTCAATTTATGTCTGCATAACCCTGCCGAGGTCTGACTTGATATCATTAAAAAATGGTTACGTACTCAGTGAAAATTTAGTTACAGAAAATTTTATTTGTAGATACTGATTGTTTATTTTTCAACAGAACGGAAGATGACCCAACCACTGAGATGAAGGGACCAGCAATGGGCGCCAAGTCCCTCTGCATCCCCTTCAAGCAGCCCCGCGAGCTCGCGCCGACCGACGCCTGCATCCACCCCGATTGCAAAACCAAGCCCAAGTTCATAACCCTGTTTGGACGCAGCTACTAATGCAATTTAAATAAGAGAACTTTTTTATGAATAAATATTTATTGTTTCATAGCTGTTGTTTTCTTATGAAAGACTTAAATAACATAAATTTCATACAATTAACACACCTGTAAATGAAATATTCACTGAGAAAGTTATCTCTGAGATCCCTAAACAGTGGTGCAACCATTAGCCCATGCAAAGGTGTGGTTTTAAATTGTGTAGGTAAGTTTGATTAGTGAGCATCAAGATCGGCGGGATCAAGTTTCAGATTCCAAATGTTTTATAGCAGGCTATTAGTTCTTCATATGTTCTAATTGTACCCTGACCTAGACATTTGTACCTCTGAAAACAAAGACGGCACTTCAAAATACACACATCAAAAGTGTCTAGGGATCAAGCATTTTTATGCGGATTTCTTGAGATTGAGATGTGGCTTTGTAATAAATTTATGATTTTATAAATTTATATGGATCCTTTTTTGGTGCATTTCATAATTTGAAACAGGAACTGTCAATCAAATTCGAGTAAAAGATGAAAATCAGCTGTCAATATTTTCCCTATAAAAACATACAACGCATTGAAGACATTATAAGTGCTACTGTTTCCCTACTACTGATTAAAACCAACGTTATTATGGAGCGACGACGTCATTTAAGCAGGGAAGAAATGCTCAGAGCCGTGGGAATGATAGAAGCTGGTTCCCGGCAACGTACTGTGGCTTTAGCTCTGAATACAAGTCAGAGTGTTATCAGTCGACTTTGGACACGTTACCGAAGCACTGGTACCGTGGCTGAGCGCCATGGAGGACGGTATCGCTGCACCACACGGAGACAAGACCGATACATTCAAATCACAACTCGAAGAGCTCCAACAATAACCGCCATGATGTTAGCCGTGAGGCTTCATCACTCTTCAGGGAACTTAATTAGTGACCAAACAGTCAGAAACCGCTTGCATGAAGTGAACCTTCATTCCCGAAGACCGCTAAGGGTACCACCTATAGCAATGCACAATCGTAGGATTCGATATCAATGGGCTCTTGAACACAGAAATTGGGCAGAAGAACAATGGCGTTTCGTGTGCTTTTCTGATGAGTCTTGTTTTGGTATGAGACCGGATACAAGACGTATACGACACTGGAGAACCCCTGGACGCCAAAATCGATTAAAATCCTGCCAGGAAGTCCATCCTTATAGTGGTGGAACCATCATGGTATGGGCGGGTATTTGGATCGGCGGAAGAACTGAGTTGATTTGGATCAGAGGCAACCTCAACGCTCAAATTTATGCTGAGACGATTGTATCAGACGTCATCGTTCCTCTACAAGTGCAAATCGGTCCCTTATTTCAGTTAATGCATGATAATGCACGACCGCACACCGCAAGAGTTGTAAGACAGACTCTCGCCGCAGCTAACATCAATGTCCTGCCCTGGCCTGCTCAGTCGCCAGACTTGAACCCGATTGAGCATGCATGGGATATGCTACAGAGAAGAGCTCTGCCGAATATGGAGGGTATCCAGTCGCAAGAAGACCTTTTTTTGTTGTTGCAACGAACATGGGCGGCCATTCCACAGCGTGTTTAGATGAACTCATTTTGAGTATGCCAAACCGATGTTCTTGTGTTGTTAGTGTTCGCGGTAGAAACACGGATTATTGATTGTTTAAGTTAGCCAATAAAATTTTAAAGAAAACTGTTATTTCAGTCTTTTTTTCGAACTATAATGTTAGTGGTTCAAATGTCAAAAATCCCTTTATTAGGAAAATGGCAAATTTCTTTATTAATGCAAAGGTGACTTGGTTTATCGTTACTGTAGACAAACGAAAACACTTTATTTGATGAATCCTTAAAGAAAATTTTAATTAATATCAATCAGGAGAAAAGTTATTGCAAAAATATATGTTGATCCCTAGACACTTTTGATGTGTGTATATCTGATCCCGCCACTATGACGTCAAAGTTGCGGGACCCATTTGAAGCGCTGAGCCCACACACATGACATCACAATTAGTACTTTATTTGTATTACCTACTTACATACAAGACTTCTATCCTAGTAGTGATAACTAAATTAAAGTAATATAATCAAAAGACTGATCCCGCCATTTTGACGTATCTGTAAATTGTTGCATACATACCTCAAGTCGCCAATTCGAACCAAAAACACCTATTCGAAAACTTTGTAGGTACTAGTTAAGTACAAAAACGTAAAGCTACAGTTACACATGCTCATTACTAGCACGAAAGCATGCTACTAATGAGCAAGTGCTACTAAGTAGCACGTGTGTCGGAAGCCTTGCTAGTTATGAGCATGCTACTTTCGAGTATGCTCAAAAATCGACAGCCGTGCGATTTATGAGCATGCTACCTGCAGCGCGGGTGGAAGGGGGCGTGCTTTTAGCACGTGTGAACAGGTTTGCTTGTTGAGCATGCTACTAGACTAGTATCCATTGAGAACTGGTATAGAGATGTCAGTCTCGGTTTAATTTTAGAGCGAGGTTGTGGTTTATCTATACATAATATATTATAAAGAGGAATGATTTGTTTCTTTGTATTAAATGTGCTCCGAATCTACTGGATCGATTTTAAAAATTCTTTCACCATTAGAAAGCTGTACTATCAGGGGCCATATTACAATCTCTTATAGCTGGTCAAGTAAATTTCCTAAACTGAGGGTAGCGAGCAATTTCGTGCCTAGAGGATGCATTTTTATTGACAGGTAATCGCTGACTGGCTGAAAATGTAAGAAATCGCTCGCTACGCTCAGCTTAGAAAATCAACTTGACTGGCTTTAAGAAATGGTAATACGGCCTAGTGACATAGGCTATGTTTCTGTTTAATTTAGGCTGTATGCTATAAATTCGATAGTATCAAAACTATCGATAGGATGCGTGTCGATTGTATTGATACTATCGATAGTTTTGCCCTATCGAAAGTCGAACATTTAACGCTAATATTGCAAGGTCATACATGGTTTCGTTTTATTTCCAGTCGATAGTATCGAAAATACCTCGATAGTTACTGAAGAAAAACTATCCATAGTATCGATAGGTGTCGATAGTTATAAATAGTAACGATAGCATCGACTTTAATGGCGAGATTCTATCGATAGTATCGAAAAAGGTCAATAGCATCGCTTTATTCTCATTATCGATACTATCGATGGTATCATCACGGGTCGATAGTTTCGATAGGACTATTGATAGTACGACTAATTTTCAAGGTCAACTATCGCTATCGAAACTATCGCTGTCGCAACAACACTATTTCGAATCGAACCCGTGCTTAAAAAGCATGTGTGTTCAATCCCTTGCTTTGAGCACGGTCATTTAGTAGCAGGCTTAAAAAAAGCATGCTAATAAAAAGCACGTGTGTCAGTAGATGAGCGTGCTCGTTTGTAGCATGCTTATTAGCGTGCTAATAAGCACGCTACAAATAAGCATGTGTAACTGTAGCTTAATGTTTGCCTCAGATTTGTAACGATAAAGTATCTAATTCACAAAACAGGCTTGGTGCACAGTAATCACCAGTCATATGGTGCTTATCAACCAGAGGTGTGATATGCTACGTTGCTATGGATACCAATCATCTTCATTGATCCACATAGCATATAGCCCTATAGGACTATAGCGAATCAGTGAAAAATTTGGGAATGATCATTGACAGCTCTCTTACCTGGGTAAAGCAAATAGGCGAGGTTAGCAGGAGGATCTTAGCATCAGCAGGTGCAATCAGTAAACTACGCAATTTTCTACCTATTCCCACCAAAATAGCTCTTGTACAGTCCTTACTTCTGCCGATACTAGACTGTGCTGATTGCTACTGTGAAATAAGCTAAAGAGACTTCAAAACTTCTGTATTCGAATAATCTTTGGCCTACGCAAATACGATCATGTTTCTGAACTAAACTGGCTCCCTATATGCCGCCGGCGAGATCTTCATATTCTCTCCTTACTTTACACCGTGATAATCATCAATCCCAAGACGCCTTCTTACCTCAAAGAGTTGTTGAAATTTCAGCAATCTGCCAGGAACGATGTTATACGCTCGAACCGACTCCTTTTAACTTTCCCTCACATTCCTCAAGTTAGTACTCGAATTCCTTCACTATCCAATCCATCCGCCTGTGGAATTCCTTGCCTTTGCCTATCAAGCAATCTCAATCCCTTCCTATATTTAAATCCCGTTTCAAAGTGTATTTCCTCTCACTGTGACCTTCTGCTCTTCATGGTTATTTTGGTGTCTACTGTGCTGCGACGTCCCAGGGCCGCATCCGCTAATGAACTTGTCGCGTTGTTGGAGAGGACACACGATATGATGCTCGCTAGGTAAGTGCTGGAAGCGATTTTAGCGATAAGCCCTCTGATTCAGACCAAGTTATCGACCGATTCGGTTATTTCCTTTTATTTTCAATTAATTTTTAAGAAGGGTAGATTTTATGTTATTTAGTTTATGAAAACTCAAGGCCTTTGACTTTAACATATAAAAATATTGATAGCTACCGTTAAGCGGATCATTTAAAACTATTATTAAAACAAATTTACCGAATCGGTCGATAACTTCGTTCTGAATCGGGGGGAAGGTCGCCGTAATTGAGATTTTTTTAGAATAGAATAGAATATCATTTATTTCAGGCAACAAATAACATTTAAAGATCTTTACTAAACATAATCGGCCCATAGATAAATACCTTAAAAACTGACATACGTAAAACACAATATTTAACTTATTGTGTAAGGTTCATCGGCGACGTGTGACGCATCATGGTGTCTGAAAACCGACCTCGAAACGCCGGTAAATGACACCCGTCGGCCAAAACTTATCCTTCATGTAGGTCGATAGATCTCCAGTCGGCAGTTCGGCACCCTCACCACAAATGTTTAAAATTCACATTATGGCGGGATACCAACCGCTCGACCCTCGAAGTGAAGTTGGCTTTGGTGGTGACCTTTATGTACTCTTGCGATTTCCTCAGCCTTTGTGAAGTAATGGAAGCGGGAAACGTCGTTATAGGTATTGCAGCACGGAACATTCAGCTTCGATCCGGCCGGCGCACACTGTTGCAGGAGACCATAATTCGTAGCCTCAAATAAACTCTTGGTTTTAGAATATGTTTAAGGCTGTTATTATGTTCAGTTAAATGTGTTCGTTAAAATAATGATACATGTTTTCATACCGATATATTAATAAAGTACAAAATTAAAAAAAAAACCTAATATAAAAAACAAAAAAACATTTTAAAACACTAAATATTACAAATAATTCAATGAATCATAATCATCATCACCATCTGGGGTTTTATCCTCTGATGAATTATGGGATGGAGCTTAAGATGCAATGTCTTTATTAAATAAATACATAGCATCTTTGGGGATATTCTTAACTTAACTCTTTACTGGTTTTTGCTTGCTATTTTTTTTTAATTAAAAGCCGTGCTTACAACAAAATACTAAGACTAAATTTTTACTTATGAGGATATTATAAGACAAAACAGCTCTCTCAGAGTACTAAAATCTTCACCTACTAAAATCGAAATAAATCATAAAGTAGCAAAAAGTAGCAAACTTATTTAACAGTTTCTGGGAGCCAATACTATAATAAATATTGTTACATAAAACCTTTAGCTAAATTCAGCTAAATATCTAAACAAACTGTCTAAAAAGTAGGTCAGTTAAAACAATTTTAGGACTCAATTTAATATCACTTACCTACCTTAAACTGCTCATATTCCTAAATAATAAAGTAAGTCAAAATTTTATCATATACCTGAAGTGAAGGTTATATAATAGTGTTATTTGATAAACTTAAAGAAATTTGACAAAAATCACTAATAAAATTAGGACTGGCTATTTGTAGAACTTTGTATGGTGTACAAGCGAACCTGGTTTGTTGCGGAGCATCTAAATGATATCTACGAGTACCTTAGTATGCTACTTATTCATTATTGCTTGGATTGTGCCGCACTAATCCAAGCCGGCCGCGCGGGGCAAAAGCGCCGCTGTTTTTATAATGTGAAGGCATCCGCTGCTGGCGCGCTGCTCACGACGCCCTAATGTGAAAGCGGTCTTAATTCTTCATTTTTAAACCTTGTACTGTAGCTCGGTTTCTTGTCTTGGCTTGCGTAGTATCCCTGGTCCGATTCCATATTTATCCTCATTACGAGACCATGACAAGTGGTGTGTGGTCTGGCGCATATTTATTATTTATTTTCCTCAGGGCAACGAAAGACCGCGATGCTCGTTTGTCGCAAGTGACGAAGTGGGCCGACTTCACAGACGCGCTGGAGCGTAAGCATTTGCTGCTGGCGCCCTTCTGCGGGCAGATATCCTGCGAGGACAACATCAAGAACGACAGTGCGAGGTGAGATATAATTACTGAGTCCGAGCCGGGCCTTATTACAACCGCTCATATCCAGTCAATTCCCTAAACTGAGGCTAGCAAGCAATTTCGTCGCTAAATATCCAGGAGATGTCCAGTCCAGTGAAACGTTCGGGTTTCCTACTTTTTTACGTTCAATGTTTTAGCGATAGACCTCAGATTACCCGCCCGGGCACGCAACGTCTCGGTGTCGACGGCTGCGTCCAACTCCGCGAGTGAGCATTCCTCGGGGAGTGGGTTGCTCGTGAAGTCGACAGGCTCGTCGGCCTCCACCTCCTGTGCATCTTCGCGAGATGCGTTGGAGTTAGACTCAAGGCGGGTCAAGGCGACTTGCGCGGCCTTGGCCCTCAAAAATTCGGCCGCAGTGGCGACTGCCGCCTTTTTGGCCGCCGCCTTTTTGGCCGCAGGGCCAGACGCCGCCTTTTTAGGCTTTTTGGCTACGACCTTTTTGGCCGTAGCCTTTTTCGGTGCCGACGACCGTGTTGTCGTGGCCACCTCCTCACTGTCTGAGACCGAAGCCTCAGACGCAAAAATGGACGATTCCGCCGGCCTCTTAGGCCGTTGGCTACGCAACGCCCGCGTAACCATCTGGTCCAGCTCATCGGCCAGGTTTTCCTCGACTGAGAGACCCTCGAGTGAGTTGGCTGAATTACGCCGGGTAGACATAATTGCAGACTAATCTGAGGAAAGCGCCATTTCACAATGGATTTAAATATATTCTAGTTCATAGAAAGAGTATTGATAGTGTAAATACTTTCATCATCTAAGTATTTCAATTTATGTCTGCATAACCCTGCCGAGGTCTGACTTGATATCATTAAAAAATGGTTACGTACTCAGTGAAAACTTAGTTACGGAATTTTTTATTTGTAGATACTGATTGTTTATTTTTCAACAGAACGGAAGATGACCCAACCACTGAGATGAAGGGACCAGCAATGGGCGCCAAGTCCCTCTGCATCCCCTTCAAGCAGCCCCGCGAGCTCGCGCCGACCGACGCCTGCATCCACCCCGATTGCAAAACCAAGCCCAAGTTCATAACCCTGTTTGGACGCAGCTACTAATGCAATTTAAATAAGAGAACTTTTTTATGAATAAATATTTATTGTTTCATAGCTGTTGTTTTCTTATGAAAGACTTAAATAACATAAATTTCATACAATTAACACACCTGTAAATGAAATATTCACTGAGAAAGTTATCTCTGAGATCCCTAAACAGTGGTGCAACCATTAGCCCATGCAAAGGTGTGGTTTTAAATTGTGTAGGTAAGTTTGATTAGTGAGCATCAAGATCGGCGGGATCAAGTTTCAGATTGCAAATGTTTTATAGCAGGCTATTAGTTCTTCATATGTTCTAATTGTACCCTGACCTAGACATTTTTACCTCTGAAAACAAAGACGGCACTTCGAAATATATCTGATCCCGCCACTATGACGTCAAAGTTGCGGGACCCATTTGAAGCGCTGAACCCACACACATGACATCACAATTAGTACTTTATTTGTATGTAGGTAATTACATAGGTACATACATACATACATACCATCACACCTCTTTCCCAACGGGGTAGGCAGAGACCACTTCTTTTCACTTGCTACGATCCTGACATACATCTTGCGCTTCTTCTACTCTCATGAGTCCTTTCATACATGCTCCTCGGTTAAAGGTACTCTTGACCCGACCCTTTCTGAGAACATCTTGAACTTGCCCAAGAAACGTTCTTCTGGGTCTTCCCCTTCCAACAGTCCCATTTACCCTTGCCTCATAAATCCGTTTCGTTAATCGCCTTTCATCCATTCTTTCCATATGACCAAACCACCTCAGCATTCCCATCTCAATTTTAGTAACCACGTCTTCTTTCACACCACATCGTTCTCTTATTACACAGTTTCTAATTCTATCACTCAGTTTTACCCTAGTCATGCTTCTTAATGCTCTCATTTGCACTGCATTTATTTTACTTTCATCCTTCTTCTGCCATACCCAACTTTCACTACCATACATTAATGTCGGTACCAGCATGCCCCCGTGAACTGCCAGTCGGGCTTTCTCCGACACTCTGACTGCTCATAAAGGCATGCAGCGCCCCGTTCACTCTATTACCTGCATTCACTCTCCTTTCAATGTCACCCTCATATCTTCCATCTCTCGTGAACATAGTACCCAGATACACAAATTCTTTCACTTGCTCTACCTTTTCACCCCCAATAAAAATCTTAAATTCTGTCACACTATCATCTCTTTCAAACACCATTGTCTTGGTTTTACTCACATTCACTTTCATACCTCTCTCTTCCAGTGACGCATTCATTGCCGTTACCAATCCTGTAACTCGTCGGCCGACGATGCAAGTATTACCTGATCATCGGCGTAGAGAAGACATTTCACGAGTAACCCATCCATTCTCAAACCATAATTCCTATCTTTCAAACCCGTCAAACAATTATCCATGAATAGGTTGAACAGCCACGGTGACGCTACACAGCCCTGTCTACCTACATACAAGACTACTATCCTAGTAGTGATAACTAAATTTAAGTAATATAATCAAAAGACTGATCCCGCCATTTTGACGTATCTGTAAATTGTTGCATACATACCTCTAGTCGCCAATTCGAACCAAAAACACCTATTCGAAAACTTTGTAGGTACTAGTTAAGCACAAAAACGTAAAGCTACAGTTACACATGCTCATTACTAGCACGAAAACATGCTACTAATGAGCAAGTGCTACTAAGTAGCACGTGTGTCGGAAGCCTTGCTAGTTATGAGCATGCTACTTTCGAATATGCTCAAAAATCGACAGCCGTGCGATTTATGAGCATGCTACCTGCAGCGCGGGTGGAAGGGGGCGTGCTTTTAGCACGTGTGAACAGGTTTGCTTGTTGAGCATGCTACTAGACTAGTATCCATTGAGAACTGGTATAGAGATGTCAGTCTCGGTTTAATTATATAGCGAGGTTGTGGTTTATCTATACATAATATATTATAAAGAGGAATGATTTGTTTCTTTGTATTAAATGTGCTCCGAATCTACTGGATCGATTTTAAAAATTCTTTCACCATTAGAAAGCTGTACTATCAGGGGCCATATTACAATCTCTTATAGCTGGTCAAGTAAATTTCCTAAACTGAGGGTAGCGAGCAATTTCGTGCCTAGAGGATGCATTTTTATTGACAGGTAACCGCTGACTGGCTGAAAATGTAAGAAATCGCTCGCTACGCTCAGCTTAGAAAATCAACTTGACTGGCTATATGAAATGGTAATACGGCCTAGTGACATAGGCTATGTTTCTTTTTAATTTAGGCTGTATGCTATAAATTCGATAGTATCAAAACTATCGATAGGATGCGTGTCGATTGTATCGATACTATCGATAGTTTTGCCCTATCGAAAGTCGAACATTTAACGCTAATATTGCAAGGTCATACATGGTTTCGTTTTATTTCCAGTCGATAGTATCGAAAATACCTCGATAGTTACTGAAGAAAAACTATCCATAGTATCGATAGGTGTCGATAGTTATAAATAGTATCGATAGCATCGACTTTTATAGCGAGATTCTATCGATAGTATCGAAAAAGGTCAATAGCATCGCTTTATTCTCATTATCGATACTATCTATGGTATCATCACGGGTCGATAGTTTCGATAGGACTATTGATAGTACTACTAATTTTCAAGGTCAACTATCGCTATCGAAACTATCGCTGTCGCAACAACACTATTTCGAATCGAACCCGTGCTTAAAAAGCATGTGTGTTCAATCCCTTGCTTTGAGCACGGTCATTTAGTAGCAGGCTTAAAAAAAGCATGCTAATAAAAAGCACGTGTGTCAGTAGATGAGCGTGCTCGTTTGTAGCATGCTTATTAGCGTACAAATAAGCATGTGTAACTGTAGCTTAATGTTTGCCTCAGATTTGTAACAATAAAGTATCTAATTCACAAAACAGGCTTGGTGCACAGTAATCACCAGTCATATGGTGCTTATCAACCAGAGGTGTGATATGCTACGTTGCTATGGATACCAATCATCTTCATTGATCCACATAGCATATAGCCCTATAGGACTATAGCGAATCAGTGAAAAATTTGGGAATGATCATTGACAGCTCTCTTACCTGGGTAAAGCAATTTATAGGCGAGGTTAGCAGGAGGATGTTAGCATCAGCAGGTGCAATCAGTAAACTACGCAATTTTCTACCTATTCCCACCAAAATAGCTCTTGTACAGTCCTTACTTCTGCCAATACTAGACTATGCTGATTGCTACTGTGAAATAAGCTAAAGAGACTTTAAAACTTCTGTATTCGAATAATCTTTGGCCTACGCAAATACGATCATGTTTCTGAACTAAACTGGCTCCCTATACGGTGCCGGCGAGATCTTCATATTCTCTCCTTACTTTACACCGTGATAATCATCAATCCCCAGACGCCTTCTTACCTCAAAGAGTTGTTGAAATTTCAGCAATCTGCCAGGAACGATGTTATACGCTCGAACCGACTCCTTTTAACTTTCCCTCACATTCCTCAAGTTAGTACTCGAATTCCTTCACTATCCAATCCATCCGCCTGTGGAATTCCTTGCCTTTGCCTATCAAGCAATCTCAATCCCTTCCTATATTTAAATCCCGTCTCAAAGAGTATTTCCTCTCACTGTGACCTTCTGCTATTCATGGTTATTTTGGTGTCTACTGTGCTGCGACGTCCTTGCCATAATAAATCTTTGTATGTGTGTATGGTGTATGTATGTTTAATGTATTATGTATGGATTTTATTGGTTTGTATATACAGATAGATACATTTATTTAATATGTATTTGTAGGTATATAATCTTGATTGATTGAAGTATTAATTTGACGGCACGATTGGCGTAGTGTGCTGTAGCACGGTTTCTCGCCTCGATTTCCGTAGTGTCCCGGTTTCGATTCCCGGTCGGGTCAATTCAGGAAACGATCTTTTCTGAATTGACTCGGGTCTGGGTGTGCTGGGAGACGCCCCTAGCTTATTTCCTTGTGTGGTACCTCGTAACACAGGGATTTAATAATCCCTACTTCGAGACCATTACAAGAGGTGTGTTGTCTGGCGCATATTTATTTATTTATTTATATATTATTTTTTTGTTGTTTTTCTCATACATTTATTTTCACTCAACACAAAGCTCAAGCTTTAAAAAGTTCCTCTACCCAAAGGTTGCCTGGAAGAAATCGCTCTCTAGCGATAAGGCCACCTGAATTGTAGAAATTGCTTGTTTTAAGTAATACAACTGTTTTTCCTATTTTGTGCAATAAAGTATATCTATATAGCACTGGTGAAAACGGGTTCTACTCAAATCAAATCAAATCAAATAATTTATTGCAAACTAAGTGTACATAGGTTGGTCCATCATGTCTCATCTCTCCCTACGTCATAATATGTCGTATCCAACTGACCTACGGGGCCAACATGCGTGTCCTACGAGAAGAGTTGACAAAAAATCCTTCAATCAAATTTCGCCATTTCTCGATTTCTCTATTTTGTCTACCGTTCCTAACATGGCAGCAATTGTCGTGACTTAATATTTTGTATGTATAGGAATTTCAATTTTGTCGACAGATCCTAACATGGCGCCTTATTTTTGTCGTGGTTTTGAAGAGATATCTCGTGTGTGAACTCGTCGGTCATTTTTGTAGACGACAAACCAATAAGCATTAAAATATAATGAAAACAGGCGTCGCGATGCGCCAAAATGCTGTCATTTTTTTGAATATTTAAATAAAGCGATGCATATATGAGCCGTCGCTATTTTAGCTATTAATTAGTGTAACTTTTACATAAAAATATTAAATTCAAATAAAGCGGACTATTTTTTTTCGAAAAAACTTGTTTAGGTATAATTTCCATAAAAACAACTGTTATATATAAAGTTTTAGATATAAATACTATCGATAAAATTATTTATCTCGATTATTGGTTTCGTTTAAATCGATATTTTGAATCGATTAATTGAATATTCGTTTCAATAAATCGATTGCTATTTATCAATTAATTAAGTATTAAACGATTATTATTTCGAATCGATAAATTGAATCGATTAGTTGGATCGATTACTCAAATCGATTAGTTTTTAGTTGAATCGATTAGTCGATTCGACTTGGTAGTTGAATCGATTTGTTAAATCGATTAGTTGAATCGACTAGTTTAGTCAATCATTTGATTTTTTGTATTGTTTAGCTGCATCAATTACATCGATTATTTAAATCAATTAGTTTATTCCATTATTTGTATCGATTGTTTATATCGATACTATCGTGTCTTCAAATCAGTACTATTGATAATATCGATTATAATATTAATAAATCTGTGTTAAACATTTCTACACCCCTTTGTCATGCGAGGAAACTTGTCTTGTCTACTTCTTTTGTCGACTCTCAGAGACGAGAAACGAGAAATTACCTTAAGTTGCGCATCTTAGCCAGGCTGGTCGAGGCTTGGCGAGCGCTGGCGGTCGTCCTGCTTTCTGTGTTTTTCTGATATGTGTATAAGTGAAAGGTGTTAGGAATACATTGTAACGAGGCGAGAAACCGTGCTACAGCGCACTACGCCAATCGTGTCGACAATTTAAAAAACCAGTAATTAAAAAAATACATTTCTGGCGTCATCTGTTCACTTTCCATGTAAGCTAATGATGGGGACTAAAATCATCGTATACTATTTGCCCCCAATAAAAAGAAAAAAATGACATTCGACGTTCTGTGTTTGGAGTTTTGGACCCTTCAAATGCATCAAATAAACCAACATTAACCCTTTGACCGCAACCCCTTTCGATCGAATAACGCGCTACACGCGCCGCGCCGAAACTATCTGAAGTCTGAACATTAAATAGTTCCTTGTATTGTGCTAGAGTTTAAACTCAAGACCCTCAAAACATGCGTGATTGATTGTAGATTACCTACTAAAATGATTATGATATTCAAATGAAACGATATCTTCAGGGCTTTACTGACGCTTAAAGTTTGAAAATATATATATTTTTTAATGAAATTTCGAACTTTCTTAGGGAGGCTGCTGAACTAAATATACTTACCTATATTTTTACTGTAACTAATATTTTAGTGTACCTACCTAATACATACATGACGTTCCGATATGCATGTAATAATGATGTCCCAGAGACTTTGAATTTGTCAGGTTTCGAGTTTCAACCTACAAATTCACTCTTGGCATTTTTATGCCACAAAAGTACTGTTTTTATTGTAATAGTGATAATAGCGGATACAATATTTCTTTAGAATGAGTCTAAGGTGTATTGAGACTACTTGTACTATGTTTACACCATAGTAGTCACCGGATTTAAAATAATCAGAAAATACCTCGAAGAGTCGGAAGATTTTAAAATTTCCTACAATTTTCTCAGCTAAGTATAGTTTGGAAATAAATGATTTACTTTGTTTTTACAACCAAAACAAGCACATTGAGGCATTGTTTTTTGAAAACTTTATTTATGTTATTTTGTATGGCATCTAGAAAAGGTCAATAGTATCGCTTAATCTTATTATCGATACCATATAAAGTATTGATAGTATCGTCACGGGTAGATAGTTTTCGATAGGAATATCGATAGTATGACTGATTTTATCGCTACCGCTACAACACTATTTCGAACCAGTGCTTAAAAAGCATTTGTGTTTGATCCTTTGCTTTGAGCACGCTCATTTAGTGTAGCAAATTCTAAAAAAGCATGCTGATAAAAAGCAAGTGTGTCAGTAGAGGAGCATGCTCGTTTGTAGCATACTAAAAAGCATGCTACAATCGAGCATGTGTAACTGTAACTTCAGATTACGCCTTAGGAATCTATCACTCACGCTGTCTCATTTATGTGTATGTGTGTATAAACAAGCTGTCAGACTCTGTTGCTATCTCTTTCACTCACGGAGCAGCGCGCGGCCGGCGCCACCGTGGGGACGCCACGCCGCGCCTCTCAGGTCAGTACCTCATTGAATGAACCGACCCGGCAAGGTCCATGAAATGGTGGTTCAAGCTACAGCTAAAACCTAAATATACGTTTTTTTTCCTTCGGGAAGAAACGTTTCTATTTAGGTGTTCGAGCCTTCGCTTGAACCACTTGAGAAGTGTTTATATTCTGCCGGCGCTGCTTAGCGTACTGTGACAATTAGGTTTAGTTCAATGTGTTAGTTTCATTACATTAAACACCGATTTGATTAGTTTATTTTATTGTTAAATGGTTGAGATCAACAAATTAATGATGTAAACATTGTATACAAACAATAATCACAATAATATCGCTACCCTTAGTTTAGGAAATTAACTTGACTGGCCTTAGGAGATGGTAATCCGGCCCCTGATAGTATAGCTTTCTAATGGCGAAAGAATTTTTAAAATCGATCCAGTAGATTCGAAAGCCCATTTAATTCAAACCAACAAATCTTTCCTATTTATAATATGTATAGATAAACTACAACCTCGCTATATAATTAAACCGTGACTGGCATCTCTATACCAGTTCTCAATGGATATCCTAACCTAATAGCATGCTCAATAAGCAAACCTGTTCACACGTGAGTTTTTGCCATCCAGTCTCTACCAGCTACTTTCTTTAGGTCATCGGTCCAACGTACCGGTGGACGTCCAACACTACGCTTGCCGAGTCGTGGTCTCCACTCGAGAACCCGTCTACTCCACCGACCATCGGTTCTGCGATAGATGTGACCAGCCCACTGCCACTTCAGTTTGCTACACTTCTGGACTACGTCAGTTACTCTGGTTCTTAGCCGGATTATCTCGTTCCGGACCTTGTCCCTTAACGAGATTCCTAGCATGCACCTTTCCATAGCTGAAGTGAAGTGTAATCGGTGGGCTAGTTTCACTCTCAGGTTCCACGTCTCGGCTCCGTATGTCACGACCGGTAGGACGCACTGATGAAACACCTTGGTCTTCGGGCATTGTGGCAAAGGTGACTCGAAGATGTGACGCAACTTCCAAGCCTGCCCATCCAAGCTGAACTCTTCTGGTGATTTCACCATCAAAGTTGTCTCTACCCAGCTGTAATTTTTGACCCAGGTATATGTTCTCCTGGACAACTTCAAGGGCTACACCTTCGACGGAAGCGGGTTCAGGGACGATGTGTTCGTTAAACATGACCTTAGTCTTGTCCAAATTCATCCCAAGCCCAACGCGTCTCGTCGAGGCAGCATTGAGTCTGGACAGCATTTTCTGCAGGTATTGCAGCGATTCTGCCATTACCACTATATCGTCAGCAAAGCGGAAGTGTGTGAGATATTCACCATTGATGTTAAGGCCGAGTCCATCCCATCCCAGTGTCTTGGAGACATCCTCCAGTGCGTTGATGCAGAGTTTAAAATTTTCTATCTTTAAACACCATTAATACCATGCAGTAGAATCAATAACTAAAAATCTCACTTATGATACAGATCGCGTCATTTGATTGGTTGATGGATAGATTATCAACCAATCACGTGAAAGGATGTTTATACGACCCATAATAGGTTTCAAATGTGAGATATCAATTTAATTACCGTCAAGAGTCCATTAAGGACCTTGATGTACTCTTTGCGGACGTTGGCTTTCTGGGGTCATTCATTTGAGTCCAGATTGCTAAGGTACATATTTACGTTAAAATTTACTAGATTATTTGCCTTTAAAATTGTTAAATATTTAATTAAGGTATAAAATACAAATACCTAGAAATGGTTTTCGATTTAGGACATGTTTGATTTTTTCCCCAGACCCAATCGGTATAATCTATACAAATAATCGAAACATTAATCGTTAAAAAAATTATCGATTATTTGATTTAAATAAAATAATCAATAAAAAACACTAAATTTATCGATCCAAATAGTCGATTAATCGATCCAAATAATCGATTCCAATAATCAATATGAATAATCGATTCTATCGATAATTCATATTGATATTGACACCCCAAACTATTTTTGCAACACTTTGTTTTTTGGAACAAAGACGATATAAGTTTCTTTGCAAAAAGAGAAAAAAAATTAACTAAACCACGACTAAATTATGGCGCCTTCTAAAATAAAGATCCTAATCTTTCTAAAAAATTGAATTTCCCATACAAAATATTAACTCACGACAATTTCTGCCATGTTATGGACGGTAGACAAAATAGAGAAATGACAAAAAAATTATGGATATTTTTTTATCAACTCTTCTCGTGAGCGCTCATGTAAGCCCCGCTAATCGCGAAAATTATTTCACTAAAAAAACCCGTGCTTAAAAAGCATGTGTGTTCAATTATTTGCTTGGTGGAGCACGCTTATTTAGTAGCATGCATAAAAAAAGCATGCTAATAAATAACACATGTGTCAGTAGATGAGCATGCTAATAAACATCCTGCTAATAAGCATGTATAACTGTAACTTCAAGTGGTTTAGGCTACGGCTGAAACCTAAATTCATACATTTTCCCTTCGGGGAAAACGTTTCTAATATTAAAAATGCAAAAGTATGTGTGTATATTTGTTACTCTCATGCAAAAATTACGAAACGAATTTAGATGAAACTTTACAGTAATAGAGCTTATACATCAGAATAACACAAAGGCTACAATTCAAAATGAATTTATGTAATTTGGCCATAACACAAGTATGTTATGATAAAGTTCATGCGGGCAAAGCCGCGGGCGGAAAGCTAGTAATATATAATAATGAGTATCAGTCTGAAAACTTTAGTGTTATAATAATGATCAAACTTAAAAACCTCCTAAAATTATTTAATAAATTATTACTATTATTATATTTGGTCTGTCTGATTTATTATATTATTATTATTACTATACAAGTAAGTTAGATCCATTTGTAAACTTGCCTACATACTATGTCACCAAGGCAACTAGCTAGTCCTCAGTCTTGATGTTATGTTACCAAGTTTGACTGCTGCACTTATTTAAGAAGCTTCAGTCAACATAGAGCTAGAAATTTTGGTATCATAGTAAAAATTTTGCCACACTATGATTGGGTTGAAACCAAAAATATGTGATACCTGCGTATCATAAGAATATACATTTTACACACATTATAAACCTAAGTAATCGTGAAAAAACAATACTGCCCTACACACTCCAGAAGTCTAGAGCATACTGACAATGAAAAACACACCAGAATTTACTTTGTATAAAGATTATTATTATTCTAACATTTCTACATATTCTTCCAAAAGCTGGACTCTTCTCTTTTTCTCATTAAGCAATTGTATAAATTTTCCAAACAAGTTGGTTTCCAACTGAGTTTTCATGTTGACAAACTGTTCTAATTCATTTTTACACTTATTTAAGTTTTCAGTGAGAGCATCATTTCTTCTGCTGTATGTTTCTATAATTTCCGTTAGTTCCTTGTTTTCGTTAACGAGGAAGTCAATTAATGTGTCCTTGGACTCATTAACGTCGTCGAGATGGACCGGCACTGATCCATGGGCTAGAACTGTTCCATCTTCAAATACTTTTTTCCAAGTAAAGCGAGCTGTATCGCTATCTTCAGGGAAAACTACGAAATCATAAGCCAACTTATCTTGGGGGCCCGATAGACCTAATTTGACGTTCGTTTTATACTCCTCCTCAGTCTCGTCTAGCACACTTCTGCAATTTTCAGCAAATTCCTTGGAAAACCTCCCCGACCAAGTGTTGCGGCCGTCGAAAAGTTTTATACGAAACAAGTCGTATTGATTATCTTCCCATGTTATTCTTCCATAGATGTTCTGTCCTTTGACATTGAATTTGGATATGGATGTAACACTTTTAACCTCGAGATCCATTTGGTTAGCTTTGAATCACTCTTTTATTTTGAGATGAATTTGAAAAATAGGAAATTTAAAACTTGACTTGAGTTTTTTTTTAATTGACTTTTTTACGGCTCTGGGTGCTTGCTCTTTTAAGCCTGTCTTGATTTGATACTTGTTGTTATAAGTCTCACTGTGCACCTGGGCAGCAATTTCGTAATTTTAAGTTGACGTGTTTTGGAAGAGTGCGTTACTTCAGCGGGAAAGTAGCTTCTAGAGTGATTTGAGTGGAACGTAAAATTAGTGAGATATATGCTGTGGATGTGCGCGGCATAAAAAATTAGTGGGCGTTGTGGTTTTGGAAAAAAATGAAAAAAACGATTCCTGCTGCAGTAACGTTGTTCTAGCAGGAAAATTCTAAACGAATGATCGAAGAGAAAAATGTTGTACATTGGCAGATAGCTTACTTCTGGGGAAACATGTGCGCCAAAAATATAATATGTGGGGCTTCAGGTTTTCGAAATATTGCGTTTCCTGCTGGGGTAACGTTTCGCGGAATCGTGTTTCTCTCAAACCATGGCATGTGCGTCTCTTTAATAAACATTCACTTGTAGCTCTTGATTTGTGCTTGCGGCACATATAATAAGATTTTGAAAATTATTCTTACATTTTCAGTAATTAAGGTGTCTCTAAAATCTGAAAAAAAAATCACAGCGCCTAAATGAGAAACTGTATCAACTCGCTGAAAACTGCATTCGATTCCGCTTTACACATCTAATAGTCAGAAAATGTTTCTAAAGTTTACATACATGCTTTATTGAATAAGAGATCGAAATAACAAAACCACCGGTACATAACTTTGACGTCAAAATATAAGAAATCAGTTCATCCTGAGATAAGTGAGTGTTAACCAAAAAACAGTGAGTTTCATAAAATAACACTGTGAAAATTTTCAGCCTCCAATGTTTCGTATTTATAGAGAAATAAACAAAAATCAAAACCTTTCAACAACGACTGATTATCCGACCAAATTCGAATGACTACGAAAAAGCGACGGCTTCATACATATGGATGACCTTCTTTACTGGACGTATTACACTAAACTCTTGCCCGTACAATCGCGTTCAATCGGTTTTTGGCAATAATTAGAACCTCATCTTAGATTAGAGTAAAATTTGAAAATGTGAATGAAAGCTTATACCTATGAGCCTATATGAAAGAGCTTAATTTGAAATTGAAATTCTCATTTTATCCTCTTAATTTATGTTCTTAAAGTAAGTATGGCTTATTTTTATGTTATTTTTATGTCTAAGCTGTATTACTATAGAGATCCATCTAAATTCGTACTTACTGTAGTTTTTGCGTGAAAGAGTAACAAACATTCTACAAACTTTCGCATTATAATATAATAAGTATAGTATTAGTAGGATTAAGTAAGATTAGTAAAGTAATTAGAAATTAATATTAGTAAGAAGTTAGACTAAATGTCCGTCAGCGACTGTCTTTCCCATCAAAACATAGCCTTAACATACAAAACATAGCCAAAACATAGCCTAGATTAAGAAAAAGTCTCATTCACTCCCTGATAATCATGTACTTACTTAGCTTTATAATGGTGAAAGAATTTTCAAAATCGGTCTAGTATTTTCGGAGCCTAATCAAAACAAACAAACTTTCATCTATAAAATATTAATAGTAGTTTAAATTTTAGTATTGGTACTTGGTAGGTAAGTGTTAATTAAATAAGTCAAACAATACCTTTAAATACTTACCATTGCAGATCGTCATCGTAACTTGATAAGTGCCAATTATTTGAATATGAATATTATAACACCACTTTCAACTAATTTCTAATTTCACTATTGGTATTTATTATCAATGCCGGTTGCATCACCGCAACAAACGTGCCATGAGAACTGCAACTGTTTGTTTATCAACAAACAACAACAAGTTTAGTAATAAAGCGTCACAGACGTCACAGTTGCTAACAAGCGTCCAACAGAGCTCCGACTCGGCAAAATAGTGTTGCCATTGCCAAATTTTTGACTACCGTGTTTGGTAGGGGGTAATTGTCTTAACTATGCGATTCAAAAAAGAATAAGATTGGCTTGCGACAAACTGCACTCGTTCTTCAGACAAAAACAACCCATGAAAAGTCTTTGCCAGTTAGCGATAGAGTTGATGTGCCCGTACGCCAATAATATCCCTTTAATTTGGTCGAATTTCCCTTAAAAACGGCAATCGCCGTAGCAATGGTAACCCTGGCCCAGACGCACTTCATATTGAAAAAACACTGCGCATGACTGTTAATAACAGAGTGGCGTTCATCTACCGCCTCTTTTCCACTAATGCCGCACGCTTACTAGCTGTCTCACTCACTCCAAGCTAGACAAAGCAACTCCTCGTGACGCCAGCAGCGGGTAGCGCGGGGCCAATGGGTGCGAAACAGCGGCGAAAGGTGATGTCAAAAAGGGATTAATATGGTAGGTATTGATGGATGCTAATAATTCATCTTGCTTGAAGCATAAATCAAAATATATACTTTATGTATGGTTTCATTGTTGTGTTAATTGGTTTTTTATTTATAAACTGTATCTGCAGGTTTATTTTTGTAATAGGTATTCGTAACAAACACGTCTTTATTCACAGATATTTAAAAAATATAGTTTTAAACATCTTCAATAATTTAATAAAACGTCATAGATTAGGTACAAGTTTATTTGTTTAAGTTGAGTTTTTCTACTTCAGTGTACTTAGCCAAAACTATCTTGTGAGTAAGTTAAGAAGGTCATTGATATGTATGAAACCGTCGCTTTTTCGTAGTCGTTCGAATTCGGTCGGATAATCAGTCGTTGTTGAAAGGTTTTGATTTTTGTTTATTTCTCTATAAATACGAAACATTGGAGGCCGAAAATTTTCACAGTGTTATTTTATGAAACTCACTGTTTTTTGGTTAACACTCACTTATCTCAGGATGAACTGATTTCTTATATTTTGACGTCAAAGTTAAGTACCGGTGGTTTTGTTATTTCGATCTCTTATTCGATAAAGCGTGTATGTAAATTTTTGAAACATTTTCTGACCATTAGATGTGTAAAGCGGAATCGAATGCAGTTTTCAGCGAGTTGATACAGTTTCTCATTTAGGCGCTGTGATTTTTTTTTCAGATTTTAGAGACACCTTAATTACTGAAAATGTAAGAATAATTTTCAAAATCTTATTATATGTGCCGCAAGCACAAATCAAGAGCTACAAGTGAATGTTTATTAAAGAGACGCACATGCCATGGTTTGAGAGAAACACGATTCCGCAAAACGTTACCCCAGCAGGAAACGCAATATTTCGAAAACCTGAAGCCCCACATATTATATTTTTGGCGCACATGTTTCCCCAGAAGTAAGCTATCTGCCAATGTACAACATTTTTCTCTTCGATCATTCGTTTAGAATTTTCCTGCTAGAACAACGTTACTGCAGCAGGAATCGTTTTTTTCATTTTTTTCCAAAACCACTACGCCCACAAATTTTTTATGCCACGCACATCCACAGCATATATCTCACTAATTTTACGTTCCACTCAAATCACTCTAGAAGCTACTTTCCCGCTGAAGTAACGCACTCGTTTTGGGATCTGGATTGCCGTGCTTTGGAATAAAAACTACAAAATTGCCGTGTACATTTTTTATTTTTTATTTATTGTAAATTAACACGTAAGATAAATATGACACAAAATATTATTCACAGTCATCATACTTTCATAACGTATCCAAAATTTCTTGTTCGTCTTTGTTTAATTTATATTTATTTTTTTCCTTCTTAATGTGTATCATTTGTTCGTTTCTTTACTTTTTTTGGAGTACACGGCCCTTTTCCCTCACTATCCATGATAATACTTTACTCACACACCACACTAAAAGTTATTAAACATTAAAAAGCAGTATATCTTTTTAATGTACTTTTCAAAAAGTAAATGAATGAAATGAATATACCATAAACAATGAAGTATGCGCGAATCTATGTCGAATGCGCATCGGGATTTCCCCGCTCATAGAGCCATGACTGCGTCTAGTGTAGTCGTATGATGTGCGTTACAAGGACTTATCGACTATCGGTAAAATTATCGGAAAGAAACAGTAACTTAAGTAACAGTTTGCCGTGTTTTATGACACGGCAATGAATATACTGCCGTGTACCGTGTTTTATTGCTGAATGGACCCAAATTGCCGTGAAACACGGCGATTGCCGTGTAAATGGCAACGCTGCTATGCACTCACTTACTTCACTTTTTGTTGTATACTTGGTTAATTTTATTGAGTTATATGAGGGTGTTTCTTTTAAGGTGTCAAGCCAGTGCGAGCTGATAGCAGAGTACCATACCTATCGATTTAACCCCCATGTATGTTCTACGATTTTTTGTAGTTTTCGAGTTATAATTTTTTTTCTAATTTTTCCTGATTCAACGAGATACTGGCTTTAAAAAATTATATCTTTTTTTTGGATCAACTTTTCTTGGTTTTTTTTATTAATACAATGCCCAATAGTTGCAATTTTATGAGTAAAATAATTTCCTTCCTAATTTTGGCGTAATAAACAAAAATTTTGATGGATACTAAAAAAATGGGATAAAGCAGAACCCAATGGAATTTTCAAAATTAAACTAATTTTAAAAACTGCTTGACTACGTAAGCTTTCATTCTAATACAAAAAACGATGCACTACATGGGGCATTATTTGCCAAAATTGGTCGTTGAAAGTGATGTATCGGAAATCTTGTGATTTTCATATTAAAATTAAATAATTAATTAATTAATAAAATTGCAACTATTGGGCATTGTATTAAAAAAAACCCAGAAAAGTTGATCCAAAAAAAAGATATAATTTTTTAAAGCCATTATCTCGTTGAATCAGGAAAAATTAGAATAAAAAATATAACTCGAAAACTACAAAAAATCGTAGAACATACATGGGGGTTAAATCGATAGGTATGGTACTCTGCTATCAGCTCGCACTGGCTTGACACCTTAAAAGAAACACCATGTATAGGGATTTCACTTTATTTGTTATGTATTTGAAAATTGGTTTTATATATTTCTGTTCATTTAATAAATCTTCTATTCGTTTCGGAACATTCGCTTCATCAATAAGTCCTTTTAAAATTCCTTGTCAATTTTGACAGTTATGCCTATGAACTATGAAGTATTGCACTCTTTTTCGGTAAAGTGTTCTACAGATTATATCGTACTTTATTGACGGGTGAATTTAGTGAAGTGCCTTGCAAACGAATAACAAAAAAATAATAGAAAATCGGTTGTGAAACAAAATTAATCTAACATATAAACTTTGTGATCATCGTTTGTGAACAAGAATTGATAATATACTCAAGGGACAGTTCATTTGTTGATGTTGACGATGATGATTATGAAAGTGATTTAGGGATTGCACCATTATATTAGTAATTAATAACTTTAAATCTTAATACCCACCTAATTTACTATAGAAGCACTCAAGTGAATTCACTTGAGGGTTTTAATAGTCGTAATATTTTTATTTAATTATCTCTTTATTGCACATTAAAATAAACTGACGATCCCAAGTTCTATGAAATAATGATTCGATAATCGAATCGATTCACTAACGATTATAAACTACCACATCCCTATTGTGAGCTGTCAAAATTATCATCATTGGACAAACTTTAATGGCGGCAGTACATTCTCGCCGAGACACCACGAGACAGGCCGAGTGCGAGAGTGTACAGGGAGCTCTCGCTACCACTCGGGGTGTCTCGCTGTCGCTCGCTCGCTCTGCTATCGATTATAGCAAATTTCATGTTTAAATGTGTTGTAGTTCTTGTAAAATTTGAGAATTAGTAAAAGATTATGCATATTTTCAAATAGAAAATTTAACGAGATTTTTTTTAAATCGTGTTTTTGTTGTGCAAGAATGTAATTGAAGAACTGAAGATTTACACCCAAAAGAAACAACCGAATATATATCTCTACAAGTCTCTTATTATGCTTTCAAAAAAGGACACTTTACTATTTACAGCGCCTTAATAATTTAAGAAGCGTTTTGTATATTTTATTAAAGTTAAAAGAAAAGGTAAAGCGCCATCTAATGGCATTTTATTTCATCTGAAGAAAATTAAGTTCGGGGTTGATTAGCGGTGGTGGTGACATCTTATTTCTGTCAAAATATATGGAAGTAGGCTCCGCGGGCTCCGCCCAGTGTTGCCAGCTCAGTGGATCTTCCCCTAGATCTGGTAGTAAAGACGATCGGCTTAGCATATAAATATTGGTTTTAGTGGCTAGTGGCTTTGATTGCTAACCGATTTTTGCGGATGACGCCCGAGGGTCGTCATTAATTTCTTCTGTGTATGGCGTGTGATGCCTTCTCAATTTGTTAAAACTCTGTTATAACGTCATTTTTATGGGTTCCTGCTAAACAAGACTAGGTATCATTATTTTTTATGTAGTTTATGCTTATAGTGTTCGTTTCAGGATATAGCGTGAATTTTAAAACTTCAGAGGTTGACAACCTTCGATTGAAACGAATTAGTTCTCCTTATTTTATTTAATGGCGATTTCTGGGTTTATACCACAATTCCGCCAGTGTCACGTCGTGAGATTCATGCATGCGAATATAATTTAAAATCTTAGGAAATATCTCGTAAATTCATTGTAATTTCAGATTGTGAATTCTTATTTCAAACGTACTTATGGCAACTGAGTTTTTTCTAATACGCATGCTGACTATTATCTAAGTTAGGTATGATTTGTAAAACTGCAAGAGCCGCCAAAAGTATTCAATGCTTGCGGCGGCTTGAAAACTCAACATCGAAGTTTCTAGTAAGTCGAAGTTAGTAGAAACTTTAATAGAGTATCTATAAGGAATGTTTTAATTTGAATAGTATGTGTGTACGCCACGTAAAAATAGCCATCATAAAACTAAAATGTTTATTCTTTGTTAAGCATCAGTCATTTTGTTTTACAACACCCCGAATAAACCTACCTATTGTAGCCGGGCGAAGCTAGACGGGCCGGCCTCTTCCTATTGTTGGAAATGTTTGATTGTTGGATGTTGTTTTGAAATATTGCGCAGTACCAAATTTTGTATTTGTTTTGCTATTCGGGGAAAAAATGGGAATTGGGACCAAATAATCTTGCAAATTTTACCACGAATCAGATTTTTTTTATGTAAACTTTTTTTTTATGTGAATGTAAGGAGAAAAAAACGATACTTAAATTATTATTCCACTAAATAAGATATTGAAGTCTGCTACCACAAGGAAAGATATAGATGTGAATAATAGGTAGGCATATAATTTATTAGCTATGTACTAGCTTTACAACCACGGCTTTACCAGCAGGAACTTCATTTTTACTTATAAGGATATATTATAGCATAATAAAATATAGTCTTTATCACTCCTGAATAGTGTAGCTTTCTGTTAGTGAAAGAATTTTCATGATCGTGTGATGATGATTGATTATGCTCATGATTAGCACCCTACAAACAAACAAACAATCAAAGTTGGAAACTGTACCTATTTTAAATATTAGTAATAGATGTAATCTTAGCTCAAGGCCAGGTACTAGGACCCTTGCATTTTTTGTCTTACGTCAATGACATGAAAAACTGTGTTGTTCACAGTACTTGCTACCAGTTTGCAGATGACACTTGTCTCGTGATCTATTATATAAAAATAAGTCGGGTTTTCCTTCCTGACGCTATAACTCCAGAACGCACGAACTGATTTCCACGGTTTTGCATTCGTTGGAAAGGTCTCGGGCTCCGTGAATAGCAAAAAAAACGTTTATAGCAAAGAAAATTCAGGGAAAATATCAACAGAAAAGCGGGAAAGAAAAATGAAGTTCACGCGGGCGAAGCCGCGGGCGGAAAGCTAGTTGGTAATAAAAATCCACAAGCTGCCCGTGATCTTCTGCAATCTGATTTTGATTCTTTAACTAAATGGTATCATGATGCGGGGTTAGTCACAAATATCAGTAAAACTAAACTATAAGTTATAAAGTCACCCAATGTCAAGTATTTACCAGTTTACCAAACATTGTGGCGCACGAGAATAGCTGCTTACATGCTAACAGCGTATGTTGTTGCCCTAGAATAGAGATGGTAGACAGACAAACATATCTAGGATTGATAACTGACAGTATTTTTAGTTGGAGATTTCATATTGAGCGCGTTTGCAATAAATTGAGTCAATTTCTAGCTTATATTATCATTCTCAACAGTCGTATACCTTCAAGGTGAAATTGATATTAAATTATGCACTAGCTGACTCATATGTTAAATACGGGCTCGGTAGCTATGGACGAACCTATAAAACATATCTTGACCAGATTAATAATTTACAGTTAAGAATACTTAAGACTATTGTTTCAAATAATATTAAAAATAAATTCCATGATGATACCTGTAGTCTTTTTAAGCACTGTTAAACCTTACCAATACACATTCAAGTTCAGTATTCGATACTGAAGGAGCAATTCTTCAACGAATCCCTAAAAACGTATATCACACACCCTGTATGCACTAGGGCCATTTCTAGGAACCGGCTTTTTCAACCGCGCGCAAACAATCCCTATGGCGAGCGGACTACTAGCTACCTTGTGCCTCGCCCTATCAATAACTTGCCGTCTGAATTAGTGGGCGGTAAAACGGAAAAAAATATTAAGTGTAAAATGAAATGTTATTACTTTAATTTAAATTGGTGAGTTTGGTGACTCGCGATTCTGTATGATTGTTCTTAAGATGTCATTCTTGTATTTTGTATACCTACCTATTGGTTTTGCCTTCAACAGAATACCTATGTTAGTACCTAGTTTTATTAAATGGTAAACTCACGATGTTTCTCAAGTGTAAATCTTTGTGTTTTTTTAGAAACTATCACTATGCGAATGTATGCAACTAATTTTATTTGGTAAATAAACGAAAAAAAAAAGCTAAATCGTCAATGAAATGTCCAGTAACTAAATTATCACTATATTTCACCCTTCGCCTTTCAATAACCAATTGATCGTGAAATTCGGGGAGAAAAACCACCTTCGTCAGGCAACCCAACTTTATTGTTGACTACTTATTTTCGAACACATCATACTTATAAGTTACGAAAAATCTTATTTTAGGTATTAAATCCTATTTAAATGACATTTTTGCCGTACTTAACATTTGCTTTTAGATTTCGCTTTTAGTTTAGGCATTTGCAATAATGCCTAAACTAAAAGCTAAATCTAAAAGCCAAACTATTTGATGGAAGTGTGAAAGTATTTTATTATTTTCTTTTTAAAACCGCGTATAGACTAAAGTGTCGTAGAAAACGTCTAAATCCGTTAACTTGTGATGGGTGTTATATTTATTTAAGATTCGATTAAGTGAGGCTTGAAGGCCAAGGTTAGTTCGGACGCGCAGGATATTAAATATTTTATTCATTCTGGTTCTAGGATATTTGTAAGGGACATTTAATGAAACTTTTTCTAATAGAGTTTTTAGAAAAACGTTTTTATTTTATCTAAGTTGTTCCCTAGTTAGTCTGTGGGTTCACTTACTTCACTTCTGTTTCTTACTTTTGGTGATCAGCACACGTACTTCCGAGATTTTCCATTAGTGACTACTGTGCCTTGTGTACCCTGGACTTCCGAGATCTTGCATTTGTGACTACCGTGGTTTGTGTAGGTACCTGGACTTCCGAGATTTTGCATTTGTGAAGACAGGCTTCTGTAACTACTGGACTATATTCTGTGCAGTATACTTGAATCTCTATTTTGGACATAAGTTAGAGGTAAGTTATTATTGAATAATATATTGACGACACGATTGCCGTAGTGCGCTGTAGCACGGTTTCTCGCTTCGATTTCCGTAGTGTCCCGGGTTCGATCCCCGGTCGGGTCAATTCAGGAAACGATCTTTTCTAAATTGACTCGTGTCTGGGTGTGCTGGGAGACGCCCCTGGCTTATTTCCTTGTATTATACCTCGTAACACAGGGATATTAATCCCTACTTCGAGACTATTACAAGAGGTGTGTTGTCTGGCGCATATTTATTTATATATTTATTAATAAATATATATATGTATATATTTATTAATAAATATATATATGTATATATTTATGAATATATATATATATATATATAATATATATATTTACAGCAGATCAGGCTACCACAAACTGATAAATTTATTTAATAGATTTTGATCAAGAAAGTGACTTTTACTTACAACAACATACCTACTATTTTACATCTATCTACAATGTTGTAGGTATTTTTTTACATTTTCTTTCCTGATAGTAAGTAAAAATCAAGAAAGTGACTTTTACTGAAAGTGATATAAGCAAACCCTCATCGCTATAGGCCGCAGGTATACATCTATTTGATCTACTGTTATGTCATGTCATGTTTGTGGTCTTAATATTCATTTATTTTTTAACAATTATTGTCTACTTAACCGTACTGATTCGAATATCATGACAACAAAAATTTTGACAAAAAAAACCAACTCCAAAAAAAACTATTCCAAAACAAAGCACTAAAAGTAAAGAAATAATGTGAATGTCAGGATGGCACATGTAGGATCTTTAAAATTGATGACATGTATTCTGAACAATAGTACCCAAACAGTACTAAATAGTACCGACACAGAGATAAACAGTACAATATACCTAGCAATATATATATTTCTTACAATTATCGCGTTTACGTATGTATGTAGGTAGTTACAAACCTACATTGGCTGACACTCACTCCAACAATAACAATAATTGTACCTACATTATATTATCGTATAGGCTTTAGAAGAATACGCAATTATTTCTTAACTTTTTAGTGCTTTGTTTTGGAATAGTTTTTTTTGAAGTAGATTTTTTTTTGTTAAATTTTTTGTTTATTTCTTGATTTTCAGTGAATAGTTCTTATTTATTTTATACATCGAAAAAGTATCGTCCAATTGCTCCTAAGAATTGAAGAGTTCCGTTACTTTGTAATGGATCCCATAATCAGAACCTAACCAAACTCTCATCAAACTACCCTTGAAGTATATCCTTTCCACTAAAAAAATAACATCGAAATCGGTTGGCGTGATATTAAGTTATTCGTCCATTTGTCGCGCATATGGTTTATCTAGATTTAAGACTTATATGGATTTCCCATGGATGCCACTGTCAGAACTGGACCAAATTAAAATGGGACCATACAGGCAGCATCAGCTTTCAAATAAAAAAAGAATTATCAAAATCGGTTGGCGTAATATTAAGTTATTCGTCCTTAAGTCGCGCATTTTGTCTATCTAGATTTAAGACTTATATGGTTTTCTCATGGATGCACCTGTCAGAACTAGACCAAATTAAAATGGGGCGATTCGGGAAGCACCAGCTATCAAATAAAAAAATAATGATCAAAATCGGTCCACCCAGTCGAAAGTTATGAGGTAACAAACATAAAATAATAAAAAAAAAACACAGTCGAATTGAGAACCTCCTGCTTTTTTTTGAAGTCGGTTAAAAAGAGAAACTATGGGGGCAACGCGGCCGGGTGCATACCGGAATAACAACTTTTTAAATGTGGGTGCATACCGGCCGGGGGCAAACCGGACTGGGACCATAACGGCCTGACCCGTTTTATCTATACTTAAAATAACGGTTTAGAGAAGCTTAGTTATGTTTTTTTTTCAGGTCTAATTTTATCCTTAAATTAAGTTTACAACAAACAGACAAGATTAATAATTTGTTTATAAATTTAGACTTTTACAATGCTTCTTTTCATAATAATAACTGAAGTAATTGTAAAAAAAAAACGAATTTCGCACTTAGAAGAAATCAGGCAGCAGGATTAAGGACTAAAATAAACAAAGAAACTATTAACCTAATAGCATATTTCACTTTTACCGAAAGTTAAATTATTCTCAAAAATATTGGTTTCGGATGTTTGAAGGTACTTTCCTTAGAACATTGATGAAATAACGTTGACTTGCAACGTGAGCATATACTAGATTCGTTAGGTCCTTAGGATTTCAGTAGCTCAGTGGTTAGAGCAGCCTCCCGGATTGTGAAAGATGCGGGTTCGTATCCTGCCTGTTTCCTTCAATTCCCGAAATTCTATGTTGTTCTATCTATAAACAGACAAGAGTTACTTTCGCATTTTTAAATTAGTATGCTTGAATGGATAATTAAACTTTTTCTTTATTTATGTAATTAATTCACCTTTATTGAGATGTTTACGGTAGTAAGCATAAAAACTGCAAAATATATAGATATATGGCCAATTACCAGTGAAGTATTGTTTGGATTTACAAATTTAAATGAACTTAAGTAGTACATTTTACATGAACTCCAACCCAGCGTCCTCATAGATGCTCTTCCAGAAGTCGACGACCTCAGCGTCCAAGGCCTGCCCGACTGTCAGCTTCTCTGACACGTCTCCATAGAACTTACTATCTCCATATTCTGGCCAAGTGACGCCGAAAGATGCATCGGGAGTTGGGTTCCTGAAAAAAATCATAACAATACTTCATTGGCTTTACGACTAAGTTTTGGTAAGGTAGCGAGGCACGGCTCAACGTATTCCTTCACCCGTTGTGAGTTGCCCATCTGAATGCCAATACCACATATTACATAACAGATAAATTACATTCATAGAAAATAGTACATTATTGCAAAGGCAGCGAAATAGGCAATTGCAGGTCGAGTATGAGTTTGAAGGCCGAGCCGCAGGCGAGGACTTCAATGATACGAGACAGGCAATTGCCATTTCGGCCGAGGCATATATAGTGCTTTTCTTAAAAAAATGCAAGGAAATAAACAGGGCCTTTTACATAATAAATTTAATTAATATTATTAACAAAATAACAACTCCGCTTTACCGCCAATTTGTTTTTTTTTTATTTTACAATTTGTGCTGAAAGGTAAACGCATCTGTGGCTATACAGCCACGAGAACGCAATGTGTACGATAGATGAAAGAGTTCTAAATTCAAACAGCACACCGTTTCATACAACATTGCCGGCGCGCTCTTCGTTCGAAATTCAAAGAACGCGCCGGGAAGTGATTTTGGGTTTTCAGTCTACGTAACTACGTGTTCTTTATTCGAAAGTAATGACAACATTTCCGAGCATGTTTAAGAAAATTATAATTTTCTCAATCCTAAATGCGTGCTGTCATGTGACAGACATATATTGCCAGGGCCACCTCCTTCGATATAGATGTCAGTAGTCAGTTCTTGCAGTACGTCCATCGCGTCAGTTCAACCGCAAAATTCGCGTACAAATGCTCTACGCGGCTGTTGACAACCAACTGCCAAATGAGTCATGGAATACCCGGCGGCTGGAAGGTAATTACAGCACGCTAGTACATGCAGTGACAGAGGCCTGCCAATACCTCCATTTTACGGAAGACCAAAGCTAAGTGAAGCCTCAATCGTGTTTCCCAAGTGGGCCTAAAAATTAACATGGACAAGACGAAGGTCATGACAAACGCCGCAAATCCGTAGGGAACTCGATGCTCGAAGTTGTCGATCACTACGTCTACCTAGGACAAGTGATCTAACTAAGGGTAGGTCCAACTTCGAGATGTAGGTAAACCGCCGAATCCAACTCGGTTGGGCAGCGTTCGGGAAGTTGCGCTTTATTTACTCGTCCAACATACTTACCTCAGTGTCTTAAAACAAAGCTCTACGATCAGTGTGTGTTACCAGTGATAACTTACGGAGCTGAAACGTGGTCTCTGACTATAGGCCTCATAAAAAAGCTCACAGTCACTCAGCGAGCTATGGAGAGGGCTATGCTCGGTGTTCCGCTACGTGATCGAATCAGGAATGAGGAAATCCGTGGAAAAACGAAAGTGACTGACGTAGCCCAGCGGGTAAGTAAGCTGAAGTGGCATTAGGCAGGGCACATAGCACGCATAACTGATAGCCGTTGGGGCAGGAAAGTTCTGGACTGGAGACCGTTTCAGGGCAGACCCCGCCTGCAAGGTGGGCGGACGACCTAATAAAAGTGGCGGGATACTGGTGGATGCAGACCACCTGCAACCGGTTACTTTGGAAATCGAAGGGGAAGGCCTATGATCAGCAGTAGACGTCTTGTGGCTGCGAATGATGTGATGATGAAAGCCAAGTAACACTTGCTTAGCAATATTGTGTTTAAGCAGTTAGACAATCACGATCAAAGTGGAAGTTTGTGGACTTCGTACCGATTGTTATGTGATTGAATGAAGTGAAAGAAGTTTATTGAATACCTATTGACAGGTCACATCAAAAAAAACAATTTGTAAATCATTTACAATTCCAAATTTAAAAAAATATTACAATCGCTCTTGGGCCTCCATTACCTATTGGCATTGAACTATTTGTGGTATCAACAACCTCTAATCTTTTTGTTTGTTTTTGGTTGACCATGTGTTGCACGTTACTTACTTTCACAAAAACTAACAAATTCAAAGTTTACGTACGTATAATAAAACATTTTTCAAGCATGGGTAAGCATATTAATTTAAAATAAGTATGTAACTAAACTTGCCTTTCTGAAACTGATATTTTTGTGTGGCAAAAAACTGAGAGTGTCGTGGCCTATTGGTTCAGCACCCGAACTCAGATCGTGGATCGTGTGGTCCCAAGTTCAAATCTGTGCAGAACCAAAATCTTTGTGTTTATTGTTAATTAATATCCAACTTATTCTCCGGTGATAGAACAAACCACAAAACATCGAAAAAAACCCAAATCGACCCGGATAACAGCGGAAGGCTCACCACTTACCACGTTGGGTTCTAATACCATTAGGGAAAAGTGGGCTTCTGAGTGTTTAGTTCACCATGACAACACAGTTACTTGCCTCAGACTACCCAGTTTGGGATAAAGTCGTGATGGTATGTATATATAAAACCTGTGTAATTTCTTTGCCTTAAATGTATAAAACGTAATTTGAAGTTGAAAAACCTTTCTTCGGGTTATGAAAGATTTACTGAAAGGAATTAAATATAGTTTTGTGCAAAAAAATACATACAAACATACAAATATTACTTATTATAAAGTAATATTTAAGTAATTAGCCTATAAACTGTCCCACTGTCTGGCAAAGGCCTCCATCATTGAAAACAAGTCATCGCTAAAATTGATGGGTATTGGTTTAATCACCACGCTTGCCAAAACAAACTAGTACAAAGTAATTGTAATTGAAAAATTTTGCTTACCCATATTTGGCAAAGTTTGTAAACAGAGTACAGACTACTTTGACTTGTTTGTGTTCTTTGCTATCCTTTTCCAGTATCAAATTTGCGTGTTTTGCGTCAAATAAATACATCAAGTCATCTAAATGAGCTGCTCCAGTTAATCCATACTTCTGTCCGAACTGCCCGTAAATATTCCTCTGGGAAACACTAGAAAATCTATAGAAATATTTCTTGATGTTCTTTGGTAAAAGATTTATATACCTGTAGACATCATAAGTGAAAATACTTTCGGATGCAAAAGATACAAACTCTTTCATTGATTCTAATGATATTGTCTTCTTTCCAAAGTAATGATCCTTGATACGGTCCGAGAGTTCTAAAATCTTCCCCGGTGTACTTTGATTTAATATTTTTCTAGGAACAAGCAATTCCGGGTATCTGTTATATTCACTCAATAATTTTGCTTCCAAAAATGGTATCCCGATTAGAACTTCAAGACTTGTGCAGCCAATCAAAATGTCCACATCATTAACTTTACCATTTTTCAAAATATTCTCAGGTGATTCAGTCAGAAAATGATTTCTGTCGAAGTTCTTCTCAATCACAGGCGTAAAATGAAACATTTTGAGGATGTTATTCGTTATTTCTTCAGAAGCCAAAATAGCTGGGGCTACATCGATAAGTTTTTCAGCTGGTACAGATTGGAGAAATTCCAGAAGTATTTTTGGGTCATCTGTTTCCAGTCCCAACTGTTTTCCAAGAACAAAAGCCCGTTTGCGAGGTTTGAATGGCTGAGACCAATCACAAAGAGGAACACCACTCATTGGAATAGCCCTTTTGAATAGGCCTTTGGCCATTGGCGACAGAACTTGCAAAGCGACGGAGGCTCCACCCGCGCTTTCTCCAAATATAGTCACATTTTTAGTATCTCCTCCAAATGATACTATATTCTCTTGAACCCACTTCAAAGCGAGGACTTGATCCTTTAAGGCTGCATTTCCAGGAACGTCTTCAGTATCTAGGCATAGAAATCCGAATACTTCTAGCCTATAGTTAATAGTAACTAGGACGATTTCGTGGGACATTAAAAAGTCTGGACCGTAATGATTCACATCTCCTGAGCCGCTTTTGTAGCCTCCTCCGTGGATGAAGACCATGACTGCCAATGGCTTTGCAGGCTTGAGTTCAGGTGTGTATACGTTCAAAAATAAACAATCTTCGCTGCCATGTATTAACTTCTCAGTGAATATATCTCTATGGGGGCAGTTTGGGCCATGCGATGTGGCTTTTCTGACGCCTTGCCATGGCAGAGGAGGCAGGGGTGCCTGGAAATTAGGTTTGATTGAACGATTTTATTAACTCGCTCGCCATCATCTGGATAACATTGATATTATGTTTTCTACTTTCAACTGACATTTTGTAAATCTGGACAATTGGGTATCAGACACAATTAATAATCGGATTTTAATAATTATTCAATATTGTGAAAAAATACATTAAAAAATACGATGACTGGCAATAGTAGCAATATGAAAACTTTTTACTCTTAGATATAAGTAATTTATTTTATTGCCCTTCAAGTTTGGGTGGGGAAGCCCATTTTTAAAAGTGTAAAGTGATTAAAAATATAAAATTTACTATTCGATATTCCACAAAATTAGTAGCAACTTTTAACAAGAAACCATTTTCGTCACAGCAAACTTTCATGTAGCTGACGAACAAAATATTATAGACCTGTACGTCTACCATGAGTTGCCACTTTAAATTTACGTTATCGTTCGCGTAAAAAAATTGTATTAAAATGACACATGACATGACAAGACTATGTCAAATCCCAATAATGTAAATTTAAAGTGGCAACTCGTGGTAGACGTACTGCAGCTGCGAGATGTGACGTCACAAATTTGCCTCCGTTTGTGTGTAGCGTTTTGGGCAAGTCCAAAAATATAACTTTTAAAATTGCAATATCTCAGTGAAAAGTGCATAGTGCTATCTAGATATATTTCTACCAATGTTTCTATTTTTACGAGCTCTTTCGATACCTAACTCATCAATAAAAAAGAATACCCAGTTTATTTGAGGGCTCCTGAAAGTTGAGAAACATTTTAAAATTTCTTCTTATTTACCGAATACTTTATCTATTTACGAGTATATTATTATGGGTGCAAGTTGAGCTTATTGGTCCTAAATAGGCCTTTTACAGAGCACTTTCATATCTTCAGTGTAAAGGTACCAACGCAATGTAAGATGTACAAATTTTGTGGCTTAGATAATATTCCTTCAAAAAAAACTTTTTTTTTTTCTCATCCTCTGTAGAAAGTCGGAAGGATCTATTCAGATTTCAGAGTTACATGATATTTTCAAAATTAAATTATAACAGTGGTGCGTCCCACACAAGATTAGTATATATAGATCCTTGTAGTCAAAAATAAAAACATTCATTACTTCAGAAAATACCTCATGATGTGTCTTAGTGCATTATCAAAATCAAAAAGTTTATTAATATATACAGGGTGTCCAGGAAATTGTACGACATACTGCAGGGGGTGATAGCTGGGATCAATACCTACCGAAATAACTCAATATATGTTCAGCGAAATTTTACGGTTTTAAAGTTATACAAAATTTTCCGAAATATTTAAAAATCTCTGCCATGTAACAGTTTTTTTGGCATATCTCAATGAAAAATTCCTTTAACACAATTTTTTTTAATCATGTTAATCGCAGGGGGTCCTGCAGTATGTCGTACTATTTCCTGGACACCCTGTATATACTTAAAAGAATGTCGTTGTTACAAAGTCATTTTGTCCACATTTCATATTTTTTTTCGTAAAATAATTTACTATCATTTTGTGTATATGACTAATTCAACAGCTTAAAACTTACATTCTTAATTTCATTACAAAACTAACAGGTACGTACCTTGAACCTCAATTTCCCCACTGGAGGAGTGGCATAAGGAATCCCTTTAAAGCTGTAGTAGGTTCCCTCTCCAGTAGACGTCTCCAGAACTTCTCCTTCCAACCACCCTTGCTTTGTTTCCACTTTCACCATTTTTCACTGCACAACCTAATGCTGAAAGAGCGTTAACAGAATGAACAGTATTTTCGTTTTTTAAACAGAAATTATCGACTTTGACGAAACCAAATGGTGATAAAATCGAATATGCATGATAAGTACCAGGTGATTATCAATAGCCTCCTATTTGACTTTATTTTTGTATCGTTCTAATCAATATATCCTCTTTATATATCCGATTTAAAAAGCATTGATCAGAATCTTTTACAAACAACCTGATACCGCAAGAGCTTTATCAGACTGCATTGTGAAGTATAAAATAGTCGCCCTTTCGACCTAACTAATTGGTGTTACACAAGAAAGATTATGTTATCTATATATAATAAAATCGTACTGTGTGCCGTTAAATGTCTAACATTATTTTATCTAGAACTAATTCAGATAAATTATATCTAACACTGGTATATAATAATCTATTGTTTTTGTGCGCTATTACCTATTATGTGGCACTGTGTCATAGTAATCTTATAATATTACTAGTTCCAAATTGGCAAATGGAAGGTAGATAGATAGATATACTTTATTGCATAAAAAAACTAAAATAATAACAACCTTTGGTACTATTAGCAAGGGTATTTTAATGTGACTTGCCAATTCTTATTCAATTACAAAATAATTCATTAAAAACTGATTACTGATCGAGACCAATTTAAAAATACTATATTTCAACTAGATTTTTTCTATAGAAAGCATTTAAACGTTACATTCAATGAATAGATTTTTAATTGAAAATTATGGTGTATCGAAGACTCGAGGGTAGGCCGTAAATTATTTTGTCTGACTTGTATGTTCTCGTATCACGTAAAAACAGCTGGAGCAATTTCAATTTATTTAATTAGATATATTTAAAAAACTGGACTTATTTTTAACTTTATGTTCGTCTACAGTATGTACTCGTATATCCATTGATGCATAGTTAGTGGCTGAGTCCACGCAAACGAAGTTGCAAGAAGCAGCTAGTTTTTCTATCAAATAATTTTATTTTATTATACGAGTATAAAACTTTTCCGATACTGAGTGCTGAGTGCGAGTTTAAGTGAGCGATGCGAATGACTTCGCCATCGCATTTTGCGCGAAAAAAAACGCAAATGGCATCGAGTCAGCGCCATCCAGCGGCCTTAATGTTCCCCGAATTTGCCGCTAGATGGCGCTGACAAAACGCGATGGTGAAATCATTCACTTCTCTCACTGCAACTCGCACTCGGTGACTGAGTGACTGACCAAAAAACAACAGTCGAAACTACTGGGCGTGGCAAGGTGAAATTTGGCACGTGGATTCCTTGAGGAGTGTGAGGGAGCAATAGGAGAGTAGTAGTAGTAGTAATTAGCCTATATACTGTCCCACTGCTGGGCAAAGGCCTCCATCATTGAAATCTAGTCATCGCTACAATGGATGGGTATTGGCTTAATCACCACGCTTGGCAAAATGCAGGTTAGTGATCACAAACACGGGCTATGTTTCGAAAAATCCGAAAACACACTGCCCGACCTGAGAACTGAACCCGAGACCTCCGGGCTTCGGGCCGAGCTCTGAAACCACTCGGCCACGGAGGCGTTATAAGAGAATATTTTCCGTTTTTTTACGTGAACGGGACGAATTGGGTACGGGCGTACGGAGTCGCGGGCTAAAGCTAGTTAAATTTAAACGATTTTACATCATTAAGTGGCAAAGGCAAACAACTTTTAAACCAGTATTACGCGAGTCAGCAGCTGCTTCATACTTATACATTAGTGCGTTGTAATTTAGTTCACAGTTTGACCACGCAGTGAATGGGTTAAACGGTAATTAATACACTCATAGCAACCAGGCCCCTGGCTCTTCTAATTTCGCCGGATTGGCATTACTTTACTGTCACCAATATTTTTTTTGAACCTTATAGCTTTAGAACATTTTTGCAATGCTTGTCCTATGAAATTCTGTTCAAGAGTCAGGCCCGTGGCCTCAGCAGGAGTACCTACTTGTACCTCATTCTGTTGCCATAACAAACAGATGAGTGTCATTGACAGGCGAATTGAGTACACTCGCGTTGCCCCCATAGTTTCTCTTTTTGTCATGATATTTGAATCAGTACGGTTAAGTAGACAAGTGTTAAAAAATAAATGAAAAATAAGACCGAAATCATGACTGATGTGTGTAAGTAGCTAATGTAGATAACAGTAGATCAAATAGATTAGATGTATACCTGCGGCCTATAGCGATGCGGGGTTGCCTACATCACTTTCAGTAAAAGTCACTTTCTTGATTTTTACTTACTACTTATTAGGAAAGAAAATGTAAAAAAAAACCTACAACCTTGTAGATAGATGTAAAAATAGTATGTTGTTGTAAGTAAAAGTCACTTTCTGGACTTTTACTTACCAGTAAGAAAGTAAAAAAAATACCTACAACATTGTAGACCATGTAGGCAAACCCTCATCGCTATAGGCCGCAGGTATACATCTATCTGATCTACTGTTATCTACATTAGCTACACACATCAGTCATGATTTTGGTTTTAATTTTCATTTATTTTTAAAAATTGTCTACTTAACCGTACTGATTCGACTATCACGACAAAAAGAGAAACTATGGGGTCAACGCGGCCGGGTGCATACCGGAATAACAACTTTTTAAATGTGGGTGCATACCGGCCGAGGGCAAACCGGACTGGGACCATAACGGCCGGACCCTCTAAATCTTGTGTCTTGTAATTTTATGTCCATTGAAATTCTTACCAAGAGATCGTCGAAAGAGGAAAAAGACATTCGAAAGTAGTTAAAGAACTTCGCCTCATCATTCCTTAATTCACCCATCAATGTTTCAAATGTCCCTGTTGAAAATCGGTCTCGAAGTATAGAATGCACCCAATGTTGTCTACGTTTTATACTTCTTTTTCGTCTCATTCGTCTCAAATACCACCACATTAAAAGAACATCATCGTAACCGTCCATCGCGTACGAAATACAAACGTAAACTGGCGGCGAGTCGAACCACCGACCTTCCGGCAAAACAGATTGATCGGATATAATGTGAACACCCACGTCCGGCGTCCGGTTTCAGGGCAAAAAGACTGATCGGATAAGTGGGAACGGGCTCTCAAGATTTTCATCAGTTTATCGATCGTCATAGTAAATCAATCAGGCATCCCCGGACGCAATAAGTGTCCGGGTTTCACCCGTACACTTGTCGACTGAACCCCCCTCGACGCCCGCGGACGCCCTCCAAACTAGGACAAATCCGGGGAAACCCGGACGGATGGCAGCCCTAACTGGGTCCACTGATAAGGAACCAAACTAGGGCAAAAGGTTGAACACCAGGCCACAACCTCGGATATTTCAAATTTTAATTTCTAATCTATTTATATTTTTATTTTAATCTTTTTAAAATGATTTTTGAATGCTGTTTTTTTGGCGCAAAGTCAGCTATAATGTTTTTGTTGGGTGCCTGTCGTAGCCCCATTCCCGGAGAACACATTGACACCATTTTGGGCGCTAGGAGTTGATTCATATCCAGGTAGAAAATGACAATACACCTCTAGGCGGAATCAACCCCCATCTTTTTGTACCTGTTTTTGGGGAAGGAGCCCGCAGAAAATCTCCGGGAACGGTTTTGGTGGGTAACCCTACTTACCATGATTCAAAATTTTAATTTCAATAAATTTTATACAAGTAACATTTAAATTACATTCATTTTTAAATTTATTTATTGAGTTCTTACTTAGTTTTTATGAACTACTAGCTAAAGCTGCGGCTTCGCCCGCGTTTCGTTATATACATATAATGGCCAAATTACATAAAATCTAATATACATTGTAGCTCATGATGCTATTCTGATATATAAGCTGTATTAACGTTTAATCAAAATCCGTTCAGTAGTTTTTGCGTGAAAGAGAAACAAACATACATACATAGGTACATCCTCACAAACTTTCGCATATTTTATAATACTAGCTTTCCGCCCGCGGCTTCGCCCACATTATCGTTATTCATCACCGCCAAATTACATAAAATCTTTATAAATTGTAGCCTATGTGTTATTCTGATGTGTAAGCTGTATTACTGTAAAGTTTCATCTGAATCCGTTCAGTACTTTTGGCGTGAAAGAGTAACAAACATACACACACACATACATCCTCAGAAACTTTCGCATTTATAAAATTGGTAGGAAGTAGGATTAATAAGAAATACAGGATGGTCCAAACATACACGTCAATAAATTTTTTTTAGCTTCCTCACACTTAGGGGGAGTGTGAGGAAGCTAAAAAAAATTCCGAGTCCGAAAATACCCATGTATGTTCCCCGATTTTTTGTAGTGTTTAAGTTATGAATTTTTGAAAATTTCTGCGTTGAGACACTTTTTCGGTCACTGTAGCGTGATCTGTAGAGATAAATGCTTGATTTTTTTCTTTAATAGTTGAATAATAGCGCTAGATGATTCTGATGAATTTACATCCATGACGCTTATAATAACTCTGAAAAAAAATTATGAAATTGAAAAAGTTAGATATGCGGTTTTTTCGCTGAACTTTGAAGGCCGTTTTAAAAAAAAAAGTTAACTAAAAATTTTAATCTTAATCTTTTTTTAAAACTTCACTACACTCTTAACTATTTACTATGTAAATTTCAATGAGTAACTTCAACAGCATCATACCTAAATTTTCATTTAAAGTGTAAGAAGTGGAAAATTTAAATAATCAGTGCGGCACAGATGCGTTTTTTATTCGGTAGTGAATGGGTTAAACGGTAATTAATACACTCATAGCAACCAGGCCCCTGGCTCTTCTAATTTCGCCGGATTGGCATTACTTTACTGTCACCAATATTTTTTTTGAACCTTATAGCTTTGGAACATTTTTGCAATGCTTGTCCTATGAAATTCTGTTCAAGAGTCAGGCCCGTGGCCTCAGCAGGAGTACCTACTTGTACCTTATTCTGTTGCCATAACAAACAGATGAGTGTCATTGACAGGCGAATTGAGTACACTCGCGTTGCCCCCATAGTTTCTTTTTTTGTCATGATATTTGAATCAGTACGGTTAAGTAGACAAGTGTTAAAAAATAAATGAAAATTAAGACCGAAATCATGACTGATGTGTGTAAGTAGCTAATGTAGATAACAGTAGATCAAATAGATTAGATGTATACCTGCGGCCTATAGCGATGCGGGGTTGCCTACATCACTTTCAGTAAAAGTCACTTTCTTGATTTTTACTTACTACTTATTAGGAAAGAAAATGTAAAAAAAAAAACCTACAACCTTGTAGATAGTTAAATTGAAAAAGTTAGATATGCGGTTTTTTCGCTGAACTTTGAAGGCCGTTTTAAAAAAAAAGTTAACTAAAAATTTTAATCTTAATCTTTTTTTAAAACTTCACTACACTCTTAACTATTTACTATGTAAATTTCAATGAGTAACTTCAACAGCATCATACCTAAATTTTCATTCAAAGTGTCAGAAGTGGAAAATTTAAATAATCAGTGTTTTAACTAAAACTTAATTACAAGTTTACTTAATGGATTTATTTATAAAAAAATGTTACACTAAGTGTTAAAAATGGTGACTTTTTAGTTTCACATAGATTTGAGGTCGTTTAAAAAAAAATTATCACAAAAAAGTCGTCTAAATAAACGCATTCATAGCCTTATTTTTTTTTGTTTTGACTATGTATTTTCTGTATTGAGCAATGACGTGGTCATTTTGAAAGCGTTTTATGGCTTTTTTTCATTAAGATGTTTTTAGTTTACTTATAATCACGTTTTAGTTGAAACACTGATAAATTTTACACTTCTGAATTTGAATGGAAATTTAAAGATGATGCAATTGAAGAAACTAAATTAAATTTACATGATAATTAATTAAAAGTGTAGTGAAGTTTTTAAAAAAGATGTGGATGAAAAAATTTTGGTAACTTTTTTTTAAAGTCCGTTTTGGGCTTAAAAGTTCAGAAAAAAAACAGCATTTCTAACTTTTCCAATTTCATAATTTTTTTTAGAGGTATTATAAGCGTCATGGATATAATTATTTCTTAATCATCTAGCGCTATTATTTATCTAATAACGACAAAAAAGTTAGGCATTTATCTTAACAGATCGCGCCACAGTGACCGAAAAAGTGACTCAACCCAGAAATTACGAAAAATTCTTAAAAAAAATCTTAACTCGAAAACTTCCCCTGAGTGTAAGCAAGCTAAAAAAATGTAAGACGTGTATGTTTGGACCACCCTGTTTAGTTAAAATATTTAATATTATACTATTTTCGCCGTATGATGATGCCCTGACAGTTCATAATTGACAATAATTATAGTGATGCAACGAATGAAATTCAATCGATGGTTTCAAAATATCGGATGAGTTGGCAAAGGAAATGGAATCGTATTAACCGATTTTGAATTTCTAAAAAAAATCTTAATAAACGGGTAATGGTTAATAAGTTATAGAATAAAACAAGGTCTTTCGAAAATAATAGTTTAACTATATTAACCATTTACTGCCAGAACTTGATTCTTGTGAGCTAATATCAGAATGAAGAATAGTATTCTACTGTTATTAATATTTGCTGGTCTCTTATTCGGTTAATGTGGATGTATTTGTCCCAGTCCTCCATTATAGTTTGGCGAGTTTTTTCAACGACCTTTCTCCAATTTTCACCGGTTACATATTGACATGCCTCCTCCAATAATTTCATCATCTTATTTGCTGTAAAAGATGGAGACATGTTGTTTTTGGCCGCATAACCTAAAGTAATAATCAAACACTAATGAATGAATATTAAAACATATTGTGTCCTGTTTGAGCACTCAAAACAGTCATTTTGTTTTTTTGAGCATTGTACGTACAAAAACAACAAAACGAAAAACTTAACAAGAAAACTCAACAAAAACAGCAACAAAAGTCAAATAAACAAATACGCAACTCAGACGTAACGCAAACACAAACCGCACACAAGGCAGACGCACTCGTACTGATTTATCTAATAACTTTTTTTTATTGACTGATTTGTAATAAAATTGGACATTCGGATTTTAAGATGATTACCATTGTATTGTATTGTATGCCTGTGAGGCGGAACACAGTGAGACTTTTAAATTTGTATGATCTGAACATTATTGCTGTGATTCACAATAAAGTTTATTTGTAAGTATGTATCTGACGTGATGACATAATGTATTCATCGATATTTGTCGATTCAGTAGTGTCAATACACAATTAAATGGCGTTCCTTTTCACGCATCAGGCGCTGTAAAGATATATTTATTTAATTTAATTTACTTCGTTTATTAATAATTATAACAATAATTCACTTGATAAGTTTCGAAAGGAAAATAGTTTTTTAATAGTTAATTATACTTTCTTTTGCCATGTTCTTTTTATTTAATTTGAAATAATAATAAAAAAATAAATAAATAAATAAGCGCCAGACAACACACCACTTGTCATGGTCTCGAAGTAGGGATAAATATCCCTGTGGTACGAGGTCCCAGACAAGGAATCCAAGCTAAGGGTGTCTCCCAGCACACCCAGACCAGAGTCAATTCAGAAAAGATCGTTTCCTGAATTGACCCGACCGGGAATCGAACCTGGGACACTAAGGAAATCGAGGCGAGAAACCGTGCTACAGCGCACAACGCCAATCGTGTCGTCAAATAGTATGCGTGACACGGAACAATAATGAGAGCTGTCAGGCATATCATCATAGAGCGAAAACAGTTTATTAATATTAACATTGAGTTTTTCCTGTTGAGCATCTGTCAAATGAAAAATGAAACTCCGTTATGGATCAGACATATAGGTCACCTGACATTTCTTATCTATATGTGTCATCTTTATGTACCATCTTTACAAAAAAAAAAAAAATAGACCACCTTTTCTATCCGTGCAAACGATGTTCGGATAAAGAATACTTTAACTATAGCCTTACTGAGTTATATTTACGATATTACGAATTCTAGTATTTTTCCCACAAGTTCAAACATCCGGTAGCTATGACCTTGATTTTATCGCCGAGTTAAAATAAACTAACACTTATAGTCATACAACCTATTCACACTATCAAGTTCAGTAGCCAAACTACCAATAAAACAAAACGAACAAGGCAATTACGACCACAATGTTTACAAAAACAGTGTCGGTAACCCGAGCTCTTGACAACGGCTTCAAGCGGCGACATGTTTTTTATGGCCGTTACAATGTAACGTAAGGGGCCTCTAAGTTTTTATGAATTGATGTTTGTAATCTTAATAGACATTCCTTTATTTATTCTAAGTAGATTTTTTAACTTTTGATGAGTATAGATTACTCTTATAAGAATTTTACGGGAGTAATCCTAATTGGACGGCCGTGTTCTGTGGCCTATTTTCATAGAGATATATTTCGTGTCATGACCTAAAAAAGGTATGGAACTGTTAACGAACGTCTGCTCTTTACAATGAAGTAACATCTAAACATTATGTTTATATAAGATATAGGAAATATCATGATGTGAAAACTAACAATTTTCGCTTAAAATTTGATAACGTAGTAGTGAGGCGCTGCATAGCTTACGCAGCGACTTATCGATATCAACTTGGAATATATATAAATGAGATGATGTTAGTACTATGTACATTAGTAGTAAGTAAATAAATAAAACCAACTATTTGCAATATTTGTTTTATTTTTTGATGTAAATATTTACATTATAACTAACAATGGTGACCTGTAAGACAGGTTTCCCTTAAGAAACCTATTTCAGGCACCAGTCCCTCACAATACATAGGTTATGAATATATTACTATAATGTAGACCTAAGACCTAATTTAAGTTCCTATAATTGTGAAGGGAAAAAAAAAAAAAAACTATACAATTAATTTTAACTATATCTAAAATAAAATTATCATCATAAAATTTTAGTTTTATTTTCGAATATTAGACAAACAATAACAGTCAGCAACATTATTATGACTGAAATCAAAATATGAATACCTATTCATTTTATTTTTGATATCTACACATTTATACACTGTATGAAAAGTTTGAAAAGCTAAGTTTGAGTGAACAAAGTCACTGGCAGCAGCTAGTATTACATACACAATCAATACGTAAACTATTAAGTTATTATGGACAGTCGGCAACATAATAAAATTATGACAGAAATATTATTACGAATATTTGTTTTATTTTCGAATAGAATACAATCATATACATGATGAAAAGTTTGAAAAGCTGAGTCCGAGCTTACAAAATCACAGGCAACAGCTAGTATTTGTTAGTCAATCAACATGAAAATTAATAAGTTATTGTGGACAGTCCGCAACATACGTAGCCAAACACTATGATAGATCGAGTGATATAGACGGGTCCATATTGGCTCACCTAAAGTTCTTTTCCCGAAATTGTTCTTCCTACTGATTTTTAATCCCAATGATCGCTCTTACTAAAATGTTTCTTCCTAAAGTTTTCATTCATAGAATTTGTAGTATGTACTACCGACGATGTTCTTAACACTCATATTTCCGAAAATTGGAATCATGAAATTATGAAGAATCAAGGAGTTATGAACATCGTCGGTAGTACTACAAATAGGATGAAGGAAAACTTTAGGAAGAAAAAATTTAGGAAGTGATCATTCGGATTATGAATATAAAAAATATTAGAAACAGAGTAGTTAGGAATTGTGATTGTTAGGATGAAAAATGTCAGGAAGAACATTTTCGGAGTTCCAATTATCGGAGTTGAAATTTTAGGTGAATTTTGGCGCACCCGTCCTAGACTTTCAAATACTGGCGATACTACGAGTTTAACGGATGTCACTCTAGGTCAGGGGTTCCCAACCTTTTTTTGTCTACTGCCCACTTTAAGAATAAATTATTTTTTAACGCCCCCCTTTTTAAACATACTTAAAAACCGCTAAGTACTTATAACTGATTATTGAAACGCAAATTTATAGTATTCGGACAGAGTATCTTTTATTGAAAATAAAACAAACATAATCAATTCTTATATAAAAACTAATGTGAAGGTTGAATCTGATGCTGTTCAAAAAGTTTGTTGATATCAGGTTCCAATTTACTCAAAAACAGCCGCAAGTCGCCACGTTCGGTAACACGCAAACGATTTCTCTTTTTTGTAAGCAGCGTTGCCACAGCACTAAATCCACGTTCACACAAATATGACGATGGGAATGCTATCAAAAATCGTTGAACAATTGACCACAATCCAGGGTACAATTGCGGGATCGGTTTTTGTAGCCAAAATTCTTGATATCAATTTTCGAACTTGATTTTTATTTCTTCGTTTGTTGTCAATTCTATAAGTTCTTCTTCCAGCTGAGGTGACATTGCTGTGTTGACATTTGAAAACGGATCCAACACCCAGTCTGGTATTTCCAAGTTTAAAATGTCCTGGTATCGTTCGGTGAAGTCAATGTGGAGGTTTTCCAAATGTTGGCAGTAGGCAAACAAGTCGTCGTTACTGCAGTATACTGATAAATTCGGAAAATTGTGAAACTCACGTCTGCCCATATTATTTTTGTGCAGAAGCAGTTTGGCTGCGAAAGCAGCAACGACATTTTTTGTTTTAATTAAATTTAGTTCATCGCCTTGCAGTTGGAGGTTCATGTCGTTGAACATTTTATACAGGTCTGTCATGTAAGCTATATCATTCTTTGATGTTATGAGCTTGTTGCGCAGTTCTGTATCTTTAGTTTCCAAGAACTCTATCATAGAGTCAAACAGGTTGTAAAATCGAATCAGACAATTGCCTCTTGACAGCCAACGAACTTCAGTATGAAGCAACAAACGGTTGAAATCTTCGTCATTAGTAACACAAAGCTGATGAAATAATCTATCATTCAAAGAGCTGCTACGGATTTTATTGACTGCTTTGATGACATATTGCAGTGATTGAAATAGTCGTTCACTTAAGTTTCTAGCAACCAAATGTTGTCTATGAATAACGCAATGTATAGCAAGGACATCTGGAATTTTATTCTTTAAGTATGCTATGAAGCCTTTATGGCGCCCTGTCATAGCCAGAGCGCCATCCGTAGCAACTGATATAATATTTTTCAAAGGAATCTCTTTCTCTTCACAAAACTTTTCCAATGTATTGAATATGGTTTCGCCTTTTGTATCTTTCTCCAAATTTCTGGCAAACAATAGTTCTTCACGTATTTTCTCATCTTTAATAAACCTCACGTAAGATAGCAACAACGTTCATTAGTTGGTAAAGTGGACTCATCGAGCTGAATTGAGAATTGACTAGTCCTCAGATGATTGCACAATGATTCTTCAATGTTTTCAGCCATTTCATCAATTCGTCTTTGCACAGAATTATTACTCAAAGGAATTTTTCGGATAATATCTGCGGCCGGTTTATGAAGCACAGTAGTTATTACTTCCTTTATTGCTGGCAAAATTAACTCTTCTCCGATGTTGTGTGGTTTGCCTTTTTGAGCAATTAACAAAGAGATATTGTACGAAGCTCGAAGTCCGTCGTCATCTTGCTTAGCAGCCGCCGAAAATAGTTTTGATACACTTGGCTGAGTATTATGCTTCTTCTCTAGGTCTTGAAAATATGCTACATTCTTTTCTGTCTTATCTGGATGCATTTTATTCAAATGATCTTGCAGTCTTGAAGGCTTCATTGCTTCGTTCGAAAATGTTTTTAGACATAGAAGACACAAAGGCGAAGACGGGTTTGTGGGAATTTCAATAAATCCGAATTTAATATATTCCGCAGAGTATTGCCGTCTCTTCTTTTTTACTTCCGACATTGTTTTGTTTTAAGAAATACGTAAGTGTTGAAATCAAGTACTGCTTATCCATTATGCGCGAAACCGCAAATGAAAATAAAATAAATTTACGTCGCTTATATAGGATTGCATAAGCAGCACGCACCAACAGGAATAAGACAAACGTGCATAAACTTGTTTATCTCATTCGACGCCCAATCGTACTCGACAAGCAAGAACAAGTATTATAGAACCAGCCGATTGGTATAGGAATGTACAATTCGGATTATTTTACAAAAACTTGTTAAAACATGATTGCCCGCGGTCTTTTATATCGAACCGAGTTTGAGCTATATCTTAATTAATATTAGTTGATGTTCACAAGATGTAGTCGAGAGTCGAGAGCTCAGTCGGTGTCTAAGAGTCTTCCTAGCTAGGTAGATGAAATTATAAATCGACCCCAAAGCCCTACACAATGCCCCCTTTTTTTTCTGGGTCTCTTACCGCCCCCCTTTAGGCCTGCAGCGCCCACAAGGGGGCGTTATCGCCCACGTTGGGAAAGACTGCGTCTAGGTGACCATAAAATAGCCAGCTGCAAAATTTCCGTTTGGATGAAGTCTTTGTATAATTGATATAACAGCATCGAAACTGCAAGCGGACCGCAGTCAGCGTGCGGTTCTAATGATATCTGAGCAAAATATTTAGCCACCAATTTCTATACGAAAGTTTGTTCAGACTCTTTGTTGACTTGTATAGATATTAGTGGCTAGTGTTTTGCTCAGATATTTTTGGAGCCTTTGAAACGTACAGATAAACTCATACGCTCTTTATTCCGTTGAAAAATTATCGAATTACAGTAAAAATAATATTTATTCATGTAAGTTTACAAGCATATAATAATACCAACGACTAAAATATCTATCTCCTTAAAGATTTCCCTAAGACAGTTGCATGGTCTAATGACTTCTTTAACAGACTACGGTAATGACCCACTGATTTGTAATAATAATAATTAATTAAAGTTAACCATAATTATGTAATTTGTTATATTTGCATGCCAGTACCTGGAGAAAAGTGTGCGGCTTCACTATACATTGTAACATCTTTTATACTTACCACTTTGTAAGCATCTAAAGAAATATTCTATTCTATTCTTAGGTTGTATATAAAGCAGATGGCTCTTTTTCGAAGTACGGATCTGCTGCTGAGCCTAACAACAATAGACCACACGACATAACATTGTGGAAGTAGTTAAAGTACAACAATATTGCTGTTGCTACATCAGTAAAAAACCTTATTTTTCTAACAGCACAAGCTGCCGAACAAAGTCTTCCTGCCAAGACCGTACTACGCGGACCCCAGTGTATCTTGGAATCTATAGTAATTCCCAAAAATACAGAGGAATTCGTAATTTCGAATGGCTCATTATTCATGCATAAAATAGTATCAAAAAATATAATAACATGAGAACTTGAGAGAGTATTATTTACATCGTAAAATGCTTACCAGTTGAGTTAAAGAATGCATGAGTTGGCACATCGTTGGTGTGAACAAACTCAAACTGACCCGACCAGTAACAAACCAATCTGATTAAGGCCGACAGGCTGATCGCAGATGGAAAAAAAAAAATGCTTACCATATTTCGTGGAGAGAGATGTGGAGAGAGATGTGGAGAGAGATGTGGAGAGAGAGGAGGAGAGCCACATGGGCCGTGTATCATATGAACAAATACAGTTGCAACGAAGTACTTTTACCTCTGCTACAGAAATTTCTAAAATTCCTTAACACACCTGTTGTATGTTGGATAAAGAAAACTTCCCTTCAGACTGGTACAAGATATTTATTTTACTTTGCTTAATATAACAATCGCACCTTTCACATAAATGTTACTTAGTTCTAGATTGAGACTATTAGCCTAGTACCAATTTTGAAGGAACACAATTTGATAATAATACAAAAACGCAATAACCAAATTTGGGAAAAAGACCTTCGAAATATGTGAGACTGCTGGATAAAAAATAGGAAAATTATAGGAAAAAAAGTGTCTGTCTGTATGTCTGTTCTGTTTTTAACTAAGTGAAGTTAAGGTGTAGTGTGGTATGATTTCATACACGGTACACACAGCGCCACGTTGCATGCTTCGCAAATATACCGGGTGAAAACGTTGAGCTTATTGTTCTGGTAGCACATTACACACCTCTTTTTCGAGGCTGAGGTGTCTGCGCTTCGGATGTTTTAGGGATGGTGATGAGCCAATGGGTGTTATTAATTAGATAATTACGTGGTGGTGGGGTGGGACGAGTAGATGAGAAAAAAGGTGAATGTATATTTACAATTGAATTAACCAGATCAAGGCGGAAGGCCAGGTGGTCTGGACGGTGAGTAGAAGACTCGAGAAGGATGCGGGCGTTGAGTATAGAAACGTTTAGAAGACGTCTGAAGAGTTTCATATACCACTTGGCACATCGTTTCCTCTCAAGCAAGTACGGCTTGAGCATTTGATCTTTTAGATCGACCCCGCCCATGTACTTGTTCCACCACCTGTGGCTTAAATGGCACTGGCCAATTGGGGTCTGGCTCGGATTGAACAGTGGACATGGCGGTAGCCGACCCATGACAGGTCGAGATCATACTCACCCGTTTCTTGTCTTGCCAGGACAAGGCACAGATGTCGCCCGAGTGTCGAGCTATGAGCTGACCTCGCTTGAGCGGAGCAATGTGCACAAGTTTTGGTACATGACTCCGGTTTGTCCTCAAGGTACCGACTCAATCAGTGTGATTGCGTTTTAGCCAGCGTGCAAGTAAAGGTGAGTTGTACCAGTTATCCATGAATAACTGGTACCCTTTGTTGAGGAGGGGACGCATAAGGGCCTGGACAATGGTAGTACTTTTGAGAACAAAAGCACTACTGGTGAAGTCCTGGCTCCTCTGTTTACCTGTGTATACAATAAACGACCACAGGTACCCCGTCTTGCTTTCGCAGATTTCTAAGGTCTTAATACCAAATTTCGCCTCCTTCAGTGGCAAATATTATTTGATATTAAGCCGACCTTTCCACAGCGTCAGGCTTTCGTGCAACTAATTTGCTGAGCCAGCACATAACTAGTTTTAAACGAATCGTTCAAACGTAAAATGATCGGTCGTATTAGACCCAACCGGTCAGCTTTCACGGCCTCGTCTCTTTCGTCGGCAAAATGTCAAGCCCTCACCAAGTGCTGGTAACGTTTATGCGTGAATAATCTCCTAAAAACTTCCGTTTTAAAAACGGAAGTTTTTAGGAGATTATTCTGGGAGAAGCAACTCTTGATTGTTGGCATTTTGACGATACCCAGCTTCATCCAAAATGCAAACAATGCAAGAATTTCATGTACGATGGTGGGATACCAATCACTTTGGGAAACAGCGGAAGTTATCTTGGTCGCGTGTTGGTTCGTTTGGCCGACGATTTCTTGTAAGAAATCGTCGGGCCAAAACGTACGGAAAGCTCCGTACGCAGTTGAGTGAGCCTCAACCGAACCAACACGGTCCACGGAGAATGGCTCCTGTGTTCCATTAAATGAATCCATAGGACGCCACTCAAAATCCTCTGCTTCCAAAGCGGCAGCATCCACCGCGTCCAGAAACTCATCGTCGTCATCACTGTCAGCAGGGCGTCACTTAAGCGATATGTCGCTGTATCCAAGGTCGTTATAGGAGATTATGGTAACCTACTTATTAGTTAATATAGGGCTTTGGCCGGGACCTTGCTATTCGGTTGTTATAACCGATCTATCGTTATAAACGATGTCGTTATATTCGGTTTTGACTGTAATTTAAAAAGTTTATTAATTTGTTGAACCTAAAAGTAAACATAGATTATTTAGGTGTTTAATAAATTGGCACTTTCCTACATTTTAGGCTTGGAATGCGGTGATAGCCGATGGTCCACAATCGTGACGTCGCAGGTTCGAAACCCTGTTGGGCGTGTAAGTACCTATGACTAAAGTTTGTCTCTCATTACGTATATTTCACCCATCTAGTAGGTATTAGTGACCACCAGAAATTGTACAAATCATTTATATAATACATAGATACAAAAGCTTAAGTTTACATAAATTATGCTCTATCGAACTTAGGTTAATTGAGTGAGCTTGCTTAATTTTATGTCTTTATTTCAGGTCTGAAGTTGATTGATGATTAGAACCGTACTCAGTTCCGTTCGCTTACTCAATAAAAGAAAATGTTTTTTTTTAATTCTAAATTATAAAAATTATTTATAGGCTAGGTATTATTATGTTACATAAACATCGACATAAAAAATCACACCATTCTATTAATTACTTATTCCGTTACCCCTAAAGCCTCATTAAAACCTTTATTGACATTATTCAAAAATATGTCTTGGCCTTTGAAGCCTGTGATGGCTGCAATGTCATTGTAAAAATTTGGATATACGTTGTGCAATACTGCACAGGCATTAACTATGTGGCCAGTCTTTTCTGGTGTGTACTCCAACACTGTGGCCCCCCAAACAATGAAAACGTGATTTGAGTATACCTATGCAGCGCTCCACACAATTTCAAGTTCCAATAAACTTACGTATCTCCGTGTAATGCGCTGCAGGGCTATAGGTTCCGGTTCCGCGTAAAGTAACAGCGACTTACTTACTAATATTTTTTATTACCACTCTGAGTATGTTCTAAACAAACCAACAACAGTTGAATCAAATGCAAACCTTTCTAATCACAATTGTTTCTTGTAATCTGAGACAATGTTGAGTTTTTGTCCAGTTTTCTGCTTTACCGGTAGATCGAGACCAACATCTAATACTTAGTATCGAATGTCAAAATTACAGTGGACAATAATATCGATTTGAACATTCAAAAAATTATGTCCGAATAGCGCGGACACGACAAAGTTATCCAATTCGATTAACCTGAATTGCATTATACGGTAATTTGAACGAATCAGTCGGTAACTCAGTTGTCGAACGTGCCCGAATTGCCCTGCCAGGTTAATAAAAAGAAAAACGAAGCAATGGTTTTTAAAGTAGGTAGGTAGGTAGTTACTACCTACAAATAGAGATCAAGTCAAGTAACTCGTATGTTAGAGTTGTACGAGACAGATTAAATAAAGACGAAACAGACATTTCGTTCAGTAATGAAAAATTATAAGTACCTATATATTTTTAGTTTCATTCATATAAGATTTTAAATTTGTTAATATTATTTGGATACTTTTTTATTAGCTGGCTATATTCTTAAACATTTCACTGGCTCACAAATAAAACTCGGAACTTATACAACTGGCGAAGCCACAGAATTAGATAATAATGTTAACCATCATTTCAGTTAAGCCACGTCTATATTTTTGATTTAAACACAGACTAACCATAACCATAATAATGTAGAGATTTAAATAAAACAAATATCACAAGTACCTAGGAGGTTCTTACTCATATGTTATCCCAAGGTAAAGTTATAAAGTTATGTCAGAAATTAAAGTTTTTGGGGTTGTCCATTATAATGATTAGTCTGAATCCACTTCGCACTATATCACTTATTTTTTGATATACTCGTAAATATGAAATTTTGATAATTTGGAATAAATAATTTAATGTACCTAATGCATTATCAATACTGTTAATAGAAATAGAAAAAAAAATAGAAATAGAAAAACATTTATTAACTTTATGGACATCGTTACATTTATAAAGTAAACACAAAAGTAGTTGGCATTAACAACAACACATATAGGTAACAGGAAAAAAAATATCATACCATCAGACAGCGGTGTCCCGATGCCCAAAAAGACAAATGGACCTCACTCAGCATATAGCCTGGGCTTTATGGGCCCAGGCGCTGATTTTCAGTTGGCCCAGACTGAGAATTAATTAATAAGAATCTGCCGCAGGTGGGTAGTTTGACTGTTCAGAGCGGCGCTTGGGCCCGCTGGTGTAATAACCCAATATCGACTAACTCACGCTTAAAATTAGTTCCTAAATGATTGCATTTGGTGCTTCGTGATCATGCCATAATTGATATAAGTAATAGTCACAGTAAAAAAAAAATTACAATAATAATAAACAATAATCATTAACAAATTGTATTTGGAAAATTATTTTCACATTAAAAAGGTAATAAAAGAAAATAAATAAAAATATAGGTCGCATGTCAAGGAGCAATAAAGTGTTGAGAACGGCTAATTACGGGTAAGACCCTTGTATCTTCATTATATGCATTGAATGTATAAATTAATTAATTATTACCACAAATGAATGAAAATATGAATCCTGTCGGTGTTGTGAATTTATTGTGTTTATAAAAGATGTATATTATATAGAATAAGTGTGCGAATGAATGTTGATTGAGTGGTTTACCTATCAGAAAAAAAGTATTAATTGTGGAATGTGAGTGTTGAGTGTAATATATTGATGTCTGTGTGTGATTTTCAGCTTGCAAATATATACAATTGCAATGAGGCCTTTGACACAACTGTTGACACCGCTTGTCTGAAGGTACAAATAATAACACAGCAGCAAAAAATAAATTAAATAGAAACAATATCAGTGTATTTAGCCTTAATTAGCACCAACAATCTCTTGTCCAAAAACTCGATCAACATCACCTTCACATTGTATACGACGAGCAGGCAAGCCCTGGTCCTGGCGAGCGAATATTTTGCCGTCGCGCGTCCACACGATGCGCCAGCCGTTCTTGTCTGCCCGATTCCGCGCTTCCTTGAATAGCTGGCGGTTGGCTTTTGTAAGCCGCTCATTGACGTGCATGATCCTCGGCGCTGAGCTCAGCCCTAGTCCATCTGTGTTGAGGTTTCGCCTTACCCGAGCCGCCTTCAGCATCTCGTCCCGGACGTGTCGGCGCGCCAGGCGCACGGCGATGGGGCGTGGGCGCGGCTTGTCGTCAGGGCCCTTCAGCTGCGGCCCTACGCGCGCGCACCGCACCAGGTCGCGCTCGTCCAGCTGGACACCCAACTTGACCGCACAAGACCTGACGAGATGGTGTGCGTTCTCGCTATCTTCCTCGGGAACGCCTGTGATGTCAATGTCATTCTCAAGCAACTCTTGGTCTCGGTCGGCGAAGTCTTTTTTTTTTTTTTTCATGTAATAGGGAGCAAACGAGCTAGAAGGTCACCTGATGGAGAGTGATCACCTCCGCCCATGGACAACTGCAACACCAGAGGTGTCACCGATGCGTTGCTTGCCTTTTAGATGGGAATACGCTCTCTTCTTGAAGGCCCCGATGTCATATCCCTTTGGGAACACCGCCGCAGGAAGATCATTCCATATCTTGGCTGTACGTGGAAGAAATTGGCGCGAAAAACGCACGGTTGCTGAGCGCCAGCCGTCCAGGTGATGAGCATGGAATTTCAACTTATGGCGTGTCGTGCGGTGATGAAATTCAGCGGCAGGTATAAGATTATGCAGTTCGTCTGAACACTCCCCATTGTAAAGACGGTAGAACACGCAGAGTGATGCAACGTCTCTCCGTAGGGCCAAGGGATCCAAGCGTTCGGAGATCACAGGGTCGTCGACAATTCGAGCGGCTCCCCGCTGTATACGGTCAAGAGGAAGGAGAAGATACTGGGGTGCTCCCGCCCAAAGATGGCAGCAGTACTCCATGTGAGGCCTTACTTGCGCCTTGTAAAGTTGAAGGCGCTGAGACGGCAAGAAATACTGCTTTGCCCTGTTTAGCACACCAGTTTTTTTTGAAGCCAATTTGGCTTCACCCTCCAGATGACTGCGGAACTGTACATCACTCGAAATGTCAACGCCAAGGATTCCGATGCTAGGCTCGATACTCAAGCAAGTGCTCTCAAACGTAGGACATGAGACAAATGGAGCTTTTTTCGCGGTAAATGCGCAGAGTTGTGTCTTACCGGGGTTAAAACTGACGATGTTATTTTGACCCCATTGTGAGACTTGTTCGAGGGATGCTTCAACTACAGACACAAGCTGTCTTCGGTTTTCGTCAACTGCGGTCTTGGAGAGATTGCGTTGGCCAACGTACAGTGCGTCCCCAGTGCTGTCATCCGCATAACAATGAATGTTGCTGGTTTGCAACATATCATTTATGTGCAGGATAAACAGGGTCGGAGACAACACACAGCCTTGTGAAACGCCAGCATTTACAGGCATGGAGTCGGAGCATGAGCCGTTGATAACGACTTTGATGCTTCGCCCTGAAAGGAAGCTTGCGATCCACGTGCATAATCCCTTGGGAACCCCATAGGATGGAAGTTTGGCAAGGAGCGCTTTGTGCCAGACCCGATCAAATGCCTTCGCTATATCCAAGCTGACCGCTAAAGCCTCTCCCTTGCTCTCAATAGCTTCAGCCCAGCGATGGGTGAGTAGAACCAAAAGATCACCTGCAGACCGACCATGACGGAAGCCATACTGTCGGTCGCACTCCAAGTACCGCAAAAGCTGAACATTGATGATACTTTCCATTACCTTAGAAAGTAGGGAGGTAATGGCGATTGGCCTATAGTTATTTGGGTCAGAGCGGTCACCCTTTTTAGAGATCGGGTGCACAAGCGCTGTCTTCCAACAGACCGGGACCACTCCAGATGAGTATGACAGATGATGAGGTCTGTTCTCAATTGAGCAATCACCACCTCCATCGCTTTGACAGCCTCCCCGTCGACGCCTACAGTAGCCACTTGTTCCTCCATTGTTTGTATCCTGGCCTCAACGCTCTCAAGCCGGGCGTCCAGAGACCGAACCACTGCCCCCAGCTCCGCCATTTCCTGCCTCCAGGCGTGGCATTCCTCTCGAGCTTGACGCACCTCGTCGCAAAACGCCCGCATCTCTAGGCGGGTCATTTCAGCCTCTTTTACGTCCATGGTGGTGTCCAGTGCTGTCACGTTCAGTGAACACTCTTCCATCGACGAATCCATCGCTTGTGCAACTCCAGTTCGCCGAATGGGTGTGCTATCGGTGTTCCTCCTAGGTTGCTTCACCGTTCGATCTGGACAAAGCCAGGAGCGGTCGACCTGAGAGCCCGGCGGGATGTTAACGCACATTTTGTGACAGACCGCACTGCACTTAGGGCATGTTATGCCATCAGCAGCAGCCAGGAATCGACCACAAGCGCTGCATTTCGGTGCCATTTTTAGAAATAATATTTTTATTGATGATCACTATTATTTATATTGATGTTTCAAATTAGATTTCCTCTTTTTAAATTTTGTTATTTGTACGAGGGTATATATTTGTGTTTGAAATATACGTTACGACTTAGTCGCTGTTTTAATTCTGATCCACAGACAGTTTTAATTAGCACACAACACTGGATACACCTTACATTCAGATGTAGTATTAATAACGGCGATTGAGCACTAGCTAGGTAACTTTCGAACTTTGTTACTATTTTTTTAAAGAGGCAGTAAGACACACGTATGCGTACGCTACAACGTCCATGACGTCACGTGGTGATACAGTTTTGAAATAAATAAGCTCAGCAGTAGCCATTAATTAAAGAGGCAAAAATAAATAATACAAAGTTTCGTAATGTGGCAACCCAAAGCGTTTTTTGATGACGGGCAATGTTGTCAATCGTAGGTGGAAACATTACAAGATAACTTTGCCCATCATCATAACTTACATTATACTCTACAAGTCATTTTCTATGACTTGTTATAAAGTTAACGAACCTGTGTTTTCGACATCGCGCAGAATTTACTATCAAATTTGCACTAAAATTTGCCCGCAGAAACATACACCTCACTCAAAGAGTTCCTACAAGTTACTAAGCGAAGTTAGCAACAAACACGTTATCAGTATTTCCATACATATAATCTACTTTCGACCGAAGGCAATCAATATTTCCAAAATACTAAGATATTTTTGCAGATCAAAGATATGCTTAAAAATTGTTCTTCCGGCAAAGTAACCCTTGGGGGCAATGTTGGCATATTTCATGGTATTTATTTGAACATCTTCATCAAGCAGAGATTCATCTAACGGCATTAATTCATTGCATGTTAAATCCACTTCGACAGATGTGACATGCTTTGTAGTAGTTTGATGGACCGTGCTGTCATTTTAAGAAGAGCTTGTTTTAATTTACTCATATCTAAACCCATCAAATGATACGAGTTGTATGTGGTTTGAGTCTCACAGAATGTGTCAAAAGTACTGCCCACCATTGAATAAGGCCTCGTATAAATACTGTTAATATAGTCAGCCGAACCAAGCTCAGGTATGCTACAATTTATTGGCTCCTGTGAAATGTTTTTGCTGTGCGAAAACTCAATACTAGTCATAGGTTTTTCCTTAATATTTTTTTTAAATACTGTTGGCTCTTTGGTTGTTTCTGTAACAAGCATAAAATACTGTGTACTACTCAAGTAATATTATTTGTGCACCCTATTTAGTTAAAACTAGCTGTTGCCCGCGACTCCGTCCGCGCGGTTAGGTATAAGCGCGCGCCGCGTCTCCCCGAGCGCCGCGCCTATAGCAATCAAAGATAATTTAGTTTTTTAACAGTGAAATAATTTTTGAAATCGGTTTAGTAGTTTCGGTCCGGAGATTACCTGTCCCAAACATACGAACTCACAATCTCACAAACGCTTACATACCTCTTTATAATATTATTAGTGTAGATAAAAGATTTTATTCGCGTAATATGATGATACTATTTAAAAGCACAAAAATATTTTGAGCTAAAAATGTAAAATAAACTATCGTAACGAAATTGGCGGGAACTGCGGAGCGATACGCGCCGTCCTTCACCCGCAAGCGCCAAATGCAACCCACGCGACCCCCTGCCTGACCTTGGAGCAGGATCGAAGCCCAGCGCGAGAGCAGCTGTTATCAGCATTATTTATTAGTGTATAAGGTGTCGCTATTGCTTTCACAGTTTATCGTATCCGCAGTCCGAGGCAGGACAAGTCTGCGGCTGATAAAAGAGGCCGATGTGGGTAGTCGTAAAACGAGAGACGAGGTTAGCCCTAAACTATAAGAATTAGCGATTTCATCTAGAGAAATAGTCAAAAGGTATAAATACAAGAAAAAAACCTTGCGTAATTCTAGGAATTTAGAGACATGGAACTGGACAGAAAAAGATGTTTCTTAATTGCTCATCAATATGACCTCGCACCACCAGATTGAGAGCGGCCGTGAGCCTGACAAGCATATCAGTGAAAAGCATGTACTGGACTTGTTAAATTTACCTTGAAGGCCTTTTCGCGCCCCATTTGAAGTCTCCAGGACATAAAGTGTTCCACGTCAACAACGACAAAAACTTGTCACCGAACCTTGTAGTGCAGGCCAAAAAGTGTGTGGGTATGATGGGTTGGTGTGATACCAACTATACCACACGGTGTCGGGTGTAGTACACGGAGTAAAATAATATTTAAAACTCACGTTCAAATGTTTATATTCCCAACACAATAATTAGAAGGCACAGTAGGAAGATGAACACACAGCACAAGCACAGTCAGATAGTAGGTAAGCGACACAGTTCGGAAAGATAGATGATAGAATAGATGTGGAAGAATGAAAGTCTTAATAATAACATACAAGGAACTCAAGCGTAAGTATTTAAACGAGTCAAAAGCAGCGTGCGTTCCGCGTCGTAAGCAAGTTTCGACTGATGCGCGGGCGCAGCGGACGGCGCGTCCCCGCGTTCGATACATAAGCGTTATGTACGGTACGCACGAACGCGCTGCGCAATGCTCGATGATGATGATTGTCAATATCGATATCGATAAACTGATATGCATCGTAGTGTCGCGCATGTAATATAAATATATAATGTTATTATAGATATGTAAGTAATTTAGTGTTGTAATGTGTATGCTTAGGTTAAGTGTAATATAGTTTAGGATTATTAAATAGGTATAGGTGCGAAAAATTATATTTATAAATAAAAGATATGAAGTGTAGGAAAGTTGCCTACAAGTGCATGCTGTTGATACATTTTACAAATAAGTACCTCTTTTTCATAAAACTGAAGAGCTCTGGCGTGTCAGGATTGGTTTACCTGAAACAAAACAAAATGCTACATAATTAAAAACATAATATACTAATACACATTATTACGTAGGGCTGATAGCCGCTGCGGTGTAAGGGTCCTTGAATAGCGACCACAAACTGGAAGACGCACCGTAGGTAGGCCACCCACCCGGTGGACCGGTGACTTGGTGCAAGTTCCGGGAAGCCACTGGATGTTAGTAGCCCAAAGCCACGCGCTTTGGTTTTCTATCGGGGAGGCCTTTGTTCTGAAGTGGACTTCTAAAGGCTGTGAATGATGATGATGACACGTCATTGTTTCATATTTGTGAAACTTCTTAACCTTCTCGACATTTGTCTCTATCAATTAAAACTATTTTAGACTTATGCACTTAGACCACACGCTAAACCTGAAGCTTTTATTGGCTCGATGTTAGAAAGTCTTAGGAGGATTTATCCAGGTTTAGATATAGCCATTAGAGCGAAACAACACAGAATTTAGACGCTATTCTAAGATATTCAGTCTAGATTCTAAAATGTAATACAACAATACATGTAAGATAACGGCGATTTAGTCTAAATGTGAAGGCCAAATAATTTTTATTAAATTGTATACGAGTATATGCCACTTTTGGCTTTTAATGTACGTAATGACAAAATGTATCTTTGTTATTAAGCTTTATTGCCGTTAAGCGTCATTAATCACATTAAAGTCTAGTTTATTCAGTTAACGACGTTATCTTTTATAATTAGAAAAGGATTAGCAATAAAAAAGTTAGAGTACTTTAACAACTCTATCGAGTACAAAAGAACGTTAACGGCAATATAGAGAAGCAACTACTTAAATGAAAATTTTGAAACAAAATATTGAGTCGATGGCATTTAGCGGCTATACAGACTCACAAAGTTGTTTATTGGCATTTTTGCTTAATAAACGCGCGAAAAAAGGGTAAATAACGGCATTTTTGTAATAATTATTTCCGAAACTAATTAAAATATCTAAAAACCGCAAATCCAGATCGATAGAGAATTTGTTTCTTACTAATATAGGATTAAAAGTTAAAAATCAACTAGATGTCACATAACGGCATTTTAAGTAGTTAAACCATACCACGGCAGAGAAGAAGTCTATGTCACAGGCGGCCGTCGTACAAGAGGGCCGCAAGAGAAGAGTGCACATGTAAGAAAAGGATGGGAGATGGGAAGTATTACAGTAATTGCAAGTGTTCCAAACTACCCTACCTATATCACTTTTTATAAAACCAAAAATACAACATCTATCATACAATTATTCTTAAAAAATATTGATTAAATTAATAGAATAAAGATATTGAACCTTTAAATTATTCGATGATAATAATGATTAGTTCTTCTAGTGATAATAGCGATAATGATTATGAAAGTGATTTAGGGTAAGGCGTGCACCATAAATAAGTAGGTAATGAAAATGAATAACTTTAAAACCTAATACCTACCATAATTAACACACTAATATTATAAATAAATATCTGGGAAAATTCACACCAAGATCATCTGACCCCAAACTAAGCAGAGCTTGTACTATGGGTGTCAGAGACTGATAAACATACTTAAATATTTCTAAATACATGCTTAAATAGATAACAACACCCAGACACACAACAAACACAAATGTTCGTCACATAAATGTTTGTCATGGGTGGGGATCGAACCCACGACCTCCGGCGTCAAAGGCAGGATCACTGCCATTGCGCCAACAGGCCAGTCAAGTTTTTGTTCATTTAATTATCTTTTTAGTGCACATTAAAAACTACGAATAACATTTTCTTTGTTTATCTATATACTATAAACTAACGATTCCAAGTTCTATGAATAAATAAATCAATAATCGATGTGGAATTGTAGATTCACTTACGATTATAAACTACCAATGGTTATGGGTTGGCAATGTTTTAAACAATTGTTTAAAACATATCATTGTTTTAAACACTGCAAAAAAAAACCTCTTTAAAACATGTTTTAAAACCTTTTGTTTTAGACACGTTTAAAACAATCATAAAAAACCTATACCTAGGTACTTACACTTAAGTATTCGTTTATTTCACAAATTTTTTTGCAAATTATCGAGCCGTCTTCCGCCGGGATAGAAAGACCATTTTCGACTTTTGGATTACTGCACTCAAAAATACCCAACCGACTTTGCATAGATAAGGCAGCAAAATTGGTCACGATCATGAGAGAGCTCAATCCGAAAGAACAATCAACTGTGGACGACATACGAGTATATGAAGCTGACGAAGAATAAAAAGTAGGGTAGAGAAGGATAAGGAAGGTGAAATGAAACATTGATTTTACTAAAGTATTTAAAATTAATAATTTAAAATAGTTTCATAGATACTTCTGATTTATTAACTAACATAATTATTGGTGTTTCACTATAAAAATCCCTTTTATTGTTTTCTTTTGTAAGTAGGTATGCGCTTAATAATATTATTATAACGAGAAGTGTTTTAAATAAACGATGTTTGAAACATGTTTTTTTTATATTGCCCGTCAAGATGACCTCACTCCACCTGATGGAAAGCGGTCGTGATGTCCAGATATGAGGTTGACAAGCCCAGTCATTCAACGAATCACTGGGCTGGCCATCCTCACCTTAAAGGCCTGCAGAAATGCCTTTTCACGCCCCGCTTGAAGAACCCGGGAACGAGGAAGGAAACACATGTGCTGGAAGGGCGTTCCACGTCTGGATGGTATGACAAAGAAACGAGTCACTGAACCTTTTAATTCGGGCCAACAAATGTTGAATTGTGTGTGGGTGACGCCGTAGTCCAGCACGCGTGGTGTGGAAAGGTGAGGGTGGAATAAGCTGGAATAACTCGTCAGAGCATTCCACATTGTAGAAGCGATAGAGAATACTTAGTCTGGCAATGTCTCTACGCAATTTGAGAGGCTCAAGGGTCAAAGTTGCCTCTGGGTTTCCAATAATACGGATAGCACGCCGCTGCAACCTGTCAAGAGCTTCGAGTAGGTACTTGGCGGAACAGTCCCAGAGATGAGAGCAGTATTCCACACACGAGCGAACTTGTGTCCTATACAAGAGACAGAGCTGCTCAGGCGTGAAGAATCGTCTCACTCTGTTCAGGACTCCGAGTTTACGGGATGCAGTTCTAATGACGCTCTCAATGTAGTCCCGCTGGTTTAGGTTGCTAGGAACATCCATGCCAAGGATGTTTAGGCTATCCTTAATCGGTAGCGGGGTGCTCTGAAGAGTGGGGTGGGAAAGGAAAGGCGACGCCTTTGCTGTGAATGCACACACCTGTGTTTTCTTGGCATTGAGCTCGACAAGATTGCATGCACCCCATTCTGAAATGCGGTCCAACACTCCGTCAAGCTCAACAACAAGACTTCGCCTCTTCTCCTCGATGTCAGTCTGCTTTGCCCCAGGGCGCTCGAAATAACGCGCGTGGACCGTGCTATCATTCGCATAGCAATGAATATTACCAAGAGATAACATGTCATTGATATGCAGAAGAAACAACGTCGGCGACAAGACGGAGCCCAGCGGGAATCCGGCATTAATCTGGAGAAAGCGTGATTTTCGACCATCGCAAAGGACGCGAAATCTACGTCCCTCCATGATTAAAACATGTCAATTAAAACAGCCTCGAAAAAAAGATAAAACACGATGTTTTGTTCTTTTTATTAGATCGTGTTTTTTTCCAACCCTGAAACTACCCCATTCCTATTGAAAGCTGTCTTGGGGAACAATACTGCTTTTTGATTCCGACAGAGGGCGTTAGAAGCGTCCTATCCTAAATTATCTGTCAAAGCTGTCCAATGCCATACAAAATAACATAGAGAAAGTTTTTAAATATCATTGTTCCCTAATGTGCTGCTTTTGGTTGTAAAAACAAAGGGAATCATGTATTTCCAAATGATACTTATCTGAGAAAATTGTGGGAACAAGTCTCCCAGAAGGGAATAGTGGAAAGCTTCCGACTCATTGAGGTTATTTTTGGATTATTTTAAATCCGGTGACTATTAGGGTGGAAATACAGCACAAGTACTCACAATACGTCTTAAACTCATTGATTATAAAAAAATGTCTCCGCTATTATAACTATTACAATAAAAACTGTACTTTTGGGGCATAAAAATGGCTGTGGCTTGCGTGATTTTGTAGGTTGAAAACTGTCAATTTCGAAGTCTCTATGAACGAATTATTACATGCATATCGAAACTTCATGAATGTATTACACCAAACTATTAGTTACAGTAAAAATATGGGTTTATTTATTCAGAAGCCTGCTTATGGAAGTTCGAAATTTCATCGGAAAAATCCTATTCATAAACTTTGAGCGTCAGTAAAGCCCTAAATACATTGTTTTATTTGAATTTCATAATCATTTTAGTAATCTGCGATCAATTACGCTCGTTTGGGGGGTCTTGCGTTACGGAAAAGCGTAAAAATATAGATTTCAGGACACGTGAATGGTTGAGTCGCTGGTGGCGCCATCTACAATTAGCTTTGCGTTTTGTTCCCCACTAACAAACTAACATGGTGGGTTCACAAAAATTAAGTTGGCAACACTAGCTCCGAATCAATAAAACAGCAAAAAAAAATCTGTCCGGCTTCTGGTCGGATAAGTACAACTTTTTCCCTACGGCTTAGTACAGTACAAAAGTACAGATTTCTCAAGTTTTATAGTTCATACATTTCAAATTTATCTCAAAATAAAAGCGTGATAAAATAACAGCTTACCAAATGGATCTTAAGGTTAAAAGTGTTACATCTAAATTTAATGTCAAAGGACAGAACATCTATGGAAAAATAACATGGAAAGATAATCGATACGACTTGTTTCATATAAAACTTTTGGACGGCCGCAACACTTGGTCGGGGAGGTTTTCCAAGGAATTTGCTAAAAATTGCAGAAGTTTGCTAGGCGAGGCTGAGGAGGAGTATAAAACGAACGTCAAATTAGGTCTTTTGGGCCCCCAAGATAAGTTTGCTTATGATTTCGTAGTTTTCCCTGAAGATAGCGATACAGCTCTCTTCACTTGGAAAAAAGTATGTGAAGATGGAACAGTTCTAACCCATGGATCAATGCCGGTCCATCTTGACGACGTTAATGAGTCTAAGGACACATTAATTGACTTCCTCATTAACGAAAACAAGGAACTGACGGAAGTTAGAAAATCAAAAATAATAAGATATGGTGTTCTTACTAAAATGTTACATAAATGTGAAAGTGTCAGAGATATGTTTGTCGACAGGTTAGCTCTGTTGAATCTCAAGTGTTCTAATGTACAATTGCTAAAAGTGAGAAAGACAGCAGCCAAGCTTGTGAACGGATATGTACAAGTGTACCAATATGACCATTATGGCCAATAATCTAAAAACAAAGTAATTTCTGGTGTGTTTTTCACTCTCTTCTTTGTCGGTACGCTTTAGACTTCTAGAGTGTGTAGAGTGGTAGAGTGTTTTTTACTATTACTGATGTTTTTAAAGTGTGTAAAATGACCTTATTCTCAACTTCATTCTTTTAAAACACAGTGGTAGTAGGTATCATATATTTCTGGTTTCAACCCAATCAAAGTGTAGCAAAATTTTCCTTTAGGAACAGAAAGTTGAATTCCTAAAATGTTGAGTTTGCAAAATGTTGGATTTCCCAGAATGTTGAATCTCATAATGTTGAAATTGCAGCATGATGAATCATAAAATGTTGGATTTGTAGAAAGTTGAATTTGCAACAAGTTGAACTCCCAAAATGTTGAATTTACAGAAGGTAGAATTTGCAAAAAGTTGATATCATTGAGATGATATACAAGCAAAAAGTTATGCCCCACACGCCAACTGTCATAGACGTCAAATGCAAAATTTCCTAAAAAAACTTCGAAAAAAACCTCATGACAACGCACGTCAGTAAATCCAGTATTCGATAGTAGTCTTTGCAGTAAACTGACTACAGTAGGTATGTGCGCTGTAGCATGGTGCGGCTGACAGTTGCGTAGTTATGAAGTCGTTGGCGTGTGGGGCACGAAATGTGCGGACTTCGTATCAAGTCAATGGCGATGAAAAGTTTAAAAAAAACTATCTACCGGCGGATTAAAAGACATATAAATAATTCAATCATATATTGACAACAAGTTAGATAACAATTAAATCACAAGATCCTCACCCTTTTGGACCGCTTAAAATAAAATAAGTTTACTCTTACATACTTCATTACTCTTACACATTTCTCTAACATTTAAAACCCAAGTTTCAACCTGGAAAAAGTGATTTTGTTGAGGAAAACTAATGGAGTTATTGTTTTCCTCTCAAGTAACTTTAATAACGACAAATATTTTTTGTCGAACAAGATATCTCTTGTTCGTCTATTCTTTTTAAATGGCACAAAAGACTACTTTTCGATTTTATTGCCATAATGATTCAATTCTTTTAAAAGTGTATAGAACACTAGGTAAAAATTTGGATTTTTAGGTAATCTCCCATTAATCCGTCGATGGTACCCTTCACACGTGTTAGTGGTCCGATGAGTATCTCCCGCACAACTAATCATATTATGATCTTTTTTAAACCATTGATTTTGAAAGTATTTTAAAAATAATTTCATTTTTGGTGAACCTGGGGCACCCTTTTTCATATCATTCCAAGCTTGTGGCATGAAAGTGGGTGGAAGCAAGACAAAATTAGAGCACATCCTAACAATGCTTCTTGCAGTTCTATCGTCACTTGTAGATGCCTTTACTCTTACTATCTTCAATTCCTTAGCCTTTTTCCAGACGGCTTTATTGAAATGTTGATAACAACCAGATAAATCAACATCTGGGAATATCGATTTGACACCATTGATTTGAGCTACCTCGTAGTCACATTTATAAGTCTTCATTATCACAGGCAAATTCTCTTTTATTAAGTTGAATAACCTCTTGTAAGTTTTTTCGGTCTTGTTTGGGAGAAATGCATATATAACCGGGAAAACGTTTACTGTCTCATGGTTAGAAAAAATGTCAAGATGAATAACAAAAAGTTGTTGAAAGGGGCGTGGACAAGTTTTGAAAGTACCATCACCACTGTAACTACATAATGTTGACGATTTCATTGCCAATATGGCGGCTTGGGAGCAAATGATGATAATTTTTTCTTCATTTCCATCTTCAAAGACCTTGAAATTCTCATCAACGTTCTTTGGAATTTTTACATCTTGGATTCTTTTAAAAACAAGCGAATTTGTGCTCAAATAGTTTTTCCGTGTTCTATATAAAGTACTTTTTAATGAAATAAATGATGGGATTTCGGTAATAGGAAAAACAAGGTTGCTTTCTTTAAACTGTTGCACCATTCCTTCATAAATTTGCTCGATAGGGCATAAATTTATACACACTTGCCGCCGTATGTCGTTGATCAGCTGCGTAACTTTTATTTTATTCTTGTCTGGGATACATGTATGTTTTGTTTCCCTTTTTATCTTACTATCGTCATTAGTTAACGTAACCGTTGCTGAACAATCGTCCCGATTAGTGCACTTCCATCGAGTTGTACCGTTCTGGTTTGTTTTCCCGTCTTTGGTCAGCGTGTATTTACTTCTTACTACAAGAAGTTTTGTTTTCTTTTTATTTGTAGTAAAATAAATTGTTTTAAAGGGATTCATTATATTTCTATACGTATTAATCCAACGATTAAATTATTCTGAAATGACATTGACTAACATTGACAGTTATTGTTAATTTGTTATCTAAAGTGGTTTACGTGTGTAACAGAAAAGAGTATTTATATTCCACGAAAAAAGTTCTAACAGCATAAAAATGAAAATTAATAATCTGAGAAATAGTTATCGGACCCGCACAAATTCAACATTTAGCAAAAATATGAAAGTAATATGAGGGTTATCATTATCACACTTGCGAGTTTCTTTACAAATATATGTCGCGGCGAACTCGCTGCGTAATCGCCTTCATACAAAACTCGCTCGCAAATCACAAGTCTGATAAGGCCCTATGTGAATTCTACTTCATGAGAATTCAACATTTTGCGAAACTAAAAAAAATCAACATTCAGGGAAATTAAACGTTTTGGGAATTCAACTTCACGGGAATTCACCATTTTGCGAAACTTAAAAAAATCAACATTATGAGAAATTCAACATTTTAAGAATTCAACTTTATGAGAATTCAACTATATGGTCCGAAAGGAAAATTTTTACTATGATACCAAAATTTCTAGCTCTATGTTGACTGAAGTTACTAAATAATTATGTGCAGCAGTCAAACTTGGTAACATAACATCAAGACTGAGGACTGGCTTGTTGCCTTTGTGACAAATGTAGTATGTAGGCAAGTTTACAAATGGATAATTTTCTCTTATAATTTCAGGTTTTTAAGTTTCATCATTATTATTACACTAATTTTTTCAGACTGATACTAGCTTTCTGCCAGGAGCTTCACCTGCGTGAACTTTATCGTAACATACTTGTAATTATGGCCTAATTACATAAAATCTTTTTAAACTGAAGCCTGTGTTATTCTGATGTATGAGCTCTATTACTGTAAATCTTCATCATGATCCGTTCAGTAGTTTTTGCGGGAAAGCGTAACAAACATACACACAAATGTACATCCAGACAAACTCTCGCATTTTAAATGTTATTCGTAAGATATGGCCAAATAAAATAAAAATTGTAGTTTTTTAATGTTATTCGTAAGATATGACCAAATAAAATAAAGTGTGTTATTCTGTTAAGCAGTATTACTGTGAAGTTCATCTAAATCTGTTTAGTAGTTTTTGTGTGAAATAGTACGAACACACACAAATACATACTACATATCTACATTGACGTGATGACACGGTTGGCGTAGTGTGCTGTAGCACGGTTTCTCGCCTCGATTTCCGTAGTGTCCCGGGTTCGATTCCCGGTCGGGTCAATTTAGGAAACAATCTTTTCTGAATTGACTCGGGTCTGGGTGTGCGGGGAGACGCCTCTAGATTATTTCCTTGTGTGGTACCTCGTAACACAGGGATATTAATCCCTACTTCGAGACCATTACAAGAGGTGTGTTGTCTGGCGCATATTTATTTATTTATTTACATACTCACAAACTTTTGCATTTATAATAGTAGTAAGATACCTATGCGAAAAATAATATTCATGATCATAAGTCATATAATCCCTGTGTCTTAGATCAGTACATACTGGAGTTGTTCTTTATTTATGAAAGATTTATTATAAACCACTACTGAGAAGATGGGCATTGGATAATGAGGAGTGAATGACAAGTTAGCTTTTTCAGTTGATCCTAAAACATGCATGCTCCTCCATCTAGGAGGAGCATGTTTAAGGATCAACTGTTAAGTTGTAAGAGAGTTTGTTTATTTATTTAAATACAGCACATGTACAGGATCACTTTCACAGCTTGAGGATCTTACATAAATGAGATGGACTGAATACATACCCTGTTAGGGTGTGGCTATTACTTACAATCGTAATAACATCATTACAATAGAATACATTTAAATGAGCATTCCGAGGATTTAACTTGAAGGATAGTATCGTTAATTTACTTTATTTCACCCATGTATTCTTGGACTGTGTAATAACACTTTTTTATAAGAAATTGTTTCAGTATATTTTTGAGTTTATCGTCGTTTTTTTAATTGTTTAGATTATGTTTTAGTAGTTGAATTGCAATGTTGAATGAGTATCAAACATTGCTATTTTTTTATAAAAGGATGTGAGATGTAAATGCTAAATTAAACTTTCTCACCTTAGCACGGGCAAATGCTCACACCACTGTTTTGGAAGCAATTGTGTTTAATGTCAGAGAGTAACTTTCTCAATTAATATTTTATATACAGGTGTGCAAATAAATAGTATGAAAATCATGTTATTTAAGTCTTTCTTAAGAAAACAACAGCTATGAAATTAAAATTTATTCATAAAAAAGTTCTCTTATTTAAATTACGTTAGTACAGGGTTTATGAACTTGTAGTGCTAGCTAGCGGTACACCCCTAATTTCAGTGAAAACCTGCAAATGGTGCTACAGGCATGAAAATCGGAATGATTAATCTTTAGGCCATACGAATCAATTTGACCAGTAGCACAGACAAAAAGAAAAAAAGGGAGGAGTTATGGTGTCATCTTTTTTTGTATGGGTAAAAAGTTTTTGTTCTTAAACCTATCGAGTGTGGTATTTAATAAAAGGGCTTACTAAGCCATCTATAAAAATATATCACATCATAACATTTTAGTTGCACGTATTAAATTAAATTAAAAATCATTAGGCAACTCCAGATATGATACAGTTGTGTAAAATATGCTTTATTTGGTACGTAATTTATCGGAGGATATTACGTACCATTTGAAGCATATTTTACAAAAAAATATTTAACCGTAAAACTTGGTATGTTTTGATAATGATTTTTATTTTAATTTAATACAAGGGACTAAAATGTAATGCTGTGATATATTTTTAGAATTGGCTTAGTATGCCCTTTCATTAGACACCACACACGATAGGTTTCAGAGCAAAATCATTTTTTTTCCCATACAAAAAGAAGATGTTGCCATAACTTCTACCCATTTTTTATTTTTTGCTACCCTCTTTTTATTTTTTGCCGTCCTACGATTTTACTTTTACTTTGATTCGTATGGCCTAAAGATCAATCGTTCCGATTTTCATGTCTTTATCACCATTTGCAGGTAAATTTAAAGCGGGGCGGATGCAGGCGTCGGTCGGCGCGAGCTCGCGGGGCTGCTTGAAGGGGGTGCAGAGGGACTTGGCGCCTATCAGTGTCTACTGTTCACTTATAAAACTCTTCCATTGCTTCAATGATTATCTGTTTTTCAATGGTTATAAAAGTAAGACCTCAGCAGGGTTAATAACGCAGACATAAATTGAAACAGATTTGGGATTGTATATATCCGAATGCAAGTGATGTACAGTTGCTACCGAATGTGCATAAACGGGAAGGGATGTGTGTGCGTGGGAAAGAGAGGATGAATGGCGGATGTAAACACGATTTGAACGACACGGTTAGCTTGTGCGCGCTTCAGAAAAGTTTTGTTAAAAATTATGAAGAACAAGAAATAAGGAAACGAAAGCCGTCATAGTAATTCGTGGTTCCCATTTTAGATTCGAATCCTGGACGAGCCTCCAAAATTGTGGGACTCAAATTAAACAAGGGGTTGGGTCTCATTTTCCCTGGTTCTTTACGATTTTTAGTCTGGTGTCGACTCTATTGGTTCATAAGAAACACATCCTTCGCAACGCATCCTTGCACCATCTCTGGTAGAAACGCAGTCTAACACTTAACAATAATCTTTCTATGAATATAATCTAGAAAAGATATATTTTACCCTAGGTATTGAGAAATGGCGGTTTACTATCACTAATAAACCAATAAGCAAAACCGAACGTTTTATACGAACGGAGCGCCTCGTTTCTAGGCGCTGTGGGGCCTTCTTACAACCCCAATAACTTGTCAAGTTCATTCACAAAACTGGGCATAGCGAGCAATTTCGCTAAATGATCTTTTATTGCCAGCCAGTCAGTGGTTGCCTGGCACTAACGTATCGTCTAAGCTGGATATTTAGTGAGGAAATTGCTCGCTACCCTAAGTTTAGGAAATTGACTGGATATGAGCGATTGTAATAAGGCCCCTGTGGTACGAGTACCTGTGTGTCTATTAAGAGTTTCCGTCACGTAAACGGCGATCGTTGCGTTCAGAAATTTGGATAGGTACCAGTTTTGGTACCTTTTTTGGCGAGAGAGAGAGCGTTGTGGCCTGGTGGTTCAGCACCCGAACTCAGATCGTGAATCGTGTGGTCCCGAGTTCAAATCTGGCCAGAACCAAAAATCTTTGTGTTCATCGTAAAATATCCGACTAAATCTCCGGTGACGGAAAACATCGTTAACAAACCAAATCAACCCGGTTAACGGCGGAAGGCTCACTAGTCTCACCACCTACCACTTTGGGTTCTAATACCATTGGTGAAAATTGGGCTTCTGAGTGTTTCGTTCACCATGACGGCATAGTCACTTGCCTTTGAATGTTTTTTTGGCGCTGTACCGAAATCCCATGTACATAAACTCGACTCAGTAATAATATCTCATTACCTTTCAATTCTTATTGCAAACACAAACTGAATAATTTTTTATCAAATCAATGAAGTAAGTATTACATACTTATGTATTTTTAATAATATTATAAATTAATATCCATATTATTAAAAAAAATAATTACTCACTAAAGTACTAAGACGTGTCGGTTGTGCTTTAAACTACTTATACTCGTACCACGGCTACGCAGCGCACTACAACGGTCAGCGAAGTTTGCGGCAGAGCAACGCGGCGGACTGATTATTAGAAACGTTCTGCGCGGAGTGTTTTATAGCAGTTTTAAAAAATTTGTACGAAATAAATTTTGCATCAATCTTTCAAAAGGATTTAAACTTTAGATAATATGTTCTTCTTTTACCTTAATTATACACACAAACATTTCGTTCCTTAAAATATATCAAATAAACAAACGCAGCTCACGAATCACATCTTGTTTTGCCCAAAACACGTACCAACTACGGGAAAAAGACTATAACTTTTGAGGGAGCACAGCTTTTCAACAATTTTTCAGCTAACATTAAGGCCGCGGATACTCTCCGAGCGTTTAAAACAAAATTAAGTAGGTAACTATATTATCTCAGATTATAGCCTATTACGTGGTTGAGAGTATTAGCTCACTTAGTGGCTTAACGTCATTCATAACGCAGTGTTGTACACAAATATTTAGCTTTGTCTTCGTTATTTGTTATTTTCATTATTTTCCTAAACTTTATGTTCTATATTGCTCTAATGTTTATGTTAGAACAATAAATCCTATTTCCTCATTCCATCGTTTCATACACAATCCATATCCAATCGTCACCTCCCTATCGAACAAAACGACGCAAGAACAACACTAGCAGCGAGCGGCAAGAGAGAAACAACAAGTAAAACACGGGCCGGTCGATCGCTGAACTTTGAACATTATCAAATAAACTTTATAGTGCAGTCAAATGTGAAGTGCTCCACAGTTTCAACACAGTGCCATAGAAGAGTCTACCAGTCCAGTAAGTCCTCACTCTTTTCCTTTATTCCATGTCTATCCACTTTAAAGTTTGTTTGGGTTAGTCAGAAACGCGTGTATATTTACAACTAAATCCTGTGTTAAACAGTTCACTACTTTATCAGAGCTATCGAAGCTAACTTTACCTAACAGTTTAAGTTAAGTAAAGTAGTGTAGTTAGTAATTAAATACACAGCGTATGACTGTACAATAATTTCGTTCTCAAATAAGTGACATGTAAGTATGTCTTTTTTATGAGAATAAAATTCTTTAAACTGAAACTATTTGCGTAATGATATATGTAGATTTGCATAATATTTTTTGTTTCCCTTTTTATTCAATGATTTCAAAAAATTTGAGCTTCCAAATTGATGTTAAAAGTGAAGTTTAAAAAACACTGTTCGGGTAAATTGTCAGTATTCACAAATACTAAATAAAAATAAAAATGTTTTTTGATAACTTTTTAGACAAAGATATTTTTTACAATAATTTTGATTCGCGTGTTTCTTAGATCACGTTTTCATCGAAAATATCTTGTTCAAAACTGCCCATTTTGAGTCGACGATAAAACGGAGATCGACGGCGTCAATACTCTTAACAAAAGCGCACGCTTCCTTAATCTTGATAATAAAACAAGTGTCTCATTTTCACTTTTAAAATTATCGAAACTTAAAATGATACCTACCACTACGGAGGTCGTCACAGCCTTGTGGGTAAACAAAACTTTTACCCCTTGCCACAAATCAAAATCAAGGGACGTCTGGTCCGGAGACCTAGCAGGCCACGGTATCAGGCCTCCGCGCCCAATCCACATGTAACCTTACTTAAAATTTAAATAATTAGGTACGTACTTACTGCTGACCTTGTGTAATGATGAATGAGGCGGAGCTCCTATCAAACTGAGTTGCACATCGTCTAAACACTAAAGCGCACTTGGTGGTAACTAGTTTGTATAACAAGTGGGTTATTGAAGAGTGCGTTACTTCAGCAGGAAAGTAGCTTCTAGAGTGATTTGAGTGGAACGTAAAATTAGTGAGATATATGCTGTGGATGTGCGCGGCATAAAAAATTAGTGGGCGTTGTGGTTTTGGAAAAAAATGAAAAAAACGATTCCTGCTGCAGTAACGTTGTTCTAGCAGGAAAATTCTAAACGAATGATCGAAGAGAAAAATGTTGTACATTGGCAGATAGCTTACTTCTGGGGAAACATGTGCGCCAAAAATATAATATGTGGGGCTTCAGGTTTTCGAAATATTGCGTTTCCTGCTGGGGTAACGTTTTGCGGAATCGTGTTTCTCTCAAACCATGGCATGTGCGTCTCTTTAATAAACATTCACTTGTAGCTCTTGATTTGTGCTTGCGGCACATATAATAAGGTTTTGAAAATTATTCTTACATTTGCAGTAATTAAGGTGTCTCTGAAATCTGAAAAAAAAATCACAGCGCCTAAATGAGAAACTGTATCAACTCGCTGAAAACTGCATTCGATTCCGCTTTACACATCTAATGGTCAGAAAATGTTTCAAAAGTTTACATACATGCTTTATCGAATAAGAGATCGAAATAACAAAACCACCGGTACATAACTTTGACGTCAAAATATAAGAAATCAGTTCATCCTGAGATAAGTGAGTGTTAACCAAAAAACAGTGAGTTTCATAAAATAACACTGAAAATTTTCAGCCTCCAATGTTTCGTATTTATGGAGAAATAAACAAAAATCAAAACCTTTCAACAACGACTGATTATCCGACCAAATTCGAACGACTACGAAAAAGCGACGGTTTCATACATATCGATGACCTTCTTAACTTACTCACAAGATAGTTTTGGCTAAGTACACTGAAGTAGAAAAAATCAACTTAAACAAATAAACTTGTACCTAATCTATGACGTTTTATTGAAGATGTTTAATACTATATTTTTTAAATATCTGTGAATAAAGACGTGTTTGTGACGAATACCTATTACAAAAATAAACCTGCAGATATAGTTTATAAACAAAAAACCAATTAACACAACAATGAAACCATACATTAAGTATATATTTAGATTTATGCTTCAAGCAAGATGAATTATTAGCATCCGTCAATACCTACCATAATAATCCCTTTTTGACATCACCTTTCGCCGCTGTTTAGCACCCATTGGCCCCGCGCTACCCGCTGCTGGCGTCACAAGGAGTTGCTTTGTCTAGCTTGGAGTGAGTGAGAAAGCTAGTAAGCGTGCGGCATTAGTGGTAAAGAGGCGGTAGATGAACGCCACTCTATTATTAACAGTCATGCGAAGTGTTTTTTCAATATGAAGTGCGTCTGGGCCAGGGTTACCATTGCTCCGGCGATTGCCGTTTTTAAGGGAAATTCGACCAAATTAAAGGGAAATTATTGGCGTACGGGCACATCAACTCTATCGCTAACTGACAAAGACTTTTCATGGGTTGTTTTTGTCTGAAGAACGAGTGCAGTTTGTCGCAAGCCAATCTTATTCTTTTTTGAATCGCATAGATAAGACAATTACCCCCTACCAAACACGGTAGTCAAAAATTTGGCAATGGCAACACTATTTTGCCGAGTCGGAGCTCTGTCGGACGCTTGTTAGCAACTGTGACGTCTGTGACGCTTTATTACTAAACTTGTTGTTGTTTGTTAATAAATAAACAGTTGCAGTTCTCATGGCACGTTTGTTGCGGTGATGCAACCGGCATTGATAATAAATACCAATAGTGAAATTAGAAATTAGTTGAAAGTGGTGTTATAATATTCATATTCAAATAATTGGCACTTATCAAGTTACGATGACGATCTGCAATGGTAAGTATTTAAAGGTATTGTTTGACTTATTTAATTAACACTTACCTACCAAGTACCAATACTAAAATTTAAACTACTATTAATATTTTATAGATGAAAGTTTGTTTGTTTTGATTAGGCTCCGAAAATACTAGACCGATTTTGAAAATTCCTTCACCATTATAAAGCTAAGTAAGTACATGATTATCAGGGAGTGACTGAGACTTTTTCTTAATCTAGGCTATGTTTTTTGATATTGATGTTTAGGTTTAATATCCAATATTACAACTGTGATTTTTTTGTGATTATGCAATTTTGAGGTGTGTATTATTACTTCAATGAAAACCTGATCTGTGATTTAAAATAGTAATAGTTAGAGTAGGAACACGATGTACAAAAAAAACGAATAAAGCTATGTTTATAGGTGTGATTTAATGACTTAATAACTTTAAGAATCTAATTATAAGCAGTTCCTTACATAAAAATCATTTAAAGGTTATCAACAGTTTAAAATTCTAAATACATCACGTATGAGTTTAATTCCCAATATATTAAAGGGTTACCCTTATTAAACAGAAAGTTTATACCTACTCCGAATAGTCCGAATATTATAAGTTCCTATAAATATGGGTATATTTCTAAATATCGATTTAGAGGTTGTCTTAAAATATTTTTATTCATAACATCTCATGATGTTTTTTACCATAAACATAATTTCTCCGAATGATAACTTGCCCGAACTTGATATGTCAAATTACTATTAATATCTTGAAGCTGAAGAGTTTGTTTGTCTTTGTTTGCCTGAACGCGCTGATCTACAAAAAGCAGCTAGTACGAAATTAGCTTAGTGTTCTGTTCAAATTGTAAAATGACCTTTGAGTAATGTTTTAATAAATATTATCTGATTTTATATTACAATTGTTTCATTTCTACCAAAATCCAACTTGGTGCTTAATGTAGGTAAGTATTGAAAGGAAATAAGTTCCTTGCGCAGGCAAGTAAATCCGTGGCTTTGATGCCTCCGGCGCTGCAGGACTCCGCGCGTGCCAATCGTCGCAGACGGCTTTCAGTCATCTCCACAGCTTCCGCTTGCTGGCCGGCGGCCAGCTTCAGCTCGCAAGCCGCGTCGTCCCTAGGCGCCTAGCTACGCTATGAATTACACTTTTGGGGTAGGGCAAACAAAACTATGTGAAGTAGGTTTTCCGGTGATTATTTACTGTCACTGAAACCTGATTTAATTACAAACGATTATTGTGCAATAAGAGAATAGGGGATTTGACTTTTTTTTGAGGAGACCCCTTTTTAATGTATTTTTGATTACATTCATTAAATGATTTTTGAGCATCTGACGATGTTGTCAAAATACCCTATTCGGACATAAATGACTACATGAGAAATAAAGGGAACCAAATACTGATATCTAATATCGATACTTTAAGGTGTCTTTCCGGGTTTGGTGCTGATACTATAAGCTGGCCGGCGAAGCCATACTTACTTTAAGAACATGAATTAGGAGGATAAAATGAAAATTTCAATTTAAAATTAAGCTCTTTCATATAGGCTCATAGGTATAAGCTTTCATTCATATTTTTAAATTTTACTCTAATCTAAGATGAGGTTCTAATTATTGCCAAAAACCGATTGAACGCGATTGTACGGGCAAGAGTTTAGTGTAATACGTCCAGTAAAGAAGGTCATCCATATGTATGAAGCCGTCGCTTTTTCGTAGTCATTCGAATTTGGTCGGATAATCAGTCGTTGTTGTAAGGTTTTGATTTTTGTTTATTTCTCTATAAATACGAAACATTGGAGGCTGAAAATTTCCACAGTGTTATTTTATGAAACTCACTGTTTTTTGGTTAACACTCAATTATCTCAGGATGAACTGATTTCATATATTTTGACGTCAAAGTTATGTACCGGTGGTTTTGTTATTTCGATCTCTTATTCGATAAAGCATGTATGTAAACTTTTGAAACATTTTCTGACCATTAGATGTGTAAAGCGGAATCGAATGCAGTTTTCAGCGAGTTGATACAGTTTCAGTTGTGATTTTTTTTTCAGATTTTAGAGACACCTTAATTACTGAAAATGTAAGAATAATTTTCAAAATCTTATTATATGTGCCGCAAGCACAAATCAAGAGCTACAAGTGAATGTTTATTAAAGAGACGCACATGCCATGGTTTGAGAGAAACACGATTCCGCAAAACGTTACCCCAGCAGGAAACGCAATATTTCGAAAACCTGAAGCCCCACATATTATATTTTTGGCGCACATGTTTCCCCAGAAGTAAGCTATCTGCCAATGTACACCATTTTTCTCTTCGATCATTCGTTTAGAATTTTCCTGCTAGAACAACGTTACTGCAGCAGGAATCGTTTTTTTCATTTTTTTCCAAAACCACAACGCCCACTATTTTTTTATGCCGCGCACATCCACAGCATATATCTCACTAATTTAACGTTTCACTCAAATCACTCTAGAAGCTACTTTCCCGCTGAAGCAACGCACTCGTTATTGAACGCCCAAAAATGTTCATTTTTGGTGATGTAAATACTCGTACGTATATATGGTGTTCACGGGTGAAGACTCAATGAATTTAAAAACTTCCACACGTAGTATTGGCTGACGTTGAATCGTCAGCACATGTGTTTCTTTCGAAAAACTCAAGCACTGTATTGTCAACTGCTGTTCAGCTTTTCAAATAAGTAGTTCGGCGGCCCGTTACCACTTGCATGTGCCGTATTAGTGAACTGTCCATAGTTCAATAGGCTTTGATTGGCGGCTAAAATTGTTCGCCTGGTGGGCACGATGGTCACTATTCCTCGGCGTTGTAATTGTGGTAAACTGGTGGTGCGGTAAAGGTTTTGCGCTCCACGTAAGCTTCCACCACTGAGGATGTAACACCTCACCATCTCGTACCACTCCGCATGGGAATAGGTATGGGCCATAATTTATTTAACACACTATTGCACGAAAAGCGGGGCATGATGATGCTCTTACGCATGGTCACGGCCTGACTGGTTACTGAATAATTATTTGTTATTTTATTATTTATTGTCTGACTGAGATAGGGTTGGCGGGGGTTAGAGAAACTGTGCGGCCTTTCGGTATGTTGCTTAGTTGGTGATTGGCAATGTAAAAAATAAATCTTAAGTCTCACTAGTAGCGGTTTATTATTACGTGCCAAGATCACTGCGATAATGACTTTGTTTTCTTAGTTTAATATTTATTGCACTTATAATTTCGCTATTGTATTCTTTTTTTTGTACACATACGGGCGCGCCGGCGTAGTAAAAGGAGTACTATGGCACCGGGCCTTGTAAATGACAAGAAAAGTAGTGTCCCGGGTTCGATTCCCGGTCGGGTAAATCCAGGAAACGATCTTTTCTGAAGTGACTCGGGTCTGGGTATACTGGGGACGCCCCTGGCTTATTTCCTTGTGTGGTACCTCGTAACTCAGGGATATTAATCCCTACTTCGAGACCTAATGGTCTAGAAGTAGGGATTAATATCATTAAGAGGTGTGTTTTCTGGCGCATATTTATATTTAAATACTTATAGCCTATAGATATATTAATTTACATTACAATTGTCAAAATATAAAAGTCCGCAGAACTCGAAGTAATAAAAGTTCACAAATATGATATTGACGGTGAATGGACTGTAATTTCAAACGAAAAGAAAACTAAGACGGATGCAAGAATAACTGTTGCAAAAATTAAACCTTTGACTTGGCACAGCAGAGGCGAACGTAGACAGCGCTGTCCAAGTCAACGACACGACAGTAGACCACAGCGCAAAAACCCCTCTCCGAGGCATCGCAGAATCCGTGGATCTGTAGCGAAACGAAATCTGTAATAACGCGACGAGGAATAGCGAGAGAGCGCAACGATGAGAGCTGCCACTTAAATTTCGACCATTCTGAAGATGTTTTCAGGGGCGTCCTCGTCCCAATCGACACCGGACAACCACAGGAGCTGCATAATGTACTCGGCTAAGAAGACGACAGGTGAGAGCAGTCCCAGAGGGTCAAAGATCCGAGCGATCTCCGAAAGGATCGTGCGCTTCCTACAACGATTGTCGAAAGCTGATGTGTCGAAAGTAAAGCAGTCTTCCTTCGGCAACCATCGAAGCCCGAGCACCTTCAGAGAGATGTCGTTAAGGCCCTCGAATTGACGGAAGTCCTCCGAATACAAATTCCGACTCTGGTAGGTCGACCAAAAAAGGTTCGCAATTGGAAGTCCATTTTCGCAAGTGGAAACCTCCGGACGACATGATTTGCGATAGCTCATAGCGGATTTTGACAGCATCGGAGAGACTAGACGTCCCGGACACCACGTCATCGACATAGATTTCCCTGGCCAGGACAGCTGCTCCAGTAGGGAGAGTAGACGCAGAATCCTGAGCGAGTTGTGCGATAGTCCGAAGAGCTTGATAAGGCGCCGAAGAAACACCATACGTCACTGTCAGCAATCGATAGTCACGAATGGGTTCCTCGGGTGACGGTCGCCACAGGATTCGCTGGTACTCCGTGTCTTCTAGAAGAACACGGATCTGCCGGTACATCTGCTTGACGTCAGCAGTGAACTCTATTGCGTGCCAACGAAAACGAATAAGAACATCGAAAATACTCTTCTGAAGCTTCTGCACAGCCATCAAGGTGTCATTCAAACTGACATTTCTGGCATCGCCGGCACTAGCATCGACACGAAGAGGGGTGCCAGTAGACGACGGGCGCAAGACTCCGTGATGTGGGATGTAGTAAAATCCACCTTCATCCTTTTCAGGAGGTGCACAAATTTCTATGTGGTTGCTACTTACATAGTCCTCCATGAATTTGACATAATTGTCCGAGAATTTCTGGTTAAGATTAAGTTTCTTTTCCAACGACGAAAAACGTTTCAGAGCTATCGCTCTAGAGCCGACAAATGATGGTTTATTAGAAGGATCCTTAAAGGGCAGGGGAACGACAAACCTGCCTTTTTCCAAACGACAGAAATTATTTGTGAAGTAACTTTCACAAAGCTGATCCTCCTTCGATAAATGTGGGACAGTAGGAGCGACAACATACTCCACGTCCCAGAATCGTTTGATAGATTCATCTAACGAAAAGTTGGTTGTGACAAAGAAACAACTTTCTATATTGCCACGAGAGCGAGAATGAAAAACATTTGACCAACAGATTCTTCAAAGGTGCAGCTGCCCATCAGTATCCAACCGAAAATTGTGTTGATGGCTGTGGGCTGGTCTGCTCTTGCACACACCAATCCATTACGGAGAGAAGAAGCAAACACATCTGCACTGAGAAGCATGTCGATTGGTCCAGGTAGATGCTAGTCAGGGTCAGCCAACACGAGATCCCTGACATGACTCCAAGTTGACCGATCAACAAAAGATGATGGCATGGTGTGACAAATATTTGGCAAAATATAAGTCTTTAACGAGAATAACTGAGACACGGCTCTATCAGTCGACCTAAGTTGACATGTCACTGTACCGCTTGGTTCGGTAGTTGTCTGCCCTATCCCATTGACAGGTTGACTTAGGACATTCAGTGAGCTTATGCTGTCCAGAGCATAGGACACAGCTCTGGGTAGAGGCCACAAAAACAGGCCTAGGTGGCGGTTTCCTATCTGCCTTAGACGTGCTGGGTACCGAAAATTGCCGCTTCGAGGGCATGGTAACGTTTCTCTAAGAAAGCTACTACACTTTCAAACGGTGGCACCTCATCCGAATTGTGTTCCAGTTCAAACTGTTCTTTAGTTTGTTTATCCAATTTGGACCATAACAGCTGAACCAACATGAAGTTCCTATCTGGTAACTTAAATGTACTCAAAATGGATAAATTTTCTACAAAGGTTCTATGAACTCTTTCTAAATCACCAGCCTTGGAGTATTTCACAGGCTCACAGTTTAATAATTTGTCATAGAACATTGACGCTAAGTGCCGCTTCTTGTTGTACTGTTTCGACAAGGTATTATGAGCTAACATGTAATTTTCTACACACAATGGGTAGTTTTTAATTAAATTATAGGCAGGACCCTGTACACTCGACAGTAAATAGTGTAGTTTTTCAACATTACTGAGATCCTATCTACTATGAACAAGAGAGTCAAACAATTGCTTGAAGGAGATCCAGTCATCCATTTTGCCATCAAATGGTTTTATTGTAATTTTAGGCAATTTGGCACTGGTACTGCTAACAATACTCACTTCAGGCTTTTTGTCTTTTTCATTATCTAAAATTTATGCACTTAATATTTGGGATCATTTTCTCAGTGCACAGTGTACCGGGTTTCTGCCGACCGTAAAGCTTTAGGGAGCTCGTAAAGAACTTTTAACTGGGCACTGTGAAATGTTTCCGCAAGATCATCCACATTTTTCATCGTTTAACCATCCAAATCTGAAGACTACATTAGCTCTGCACGCGCATACGCGTAATCCCGTGCAACCCTATGCATACTTTTCGGTGGTTTCACCGGACACGGCATCTTCTTGTTGTCTTTGTGGCATTTCAAATTATAAAAAAACAACAAAGAAACAATTGCATTTACTAAAAGTAATCACTTTAACAAACGACGAAAGTGAGGTTACGAAAATGTAAACAAATTAGAAATCAGAAATGTCACTTGCCAAATTTGACACTTGTCTATGGAAGTACGTTCGAAAACTACTTTCAAATGCAACGAAACGAAAAATTACCAACGAAAACTAACTGATGATCTGTCAAATTTTAAAACTACTTTTCCAATTACCCACAATGAAAATTTATATTTTAGTTACCCTCACACAATACATTAAGTTACAACGACAAATTAAACGAAAAAAATTGTAATTTATTCTAATGCGATAAAAGGTCACTGTTCAACACAAAATCCGGCTCGAAGGACCAAAATAATGACGGGGAATGGACTGTAATTTCAAACGAAAAGAAAACTAAGACGGATGCAAGAATAACGGTTGCAAAAATTAAAGGTTTTTGTAGGTACGTTACAATCAAACAGCTGATTAAAGCTACTTACCACGTTTTAGTTGCTAGCAGATTAGCTACTAACTCCAACTTACGAGTGATTGGAGCACTTTGGACGGTACTCAAGTATAGGCCAAGCTGGACTTACCGATTTCCCGCCTCGGTTACCTCGCATCGACTTTATCGTTGGGTGGGCAGCTGAGCTAGATTGCAGGATCAGGAGTAACCTTATGCAGCTGGGCACACACAAACGCGTAACGATAGTAAAAGTTAAATCAAAACGGTGAAAATTGGGAATTGAAACAGATAGTGCACTTGATCAGTTCATACGAAAACGAAAACGAAAGTTAAGAAGAAGGGAGAATACACTCGCATTTTGTTTATATAGTCCAGGGGTTCCCAACCTTTTTTTGTCTACTGCCCACTTTAAGAATAAATTATTTTTTAACGCCCCCCTTTTTAAACATACTTAAAAACCACCAAGTACTTATAACTGATTATTGAAACGCAAATTTATAGTATTCGGACAGAGTATCTTTTATTGAAAATAAAACAAACATAATCAATTCTTATATAAAAACTAATGTGAAGGTTGAATCTGATGCTGTTCAATAAGTTTGTTGATATCAGGTTCCAATTTACTCAAAAACAGCCGCAAGTCGCCACGTTCGGTAACACGCAAACGATTTCTCTTTTTAGTAAGCAGCGTTGCCACAGCACTAAATCCACGTTCACACAAATATGACGATGTGAATGCTATCAAAAATCTTTGAACAATTGACCACAATCCAGGGTACAATTGCGGGATCGGTTTTTGTAGCCAAAATTCTTGATATCAATTTTCGAACTTGATTTTTATTTCTTCGTTTGTTGTCAATTCTATAAGTTCTTCTTCCAGCTGAGGTGACATTGCTGTGTTGACATTTGAAAACGGATCCAACACCCAGTCTGGTATTTCCAAGTTTAAAATGTCCTGGTATCGTTCGGTGAAGTCAATGTGGAGGTTTTCCAAATGTTGGCAGTAGGCAAACAAGTCGTCGTTACTGCAGTATACTGATAAATTCGGAAAATTGTGAAACTCACGTCTGCCCATATTCTTTCTGTGCAGAAGCAGTTTGGCTGCGAAAGCAGCAACGACATTTTTTGTTTTAGTTAAATTAAGTTCATCGCCTTGCAGTTGGAGGTTCATGTCGTTGAACATTTTATACAGGTCTGTCATGTAAGCTATATCATTCTTTGATGTTATGAGCTTGTTGCGCAGTTCTGTATCTTTAGTTTCCAAGAACTCTATCATAGAGTCAAACAGGTTGTAAAATCGAATCAGACAATTGCCTCTTGACAGCCAACGAACTTCAGTATGAAGCAACAAACGGTTGAAATCTTCGTCATTAGTAACACAAAGCTGATGAAATAATTTATCATTCAAAGAGCTGCTACGGATTTTATTGACTGCTTTGATGACATATTGCAGTGATTGAAGTAGTCGTTTACTTAAGTTTCTAGCAACCAAATGTTGTCTATGAATAACGCAATGTATAGCAAGGACATCTGGAATTTTATTCTTTAAGTATGTTATGAAGCCTTTATGGCGCCCTGTCATAGCCGGAGCGCCATCCGTAGCAACTGATATAATATTTTTCAAAGGAATCTCTTTCTCTTCACAAAACTTTTCCAATGTATTGAATATGGTTTCGCCTTTTGTATCTGTCTCCAAATTTCTGGCAAACAATAGTTCTTCACGTATTTTCTCATCTTTAATAAACCTCACGTAAGATAGCAACAACGCTTCATTAGTTGGTAAAGTGGACTCATCGAACTGAATTGAGAATTGACTAGTCCTCAGATGATTGCACAATGATTCTTCAATGTTTTCAGCCATTTCATCAATTCGTCGTTGCACAGAATTATTACTCAAAGGAATTTTTCGGATAATATCTGCGGCCGGTTTATGAAGCACAGTAGTTATTACTTCCTTTATTGCTGGCAAAATTAACTCTTCTCCTATGTTGTGTGGTTTGCCTTTTTGAGCAATTAACAAAGAGATATTGTACGAAGCTCGAAGTCCGTCGTCATCTTGCTTAGCAGCCGCCGAAAATAGTTTTGATACACTTGGTTGAGTATTATGCTTCTTCTCTAGGTCTTGAAAATATGCTACATTCTTTTCTGTCTTATCTGGATGCATTTTATTCAAATGATCTTGCAGTCTTGAAGGCTTCATTGCTTCGTTCGAAAATGTTTTTAGACATAGAAGACACTAAGGCGACGACGGGTTTGTGGGATTTTCAATAAATCCGAATTTAATATATTCCGCAGAGTATTGCCGTCTCTTCTTTTTTACTTCCGACATTGTTTTGTTTTAAGAAATACGTAAGTGTTGAAATCAAGTACTGCTTATCTATTATGCGCGAAACCGCAAATGAAAATAAAATAAATTTACGTCGCTTATAAATAGGATTGCATAAGCAGCACACACCAACAGGAATAAGACAAACGTGCATAAACTCGTGCAATCGTACTCGACAAGCAAGAACAAGTATTATAGAACCAGCCGATTGGTATAGGAATGTACAATTCGGATTATTTAACAAAAACTTGTATATCGAACCGAGTTTGAGCTATATCTTAGTTAATATTAGTTGATGTTCACAAGATGTAGTCGAGAGTCGAGAGCTCAGTCGGTGTCTAAGAGTCTTCCTAGCTAGGTAGATGAAATTATAAATCGACCGCAAAGCCCTACACAATGCCCCCTTTTTTTCTGGGTCTCATACCGCCCCCCTTTAGGCCTGCAGCGCCCACAAGGGGGCGTTATCGCCCACGTTGGGAAAGACTGATTATAGTCGAAGGGAAACCGAATGTTGCCAGGACAAACTTACTAAATTGGACAGATATTATTATTGCCCTTAGTAAAACACTTCACGTTTTTTCGGTTTCCGAATAACTCTACACTTGGGAAAAATTGGTCATGGATTCCCCGTCTGTTCACTTTTTCACCAATTTTATTATTCTAAGTCCTGAATTATTTTTAGAAAATCGCAAGTGTCTTTAACTAATTTTTCAAGTTGTTTCTACTATCTATGTAACTCCAAACGTATTATTTCTTGATAAAGTCACTTAATAGCTGATTTCCATACGATAGATACTATACTGTACTGTACTCACAAACCAAGCCGCTCGTTCCTGATGTGTCAGCCATTTAGCGCTTCTTCTCCACTGGTCAGGTAAAACTTGAAGTCTTCAACATAACCAGCCTGCCTCACCCGTGGCGTTTACTCCAGGAACGGCCAGCTGCACAACTCCTAGGAAGCATTTAATCCAGCTCGAAGGACCATAATGTCCAGTGTCCCAAAAATAACGTAGACTGCTTATTACAAATAAAACAAAATCTTCGTTGTTTAAGAGTGATATATTGAACAATCAATCAATCAAATGTCATATCGGCGCCTGGAGTGGCGTCGGGTAAACCGGTCGGGGCAATGGCCCCCTTCGGTGGTTTCGGCCTTGTGAAGAGATCTGGGTCATGAGGGTGCCACTAGAGAGGCCGAGGGCCTACCAGCTAGTGGTGATGCAGTCTTGCAGCGCTAGCGAGGCTTGTGCCTGCGAGCTGGCAGCCGGAGCTGGGTCATCTGGGCGGATTAGGTCGCGCGGTAGCGCCTTTCTGTCCGGCGGGCGTGTGTGGTTTGGGGCGAGGCTGCGGATGTGCGGCCGGAGCGACGCTGCCGCCGGGCTGAACATGCTGGGTTGCTAGGCGACCTATGAATTCACCCAGGGTTTCTATCTGCAAGTCTCTTCTTATTAGGTACGTCATTTCTGACGTAACGTTGTCACAATATTGTTATGATTATTGAGGGTAGTTAATAGCTTGTATGTGTGATGTATGTGGGAGTTAATAAATTAGTGTTTGCTCATACTTGTGGTTTAACTGACGCTAACCACATAACCTGGTTACCTACCCATTTAAAGTTTAAAACAAAGAAACGGAAACAAATACTATCTATAAAGGACTAACGTGCTAATAATAAAGAGAAAACAGTGTTATCGCCTCCATCACCATTTAAATACGATGAAAGTTCGGTGGATGTAGCATCGGGACGGCTAAGTGATAGTTGGCAGAAATGAAAGAAAGGCTTTCAAATATATGATAACGCATGTGAGTTATGTAAAAAATCAACTGTGATACAATTGAACATATTTTTGCACATAGTAGGTAAACAGTGTCGAGAGATTCTAGAACAATCCAATGAAACGAAATTAGAGGGTGTTTTTGAAAAGCTAGATGAGCATTTTAAAACTAAGCAGAATTTGACTGCGGAACGGCATAATTTTTTTACAAGGAATCAGCAACCAAATGAATCCATAGATCAATATGTTTTTGATTTACGAAAGTTAGCTCACCCGTGTGAATTCGGAAGTTTAGTTTAAACTGACCGTCATACATGCACCTAGAAAGTTACCTTTTGCGATCAAAGAAGACGTTAGAAATAAGTTGTTGGAAATGGAATCACAGGGTACTATAGGTAAAGTAGCAGGTCCGTCCGACTGGGTGAGTAGTATCACGGTAGTGAAAAAACCTAATGGGGATTCAAGAATCTGTTTAGATCCTAAGAAGTTGAATCAGGTAATAAAAAGGGAATATTTTAAATTACCTACTATTGACGAGATTGTCTCAAAATTATCTGGCGCCAGGTTTTTTAATAAGTACAATAGATGCATCTGCAGGGTTCTGGAATGTTAAATTGGGTGATAGTAGTAAATATTGCACTTTCAACACACCGTTTGGCAGATTTAAATTCTTAAGAATGCCCTATGGTATTTGTTCAGCTTCAGAAGTTTTTCACAGGAAAATGTTTGAGTTTTTTGATGACATAGAAGCTTTATGTATGTACATTGATGACCTACTCATATATGCTTCGGGAAAATCTACCCATGATAAGATAATGAGGAGAGTTTTAGAACGCTTTAGCAAAATAATTTAAAATTAAACATTATAAGTGTTTGGATTGCAAGAAATTAAATATTTAGGTCATAGTATTACAAAAGATGGTTTGAGTTCGGACGACTCACATCTATCCGCAATAATGAATTATGCGAAGGTCAAAAAGGCAGTAGAGAGATTTTTGGGGTAGATTACGTACGTAGGCCTTCAAAGAAAATTTATCGGATAAAACGTTATCACTTAGGGAATTACTAAAGAAAGAGATAGAATGGCAATGGGATGAAAGACTTAATGAGTGTTTTAATAATTTAAGGATGTGTCTTTTTAAACGGCCGGTTTTTCAGTATTTCAGTATCTATTATAGTATGAAAGAGCCTATTGGTATATCTGTGAATGCTAGTGGCACAGGGATAGGTGCCTGCTTAATGCAAATAGTAAACTAGTGTGTTCTAAAGACGCTTCTAAAGATAAAACGCAAACAGCACAAAGACATGCACAAATAGAAAAAGAGTACGAGTAAGTGTATGCGTGGGTTTTCGCGTGTGAACGTTTTTACGATTATATTTTTGGTCGTACAGATGTTACTAATGAGACTGATCACAAGTCATTAGGTATTATTAAGAAGCCTATTGTAGATGCTCCTTCCCGTTTACAAAGGATGCTGTTAAGACTACAGCGCTATATATTTATTTTAGTATATATGCCAGGTAAACATCTTTATGTAGCTGACACATTATCACGTGCCTATGAGCCGGCAGTACATACCAGTATAGATAGTAGTACGGATGGGGTGTGCGCATTGACAGACATCGTAAAAAGTGAATGTGAGTACCTACCTTACGGATTTTCTGTTTATAAATATACAAAAGCAATTAGAACTAGAAGAAGAAATGGTAGAATTAAATAAAAATATTCTTATGGGTTGGCCAGACAACAAAGACAAAGTTTTAGATATAGTAAAACCATATTGGAATTACAAGGATGAGCTATCAGTAGTAAATGGGTTAATTTGGAAATCAGACAAAATAGTAATACCTAGGTCGATGCGAAAAGATATGTTAAAAAAATATATAAGTATACTTAGGGCACATGGGTATGGAAAAATGCAAGTTACGCGCTAGAGAACTAATATTTTGGCCTTGTATAAACAATGATATCGATAATATGATCAGAAGTTGTAGTATTTGTTTAACGTATAGAAAAAATAATCAAAAAGAAGAACTTACAAATCACGAAATTCCAGATAGGCCATGGGTTAAAGTGGGTGTAGACTTATTTCAGTTAAACGGCGTAAATTATTTATTAATTATTGATTATTATAGCAAGTTTTATGAGTTAATTTAATTGCACAGAACCACTTACAGTGCTATAGATAGTTAGAAGATATATTTTGTCGTTAAGGTTGTTGTGTGTGTGGTGTGTTAAGTACATAAATATTACAAAGATTTCTATTTAGATTTAGTTATGATAGTTACATTAAGCTGCCCTCAAATTTGCTATACCTTCTGGGTAACTAGGTTCTAAGTTCTTTCTATAGTTATATCTACCACCTGTATAATGTAATACACCTAGTAAGCAAATGTGAATAAATAAATAAATAAATAAATAAATACCAAATACCTTAATGTCGGATTGCGGTCCTCAGTTCTCATCATTTGAATTTAGGCAGTTTGCACTTGATTAGAATTTCAACCACGTGACGTCATCTCCTTATTATCCCCAGTCGAACGGACAGATTGAGCGCACTGTGCAGACTGTAAAAAATATATGGCATTGTAAATGTGAAATATAAATGTATTTTTTTTTTTACGAATAAATAAATAAATAAATATAATTAAAAAATCAACGGAAGATAATTCTGATTAACGATTTGGTCTGTTAGAATGCTCAAATGCACCATTGTCCTGTTGTTTACCATCCCCAGCAGAACTTCTTCAGAGTAGAAAATTAAGAAGTATTCTTCCAACTTCCATAGTCTTATTAAAACCAAAAGTTCACGAAAATATAAGAAATAAATTACTAAAAAGGCAAGATAAACAAAAAATGTATTATGAATTATGATAAACATTCGAGAGGCACTTCACTAAGGCAAATTGAAGATGTAGTTTCTGGACACTTACCAGCGGCCCCAAAGACCATATTCACTCTTTTTGACATTTTATATGCTAGACCATGCGACTTAGCATAGGTCTCACACACGTTTAACATCTTTCCGATTGCGTTCGCAGTGGGACTCGGCAGGACCATGTCGTCCGCATAGCTAATGTTGTTAACACTGACACCACCCACACTGCATCCGCACGCAGAGCTTTGGAGACGACAGCCCCCCGTCTCACGCCACACTTCAACCTGTAGGTACGACTCGGAAAGTTGGTCAGACCATTTAACAAAATTGGTTTGATTCGAGTACCAGTACCGAAAGATATTTAGTATTTCCAGTGGCACACCCCTGTCCTCCAGTTTCCCCCAAAGCACGTCGTATGAGACCAGATCAAATGCCTTGAAGAGATCGAGAAAACAGGCGTATACCGGAGTCCGGTTTGTATAATATTGGACAGTATGCTTGACATTCAGTATTGCGTTTTCAGTGGATAGTCCGGGCCGAATTCCGAACTGCGCGTCGTGGAATTTTAAATACTTTTGCAGGCACGAGTCAAGCAGACTGTCTAATACCTTGGCTATCGTTGTGGCAAGAGAGATCAGGTGATAATTTTCCCTGTCCGAGATGTCTCCTGTCCCGCTCTTGACCACGGGTACCACAATCGTTTTCATTAGATCAGGCGGTAAATATGAGTGTCTAATTCACATATTAAAGAACAAGGACCGGAACCTCGACAGATGCTCGATACTGAGCCCGTCGTGCCCAGGAGATTTGCCTCTGCTCATACTTTTAACTAAGCACGTTCCGAACCTGGCTAGCTGTAAACATTAGCATTGACTCATCCCCACGGACGCCGGGCCCAGCCTCAGATAACCCAGGAGAAGAAGGTCCCAGAGGAGATCGCACCCTGAAATGCTCCATAAACAAGTTTGTGATCTCCCCCGGGTCGCTTCTTCCCTCCACACTCGCCGGCAGGTCAGGCCGTATATCAATTTTCTCGGTAGCCGTCCAAAACTTTTATTGTATACCTACTTAAATTAAATCATTTGAAGCTCAGAATGAAGATAATAATATATATAAATTTGCCATTACTATAAACCAATAAAAATGTATAGCTAGCCTAAAACATCATCATCAATTTCAAATGTAATTAAAATATAAATTTATTTAAATTATCAAGGAATAATGTATTATTAAAATTAAATTGCTTGAGCAATGTACCTATTGAAATTAACTGTTTGCTTACAAAAAACCTTATAATGTATAGGTAACTATTATATTTTAAAATTATAGTTAATGCATTGTTTTTTTTTTATTATTTTGAAAAAAGATGTCACAATATTGTTAAGATTGATGACGGTAGATAATACGAGTAGCTTGCATGTATGATGTATGTGAGAGTTAATAAATTTGTGTTTGCTCGTACTTGTGGTTGAACTGACGCTTCCCCACATAACAATCACGTTGTTGTATACCTTGTAAAAGGTGGGAATGTAGTGAGACCTTTAAACCTAACACTAACCTATGTACCTACGAGTACATTTCACAATAAAGATATTTGTATTTGTATTTGTCATTGACGACACGATTGGCGTAGTATCCCGGGTTCGATTCCCGGTCGGGTCAATTCAGGAAACTATCTTTTCTGAATTGACTCGGGTCTGGGTGTGCTGGGAGACGCCCCTAGCTTATTTCCATGTGTGGTACCTCGTCACAAAGGGATTTAATAATCCCTACTTCGAGACCATTACAAGAGGTGTGTTGTCTGGCGCATAATTATTTATTTCTGACTTAACGTGAGGCGTCGAGTATGGTCCGGAGAGTGAGCGCCTGTTGTGCGTCCAGCCTCTTCCGGTTGCCGTCTGCTACTAGTGTGTACCAAGCTGGGGCTGCATACGTGAGTCGGCTGCGTAGGTAGGTCTTGTAGATGCCCCGTTTTACTCTCAACGAGAGGTTGGATCGTAGAACGGGGCGTAGCTGCGCACGGGCTGAGCGGGTAGTTTGTATCGTCTTCCTCACATGTGGGGCCATGGTGAGTCGGCGATCGACGCCCATGTATTTGGCCGTGGGGATTATCAGCGCGGCCTGTGTCTTGTTCACGTTGACGGCGAGCCTCCAGTCGTCCAGCCACGAAGGGATCTGGTCGAGGACACGCTGCATCTTCTTCGCGGCATGGTGAATTTTGATCGGCGTGGCGAGGAAGGCTGTGTCGTCAGCGTACAGGGCAAGTATTGTGTCCGAGTCGGTTGGGATATCGTCGGTATATCGTGCGTAGCACGCAGGCGAGAGGCAGCTGCCTTGCGGTACGCCTGCGAGGATTGGCCTCTCTGTGGATAGGGCATCTTCCACTGCCACTTGGAAGTACCTTTCTTCCAAAAAGGTGGCCACAGTCTTAACTATGCGACGGGGCATAGTAGACGTGGCCAGCTTATAGAGAAGGCTAGGATGCCAGACGCGGTGAGCCTTCTCCATGTCTAGGAACACAGCTTCTGTGTGTTCCTTCCGGTTGTAGGCGGCCGCCGCGTGGTGTAGGACTCGTGCCAGCTGGTTCCTGGTAGTGTTCAGCACGAAAGCCAAACTGTTCTTCGCGTGGCTGGATGTGCGGTGTCATGTGTGGTAGTATCAGCTTCTCAAAAACCTTTGACACGGTTGGCAGGAGCGTGATAGGCCGATAGCTGTCGGCCTTGGTCACATTCTTCCCTGGTTTTGGCAGCATTAGGTATGACACGCCCTAGCTTCCATGGGCGTGGGAAGTGGCCGGTTCGCAGGACTCCATTGAAGAGCCGTGTCAGCGTCGCGACGGAGCGCGGAGGAAGGCGACGCTGCAGCGCCTCGTTGGCGATGCGATCCGGGCCAGGGGCCTTCTTCAGCGGGGTGCATCCTAGTGCTTTCTGCACTTGTCAGGGGGAAAACACAATGGGGTTTTGTTAGTATGGGACAGGGCGGACAAGTGAAAGGCTTGCTGCTTGAGAACGCACTAGCGTTTATTCGTGACATTTCGTTATTATAGGTGGCGGGGGCAGCCGCCATACTTATAGCTACGAATACATACGTAACATTTAGTTCTCCCCTTTTAGTTATATCAAACATTTGAACAAAAGAAAAGCTTATACTTAGTCAACCCTAGGGACAGAACGCAGCAACATACCTGACGGCAACACTTTTGCAACACAATTCCTATAATCGAAAAGATATTTTAGTAGCTTTTCGTCATTAACCCTCGAGTTACAACTAGATAGTAAACACGATTTGATACCCCTTTTAACGATTTTCACGTAGCTTTCCGCCTGCCCATTACTGGCCGGATGGCAGGTGAAGTTACATGCGATATACCATTTAGGTACTTTACAAAAATTTAAAAACTCTTCAGACATAAAACATGTGGCATTATCGCTGACCAATGTATGAATAAGACCGAACCTTGACATGAATTCGTATAGTTTAGTTATGACTGCTACTGAACAGGTACTACTCATTTTATATGCATTTTGATAATGCATCCACTGTACCTAAATAAGATTGTCCATTTATCGGGCCTAGAAAATCTATGTGAATCCTTTAAAATGGGCTCGGCGGGTGCGGCCACACCGCGAGCGGCGCTCGCCCCGATGAAGGCCTAAGCTGATTGCATTGCATATCGTTCAACTCCTGATGAATGTTTCTCCAATGTGATGAATGTTTCGGCTATGCGGTGAATCCGGTATTGATACCGGTATTACGGTATTGAGGAAAAAATATATAATTATTATTGTAAAATGCGTTTTTTGGAAGATAAAGCTAAAATAAAAACAGAGTTCACTGAAAATGAACTCAAACATAATTTTATAAATTTCAGTAATTTGTTTAATGCCTTTATGATTTCTACAAGTTAAAAAGCAACTTCTTATAAAAATCGTCTTATTTTACAGTAATTCAATCATAAAACTCAAAAATATGTTAATTTTGCAAAATGCTACCTAAACTATTCGTTTAATAGGCAAATCAGACTAAAATATGTTTTATTGATCCACGTTTTAATAGAAATGGATTATTTGCGAATTAAACAAAACAGAATAAAACATTGATATAAGGGTTAAACCACGGCTTTTTCAGGAGTGCCAAGAAACTCCTTTTTTTTCGTAATTGTTTTGTAAGTATGGCAAAACATCTGATATTTACCTCTGATTTCATGCTAAAATATCGTAATTGGGGTATAGGAAAAAAAATCAAACATGTCCTAAATCGAAGACCATTTCGAGGTATTTGTATTTTATACCTTATTTAAATATTTAACATTTTTAAAGGCAAAGGATCTAGGATGTTTTTAATTAAATACGTTGGCAATCTGGGGTCAAATTAATGACCCCAGATTGCCAACGTCCGCCAAGAGTACATTAAGGTTCTTATTGGACTCATGACGGTAATCAAATCGACATCTCACAATTGAAACCTATGGGTCGTATAAACGTCCTTCACGTGATTGGTTGGTAATCAATCCATCAACCAATCAAATGACGCGATCTATATCATACGTGAGATTGTTATCTAGGTGATTCTACTGCATGGTATTATTGGTATTATTGGTTCCAGATAGGAGATTTTAAATTCCCCCCGATGAAAAATATTACACAAAGCTATTTTTAATAATACGTACATTAATTTACGCCCATTATCCAGACGGCGGGGTAGGACTTAGTTTACTTACTTACTTTAGGCCATTCGCTATAATCCCAACCCTTTCAGGTAGGGCTTGGTTTCAGAACTTGGCAAAATAAATTGTATTTGAAGTCTACTTCTCACATTCTCGTGAGATGAAATAATGTTTTTGTAAACGACACTCAAAAAAACGCGTGCGATTTTACCAGTACATACAAATAGTATTTTGTACCGTCTTCCCATGGGTTAAGGTTTATGTTTTGTTCATACTAATCTACATAAGGAAAAACAAATTATGGCTATGTTTCATTCTGCTGTAGAATGTATAACAGGTAAATTGATAATAGTAGGTACCCTCAAACTTTTTATATAAAAAAAAAGAATTAATTTTTACTTAGCAAAATGTTTACTGGCCAAAACAACTATCAAAATCGCAGTCCTTCTATTTTTACCTTCCATATTGGTAAAACAAAAAACTACTTTTGAAGGTTTTTGTTAAATTGTCAGCATCACGCCCTAGAACAAACCATTAGTTTAAAAGCTTATTGCATTAATTAAGATTTATGATTTTGGTCGATTATGGTCTGTTCAAAGGACAAAATATGCCACAAGAAACTTATTGTAAAATAAAGAAAGATAAAATTTTGTCTAATTACTACTTTATTAGACAACATTAGGCGACTTAATTTATTAATTTTAGTAGAAAAGGTAATCACGTCCGTTAAACAACTATTTTTGTAAAGAAAGGCTGCAGATAGGCCAAGAATATGTAATGCAAGGGACATTTTGAAGTTTATTCGAAACAATTCCTAGCATCATTCCTAGATGCATACTCATAGCATCGGTATTAAAACCGGTATTAGATTTCAATACCGGTACCTATTGAAAAAGACCAAGAAAATCGTCTACTTAATACCGGTATTGAGCAATACCGGGATCCCGGTATTGGAAGCCCTAGTATAAATCCGTAGCGTCTGCCTGGACTACACCAGAAAATGACAGAGGCCGTATTTGCATGTCAAGTTAGGACCCGACACCCTCGAAGAACGTCTCGCAAGTCTAGAGTGTCCACTCGCCGCGCCACAAAACATGAGTTCGGCGGCTGCTTGTGTCTTCTTGCCGTACGATATAGCTAGTAGCTCCATTTCGTAGCGTTCGTGCGCCAAAGCTTGTAGAATTTCGTACGGACGGCGCATACCGGAATCTAGGTTTCCAGTACTCTGCGACGTCTTGCTGCAGGCTGAAACAGCCGCGCTATTCTTAAAAACTCGCTTCGTACCCCGCACGCGGAATCCGCTGTGAGATTTAACTTTGGCATTCCTAAAACAAGAAAACGACGGTAGCGCCTCCACTAGGAGAGCGATAGTAAATGGAACTAAGGTAAATGAGATTTTTGACATCACATGTATAGAGGAATGACGTATAATTGGTATTCTCAATGTGAACTCGACCGTCATCTCGACACAGGGAACTCGAAATAATCTGTCAAATAAACCGTTACTACAGAGTGATCGAGTTTGGAATTTACGAGTGGAAATAATCAAATCCTTTGTCATGTTTCGGTCAAATAATTAGAAAAAAAATTGTTTGGAGTGTAGAAAAGTGTGTGCAAGGAGACTATGCTTTGTCTACCAGCCGAAATCAAGATGAAAAGTTCGACGCCCATGTAATTGAAAGTTCAATGTACCTACCTTGAAGTCTAAGCATGGACAGTGAAGACAGTTATTTGCTGGTTCACATGGTACTCCAGTACTCCACTATGATTCTGACATGGTGGCTAAAGAGCTTAAGCATTTAGCGTGCCTAATATCTGCAACCAAACGAGGACTACCCAGCCACCAGTGCACCCTTGGATCATCGCTGGATCCCAGAATGATTTTATAGATGGGCAGTTATGTAGACGAGACTTTAAAAATAATTTGTGGCGTCCAGTTTAATTATTGAATGAATGATTTCCATTGTTAATTTGAGGTTATTTAATCAAATTTATTTTTAAGAATAAATGTAAAAAACCAGCTTTTTTTAAATTATGCTTTTTATGTATCCAAAATTCCACGTATATCAATAAATTCCCTCGTCTGGAGGCCACCCTCGAGGAAACAGCCAGGTCAAAGAACAGGTTATTGTAACTAAATGCGAATACTAATACAATTTCGTGACTGTGCAGTTAGCTGCAGGTCCAATTCTGGTTGGAGAATCAGGTCAAGCTTATCATTGAAATTCATTGCCATCAGCACTGCACTAACATGTAAAATTTTATTCTGTAGGCTAGGTGGAAGTGGTTCTAATTCAGCTTGCAAGATTTAACCTAAATAAGAGAGCTCTCTCTCTCTTTAGCTAGAGAGAATTAGTGTAAATATTCTTCATTTCTTTCATTTATTATTCTTTTATCAAAATTCAACAGCGTCTGGTCGAGTGGTGCGAATGACAAGTGTAGAAAAAGAGAGTTATAGTTAAGTCACTTAGTGTGCAGAGAAGCTGACTTCAATGTGAATAAAGAACTTATTTTTATTAACCCGGCGTCATGGCTAAAAAATAAATATCTAGGACAAATTACACCAAGCAAGATCATCTGACCCCTTACTAAGCAAAGCTTATACTAAGGGTATCAGAGACTGATAAACATTCAAGTAATTAGCCTATATATTGCCCCACTGCTGGGCAAAGGCTTCTCTCATTGTAATCAAGTCATCACCACAATTGATGGGTATTGGCTAAATCACCACGCTTGTCAAACGAGGGTTGGTGATCACAAACCCTGGTCCATGTTCCGAAAACACACTTTGCTCAACCTGGGAATGAACCCGGGACCTCTGAGTTTCAGGCCAAGCTTTGAATCCACTCAGCCACGGAGGCGTTCTGATAAACATACTTAAATATTTCTTAACATATTTTTTAGATAGTAAGTAATAACACCCAGGCACACAACAAACCCACAAACTTCAATGCTAAAGGCAAGTTGCACTAACAGGCCTTCACATCACTCACACAATAATATTAATAATAATACTTCAAGGTGATGAGTAAAGGCGAAAAAAAAGAAAAATATTATTGAATCACAGGATCTTTTATTAATTTTCATAACACTTCTCAAAACACCTCAAAAATAACGAAATTAGCGACCAGAATATGTGGACCTTTTTGTAACCCGTTTGCCTTGCAGCAATCTCAGGATAAGTTGATGGTCTGCCTTTGCTGCATATACAGTTACAGCTTTTAGCAGTGCTGTTTTTGACTTCTCTGATTAACTGCTGTTCATCCAGCCATTTGCTGCACTCTACAACCACTGCTGCTGATGTGGCTCTTGACGAGCCATCTTCGGATTCCTGTAGCTGAAACAAAAAATAGTCATTATATTATATTACACAACAATTTTATTGAACTCAAATGAGTAGATGGAACCTAATCTACAAACTTTCATTGTTTTGAAAAACTACTTTTTTAGGAATTTTAACAATTCAATTCATTTTTCCACCATTTTGATACAATCATTACATAACATTGGTATATCAAGTATAATACAAAAAATTCGAACTAAGTTTTTGATAAGCCCAATCATGACTCAATTAGACGCACACATATTTGGATCCCCAAGTTAGCATTTTGTTAGCCGTTTGAATAAAATTTATCATTTGTACTACTACTACTTTGTACTAGTTCAACTCACTTTTAGTGGGAAATGTCCGCTAGGTAGGTCTGTTGAGTTAACTGTGGAGTTAAAGCCAATACTAAGAGCGGCTTGCACCTTGCCCAGAAGGCATAATTTGAGCATGTAATGCATGCAGTTTTTTTTTTTACAGCAGTTTTTGTCGACCTAGAACAAAAAATACACATATTGATTAACTTTAAACAATGTTTTACAGTAAATACAAAAACTAGGCATGTTCCTTATTATTTAATTTTAAGTTTGAATTTAGGTAAGTTAAGGCTTATCTGTCACACATGGTACAAAACTTAGGTAAAAATTAATACTGAAATATTATGATAAACTCATAAAGGAGCGATATTTAGGCAAACACGATATTCTGGCAAAAGCCTTCTTGAAATAAATATATTGCATGTAGGTATGTTTTTGTATTGTCAATGCAATCTATTGTTAAACAAAAATCCTGTTTATAGGATTTGGTTCTTCCTTCCATGCTGTTTATTTATGCGGCCAACCACTCTCAATGCCTTATAACTACATCTTTAGCACTCTCCATCTTAGCAAATCCCTTGGGTAAGCTTGGGATCTCTTCCAGAATAGTTTTCAGCGTTTCTGTTTGATAGTTCTGCAAATTACAGTTTAAAATTTATAAATCGTCATATAACCAAAACTCCATGTACCTATAAATAATAGAAAAGTAAACGTAGTCATACTTACTTCATATTTTATTTGATATAAACTCAAATGAAGCATTAAAGCATTATATTTAGTTAAAAAACACAAAGAAAGTTTACTTTATCAAACGCCAAACCAACAACAACATTGTCGCCATTTTTTTTTGTTTTTTTTTTAATCAAGCGTAATGGCATTGGCCCAAAAGGCCTTGGCGATGTGGATATTGAGCCAGAAAAATAACTTTATTGAAATGTTTCATAGTTTACCTCAAGATTATGCAATAAATAATGTAGACTTAGCCAAAATACTGTCATATCACATTATTCCTCGTCGTTTAGTAGAGTATTCTTGTTTATAAATCTAAATAAAGTTTTATCGATTTATCGATTCATAATTGTCACATACATGCAAGCCCTATCCTATTTCAAGACTCACTCCGCTTCACTCAGGCTTTGAAGCAAATTGAGAATACCAAATCAAGGTCAGGCGAACGCTTCTTCGCAGTGTGTTCGGTTCACTCGGCGTATTTCTTTTCTTATTGTGAGTTTTTAAGAATCGCTCTGCAGTTTACAATGCCGTATTTATGTGGGTGCCGACAATGGTCTCGGCCGTACCTGACCTTGTTTATATTAGCACTGATAAGACACAGGAAAAAAAAAACTGAACACTATCACTTGAATTAGAGCTTTATAGAAAAGATGATTTAAGCGAGCGAAGCGCGTGGCTATCCCACTGATCCTAAGGATCATAGGTGTAATAGATTTTTAAAAAAAGGTAGCACAATGGAAGGATGAAAAGGATTTATCTACTAATGAAAAATATAACTGCTACAGATTACAACAACGAAACCCAAAATAACAAGAACTAGAATAGGGTAGCTCACTAGTCGTTGGACAGATAAGTTTTTTTTTTTGCAATATATTTTTTTAGTACAATACTGCTAAAGTTCAGAAAAATCCGCTAATAGATCGGAATGGTGGAAACACACACCTATCTAATTTAAGTTGTTACAAATAGAAAATCTAAATAGAAATACTAAGAAAACAGAAGCAAAATATATAGTCGTTGGACATTAATTTTAGTCATTGGACACACGTTGGATAGTTGTTGGGCATGTTTTGTTGCAGGTTTCAGAAGATAAAACAACGAAAGAAGGTAAGTATTCATTATTTTAATATCTGGAATTAGTTATTCAAAAAATTCTTTGTACTTGTCTTCTATCATAATATTATTTGGTTTTAGGTACATTAATTTGGTTCGTGAAGTTTAGAACACAACACAATCAAGTTAAAATCTACATTATAAAACGAATGTTTTTATAACTACAACTATGAGGCCATATTTCCCATCTGTAGGTAGATAAAATAAAATTACCTCAGAAATAACTGACACAGCAAGAATAGATCATAAAAACATAAATAAATCAACTTCTCAAGTAACAATTAGAATCTTGATTCTTTTTTAAACTTAAACTGTAAGGTTGATTTTGGAACTCTATATTTGCTTGCTGTTTCTCTTAACTTTCAGACTTTCCTTACTTCATCTAGAGCTTTTCGCAGATTATCGGGATCGTATAGTTACTACTATTTTTTTATGTTTCGGCATAATCTAAAATCAAACGTTGAATTTAAAGTGATTGTGTCCAACGACTACTTATTGAACAAATATGATAGTCATTGGACAACCAGTGTCCAACGACTGATTATGAATGAAGATGTTAATCACTGGACGGTGTCCAATGAATATAAATGAACAAAACTAAACGCAAGAAAAATACAAGATAATATTTAACTTTAAACCTAAGGACAGAACAAATAAAATCGAGATCTTTCCGATTTTTAAAAATACTAACCGAACGTAAGTTTGTTACGGGCCTTGGACACGTTTTATCATAACCTAAAATAATAATTCGACACGTTTATCTCGAAAATATCGTTGCGCTATTTATCTTACCACAATTTCCTTCACACTGCTAAACCTTCTCTTAAAGATTTTTTTAACTGATTTTGTTAAGCGTTAACCTTACTGAATTTATTTATTTTTATTGAAAATTTCAAGTCATGTCACAAACATTTTTTTTCCTTCTACTAATGAGCACGCCATCTGCCTAAAGCGGGTTGTGCGACCCGCCATCATCATAGATTACAAAAAGAGGCATCATGGTGGCGCTGCAATCGGCGATTGTAAAAATTTTTTTTTTTTAATAAATAAGGTAATTTATTTTCCTCTTCACAAAGGTAGGTTCTCTTCACAATCTTAGTTGTTATAAAATTACAGAGTTGACGCATTTCCACCTCAGAGAGTGGTGTCCCAAAACAGTGATCCTCCTAGATAGAGCATGTTTTAGGATCAACTGAAAAGCTGCCTTGTCATTTATTCAATGCCCATCTTCTCAGTAGTGGTTTGTAATAAAATCTTTCTTAATTAAAGAACAACTCCAGTACTGATCTAAGGTTTTAATATTATAATTATAAACACAGGGACTAAATGACTTAAGATCATGAATATAATTTTTGCATTAGGTAGGTACGAGTATCTTACTAATATTAAAAATGCAGAAGTTTGCGAGTATGTATGTATAAAACTATTAAACAGATTTAGATGAACTATCATACTAACACATAAAGACTACAATTTGTATTTTATTTGGCCATATCTTACTAATATTAAAAATGCGAGAGTTTGTGAGGATGTATGTATGTACACACATACATACATAGTTACACATGTTTGTTACTCTTTCACGCAAAAACTACTGAACGGATCTAGATGAAACTTTACAGTAATAGAGCTTATACATCAGATTATCACATAGGCTACAATTTAAAAAGATTTCATGTCATTTGGCCATATTACGAGTATACGATAAAGTTCACGCGGGCGGAAAGCTAGTAATATATAATGATAAACTTCAGTCTGAAAAAATTAGTGTAAAAATAATGAAACGTAAAAACATTCCAAAATTATTTATTACTATAACTATTAAGAGAAAATTATCAATTTGTAAACTTGCCTACATACAGTATCATAGCAGAGGTCTATTTTATCTTCAGAATTGCGAAACCTTTTTGAAAGCCAGCTAGTGTGTTTATGTTGTATTTCACTCTTATAAGAAGTGTTTTAGAATTCAATTCGGTCATAAGGTGTCCACAATACAATACCCATATTGATAGATTGGAGGCTGTCCAAAGGAGTTTCCTTTGTAATCTGAGTTCCAAATTGGGCATGAGACGTTGCTGCCTACATACAAATCTAAACTTAATTTCTTTGCAATTGACACACTGCAATCTAGATGGTCAATCCAGGATTTGGCAATTCTTTACAAAATTGTAAATAATCATTGGGATGCAGATTTGTTGAGCCATTTTTCCTTTAAACAAGTGGTTGTAAAATAAACTTTAAACTCTTTTTTGTGCCTGGTTGCAATAACAACGTAACCTTTCACAATCCAATATTCCAAATGTGTAGATCATAAAACAATAATGTAAACAGTTTGGGCATGTTCTCTCAGAGTTTATATTCATTTATTAAAGTTGTGAGATAATTGTATACTGCACCATACCTATTAACTGCTCAATCTGTGGTGGGTAAAATGATTTTTACTATGACTAGTTTGGGACTTATCTAAGTATCCTTTATGCAAAATTGTTATTTTCCTAATTAAGTTTGAAGAGTAAATTTTGTGCGCAACATTTACTCGAATATAGTTTTAAAGTGAAATTCTGTTTGTATAATACAAATAATGTTTTGGATTATACTCTGTTGTTGTGCCATATAATTAAATAAATAAATACCACACAGAGGCAATTATCTAGTCCTCAGTCTTGATGTTATGTTGCCAAGTTTGACTGCTGCACTTATTTATTTAGAAACTTCAGTCAACATAGAGTTAGAAGTTTTGGAATCATAGTGAAAGTTTTGCCACAGTATGATTGGGTTTAAACTAAAAATATGTGATACCACTGCATATTATAAGAATAAAATTGAGAATATAAGCTCATTTTACACACATTATAAACTTCAGTAATAGTGAAAAGACTCTACCACCCTACACACTCTAGAAGTCTAGAGCTTAACAACAAAGAAGAGCGTGGAAAACACACCAGAAATTACTTTGTTATTAGATCATTCATATTTGAACACTCGTACAAATCCGTTCTCAAGCTTGATTGATACGTTTTTCTCATGTGGTTTTGGTTTTAAATTTCTTAGTATATGGTTTTTCCACTGAGTTAATGTGTTCATACTCTCTTCTGATGCCTTTTCAACCTTATATAAGTCTTCAATACATGTATCATTTTTTCTGTTGTATGTTTCTATAACTTCCATTAGTTCCTTGTTTTCGTTAATGAGGAAGTCAATTAATGTGTCCTTAGACTCATTAGCGTCGTCAAGGTGGACCGGCACTGATCCATGGGCTAGAACTGTTCCATCTTCAAACACTTTTTTCCAAGTGAAGCAAGCTGTATTGCTATCTTCAGGGAAAACTACAAAATCATAAGCAAACTTATATTGGGGGCCCAAAAGACCTAATTTGACGTACCTTTTAAAATCCCTCTCAGTCCTGTCTAGGACAAATTTGCAAATCATAGCATATTCCTCGAAAACCCTCACCGAAGAAGCGTTTTGTTTTTTCCGAATGAAGGGAGCTCTATTGCTATCTTCAGAATCATGAGAAAACTTATCTTGGGAGCCCGAAAGACCTAACTTGACGTTCCTTTTAAACTCCTCCTCAGTCTCGTTTAGCCAACTTCTGCAATTTATAGCAAATTGCCTGGAAAACCTCCCCGACCAAGTGTTGCGGCCGTCGAAAAGTTTTATACGAAACAAGTAGTATTGATTATCTTCCCATGTTACTCTTCCATAAATGTTCTCTCCGTTCACATTAAATTTGGATATGAATGTAACACTTCTAACCTCAAGATCCATTTGGTTAGCTTTTACCACGCTTTTAATTTGAGAAAAATATGAAATTTAAAACTTCGGAAATCTTTAATGGACTGTACCATAGAGAAAAGTAAATTAATACTGTACTAAAAACAAACTATAAATTTATCCTTTCCAATCGTTTAATTGACTTCTTTTTTTTTTACCATTGGCTCGCATGGTTTGTGCATTCGCCACTGACAAGGGTGTTGAATTTTTTTTTTTAAAAGGTAGGGAAACAAGTGACACACAAAATTGATTTTAAACGGAAAATTTGGATCGGATCAGGTAAGGTAGATCCACAGACCACATAGCCCATAGACCCCGCATAGGAGGGGAACCGCGCTCGCCAAGCATATGTACAGACTGATCATATATAGTGCCACGCCTCCAATTGGCGATTTAGTCTGTTCTCGAACGTCATCGCGAAATTTTCGTACAAATAAATTTTAAAAAGCGGGTAAAATGCCTTGTTGCGCCGTGAAATGGTGCGGGAAACGTAGTATCAAATCCAGTTTACAAAAAGACGGTATCACTTATTATAGGTAAGTCACTTTTTATAGATAAACTCAAGAAAAAAGATTTAAATAAATTTGAGAAAATATTACAAAACCAATACGTTGTTGTCTTATTTCACTCTCTCTATCCCTTTCTATCCTGTGTATATTTGCATATGAATATCCCGCTCTCACGTAGAAATTGTACGCTAGTGATGTGGGCAAACCCAAAGTAAAATCGTTTTCATCGATAAGTTATTTTGTTCATGTTATTCAAAGTAAACAATAATTTATTCAAACGTATGTCCATTTGAATTTTTTATTAAGAAAAAGCACTTATCAATCCTAATTTATTTTATTAATAAAAAATCATGTTCAGTTGATGGCAGAAGTTTTTTGATAGTTGTAAAGTTATTCTGAATGTAGATATAATACAGAAAGTCGTTCTTATATTTTTATTGTTTTCCAATTCTAAAGGTTTCCAAAAAGTCCGGAGCTGAAAAAAGTGTGAATACGCTACAAGTCGAGATCTTAATTGGTTTCCAACGCCAAATAGCGTCATATGCTCTCAGCGTTTTTCTGCGGATTGCTTTCAACTATTGAAAAAGCGGAGATATTTATGTGTGTTTGCAAAACCTACCCTCATGTTACCAACTTTGGTACGTACTTTAAAAATAAGTTATAAATTTTTGTCAGTTGGCTTATCGTATTTTCACTGTGAAATTCATAGTTCTTTTATGAAATAGACATTTTGCAAGTTTTTAAGTATAGACGTGAATTTTATAATAATGTGTAGGTAGATAGATAGATATATTCTTTATTGTACAAAAACAAAAAGAGACTTAAAGCTAAGTATTGCTTGGGTTTGGACAAACAATTACACTTAAATGATAATGTGACTCTTACCACCGGTATCGGACAGTTGTTTCCGTGCTAATAGGATTCGGAGTATTTGGACAGTAACTCAGCAGTTACTTTTATCATATATAAATAAACTGTAATGCACTTCACATCTGGTGGTAAGTGACGGTGTCTTCTACGTACCTTGTGACCTATTCAATCTCGTGTAAAACTTAATTTTAGCCATGTTTTTAAAGCAAACCTAATGGTATTGTAATTAACAAACTCCTCGTTGTAAAAATTAAAATATTTACACCTACAAGTATAGAAATCAAATATGTATAGTGATTAAAATGTCATTATCTAATTTTCAGAGGCTTAACTAAATTTCAAGGCCAATCCAGCTGCAATGATGATTTAATTTTTAATTTTGTTAACATAACGTTGTCACTGTTTGCTAAAAACATCATTGAGTACATTGCGGGATTTGTTGTGCATTCTCTGATAAAAATAATAAAATGCAGTAAATGTGTACAGGCACTAATATCTTTAAAGGAAAACAAATATACACTCATATATGCAAGAGATAATGGTGGGCTACTTCATCCTTCTAATATGGTCGTTACAATATGCCGCCGGTGCGAAATTGTCATTCGCAACAACGAGAATTATAAAAAACTAAAGCCTGAACGCCGTGCTTTATTTTTTGTTGTCAAAACGTTGCAGACATTCAAAAATGAAAAATTTATTCCCAACGTTATGGCAACATCAGTTTGATTATGAAAACAATTACGTCATAGATTTGATAGAGCAAAATGCGTGATGGAAAAATATATGAACACACGGCTAGCTTACTTGACCCGCAATACAGAACAAAAAAAGAACGTAAGGAGCCTTTATAAAAAAAGAATACATTTTAAATCCCAGTAGGTAGCTGTGGGCTCAATTATAATTGTTTTATTTACTTTACCCACCCAACCAAATATCACTGTACAACCAGAATGTAGATAACGATAAAAATATCGTGCTTCCCATCCCTAGGTCGGACGCCATTTGCAATTCACGTGACATCTGTCACTAGATTGACGTTGAATCCGCCAATCACAGTGAGCTTCATACCTCTGCACCCCCCCGACTTTTGGCGATTGCGTTTTCAACTAAGAAACGCTCAAAGAGGAGTCTATGGGATAGGTGGTCTGTGGGTAGATCCGATCAGGTTAGTAGGTACTTAATTTTATACGGATATTATTTTGGGTAATGTTTATTGATAAAATATCATAAATCTCAGGATTACAAAAGAATAGTAAAGAGTTAATAGAAGAAGGAAAATGAATACGGAGGAATTGAAGTGAAGCAAAGAAGAAGATAGGGTCACAGGAAGGGCAAGCAAAAAAAATATGATTTACGGTCTCCTACGCCGGTACCACAATCACACATGTCGTCATCTTTGATTCCAATCTTTCAAAGGAAGGCTGGGGAGCAAACATGCCCAAGCCTCATACGTATAATGCATGTCGTAGCGGACTTACCGAGCCTCAGGATGTGAAACCAAGGTTTCATAGGAATGTTTGGTTGAATCAACTTGAAGTGCTTTGCTTTAGTTTGCTACTACTACTACTACGTTCCCAATCTTCCTCCCATGAACTTCGGAGTTGGGACTTTGGTAGAGCAACCAAATCAGAACAATAATTTTTATATGGGAACAAATCACCAGATAAGACCGCATCATTAGCCAATCTGTCAGCTTCCTCATTACCTACAATATTAAGATGGCTAGGAATCCACGCAGTGTGAACAATATATCCTTTAGATTGAGCTTTTAGAAGTAAATCCCTACATTCCATTATAATCGTGCAGTTATTAGAATTACGTTTTTAATGGAAATCTCTCTAAAGCCTGTAATGCACTTTTTGAATCAGTAAAAATGACAGTTTTCTTGAGTTTCATTAGTAAAATATACTATAAAGACTTGAAAATACCATAGCATTCACCTGTAAATATAGATGATTCGGGAGGAAATTTAACTTTTTGAACAATACCGAATTGTTCATGATACATTTCTACACCAACCGGACTGTTACTATGCTTTGAAGCATCACTGTAAATATAATGCCAATCTTTATCAATAATGAAATTAAAATGGACATACGAGCATTAAACTATTATCATTTTTTAATATACCGTGAAACCTGCCAACATTGGCCACTTTTTGCACTTATTCGACTTTTAATCCGAAAATCTGTTAGTAAAGTAAGTATTAGTGTTTCACATTTGTTGAACACCAGGAACCTCAACTGTAGATGTTAATGTACGGAAATTGCGTAATTAAGCCCAGTTTCTTGCTCAAAAATATTTTATTTTAGTCGGCCAAAATTACCTCAGCTTTCTAGTAACATTAGCCACTGCTTATTATTCTTAGATTAAGGTCTCTAAGTCAAATATTTTAAGAACTTTAACAGGAAACCGGCCAAAGAAGACGTTTATAAGACAATAAAAACGGGGAGAATAGAAACAATTTGCAACTTTAAGATGGATTTTGTATAACTTAAACTACCTATTTCATTCATTCCTAATCACTGTATTGGATCCGGAGGTTAGATTTCAAGATTTAACAGCTTTTACATTTGAATTTATGCATAATTTTCAATAAAATACCAATAATGTGCTTGATTTCTATCCACCCCGTGGTTGGGGTCAATTGGAACGAGACTGGGGAGAATCGAAAAAGGGTCAAGGGCTGTCACTTCAAGTTCTACAAAATAGGTGCCTACAAGTACCTAGGGTACCTACAGCTAGCTGTTTGGAATCATTTTATGAACAATGAAAAACAATATTTGAAAAAAAAAAAACAGAATCCTATGATGATTTATAGTAATAATAAATTAATGGCAAGAGAAAAAGGAAATATTTGTTATGAACTTAATCACTTTCTGTTAAAATTGTATATATATCTTCAACCTTATCATAATAGTTTTGAGATTGCTTTGGCACCCTAAGTTTATTTTCCATAGTTAAGGGTATAAGACGCCCAATAAAAACTTTCTCTTTCTTCTCGACATTTTCAATCTTCTCGTCTGTTAAAATCGTCAGCCCATGTACTTTGGCTTTTTTGTTCAAATTTGCATTTCTATTTTCGGATATGTTATTTACCTGCTCATTTAATGGCATGGTTTCAAAATTATCTTCTTCCCTTAATATGACTTCCTCTTTACCAAATTCTTCGTCAAAAAAAATCACAGGCATTGACTCGATATGTTGTTTTTTCAGTTCAACATCATTTATTATGTTTCCATGGATCTCCTTCATCTGTCTGTCTTTTTTCTTAATAATTTCTTCATTATATTGTGTCTTTTTCCCTCTCCCTTTGCCTTTATCCTTTTTCTTCACTTGCAAAGTAAAATTTGAGTCACTTTTTGCGGTTACTTTTTCAGCTTGTTGTTCATTCGTTTTCTTATTTTTACGTAGCTGTTCATGAGCTTGAACTTTTTCTTTTTTTAGTCCATCTACTTGCTTACTTGTTGACAGTTGGGGATCAGTTTTGTTTAACTTTCTTGTGGTCGATATCAGCATAGCTTCCAGTTTCATCCGGTGACACGCTTTTTCCTGATGTAACATGAAGTTTTCTCTTGCGTTTGGTATCGGTAACATTGATTGTACCGTACCTCATTTCTTTTAGAAAGTTCAAAACCGAGTCGTCTATCAAACTTTTGTTTTCTAAGGAGGTCTCCTGAGGAAGTCTTGATAGTATTTCGTTGACATTTAAATATGCCAGTCTTCCTGAACCCAGCAAGAATGTTATTTTTAGCGTTACTGTTTAATGTCTCCATAAGCATTTTTAGTAATTTTGGAAAACATCCCTTGGGCACTGTAGGTAAGTGACGCCCATCAGAATCTGTCTTTTTCCATTTCAATAAGATCTGGCGCCATGCTTGCTTCATGGGCCTAAAAAAAGCCACATCTAACGGTTGAGTTAGATGGGTCGAGTTCGGTGGTAAGAAAACGAAGTCAATGTTGTGTTCTTTGCATTTTCTTATCAGATCGATAGATAAATGGGACGGTGTCTTTTGAGAAACCCCGCTACGAAGTCAGGGCCTGGCAAATTATTCTTAAATCTTCTATGATTTACTCCTGACTTATCTAGGTACATTTTCACAATGTATCGCAAGTCCATGGTATCCATGGGGTAGCCCCATTCACCACAAACATTTATGTTTTCAATTATATAATTTTCCACCTCTGGCTCTAACGCCGTCTGACCCCCTTGTGATTTCATGGTATATCGACTGTGACGATATAAAACAAACATATTAATGTCGATTTTTTTTGATATTTCCCTGAGACTAACATTTGGAGTTGCTGATAATTCAATTTTTAACAATACTTACAGCTTTTCTTTTGAATATTCCGACAGGCGACGAGTCTAATTAATTGCAGCTAATGTTTATTAAACTATTTATACACTATTGCATATAAACTATCAAAGTTTCAAGGGAGCAAATTTTTGCGCTTTGTACACTTCAACGTGTAACTGATTGACAGTTGTTTGACATTTGAAAAGTGTTGCCATAAGAATACAATGATCCCAGTGCAAAAAAATAAAATTTAAACTATAAGAGCAATGACAAGTTACAAAAAAACGGCTGTGGAAATATTCCCGGCGTTTTTTCTATTGAATGAATTCTCAAAGAACAATTTTGGGACCACCGGCAGAGACTCCTATTTGACAACTGTTGACAGCAAACTGAGTGATGTTAGCAACCGCGCGTATGGTTGGTATTGCTAAAAATATATCCTATTTTCTACAGTAGATTGTAAAATGTTGCTATTTGAGATATTTTTCTACCTACAGCAAGTTTTATTAATTTTTGTCAACTGGCCAATGATAGAATTAAAAACCAAAGTTGGCGGATTTCACGGTACCAAGATCAAAGTGAATAGTGGGTGCTAGAATCAATGACTCAAAGTTGGCATCGAAAACAGGAAGATATTGTGATCTGTGGGTCGGAGCTACAAGAGATACAAATTTACGAAAACTAACAATAAAACAATTTTCAATGTAGGTTTGTAACTATCTACATACATACGTAAACGTGATATGTAAGAAATAGGTATATTGATAGGTATATTTTAGTGTTTCCTTGGCTGACACCGACTCCAAAAATAACAATAACTGTACCTACATTATATTAACGTATAAGTTTTAGAAGAATACGCAATTATTTCTTTACTTTTTAGTGCTTTGTTTTGGAATAGTTTTTTTTGAAGTTGGTTTTTTTTTTGTTAAAATTTTTGTTTAACGAGTACTAGAAATAAGATTAATAAATAAAAATAAAATAAAATCAATTTATTTCAGACGAAGTCCATACAAATTACACACAATTTCGATTACATATAATTAAAATTACATTTCAGATTGATTTAAAAAAATAATAATAAAAATAAAAATAATCAATTTAGGTATAAAATAAAAACAAAAACAATAATAATAAAAATAATCAGTTTAGGTATCTTCCACCCTCTGCGGCACCGGGAACACGCGTTTGCGCTTGTACCCAGTGCTTCAGAAGGGGGCAGTCCGGCTTGTCGCTCAGCACATTCAGGATGGTGTTGGCGCTCCCGCGCGCACGCAGCATCAGCGAGGCGATTCGGCTCCTCAGCACGGCGTGGAAGCCGTCAGTGTGCGCATGCGCAAACATCGCAGACGCACTACAGTAGCGCGGGAGCCCCACCAGCACCCTGAATGCATTGTTATACTGCACACGGAGAGCGTTGATGGCCCGCTGCGTATAGTTGACCCACAGATTGCAAGTGAATAATGTTTGGCAAAAGGCTTTAAAGAGAGTTACCTTCACCTCTAAGCTACACCGTGCGAATCTTCGTGCCAACATATTACAGCGGACCGCCATCACCCTCCGCTCCCTTTCAATGTAATAATAATAATAATTTTTATTTCGTTTAAAAACTTATTACATGGTTAGGTACATAGTTGATTGAGGTCTCCATTTAAGCAAGTAATGCCTGTGTTTGGGGACCTCGCTCTTCCTTATCTAAGCATACATAATCTAAAAATCCAAAAAGAATACAAAATATGAATTAAAATCAAAACTACTTACTAAAAATAAAAAATAAAAATTAGAAACATACAATTCCAACAGGCCAATAACAGATTTATATGCGTTTGTTTTTGCGTATGTGCGTGTGCGCGTGCGTGTGTGTGTGTGTGTGTGTGTGTGTCTGCGTGTGGGTGTGTGTTAGAGTAGGTGCGTGTGTGATGTGTATGTATCTATGTTATGATATTCGATACAACAGGAATTCGGTTTCATCAAAGGTTTTAATTTTCACCCATTCCTGAATAAGTTTTTTACATTCAGAATAAGTTCTCTCATACATATTTATTTCTCTGTTTATTTTGCAATAGAGAAACACAGAGCGTGAGTGTGATGTCACAATCATCTTTTAAATTCTCGGTAACCACATGGCCGAGATATTTAAATTCATTCACCCTACCCAAAGCGACATCATCTAGTAGCACAGGTGGCTCAACCCACAGCCTACTACGCTTCGTTTTAAAAACCAAGAGTTTGCTCTTTGCAACGTTGTACAAGAGACCGTGTGCTGTCGCGTACTTCTGGCATACACCTAAAAGTTTTCTGAGTGCAGCAATTGATGGGCTGAGTAACACCATGTCGTCTGCGTAACTGATACTGTTAATGCAGTGACCATCAATCGAACAGCCCACCCTGGTGTCGCTCAGCTCAGCAATCAACGTGTTCACATATAGGTTGAAGAGTGAAGGAGACGTTAACCCCCCCTGTCTCACCCCACATTCCAACCTGTACTCCTCAGGGAACTCACCAAGCCACCTGACACGGTTTGTTTGGTGATCATACCAATATTTAAAAATATTGATCAATCCACCCGGCATACACCAGTGTCCTTTAGTTTACGCCATAGAATATCGTATTTAACCATGTCAAATGCCTTAGTGAGGTCTAGGAAAGCTGCATACACAGACGTGTTTCTGTCATTGTAGTACCTAACAGTCTGCTTGAGAGACATGATCGCGCATTCTGTAGAAAGTCCCGGTCTGAAGCCGAACTGAGCGTTACGTATAGAGAGATGTTCTTTAAGTTGTCTCTCCAGCAGGCCATCAAGCACCTTAGCCGCGGTTGTAGCCAACGATATCGGGCGGTAAGTACACTTGTCGGACGTATCTCCAGTTTTATTTTTAATTATAGGTACTACCACCGTCTTCATTAGCTCACCCGGCAGATAAGAATGCCTCATGCAGAGCGTAAACAGCAGCCCCAGGAGCCTCGGCAGGTGCGGCCCTGCATAGCGAAAATGTTCAACGCTCAGGCCATCGTGTCCGGGAGACTTCCCTCGCGTCATGCCTTTTCTAGGGCAACTTGTTTGGCTGTGATACGGTCCGGCACCCCCGACACAATGACCCCCGCATCTACAGTCTTCGCACTTCCTAACGGAGATTCCACTTGGAAGTGACATCTAAACATATCCGCTATGTCCTTAGGCTCGCTGATGCCGCTTACACTTACGGGAACGCCAGGCTTTGGACTTAGTTTTTTCGTATGTTGCCAAAATCCCTTGAAATCGTTACTCTTGTGTTTATCTGCCAAAATATTCATTTTTATTTGCTCTTGATTTTTTTGGCAATACTTAAGTTGGCTTTTGAAAGTTTTCCTTGATTCTAGCATTTCCTTATAAATTGTGCCACTATTAGGCCGACCATACCATACCCAAGTTAGAAACTTTTGTCTGGCGTTCCCGTGAGCGTCACGAACATACAAGTATTCCACCCTACAATAGGGCGGCCCCGATGTGGTTTTCGCCCTCCTGTACGACCAGCATTGCTGAACACAGCAGCCTCCTGCAACGTTGTTACAATGTCATTGTACAGCAAGTCAATCACGTTCAAGTGATCTGTGCCTCCATTGCCACACATACAATCGCCACACTGGTGAAACTCATGTGGAAAGCCCACATCTCGTAACTTATCATTACAGTATTTAGTATATATATATAATTGGCTTGGGTCCCTTTCCCCCCATACCACCTTATTTATTTCAGCGCGCGGCAGCTCAACAGTTTGAGAAACAGATGTTAAATTACACTCTATTTCGAGCGGGAAGTGATCAGACCAGTAAACGTCATAATGAACTTTAACCGATAGCACTGTGCTCAGTGCAGCTTCCGTAACAACACAGTGATCAAGCCATCTATGGCTGCCGTGCGCTTCACTAACAAAAGTGTAGGTATTTGAATTCAGACCTAACATTTGAATATCCACACTTGTCCAGTTCTATTCACTACAAAGTAGTGCTCATTGCCAAACATTTCCCCGGGGTGAGCGTTAAAATCCCCCAAAACATAAACAGTTTGAATATTGCAACTCTCAACTATTGATGCAATTTCACTTATGCTTTGAACATATTCTAAAAGATTGTCAGATGAGTCTGATGGCATATATACACTAAAAACAAGAGTATTGCTCGATCCGACAAGAACACTTTAATATCACTAACTCGATTACTTTCACACGGAATCACAGACACACACTTAAACTTACTGTTTCTCCATAAGAGTGCTACGCCGCCGAACGGCCGCCCGCGCAGTATGCCACTTGATATGTCAACAGCTGATTTACCGCAAAATCCAAAGTCACTGGTAGTTTTGCCAAGTTCCGGTATCTCATGCGGCAAAAGCCAAGTTTCTTGTAGTGCAATAATGTCAGCACTCTGACAAAGTACCTTTACCGAGTCCAGGGATCTTTTAAAGGACTTACAATTAAAACTAGTTAATTTTAAACTGACATTGTTTGTTGTACTACTCATTTAGGTGTTTATTTATACCAATATCAGATTTTCTCTGTCTATCCGGCTCTCTCCTGCTAAATTCAATAAAACGACGGAATGTTATACCGTCGGGCCACAAGTTACAATCCAAAAACAAGCTTAGCTTATGTTTAGGTACAAACATTTTATAGGAGCTGTATTCTCTCTGCTGCTTGGATTGAATGCTTTTTAGTGTGACTTTCACGTTGGTTCTGTGGCCTGCCGCCACGATTCACATGCAAACTTTTCTCCAGAGTGACAACCTTTTCTGTTTAAAGACTTACTTTTTCATGTGTCAAGTATTTTATTCTGACTTTTTGAGACGTCTGTCGAAAGATTAATTATTTCCAGTTATTTCCTTACGCTTTTAAAAATATATCGCGAGTTTATTTATTAGGTCGCTGAAAATTTAATTGAAGGGTTTTTATGTTCCTCATTACTGTAAATAGCTAGTGTGTGATTGTATATAGTGACTGTTCAAACTACCAATCTACTATGTTCTCCTTCTGTACATTTTCTTTGTAATATACGATTGTACATAAAGACGTACTTCATTTACTACCACAAAGAAGAAACAAATACGTAGGGACGTCCGCCGGCAGCCGCCGCGACGGACCCGCGCCTCTACAACTGGTGACCCCTTTTGAATACCTAGAAGAGATTTTTTTCAGTTTGTACATTTTTATTATTACATCATATGTATGATGAGTGAGGAAGAAGCACGCACCATGAATTCTGGCGAATGTCATAAGATCAGCGTCCGAATACCGCCATTCTGGCCAGAGGAGCCAGAGATTTGGTTTGCCCAGGTAGAGGGACAATTCGCTCTATCCAATATATGCTGACCTGACGAAATTCAATTCTGTGATTAGACAGCTTGACAATCAGTATTCTAGAGAGATAAAGGATATTATTGTTAACCCTCCGGTGGAGAATAAATTTGAAAAATTGAAGACGGAGCTGATTAAGAGACTTACGGCATCAAAAGAAAATAAGCTGAAACAGTTACTGATGCATGAAGAACTCGTAGACCGTAAGCAATCTAGATTCCTTCGTCATTTACAAAGCCTCGCCGGTCCTAATATCCCTGACGATTTCTTGAAAACCATTTGGATTAGTCGTCTTCCCCATGGTATCCAGACTGTGTTGGCTGGCCAACTGGCCGCGACAGTATTGGTGGATTTGGCTGATTTAGCCGATCGAGTAAATGATCTTGCCTCTCCGACGCCAAGTGTCGCCTCTATGAACCAAGCTAGTTCCAGTTCGACTGATCAGTCAAAGATTATTGCGGAACTTCAAAAACAAATACGGGAGCTGCAGTTTAAAACCAATGACAGATCGCGCTCCCGATTCACTCGATCTGGCCGAAGTCGGTCATCATCGAGGCAGCGTTCGCAATCGAACTATGAGGAGTTTCCGCTGTGCTGGTATCATAGTAAGTACGGAAAAAAGGCAAGTAAATGTATCCGCCCCTGCGATTTTGGGGCGGAAAACTCCCAAGGGCAGTCGATAATGGCGACTGAAGATTGCCCACAAGCTACTGGTCGCCTGTTCGTCACGGACTTCAAATCGAAGACCCAGTTCTTGGTCGACACGGGAAGCGACGTCTGTGTCTTCCCGAGGTCTGCGCTACCTGAACGGCGGCAACGGACGTCCTACGAGCTCAACGCTGCAAACGGTAGCACTATCTATACCTATGGTTATATTAATTTAGTTTTGAATTTAGGCCTTCGACGCGATTTTTCGTGGCGTTTTATTATAGCAGGCGTCACGAAAGCGATAATAGCCGTTGATTTCCTCTCATACTACAATATCATGGTCGATTGTAGAAATCAGCGCCTCGTCGATAATGTCACTAGCCTTAAGTCCATAGGTTCACCTGTAAATACACCCCATACTGTTATTTCTTCTGTTAAGGTTGTCACTGGTGATTCTTGCTACCATAAAATTTTGGATGAATTTCCCGAAATTACGCGGCCAGCCAGTAGGTTACGTCGCCCGCCTCACAACACCGTGCACCATCTGCGCACGATTCCAGGCCCTCCTGTATCTTGTGCCCCTAGGCGCTTAGCGCCAGATAAACTTAAGATTGCTCAGCAAGAATTTCAGGCAATGTTGTCTGATGGTACAGCCCGGCCGTCGGACAGTCCTTGGTCGTCTCCACTCCACCCGGCACCGAAGCCAAACAACGGTTGGCGCCCCTGTGGAGATTACAGGCGGCTAAATGCTCGGACGGTACCTGACCGGTATCCGATTAAGCACATTCCCGATTTCGCGCACAGCATCGCGGGTTGTAAGGTTTTTAGCACAATCGATCTCGTGAAGGTCTATAATCAGGTACCTGTCAATCCAGCCGATATTCCAAAAACTGCGATAACTACGCCGTTTGGAATGTTGGAGTTTCCATATATGACATTTGGTCTACGAAATGCCGATCAAACTTCAGCGATTCGTAGACGAAATGACACGTGGACTCGACTTTTGTTACTCACATTTGGATGATTTTTTGATATTTAGCCAAAATGAGGTTCAGCACCAAGACCACCTTCGCCAAATATTCACCAGGCTGAAGAAATATAGTATGGTTATCAACACCGCCAAGTGTGTTTTCGGTGTACCAAAAGTAACCTTTTTGGGTTACAGCATATCGACACACGGTACTAAGCCACTGGACTGCAAGGTCCAGGCTATCAAAAACTTTCCGCAGCCCAAAGATGTTCGCCAGCTGCGGAGATTTTTAGGCATGGTAAATTTTTATCGCCGATTTTTGCCCAATGCTGCACAAGTACAGGCACCTTTAAACGCTTTGTTGGTAGGTTCTGTCAAAGGCTCTCACCCTATTGTTCTCTCTGGTGAAGCCCTGACTGCTTTTCAGAACACCAAGGACAGCCTAGCTAGCGCTGCATTATTGGCCCACCCTAATTCTGAGGCCAAACTAGCACTAGTGACTGACGCGTCGGATACAGCTTTAGGTGCGGTCTTACAGCAGCGCCAAGATGATGAGTGGCAGCCCTTGGCATTCTTTTCTAGAAAGTTAACTCCAGCCCAGAGCAAATACTCACCCTATGACAGGGAATTATTAGCCATCTACGAAGCCATCAAATATTTTAGGCACATGTTAGAGGCTCGAGATTTTGTAATTTATACGGACCATGAGCCGATCAGCCGATTTTGCCTTTCATGAACGAAAAGCCAACTGTTCGCCAAGGCAATTCCGTCATTTAGATTTTATAGCCCAATTTACCACCGACATAAGGCACATATCTGGCAAAGATAATGTTGTTGCCGACGCCTTATCTCGGGTGGATGAGCTTCAGGCTCCTGTCAGTCTCCAGTCCTTAGCGGATGCACAAGCCTCGGACACAGAGATGGCGCATTTTCTTAAAGAGAAATCATCTCTTTCTTTATTCGGACGGAAATTCCCCGGAGTCGCTCTTTTGTGTACTGCGATGTCAGTACATCGACTCCTAGGCCCTTCGTCCCTAAATTGCTACGAAAACAAATTTTCGATAGCCTACACTCATTATGCCACCCTGGTGTCAGTGTCTCTGCCAAGCTCGTAGCTGAGCGTTATGTTTGGCTTGGCATCCGGAAGGACTGCAGGGAATGGGCAAGATCTTGCCTCTCCTGCCAGCGATCTAAAGTGAGTCGTCATGTGTCTGCACCTTTAGGCACTTATAGCTTACCCAGTGCTCGTTTCAAACACATCCACATTGATATTGTGGGTCCTTTACCAGTATCTGATGGCTTTCGATACTGCTTGACTGCGATTGACCGTTTTACTCGGTGGCCAGAGGTTATACCTATGACCGATATTACGGCTGAGACTACGGCCACAGCTCTACTGTCGGGTTGGATTGCCCGGTTTGGTTGCCCAGAGACAATAGTTACGGACAGAGGACGACAGTTTGAGTCAGCTTTGTTCGGGTTCTTGTCCAAGTTAGCTGGCTTTCAACATAAAAAGACTACGGCTTATCACCCGCAGTGTAATGGCATTAAAGAACGCTTCCATCGGCAGCTCAAAGCGTCCATAATGTGTCATGTCAATGACAAATGGACTGAGTCTTTGCCATGGGTACTTCTTGGCATAAGAAGTTATTTTAAAGAAGACCTCCAAGCATCATCTGCCGAGCTTTTATACGGCGAACCACTGAGGCTACCAGGAGAGTTCTTCCATTCCGGTACTGGCGGCACAACCGACATGTCGGAGTTTTGTGCACGGCTTCGTTGCTTCGCTGAGAAGCTTCAGCCGGTACCAGCAGCGCGACACTGCCAAGGCAGAGTTTTCATCTTCAGAGATCTAGCCACTGCTGAACAAGTCTTTCTGAGGGATGACACAGTGCGTGGATCTTTACAACCTGCCTATACTGGTCCGCATAAAGTTTTGTCCCGCAAAGATAAAGCTTTTAAGATTCTTTGTAGGGGTAGGGAGGTGATGGTCTCCATAGATCGCCTTAAACCAGCATATTTGTTGGCTGAGAATGGCGACCAGGTCCCGGACACCATGCAGGAACCAGTTACTGACGCTGATAAGGGATATGTCACACGTTCTGGCCGTAGGGTCAGATTTAGGATTAATCGCCCTTGACGGTCACTGGAGGGGTGTGATGTGGCCTGCCGCCACGATTCACATGCAAACTTTTCTCCAGAGTGACAACCTTTTCTGTATATAGACTTACTTTTTCATGTGTCAAGAATTTTGATTCTGACTTTTTGAGACGTCTGTCGAAAGAATTAATTATTTCCAGTTATTTCCTTACGCTTTTAAAAATATATCGCGAGTTTATTTATTAGGTCGCTGATAATTTAATTGAAGTATTTTTAAGTTCCTTATTACTGTAAATAGCTAGTGTGTGATTGTATATAGTGACTGTTCAAACTACCAATCTACTCTGTTCTCCTTCTGTACATTTTCTTTGTAATATACGATTGTACATAAAGACGTACTTCATTTACTACAACAAAGAAGAAGCAAATACGTAGGGACGTCCGCCAGCAACCGCCGCGACGGACCCGCGCCTCTACAGTTCTACTCTTCATATAAGAAACTATGTCTATTTCGCGTGTTTCCAGGTGCACATTATTTATAAAAAGTGGTACACTGGAGTCCGCAGCCTTAAAACTTCCTACAATGTCGGTGCATGTTCCTTTCTTGCCAAAAAATCGGTTCTGACGTCTTATAGGAAACACTAAAATATACCTAGCAATATACCTATTTCTTACATATCACGTTTACGTACCTATGTATGTACTCGTAGGTAGTTACAAACCTACATTGTCTGACACCGACTCCAACAATAACAATAACTGTACCTACATTATATCATCGTATAAGTTTCAGAAGAATACGCAATTATTTCTTTACTTTTTAGTGCTTTGTTTTGGAATAGTTTTTTTTGAAGTTGGTTTTTTTTTTGTTTTGAAATTTTTGTTTATTTCTTGATTTTCAGTGAATAGTTATTATTTATTTTATACATCGAAATAATATCGTCCAATTGCTCCTAAGAACTCTAAGAGTTCTGTTACTTTGTCATGGATCCCATAATCAGAACCTAACACTCATCAAACTACCCTTGAACAATATCCTTTCCAATAAAAAGAGAAGCATTCAAATCGGTTGGCGTGATAATGAGTTATTCGTCCATTTGTCGCGCATATGGTTTATCTAAATTTAAGACTTATATGGATTTCCCATGGATGCCACTGTCAGAACTTGACCAAATTAAAATGGGACTACACGGGCACCATCAGCTTTCAAATAAATAAAGAATTATCAAAATCGGTTAACGTATTATTAAGTTATTCGTCCATTTGTCGTCCATTTGTCGCGCATTTTGTCTATCTAGATTTAAGACTTATATGGTTTTCTCATGGATGCCAATGTCAGAACTAGACCAAATTAAAATGGGACCATTCGGGAAGCACCAGCTTTCAAATAAAAAAAGAACGATCAAAATCGGTTCACCCAGTCGAAAGTTATGAGGTAACAAACATAAAAAATATAAATAATAATAAAAAAAACATACAGTCGAATTGAGAACCTCCTCCTTTTTTGAAGTCGGTTGAAAAGAACCTTATTTAGTTCTGTCTAATGCTATAATAAATGGAGTATAAGTGTTATGATATAGAATAGAATGTGTCAATATTCCTGAAAAAAGGTTCTTTAACACTATGACGGCCGACCACAAAAATAATTGGGAATGCCAAGAATGCAAAAACAAGGCGCCCAAATGCGACAATACTAACACTCCCGTTAATAAGCATGATGTTTCTTATATTACTATGCGATAAAACCGGCCCAACTCTGAACTACCTGTCGCGGTGCTACCTACACGCCACTAACCGACAAGGGAGATGTTGAGTCATCTGCGTCGGAGGCACTGTCTGGGGCCGTTTTGTCAGAAATCCGCCTCTTTCGTGAAGAAATGAGGGCTTCATTGCAAGAGCTTAGAGGTCAAATATCAACTCTTACCATTGCAGTCGAAAAGGACAATTGTCGCATCAACGAATTAGAGGCCCGTGTCGCAGCCGTGGAGCAAAAAGTGAGCATCGAATCAATCGACAGCATCCAGGCACTTGAACAAACAGTAGCCCAGTTGAAGCAAGAAATCAGCGACCGCGATCAGGAGCTGGTGGTCTAGGGATATATAAAACTTTTTTAAATAACTCAAGAAGTACTGGCCTTACAAAAAAACTATTAATGACAGATTATAAAAACATTATTAAGTTCCTTTTTTAAATTAAAATTTGTTAAAAGGTTTTGTTTTAAGATGAAATCCGCATTCATTGAATTTCTTCCAAAGAAAGAAGTAAATCTTCACGAACTCCTAACTTGATTAAAACTCCATAAATTTCTATAAATATTTGTCAAACGCATCTCCGGTGTTCATTTAGTCATCCCAGGTAGACACTTGACCAGGAACGAAATGTTAAGAGCAGTGGGCATGATTCAAGCTGGCGCTACCCAAGTTGCGGTTTCTAAAGCCATGAGGACCAGTCAGAGCGTTATATCCAGGCTTTGGTCACGTTATCGTATCACGGGGGAAGTGGTGGAACGGCACCGAGGACCTCAACGCATTACAACACATGTACAGGACCGATTCATAGTAAATGCTGCACGAAGTCAACCAAATGTAACGGCGATGCTATTGGTTCAAAGGCTACAGAGAGAGTATGGTTTGCTGGTAAGCGGTCAAACTTTTAGAAGACGACTGCATGAAGTCAACCTACGTGCTCGTAGGCCACTTCGGGTACCAGCGCTAAGGAGAGGCAATCGAGGAAGAAGATTACAATGGGCTATTGCACACGCAAACTGGAACCATTCTCAATGGTGACAAGCAGCAGAGCAAGCACAAGTGGTGCTTTTCACTGATGAATCCATGTTTGGATTTCATCCTGATTCGCGAAGAGTACGCGTTTGAAGAGAACCCGGACGTTGGAATCAACTGCAGCACCCACAACAAGTGCATGCTTATCAAGGTGGCACGATTATGGTTTGGGCAGGAATTGGTCTCGGCGGTAGAACGGACCTCGTTTGGATACAAGGCAATATGACTGCTCTAAAATACCGAGATGAGGTGCTAGAGCCTGTAATCTTGCCCCACAGACAGCAAATGGGACAAAATTTCCAGCTAATGCACGACAATGCCCGTCCACATACGGCGCGTATCGTTACAAGTTGGTTACCTGCACAATCCCCTGACTTAAATCCTATTGAGCATGCCTGGGGTATGCTTCAGAGAAGAGCTCTTAGGAATTTCCCTGAAGATATTGTGCATAAAAACCAGCTTTTCTTGCATCTTAGCAGGACATTTAAAAAAAATTGTTGTGTTGTTTAGGTTTTGATGTTTCAAAAATAAATTTTAAAATTGAAATCTTGTCTGAGTTTTTCCTCTTCTTCTAAGTTTTTTTTTAAATTTTACTTTATCTAAAAGTTTATTTATCAGATTAGATAGGCTATTAAACAAGGTTTATTTTAATGTGTAGGTGTCTCAACAAAAAGTTAATAGAATTTTAGTTATTTAGGTTTAATTGAAATATCCCTAGACCATGTTGATGTGTGTATATGACATAGAGATAGCCGGTATAACCGAGGAAAGTAACGAGGGACGCATTCACCTTGTACTAACAACCGCCCAAAAGCTCGGAGTAATCCTGGAAGAGCGAGACCTGGTGAGCGTTGAGCGCGCGGGCCACGTGCGTGGCGCGGCGGTAGAGGGCCAGCCAGCCCCACGCCCGCGACTCCTGGTGGTGCGGCTGGCGCGCCACGCGCTTCGAGACCAGCTGCTGGCCGCAGCGCGGGTCCGTCGCGATGTGTCTACTGCGGGACTTTGCCTAAGCTCCGCCGCTAGCTCTGTCCACATTAACGAAAGACTGACCCCGTCTAATCGTAATCTTTTATTTTTTACGAAGATAAGTATTAGCTTTTTTTGTTTTCTGGTGTTTGTCTGCAAATTAAAAAGTATATGGTAATTACGCACGATCTAGTGCGACGTCGCCGCTTCGCGTGCCGCCGCAATAAAAGAGTTTAGTAATGATTAAACACGGCATAATTAAAATATTTTTTTGGTTAAAATTTGACCCCTTTTTTTTATTGGTGGAATCGATTCTACTCTCGATTCTGAACAAACTACTTTCAGGTTTTGCGCTTTTTCATAACACGTTGTATAGTTATACTGTTGTGATTTTGTTTCGTTATGTTCTTAGTAATAAGAAACTTATTGAAAGAGAAATCCCTATAAACTATGCTTTCTTATCAATTTTTGACATATTATTATTACATAAGATATACGTATACTATATTGACACCACACATTTATTGCATATTTTACGTACACATACATTACATTACACCACTATTTACCGATTGGATGACCAGAGATTTAGATTGGTTGCATCATTTCCAGTTTATTGCATGTACCCTGAATTCAAAAATTAACTTTCCTCATAAAGTTATTTTCATATTTATTTGGCGGATTCTCTCGTGACACTGGATAGGCGTCATGTTACATTTTTCTGCCATATCCTAATGCATTGCAAGCACATTTTAGTAACATACTCATTTATTATTCAGTTTGTTAAATTTTAACGCTCGGGCCGGCTCGCTTGCCATCAACGAGACCTAGCTCAGGCGGGGTGAGGAGCGGCGCGCCCCTGCGCCGCCTGGTTACCGGCTTCGTCACATCCCGCGACCTGCCTCTGTCCGCTCTCGAAGCGGCGGGGTTGGCTTTTATAAAAAGCACGGGATAAATGCGAGGCTTATAGAACACCCTCCCGCACCGTCCATTGAGCAGATGTGGTGAGGAATAAATGTGAACGGTAATAAACTAGCGATCGGTACTGCTTACCGACCGCCGTGGCTCGATGTTGACACTTTTTTAGCCGCCATAAGTGTTTCAATTTCTTCGTTAGGCTGCTATGATTGAATCCTACTAATGGGAGACTTCAATATTAATGTTATCAATATCCGCGATACTCACAGTAGGAAACTTAGAATAGAATAAACTTTTATTTGGTATATACTTCACACAGAAAAACAAAATTCAAGTCAAAAAATAAAAGCAACATAAAATACAACGATACATTTAAATACAACAAAGAAAGTTATGTGTGACTTAATACCAAAATGGTCACCACTCAGCTGTATGTCATGACATGACAGAGCCATGACGCTGGTTTTCTGTGGCAACCATCATGATGAGGGGGACATCCCCGGCGTAGGTACTTACAAAAATAATATACATAATGAGTGTAAAATAAATGTAAATTGACAATGGTATCATAAGGAAATGCAACAATAGTATCATAGGGGAATGGGTTGTTGGGTGTTTATTTTGTTTTGTGAGTTGTTTGTTTGGGTGTATGTTTTAGAGAAAGTGTCTGTAATCAATTGCGTGTGTAATTGTGTGTATAATAAATACAATCAATATCAGTGAAAATAGCGTATTATATTTCATATAGCATAATAGCATATTATTTATATTTCTTTAAACGATGTTTGAAGGAGGCAACGGATTGTGAACTTCTGATCGGTGGCGGCAAATTGTTCCAGCACTTCGTGGCAGCATAGCGGAAACTGCCACGAAAAGCAGTCGTACTGTGTGGCGGAACCATCAGACGTAGAGCAATCCTCACTTTACATTGCGCAAATTTCAATTTTTTATACAAGTATGATAGTTCTTTCCCGGTAATGACTCCAAAAAGCAGAGATGCAAAGTGCAAGGTATATTAGATGGTTTTGGTTTAGGAATGGCGTAATGTGTGAGCATCGGGGAACTGGGAAGCAGTATCGCACACAAGATTTTTGAATACGCTGTAAAACTTTCTTCGAACGACCCAGCAGACACCCTCCGAAAACGGTCTGAGCGTAACTTAGTTTCGAGAGAATAAGCGATTCACACAGTCTGATTCGCGTTTCCACGATTATATATTTTCGGACATGATAGAGAACTTGAGTCTATATAACTAGTAAACCATTTAAGAGCAATATCATCAAAACCATAGTAACTTAGCTTAGACAACAGGACCATGTGGTTAATGGTATCAAAGGCACGTGTATAATCTAATAATACCAAGATGATGCCTTCACCGATATCCTGAGCTGCTAACATGTCGTCTACGACGTCTAAAAGGGCTGTAGCAGTACTATGTCATTTTCTAAAGCCAGATTGTTTCACGGGTAGAATTTTATGGTTTTCTATAAACTCTGTCATCTGAATGCAAACCACTCTTTCCACAATTTTAGAAAGAAATGGGAGGATGCTGATCGGTCGCAAATCTTTGTATTCAGCAGGATGTTGCGTTTTTGGAACTGGTTTGACGATAGCAGTTTTCCATTGGTGAGGGAAAACCCCTGTAGCAATGGATTTGTTGACTAAAGCTGTAATGGCTGTTAATGTGTGTGGCACTGTAAGCACAATCATATTTAATGTAATTCAGCTCCTTGCGCATTAGTTTTAACTGATTTTATAATGCTGCTTACAACGGATACAGTTACAGGTTTGAGTGAAAAAGCAGCTGAACCAAATCGACTAGACTTCAAACTATTTATTACTAAACTATCGGCATCCTTGCTTCCAGGCACGTTCAAAAAGTGCTTATTTATAGTGTCGGGATTACTTAAAGTGAGGAGGTAATTCAAAGTTCATTTTCTTAAAATCAATAACTTTTTCCTTATTATGTTTCCAAAGAGAACGAGGATTTTTTGATGTGTTAATGTGTTAGTTAAAGTATGCAGATTTTCCACTGTGAATTGCTGAACTGCCTTCAACTCCTTGTAGTAAATATTATGTTTTTCGTTCTTAGACGTTTTGAACCTTGCATGTGCTTTATCCCGTTGTTTGATCATTTCCTTGACATTATACGTTATCCACGGATAAGAATGGGATTTAATAAGCACGCGCTTAACTGGAGCATGATCATCAAACAATTGTATGATATACTGATTAAACCTATGCAACATTGTATTTATATCAGTAACTTTTTCTACTTCGTCCCAAGGAATAGAACGAACATCACTGTTGAACTGCTCAAAGTTGATATCTTTTAAAGGTCTGTAGATGATCTATTTAGGGGGTAGTTGGTCTCTTTTTATGTTCAAGTTAAAGGCTTAGAAGGCGTGACTACTCAGGTCAGGGATATGCTCAAGCAATAGACTAATGTGTTGTTAACACACCAAATCGATTAATGTTTCGCTATGGTTTGTAAAGTGGGTCGGTTGGTTATCATATTGTGTAAAGTTCATACAGGTAAGGAAATCCATCAGTTGTTAGGTATGAGCATCATGGGTATTTAGGGTATTGGTATTAAAGTCTCCTAGAAGTAGTATTTTATCGAATTTACCCAGAGATGATATAGATGCGGTCAGGGCATCAATAAAAGTATCAATGTTAAGCCACGGCGGACGGTATGCGGTACCAATTGCCATTGGTGTTAATACTTAACCATATCTGTTCGACTGTAGACACGAAGGGGTTGTTCATGAGCCGCGCATTGATACCTTTTTTGATGTAAAATCCTACGCCGCCGCCGCGGGAGCGGACTGAGGCTGACCGCGGGATGTGACGCAGGCGGTAGTCGGGGGGCGCGAGTGCGCGAGCTTCCTCACCCTCTCTGAGCCAGGTTTCGTTCATAGCCATAATATCTACGTTGTGTCTACCTATTGCTATCAGAAATTCGTCGTGTTTCGTTCCGAGAGATCCGGGATTTAAAAGGCCAACTGACAGTTTATTCGATTTAAGAAAACGAATGACGAACGCAAAAGCAATCTGAATATGCTTACAATAAGAAGAATACATAGCAATGTTTTATGACGCCAGTCTAAAAATGAAGTGCATAATGGTAAAAACGGACCGCATAGATCGTATAACAGAGCTGTGTAAAAGTAGTTCGTGTTTTGGTTCAGTATCTTTGAATCAGTGTAAAAATAGGCAGAAAATTTAAAGTGGTACAAAACATAAATAATTCTGCACCGAATAAAATTAAAGTTAGTAAACGCAAAACAATTAAAATACAAGTGGTCTAGGAAACAAACATTTGCCCAATATAACCAAATAAAATCGTAACTTCTCAAATTTAAATATAACAAGTGGTTTAAAAAGTAAACATCTGCACATAATCGTAATAACAAAATTAAAACGTTACTTTAAAATACAACACGTGGTTTAAAAAATTAACATACGCACATAATAACAAAATAAAATCGTAACTTCTCAACAATAAAAATGGTCTATAGTAAAAAATGAACAGAATAACTAACAAACGAGCTAACGTCACAGTCAAACAAAAACTTTCGCAATATCAGCCACCAAACGCAAGCGATGCCGCGGTGCGCCGTGTTCCTTTCGGGCGTATATTTTGCTCTCACGGGTTCACAGATACTTCAATTGTGCACTGGATGATTCACTCCTGGCTTTGTAGAAGAGACGACGGTTTGTGGGGGTTAAGCGGTCGTTAACGAAGAAAGGCTAAGCATCTGAACCCAAACCTAGGCCTTCAGTGGTGGCATCACGTCACACGCGCGCCGCGGCCAGTACCTGGCGCACCACTAGGGGGCGTGGGCGCGGCGGCGCGGCGTCCTCTGCGACTGCGCGTCTCGGCGGGCCCGCTCGCTCTGCACTTACTAAATCTCGGTACTCCAGTATAACGCCCAGTTTTTGAGCAACGGTTAGTGCGATGTGACAGCAGCTTTCATTATTTTCTTCAGGTAGGTATACCCGCTATTTCGACATCATTACATAATAGTTCTTGGTCACGGTCATTCAAATCTAATTTGAGGTCTGCGATTGTCTGCTCAAAGGCGGTTGGCTCGTCTGCGCTTTCGCACCGATGTTGTTCTACGGCTTCTACCCGTGCTGACAGCTCATCAACACGGCTGTTACATACCTCGACTGCAGCCTGAAGGTTGGCTAATGTGCCCTGCAACTCTTTCATCTCTGTACGTACCGCCTTCATCTCTTCACGCAGCAGCCGCAATTCAGCAATGAGCTCAGTCTCCGAGCCCACCGAATCACGCGTCGAGGACGACAGGGGAGCAGTGGCGCAGGGTGTCTTTGGTGCCGGAGATGGCACCGCAGCCGATAATTTCTGGATATTATTATCTTGCTTTCGCGTGGTATCTTTGGTCTCTGTTTTACTTTTTGGGGTAACGCCTTTGTCCTTTTTAGGAATCTTGGTGCAGTCAGCGCATTGCCATTTACTTTTGTGGTCCGCCGTCATGGTGTTGTAAAAACGCTTTTCACTCACGTTGACGCATACAATATCAAATTTATTGAAGCATGTACAGCACTTCAAAAATAGTTTTGACTGAATACGTTGTTTGCAAACAGTACAGGAATCGTACGGCGATGGCATTGTTATTTCTTAGCACGCAGCGGACACTAGCGGTATGTAGCGGCACTAATTCGTTCTACCACTAACCGTCAGATGGCGATGGTAGATAGTAGTCTGGCTATTGTTGATGCACGATTGTTTGTTTTGGTATTTCAAATGAAGTACCTAACGGTTTTTCACAAGATGTATTACTATTACACAGAGTCTTATGAATTTTGCAGGTGTAATATTGTTTAAATGTACTCACACGCAACGTCCAGATGTTTTCTAATTAAGACAGGTGGTAAACAAATTATTTTCACTTGAAATTTGGTTTACAACGTTTTTGAACTATTCTCATAATTACTGCAGCAATCCTCACGACAACACTTGTACATATTATTTGTATCTAAAATTTACTAAATAAACTATATTAGCGACAAAAACATCGTGAATATATTTTTAACACAATATTTTACACGGAGCCGATGTGTACCGCTTGCCGCCCTCTCCTTAAAAAAAAACTTAACGATTTCTTGAACTGTATGGGGATGAAGCAGTTTGTGGAGCACCCGACCCACATTACTGCACATAGTGAGACTTTAATTGACATTATGTGTAGTAACACTAACCTTTTGAACACATGCGTCATACATCTGACCTAAGTAGCCATGCATTTGTAACATGTCAGCTCAATGTTAAAAAAGAAAAGCTTCCCCCAAAATGTATAATCTATAGACCTCTGAAAGATATCAACACGGAACAATTTAACCATTAATTATTTTGTACCTACCTTGGAAGGGTTTTGTTAGCGTAGATGTTGATAGTACTTCGTCTAAATTTAACGAAAAGGTACAATACTTATTTGATAAATATGCCCCATATAAACATTTACATATAAAAAACATTCCCATCCCTGGATCACGTACATTATTAAAGAAATGATGAAGTTGCGTGACAGGGCCCAAATCAGATGTAAAACTACCATATTAGAAGTTCATAAGAAATACTACAATGAATTACAATCCACAGTAATAGAAGCTGTTCGCAGTGAAAAATCAGCATTTTTTAACCAGTTTATCAACGCGTACTCACGGAACTCTAAAACATTATGAAAAAACATTAAAAAACTTGTCATAGATTTTAAAACTAAAAATGTAGACATGCCGTTTCATTTCAATAATCCCACTAAAATAAATGATCACTTTCTCAAACTCCCTGGTAAAGGAGAAATCAATTTTCCACTTTTATCAGAAAATTATTCAAAAAGGTACAGTTCTTCAGTATTCAAGCTAAAACCAGTGACGGAATCTATTGTCTACAGTGTATATGTGCTCCTTAGAAAGTTTGTTCCATATAAAGTTTGTTCCCCTCGAATGTTCTTTCTTAATAATATGGTTTGGTTAATATTAAATCCATTACTTCTAATACGCAGGGCTTTGGACATGATTACACTTACACTGCCACGTACTTTGGCAATAATCACTTCTATTAGTAATGATTCTATCAAGACTGGTATTTTTCCTAAATTATGGAAAAGCGCTATTGTGTATTGATGTATGATCTGAACATTATTGTTATACCTGTGATTCACAATAAAGTTTATTTGTATTTGTATTTGTATTTTGAAACCTAACCTATCCCTAAAAACCTACACCCAAATGAATTTAAAAATTTGCGCCCTACCAGTATTGTGCCTTTTTTATCAAAAATATTGGAAAGAATCGTTTGCAATCAGATGACTGAATATTTAGAATTAAACGAAACTCTCTCTGACAAACAATCCAGATTTAGAAAATCTCATAGTACAGCAACGGCGTTGTCGGATGTGGTGGATGATACTCTCGCTGCCCAGGATATTGGTGAGGGCTCTTTATTGGTGTTATTGGACTTCTCGCAAGCATTTGATACTATCAACATCCAGATGCTTTTGTCGAAGCTGGCTTACTACGGGTTTGACTTGAATGCTTTAAGGTGGGTTTACCTCCTACCTCCTGGTCGAACTCAACATGTTGAGACGCGTGATGAATGTGGTGAAATATATGTCTCTGAGACGTGCCCTGTTGAAAGAGGAGTGCCACAGGGTTCCATACTAGGACTGATTCTTTTTATATTGTATACTGCAGACATCACGAAGCAGTCCAGAAGGAGATCAGAGTAAAGAAAGCCCTCTTCAAAGCGTGGCAAGCCTCCAAATCTCCTGAAGATCGCGCCGCGTACAGGGATGCCAAACGTGCCTTTAAATGAGCTGTAGCCAGAGCCAGACGTGACCACTTACGTCGTTTGTACGATAAGTTGGAGTCGTCTGAGGGGCAGAAGCTCGTTTACAAGTTGGCACGTTCGAGAGTCAAAGCGGTCCAGGATATTTCCATGTGCCGCTGTGTAAATGACACTCTTGGTAACCTGCTATGCGAGGACCGCGCGGTGAAGGAGAGATGGCGCTCTTACTTCCACGAGCTGCTCAACAAGCAGCACAAAGAGGTGCAGCTACCTGAACTCCCTCCAAATCAGGGACTAGTGCCCCCGGTAACGCCTGATGAAGTCCAGTCGGCTCTTCGCCGCATGAAGAACCGAAAAGCTGTCGGACCCTATGGAGTCCCTATCGAAGCGTGGAAATCGATGGGCTCTCGTGGTGTGGGCATACTTACCCACCTTTTCAACCGCATTCTCCTCACCAGGAAGATACCTGACCAATGGAGACTGAGCATTATCACACCAGTCTTCAAGAGCAAGGGCTCGGTGCAGGAGTGCAGCAATTATCGCGGCATAAAGGTGATGTCCCGTACCATGAAGCTCCTCGAGCGCATTGTAGACTTTCGGATCCGACAGGAGTGTACAATCTCGGAGTGTCAGTGTGGGTTTCGACCGGGTTGCGGGACTATGGACCCCGTATTTGCCTTGAGAACGCTCATGGAGGGATACAGACTGAAGGATACACCTCTGCATCTACTTTTCTTAGACATGCAGAAGGCCTTCGACTGTGTCCCTCGTGAGATGATCGTGATGATGACCGTTCCCGAAGTCTTTATTGACATTATCCGGGACATGTAGCACGATTCCAGTTCCATAGTTAGGACTGCGGTTGGTGACACGCTTCCCTTCCCTATCACCGTTGGAGTACACCAAGGCTCCGTGCTTAGCCCGTTTCTGTTCAGCGTAATATTAGACGTTCTGTCAAACAGCATCCTAGACCACCATGAGCAACCACCCTGGTTCCTTATGTATGCTGATGATATAGCACTAGCCGATTCGGACAGGGTACGGCTGGTACAACGGGTGAATAAGTGGAAAAAATCACTTGAAAACGGCGGTCTGAAACTTAATGTTGCGAAGACGGAGTACATGGCCTGCAACACCACAGATACCCAGTCCGTCTGCATAGGCGTTGACGTGGTCGAGCGCACAGACCGTGTTAAATACCTGGGATCTGTGTTAAGCGCGTCCGGGGACATCGACCGCGACGCCAGAGCCCGAATTTCCACGGCTTGGGCCAAATGGCGTGAGGTGACTGGTGTCATTTGTGACCCCAAAATGCCTATAAAACCATCATTAGGCCTGTCTTTTTATATGGCAATGAAACATGGCCGTTACTAGAGCGACACAAGCAGGAGCTGCGCGTCACGGAAATGAAGATGCTGCGGTGGATGTGTGGAGTCTCACGCAAAGATCGCGTGCGTAACACCCACATCCGCGGCAGCCTTCGTGTTCATGACATCGCAGACAAGCTGCAGGAGTGCCGCCTTCGTTGGTATGGTCATGTCTCACGGAGATCGGCAAACTACGTGGGCAACAAATGTCTGGCCATGCCGCCCCCGCCAGGTACCGGTAGAAGAGGTCGACCCAAGAAGCGGTGGCTCGACGTCGTTAAGGGTGACATGCGTGCCAACAGACTCACCACTGAGGATGCACAAGACCGCGTGAAGTGGGCCAAGAAAATAAGAAAGGCGGACCCTGGGACCCCACACACTAGTGTGGGTTCACAACCGGGATAGACCGCACGGATGATGATGACTGCAGACATCCCGAAAAATTTTAAGAATTGTGATTACCATATACGAGTATATGCAAACGATGTGCAATTGTACATTACATTTGAGCCCAGCGCGACTAGTTCGGCAGTAGGAAAAGTTAATGCCGATCTTCTCCGGTTGTCTAATTGGTGTGATAAAAATAATTTAGTGCTAAACCCTGTTAAGTCAAACATTTTAGTGCCAGGTTCAAAAAAGACCATCTGCGATATCTGTACGCACGACCCAGCCGTCTTCGTCCGTGGAGATCGTATGGAACGAGTTACAGAGGCTCGTAATCTTGGCCTTATTATGGACGAGCGACTGCGGTTTGAGGAACATGATTCAGAAATTATGCGAAACTGCTTTTACGGACTTAAGGTGCTGTACCGTATACGGGATTGCTTGTCTGAGGATTTGTGAGTTAAACTATGTGAATGTTTGTACTCTCAAAATTAAATCACGCCGACACAGTTTTTGGTGGGTGTCTATTGGCGCGTACAAAGAAAGTAATAGCGTGTCCAGAATGCATGTGCTCGATATTGTGTTTCAGTACCTACCTAACTTTAGTCATGTTTCACCCATTTTGGATCGCCACAATTTGTCAAGTAGGCAAACGCTGCATTTTGCATCCCTTCTTCTTGGTGTTATAAATACTCAACAGCCCCCGTACTTATTTAATAAGCTGGAATTTACACGACAGCATATTAGAATTGCACCACGCCTTTTATGCCCACGACACAAAACGGCCGCCTTTCATGGTAGCTTTCGTTATGCTGCCACGAAGTGCTGGAACAACTTACCCCCACCAGTTAGAAACTGTAAATCTGCTTCGACATTCAAGTCCAAATTAAAACAGTGCCAAATTAATAAACAAATTTCTTAGCAGCACATACACCATCATTGTTACCACGCACACATATTTTTCCCGTATTAACTTTTTTATTACACACATACACACACACCCACGCACACAAACATTACTTTATATCTCAGCATAATAATATATTGTCATGCTATATTGTTACCATGCACGCATTTTTCTCCCATAATACCTTTCTTACACACACACTCACACATATATTTTAATTTATTGTCTAAGTATATATTTGTAAGCCTTAAGCACACTGTCCAATACTGTACTGATCGCGGGACGCCGGTATACGCCTGCTTTTTGGACCTCTCCAAGGCCTTCGACCTGGTCTCATATGATGTGCTTTGGGGGTAGCTGGGGAGCAGGGGTGTTCCGGAAGAGGTGCAAAATACACTCAGGTTTTGGTATGCTAACCAAACAAACAATGTAAAGTGGAGCGATTCCTTGTCGGATGCGTATGTGTTGGAGTGCGGAGTGAGGCAAGGGGGGTTATCCTCACCGCAACTCTTCAACATGTACGTAAACGATCTCATCGTTGAGCTGAGCAGCATGCGTGTTGGTTGTCGGATGAATGGTGTTAGCATGAACAACCTAAGCTATGCAGACGACATGGTGCTGCTCAGCCCCACGGTGGGGGGCCTCAATGAAATGCTGAATGAAGGTTTGCGAGTCGTATGCTGCAAATCATGGGTTAACATACAATGTTAAAAAAACAGAATATATGGTCTTTGAGACCGCTGGTAAATGCCCAGATAACAAAACTAATATCACCCTTAATGGCTTGAACATAACACGTGTAACGAAATTTAAATATCTAGGGCATATCATCTCCAGGGACCTCAAGGATGATAATGATATCGAAAGGGAGAGGAGGGCTATAGCGGTTAGAGGAAATATGTTGGCTCGCAGATTCTCTCGCTGTACAGAAGACGTAAAAGTCACGCTTTTTAAAGCATACTGTCAAAGCCTGTACACGGGAAATCTGTGGGTCAATCACACTAAAAAATCACTGGAAGCCCTGCGAATCCAGTACAACAATATCTTTAGGATGATGTTGGGACTGCCTCGTTTCTGCAGTGCATCAGGGATGTTTGCTGAATATCAAACTGACGGTTTCGAAGCCGTCATTCGCAAAAAAACGAGCTCCCTGATAGCTAGAGTGAGAAACAGTCCTAATAGCATCCTGAAGGCATTGGCAGATCGGTGTACATCGCCGCTCTGGTGGTGCTTTGTGCGGAGAGTGACCAACACGGGAACTTACCCTTTCACGTGATGGTCACTTGAATTTAATTTTAGTTATTATCTAAAATGCCTATCTTGGTACTAACCATAGATCTAAGACACTGGACTAACAAAATATGGATGTAATTTATCTGAAATAAAGAGTATTATTATTATTATATTATATATTTTAAGGTTTGTTAAATGTAATATTATTATTTTGTTCTGTTTAAAATACAGTACTTTGATGTTTATATTCTATTATAAAAATATAATTACGAGGAGCTGCGCCCCCTCTCAAAAGGTTCCACTGAAAACCAGCGCCAAGGTTTCTGTCTTGGCTTAAACTGAGTGGCTACCTTTTCGGCTGCAAGATTGTAAATTGCATTCGAATTCTTAATTATGTTCTTTTTGCTCCGAATAAGTTTTATTTCTTTCTTTCTTTCTTTAAATGTTCGTCACATAAATGTTTGTCATGGGTGGGGAGCGGACCCATGACCTCCGGTGCTAAAGGCAGGATTGCTGCTATTGCATCAACAGGTCAGTCAATGTTCTATGTAAATTAACTAACTGTGCTGTGTTGTGTAACTAAATAAAAAAATAACATCAATAATGTATCACATTTAACCCCTTTATACAAAGGTATTCACACATGCATATTTACTTACGTAACAGTCACAACTTCAAGACACGTCGCCTCGTGTATTGCATGGCGTATTTAGTCACTCAATGAGCCGCAAAGCGGGAAGGGTGCTCACTCTTTTGGTTTTAGGCCTCAAACTCTGTGACTTCTAACGTATGCAGACGCTCGTGTCATATTACAAACCCTCCTAGTTTGTAATAAATACAAAACGTCTGTAAACGTCCATTAAATTTGTATGAAATAAAGTGTGCCATATAACATCAATCTATGTGTCGGGCTGCTCTGCTTGAAAGTGTAACGATAAGATTTAGATAATAGTCTGTGCTACTAATATTTTTGGCAGTATTTCTAATATTAGTAGCACAGACTATTATCGGACATAATAATTAAGTTTAAAATAATCCCCTTTTATCCCGATCAAGGTGGCCTGGCGACAAAGTACACTTCCCAGCCACGCCACTAATTAAGTTCAATTTCTCTTAAATTTTTATAGGACATTTTTTTCAAAACCACGGACTAAATAAAATATTTAAATAGAATATTAAGGGATATTTATTCTGCCAAATTTGGTTAAAATTGTTTTTGTGGCGTGGCCAGAAAGTACGACACAATATTTTAGCATCAGTGCTCGTATTGCCTTTAAAATAAAAAAGCCAATGTCACTCCATAGCATATACCTACACACAAACAAACAACCGATCTTTCCTCTTCATATTATTGGTACAGAAGTAAAGATAAAATCTTCAGATAAAGAATGTAGTTTTTTTACTGATAGATGACAATCAATAATTCTTAGAGCAATGAATTTTTATTCTGGTTTCTTATTTTACCGTCATTTTCCTTTTCTAGGCCCTCTACATTAGTTTTCTTCAAACTTAATAAATTCAAAAATTTATCGCAAAGAGCCTTTTCCATTTCAATTTTCAGGTTCAAAAATTCTTCGGTATCTTGTAAGCACTTTGAATAATCGTTTTTAACAGAGTTATATTTGCGTTTCAACTCTGTAATTTTACCCTTCAAATATTTGTTCAAAACAAGAACAATTTCCAACAGGTCAGGTCGAGTATTAGGTGGTGATTCATCCAACTCCATAGGAAGAAATCCTTCCATTCCCAAGGAATCTTTATATTTTCTCTTCCAATAAAAGAAACCACTTTTGAGTTCGTAGCTATAATTATCCCTTTGCTGCGAAAGGCATCGCTTTGTTGCTTGATAATATTGTTCTTCAGTCATGTGCAAATTTTGGCTGAAGCCTGCTAAACGGTTTGACGAGAATCGGCCCTTCCACAGTTTATCCTTAACGTAAAGGTACATTTCGAAAGACTTCGGTTGCCAGCCAATCATCAGGTAGCATCGTCCATCTTGTATGTTTATTTTGGTCACTGTTACAGATTCATCAATGTCCACCATACTTACCACAAATGTTTAACTGGGCTATGAGTTATTAAGATTTCATGGTACAATAGTACTGACAATAGTCAGCCCATTTTGTAATATTTGATCATATTTACTGAGTGAAATTAATATTTCTATCAGTCACTGAATTACATTTTTCATTTCTGACTCACGATGTCATTTTTGACTTACCACTAAAAATTTGGTTTGGCGATGTAGAGCACCAGTATCAATAATTATAAGATAAGCAGTTGTGATATGTACTGTTGATATATTCTTACAGTTGTTCTATTTCACGAAGTCCGTTTGGCTTTGGTTGTAGTAGTAACGTGTGCCGACGAGTGCGCATGCCTGTGTAAACGTTGGTAGCGATAGCAAAGAAATCTGATCCGTAATAATATTTATTGTTTGATATTTGACAATAAATTTTAGTTCTTACTTACGATGTATGTATGTAGATTAGGTAACATAAATAAAAACATAATGAGTAGGTGTAAGCATTGATTGAAAGATTGATTGGTATATAGAGTGGAAACGAAAAACAATAGAAAAAAAATATTTTTAATAAAATTTTCAATCACTGTCACTTAAATTTTCGATATCAGATTCTGCTTCACTTTCATCCGAATCATCTTGTAAATTAATTATAAATTCAAAATCAAGATCGAAGTATTTTAAGTACTCTTTTTCAATTTTTTCAACATGGTCACAAGTTTTCCGCCACGTTTCGCTGCTAATTTGGTCCAAACTTTCTTTGATGATACTTTCTGTATCTGTCATATTTTGCTCGATATTTTTAGATGCGAAATATTTTTTTGCAATCCCCCAAATATTTTTGAAATAGAAATAGAAATAGAAAAACATTTACTAACTTTATGGGCATCGTTATCTACATTTATAAAAGAAACACAAAAGAAGTAGGCATTAACAACAAAACATATATACGTTCAGCCCGCGTGTTGTGATAAGATGAATTGTCTAAGACAATGACAGCGCGGAGGTAAATTAGGCAGCAGTTTTCAGAATCCGATTTTTTCATTCAATACTGGTCTCAACTTAGCCAATGTTGGAATTTCTTTATGAACTACATGAAAATTTTGTATAGTACTTCGAACTACATCGGCTGTAAAGTGATCTACGTCCACTTTATTATCTCGCTTTCTTCTTTTTTTTATGGGAGAAGTGAATTTTGATGAAGTGGATGGCAATTCCTTTTCTTCTTTTAATATTCGTTGGACAGTTTTTTTACAAACACCCGTAGCTTCAGCAGTACGCTGTGTAATATCTCGTAAATGAGTCAAATCACAGTTGGGTTCTATGAAAGATTTTTTGAATTCATACTCTTCTCGCAGAAAATGATAAACGTTAGCTATCATATTTCGACCCTAGAACAAAATGAAATCGAAATGAATAAGAAATATAAACATATACAATTTATCGCACAAAAAAAATGATTACTACATTTTGTATGAATATATGATAAAGCTTCCCCTTTTTTTAGAGTAGCATTATTCTATGTTATCCTATATTGCAAAATTAACTTAATATACAGGGTGGCCAGAAAAGTGACGTAAAAATTTTTTTTAAGTGCCTCGTGTTAAGAGGTATCTGAATCACCCCTATGTATGTTCTGCGATTTTTTGTAGTTTTCAAGTTACGAATTGTTTTATGAATTTTTTCAAAATTGCGCAGATCCTTTTGAAAAATTTCTAAAAAAAAAGTAGAAGGTTTCTTCCTTTTTTCTTTTTTCCTGCGGCTAAATCTCTATGAACTGTGCATTTATGCATAAAATAACCAGCCTCATACCGTTAATGAAAGTTACTACAAAATTTACCTAAAGTTGAGAATTCATGTTAAGTGAGTAATCATTTAAATTTTTAACTTAAAATTAAAAATCTAAACTGATAATATCTTAGTTTCTAAGTAGCTTCAGAAAATGCGCTAGAATCTAAGCATTCATAATAATGATAAAAAAGTAGTACTTCAAAGGGTATTTTTCGCTGAAATCAGCCATCAAAAACGAAGCGAGGTAAAATTTTTTTGAATTTTATTAATAATAAAGTCAAAAATTAATGATTGAAAATACTGGAAAATAGCTTATTAGGTTAAGTACATTGGATTCAATAAAACAAAGATGATTGTAATTAAATTAAATTTATTTACAATAGGTTTTCAAAATGCCCCCCTCCCACAGAAATGCACAAACGACACCTGCGTAAGAAATTATCCTTTATATGTCTGAAAGCTTCACGATTTGTTCTTACCACTCTTTCGGCTTCTTCAATCTTCCCTCTAAGCTCTTCTTCGCTCGAGCATTCTCGGGCGTATGTGATTTCTTTGTAGTAGAGTAGCCCCAGATGAAATAATCAATGGGATTGAGGTCAGGAGAGCGTGTTGGCCATCTGATTGGTCCGTTGCGTCCGATCCATCTGTTAGGGTACGTTTCGTTAAGTTAACGTCGGACTTGCGTTGCGTAATGACATGGGGCACCGTCATTCTGGAACACCTTGCTTCGCCTGAGTTCCAAATTGACGTCTCCGAGCAACAATGGTAGATCGTTTTCAAAGAAATTTTCGTATGTTTCTCCATTAAGTCTCGACGGCAGTTCAAACGGACCAATTAGTTCACCATTGAGGATCCCAGACCACATGTTTACACTGAAACGATGTTGGAATGTGGAAGCTCTCGCATCGTGTGGATTTTCGGTCGCCCACGTGTGCAAATTATGAATATTGAAAATTCCAACACGTTCAAACCGTGACTCATCAGTCCACAAGATTTTAATAAAAAATCCAGGATCCTGTTGCTCTCTCCTTAACATTGTTTGACAAAAATCAACCCGCAATTAGTGATCTGCTGGCAGTAAAGATTGGACTCGTTGAATGTGGAACGCGTGGTATCCTTCTTCGTGAAGTATGTTTTGAATAGACGCCCTGGGAATATCCTAAGTCCAAGCCAAACTTCTCGTACTTGTGGATGGATTTTGTTGAATTTCTTCAAGCACCATTTCTCTGCGATCCGGATCAACTCTAGGGACTCTTCCACGTGGCCCATCTCTACCAGGAATGCGACCTGCCATTAGGGTGTTGTGCGTATTAATAAAAACACGATGGTCAGGATATTGCTCCGGTTGTGGTCCACCTCGGCGTCGAAGTTGGTCACGATACAGTCGCGCTGCGGCATGGCCGTTTCCTTGTGCAACTCCATAAAAATAATGCATCTCTGCATATTTACTTAACGTGTAACTCATCTCTAACACCTCCAAGTAAGCACAGTCCAAATCACAATGTGAAACAGAGTCCAATAAACGAGCAGTGGTCAAATTAATCAAAAGCAGCGGAGTCCGTGGGCAAAGCGAGTGTAGTAGTGGAGAAAAAATGGTGACACGAGTAGCAGTAAGCACAAGGTGGGAACGACTAACGTGATTTTTGTTTGTGGCTTAGAGGGGTTAGAGGGCTGCGCGGGGCGCGAGCGCAGCGCCGATTGGCCAGTCGCACTCTCCCCCCCCCCCCCTCATACGACGCTATTCCGACTACTATTGTGTGAAATGTGTGATAGGGTGTTGCAGTGCCGTTCATTGTTATTGTATTTAAAAAATGTACAAATTTCAAAAATTTCCATCTCGCTGTCTTTGATGGCTGATTTCAGCAAAAAATATAAAGTACTACTTTTTTATTATTATTATGAAAGCTTAGATTCTAGCGCATTTTTTGAAGCTACTTAGAAACTAAGAAATTATCAGGTTAGATTTTTAATTTTAAGTTGAAAATTTAAATGATAACTCACTTAACAGAAATTTTCAACTTTTGGTAAATTTTGTAGTAACTTTCAGTAACGTTATGAGGCTGGTTATTTTATGCATAAATGCACAGTTCATAGAGATTTAGCTGCAAGAAAAAAAATGGAAGAAACCCTCTCCTTTTTTTTTTAAGAAATTTTTCAAACGGATCTGGTCCCAATTTTGGAAAAAGTCATAAAAAAATTGGTAACTCGAAAATTACAAAAAATCGCAGAACATACATAGGGGTGATTCAGATACCTCTCAACACGAGGCACTTACAAAAAAATTTTGGACATCACTTAACTGGCCATCCCGTAGATATACCAAAGAAATATTATTTTTGATGCCATGGATTGCCAATGGTTATTTGTAAGGGAGCCCAAGCGGGAGGATCGTGGATATACTTTCACGCGCACGCCCCCTTTTGAATGGCCCTGGACGTCCTCCCAACCGCTGAAGAGGCATAGGCATATGAGTATCACATAAATCTAATCAGCAAAATCCAATTAGTCCCCCCCACTACGTTTGAGCAACTGCCCATTTTAGCCTCGTTGTCTCGTCGCCTTCCCCACAACATTATTTATTTCCGGTCGTCTTTTTGGCGACAAGAGCCTATAATTCTTACAAGCTCTTCTTCTTCTTCAAGCGTTTCAAAATGTATAATATTGAGAAATAACTTTTCTTATCTTGTTCTTTAGGGCATTATTTGCTGGTGACAATAGATACATACATATAGGTATAGCTCGAGAATAAAGAGTTGACAAAAAAAATCCGGAACTAAGTACACTTTTTCCTGGCAACACTTTATTATGTCTCAAAACTGTCAAGAGGTTGACAAGTCTGTGGGTTGACAATTTTTTTGCGTGTACCCAAGAAGGCTAGAGACTAAGGAGAGATAACTCCCTGGAAAGGGTTGGACTAAATCCGTATCCCACAGTGACGCATGCGCATTACGCTTCTTTGCCGCGATCCTCGCGAAGTGTCAAAATTGGTCAACACAACCTCGAAAAACAACAACTGTCGCACGTGACACCGTTCAAAACAAAACCATGTGACCATGAATTGACAAATAGCTGCCGCTGCACATGCGCAATACAGCGTTTTGCCCGGCACAGAGTATACGACTTTCGGCCCTCGAAAGCTTACCCCCACTTCGGGAGTTATCTCTCCTTAGTTTCTAGCCTTCTTGCGTGTACCTAAGAAGTTATTTGTTATTTTATTGTGTTCGACGTGATAATTTCTGCAACCTGGGTTGCTACAAAGTGACATCATGAACAAGACCTAGCGGTTCTCGCGATTTAAGCAAGGTATTCTTGCGATGTTTGGCAGAACATCAAGCAGGAAGTTTGTTGCATAATCGGAGGATATTTCAGAATCCGATTGATTGATTGACGACACGATTGGCGTAGTGCGCTGGAGCACGGTTTTTCGCCTTTAATTCCATAGTGTCCCGGGTTCGATCCCCGGTCAGGCCAATTCAGGAAATGATCTTTTCTAAATTGGCCTGGATCTGGGTGTGCTGGGTGACGCCCCTGGCTTAATTCCTTGCCTGGTACCTCGTAACACAGGGATATTTATCCCTACTTCGAGCCCATGACAAGAGGTGTGTTGTCTGGCGCATATTTTTTTTTAGTTATTTATTTTATTTATATTTACCAACGTACAGCTGATTATACCGATAAGTAACTTAAGAATATTTTGTGTAGATAAATAGATAACGTCATAAGTGTTATCAGGTAAATTCTGAGAAACAAACAATGTTTTCAAATATTTCTTAAATTTTTGAGGTTACGGGTAGTCAAACAAATATTTTGGTTATTATAGTGCGACTAAACGATTTTGAGCGTTTTAAGTTATTGTGAGTTACTAGTAGAATGTGTTACAATTTTATTTCGCAAAAATTAAATTTGGTTTATTTTCCTCTATTTCAATTTCTTTCGTTGTTTTAGGTGTGTCTGGAAGTACAGTGCGAAGAATAGCGAGACATGGTTCTGTAAATATAGGTAAATTTTCAACTCCAGCTAAATATCGACAGGATCGACCTGCAATGAAACTTGATGATTTTGATATTTGTTCAATCCGTCAGAAGATACACTTTTTTTACACTGTAAAAAAAGAAGTGCCTACAATACATAAATTATTAGATCAGTTGAGGCAAGATATTGGATATAAAGGAAGTCGAAAACATTCACGTATACTTTAAAAAAATTAGGTTCAGATATAAAAAATGCAAAACTAATCGAAAAGCTTTAATAGAAAAACCCATCATAGTAAATAAAAGGGAATGTTATGGTGTGAGAGCCAGCGGGCTTGAGTACGGGGGTGCTTTTGCCCGCAATGCACAGCTTTCACCGCGACGGCGGAAGTACCTGCGTGCTCCAGGTACTTCCGTGGCCTCCCCCCTTCATTGGGGGGTCGGCTGGAGGGGGCCCCAATACGGGGAGGCACTGGCGGCGGGGCGGGGAAACTTTTTAGGGACCCCGCCTCGCCGCTGAAGTGTTGAGGTCGAGTACCGTGGGGTTTTAGTAGGTAGAAGTCCGACATAACCTCGTCGTTCCCCCGGGCGGCGAGGTATCCATGAGGATTTCCCCACGTTAATAAAAAAAAAAATGTCTGTTGCGCGGCGCTGAAAAACCGGGTGCGACGAGGAGGTGCCGTTGTACCGAGAGCCTCATCATGGAGAGCAGTGGGATCCGAAGCACGGTTTTTCCGCTGGCCGACCGCAGTTAGTAGGGGGCCCAAGTAGTAGGCCAGCCACCTACGAAAGGCTGCCCCGTTAACTCGCGAAAAATCCCAGAATGCTCCATCGTACCGGTTGGCGACCGGGGGACCCGGTGGCCATTCTGGGGGGGTTCGGGCGTCCCCGCGGTCTCCAGATGAGTCTTCCATTGGTGCGGCGGTATCGCTGACGTTGCTGGGTTATCGGTGCGCGCCATGTCCTACTGCCTTCCTCTCGCCTATTCATTCATTCCTAAACAATAAACAATGGCAAAGACACAAATGAGGAAAAGTTTCAACAGCGGGAGCACTTCCTGTCACTCCAAGTGCACCTCTGTAACATTTGAGGTCTGCACTCTAATCTCGTTGCAGTCCACCGCCACCTAGAGACTGATAAGCCTCACCTGCTCTTTGTCACGGAGACGCAAATCAGGTGTCCGTCAGACGCGGCGTATTTAAACTACCCAGGGTATACCCTGGAACACAAATTTAAAGCACGCTCCGGCGTGTGCCTATATGCTCGCGATGACTCGCAAAACGCGATGGTGAAGTTATTCGCATCTCTCACTGCAACTCGCACTAGGCACTCAGGTTATGTCCGATTTTTTATTCTTATTTTATTTCAATGAGACGAATTATTAATACTTGATAAATAATTACCTGTATACATTCCTCAAGGAACTCCAAAGTAAGATGTGGTATATGTACAAACATAATGCGACTCTACCACCGCGTCGGAGGAGATGATTCTTTCTATCTGTTGCCAGCGTCTCCGTAACCTTGAAAAACCTGGTTTTTCTGCCTTGTGGGTACTAGTGGACACAGGTGTAGAGAAAATTCTCTATTCCTGTGTCTACCGATCGCACAGCGGAGACCAGGAGACGACCAAACTTTTTGAGTACCTTGGTGCTACGGTCGATATAGTCCAACATCGATATCCATCTGCGCAGTTAGTGTTTCTGGGGGACTTTAACGCTCACCATCGTGACTGGTTGTTCCCATACCCGGACACTGACCATGCAGGTCGAGATTCGCTGAGGTTTTCTTTGTCGCTGAATCTCACCCTACTTATTCCACACCACCTAAACTACTCAACTTCAACTATGTTTTTAATAAATCATAGCAATCAAGTACATATAAACACTCAATACATATTTACATATTTACACAACTTATATATATTAAATGCAAGCTCAACTTTTCTGATAAAAAAACTTAACTTTGCCCGAGCTAACCCATATTACTTTTCTAATCGAACAATTGATACCCTAATCTATGTACTAACTGACCTTTTCTTAAATGAAAGGTAGGCTAAATATGATTCAAGAATTAGACAATCTAGGTGTCGCGAAGTCAGTGGCCTGTGGTATTGATTCACTGCCAAATTATATTGGCGTTTCAGGTAATAACACCTTATCGATCCTCACCCAGAATATCAGAAGTATCTACAGAAACCTAGATGATTTACAAATAACGCTTTCACAACTTACATACGAAGTGGATATCCTGATACTTACAGAGTGTAGGTTGAACTTGTCAAAGTCTGTGCCAGGGTTGCCCAATTATACTCATTACTGTACCTTTGTTCAGTTAAACCAAAATGACGGTGTGGTTGTCTACATTAAAAGTCACCTTTATACCAAAATAAAAGAACTTAACCTGTCGGATGCCACTGGTCTTCAAATTACAGTTTCTGGTTATACTATATTAGGTATATATCGGTCTCCATCACACTGCAATGCGGATAACTTCGTATCCTCTCTGCATAGTCATCTTGACTCCATTTCGAGCCATAAAAACATTATGATCTTGGGAGACATAAACATAAATCTGATTGTTACACCAACTGAAAGAGCCCAAGACCGGAATAAGAGATTGAACTACCTGAATGTCTTGTCATCATGTGGACTTCTGCCTGGACACACCCACCCCACTAGGGAAAATAGTTGTCTTGACCATGTCATGTTAAAACTCGATTATACTTCTTGCTCTGGTTTAGTAGCTGTACTAAATACTAGCGTTACCGATCATCAGTCGGTTATATTAGATTAGATTAGATTAGATTATTTATTTCTTATTACAAAAATTCACATTAAATTTCATTTGTTTATGGTCAATTAATGGATTTTCACAATAAGATCGTCAAAAAATAATAAAATAAAATAAAATGAAAACAAAATAAGAAATAAAATAACGCAAAAAAACAAATTAAATACAAAAAGTCACAAAAAAAAAAAAATGTCAAGGCTCAAAATCACAAAATAGAATATTAAAATTTATATAAAAATAGATGTCGTCAATATTAAGTCAAGAGAGGAATAAACAATGTCAAGTAAAAGTTTCACGAATTATAAATAAACAATTTACAAATAATATAAAAAGTCATTACGCTACAGTGAAATCCTTTTTCAAGAATTCCACTGTAGAATAAAACGGATTATTCAATAAAAGGCTCTTTAGCTGGCGTCCAAATGCTTCGTCCGATGGTTCGCTTTTAAGTTTTGTGGGCAGTTTTTCATAATATGTCGGACCAATGACTCGCGGGTTTTTCTCTGAAAACATTACACAAGAATTACATTACATTACACAAGAAGTTGCAAACATACATGAGATATAAAACGGTAGTCGACTATGAAAAAGCATACAAATCTCTACTGGCTACGGATGCTACTGCACTTAATATTTACACTGATCCTGATACATACGCAACTGCTTTGATTGAAACTATCAGATCAGCTATTACCAGTAACTCAAAAATTACACCTATTACAGGTAAAAATAGGATATTGAAGCCGTGGATCTCGAAAGGGGCCCTACGTTGTATAAATCTGAGAAACGCTATGCAGTTAAAACTTAAAATAAATAGTCATAATGATATTCTAAAAATTCCCTACAAACGTTTTCGAAATTATTGCAGCAACCTAATTAAAAAACTGAAACGTGAATATAATAAAAGACTAATTAGTGAAACATTTAAACAATCTAAAAAGCTTCGGTCCACTATAAATAATATAACTCAGTACAAGCCACCCAAAACTAGTAATACAGAACTTCTAAACACAGGAACATCACCCCAATTCTCAGTCAACTGTGTTAATACCCACTTTATAAATATCGGACAAAACTTGGCAGAATCTATAGGCAAAAGGGTTGGCCAACCATCTAAACCTTGTGCTGCCTGTGTTTCTCAGACTACCCATTGCTCATCCTTTGCTGTATTGGATACTGATCCATTTGAGGTTAACCAGATTATTATGGGTCTGGACTCTGAAAGTGAACCGGGCTGGGATGGGATTCCTACTAGGTTTATAAAAACTGCTAAAGATTTTTTGATCCCACACATTGTAACCTTAGCGAATCTGTGTTTCCAGGTGGGTACATTTCCTTATGTGCTTAAACGTTCCATTGTAACCCCGGTGCACAAGGGGGGTGATAAAGCTGACTTAAATAATTATAGGCCAATTTCTGTACTGACTCCCATCTCCAAGATTATAGAAAAACGATTAAATAATAGACTGACAGGCTATTTGGACAAGTACAATATTCTATCTGACTCTCAATATGGCTTCAGAAAACGACTTTCAACCCAAAATGCTGTTTTGGATTTAACATCAACAATTGTCAGGGAGGTGGATAAGGGAGGTAAATGCCTTGTGGTCTTTCTAGACCTAAAAAAAGCCTTCGACACTGTTTCAATTCCCATACTCGTGCGTAGGCTTGAAGGTATCGGTGTCCGTGGTACGGCTTTATCACTCTTCGAAAGCTACCTCAGTGATAGGACCCAGGAGGTTAAGGTGGATAATTTTCGGAGTGCTGAGGGGGGGGTGTTATTTGGTGTACCCCAGGGGAGTGTCCTTGGTCCAACGCTCTTTTTAATTTATATCAATGACATGTGCAACCTGAGTAGCGTTGGAGGAAGGATAGTCACCTATGCTGATGACACTGCTTGAGTCTTTACTGGTAAGTCCTGCGAGGATGTTCGGGTTAGGGCAGAGAGGGGTATTCTAGTGGTATCTAAATGGCTTGACGATAATCTCCTGACTCTGAATATCTCTAAAACTAACTTCATGTGTTTTACGCCCACTATTGTCACTCAGCCTAAAGAGGAATTTAAAGTTAGGATTCATGAATGCTCTAATGCCTCTGGTTTGCCCTGTAACTGTCCTGCCCTACAGAGGGTTGCTTGTACAAAATATCTTGGCATAATGATGGATCAGAGACTTAGCTGGCACTCTCACGTTGAAGCAACTATGGCTAGAATTAGAAAGCTGAACTATATATTTAAGACACTTAGAAGCCTGATGACGACTCAGCTCTTAAATCAAATCTATGTTTCTATGGCTCAGTCGGTCATCAACTACTGCATTGTAATCTGGGGTGGTGCCAACAAAACGAACTTTTTGAACATCGAGCGTGCTCAGAGATCTCTTATAAAAGTTATGTACTGTAAGCCCTATAGGTTTCCCACAGATGCCCTTTACAGGATTAGCGAAATTCTCTCGGTGAGAAAACTCTATATTCTCCATCTGATCCTGAAGTGTCACAAGACAGTACCACTGCCCACTGGCCAAAGTAGAACTAATAAGCATAGGAAGGATATTGTTGCTAACATACCTATTGTTCACACCATGTTTGCTAGACGTCAGTTCGATTTCCAATCTTCTTACTTATACAACAAAATTAACCGGGTACTTAATATTCACCCTATGAACTCATTGACATGTAAAAAAACAATAACTAATTGGTTAAAAACACTAACATACGATGAAGTTGAAAATCTGTTTACAAAGTTAGTTTGATCCGTACACACACACACAGACGCATGCACACACAAACACACACACACATATTTATTATATACTTAAACTAGATTAGTCGCTTGCCTATACTTAAATGCTTTAGTTAATCCTTATCATAAGGTTAAATACTGTAAACACCATGGGAAGCAGCGAGTCATTCCCAACACAAGTGTCCTAAGACTACTTACTGGGAAGCCTCAGTGAAAAATTGTAACCTCGATTTTTTGAATAAACCAATTTTTATTTTTTTATTTTACTTATCAAGGAAGCCACGCGCATACCTGATGTTTCTAGCCACATACCAAATTGCCTGGACCTTCTGCTGACTACAGATCCAGACCGCTACTCTGTGTCGGTTACTGCCCCTCTGGGCAGTTCAGACCATTGTCTGGTGAAGTCTGTGTCCAACTACTTCCCACCCGATCCCAGCCCTAGAGGCACAAGACGGAGGTGGCGATACAAGTCGTCTGGAGACTGGGATGAGATACGGCATTTCTTTGCATCTTATCCTTGGCAGCAAGCTTGCTTCTCTTCTGGCGACTCATCGAAATGCGCTGACGGTATCTCTGAGGTGATATGTACGGCTATGGAGTACTTTATTCTATTTTCCGACGTATCCCTCGATAGCCGAGCTCCCCGTTGGTTCAACTCTGAGTGCGCTACTGCTGAGGCGGTAAAGCAATCGGCGTACAAGAACTGGGCTGAAGCTCGCGCACGTAAAGCCTCCGATGTCAGTACAAAGAAGAGAGCCTTTAACGCTGCTGCCAAGTCCTTTAAAAAGGTACTCGGGAAGACTCGATTCGACCGTGTTACCCGTATTGGAGCCAAACTGGGCTCTCACCCATCGGGTAGCAAGGCTTTCTGGTCCTTGGCTAAAACGGTCGAATTGAACTTTTGCCGCCCATCTCTGCCGCCACTGACGAAGCCCGACGGATCTCTGGCCCACTCAGCGGGAGAGAAAGCAAATCTTTTTGCTACTCTATTTGTAAGTCATTCACGTCTCAATTCTGGAAGTAAAACACCACCTGTGCTACCTCAAAGCGGTTCTTTAATGGCAGAAATCCGTATACGCCAAAAAGAGGTACTGAAAACGCTTCGGACTCTTGACGTGAACAAAGCCAGTGGTCCCGATGGGATTCCTGCAGTGGTTTTGCGGAATTGTGCGCCCGAGTTGTCTCCTGTACTGACACGCCTGTACCGCCTCTCTCTCAAAACGGGACAAGTTCCTAAGTCCTGGAAGCTTGCCAACGTGCAAACTGTGCCCAAAAAAGGTAGTCGAGCTGACCCTGCCAATTATAGACCAATCGCAATCACCTCCATACTTTGCAAAAGTATGGAACGTGTATTAAACAGCAAGCTCCTGGCGTACCTCGAGGACAACAGTTTGCTCAGTGATCGACAGTACGGTTTTCGCCGTGAACGATCAACTGGTGATCTTCTTGCGTATGCCACTCACTTATGGGGCGAAGCCATCGAGAAACACGGTGAAGCACTCGCTGTCTCTCTCGACATCGCGAAGGCATTTGACAGGGTTTGGCACGACAGTCTCAAAAGCAAGCTTCCTTCATACGGAATTCCCACCGCACTGTGTGACTGGATATCTGACTTCCTGAGCGAACGGTCAATAAGGGTAGTCATTGATGGCTACTCTTCTGACTTATTGGCTTTAAATGCCGGAGTACCTCAGGGGTCTGTTCTTTCTGCGACACTTTTCCTGCTGCACATTAATGATCTATTGTGCACAGGTATCTTTGGATACGCAAACGACAGCACTGTTACAGAGAGATATATGTCCAGTGCCCGCGTCAGTGTCGCTGAGACTGAGTCACTTAGAGAGGCCATGGTTGAGCGGATGAATTCAACATTACAAGCAGTGTCTGACTGGGGCGAAGCTAACCTCGCTGAGTTCAGCGCCGGCAAAACCCAGGCTTATCTGTTCTCCGCCAAACGGAGTCCATTCAATCTGACTCCTACTTTCCTGAATGCACCGATATCGATAACCAACCACCTCGAGCTCCTAGGTATGGAACTCTCTTCCAACCTTAACTTTGGTAGCTCTATTGAGTCGAAAGCAAAAACCGCTTCCAAAAAACTTGGTATCCTCTATAAGGTTCAGCGTTACTTCACACCGGTACAGCTGCTCCACTTGTATCAAGCATAAGTTCGGTCGTGTATGGAGTACTGCTGCCACCTGTGGGATGGCTCTGCCAAGTACCAGTTGGATGCAATGAACTCAGTGGACCGAAGGGCTAGGAGATTCATAGGCGACGATGCGCTCGTTGGAACCAAACTTCAGAGTTTGGAGCATCGGCGTAAAGTCGCCTGTCTATCGGTTTTCTATGAGGTGTATTTTGGAGAGTGTGCGCAGGAACTATACAACCTGATACCACAGTCTACTTTCTACCACCGGACCACTAGACGCCGGGAGGGCTTCCACCCCCATGTGGTTGACTTTCCGACAGTCCGTACCCAACGGTTTGCTGCGTCTTTTCTGGTACGCACCGCTAGGGAGTGGAACGCTCTCCCTGCGTCTGTGTTTCCGGATACTTACAACCTTGGTGTCTTCAAGGCCAGAGTGAATAGGCATTTTCTGGGTAAGCGTGTACCACCATCGGCCTCGTCATCGCTTACCACCAGGCGAGACTGAGGCCAAACGCAAACCCATTTTAAATAATAATAAAAAAAACTGGAATTTTTGATAGTTAGGTTTTTACGTAAATTATTGTTTATAGTTTGGAGTTTCAATGAGTGTGCAAGTAATGTTTATTTCGTGTTAATGTGTAATTTGACCAACGAGAGGTTTTTATGCTTTAAGATTAATTTTCTATCCTTATTTAAAATGGTCCAGGAATTGAAGTCTTAGCCAGCCATAAGTTAACACGCAAGAATTGTTTAATTACACAAAACCAGATTTGATTCGTTTTAAATAAAATATAATTAATAAACAAACTTTTTTCATTCTAATCCTAAGTTTCATTATGTATTTATAAGATCCCAGCTTGAGGTATGTACAACTGAAACCTGTATGAAGTCTAGATAGCAAAGTTGTTCATTTCTGGTTATTAGTCAATAGTAGATTATAACTTCTTAATAAAATACAGCTTCCACTTGTATCGACCATTTAAGTATTTGATAATGGTGTCTACAAGATCATGAGAGTTTAACTTATATATGTTGAAGTTAGGTATTTGTCAATCCAATATGACCTAGAGTTAGGGCTTAGCTAGGTTTACTAGGTATTACAGGGTTCGAGACAGAAGCTGAGCGTCGGAGACGAGTATCTTTCGATTAAACGAAGGTGACGGGAGCAGCACTGTGTAACAGATTAGCTAGGTTGCAGTTTAGGTCTTGTAGTGTTGGGAGAATCTAGTGTTTGGAGGCAAATAGTATAATTTGTAGTAGAGTCAGGAGAACTGCTCCATGAGGATGCTGACTTTAAGCTCGGGTAGCTGACTTGTGTCCTTTTTAGGATACATGTAAGTGGAGCGGCTGGCAGATCGATCCTTGACCTCACGAGGTCATCAGTGCAGTGTCGGCGGCGAGGTTGCAACGATACTGGGCACCCAATACATGTCATGTCTTGCGATTAACCTTCAACCTTAGTTTGGCCAAACTAAACTCATACCAATGATTAAAACAATACAATAAATCTATGGTTCTTGGGGCAGGCTGCCTAGAGCGCCTAAATAATTCCATGTCTTCGGACGTGTTTGGTATCGATTAATCGTTGAATTGGCAACATCGTAACACACAGCAAGTTTGGCAGTTCGTGACGGATAGTGGTAGTGAAAGGTGATAAAGGGTTTTTTTTTTTTAATAAATAAATAATATAAATATCCCTGGACATTATTTCACACAGCGCCATCTAGCCCCAAAGTAAGCTAATTAAAGCTTGTGTTATGGGATACTAGACAACGGATAAACATAATTAAATACATTTTCTTTTGTAAATACATACTTATTATACATAGGAGACACCCAGACCAGTACAAACAGACATGTTCATGCACACAAATGTTTGTACTGTGCGGGGATCGAACCCGCGACCTCTGGTGTAGTAGCCAACTTCTTAACCATTACACCAAGTCGGTCGTCAAAAAATTAATATTGAAGTGCGATGGAAGCGAATGAATGAGCACAGGCAAAGAGCATTGTTGTTTTATTCAAGTATTCTAAAGTTGATTTTTGACTTTCATGCTAAACGAAAACTCAGAAGCCCACTTTTCACCAAGCGAATTGGAACCCAACCTATAGTAGGTGGTGGCGGTGCGGTGAGCCCTTCGCATGCTCTTTGTTTCCGCTATTAAACGGGTTACTTTGGTTCACCATCACCGGAGAGTTAGTCGCAATCGCAACTAGTGGCAACGAACAAAAGGATGTTTCTGGATTTGAAGTTCTTCATTCGAAGTCGGGACCACACGGGTTTAAACTCCCAGGCCACGGACGGACGCTCTCTCATTATCGCTACACTGCCAGCAAGAAGATGTTTTAAAAGTGGGGTTTTACAGCTCGACAATAAAGAGTTAAAAATGAATGAGGGCGCCACCATCGTTATTGTGGCCACACTTCTGTATAGCGCACAGTTCGTTGCAACCGATCTTGATACTTTTTTTTTTAAATATTGCCCGTCAAGATGACCTCACTCCACCTGATGGAAAGCGGTCCAGATATGAGGTTGACAAGCCCAGTCATTCAAACGAATCACTGGACTGGCCATCCTCCAGGTCCCGCTGGTTTAGGTTGCTACAAACATCAATGCCAAGGATGTTTAGGCTATCCTTAATCGGTAGCGGGGTGCACTGAAGAGTGGGATGGGAAAGGAACGGCGACGCCTTTGCTGTGAATGCACACACCTGCGTTTTCTTGGCATTGAACTCGACAAGATGGCATGCATCCCATTCTGAAATGCGGTCCAACACTCCGTCAAGCTCAACAACAAGACTTCGCCTCTTCTCCTCGATGTCAGTCACCTTTGCCCCAGGGCGCTCGAAATAACGCGCGTGGACCGTGCTATCATCCGCATAGCAATGAATATTACCAACTTGTATATTTTTAAATTTAATATAAAGATATATACATTTTAATTGCAAATTAAAGCAGTATTACAAAGGTAGGTACTAAAACAACAACCAACCAACAACAACAAACAACCATTTTCTGTGATGGTACGCGATCGTCTAGTCTCCATTCCTTTCTATAGAATTAGTGGAAGCAAAGAGCATGCGAAAAGGCTCACCTCACCGCCACCACCTACTGTAGGTTGGGTTCTAATTCGCTTGGTCAAAAGTGGGCTTCTGAGTTTTCGTTTATCATGAAAGTACGCTGCGCACGATGTGCGCCGCGACGCTTGTTAAAGGTAAACACGTAATAACTCTCCCCGTCATAATTAAATTCTAAATAGTGTAAAAAGTTAACGACCGATGCAATACCATATACTGCAGTGTAGATAATAAACCGAGAATTAATATGGTGAAAACTGTTTTGGAATTTATGCGATATTTATAAAGATATAACGAAAATAAATTCAAAAATAAAGTCCAACGATCTTGTTTTAGTGCTCCGCGTCTGCGGTGCCCGTCTTCGATGAGCGAGCTGTTGGTGAGTCATCCGCAACCAGTGCAGCGATTGGTGAAGAAGCGGTGACGGCAGCCCGGGGGCGTGGCGGCTGGTGACACGCGAGCGAAGCGGACACATGCATAGGGGAGCCCGGCGGCGTCCGGCTGCGGCGGCGCGGCGGTGCGGCTGGTAACTAGGGAACAAACACGGACACGAAACTTTTTACATATTTTCACTATAAAATAATTTGACGATAGTATACTTTAAATCGAGTGCAAGTGACAAAAATGGCAACAAAAGTTAATACAATGCGAACAAAGACCACAAGGGGTCTTTACGTGCCACAAATGCAAAAAGCAATTGAGGCTGGGTTCTTATTTGTGTGTTCGGGATGTAAGAACTATTATGATTTTGACTCATTATGTATTTCAGAAAAAATGTATCGACTGAAAGATGCTGAAACGAAGAAAAAAACAAAATGTAAGATGTGTGTTCAAAAATAAAAAAAAGGTCAAACAACATCTAACTCTGAAATAAATTATTATTATATTTTTACGACAATAAAGAAAATATTCTTCACCTAAATTGAGTAGTACACCGACCCCATCACAGGATATCACAAACCCAGCAGAGGATGTCTTTTCTACTCCACCATCAACAGTGCCTTCCCATAACACCTCGCAAAGTAATCCTACACCTATACTAGACTGCGACTTGACCCAAGAAAGCGTATGTAGTGTGTTTACAGTTAATGAGATGAAATGAGTGAAAGAAAATTTTGTAAGGGAAGGTGATGTAGGAAACCAAACCCAATGATCGTCGTTCTAACACTGTTTTATTTAATAAGTAATTGTAAAATTGATAAATAAGCAGAAGTACGTAAAGTAAAATCATGTGAGCGTAAGTAAATTATAATGTTTAAGTCTATGTGACCCAAATACGGAGTCGTTTACTTGCACCTACTGTGCGGTAACCCGTACATCCTGCGGGCCCATAAAGGGAGACAAACAATAAATAAATGAGAAGCATCACAAGTGTAAAATATCAAAAAGAAATAATATACTTAAACCCCATTAATTAAATTAAACTTAGATATTTCATCACTGCACTACACTGGTCATGGGAATGTCTAGTCGCACGGAACGCGGTCGAGTCGAAGGGGGTGTGATCCTTCCCTGGTCGCCGCTCGTGATTGTCGTCATCGGGATGGAAACCGTGGAAGAGCTCGCCGTTGCCATGTCGAGGGATCCTTTGTCTGCGCCATCGAATGACCAAGTAGATGCAGCCCGCGACGAGAATCAAACTCAGTATAGTATAGAGAACTGAGTTTTGATGTACGTCATGTATGCTGAGTGGTGCGTTTTCTTGCTCTTTCAGGTTCGTGATTTGAGTCTTAATACGGCGCCACTCGTCTTCGTGATCTTCTGGTATAAATTGTGCGAAGCCCGAGGCGTTCAATATGGAGTTCAGAATGGACGTTTGCGATAACATTGGAATGTCTCCTTGTATTTTGGCTTGACTCAAATAACTGTTATGTCCGAGTATGGAGAAAGTTTCAGTCTTTATTTTACATCCTTGGCCTATTTCTAATAGACCACTACCGGTGAATGACTTCATTATCATGCCAGTGTCGGTGCAAAATATGCGCACCGCGCATTTCCCACAGCAAGAGAATAGCCACCTGTTATCGTGGTGTAACTTGATCCACTGCTCGCGACACAGCTCCTTCTTCGCATTACACATTGTTTTGTTAAGAATGTTCAAGTTACAAATTGATTGTGTTATTGTCAGCTCATAAATCGGTTTATCTATAGAGCAGAGTAGTCTGTTTGTTTGAGTATGAATACAATTTTGAACATCTGTTTCAGTTAAAGTGAGGAGTAAATCTTTTTGCAAATTGAATGCTATATAGGGTGCAATAAATTCCACGATATAGGACTGCAGGGGTAGACTTATGACTTGGTCTACTTCAAAGACCTCCTTGTCCACGAGTGGAATCTTCACTTCAATTATTAAGTAGCATGGGCCAATATCACCACGAATTTTCATTAATTTGTATATCTCTCTGAAATCTTGCTTGTCGGCAGGCAAAGTCAGATCGTTTGGTATGTCCTCCAATTGCTCCGGGGGCAATAAATGTGCATCCATATGACCACGCGCGAGGTCTGTGACAGTACAAATTACATTTTCTTGCATATTTCGGATATTGGAGATGATGATCATCGCCGAGAGAGATGATGATAAAATGTGTAATTCCTCGTTGGTTACTAGTTGCACTTGGTTGTGAGAAAGTGTCATATTCTCCAAATACTTCTGTACTATTCCAAACTGCTTGTTCATAATAGCTTCATTTCTCTGCAGGATGTTGTATTGAGCTTCGATAACACTTGTTTGGTTTTTTATGAGGTGTTGTAAGTGTTTTTCATTCAGCGAGATTTTCTCAATGTCCTTTTCATATTTTTTAGCGAAACGATCATCCAGGACACCAAACAAAGAATTCGCTATATAACCAACACCGTCGATTAAACCTCTTTTCTGCCTTTTGTGTGATTGACTCTTGGGTATACGGTTGTAGTGTTCAATTTCGGATAACTCGATATATGATGCTTCTGTATTGTATCGGAAGTCCCGTAGTGTGTGGGTATTTTTTTTTATAAGTGCCCGATGTGATTCTGCACGTGACGGATCGATGTCCAGTAGGTACTCATGTTATAATAAACGATTAATTTCCATTCATCTCTAATAAGATTCACGTCGTACATCTTATCAAAATAGAGGTTTTGGCTGTGTTTGAATGTTGAAACGTTGTATGAGCACTGTGCAGGCGTTAAGATAAGCATGATTAGCATCATTGCGAAGGAAAAAAAGGTTCCAAGAGATCTCTGATTGTTACGTCTTGATCGTCGTTGACTTGTTTTACTCTGTATGACGTGTCATCACATGTCGATAATGGCACGTCGTTTGTTGTATGTTGTGGTCTTTCATCCTTTACGGGTAATGTAGACAATTTTAAAATCGGTCTCTTCATAGTCCCATTTTTCGTTTTGACGGAAACCACTCTTACATACCCGTCTTTCACAGGGTGTACCTCAACGACTCGACCCATAGCCCACTTGCCTGGGGGCAGGTTGTCATCTTTAATGAGTACAATGTCGTCAACCTATTGAGGTTGGCGGAAAAACATTGGTTTTTTGAAGGTGTTCTCCACTTTGTGCGAACTTGCAGTTGATGCAAGTAATCACATGACCACTTCTTCCAGAACTGTTTGTTCATAGTCTGAATCATCTGCCATCTGGTGGTTAAACTCATGTGATCAGGATCTGTTTGTGGTCTTGATACAAGAGCTCCACCCACTAGGAAGTGTCCCGGTGATAATAACTCATCGTCTGGGCTTTCACTCAGGGTAAGCAGAGGTCGCGAGTTGAGACAGGCCTCAATCGGACCCCCCCATGAGCCTTCGCCTTGTCGTGGCGGGGGGGCTTAGTACTGGTGGTAGGTGGAACCACCGGGAAGCTAAGAGGGCTCAGGCATGGCAGTGCGGTGGACTTCCCACCCACCCATTGCCTGCCGCCGGGCGTGGTGGTGGTATGGTTCTACCACTGCCCGCCCAAAGGGACGCCCACGGGCGCAGCGCCTTAGGGCGCGAGGTGGGAGCCGCGGTGCACAACCGTTTGGAGGGGGTCAGTGATCCGCGGCTGGCCCCCCCTGTGCACTGCGGCTCGGCGAGGCCGCACCGCCAGATGTGGCAGCGGATCCACCTTTTAGGTGGATCGTGGTTGCGGACCTAGTAGGGTCCGCGTACGGTGGGAGATAGCGGGCTTGAGTACGGGGGTGCTTTTGCCCGCAATGCACGGCTTTCACCCAGACGGCGGAAGTACCTGCGTGCTCCAGGTCTCCTTCATTAGGGGGTCGGCTGGAGGGGGCCCCAATACGGGGAAACACTGGCGGCGGGGCGTTGCGAAACTTTTTAGGGACCCCGCCTCACCGCTGAAGTGTTGAGGTCGAGTACCGTGGGGTTTTAGTAGGTAGAAGTCCGACATAACCTCGTCGTTCCCCCGAGCGATGAGGTATCCATGAGGATTTCCCCACGATAATAAAAAAGAAAAAAAAAAGGCCTCAATCGGATGTAGTAATGTTATGAACTCTTCGTAAGTAAATGTAGAGAGCGAAAAGACATAGTAGCACTCTCAATTGAGCGAACCATTGAACTTTCATGTGCAGAGTTAAAGCAGATTATTATTGTTTGTGTGTATAGACCCCCTTCGGCCGATTATTGTCGGTTTGAAGAGACGATGGAAGAAGTGCTGAAGAAGGTTTGTAAAGCAAACAAGAAGGTGGTTGTATACGGTGATTTTAATGTTAACATTTTAGACTCTTCTCAGACCTCTGTAAGATTTTTAAATCTTTTCAAATCATTTAATTTACTAAATCTATATGATAAACCAACCAGGATCACTGACACATCAGCCACCTGCTTGGACAATATTTTTTGTGAAAATATCTCAATTGAAAAATCAATTATAAATTGTTTGAAATCAGATCACTGTGGTCTATTGACTAAATTTGAGCACCGTCACGTCTCTCAATCAGTGGATATTAGTTATAGACTGGTTACTAAGAATCGAGTAGAAAAGTTCAAGAGTAATGTGAATAAATGATGCCCTGGATTTGCTCTCTTCCCTCAACTTTAATACTCGGCATAGATCGCGTCACCCGAACGTTTTTGCAATACAAGTGTATAAGAACAACACCTCCTTTTTCAATCCCATGGTCAGAATGTGCAGAACGTACAATGATGTCGTCCGTAGTGGCGGATGCGTGGATGTATTCAATAACAGATTTCCCCAGTACAAAAGAGCAGTATCTGAATTTCTTATAACCGAGCAGTCCTCGACTGTACACAAATAATGTATGATATTAAGAACACCCATTGTATAATTAAAATATGGTCAGTAATCAAATTTGTTTAACCCTCGTTGTAGATGTAAAGTTAAATCATGATGTGTATGCTATTTAAGGATTACGGTCTAGTTATGATAAGTTTATATATATTCTTGGTTGTGTAATGGCTGTGATCTGTTTGCATACCTAATATAAATAAATAAATAAAAACCTTTCTAATCTACTACCCCAATGCCACAACATAGATGATCAGTTTAGGCGTCTTTTTGAGATAATTAAACAGGAACATAATTTTATTTTTCCTAAGAAGAAATTAAAGGTCGATAATTTTAAGTTTAAGTTTAGTGATTGGGCTACGCCAGGCATCCATAAAAGTAGAAATAAATTATACGAATTATATGGTTTAAAAGCTAATTCTAAGTGTCAAAAACTAGTAGATTATGTCAAATTATACTCAAAAATCTTTAAGAAATCATGCCATATGGCTAAGTCTATATTTTTGCGTGACAAAATAAAACAAGCAAAAAATAAAATTAAAACTACTTGGAACATAATTAATAAGGAAACTTGTAAATCAAAACCTCGAGATCACTCATTGGCTCTTAAAATTCAAGATAATTTAATTGAGTCTGAGATTGACATGGCTAATACCTTTGAAACATTCTTTTCTAATATACCCATTGTAACTACAAGTACCTTAAATTCTAGTGCACCGCTAGCTAGGTCCCTGCTCACATCTAGTGTTGATGAGTGCTCATTTCAGTTCAACTTTGTTCATATAAATTCTCATGACATAATCAAGGTGTTTAAGGAACTTAATATGAAAAACACCGAAGATCTGTGGGGTATTTCGATAAGTCTACTTTAATCAATCATAAATATCATCTCAGCCCACTTAGCAGTACTTTTTAATAACTGCATTGACGAAGGTCAGTTTCCCAACTTAATGAAATTAAGTAAAGTCATCCCGCTTTTTAGATCTGGTAGCAAAAGTGACCCATCTAATTATATACCCATTTCTATACTACCAGCTCTAAGTAAAATCTTTGAAAAAATTATATTAAATCAGCTGCTTTCACACTTTACTTTAAATAAATTACTACAGAAACAATTTGGTTTTACTAAACATAGAAGCACTACTGATGCAGGTGTAGCACTTATCAAACACATATTTGATGCTTGGGAAGGCAAGCAGGATGCAATAGGAATATTTTTTTCGAAAGCGTTTGATTGTGTGGATTATGAAATCCTACTGATTAAGCTGAGACATTACGGTGTTTCGGATATTTCGTCTAAACTTATACAATCTTATCTCACAGACAGAACACAAAAAGTGAGTATAAACGGAACCACCTCTTCCGGTGCCACCATTAGCATGGGAGTGCCCCAGGGATCGATATTGGGCCCACTGCTTTTTCTTATTTATATAAATGACCTTCCCTACTTTGTCAAAGACATTTGTGAAATAGTATTATTTGCTGATGATACCTCGTTGATTTTTAAAATCAACAGAGGTAAGCAAGCATTTGACGATGTAAATAATACTCTTTCAAAAGTACTATGTTGGTTCGCAAGCAACAATTTATTACTAAATGCAAAGAAAACGAAGTGTATTAAATTCACTATGCCTAATGTTAAACAGGTTGATACCATTATCAACATGAATGATGAGACATTAGAAATTACGAACTCTACGGTATTTTTAGGAATTACTCTAGATTCTAAGTTACAGTGGGGTCCACATATAACGGCTCTGGCAGGGAGACTTAGTTCGGCCGCTTGTGCTGTCTGAAAAATTAGACTCCTGACTGATATTGAAACAGCAAGACTAGTGTATTTTAGTTACTTTCATAGCGTTATGTCGTATGGTCTACTGTTGTGGGGCTCAGCTGCAGACCTTAACACCATTTTTGTACTCCAAAAAAGAGCTATTCGGTCGATATACAACCTTAGGCCACGCGACTCGCTCAGAGAAGTATTTAAGAAGATTGATATTTTAACTGTGCACGCTCAGTATATTTTCGATAACATAATGTATGTGCGCAAAAACTTGCATATGTTAAAAAAAAACTGTGATACTCATACACACAATACTAGAAATAAAAACAAACTTATTACTCCAAGTCTTAGGCTACATAAGGTAGGAAATTCTTTTGTGGGTCAATCTGTAAAGTACTTTAACAAAATACCTCAAAGTCTTGTTGATCTACCTCTTCACAAGTTCAAGTCTACAATTAAAACAAAGTTGATAAAACAAGGTTATTATAACGTGGAGGATTACTTGAACGACAAGAATTTGTGGTCATAGTAGGAATAATCTGCTCCTCTGCTCAAATAATGTATTTTTATTGTTCTTTTGACTGTACTCTGAATTTATTTGTTGTAAAACAAAACAAAGTTCAAAAGAGTAAATATCGAGTTTCTTGCCGGAGTCTTCTCGATAAGAAGCAACTTCCGAACCGGTGGTAGATTCGCATTATGTTTATTTAGTATATGTACTATTATTGTATTATTTTATTTACGTCTATTATCGTTTATATATATTTTTTGTGAATTTTGACATTTCATAAGTGCTTCTTTGTAAAAGCTTAAGTGAATAAATGATTTTTTACTTTTACTTTTACTTTTAAGTGAGTTTTTGTTCACCTATCACACGACGCAGATGGTGTTTCAAACTTTTCACTGCCGCCTCCCAAAGCCCGCCTGCCGATGGATAAGCCGGTGCGTTGAAGCGCCATGGATGTCGTGGTTATTGGCCCTGCTCAATAATTCTCCGTTGATAGTTCAAAGGATCTCTCTGTATTCTTTCTTCAGTTCTTTGGAGGCTCCGATAAAATTTCTTCCCTGATCACTGTAAACATGTTTTGGCGAGCCCCTTCTGGCACAAAAGCGTCTGAATGAAGCCAGAAAGCCAGGAGTGCTAAAATCAGACACCAGCTCGAGATGTACAGCTTTTGTCGCAAGGCAGATGAATACCGCAACGTATCCCTTGTGTGTTCTTACACCTCGGCCCTAGTTAGCCTTGATGTCAAAATGACCAGTGAAATCGACGCCGGTGTGCGTAAATGGGCGTGAGGGAGTGACACGAGGCCCTGGGAGATCTGCCATTATCTGTGTTCTCTTCTCCTCTTTAAAACGTCGACATGTAACGCATTTACGGAGTTCTCTCTTCACTGTACGAAGCCCGCTGATTATCCAATATCTGTCTCGGATGAATGAGAGAGTTAAGCTCGGTCCGCCCTGTATGATCGGATGTTTCGCTGATTGACTTAGGAAAGAGTTATTCAATCCTCCGCCAACCTTGAGTAGTCCATCGCGTTCATCAATGAAGGGGGTGAGGCTCAACAACTTGCTGCTGGTCTTCAATTTCCCGTTATGTTGTAATTGTTGAATGTCGTCTTCAAATTCGATTGATTGAACAGACTTTATAATTAAATTGAGGGCATGTTGTAATTCCGAAGTCGATAGGTAACTTTGTCGTGGAATTTGTTTATTTCGTAACCACTGCGAAAACGCGTCGGCCAGCCGATCGTTGTTGTTACGCGCCGTGCCGAGCTGCATTCATATAATAATTTAATAATTAAATCGTTTTTGTGAGATACGGCGGCGCTCACACAGGTTTTCGTGGTTTATAATTTCGGTGGCTCATATACATGTGTTATCTTTGATCATGCTCAAATCAAATGTAGACAGCCATTGAGGGCCTCGCCACCACAAGAGATGATCTGACAATTGTTGCGATGTCAACCCTCTTGTAGCGCAATCTGCTGCATTTTCTTCCGAACGTACATGGTGCCAACATGATGATGGAATGATGTTGAGTATGGTACGTACTCTATTGGCTACGAATTGTTTCCATCGAATAATTTCCCCTTGGAGCCAACCAAGTACGATCATGGAATCGGTCCACGCATATACCTGAACGCCTTCGCTTAAAGTTTCTATCACTTTCTTCATGAGTTGTGATAATAACAGCGCACCACAAAGTTCAAGTTTTGGTAGCGCTAACTTATTTTTCAAAGGTGCTAGTTTTGCTTTTGCGATTACAAGTGTCGATGTAAATTCGCCTTTAGAATTTTGTGATAAGACGTAAATGGCACAGGCGTAAGCCTTTTCTGATGCGTCGCAAAATCCGTGGACTATTTATTTGCTTTTTTCGTCCAAATATCTTGTAATCTTGAAGTTTTCAAATATTAAGTACAATCACTATAATATTTACTAACATAGTTTTTAAGATTAATTGTTACTAACATTATGAATGTTGTATTGTAAATTGTTTTTGTTATAATGTTCTATTTACTAAAGATTATTATTATTATTATTCTCTTTATTTAGCATAAAACTTAAGTAGGTATAAAATTGGTACAGTATTTTTACAAAAACAAAGATTTACAACAATAAAAACAACTTATGAATTATAATAACTAAATAATTACAATTATAAAACCTAAGCTTAAAGTTATAAAAACAATTATTTATAAAAATACTATAAAAACCTTAACCTAGGGTGCCGCCGGTCCCCCCCATGAGCCTTCGCCTTGTCGTGGCGGGGGGGCTTAGTACTGGTGGTAGGTGGAACCACCGGGAAGCTAAGAGGGCTCAGGCATGGCAATGCGGTGGACTTCCCACCCACCCATTGCCTGCCGCCGGGCGTGGTGGTGGTATGGTGCTACCACTGCCCGCCCAAAGGGGCGCCCACGGGCGCAGCGCCTTAGGGCGCGAGGTGGGAGCCGCGGTGCACAACCGTTTGGAGGGGGTCAGTGATCCGCGGCTGGCCCCCCCTGTGCACTGCGGCTCGGCGGGGCCGCACCGCCAGATGTGGCAGCGGATCCACCTTTTAGGTGGATCGTGGTTGCGGACCTAGTAGGGTCCGCGTACGGTGGGAGCCAGCGGGCTTGAGTACGGGGGTGCTTTTGCCCGCAGTGCACGGCTTTCACCCCGACGGCGGAAGTACTTGCGTGCTCCAGGTACTTCCGTGGCCTCCCCCCTTCATTGGGGGGTCGGCTGGAGGGGGCCCCAATACGGGGAAACACTGGCGGCGGGGCGTTGTGAAACTTTTTAGGGACCCCGCCTCGCCGCTGAAGTGTTGAGGTCGAGTACCGTGGGGTTTTAGTCGGTAGAAGTCCGACATAACCTCGTCGTTCCCCCGAGCGACGAGGTATCCATGAGGATTTCCCCACGCTAATAAAAAAAAAAAAAAAAAGGGTGCCGCCGGTAGCGGAGCAGGCAAGGCCCGCAGACTACCGGTGGTTAGGGCTGCAGTGAGAGGAACCTCCTGACAATGCGGGCCGTGTCCAGGAGTACCGCCTTCTGCATCTGACTCTTGACCTAACCGCTGAGCAAGAGCCTCTCAAACTGTTGGTCGAGGCTCTTCGCTATTAATACGTTCGCCGATACGACTATCGGGACAATGATCGTCGAATCAACATTCCACATAGCGGTCACCTCGTGAGCCAAGTCAAGGTACTTGCTGAGTTTGTCCTTCTCAGCTTTTACGAGGTTATCGTCATGTGGGATGGTGATGTCGACGAGCACTGCCTGGCGTTGGGATCGGTCTACCAGCACGATACTAGGCTTATTGACTGCAATAGTCCTGTCCGTGATGATAGAGCGATCCCAATAGAGCAATGCACGATTATTCTCAAGAACTGGTACCGGTGCGTACTTATAGTACGGTACCTCCGACTCGACAAGGTCATATCGAAGAGCAAGTTGCTGGTGAATGATTCTGGCTACTAGGTCGTGCCTGTGCAAGTACTCTCCGTTAGCAAGGTTAGAACAACCGGAAATAACATGACGAATAGACTCGCCAGGACGGCGGCATGCCCGACAGATGTCGACCGTACCATCCTTCATGATGTATTTCCGGTAGTTATTCACCTTGATAACTTCATCAGCAATTGCACAGACAAAACCCTCGGTTTTCCCAAATAGGTCCCCGAAGCGTAACCAGTTCACCGATGCGGAGAGGTCCACATCGGGCCCTGTTAAGGTCCGATAGAACCCCCCATGCAACTCCTTCCTCCTCCATATTTCCTTGCGGTCGTCGGTGGTGAGCACCGGTGGTTGACGCCAGTTCTCGTTTGCCAAAGATAGCGGCGTGAGGCCCTTATCAACTGCCACAACATCGCGGTGTATCCCACTGTAGTGTGTGTACACGTCACCCGTATGTGTGCGTATGCATTGTAGTATATAAGATAGTGTAATGATATATTTGACACAATAAAGTCGCATCTGTTGACATCTTTGTTTTTCATTCCTCTACTCTCGGTCCCCACATTGCATGGCGACCTTGCCTGTGCTGCCTTGGGGCAGCGCTGTGCGTGCAAATAAAAAGTGTAGATAATGCGTTTTGAAAATCAAAAAGGTGATATTGAACACAAAAAAAACAGTGAGTGAATAGATGAATTGACGATAATGGACAAAAAGTGGAGTGTCCGCCGTTGCGAACAGATTAAATTATGAAGCTGCTGGCAGCCGGGTGTTGATGGTGCCAGATGGCAGTGCAGAATATGCTGGGTGCCGGGAGATGCAGGTGTCTGAGGTCGGTGTTGTTTTGTTGCTGGGCGCTGGGAGATGTTGGTGTCTGAAGAGGATTCGCGGTGCCGGGAGAAACAGGAAAGGAAGTTTAGGACACTGAATGAAGTCGTAATGAAAGGTCATTTTTATATTAACTACTAAGAACATTAAATATTCAATAAAACAGGTGGCCGCCGTTTAGTTAATAAGAATATAATGTATAAAATAGTGCTCTTTTTATATTATCAAGCGGACAGGTCGAGGTCTAATCTATAAAAGTAGCAATTTTTTTTCTAACGATTAAATACACACATCAAAAGTGTCTAGGGATCAAGCATTTTTATGCGGATTTCTTGAGATTGAGATGTGGCTTTGTAATAAATTTATGATTTTATAAGTTTATATGGATCCTTTTTGGTGCATTTCATAATTTGAAACAGGAACTGTCAATCAAATTCGAGTAAAAGATGAAAATCAGGTGTCAATATTTTCCCTATAAAAACATACAACGCATTGAAGACATTATTAGTGCTACTGTTTCCCTACTACTGATTAAAACCAACGTTATTATGGAGCGGCGACGTCATTTAAGCAGGGAAGAAATGCTCAGAGCCGTGGGAATGATAGAAGCTGGTTCCCGGCAACGTACTGTGGCTTTAGCTCTGAATACAAGTCAGAGTGTTATTAGTCGACTTTGGACACGTTACCGAAGCACTGGTACCGTGGCTGAGAGTCCATGGAGGACGGTATCGCTGCACCACACGGAGACAAGACCGATACATTCAAATCACAACTCGAAGAGCTCCAACAATAACCGCCATGATGTTAGCCGTGAGGCTTCATCACTCTTCAGGGAACTTAATTAGCGACCAAACAGTCAGAAACCGCTTGCATGAAGTGAACCTTCATTCCCGAAGACCGCTAAGGGTACCACCTATAGCAATGCACAATCGTAGGATTCGATATCAATGGGCTACAGAAATTGAGCAGAAGAACAATGGCGTTTTGTGTGCTTTTCTGATGAGTCTCGTTTTGGTATGAGACCGGATACAAGACGTATACGGCACTGGAGAACCCCTGGACGCCAACAGCGATTAAAATCCTGCCAGGAAGTCCATCCTTATAGTGGTGGAACCATCATGGTATGGGCGGGTATTTGGATCGGCGGAAGAACTGAGTTGATTTAGATCAGAGGCAACCTCAACGCTCAAATTTATGCTGAGACGATTGTATCAGACGTCATCGTTCCTCTACAAGTGCAAATCGGTCCCTTATTTCAGTTAATGCATGATAATGCACGACCGCACACCGCAAGAGTTGTAAGACAGACTCTCGCCGCAGCTTACATCAATGTCCTGCCCTGGCCTGCTCAGTCGCCAGACTTGAACCCGATTGAGCATGCATGGGATACGCTACAGAGAAGAGCTCTGCCGAATATGGAGGGTATCCAGTCGCAAGAAGACCTTTTTTTGTTGTTGCAACGAACATGGGCGGCCATTCCACAGCGTGATTTGGATGAACTCATTTTGAGTATGCCAAACCGATGTTCTTGTGTTGTTAGTGTTCGCGGTAGAAACACGGATTATTAATTGTTTAAGTTACCCAATAAATTTTAAAGAAAACTGTTATTTCAGTCTTTTTTTCGAACTTTAATGTTAGTGGTTCAAATGTCAAAAATCCCTTTATTAGGAAAATGGCAAATTTCTTTATTAATGCAAAGGTGACTTGGTTTATCGTTACTGTAGACAAACGAAAACACTTTATTTGATGAATCCTTAAAGAAAATTTTAATTAATATCAATCAGGAGAAAAGTTATTGCAAAAATATATGTTGATCCCTAGACACTTTTGATGTGTGTAACTTAAGTACATGTAAAACAATTCTTTTTAGTTTACAGTATTTTGCATTACATTTCTAAGGCATTTTTCTATGATTAATTTTTTAAACCTGATTTTTAACAAATTCGTGACAAGCTTTTCAAATGTATTTTTTTTTCATTATAAGAATTCACCAAAATATTGAGTAGGTACCTAACTGGAATTGTAACAGCATTCAATACCTACATAATGCAAGCGTCTTAATTGCACAATGTGTAACATTATCTACGATGTCCCGCGAAGTCGCGAGGCAACGATCAGCATTGTTTTTAACATGAATTATTTTGTGTATTGAATTTTTATAAAAAGTAAAAGTTTATCTTCAAACATTAACTGAGTTCTCAATATCTGGTAATTTTATGTTTACTGAGCATCTTTGTTTTTCATTGCAATAATGACATTTGACGATTAATTTTATAAACTTTTTCTTTTAATAATCCGTGATTTATCTTAAAACGTTTTACACAGCGTACTTCGTCGAATGTATAATAATTTCATTATATTGAAAAGAGTGTTTCACTCAAACTGTAGTATGTAGCAACTTAAAAAGTAAGTCATCTATGTTTTTTAATTAGTTTAATCCCAGTCAGATTTAAGAAAAATCAGTGAAAAGGATAGCTAAGAATTAATATACGCAATTTGAGTTTCCTAATTTCGGTATTTTCATTAAAAAAAACTACTAATGAAGTATTGAATTAATAAGTAGACAATTTTCTATGCATATCGGTCAATAGTTGATCAGAAATTCTTATTCCATAAATATATTTTTTATATTTGTATCCTTTGACGCACCGTAATACTAACATTACAGTACAACACGTGGTACCGCATCAGCATTATTATTTGTTACCGACAAGTCTCAGAAGGAAATACAAAGCTGCCTTATATGGGAATCCAACAATATCAGTTATCAGGTATCGTAATATCAGAAGTTGTTTTTGGTCATCAACATGTTTGTAATTCGTTAATGTTTTCGAATGTAATATCATATCTTTCCTAATTGGACTGAACTTAATACGTTTGAGTTGCTATACCGAGATAGTTTATACCTAAGACTTTTTCCTGACTTTAAACATGATATTTGGAAATGATACTTTTGTATTTTGGTCAATTCATGGTCTGTAATGGTGAAGTTTGTTTTGTTGTTTAAGTTATGGGCGCGAATGTATTAAATAGCTTTTGTACCTATAGATAGAGTGCATTAGTTACATTCGGAGGTAAATATATTGAGAAACAGAGTTTAATGAATGAATTATGAACGAAAGTATGACGAGGTACGGTATGGCGAGTATATTTAGAAAAGCTGGGACTATTTTAGTACAAATGTTTTGTCACGCAAAAGCAAACAATATCATTTATGCTGAAGTAGTCATTTGCGAGGTGTCTTTTTAAAAATTGATGAGAGCTTTGACAATTGAAGAGATGTGTAAATGAGAATATAGTAAATGGAGATGTAATATGGCCAAATATGACGGTGTAATACGGTGTCAAATCCTTCAGTTTGGTCATGGTGTAAACGAGGTTTCTCTGTGAAAACCGATGGAGATCAGATAGATTTTAAATGAAGACCCAAACTATTAGGGTATAATTGTACAAGGTACAGTTAAGGGTATCAGATCCTTCATTTGATCATGATGTAGACGAGCTTCTCTCTGTGTAAATGTTTGGAGATCAAGTGATCTTAAAACGTGACCCTGATAAGTAAGACTATGCGCATAGCAAATGTCGTTGTTGTTGTTTGTTATGAAAGTCGACTATAAACAAAATACGTACCTAATGATGATTTATTTTTTAAAAAGGACCGGCCGCCCTATATAAGAAAAATGCCCATAAAAGTAATGATGTACTAAGTTATGATGATGTGATACACGATTGAATATAAAAGTTATTGTTTAAATGAGAGTTGACATGAGATTAAATGTTTGTTAATGGAAGTAATATAAAATAAAATTAATATCAAACATAATTTAATAATATATAATAATATCAAATTATGTTTTTTCTGACAAAATGGAAAAAATAAAAGTGATGAAAAAGTGATACATGACTTAATAATTAGAGATAATGTCTTTAATCTACGCTGGTAATATCTAAATTATGAAATCAATTGAAAAATTAAAATGTATTCTAGCTTAGATTTAAGGTATTCACGTCTTATTATGTAAAGTAACAATAAATCAAATGGATCAATTTCATCTCTAGATAAGAGTTTTCTGTGCATGGTTTTTTTTCTTTTGTCAATATAGTTAGACGATTGTATAACTTTTTAAGCGGGAAGTACCTAATCATTATTTTAATAATCAAGATGATAAAATAAGGGTAAATTAACAAACCTGTATTTTTAATTTTGATTGAATAACCTGTCCGCATATTTTCCGCATAGAATTAGTCAACTTATATATTCAATTATTTAATAATCAACTTATTATAACATTATTATAAAATCAACTTTTGCGATGTTTAAATAAAAATTAAAAACAAAGTTTTTATTCTGTTTCAAATTTAAATGATTTGAGTGTAGCTTTTGTCAATTTGCTTTTAATATATATTTTTTGTGGATTTTGTTCCCAGATGTTTTGTTTTCATAATTGAATGAATATTTCTATAAGTTATCACTTAATTTGACAAAATTTGAATCTAAAGTTAGTGGTATATTGTTAAAACTTTAAAAATATGTAAGAATAAATTAGCCAATTAGTGTCATTAACAAAATTAAATTAGATGTAAATTAAATCAGCTTATATTTGTCATCAAATATCTTTGAATATGAATTTATGTTGCGATTTTTACAAAAACAAAATTATTGAACGAAAAAAAGATAACGTTCTTGGATCAAATATCCATTTCTATGTCAATTGTTATTTGTAAATTGTGGTAATTTCTGTTTTTAAATATGCTTAACTTCATTTTGGCAAATAAAATTCCTTTTTATCCAAAAAAAAAAACGGGGAAGGTGTAGTGTGTGTACACGTCACCCGTATGTGTGCGTATGCATTGTAGTATATAAGATGGTGTAATGATATATTTGACACAATAAGGCATTTAAAAAGCCACGACCCCCTACCTTCCGCGGGATGTACAGTCTCATGACAGACGAGCGTGGGTGTAACATGCGAAATGTTGTGAGCAATTTTCGAACCCGTACATCCAGGACGTCCAGCTCAGTTTGAGTCCATCTTAGTATCTCTTAGGCATCACCCAACCGTTGAAGGCGCGCACCTTATTGCCACCTGACAAAGAACTCTTGAGTACCTTTTGTAAGGCGACTAAAGAAGCGCTCTTTCACCGATTGCTTGACGTCTCCTACTGATATACCTAATGACTCTGACATACCAAGATATTTGTAGGTTTCGGCTTCAGAGAGGGATCTGAGTGTCATCGTCCCAGAGAGCTGTAAATTCTGTGAATCTACAACCCTCCCATCTTGTACATGCATGACCGCACACTTGTCTACAACGAACTCCATCTTGATGGCATTGCTAAAAATTTCAGTGATTTTTAACAGTTCCATCAAGACCGGGGTGCAAACAGCTTTAGGTCATCCATGTACAACAAATGTGAGATGAACTCACCACCTCTGCGAAGCCGATAGCCCAGCTTCAAATCCTTTAGTAAGGTACTAAGAGGATTCAAAGCTAAACAAAACCACAAAGGACTCTAACTATCACCCTGGAAAATACCTCGCTCTATCCTTATAAAATCCTGCAGACCAGGGGAGCCATCTCCATCACCTGGTTGACGAAGGACTGTGATCCACTGCCCCATGCACGTGCTCAAGAAAGATCTTAAAGTTGTATCAATTTTATACAGCTCTAAGACCCGCCTGAGCCATGAATGGGGCACCGAATCATAGGCCTTCTTATAGTCAATCCAGGCAGTTGAAAGAACTTTCCTGTTCTGCCGGACTTGTTGGCAAATAGTCATGTTTATGAGGAGGAGTTTTTTAGTACCTTGGGACCCAACCTTACTACATCCATTCTGAGCAGGGGCCAAAACAGTGTTCGCAACGATATGAGAGTTAATTTTTTTTGCTAGAATGGACGTAAGGAACTTGTAGACGGAAGGCAAGCACGTGATTGGTCTATAGTAGTTAGGAAACTAGGGAGAGAACCAACCTCTAGGGATTCCTGGAACTGCACTGCCAAGCATGGATGCGAACATCGAAACCATTTGATCCAGAAGTTGTTTAGTCCATCCGGGCCAGGACTTTTCCAGTTCTGAGCTGCTGAATTGCACAACTAACGTCTTCGGAGTCAATAATGACTGACTCCATAGTTTCGATGGATTCGCATTCTTGCTTGACAGTACGCATCCAGTCACCCTCCGTGTGCTCGACAGGCATCGACCAGATGCTGCGCCAAAAGTTAATCATGAGACTTGCATCCGGTCGCTGACTGTCGTTCACACGTTGGTTCGTCTCTTCCCAGTTTCGGTACACCTTCCTTTGGTCACTTTGGAAAAGGCGATTCTGTAAATATCTCGCCACACGTTCTCTGTAGCGACGGATATGGTTTGCACACGCATAGACCTTCTGCTTCAGGAAGTCAATGCGTTCCGTGACACAAACCAAATACTGTTCCGGTCTAATACCCGGCCCAGCAAAGGCTTGATTCACGTAACGCATGACCCGGGGACGATTGTTTCCTCGGCTGAAGCAGACCAGCTTTGCAATGAGGGTCATAAACGTGCTATACGCCGCTCGATTCGCATTTGCCATGCCATATGTACCATGGGTACATTTGCGACAGGTCGCGCTGCACGGTCAGAATCCGGGAACTTGATACGAGCAACAGGGCATGCCGCAATGGCCCCGCAGTACAGAATCGAGTACCGGGTATCAAATAAGTCTTCACTAGTCCGTATGAACGGAGCTAGTAAATCGTCCAGGGCCCCCATTAACACTAGGTTGCGTCTATTAGTAGGCAAACGTGGTAACCGCGGCCTAGAGACTCGTGTGGAGCGATATTCTGAAATCGCATCCTCCAAGCCCTCCTCAGTTGCTCTTTGGCCTGGGTACTTACGCTTGCGTTCGCACTGGCCTCTCGATCGGCATCTGGATCGATCCGTGTCGCTACCGGAACCGAGTCTGTAACCGGACTCGGATGTGAAAGCGCGTCGTACGAGTCCCGTGTCGAGGAAGTAGTCCCGCGAACTGGAAGCGCCTCCAGGCGAAGCCGATCAAGTGTAGGTTGACCCAGCTTCTGTAGACATTGAATCGCGTGCGCTTGATCCGACAGACGTTGGGCGGAAACAGCCACGGTTGGGTCAAGGGCTTGAAAAAGAGGCATCATCCGGTCACGATACGCAGACAGGTTGGATCCTCCCTCTGTAGCCCCGTAATAGGCGCGCATGCAGTTCATGTCGTATGTCCATCGCATGCGGCGCACTACACCGCCGGTAGCGCGGGCCCCGCGGCAGACTGCCCCACAGGCCCCAAGCGTGCCGGCAGCGATCGTCGTCCACGTCGCGCAGGTGGTCGCGGCGGTCCTGGCGGCGGTGGTCCGCTCCCATCGCTGGAACTTGAGTTCGCTGTGCTATCAGGAAGAGTAACAAACTCCTCCACCGACGACGAGCTGGGCGACGGAGTGGGCGGTGGTGGTAGTTGTGAGCTTGTAACGTTCGCTCTTGCTTTCGCTCTTGTGATCTTAATATTAGAAATTTCAATTGCACTATTGTTAAAATAGGCGTTCTGACATTTGTCACATTTACACAATACGACAAATCCATATTAATGTTTCCTTTTTGGCAGTTCTGTAGAATGGTTGATATTGTCTTGCAAATTATCTATATATATCATACGTTAGCTTGTTGTGTTTTTATTATTGGAAAAACTGAAATTATACTGAAAAATAATCTAAAAAAATATAAGAATAAATATGATCACAAAAAAACTTTATTATTTTTATTATAACTATGGACTCATGTTTCCGAAATAAATATTTTTATTTATTTATTATTTAATTTAAAAGCACTTTTGTTGGGACCAGATCGGACCGCAGCCTAGTATGTAATAAGCCTCCACTGTCACAACGTTCCCTAGTTTAGTTAGTCTGTGGTCCAGTGGTCACAACATTGACATATTAAAAAGTTCATAATTTGTCTGTAAATAACATAACCTCTAAAAATAGTACACGCATTTACGTCTTAATTTTAAGTTTATGTTTTTGTTAAGTATTTATGCAGTACAATGATAAACATTGAAAGACACTTTGGAAACACGATAGAGGAAGAAGATGATGATCGGGTAGGTTTACGTTTCTGTACTTAAGTTTTTTATATCTTGTTAAAATTTTCTTTCTGTTTATTTGTAACTTACTGTTTGGGATATATTTTCAGACATCAATTAGGGCTGAATTATCTTCTTTGTCGTTTGAAGAGCTTCAGAAGCTAAAGGAGAAAATTGGCGCCAAAGTGTACAAAGAGGCTCTCTTTGGGAGGAAAGATAAGATAACTGACAACAAACCTAAAGTATTCAAAAGAGAGAATAAGAACAGGCCACGGGAAATGAGTTCAAAGAAACCTGTACGGTTTCTAGCACCTGCTATGCCGGTGTTAAAGAAAAAAGAGATTCGTGATCCCAGGTATGTTACATAATTAATTATATCATTATATTCTACAGCTCAGCTTATGACAGTATATATTAGATGTTATTGACTGTGCTAATTCTACACTACTTACTATTTGTTCTCTAGGCAATAATCTATACATATCTAGGATTGTCACCTGAAATGTGTTGAGTGCGTAATTGATAATTATGTCATATCTTCTGTGGCATTTTAATAAGTAGATCACCATACTTTCAATGTTTGTGTTTGTCCATCCTTAAATGTGAGATGATTTTAATAACTCAAAAATATTAAATCAATGAATCTCTTAATTACAGGTTCGACCCCCTATGTGGCGAGTTCGATAAGAAACAATTTTCAGAAGACTACAACTTTCTATCAGATATCCGTATTAAAGATATAAAGGCAACCCGGGCAGAGTTAAAGAAGACCACTGATCCAGAAAGAGAAAAGCAACTGCGTCGATTGTTACAGCGCTTGAATGATCAGCATAAAGCCAGCAAGAAACATACAGTGGATACACTGGAGAAGAGCTTGCAGCGGGAGAAGAAGGAAGAAGAATTCAGGGAAGGAAGGCAGCCTCACTTTAAAAATAAATGTAAGTTTAAACAGACAAAATGCTTAGTTATCAAGGTTGTGAGTGTAATCTCCACCCAGTACAACGATTCATGTGACTAACATTTGAGTCCGATCTGTCTGTGAGTGTAATGCCTAGGTATCTATTTAGAGAGACCAGATTTATTAATAAGTACTTCAGAAAGAAAGTTCTTTAGAGATGTGTTTCTTTTACTCTTCCTCCATGACATCCCTGATTTACATTAAACTGAAATAATTAAAATAATAATAAATAAATATGCGCCAGACAACACACCTCTTGTAATGGTCTTGAAGTAGGGATTAATATCCCTGTGTTACGAGGTACCACACAAGGAAATCAGCCAGGGGGTCTCCCAGCACACCCAGACCCGAGTCAATTACGAAAAGATAGTTTCCTGAATTGACCCGACCGGGAATCGAACCTAAGACATTAAGGAAATCGAGGCAAGAAACCGTGCTGCAGCGCACTAGTCCAATCGTGTCGTCAATTTCCCCAACAAAAGCATAAATGTGAAATAAGAGCCAAGTTCAATATTATGATAATATGCCTTGGTTGTTGACTTGAACAACAAAAGAAGTGAGATCTAAATGGGTGCCAAGTTCAATGGTCAGTAGGATAATATTATTATATTGAAGCCTAAGGTCTGGCTTGGCTCATTCAAATCATATACAAATTTTTATTAAGTACCTATTATAACAGTCATGAAAGAGCTCTGTTTGATGGCTAGTTTCTACCAGCAAGCCAAATTTTCGGAAGAAGAAAATAAGATCACAGCTTTATAGAAACAATGTTTTTTTAACTTAATTGATAAACAATTATTAGTTTCGGATTTTTTCTGTTTTATTCACTCAACCACCTATCTGAATGCCAAATTTGAACTTTCTAGGTCATCTGGAAATGGGTTTTCTTTTTGATTGATAGGTCACTCCGTCACAAAATTGTCGATTTTTGGACGTTAATATCGAAATAACTGTTTAAGTTGTATTTATGAAATTTGGAATACATATCTAACTTGCGGGTCTCAATAGATAAGCCAGATTTGACATGTTTACGTGAAATAGTTTTGGAGTTATGAGGGGGTCAAAAGTGGCTCCTAGTTTGTGTATTCTTACTATTACACACGGTACTGCTCGCCAGTTCTGTTAGCTTGAACTTCGCTTTGACACACAACTGCATGGCTCAATCTGCCTATTTATCTATCTAGTTCAATCAGCAAATAATTGTGGTAAATATTTTAGCGGAACAGCGAGTGGAAGCTCTGGTGAAGCAATATGAGGAGCTGAAGAAGGAAGGCACAGGCAGGATCCAGCGTCATCTCAAGCGCAGACAGCAGAAGGTTAAGAAGCGGTCTCATAAAGCACCCACCGGTGTCAGTTGATAGAGGAATATATAAGGTATATTCAATAAATACAATATTGATTAAAGTAGTACTTTTATTAATTCCTGCATATTTTTATTTAAGCCTCAAAATTGTTTTTTATTGAATTTTAGTGAATGCATATTTCTAACAGTTCAGGAGCCTTGCACTTAATCTCATAATATTCTACAACTTTTAAATCACCACAAATACTAAGAAGAGTCGTGAGCCACGCACAACTAGGTAGGGCTTTTGAGGAGTTTTGAGGTAGGGCTGTTTCGAAGCTAACGGTTTCCATGCTTAGATGAGAGGCATTGAACCAAAGCCCATAATTCGTGGAGTGAATTTGAGCTCAGACTGGAAGGTGGCGAACCTCTGCCTACTCCTAAACACGAAGTCAGTAGTTACGGGAAAACTATCATGAAAATGAATAAGATTTAAACTATCTACAAACATGTATTTTTGTACTTTTTAGGTAGGACACAGCACGTTCGAGAGAATTGAAAAATAGGTATTAGTAAAATCTATTGCTGTCTTTTGCAAACCTCGAGCGCCTCGTGGAGTGCGATAGAAACAGATGCAAATCGGACCGAAATTACCTATCAAAAGTACACAAAATCGACGTCTCGTAGTCCCCTAATCCCTTTTCGAAAAGTTGACTGATTTCGTTACTTTTTTCATTAAAAATCACAGAAGGACTGTGACCGTGTTCCTATGTTTTCCTTTCTTTTAAATAAACTAGTCAAATTAGTTTTCTGGATGATTGAACACAGCGGAAAATCTGGTAATTTTTTTCGATTTTTGAAGGTTCATATCTCTTTTAGTAATGAATTTATTAAAAAAAGGAAAACAGGGACATGCCAACAGTAGCAATAGATTTATTGGGTAAAGCATATTTCTCTACTAGCAAAATCCAGGGAGGAAACAGGGGACTACGTTTGTATGGAAAAACGGCGCTTCTGTATCCTCTTAATCGGGGGGCACGGCAGTGCCCCCGCCAAGTCGAGCGCGAAGCAAACACTGCCGTACCATCCTTTACTGGGACCATTTCGCCGCATTTTCAGGCCCCTATTTGAGAACCTCTGGATAAGACCAGAACGCAGAAATTTTCGTCATCCAGTAAGCTATAATCACATACTTAAAATCTAAAATTTCAAGTCTGTAGGTCATTTAGTTCCGAAATTAAGCGAAAGCAAAGTTTCGCATTTATGACACTCACTCATGATCATCAAAATAGAACTAGTACTTCCCATAAACTCAGAGAGCTGAAATTTGGTACAGAGTTAGGGTTTAATGGCCACATAAAGGGAAAACTATAAAAACTAGGATAATCGAAGATCTGGAGTACCTGGTGACCCTGATCAGAAAACACAAACCGGCTACGCGTGCCCGGGTACACGCTATCCGTACGCAGCTTTATATAATAAATCAATATGCCCACGTTTCTACAAAAAGAAGTGAAATCCCACCAAAACATTCTGTAAAAAACTAGCCAAGTCTCGATGGAGCTGCTTGTTTATCTCTAAAAAGTAATGAAATCTAGACAAAGTCGTGCCAAGTCTAAGGTTCCTTACTGCGATTTCTTTATTATTATAGTTAATGTTGTATGACTTGGCCGTTGAAGGGTACATCATCATCAGCAGCATCCGTGCGGTCTATCCCGGTTGTAAACCCATACTTTTGTGTGAGGTCCCAGGGTCCGCCTGTCTTATTTTCTTGGCCCACTACGCACGGTCTTGTGCATCCTCAGTGGTGAGTCTGTTGGCACGCATGTCACCCTTGACGACGTCGAGCCACCGCTTCTTTGGTCGACCTCTTCTACCGGTACCTGGCGGGGGCGGCATGGCCATTGGCTTTGGCATTACCAATACCAGTATGGGCTATTATCTCGCTTAACAAACATAGGTAGTTACAACAGATATAACATTACGTGTAAACGCAGCTTTATCAAGCCTACAATTGACTGGTTATTCAGTCAACGTTTTCCATCGTCAATGGGTAGCGGTTCTGGCGACAGATTGGTGCAATGGTGTCATAGAGAACCTGGTTTTGTACCCTTGTGTACCCTTCAACGGCCAAGTCACACAACATTAACTGTAATAATAAAGAAATCGCAGTAAGGAACCTTAGACTTGGCACGACTTTGTCTAGATTTCATTACTTTTTAGAGATAAACAAGCAGCTCCATCGAGACTTGGCTAGTTTTTTACAGAATGTTTTTGGTGGTGATACTTACCAAACCACCATACACAAATAAATCTTCAAATAATATCACGTTGTAAAAGGTTTTTTGCCATGTTTGTTAAATCAAAATTACGGATTGTATTATGAAGCTGCCGGCATCGGTGAAGAGTAGGTATGTATACGCGAACAAAAGGTAATATAATTAAAAGATCAAATACGTTTAGGGTAAGATTATATTATTAATCGGTTATGTGCATTAAAAAATATTAACAACTTAACCCTGGAATAAGCAGTTGATGAGCAGCGGTGCGTCTACGTAGTAAATGTGCATGGTGACGAGGCCGGGGTTTTTAGACAGCTCATACAGGCATTCTGGGCCCTCTGGTACGATCATCTGCAAGAAAGAATGAGATTTCAGGGTCATCACAACTAATTAGAGCATAATGGTCCCGTAGGTCACTAATGAGCGTAGGGCACATTAAAGAACAAAGAAAACCAAGTGCCCATTTAATACCTCAATGATTTTTTTACTTACCCTGACATTGGTTTGAGTTGGCCTTTCAAAGTAGTCCCTGACGAGTGCACTCTCAGGTAGTTTTCCGAAGGCTACAAATCCGGTTCCGATAAGCTGATTGGCTCTGTGGTCTACTAGAGCGAACCACGGTAATAGGGATTCTGAATTGCACTCGGATTGTGTGGTTGTGTTGTAGTAGTAGTGGGTACCTGAAGAAGAGAAGGGGGCATATAAACACTTCATTATACTTAAATCTTGGGCGCGAGGATACATGGTAAAGTGATGAGATAGAAAAGCTGACCAAGCGTGGGCCAGCAAGGCACTGGTCATGCATCTGAGAGGCCAGCTGAAGTCACTTCTCCGGCATAGAATCATAGTGAATTTAAAGGAAGACGGATTTATTCTAGTAAAATATATAATCACGAAATAACTACACATTATATACGACAGAGTGGACTTGGGGCACAGCTTGGTGCGTCCTAGTTTTAACATGATACTGATCTTTTTGGTGAATCCTTGGCCTTAAAAGAGCTTCAGTTACTCACCCATCAGAATAACGCAAGCTTGGCGGTTGAAGTGAGTGTTCGCAGTGTCTGCGACCTTGGAGGCATCTACGGAGATGGGCATGAGTTCGGCGTTGATGCCGGTGACGTAGATGGAGTCCTCACCCAGCACGCGTCCTTTGCGTTCCGCAAGGCGCTCTGTGGGGCTCTTGGCGAGAGAGGCTGTAAAAAATAAGTAGTATTTTAAGTCTTTGACTGCCGCAAAACCCGACACAATAGAAAATCTATTGTTTGGCGGTCACCGGTGACCGCCACGGTGTTCAACGTGTACTGCATTTTGTTTGATTGAGGAAAGTTGATCTTCATGCGGTAAGTCTTGTAACTTCTCGGATTGCGACTGACGATGGCGAGATAATCATCTTTGCAAAGAAAAAATATACATATACCTACCTGCGTAGTCTAAAAAATAACTACGGACTCTGGAGATCCTGGACCGTATAGCAGGCTTAAACTAAACTTTATCGAAAAAAGTGGTTAGGAAACGTAGGTATACTTAATTCAATATCATCATGCTATTTGTATTGTAAGTAATAGTTAAGCTTTAATGTTATTCCTCGTTTGCAATCAAAAATACTTCTTGCGTCTTTTAGGGCCGAACAGTACCAGTACAGTAACAGTTACGGAGTTTTCGCAACAGTCAATAATTATTATCCCCAGCTCGCATTTAGCAAGCGTGTGAAGGCAATCGCAATATCACCCATCAATCGTAGCGATGACTCATTTCAAAAGACCTTTGCCCGGCAGTAGCGCAACTTAGGTACTTAGGTATAGGGTTAACACGACTATTTACTTATGAATGTGTCCTACCATCAGAGACAAAGTATACAGCAGTGGTCCAGTACGTCCGCTGGACTCCCTGGGAGTTGGCTGGTGCGGTCCAAGCGGTGAACCCTTGCGTTTTCCAGTCCAAGACATTGTCAACGAAGGAGTCTTGAGGCAGCTGAAGGTGAAATTACTAAGTGAATACATCAGTCTAATCACCCCCCAATAAAACAGGGATTTAGACAAATTTTTATTAAGTAACTACCTCACCAAAATCACGATGATGGTATGTTTGTATGACTTACGGCAATCTGCAGGCCAGCGACTGCGCCCGAGTCATCGTAGAAAGCCCCAAGAACGACGTCGTTGATCGAAGGGTTGTATAGTACCAGGCCTTGCCGGGGCTGACCCGCTGGTCTCGGTGATTCCACCCAGCGCTGGTTCTTAGCATTTTGCAGTGTCTGTGGCACCGAAATGAAGAAGCTCCGGCCGGGGAAAAGACCGATTCCAAAGCGCACTGCAGGTAAAGATCAATCATTACTTAGCTATAGAACACTGATAAATAGAGAAAGAGAGCGTCGTGGCCCACATGGCCCCGAGTTTAAATCGGCTCCTAACCATATTCGAGTTCACTGTAGGTATCTACCTACTATAATAACCTACCTACTATAGACCAACTCTCCGGTGATGGAAAACACCGCTAAATAACGGCGGAAGGCGCACTAATTCGCCACCTGCGTTTGGTTCCAATACGATTTGCGAAATTATTTTCTTTAGACTGCAACAGGGAACCTATTGCCTCTGACTAGCCCTTTTGGGATATACCTAGTCATAAACGTATCTACAAAATGGGAAACAGATTCCGTCTAGGTTATAGTGGACTGGTACACAGGTACTTACAGTACCTACATAGATCGGTTAAGTTCATACTAGATACAAGTTTTTAAAAAAGATAGGTTCCTACAGGCCCAGCATTCTTTTGACTTCATACTTGACAGGAACTTCTAGCTGGGTAACCTGAGGTTACTACAACCTTTAGTTGGTTGCGGTAACTCGCTAAACGTGGAATAACAAAAGAAAATTTTATCTGAGTAGCTGACCACTCAAATAAAATTTTCTTTTGTTATTATGTCAAAATGGCTGATATTCAGCGCCAAAACTGCGTTTCTTTGGTGAATCACAGACAGCAGTCTTAACCAAGTGAAGTCATACGTATAGCGCTTTTAAGTATCTAGTCAATTTACGTAAAAAGATCTTACCGCTCAATCCTCCATCCCATGCCCCTGAAACCAAATTGTAAATGCCTGTTAGTGCCACATCAAAAATAGGTATATCCATATATCGAAAACATAATTGTACTTAATACAATTTGTCACAGTATTCTCAATAAGTTAGGAGTCTGTAGGTACATTAAGCAATTACAAAACTTGTGATAAGATAAAACCACTTAGATTGGCAAGAGTGTGGAACAGTTTTCTGGCTATGGAATGCATTGTTGTGACTAAACCTTAAATTACAACGAACAAAGTTTGTGTGAAAAGTGTTGGATAACTGGCTCAATTCTTGAAGTGCTGAGGCGCTGGCATCACCGCCGTTTTTCCAAGCAAAGCACACTTTTACCTATAGCCTATGTGGAGGATTATCAATAATCCAGCCTGGTAATCACAAGAAACAACAAAAGACTCCGATACTGAGAGATGCATGAGTTTAGTTATTGACTGACCAGATCCCAATATGTCCCAACTACTACATACCGTACAGAGTAAAATTCGTTGAAGTTGATTTTTTGCAAACATTTTACAGATGTCCAAAGTGAATGTTGGATGTTGTGCCTCAAAGAGTTCTTGGTTTCTCTGTGGGTAAGTAGTTGTGGGCGTCATCAGTTCTGAAGTCTGCAGTTCTATACATAGGCGTCCAGTTATAGCAAGGTCAAGAGAGTGGAGTGAAAGCTTTTACATTTTTTTTCGGACAGCCAGGTTAAAAAGCCAGGGTTTTCAAACCCCTGCTTTATAAATAAGTCGGTCAGCTACTATCATCTGGGGTATCGGAAATATCTTCGTATTGGTTCACTATACGCTCGTATTCTTGCCCGCTTTGCGTTGAAGTCCACTTGAAAAATGCACGGCTTTAACAATGTTTCCATACAAGGCTTCCTAAATATAGGGAGGGCTTTTGATATGATTTTTATAGTAAATAAATTATAAAATTGATGTTATTTTCTATTATTCTCATTCCGACAGCGTAAATCAATTTTGGTGGAATTGGTGGCTTTCAACATTTCAAATTCATTTATCTCAAAAGCTAATAAATATTTTGAGATCTCTATTGGATCACTGAATACGAAATCTCACAAGGTATTATTAATGCCACAAAAAATCCATGAAAAGTGAAAATAAAATGTCGCCACTGGAATTAGGCAACATGCGAGTTTGTTGAAATTGACCGATATACCGTAAGTCATGGGGATCCCCGCGAAGATTTACGTTGACGATTTGCTCGCATTTAGCCACCCGTCAGTCGTCGTGGGGTGTCACGTTCTATGAGAGTGTCTATACATACTTACATAATAATATCGCCGCCACGTATTTATAGAATTACGTGGCGGCGATACTATTATCGTAAACATTATTTACCTCATAGTGGAAGGCTGTTTGACAAAAAAAGTGAAAACTTCGGAATCCGGTTACATTTTATAGATTTTCTTGCAACTTTTTCGATTGCCCATAAAAAACCCCTTAATTCTTTTCTTGCCGATCTCAATAAGTTATTTTATTTATCAAATATTTTTTTTACAATTATTGTTTTGGATGTTCTATTTATTTTTTAAATCTCTTTTTTTATATAGCATAAAAAAAGGGAGCTATTTCTTGCGCGTAAATTATATTTCGAAACCTACAGACTATTTTTTATTCATTACCTTTAAATTTAAGAAAGACTCAAACCCCTATTTATTATATTTATTATTTATATTTATTTTTAGGAATGAAATGAATTTTCATATTTTTTCGATGTGGTTTGTGTAGACCAATCCAAGCTAATTGATCAAATTTCAGCTTTCCATTTATTTCGCTTTAATTTTGAACTCTCAATGTTTCGGTTTGCATTCGAATGTTGCCAGAATATCAATATTGTTAGAACACGACATAAACACTGTACATTTTGGATTTTATTCATATTAAAATACTCACGTTTTGCTTTCAGTTGATTCTTCGTTGGTACTTTTAAACTCTCACTTTAACGGTTTGAATCACCTTAAAAAGTCAATATCTGTAGTTCAAAATATTTTTTTATAATATACTCGTAATGTCAACAGGAGACTTAATTTTATCTATATTTCGTCAAGAATTTCAAAACGATGAGTCATCGAAAGGTAAAATTTGCAAGCTAGAATTAATAAAATTCATATTGCTTCGCATTCGCATCCCTTAAAATATATCATGCATCACTTTGGGGTGAAAGAATCTTCACCTTTTAAGCTAGATAAATAAAATTTGGTATTTAATTTCAGTTTCCAACATGGAAACTTAAATTCCGAACCTCCATATTCAGAAATATGTAGTTACCGACCTAGTTTTGAAGCAAAATCAAAATATAAAAAAAAACTGTATTTTGTGGGAAGTTTGCCAAGTTTTTTTTCTTCAATGAAGAAGACATTGGTAGCCACATTATTTCGATATTCAAGCATATTCATTCAAGTAGATAACAATAAATAGTTACAGCATAAAATCACAAAATTATAACTAATGTACCTTATTATGCAAAATAAAGAAGAATTAAAAAAAAATAACTCCTGTATACTTTTGTAATTTACAAAAATAAGATCAATAATAAGAAGAATATTGCGGGCTCTTATTTTATGGTTTTTGTCAGTACATTTTATCCTAGTTTATTAAAACAGGCAGCCTTTTTGCTTGTTACATTACGAACGGGCCACATTGTATATATTTTTAATTTTATTATTTAACCAATTGAGATCGGCACAAATAAAATGGGTAAACTTTTTGATGTAGGCTTTTGACAATGCTATCGAAAAAGTTTCACGAAAATCCATCAAGCCGGGTAGCCGGGTTCCGAGGTAAAAATCTTACGGCACTCTACCATCAATTGTTCGCGCCAACATTTGTGACCGAAAACTATCAAAAATACTGGGACATACACGGGGGTCAGATCGTCGGGTATCTGGGTCCGCTCCCCCGGTAAACACTGTGATTTGTTTGATGCTAGGATGAGTTCGGTTAAAAGTCACCCTCATTAAAGTAAGTAGGTATGGTTGGTCCCAAAAATATTCATATATGTAAGCTCAGATTAAATAAATAAAATATGGTTGAGTGGAACGATGGCTGGATCATACGTCAACTTGTGAACTTGCCTGCTCAGGTTTATTATAATTTGGGTACCGTAACGATGAATAACATAAATTGATGTTCAAACTGTATGACTTCCGTTACAAAGGTAAAAATTGCAAGGTCTAACCTGAATTGTAAACCACCTTTTTTTTAAAAGAGGAACTACTGAGTTGCTTTGCTGGGTCTTCTCAGTGGAATCAGACTTCCGACGCCGGTGGTAGTCACATTATATAATATATTTAGTAGGTATTTAAGTAGATTGTAATAATATTATTTATGTTTATAATATAGCTAAATTTAGAATGTTAAATGACGATTCAAAAGAACTGTATATTCATGGTCTACTTGAATAAAGCATTTTTGAGTTTGAGTTTGAGTATGTGACTTCTACTTACCACTTGCCTGGGAGGCCAGGGTCATCGCAGCCAATACTAGTAATAAGAACTTCATGGTCGCTGCTAGGTCTACCACTGAGTGTATACGCCCCCACGGTGAGCCGCTTAAATATAGCTGATAAATAGATGATTGGCGTTGATGAAAATTATTAATAGACTAGATTATTTCAATAAGAGATTATAATTATGTATATTAGGAGATAAGTATAATATTAATCAGTTTTGCTAGAAATATTACGAATGCTAGTTTAATAGATAAACTAAGAACCACGTGTCTGAAAATTAGGGGGTTACCCTTATCTCATTAAAAAATTGACAAACTATCACTTCCTAAAGAATTTTCCGCATAATTTAATTTTCCAAATTAACTATGACTTATCAAATAAACTTTTTGCAAATAATTGTCACGCAAACCTTATGTTTCGCAAGTTAAAGTTTGACCGTTACTAAGTCTGTTGCACAGAATATATAAATGAAATAACTATTCTGGTAGAAGTTTCTGATTTTACATTCTAAAATGCTTCTGACATTTTAAAGGAGATAATTTTTTTGGGCCTGTTCTGAAAGTGGCGGCCAACAAAAAAAAGTGGTACGTATTTTTAGAACTAGTCATATGGAACAATAGTTATTATGGCTCAAAATTCGTAGGGTTGCCACAAACCAAGTTGTACGAGTCCAAAAATTCGTCATCTTCATACTTTGATTTTTAAAAGTAATGGGAATCGTAAAATAATTTTAAAAATTGCCAAAAGTAATGATGTGAAGCATTTTAACATTAGCGCAAAATATATCCAATGATTAGAAAACCGTCATTTTCACAATTAAATGGAAAAACACCTTACTCTGTATAGTTACAACCGATTTCTTTTCTGAAAGTGCCAGCCAACGAATAAAATTGTACGTATAAGTAGTTACATCTGGTCATATGGAGCAATACTTATATTGTGGCACAAAAGTCGTAGGGTTGCCAAAAGCCAATTTGTACGAGTTCAAAAATCCATCGTTTTCATACATTTGTAGGATTTTGAAAGTGCTGGGAAATAGCAAAATAAAATAAATTTAAAATCCTTGAATATTTTTTTTCATATTTAACTGTTTATTGGGATTTCAAAAGAATTACATACTGCACAAAATGTTAAAACTATTTACATCGCACATAAACAAGAACTTAGAATAACTACAATAAGTAAACAAAAAAAACTGTACAATTTAAAAAAGGTATGGGCCGTGGGGCAAGGATCCCAGAACGCTGGCTGCGTTTCCTCGCTGAATGGCTATACTGAGCCTTTGAGCGAGGAAGGAGCCAGCTCTTCTGTCCTTGTTGGTGGCCGCAAGTTTTGTGGCTAGTGCCCCGAAAAACTTTTTAGCACGAGGACCCTTTTTAAATCCTTTCACTGTTTTATTATATTGCTAGAAGTAATGGTCTAAAGCATTTTTACTTTAGTTTGTATGATGTCTATGACTTTATGCCGTAATAATTATTGCTCCTTATGACTAGTTCTAACTATGCGTACAATATTATTCGTTGGCCGGCACTTTCAGTAAAGTAATCGGCCAAAATCATACAAAGTAAGGTATTTTTGATTAATTATAAAAAAACAGTTTTCTTAATTAGATGACAGCTTTCTCGCTAAAGAGAAATGTTTCACATAATTACTTCTAGCAATATCTATCATTATATTATAGTCCCCAGAAATTTGAAAAATCAATAAATGTATAAAAGTGACGAATTTTTGAACTCTTTTATCTTGGCTTTTGGCAACCCTACGACTTTTGTGCCGACTGAAAAATTGCTTCATATGGACAGAGTCCTTTCCACCTTGTAACGAAAGCTGCGATTGGGAAGATAGTCACGTGAGATGAGCACGAGCCCATCAGGTACTCCTAGTTCGTATAGTTTGTGTAGCAAGCCATTGTGCCAAACTTCATCGAAAGCTTTCGCCACATCGAAAAAGAGTGCGCTGGTTCGATGAGGATGACACGAAACCGGTCATTATGTGCTCGACTATATGCGATGCGTCTGTTGGACACACGAGTGTTTAGCTGTAAAACCAAACAGCTCGGAATCAGGATTTTAGACTCTACATACTTAGTCTTTGAGAATTAATCACTCATAGATTTTCCCAATAGAATTGAGAAGGCTTCTGGGGCGATAAGTGGTGGGATCGGATTTAGGGTTGCCAGGCTTGGGAATAACTATAACAGTGGCCACTTTCCACGCTTGTGTCAATATATTATTTCTCATAGCCGCGTTGAATATCGCGGTGAGTATAAGGTAAGAGGCGGCAAGAGGTGGGTTGTAAAATTCTCAAGAACTTTATTTGATATCCCGTCGGGGCCTGGGCCTTTCGTGGATGAAGATTTTTAATACTTGATTGTACCTCCTCGACCGTGACTCTTTCCAGAGGCGGGTCGGAGGGAGGTAGGGCAGCTCCACGTTCGACTTCAATGTCCACTTCAGAAAGATGGACTGGGTCTACTGGTAGAGTGCTGGGAGTGCACTGCGCTTCTAAACTTGCGGCCAGGCACTCTGACATTCCATCGTCATCGAATGCTTGGGGTAGATTAGGGCGAGTGAGAGGAGGCATGGTGGAGACTGTGCCGGACTTTAGTGTCCGTGTCAGTTTCCAGAAGGTTTGGTGTGAGGGCTCTAAGTTAGTTATCATCTCTTCCCATCGATTTTGCCTGAGTTCGCTGATACCTACTGTATTTTTAATTAGAACTGCCTACTTTGAGTTTCAATCTAGTTTTGTGAATGTATTTTGTCATTGTAAATATTATATTTTTTATTTAAACAAATAAAATACGTTGTGAATGAAATACGAAATGTTTAATAAAACTGCATGTTGTTTTTTTTTGACTAGTATAGATTTAATTAAAAAACCATGCTTATAACTAGTTCGTTTGATTTGAGACTCAATAAACAAATCAGTTTTATAAATTTGCGACCGAAAAATATTTACGCCTCCACTGAGACGTACGAAATGATTTATTATTAAATTTAATGGTATAAAAAAAGTAATTTAAAATACTATTTCGTTTAATTCAATGTTTCTATAAACCTACAACTCGGAGGGTTGAACACGAGTGTACCTACCGTATCATGAAACGCCTATAACTATTATACTATTGATGCTCAAAGTTACCAATAACTATTAATAAGGCGTGAGTTCGAGACGCGGATCCCGGCTAGACTGGCGTCCGTTCCGTAACTCACAGGCACACCAAGCAGGCAGCGTCCCGCTGACTAAGCTACGGTACTTCCCTCGTTTTGAAAAATTTGTGTTATACAAATAAATAAAAAACTATTTTACAATAAGTTGTTTTGCTAACCCTACCTCTAAACTGTGTAGTGAAGCTATGTTACAATTATTTTATGTCAACAATAGGTTAGGGTTACTAATAACCACGTACTGAGCGACGCTAATCTAAACGTACTTAGGTAAAGGTTACACAATAGTAATTGTTCTGGTACATAAAAGAATAAAAAGGAAATAATAAAATGTACGAAACGAAAATAATTAAACACAAGTAAAGCTGTTATAATTCTAAGCAAGTTAAGGTTGAGTCAAACTACTTTTTCACTAAGTTCCGTAAGACTTGGCTCTACCATGAAAATAATCAGACTTGATATCTGCAGCTTCGCCTAACGAAACGCCAACAAAATGAATATAAAAAAAATATTACAATAAAATTACTCGTACTCGTGTCGACGAGCAACAGCTGCATCAGCAAAAAAAACGACGTCGTACAGGGCGCGTGTATGACGCTTATCGTAAGTGTTACACAATGTTACATATTATAATAAAAGTCAGTAAGTCATTTAAGAAACCGACATACGAGAGAAAAACTGTCTGCACTGTTTAATGTTTTCATTGTGGTCGTCTTTTTGCTACGACGTAATAAATAAATAAATCTTAACGTATATCTATAAATGTAGTCAGAATCTGAGGGGACAGCGCGTACGCAGTCCCCACTACCAAAAATAACGCATCCGAGTTATACACATTAGGGATAATCGCAAGGGTCAACCACTCCGCAGTGCCTCGTATGACATTTATCAAATCAATTACTGAATATTTATAAAACATTAAAATATGAACTCTGAATTCCACCTAATTATACTTACTTAGGTAGTGTTTACTTGTTGACCAGTTTGCTGTTGTTGTGTACGCGTAACAGGAACGGAATCTCCATTTGGGGATACAAATTGGTTCCTAACCCATTTCCTTACTTTGTACTGCATGCGTTTGCTAATGAAGCACAATAGAATTACAGCTGATAATACTCTAAGTAATAATAGCACTGTTCCAAAAATTTCTAGATCCTTGTATTAGTTACTGTTATTCACTTGACTGTTACTAATTAAGATATCTTGTTTGTTCCTTCCTTACTTTGGTATTTACCCATTATTTTAGATAAGGAATAAAAAACCAACTTGATTCACAATAAAGATTAAAATGAATAACTCTAGAGTACTTAAAATGAAATAAAACAATTGGCGTAATTAATGATTACAAAATGTGTGCTTACTGCTGAAATCGCACTGGCCTCCTTATAGGCCTGCCACTGCTTGTGGTTCGTGCTTGTTTGTTGCATAATGATTATTACAGTTATTAACAATATTATTTCTAGAGTCTAAAGTTTGTGTCCTAGTTCCTGGAATGGACTGATTATTGAGATCGCGAGTCCTAGGGTTCAGGCACTCAATGATCATTTGAACCTGGCCTCCCTGAAAGCAGCCTTTAATAAAGCCACCAAGGCCACTAAGAGGTCTTACATTAGAGCAGACGCCCAGTGAATTGCACGTGTTGGCCAAGAACTCATCACGCTTGCTACGGGTAGCCGCTTCTACTGGCGACTGGCTAAATACGTGCAATCTATCTTCTGCGTACCTTCACTGCTCCCACTGAGATTCCCTGATTGATCGTTGGCTCATCAGCCGCAAGAGAATTACTGGCTAACCTCTTTGCCGCAAACTCTTGCATCGATGACTGCGGTGCTGCGCCGCCTGAAATTCCACATTGCGGCTCCACAATGCCTGATATTCGTATGAGGCAGTGTGATTTTCGTGCTGAACTGCAGTCGCTCGATGTCAGGAAAGCCAGTGGCCCTGATGGAATTCCAGCTGTGGTGCTGAAAAATTGTGCAGCGGTGTTGTCTCCAGTGTTAACTAGCCTGTATCGCCTCTCCTACAATTCTGGTCTTGTGCTGCTGTCTTGGAAGGAGGCGAACGTTCAACCAGTTCCCAAAAATGGGGACCGGTCTGACACTGCCAATTACCGTCCAATAGCCGTAACCTCAGTTTTAGCTTAAGTGTTTGAGCGGAACATAAACACGCAGCTCATCCGCTACGGTTTCCGACCAAAACGGTCTACGGGTGATCTTATAGCGGACGTAACACACATCTGGGGGAGGCTATGGACAAGCATTGGGAATCTTTGGTCGTCAGCCTTGACATTGCCAAAGCTTTCGACCGTGTATGGCATGGATCAATGCCGGAGTGCCGCAGGGCTCCGTCTTGTCGCCGACTTTGTTTCTTCTGCATATCAATGACATGTTATCTCTTGGTAATATTCATTGATATGCGGATGATAGCACGGTTCACGCGCGTTATTTGGAGCGCCCTGGGGCAAAGCAGACTGACATCGAGGAGAAGAGGCGAAGTCTTGTGGTTGAGCTTGACGGATTGTTGGACCGCATTTCTGAATGGGGTGCATGCAATCTTGTCGAGTTCAACGCCAAGAAAACGCAGGTGTGTGCATTCACAGCAAAGGCGTCGCCGTTCCTTTCCCATCCCACTCTTCAGATCACCCCGCTACCGATAAAGGATAGCCTAAACATCCTTGGCATGGATGTTCGTAGCAACCTAAACCAGCAGGACTACATTGAGAGCGTCATTAGAACTGCATCCCGTAAACTCGGAATCCTGAACAGAGTGAGACGATTTTTCACGCCTGGGCAGCTCTTTCTTTTGAATAAGACACAAGTTCGCTCGTGTGTGGAATACTGTTCTTATCTCTAGGACGGTTCCGCCAAGTACCTACTCGAAGCTCTTGACAGGTTGCAGGGGCGTGCTATCCGTATTATTGGAAACCCAGAGGCAACTTTGACCCTTGAGCTTCTCCAATTCCGTAGAGACATTGCCAGGCTAAGTGTTCTCTATCGCTTCTACAATGGGGAATGCTCTGACTAGTTATCCCAGCTTATTCCACCCTCACCTTTCCACTCCCTTACCACGCGTGCTGGATTACGGCGTCATCCACACACAATTCAACATTTGTTGGCCCAAACTAAAAGGTTCGGTGACTCGTTTCTTTGTCGTATCATAGACGTGGAACGCTCTTCCAGCACATGTGCTTCCTTCCTCTTATAGTCCCGGGTTCTTCAGGCGGGGCGTGAAAAGGCATTTCTGCAGGCATTCAAGGTGAGGATGGCCAGCCTAGTGATTCGTTTGAATGACTGGGCTTGTCAACCTCATATCTGGACCTCACGACCGCTTTCCATCAGGTGGAGTGAGGTCATCTTGACGGGCAATATAAAAAAAGAAGAAAAAAAAGTAAGAAGTAAAAATTCAAGTTTACCATTTCTTTTTTCACATGGCGCCACCTGAGAACGATGTAGTAGACTACAATTTTTTTGTATGATTGAGGCTTTCCACTAGCATCAATGCATTAACGATACAGGAGAATAAAGAAACCATAAAAAGTTTTTTTTAGCTTATTTCACTCCACCCTAATGTAGGTAGAGGTAACTCACAAATTGTCATTAAATACAATGTGAGTCGTCATAAAGTGCACATAATATAAAAAGTAGAAAACTATGGTCAATTTTATCGACGGATTTTTTTTTAAAAAGGCCCAGAATTTAAAAAAAATATTAGTTGGGTACTCCATGCAGAAATAATGTTGTAACCTTTAAACTATATATACCTTATCCCAATGAAAGGAAGTTTCTGATGATTACAAATAACAGGCTATGCCCATTAATTGAAAAAATACGAAAAATTACCAGAGATATGTAATTAAGTTATTTTTGCAGTTGGGCATATTTTAATCATTTTTCGTCGGTAAAATTGATTATAAGTAGATGCTCACTTTTCAACCGACTTCATTAATATGTGCACTTCATGAAGACTTTTGTTCGGAAGGATGAATTTGGCCAGGTTCTTATGATTCGCAACAAGGACAGCCTTGACTTGATGGCCCCTTTTCAAAGGTCCTGATTACGACCAGAACGTGCGTGGTTTGAGAACAAGTGAAGTGCTTAAAAAGACCTTAGCGAATAATATAATCGTAATATTCACTGATCGGAAATCATGATATATAATCAGGTCAACTACCTTATCCAACTTTTAAAGATATCAGTAATCACGAGTCCAATGTTCTTTTGTTGGGTGATTTGAATCTGGGGTTCATAAAGTGGGACGCCTGTCAATTGATTCCGTCCAACTATGACTGTGCTCTTAGATACTCCCTTGTTGATTTTATATCTATTAATAACTTTGAACAACTAAATAACATACCAAATAGTGACGGTAGATGTTTGGACCTTGTTATATTTTATTAATTTGACCTACTAACAGTCATCTTACACATTTAAAGCAACAAATATATTTTAAAGCTCTTAAGCTTGTATAGTGACTACTCACTAGTATTTAAGCACAGCATGCACTTTAGTTAAAATTAATATTAGTTGAACTATATGCAATCAATATAAGTGAAAACGTAGTTAAAAAAGTTAAAAACAAGCGATACAAACTCAAATTTCATAATTCTGCCAAGGTATACAAAAATAATTCCTAAAAGAACAGCATAAGAATCCGAATAATCGGTCTTAAAGACATATTTTCCAAAAAAAAACTCATTTTTTTTAAACCAACATTCCGTCCTTTCATGTAACAGAACCCCTAGATCTTTTGAGCAAACTAGATTCTAAGCATCCGAATTTGTTGATTGAATTGTTATATCCAGCCTCATCTTGTTTTCGGCCGAAGCAGCGGTCAGATCCTAATTTCTATAAGGCTGATAACGATAGTATAATATCAGACTTAACATGTATGAATTGGTATGATAGATTTCGTGATTGTAATACTGTAAATGAAATGGTATCAGAGTTGTATAGAGAGATAAACAAAGTCATTGAGAGGTATGTGCCTAAACGTAGCTCAAAAGTGTCTAAATTCCCGAAGTGGTATAACAATGCGTTGATAAGATTACTATCTGAAAAAAACAAACTACGAAACAAATATCGCAAATACGGCAACCCGCGTGACAAATTAGAATAGGAACATATACGTAATCGTTGTCATAAACTTCTTGATAAATGCTACAGTAATTACAAAGCCATCATTGAAACCGGAATCTCTAAAAATATTAAACCATTTTGGCAATATGTTAGATAAAAACGTAAAAATTTGTCAGCTTTACGATCATAAATGAAACTTAACGATACTAAACACACAAAAACATTATCGAGCGATAGTAATCGCTGGTTCTAGTTTGTATGTCAAGATCGCATATCACCCATATTTATTAAGAACTGTGTATCTGTACTCTCACTGCTCCTCACCCTCATTTTTATTCGATCTTTGCGAGACGGTGTCTTTCCTACCGAGTGGAAAAAAGCAAAAATTATTCCCATTTATAAAAAAGGGTGAATCCTCCAATATAAAAAAATACCGTCCCATTTCGATTTTGTCTGCCTTTTCTTAGCTGTTTGAGTCCCTTGTGCACCCTATATTAAGTTCTCGTGTCGAGTGCGCCTTGTAGGAACATCAGCAATGGTTCCGATCTGGCCGATCAACTCAGACTAATTTAACATCATTCAAAACAGATGTATCTAGAAATATATATGGTAGAGCACAGACTGATGTTATATACACTTCCTCTCCTTCGTGTCGATAATCCCACCGCCAATACTAAATAACAGCAGCCCAGTGCTCCGCCATCGCCACCCCAGGGGGGGAGGCCTCATATGCTGCATTGTTTGGTCCAAAGTTCCGCAGTCGCATTTTACCCTGTACACTGATTTTAGCAGTGCTTTTGACAAGGTCAACCACAAACTGCTTTTACTGAAGCTGAAATCGCATTGCAATCGCAGTTGATTATGGACTTCTGCATTGGTATGACCCATATTTAAGTGAGCGATATCAGGTTGTAGCTGTTGAATGGTATGAGTCGACGCACTTTTGTGCTGCCTGAGGAGTTCCTCAAGGTTCACACCTAGGGCCAACGCTTTTTCATAGACGATATTACCTTACACATAAAACACAGTAGGTTTTCCCTCTTTACTGACGATCTGAAGATATACAAGACTATTCATTCTATCTTAGTCATGAATATGATTCTGGAGGACCTCAATAGCATTCAGTGTTGGTGTGATTCAAACGGTATGCCCCTAATAAATGCTAGCTAATGCTCCTACATATAAATCACAAACAAAAAAAGAATTGTTCCAACATACCTACTATGACTGGAACGGCACCGTTCTCTCGGAAGTAAAAGAGTTCGTGACTTGTGTATATTAATAGATGGTAAATTAAGCTTTGTTTCGCATACTAATAGTATAGTCAAGAAAGCTTCCAAGATGTTGGGATTCATCGAAAGAGTAACTAAGGTTTTCGATTAGTCAAGACTCGAGTAATTTTATACAACGCGTTGGTCCGTAGTTTGTTGAAGTCAAGTTAAAGTGGTTGTTTGTTGTCAAGTTTAGTGTGGAACCCATCATATGCAGTATATTCTCAACGGATTGAGGGTATTCAGCGTTCGTTCACGAGACGCCTTGCGTCCATTTCATCAGGCATATCGCAAAGAGAACCTCACGACCAAAGATATCTTTCTTAAAAATTGATAATCTTCGGCACCGACGGTCTATCCAGGATTTGACGTTTTTGCACAGACTTCTCAATGGATCTCTGAAATGTAATGAAGTTGGTTAACAAACTTCTAGAGAATGTCTCGCTTTCGGTTTTATCGCATATTCCTCGTCATCCTATACAAAAGACCTTTGCTGTGCCATTTTCAAGGACGAATGTAGGCAAAAACGCTCCTTCAAGCAGATGTTGGGTATAACGCATTAAACGATAGAAATGGCACCGTTGGTTTAGACATCTTCCTCGATAGGCTGCCAAAGTTTAAGCATACTATCCACCAAAAACTGAAAGTGTAACTGAGATTATAGATACATTTCTTGGCTCACCAGTTAGTTCCTAACTGTTACTTTTTTCATTTATTTTTGATTTCAATATGAATGTTGTGTACACCTATAATAGGAACTTACTTAGAGAAAAATATTTTTACTGTTGTTTTAAAATGTGTTTATGTATGTACTTTTGGTGTGCCTTTTCCATGAATAAATAAATAAATAAGACATACACTGTGTGTTAGTACTTACCTTTGTTCTTGGTTAGGTGCTCTGCAAAACGATTGCTTTTTAGCAATATGATAAAAGCCTACCTATTTCATTACTGTGTTATGTTATACCGGGTGATTATTTACACCTTAAGGAAAATTATGTGGCATTCTCAGTAGGTGATATTAAAAACTATAGAAGTAAGTGAAAATTGGAATTTTCCAGGTTTTCATACAAAAAACACGAATGTCCATCTGTATGAGAACCTCAGAACAAAAGGTTAATCAAACAAATCTAACTTGTATAGTTAGTTACCACTAAGTACATCATCTACTGGGTATGCCGTACCATTTTGTTTTACGGTACAATAACCACCTGTAATACTTTTGTTGGTGGGCAATTAAAAATATATAAGTTAACATAGTATGAAAATAAGTAAAAACAAGATAAGTTTATTACTATCAAAACATCAGAGTCAAATATTTAAAGGGGTATGGTTATGGGTAGGGCTTCCAATACCGGGATCCCGGTATTGCTCAATACCGGTATTAGGCGATTTTTTGGCCTTTTCTCAATACCGGTATTGAAATCCAATACCGGTTTTAATACCGTAAGTGTCGATGCTTGGAATTCTCACGAATAAACTGCAAAATGTCCCTTATTTTTGGCCAATCTGCACAATTTTTACCAAAAATAGTTGTTTAACGGACGGGATTACCTTATCTACTGAAATAAATGAATAAAGTCGCAGGTATTGCGTTCCTTTGACCCTCACAGTCGACTAAAATTCGACAAAATTGTATCTTACTTTATTTTACAACTAGCTATTTGTCCACGGTTTTAGCCCGTCGGCTGTTTCTCCCGTCAAAATAAAGCCTAAATAAAAAAATAGCCTATGTCACTGGTTGATAATGTAGCTTTATATTGGTGAATGAATATTTAAAATAGTACTTTCAGAGCCTATTTGTTACAAACAGTTAAATCTTTCCTCTTTATAATATTAGTATAGATGCGTTGTTTGTGGCATTTGTCCTTTTAATGAATAGGCCATACTCGATCATAATTATAAACCTTAATTGATAGATTAAGGTTTAAAACTAATGATTTATTTTGAGTCGTGCGGCTGAAAAATCTGACAATCAACCAAATTTTCAAAAATGGTTTTTTTGCCCCAACAATAAGTAAGGAAAAAAATTAATGACTCTGATTTTTGATAGTGTTTTGGTTAGTAGTAAACATTTAGATAGGTAAAAATACTACTTTTGTTTTAAATTTTTCATAGAAAATTGGAGGGTACTGTTATCAATTCAGCCGTTAAACTTTGTGCAGCAGAATAAAATAAAGCTATTAGTAATTGCTTTTACTTAAGGTACATTATCATGAACAAAAATATATTATAGGAATACGGTTCTAAATACTATTTGTTTGCACTGGTAAAATCATCAACCCAAAACAAGTATAAAAGAGTAACTGCTGAGTTTCTCGCCGGGTCTTCTCAGCAAGAAACAACTCCGACGCGGTGGTAAAATCGCATTATGTCTGTATACTGTGTATTTATATATCTATATTATTATAATAATTATGTCTATTATTTAGTATATCTTGCTAAATTTGACGATTTGAAAGTACTTACTGTGAAAGTCTATTTGAATAAAGTTGTTTGAGTTCATACGCGTTTTATAAGTGTCGTTTACAATAACACACAACATAACATGTCAGATTATTTCATATACCTTCATGATACTTACGATATTTTTTTCAGTTCAGGTATAAAAATTGTAGTAGTCTAAAGCAAAACTAAATTGAGTTGGTTACCGTAAGGGGTTTGCAATTACGATATTATAGCAAGCAGATGTAAATATTAGATGTTGTGCGAGTTTATCCCTTACACTATTTGGTGATTCCGATTCTTAAAAAGAGCTTGCACATTAAAAAAAAAACTAATAGTTCAGTGACAATTTTAAAAAGGTAACATAGTTTTAATTTTTAAATTTACCTACTTTTTAACTTTAAAAATCATAAACGCATAAAACAAATCACTGAAATCGATATAATTATGCTTTATATATTTATAAAAGTTCATTTTCAATGAAATCTATTACTATTTTAGCTTAATTTTTCAAAAAACGCATTTTAGAATAATAATTATAAATTTTCACCTCAATACCGTAATACCGGTATTAATACCGGATTCGAAAAAAAACCCGGTATTGATACCGGTATTGAAAATATCCGGTATTTGGAAGCCCTAGTTATGGGTCACGATGACGTAATTTTTGAAATTTCGCGGCCTTTAACCAAACCTCATTAATAAGAAAGAACATTCGAGGGGAACAAACTTTTTATGGAACAAACTTTATGGAGCACATATACACTCGGATCCTAAAATAACGGGTCAGTCACGTAAACCCGAATATCTCCCGAACTACGTATGCCATCCTAATGAAATGAAGACTGTTCAATTGAGAATTTAATTACACAGATAAAAAATAAAATCAAACTAAGGTGCACCTACAATATTCATCTCTAAATTAAAAAAACTAAAGTAAGTAAATATTAATCTTGAGTTTTTTTTTTATAATTGTTGTTTTGCTGTTTTTCATCACTTTCTTCATTTAATACTTCGTATTTTCCCTGCACGAGCTCTTCTGACAGCTTCCAGGCGATTAGGCATGCTGTACACCAAATTTCGGAGCTGGTGCTGAGGAATACCTTCCCATTCCTCCACCAGCTTATTTAAGCTCGGGAAGCGTGATTGGTGGGGGGGTTTCGACCTTTACGCATCTCTGAAGCTCGTCCCAGGCGTGCTCGATGGGATTTAAGTCCGGGCTGGCCACTGCACGAGTTCAATACCAACCTCTTCAAGGAGTCATGTACAATTCTGGTGGTATGGGTACGCGCATTATCATTCATTAATATGCCATGCCAGTCCAGCCTGGCCATGAAAGGTCCTACATGTTCATTGAGGATCTCTTCCACATACCTCCCTGCGCGTTTAGAGTTCCATTTTGAATGACTTCCAGCTCGGTGCGGGCCTCAGCAGAAATCCCAGCCCAAACTTGTACGGAGCCTCCACCGTACGCCACTTTTTCCTCCACACACGCTTGATGAAAGCGCTCCCCTGGTCTTCTGTACACCAACTGCCTACCATCATTTCATTTTTTTTTATATTGTCCGTCAAGATGACCTCACTCCACCAGATAGAAAGCGGTCGTGAGGTCCAGATATGAGGCTGACAAGCCCAGTCATTTAAACAAATCACTGGGCTGGCCATCCTCACCTTGAAGTGTGTGGATGACGCCGTAGTCCAACACGCGTGGTACGGGAGTGGAAAGGTGAGGGTGGAATAAGCTGGAATAACCCAAAAATTCCCCATTGTAGAAGCGATAGAGAACACTTAGCCTGACAATGTCTTCACGCAACTGGAGAGGCTCAAGGGTCAAAGTTGCCTCTGGGTTTCCAATAATACGAATAGCACGCCGCTGCAACCTGTCAAGAGCTTCGAGTAGGTATTTGGCGGAACCGACCTAGAGATGAGAGCAGTATTCCACACACGAGCGAACTTGTGTCTTATACAAAATACAAAGCTGCCCAGGCGTGAAGAATCGTCTCACTCTATTCAGGATTCCGAGTTTACGAGATGCAGTTCGAATGAACCTCTCAATGTAGTCCCGCTGGTGTAGGTTGCTACGAACTACGAACATCCATGCCAAGGATGTTTAGGCTATCCTTTATCGGTAGCGGGGTGATCTGAAGAGTGGGATGGGAAAGGAACGGCGACGCCTTTGCTGTTAATGCACACACCTGCGTTTTCTTGGCGTTGAACTCGACAAGATTGCATGCACCCCATTCAGAAATGCGGTCCAACAATCCGTCAAGCTCAACCACAAGACTTCGCCTCTTCTCCTCGATGTCAGTCTGCTTTGCCCCAGGGCGCTCCAAATAACGCGCGTGAACCGTGCAATTATCCGCATAGCAATGAATATTTCCAAGAGATAACATGTCATTGATATGCAGAAGAAACAAAGTCGGCGACAAGAAGGAGCCCTGCGGCACTCCGGCATTGATCTGGAGAAAGCGTGAATTTCGACCAGCGCAAAGGACACGAATTCTACGTCCCTCCAGAAATCCGGCGGTCCAGTCGCATAGGCGAGGTGGCAGACCATATGCCTGAAGCTTGGAAAGGAGCGAACGATTCCATACACGGTCGAAAGCTTTGGCAATGTCAAGGCTGACGGCCAAAGATTCCCCATACTTGTCCATAGCCTCCCCCCAGATGTGTGTTACGGACCTACGCTAGAAGATCACGCGTAGACCGTTTTATTCGGAAACCGTACTGACGGTCGTGAATAAGAGAGTGATCCTCTAGGTAGCGGATGAGCTGCGTGTTTATGATGCGCTCAAACACTTTAGCTATAACTGAGGTTACGGATATTGGACGGTAATTGGCAGGGTCAGACCAGTCCATTTTTTTGGGAACTGGTTGAACGTTCGCCTCCTTCCAAGACAGCAGCACTAGACCCAAATTGTAGGAGAGGCGATACAGGCTAGTGAACACTGGAGACAACACCGCTGCACATTTTTTCAGCACCACAGCTGGAATTCCATCAGGGCCAATATCAGGCATGGTAGAGCCGCAACGTGGAATTTCAGGCGGCGCAGCACCGCAGTCATCAATGCAAGAGTTTGCGGCAAACAGGTTAGCCAGTAAATTGGCTTTCTCTTGCAGCTGATGAGCCAACGATTAATCAGGGAATCTCAGTGGGCGCAGCGAAGGCACGCAGAAGTTAGATTGCACGTGTTTAGCCAGTCGCCAATAGGAGCGGGTAGGGTGCGTGACGAGTTCTTGGCAAACACGTGCAATTCGCTGGGCGTCTGTTCTAATGTAAGCCCTCTTCGTGGTCTTGGTGGCTTTATTGAAGGCTGCTTTCAGGGAGGCCAGGTTTGAATGATCATTGAGTGCCTGGGCCCTAGACCAAGCACGGTACGCCGCCTGTTTTTGTTCAACAGCTGCGGCACACTCGCGATTGAACCAGAGACCAGTTTTGCCAGCACTCACGACTTCAGTAAAAGGAATGTAGTATTCCATTCCTGTACTGAGCTCGTCAGCGAAAGCAGATGCACTCTCTAAAGCACCCTTTTCTCCAAAGCAGCACTGCCTCCAAGGGACGGAGGCAAAATATTCTCGCAATCCGTCCCAATCTGCTGACGAGTAGTTCCATAACCGCCGCGTCACCACCAAAGGTTGTGGGGGAGCTGCACAGGGCACTGTGAGCACCAACCGACACTCTTCCCCGGCTGGGTGACTCGTCAGCAGAAGGTCCAATAAGGAGGGTGTATGACCGACCGGTTGTGTGATCCGGTCTCTTGGTTCCGCTAGACCACCCGCTGAACAGTCGACAAAGAAATACCAATGTTTCTGGCTGTTTCACGCTGGCTTTTAAGTTCCAAAAAAGTTAGGATTCTGGTACATTCCTATACGGTTCGGTATTATATATTCCGGTACGGTTATAGTAGAAAATGGATTTTTGATGTCATTGACGTTAGGGTCGTTTTTTGTGATAGCTTCCTAATGCACAAATACTTAACATTTACTGCTTTAAAGACAACATTACAACTATGGATCTCTAGCTTGAAGTATTGCTGGATGTATTTTTGTGAAAATATACTCAACAGGTACGTCTTGAAAATAAAAAAATCCTCTTCTATTTCTGCATCCTTTTGAACAGCTGTTAGAAGGTGAGATTAGCTCCATAAGTAACATTTCATAACTATTATTGTAGTGAAACTAAGGCAAAAAAATATAATTGAAGAAATCATTATCTCCGATGTCACTTAGAACAATTCTGTCTACTCAGGTAGGTATGTTTCTTTATTAGGATGCTATAAAACAGTGGTAAAATGATTGCTGGCCGCTAATAAGAAAATGACGCCACGGGTCCATACAAAGTTACTCAAACCCCTTTACGTTATCGTTCACGTAAAAAATGTATTGGGATTTTACATTGTCATGTCATGTCATGTCAACAAAAGATAGCTTTGTTGGAGAGTTCCCTGAGAGATACTAAAAAAAGACATGATAAAGGTATCACAGAAAGAAATAAATGAGCATATTTTAGCGGCCACTGAATTAATAAAAATGCTCTCATATAATGCTGATATGTTTGACTCTTTGATAAACAAACATAATATTTGCAATAAATGCTGTGAACAATCAGTTGAAATTGATACTGAGGCATCACAGTTAAGGAGAGGGTCACATGTCACAGCATAGCTTAAAAATGTGGGGGATTGTCCTACATTACAGGCTTCTGCCTTAAGCACATTTTTATTTTCTGACCAGTTAGGGCAGTGATTGGGTTCATTGTTGTCGAATCAGAGTAGTAAACAGTTGAGGAATTCATGCTATCCCGGGATGTCCTACTCTGATTGATACACAAAAACTCCAATGAAGAACTAGGAGCAAAAGCTACTGTAATAGTTTTTCAAGAGGATAGGCAATTGCTAACAAGAAAGGGTTTAAGAAAATGTTATGAAAATGTAGTAAATATTCAGAAAAAGAGCAACTGTAAATTTATTTTGTCTTCTTCCTGTACTCAATTACATTTTCTCTTCGTCAAAACAAGTCCATCCATGACCTTAATATAACTATGCACAACCTTGCATGCCATTACTGTGACATTAAACAATTTTGAACATTTTTGATACAAATAATTTTGTACCATACTTTAAGTTAACTAAAGATACATTGTATCTTTCACTTAGAACTAAGAAAAAACTGGCTACTTATTTTCCTTTTTCTCACTTTCAAATGTTGCCATTTGCCTCTGTAATAGGAGCTTTCACCTTATCAGTCCTTTATTATGAAAAATTTTGAGCTATCCAGCATATTTTATAGGAAAAAAAACACTTTTCATGGTGGCTCATTATTTACACTTTTATTAGCAAAAACTGTCAGGCCTGTCAGTAGAGCGTATTGTGGATTGTCTTGTATCGAGTTAGAGGGTAGGTACCCCCTAGATTTAATCAGATTTAAGTAGATTTAAGTCAGTTATGGAAGAAATTTTGGGGATAGCAATAGATTAGTCTCTTTATTTAAATATTTTGTTCTGGATTATCAATTCCATGCACTCACAAAAATAACAGCAACAACAGCTACTTGTCTGGATAACGTGTTCTGTAACTGTGTATCCATTGAGAGATCGATGGTTCCTGAATTAACATCTGATCATTGTGGACAGAAGATAACCTTTTTAGACCAAATGTTAATTCTAGAAAAATCACGTGCACTAAGACAAGTCATCGCATTGGTAGTTTTAAGACCAATTAAAGTGTAAAATAACTTCAATTCCGTACAAACAAGGTGATCCTAATGAAGTCAGTAAACTATTTGATTGAATTAAAAAAGAATTTGATGCATGTTTTCCAACTAAACAAGTTATTTATTTATTTATTTATTTATTGCAAACCATAATGTAGGAGTTACTTGCAAAGTTCAATCGAAATTTTCGGAATGGGCCACACCAGGAATTTACAGAAGTAGACGTAAGATGAATGACTTGTATGCTATGAAAAAATATAACTTCAACCCAGTTTTTGTTGAGTATGTCAAGAACCACTCTAAAATCTTCAGGAAAGCCTGCACAACGGCTAAGGCATTACACATTCGTGATAAAATATCTGAGTCCAATAACAAAATAAAAACCACTTGGGACATCATAAATCACGAAACAGCATGATACCACACTTACATTTAAAATCAACGACGAAATTATTTAATCGGAAGCCAACGTTGCCAAAGCTTTTGATAATTATTTTAGAAACATACCTTTAAACCCCACGGCTTCATTAAATTCGTCACCCACTAAAGCAGAACAGTTGTTGAAAGATAATGTTTCATGTTGCAATGTTTTATTTAAATTTAAACACGGATTCACTTAACATCTTAGAATCATTTGAGTTTATTAATTTAAAAAATACTACTGATCTTTGAGGTATATCAGTTATAATTGTCAGCCATATAAGAGACGTAATTGCCCCTTACTTACCTATAATATTGAAATATTGCGTTGATAAAGGATTGTTTCCAGACTTAATGAAACACAGTAAAGTTGTACCACTTTTCAAAGCAGGCAACAAAAAAGACCCAGGCAACTTTAGGCCTATATCAATCCTTCCAGCCTTAAGTAAGATATCTGAAAAAAATATGCAAGAACAACTGTTGAGCCACTTTTGTGAGAACAGACTTGTACACAGTGAACAATACGGATTCACTAGAGGCTGTTCTACTACTGATGCTGGTATTGCGCTCCTGAAACATATGTTTCGGGCTTGGGAGAATTCACAGAACGCTCTTGGCGTCTTCTGTGACTTGGATCTTGGATCTTATTTTTTCGTATTTGAGCTCTAGAACTCAAAAAGTAGATGTTAATGGGATGGTTAATGTTCCACAGGGATCTATTCTGGGTCCTTTCCTATTTCTAGTTTATATTAATGATTTACACTTCTACGTGAAAGATATTTGTGATGATGTTTTATTCGCAGATGATACGTCTTTAATTTTAAATATTGATAGAAATGAAAACCTTTTTTCCCACTTTTCACCAGTGGTATTTAGAACCCAACGTGGTAGGTGGTGAGCCTTTCCCCGCTATCCGGGTTGATTTGGTTTTTTATCCATGTTTTCCATCACCAGAGAGTTAGTCGGAAATTAAATAATGAACACAAAGTTAAGGTCGAACAAAAGGTAATATAATTCAAAGATACGTTATAAGTAGGTCAGAACTTATTTATTATTCGGTTAGGTAAGTATGTGCATTAAAAAATATTAATAATTTAACCCTGGAATAAGCAGTTGATGAGTAGCGGTGAGTCTAAGTAGTAAATGTGCATGGTGACGAGGCCGGGGTTTTTAGCCAGCTCATACAGGCATTCTGGGCCGTCGGGTACGATCATCTGCAAAAAAGAATGAGATTTCAGGGTCATCACAACTAATTAGAGCCCAATGAGCGTAGTGCACGCCAAAGAACAAAGAAAAGCAAGTGCCCATATAATACCTCAATGATTATTTCACTTACCTTGACATTGGCTTGAGTTGGCTTTTCAAAGTAGTCCCTAACGAGTGCTCTCTCAGGTAGTTTTCCGAAGGCTACAAATCCGGTTCCGATAAGCTGATTGGCTCTGTGGTCTACTAGAGCGAACCACGGTAACAGGGATTCTGAATTGCACTCGGATTGTCTGGTTGTGTTGTAGTAGTAGTGTGTACCTGAGGAAGAGATAAGGGCATATAAATACTTCATTATAGATCTTGGGCGCGAGGATACATGGCAAACTAATGAGATTTAAAAAAGCTGCCCAAGTGTAGACCAGCCAGGCTCATGCAGCTGAAAGGCAAGCCGAAGCCATATTGCTGAATGCTTCACCGGCATAGGATCGTAGTGAATTTTAAGTAAGACGGATATATCCTAGTGATAATCACGTGATCACTACACATTTCGCCACAGTGGACTTGGGGCGTCCTAGTATTAACATTATACTTATTAATCGTGTTGGTGAATCCTTGAAAAGAGTTTACCCATCAGAATAACGCAAGCTTGGCGGTTGAAGTGAGTAGTCGCAGTGTCTGCAACCTTTTAGGCATCTGTGGAGATATTCATAAGCTCGCCGTTGATGCCGGTGACGTAGATGAAGTCCTCACCCAGCAAGCGTCCTTTGCGTCCCGCTAGGCGTTCTGTAGGGCTCTTGGCGAGGAAGGCTGTAAAAAATGTCGATAGTCCATTTATAAAAAATACACAAAAATACACCTACTTAAGTGCAGCGCGTAGTCTAAAAAATTTATAAGTCTCAAGAGAGCGCATTCTAGGAGATCCTGGATAGTAGGTATAGCAAGCTCAGACAATAGTTAGATTGGATTTATAGTTACATACATACATCATCATGCTATTTTGATGTAATACTTTTACCCTGTAATAATATTTTTGGTTTACATTAAAAAATATTTATTAATGCTCTTTTGGCCGAATGTTAAATGCCATTATCTGGTACTGGGTTCAAATCCTAGTTTGGGTAAAGTGTGTTAACACACTTTTCGAGACAGGAAACATTTATGATCACTGACACGCATTTGGCAAGCGTGGTGATAAGTGCAATCAATGTCTTATTTCAATGAGTCTTTACCGGCAGCTTAGAACAGTATGTGTATTGGGTTTTTTTTTTTTTTTAATAAATAAATAAATATCCCTGGACATTATTCCACACAGCGCCATCTAGCCCCAAAGTAAGCTAATTAAAGCTTGTGTTATGGGATACTAGACAACGGATAAACATACTTAAATACATTTTCTTTTGTAAATACATACTTATTATACATAGGAGACACCCAGACCAGTACAAACAGACATGTTCATGCACACAAATGTTTGTACTGTGCGGGGATCGAACCCGCGACCTCTGGTGTAGTAGCCAACTTCTTAACCATTACACCAAGTCGGTCGTCAAAGTCAAAGTCGGTTATTACGACTATCTACTAATGAACGTGTCCTATTATCAGAGACAAAGTATAAAGCAGTGGTCCAGTACGTCCGCCGGACTCCCTGGGAGTTGGCTGGTGCGGTCTAGGCGGTGACACCTTGCGTTTTCCAGTCCTAGACATCGTCAACGAAGGAGTCTTGAGGCAGCTGAAGATGAAATTGCTAAGTAAATAACAATTCAGTCTAATCACCCCCTAATAAATCGGAGATTTAGACGAACTTTTATTAACTACCTCACCAAAAACACGATGATGGTATGTTTGAATGACTTACGGCAATCTGCAGGCCAGCGACTGCCCCCGAGTCGTCGTAGAAAGCCCCAAGAACGACGTCGTTGATCGAAAGGTTGTATAGTACCAGACCTTGCCGGGGCTGACCCGCTGGCCTCGGTGATTCCACCCAGCGCTGGTTCTTAGCAATTTGCAGTGTCTGTGGCAGCGAAATGAAGAAGCTCCGGCCAGGGAAAAGACCGATTCCGAAACGCACTGCAGGTAAAGATAAATCATTACTTAGCTAGAGTACACTGATAAATAGAAAGAGAGAGCGTTGTGGCCTTTTTCGTCCCGAGTTTAAATCAGCCAAGAACCATCTGTTGACTGGCCTATTGGCGCAATGACAGCGATCCTTTGTGATTTCCTGTAATTTAATATCACTCTGATTGAATGTTGTGTGGTTGTCATTTAATATGGCGTTATTATATTTATCTTTAGTCACAAAAAAAAATGTCGATCTCAAATAATGTTTCTTTGACATCACTTATTATACACACATCAAAAGTGTCTAGGGATCAAGCATTTTTATGCGGATTTCTTGAGATTGAGATGTGGCTTTGTAATAAATTTATGATTTTATAAATTTATAAGGATCCTTTTTGGTGCATTTCATAATTTGAAACAGGAACTGTCAATCAAATTCGAGTAAAAGATGAAAATCAGCTGTCAATATTTTCCCTATAAAAACATACAACGCATTGAAGACATTATTAGTGCTACTGTTTCCCTACAACTGATTAAAACCAACGTTATTATGGAGCGGCGACGTCATTTAAGCAGTGAAGAAATGCTCAGAGCCGTGGGAATGATAGAAGCTGGTTCCAGGCAACGTACTGTGGCTTTAGCTCTGAATACAAGTCAGAGTGTTATCAGTCGACTTTGGACACGTTACCGAAGCACTGGTACCGTGGCTGAGCGCCATGGAGGACGGTATCGCTGCACCACACGGAGACAAGACCGATACATTCAAATCACAACTCGAAGAGCTCCAACAATAACCGCCATGATGTTAGCCGTGAGGCTTCATCACTCTTCAGGGAACTTAATTAGCGACCAAACAGTCAGAAACCGCTTGCATGAAGTGAACCTTCATTCCCGAAGACCGCTAAGGGTACCACCTATAGCAATGCACAATCGTAGGATTCAATATCAATGGGCTCTTGAACACAGAAATTGGGCAGAAGAACAATGGCGTTTCGTGTGCTTTTCTGATGAGTCTCGTTTTGGTATGAGACCGGATACAAGACGTATACGACACTGGAGAACCCCTGGACGCCAACAGCGATTAAAATCCTGCCAGGAAGTCCATCCTTATAGTGGTGGAACCATCATGGTATGGGCGGGTATTTGGATCGGCGGAAGAACTGAGTTGATTTGGATCAGAGGCAACCTCAACGCTCAAATTTATGCTGAGACGATTGTATCAGACGTCATCGTTCCTCTACAAGTGCAAATCGGTCCCTTATTTCAGTTAATGCATGATAATGCACGACCGCACACCGCAAGAGTTGTAAGACAGACTCTCGCCGCAGCTAACATCAATGTCCTGCCCTGGCCTGCTCAGTCGCCAGACTTGAACCCGATTGAGCATGCATGGGATATGCTACAGAGAAGAGCTCTGCCGAATATGGAGGGTATCCAGTCGCAAGAAGACCTTTTTTTGTTGTTGCAACGAACATGGGCGGCCATTCCACAGCGTGATTTGGATGAACTCATTTTGAGTATGCCAAACCGATGTTCTTGTGTTGTTAGTGTTCGCGGTAGAAACACGGATTATTAATTGTTTAAGTTACCCAATAAAATTTTAAAGAAAACTGTTATTTCAGTCTTTTTTTCGAACTTTAATGTTAGTGGTTCAAATGTCAAAAATCCCTTTATTAGGAAAATGGCAAATTTCTTTATTAATGCAAAGGTGACTTGGTTTATCGTTACTGTAGACAAACGAAAACACTTTATTTGATGAATCCTTAAAGAAAATTGTAATTAATATCAATCAGGAGAAAAGTTATTGCAAAAATATATGTTGATCCCTAGACACTTTTGATGTGTGTATTTCTCAAGCCAGTCTTGTTTAGTTTTCCTGTTTGCAGAGAAAACATTTCATAGGTGAGGTCTTTAATGGAATCAATGCCATTACAGTAATTATGTTCGGTTACATCATTGTACAGCATATTATTAAAGTTTTCCACCTTGTGGTTGTATAAAGGTGCACATCATATGTATGTTGGAGTTACAACAATAACATTGGTGTGTATAATATCTTGTAACGCCGCTCGTATTTTGTATATAGGTTTATCGTATCTATCGTGCTGATAGAAATCTTGTTCTCCTATCATTATTACACAATAATCATCTAAGCCAACTTTTTTTTTGATTAGTCCTTCCAGTAGTTGTAAAACACCCACTCCATTTTTATTAAAATGTCAAAAATCATATTTTCAAGCCAGGCCTAAGTCCTCTATAATTGTTAAGATTTGTGCTTTGCTATTACTTGATATGATACATAATTTGTTCTTTTTTTAAGCTTTCTCCACTCTTAGTTTTTGTTTTGTCCTGTTTACCTATTTCAAATTTGTTCAATTCTTTCTGCAATTTCTGTATCGTTAAGTCTAGGTATGATATTTCTTCACTGGCTTCGTTTAATTCCATTCTTTGTTGTTCCAATTGTTTCTCCATATTCTCAATACAGAATAACTCATTGTTTTTCAAAGTGGCATGATCGTAGCTCGAATCTATAATTTCAGTACAGTTTCCTCTCATAACTGGTAAATTGTTTTGCATTTTTCAATATTGGTTTGCACCTTGAGTGGGCACAATGCCCACTCAAGGTGCAAACAAGGTGTTAGTTTGTTTAGGATGATTTCTTTGATTATTTTTAAAACAAATTGGTTTTTGGCAAATTTTCTTTAAGGTACTGACATTTTGTGTCAAAGTATGAATGATTTCCTTCAGCTAAAGATTTTTTGAAATATTTTTTTTAAGTTCATTTTGAACGGTTATCAATTTGAATTTTAGTTTAATCAACTCCTCTCTCATAATATCTCTATTATTATTTTGTTCGTGCAAGTTTCCATACTTCTAAATATTATTTTATTAAGGTCAGGTGGAAACTTATCGATCTCATTTATTGACTCGCAGGACTTTGAAATAGCTTTAAAATTTAGCTGTTTCCTGAATGTAACATTTTCTTCATAATGTATATCATCCAGATAATGTGATATCATATAAAAGATGATCAGATCTCTTTGTATTATTTACAAAACCATTCAATGGTGTCGATGTCAACTTTGGCGATACTAATTTTGCATTTTTGCCTTTAATAAAATTTTTTTTGAAGGGGTCGCTTGCTTTTCTTTTTCGTTTAAATCTTGAAAAATCAATAACACCTTGTACATTGAAAAATCTAAAAACAAATGCAAAGCTTCATGGAATGTAAATAAAAGCAATAGTAGTATAAACAGCAACAAAAATGACATTAATGTTATGAAAAATGACTCAGGGACTTTTAATACACCTTCTGACATATCTGAATTATTTAATACCTATTTATAAATTTGACTACTTTTGATAATGGAAATAATTTTAATGTTAAAACTGATATTCTTCTTCTTCTTTCGTGTCGGCAAGAACACGGGCTAAATCCGACTTGCCCAGAAAGCGGCTACTGTAGTAGCCCTCTGGTTACTGACAAGTAAGTCCTTACGCGAGCCGGTGGTCGGGCACGCGGGACAGTTAGTGAGGTGAGCCATGGTTTGCAGGGGTTCTCCACATTCACAGCTGGCGTCTGCGTTGCTTGAGTACCCCCACCGACACAGGTTATCTTTACTTCGACCAACCTGGGTCCTCAGCCTATTTAGACTTCTCCAGGTTGGCCAAGGTTCCTTATACCCTGGAGGCAGATTTTCATCAGGGGGGTACAGTGAATGTGGGTACTCGCTTGCCCAAAGCCTGCACCGCATGTCAGTAGGGATTTCGTCGGTAGGCTGCGTAGATCGCAGGAAGCTTTTGCTTCTTCGCAACCGACCTGTGGCGGGGGAGAGCCCGTAGAGTGGATGTCTCTGGTCGCTTTCCTGTTTTTGTTTTTCAAGCGAACATGTCACTTCTCTGCGGACTCTGGGTGGAGCTATTCCCGCAAGAGGAAACAGCATACCGACCGGGGTTGGCTTAAGACAGCCAGTAACTATGCGGCAGGTGTCGTTCAGCTCTGCGTCCACGTCTCTGGTATGTGCTGACCTAGCCCACACTGGACACGCGTATTCTCCTGCTGAAAAACACAAAGCTAGTCCCGTAGTGCGCATAACCGTTGGGTTTGCTCCCCAGTTAGTGGAGGAGAGACGGCGCAGTAGATTATTGCGGGAACTAACTTTTTGTTTTGTGTTTCTGCAGTGGGTCTTGTAAGTCAGAGAGCGGTCCAGTGTCACTCCCAGGTATCTAGGGAGGTTACAGTGTTGGATGGCGACGCTTTTCCAGGAAATGTTCAGCTCCCTGTTTGCCTCGCGGTTACGAAGGTGGAAAGCACACGATTGGGTTTTGCTTGGATTGGGCCTTAGAGCGTTATGCTCGTAATATTCATGAAGGTTTTCCAAGGCAAGATTCAGTGTACTTTCCACGGTTTCGAAGGTCTTATCTTGGCAAGTTAGTGCAAGATCATCGGCATAGATATATCGTTGAGTATTAGGGTGGTGGGGCTGATCATTCGTGTAGACGTTGAATAGAAGTGGTGCCAGGACGCTTCCTTGGGGAAGGCCGTTTTTCTGACATCGCCATCTGCTCTTCTTCCCGTGTAAGTGGACGCAGAAGCGGCGATTACGAAGGAGCCCACTTAACAGTGACACGAAAGTGGGATCGTTTGTGGCACTCGATACTTTAGACAGCAATTTTTTTATGTTCACTGTGTCATACGCTGCTGAGAGGTCGACAAATACAGCACCTGTGACCATGCCCCGCTCAAATCCGTCCTCAATGAATTGAGAGAGGTTAAGCACCTGACTGGTGCATGATTTTCCCGGCCGAAATCCGGCCTGTTCTGGGATGAGAGTGGGGTCAATGGTAACTATGAGTCGGTTGAGTATCAGTCGCTCGAAGAGCTTGAGGGTATGACACAGGAGAGAAATTGGTCTGTAGCTCTTAGGGTCAGATGGAGATTTCCCAGGTTTTAGTAAGGCCACAATTTTCGACTTCCTCCACAGTTTCGGGATCTTCGCTGATGCCATGCACGCGTTAAATAAACTAAGCAGCCAGGATGTAGCCACTGGTCCCAGGTGTTTCAGCTGTTCGACTGTGATATCATCCAAGCCAGCAGCTTTGCCGTTTTTGAGTGCTTTTATGCTTGTGGTGATATCAGTGGGTGTGAAAGGCAAGCTGATGTTGTTGCATGTCTGTTGCGTATGTTGGGCTGATCTTGGTGTTTTGGGGAGTAGGCTTTCCATTAAGTATGAGCTGGTGCGCTACTTGATTGGCTGTGGTTTAACCCGGTAATGATGGAGGGGGCGGGTCATTTGTCAGTTTTTGTATAGTGGACCACGCTTTCTTGCGTGCGTGGACGCACGCAACCACGCTATTATGCGTCATATCGATAGACGTGACAGTATTCATCCACTTTTCCATCCTACTATCGCCCACGAGACTAAGAAGCTCTTCTCCGGTCGAGATGGTCTGTTCAGAGAAGGGGTCTTCTGCGAAAAGTGCCTTATATTGTGTAAGCAGGGTGGAAGCTTCTGATGTCAAGCCTGGGACGTATGATGTGCGACAGCCTCTGGGTATGGTCCGCCGGGATACTGAGATGACTTTTACTAACTCGTCGTAGTTTTGAGGTTCAGGCGGTATGTCGAGAAGCTGTTGGTCCACTCTTTCAGAGAAGCTGGTCCAATCAGCTTTGGCAAAATTGGACCGTCTTCTAAATGGGACCTGTAAAGGTCTCACAGTAGCCACCACCTGGATCACCACAGGCCGATGCTGTGTTTTAGGTATTGGAGAGCACAGTTGTTTGGTACATTGAGGTCTTATATTCGCGCTGCAGAAAGCGAGGTCCGGGTTATAGCCGCGACGCCAACGGCGGCTGTAGAACGATGCAGGGAGTTTGGCACTGTGGACGAGTTCTAGGCCGTGCGAATCTGACCATCGCTCTACAGCTTCTCCGTTTGAGTCACTGGCTGCGTAGCCCCAGGTGGTACTGTGACTATTAAAGTCGCCAAGTATTAGTTTAGTGGGGTGATTATCAAAGTTCTTCGTTTTGATAAATCTAAAGTCGTCATTCGGGGGCTTATAGACAGAGGTCACTGTACAGTTTCCGAGGTCGGCGGTGATAAATTCTATCGAACCCTCTGATATACAGTCTGCTGAAAGAACTGTGATGGATGGTTTTGCAAAAACTGCGCTGCCATACTTTTTGTGCTCAATTTCAGCGATAAGGACCATATCTGCTATATGTGGTCTTTGTTGGTGAGAACCACGGTGTGTTTCTTGGACACACAGAATGTCGCATGAGTGCCTCTGACAGAGTCTGGATAGTAAGATAGACTTGTCATCTGAAAAGCCTTCGATATTAATCGTGATGACAGTCAGGGCTGGCTCTGAAAAAAGCCTTTTAGTTGGTCCTGAAAAGGACCGTTCTGGGGGCCCTTGATAGGGCTGGTTTAAGCATGGAACGCCCATTTGCCGTGGTAAAAAGATTCGCCAGCCTAGCCACTCCGTTACGGTGACTAGCTGTTTCCAGGGTGCGCCGCGGGGAGGCTCTTTTTATGAACCCCCTGAAAAACTGATATTAATAATAATATACATATTAGTAATAAGACCAATAGCATGTTTATAGCACCTACTACTGAAATAGAGGTTACCAGAATTATTCGCTCATTGAAAAACACCAATTCCACTGGTTATGATGATATCAATATCAAGATTATAAAATTGTGTTCCTCTTATATATCTTTGCCTTTATCGTATATAATAAACCAATAGTTTGAACAAGGTATATTTCCCAGTCGGTTGTAAACATCCATCACTAAGCCTATACTTAAAACGTGAGATCCTACAAAAATGGTAAATTATAGGCCGATTACCTTGGTACCAATTTTCTCCAAGATTTTTGAAAAGGCTATGTCTGAAAGAATAAAAATACATTTCTCACGAAAAATTATGTCCTAGTAGAAAATCGATTTGGCTTTCGAAAGGGTAGTTCTACCGTTCAGGCCGGTTTTTCTTTAGTAAAAGAGATCACGGAGGCTTTGAATGACAAATCTACTATTATGGTACTATTCCTAGACATGAGTAAGGCTTTCGACTATGTTTGCCATTCTCGACTGCTTCAGAAGGTTCAAATATATGGTCTGAGAGGCCAAGTATACCATTGGCTGCTGAGTTATTTAACAGAACGACACCAACTCACCGAGGTATCTAAAATTTTAGATGGCAAAAAGGTACGTGCACAATCTAGTTCACTGATCAGTAAATCTGGTGTACCCCAAGGTAGTATATTGGGACCGTTGCTATTCCTTTTATATATTAATGACCTTCCTGAAGCATTAAAGCACAATTGCATTATGTTCGCAGACGACACAACTTTGTTAATAAAATGCAAAAATAAGAATGACCTAGAAACTGTAGCCAATGAGGAAGTTCAAAGAAGGGTTGACTAGCTTGAAAGTAACAAACTGAAAATAAACATAAGCAAAACATGTGCTTTGCAATTCAGGCCATACAATTGCCAGGGTACTTCGACAAATGTCCAGTGCAACAACGTACCAATTCTAAAAGCCTCCCATGAAAAGTTTTTGGGTATTGTAATGGATGTGAACCTCAACTGGAAAAAACACATTGAAGCAGTGTGTATAAAACTGGACAGATTTGTTTTTGCCTTGCGTCGCCTAAGACTGGAAACGTCTCAAAATACTGCCCTAATAGCTCACCACGGCTATGTTTCTTCAGTCTTACGATACGGTCTAATCATATGGAGCGACTCGGTGGATGTGCAAAGAGCACTGATAGCACAAAAAAAGTGTATTCGAGCGATCTGTGGAGCTGACTACTTGGCCCACTGTAAGCCACTGTTTAAATGACCAAAAATTCTGCCTTTGCCCTTTTTAGATATTTGTATGTTTGTAAAGAAATTTCCACGTTATTTTCTGTTGAGCGACAATGTGACTGGTAAAAAGAACAGCAGAGACCCGCACAAACTAATAATACCACAACAGAAACTTACGTTGCACAGCAAAAATGTGTACTGCAATGCTATAAGAATTTATAATAAGTTGCCGACTGACACTAAAGCATGAGACGAAAATAAATTCAAATGGCTGATTCAAAAATGTTTTTATTCTTGCAAAGAGTATCTAGAAATGAAATTGATTTTTTCTATGTTTAATAATTTTGATTAATAAAGGACGACTAAAGAGGTTATTTAATGAAAATAATAATTGTGAATTTTAATAATGTTATACTTTAATTTATATTTCTACGCCAGTGATGGCAGGATATGTGCACTAACCAATGACTTAAGATCCATGTACTAACCATATTCTTAGAAATAAATGATTTGATTTGATTTGCAAACAATCCCGACAGTTCCAATTTTTCTTGTGTTCAACAGTCATTGTGTTGTGAAACCGTTGAAAGGAAACGTTAGCACATTGTAAATCATAATTAAATTTGCACTTTAAGCAACTTAGGAATTCACGCAACTTAGGCAGACATTTTCTACATCTAAAACAGATAGCCATTATTTTTCTCAGTTTTTACTGCTCACTTCACGATAAACCCTTCAATTCTTAGCAATAACAAAATTCAATTGAAAAAAAAATGTTCAAAAAGTCCATGGTAAGATTCAAACACCGTTTACTCGAGTCTGATATAGTACAAGTCTCTTAACCGCAGTCACACTCATCGACAGTTAGAGGTACGAACGAATTTGGGCTTCACCTATGATATATATTGTTCTCAATTAGACAATTAAATTAAATGACTTGATGGTAAATTGTCGTATTATAATATTATTTTCACTTAAGTCCTCGGGTAGTTAAGTACATAAAGAAGGCAAAAACAATACAGAACACTTTCATCAATGTAATATTTAACTCGTAATCAATAAATTATTATATTTAGTCACTGGCACACTTTCTTTTATTATTTTCAGCCAAACACTAGGCTTATAACAACTTCTATCACCATTTATTATAAAATTGCAGTTTTATTGTTTATTTTATTCATATTAAGCTATACAACGCCACCTAGTAGCAAATTTACACAGTTAACCACTCTGCTGTTTACGTGCTTTAATGAGGTGCTTCGCGATTTGACGTCGCAGGTAGGGTTGACGTACGCTTATACGTGTCTATAGATAGCGCTACAGGCAGCAAAAAAGGCGTACGCGCATGCGTACTTTTGACGATAAGTTGTTTACACATCATTATGAAAACTTGTAACGGAATATATTTGATTCAGTATTATAGTTTTTTTGTAATTGGCCTGTTTATTGTTCACGAACCTCAATATTTTACTCTCCGTATTGTTTCGTTCACTTCTATTTACAACTTATTTTGCGTTACACAGTCACTTATCAATCTTAATCTCAAAAATCCGTGTCCGTAAAGCAGCTATTTTTCAATCACTGTTCATTGTACCCTAGAACCGTACCCATAATAAACTTTCAATAACAGTACCCGGGGGTTCTAGTGTACCCCGTTAAAGAAAAATTTTTTTTACATAAGAATAGATTTTTAATTTCATTAATAATCAACATACATAGACTTTTATGGCACTTATTTCAGTCTCACGTTACATAATTAAACAAAAAAATAACAAACTTAAATTAATAATTTTGGCAAATCTTTTTTTGGTGCTCTAAACATATAAAACTTTTACATTTTAACATCGAGTGCGTGATTTACGGTCTTTTGACCTGGGACAAAATCAACATCTACCAGATGTTGAATCTGAAGAGGATGGAGCACTAGAAGGTCGTGTTTTTTCTAAAATACCGCCAATACTTATTTGTAGATACATAGGCGAAGGCATGTACCCAGAGGTGCTGGAGTACCCCACACACGTGTTGCCACGACCGCACGCTAACAGGACTCGCGCCCGACTGCTGATTCGACACGACCCCCCGTCCCCCGTAAATACGCGCCGGTGCGAAAAGATCCGTTTTAAAACAAAAAAGTTATAGTCAATTTTAAATATTTTTTTTCAGTTGTACCCCAGGGTACGGTTCTAGGGTTAAATACTTATTAGGCACATTCTTTTGCAAACACTTTCACTGGATTATTGTGCTATTATTTACACTTTAGATATAAAAACTGCTATTAATTCGCTAATTTACTATTTTTAATGAATAAATAATATTATAAAATTTATTCTCCGTACAGGCGTTTCAGACTTTAGCATATAGATTAGGTTTTAAATGACTCAACTAAAATGGCCAGCTTGCACTAAAAATAACGCGTGCGCGCGCGGTGTGTGTGCGTGTGTGTGCGTGTGTGTGTGCGCGCGCGCGTGTGTGTGTTTGTGTTGGCGATAGAGCGTGAGTGTGTGTGTGGTGTGAGTATAGCATTAAAAGATATAAATTAAAATTAACATTTAGAGATTATAAACACATGTATAGATATAGTTCGAAGTATGTTTAAATTACTTAATTAAAGATACCACATCGTAATTAACCTTAAGAAGCCACTCGGTTAAAAGGGACTTATATTGATATAGGTTCCGAGGATAAATATTTAATTCTTTATTTATTTTAGTATAAAGCAGCTTTATAATTGTAGTGATGTTTGACTAATTCAATTCTACACTTACCCGGCTGACATACTTTAGATATCTTGTCTTCTTTTGTTCTTGAATAAATCTGGGCAATAGTGAGTAGTTACATGTCTGCGCAGAATAACTTTCAAGACACACAGTTTCCGAACAGAAAGAACTTCCCAGAAATCGTAAATCAATTTGGTAGAGAATCTAATCGGTTAAGAAGCCATAACCTTCAAGACCGCTCTCTGTGCCCGTTCAAGTGGTAACAATTTAGTTTTTCCAGTGGCACCCCAGACAGTGATGCAATAGTTGGTAATAGATTGTGTAAGGACAAAGTAAGCAGTCCTTAGAGTAGGAAGATCAGCTCCAGCTCGAAGCCTCCTAAAAATGGAAATCAGTTTCCTAATACACGCTGTAACTGCTTTAATGTGTTCATTCCACGACAAGGTGCTATCAAGCACTACCCCTAAATACCTAATACTACGAGAACGTGATATTGAATTACATGAACAATACATTTCAGGGTCAGTTTTACATTTATGAGCCTAATATAATATTTAAGTACTCTGTGTTTACGTGACGGCAGCGCCACCTTTTTCGTCAAATTTTGACAGTGGCATCTATGAGAAACCTATAAGTCTTAAATTTGCATTAAGTAGATAATAATAATAATAATTGTACCTACATTATATTCTCGTATAAGTTTTACAAGAATACGCAATTTTTTTTTTACTTTTTATTGTTTTGTTTTGGATTACTTTTTTTTGTAGTTTATAGTATGTATATCTCCTAACTATTCCAAACAAAGTGAAATAACGTTAGCTGGCAACGTAAACATGTAAGTACCTACTAGAACAAAAGACGCGGGTTCGAATCCCGCTCGGTATCTTGGGCCAAAATTTAAATTTCACTGGATTTTTAGAGACCCATTTTTTATTTTTCATTTTCTATGAGTCTGCTTTTAGCCTTAAAGCATAAAGGAATTTACATAATAGGTAGGTTTAGGTAATATAATTAATAGAACAAATAACGTTTTATATAAGTATGAATACTTATTTATTATTCGGTTTGGTCTTAAAATATAAAAAATGTTAAATGAGTCAGTCAAATCTGTTCAATCCATGTTTACTGGAATAAGCAGTTGATGAGTAGCGGTGCGTCTACGTAGTATATGTGCATGGTGACCACACCGGGGTTCGCAGCCAGAGCATACAGGCATTCTGGGCCAGTGGGCACGATCATCTGTAGGAAAAAATGAGATTTCAGGATCACCACAACTAATCAGAGCATAATAGAACCAGTTTTGTTCTTTGATGACTCTTTTACTCACCCTGACATCAGAGGCAGTTGGTCTTTCAAAGTAGTCCCTGACGAGGGCGCTCGCGGGCAGTTTACCGAAGGTCATCAGTCCGGTTCCGATAATTTGGTTTTCTCTAACATCTACTAGAGGGAACCACGGGAACAGGCCTTGGGAAGTGCACTCGGTTTGTGCGGTGGTATTGTAGTAGTAGTGGGTACCTGCGGAGGGTTAGAGGTAAATGAATACTTACTAAGTTATAGATCTTGGGCGTGATGATGCATAGCAAAGTAGTCAGATAGGAGAGGTGGCCTAAAGTAGGCATACTGGTAGTCATGCAGCAAAGAAAAGCCGTAGCCTTTGCTGAAATGTTGCTTCGCCAGCATAGTAGGATCATAAGGAATCAAAGGATGCTTAGAATATCTTCTACTTAAATAAATATTTATTCATAAATATATTTTGATGCGTTAAGGGGAGCTTCATTTGGTTTTAACATTAAGTATGGCGATCTTTTTGTTGAATCCTCTTTCGCCACAGAATAGCTTTAGGTACTCACCCATCAAAATAACGCAAGCTTGGCGATTGAAGTTACTGTTAGCAGTGTCTCCGATCTTGGAGGCTTCCACGGAGACGGGCATGAGCTCTCCGTTATAGCTGGTGACGTAGATGAAGTCTTCGCCCAAAACGCGGCCTTGGCGTTCCGCTACACGCTGTGCAGGGCTTTTGGCGAGGGAGGCTGGAAAATTATTAATAGTTTATTTTAAACTGAGTTTGTGATCACCAACCCGCATTCGGCGAGCGTGGTGATTAGGCCAACACCCATCCATTGTAGCGATGACCTGATTTCAATGATGGAGGCCTTTGCCTAGCAGTGTCAGTATGTAAGCTAATTACTTTTACTTACTTTTTATAGGATTGGATAAAGTTCATTTGCATGGGGTAGGTATCAAAGTCTTGTTACTTCACGGATTAGGATTTAATGACTAACGATGGCGAGAAAACTATGCTAAATGAACCAAATACAAAGAAACGTGCGTGACGGGCAACAGCACCGGACTGACAAGCATGGCCAACCGATAGGGAACAACGTGAAGATGTCTGATTTTTCGGAATGCGAATATTAAAGTTATTAATTATACTTAGTTTTGGAAAATGAAATGAAAACTACATTAGCGCGGTGTCCTACGTAGCGACAAACGCGACGTGAAGCGACTCTGCAGTCGCGATCAAAATAAGCCCGGGAGTGGAACAGTATGGGCCATACGACTATCTTCGCATAAACGTATCTTACCTTCTGAGACGAAGTATACAGCAGTGGTCCAGTATGTACGCTGGACTCCCTGGGAGTTGGCTGGTGCGGTCCAGGCGGTGAACCCTTGCGTAGTCCAGTCCAAGACATCGTCAACGTAGGAGTCTTGGGGCAGCTGTAGATAAAATTATTACGGAGGCTTAGATTAAGTCTTTTAGCACATCAAAAGCATAATGATGGTAGGTTTGTTGTGACTTACAGCAATCTGCAGGCCAGCGACTGCGCCCGAGTCGTCGTAGAAAGCTCCGAGGACGACGTCGTTGATTGAGGGGTTGTACAGCACTAAGCCTTGGCGAGGCTGACCCGCTGGCCTCGGAGATTCCACCCAGCGCTGGTTCTTAGCTGCTGCTAGTGTCTGCGGCACCGAAATGAAGAAGTCGCGGCCAGGGAAAAGACCGATTCCAAAGCGAACTGCAGGTAAAGATAAATTACTAAGTTAGAAAAACACTACAGATCTAGAGAGTCGTGGCCTGTGGGTTAGACAGCCAGCACGTCCACAGCCCGTGGTGTCTCGGATTAAAATCGGTCGATTGGTCATGGTAGTTCTGAAACGCAAGTCAATTTGACTGATGTTCAGCGCTACAAATTGCATTTCCTGGTGAACCTCACAGGCCACGTGTTTCGTCAGAACGCTTCAAAGTGGTTAAGTATTGTATTTTGAAAGATCTTACCGCTCAATCCTCCATTCCATGCCCCTGAAACCAAATCATATGTACTTGTTAGTGCCACATCAAAATACCTATCTTTCGTAAATACATTCGTACAAGATTTTTTCAAAGCATTACCTAAATTTATTAGTTTGAACGTTACGTTACGTGCTTATGTTTCAGTCACCACGGAAAAACATGTAATAAGTTTGGTACCTGATGCTATATTTTTTCATAAATTTAAATGGCTATTCTCAGTATTCAAAAATCACTTCATTCCTAATCCATTACATTATTAATTATAAAGATCCAAATTTTGTATTTTGAACACATTACTAAATTACAGCTACATACAAAAATTTTAGGCGTTATTATTGACCAAGACTCAGGTCCGTATTCTAGAATCGTATGTAGGTACTCAAGCACTGATCTGTACATGAGTAGGGATTTCAAAACGTCAGTTCATACAAAAACGTCACTCAGATCTCAATACTCAAGTACAGATTTTGTTTTAGAATACGGGCCTTAGATTGGAAATAACAGGTGAATTAACTTATGCAATAGAATCAATAGTTTCGTTTAAGCACTAAACAAAATTAAGAAAGTCACCAACATACAAACGGTAGTCACCACTTACCACGCATATATTGAATCTTTACTGCGTTATGGAATTATAATATGGGGAAATAGTACGAATAAGAATAGAGTAAGTATTTGTAGCTCAAAAGAAATGCATTAGCACTAATGTAGTATTCCCCCAGGCGATTCTTGAAGACAAGCTTTTAGGAATCTTAATCTGCTACCACTACCTGCTATGTAGGTACATTAACGAAATTTGCTGTTTTGTAAAAAGAAGTATTGAACTTTTCATGAAAGCCAAAGACATGAACAGTAGACTGAAAAAAGATCCAGAAAGACTGGTCCTAAGCATCATTCCTAAATCAGATAAGTAATTACAAGAGGAATTGTGTAAGCTTGTGTGTCACAATTTATAATATAGTAAACATACAGGTCCCTATGACATAAAAAATCTCAATCTGAATGCATTCAAGGCCAAGTTATATAAATGGCTCATTGTTAATAATATCTATGACATTGAAGACTTCATTGATTGTAGATTCTGAGAGTGACATTCTTAATCAATTTACAATTTAATTGATTAACTACTGATCCAGACATATTTGATGTAATATTGTTACTATTTTCGCTTCGTTTTGTTTGGTTGTAGTATGACATTATTATTAGGAATGTTATTAATTAATTTTTTATTACTCTCCGGATTATGCATGCTAAAAAATTGGCTAGACATGTCGCACACTTAATACTATGTTAAGTACATAATGCAAATAAAGTTTATGAATTATGAATAAAGATCCTGATAACGTACGATAAAACTACACCAAACTCCGCAAAAATTAACCTGTTTTTTGAAAATATTCTAGTCTCCTACTCACCATTAGCCTGGGAGGCCAGGGTCACCGCAGCCAAAGCTAGTAATAGGAACTTCATGATTGCTGCTAGTCCACCACTGAGTCCACACCCTCGCCGTTAGCCGCTTAAATATAGCTGATAAATTCAATCGTCTTTGACGTTGATGATTATTATTAGATCTGATAAATAAATATAGAGATTAGAACAATGTTGTACATCCCATTTATTTCTGATACTTTTAACGCGAAAATTCAGATATTTTGATGATCAGTTTCTTTGATGTTTGTACCTCTGTAGGTCCCAATGAATTCCTGCATACAATACAATGGATATAGCACGTCATACAATTGAAAAGCTTTAAACCTGGCACACGCGTGACAGTAACATCTTGCCTTCACTTTCTTTCTGACAGGTATGAGAGAAAGGAGGAGGGATACATTAACTAGGGGAAAACTGTGCTTGAATGACGTCAATAGCACTTTCTGCTGTAACGTTGACAGCGTGCAGATGCTAGGTCCTTGTATATTGAAGGTCATTGATTCGAATTAAAAAAACATAAAGGCAAGGTGCATTGCAGATGCCCCTGCTGTTTAGATTGACTGATAATAATGATAACTATAGTTTGACCACAACCCCTGTGCCCCTTCATGGATGTCTGCGTCGTCAGGATCAGTAAAGCAGTTTTTGTATGTATCAAAGTATTTTAGAGATGAATTACACTACACCTTAGCATCTCCCACAGAGTGCCATGTCAATAAATCTCAAATAGCATGAATGGCAGAGTTTATGTATGTTAGATTGCCTCAGTTTTCGTGATACAAGGTCAGGTATTATACCTGTACACACGAGATCACGCTAAGGTTCACAGCTGCTGACATAAGGCCCACTTTGCAAATTGATCTACCGGTTGACCACGTTGGCAGGCCCCTGTCATTTCACGAACTTGCGCGTGAAAAGTTTGGCAGTTGATTGTGAACAGCTGTGTAGAGCATTGAATGCGAATGCGCGATGACGTATTGCAGGTACTGACATCTATTAGGTTGGGGAAAAAGTCTTTTCGCATATAGTATGTATGAACTTGTAATAAAATCTCTTTGGCTATACTATCTGTATCTGGCTGGTTTTCGTATCATTAAAAGTTTAAATTCTAAAGAAGATAGGTAATTCCAAATTCAAATTAGGAAAATGTGTGATTCTCATTTGTTTTTCTTACTGCCAAGATGAGTGAATCTAATGACGAAATTCGATACATATTAACATTTTACTACAAAAAAGGTAAAAATACAACGCAAGCCGCGAAAAAATTTGCGATGTTTATGGACCTAGTGCAGTGTCTGTGAGAGTAGCACAAATTTGGTTTAAGCGTTTTCAATCCGGAAATTTTTATGTCAAAGATCGCCATACTACGGATAAAATGGATGCCATTTTCGAAAAAGTGGTGCAAGATCAGCATATCAGTAGTTACGGTGTAGCTGAAGAACTGGGAATTGACCACAAAACAGTTTTGGCGCATTTGTAAAAAACTGGGTACACAAAAAAGCTCGATATTTGGGTACCTCACGAGCTCACTGAAAGAAACCTAATGAACCGTAAAGAAACCGAACCATTTTTGAAGAAGCTGATAACTGGTGATAAAGAGTGGATCACGTACGACAAGAACGTGCGAAAAAGGTCGTGGTCAAAGGCCGGTCAAGCTTCACAGACTGTGGCGAAACCCGGGTTTACTCGCAACAAGGTGATGCTGTGGTTGTGGTGGGGTTGCGGGATGTTCCTACCTACAAGATGGCAAAAAGTAATCGAACAAAATGGCACCTACATACTTTAGTTAAATGTAAATAAACTATGTTAAAAAATGTTTTAAATTTAATGATAATATGATAAATAATAAAATGCGTAGAAACTTTTTCCCCAACCTATTAGGTATATCAAAAGAGGTAGCCCCGTCAATATATGCCTAACATGTGACAGCACCTAGTTCTTATCGTAGATAACTTTAGTTTTATGTTGAAATATAGGTGTGTTGTTGTGAAATTTTAGCGCCCCTTTCGAATTCCTTGAAATTCAATTATTAAAGATTTGTTTTCATAATAAAATAGAGATAATAACCGTGATAGATAATAACATTTTAGCGACGGTTTGATTATATAAAAGTCGTGTTGAGATTTTATCTAACTGTTGTATAGCGTCGTATTAATCAGTTTGTAAACGTTCGTCCACCCACAAACTGGCTGCATTATACGACGCTGTATAAGAGCCGTCGTAAAAAAGTCTACCTAACCTATACAAAGGTACCAATATACGACGTTGCATATTACAGTCGTAAAAACGTTTAATTAACCTATATTTTTGTACCATTATACGGCGTTGTATAAATCAGTCGTAAAAACGTCTACCTAACCTATACACAGTAGGGAATAAAAAACCGGTGACATACTTGAGTCCCGGGAATTTCGGGACGATCTGATAAAGGAACCGGGACTCCCGGGACTTTCGGGATTTCTGAGATTTTACCAGATTGTTGAGATATTTATTGGTTTTCTTTAAGATAGGCAATAAAACGCAAGATTTTATATATGAGGAGTAGCTTTTACTTATTATAATAATCACACGAAACTTTTATCACAATTAAATATATCAGAGATCAATTTTATTAAAACAGAGAACTGTAGTGAAAATAATCTTATCATAAAATCAACAAAATAATAGATGTTATAATGCCAGCATAAAATATTATAGAAATCGAAAAAAAAAACGTAAAAATCTACAAAAAAAACTTAGGATAAGTCCTCATGAGAAAATATCACATAAAAGTTACATATTATTGTTTTATTTTAGGTTTTGATTGGTTCTCGTCATTTCAACATCTTTTCAGGTGCCGTGGTCACGGGGGGACTAAGAAATCATTGGTAGCGCGCGAAATTTGAACCCAAGAATCGCAGCTATAAGTTAGTCCCGAAAGCAACGAAAGTTCCGGGACGAGGCCATGAGTCCCGGGTATTTTGGCCGTTGCTATTTCCATATACACAGGCACCACTGTTTGACTTTGCATATACAGTCGTAAAAACGTTTACTTAACCTCTATTTTCGTACCGTTATACGACATTGTATAAATCAGTCGTAAAAACGTCTACCTAAACTATACACATGCACCACTATACGACGTTGCATAATACAGTCGTAAAAACGTTTACTCAACCTAAATTTTAGTACCAATATATGAAGTTGTATAAAGTAGTCGTAAAAACGTTTACTCAACTAATTTAAAAACCTTTTAGTTACAGGACTAAATCGTTGTTGGAATAACGGTTACACAACGTTGTAGTTATCTAATAGCATCTCTTCAACAGTGTATAACCGAAAGTCGCATAAGACATTTTTATATGACCAATTTGTTTGTTGGTTAATCTGTGCCGTAGGTACATAAGGATCCTAAGTACTAACATTACTGTTAGATCACATTCCCGTATTACAGCCGTCATATATAACTCATGCTTATATATTACTCATGTTTTAGTTTCCTCGCACCACGCTCTCATACCACGGGAGTAGTAGCATTTGCTATCATTACAGTAGATACTGTTAAATTATCAGATTTGTGTTTTTAAACTACCTAATCTTTATTAATACCTGCGATACCATGATTGCATTAGATTTGTTACGTTTTAAAGATAATATCGTAGATTTAAATATTTAATCTACGTACATATCATTTAGTGCTCTTGCGTTCAGAAACCGCAGAAAAAGACCAGCATTATTACAACCAATTATACTATACTACTTTCTTGTCTGTGTAGTAGTAGGTAAAATCTGTACTGTAATGTTATTACAGTATAGATTTTTGTAACGTTATGGTTGTAATAATAGTGCTGGTCATTTCCCTACTGCTTCTGACCCATCTTAGAGAACTTATGATGTGTGTGTAGATAAAGTAATATATGCAACTGTACACATATCGCTTTCGATATCGCTTTAGTTCCGACCCCCCATTGACGGGGGTGATTTTTTTGCAAATAACCTTCATATTTTTTTATGTCACCCTGTATATGTCTTGTACCTTTTGCCAAACATTGCATAAAATATGTCAATTTAACGTATTTGACGTACATGTTAAAAACCTTGCAAAGGATTGCAATGTAAGTAATGCAATGCATACCTTCCGCCTTCTGAAAGTAATTGCTAAAATACCGACTTCAGGTCCAAGGGATACGCCAAAAGGGGTCATTGGTAACAAATACATCAAAACAAATTAGTATTAAGTATTTATTTAAGTAATTGTCAAGAATTATAAAATAATATAATGGGCACTGACGTGTAGGTAGGTATACTACAGAATTAAAAATACGAGATTACTCATGTTGCAAAATTAAGACCGCTAGATATTATTAATTAGCTATCGACTGTTAGATAGTTATATAGCAAATAACTGAGATAAAACATTGATGGGAAAAAGAAAAACATCGATACGATTTGTCTAGCGAAGTATACCGAAGCGAAACAATGGATTTGCATCGTCCACACGTTCGCCGTGCAGCTGGGTGCGTTGAGAATACAGTTTTTGCACCTAGCTTTATCTATCTAACTTTAGCTGACCGAACATGACACAGTTTGAATTGGTCGTTTTTTAAAATTAACTGTGTGTTTTCAGACCTAAAAATATAATTCCAATTTATTTCTACATCTGAAATTGTTTTTTTTATAGATGTGAATCTTTAAAAAATTGTAATTCTCCGAATTAACTTTGAGAGCATTTGTTTAAAATTAGCCCCATCGACTCTTTGTACCTACTTGGTACAAACTTATCAATAATATTTTCGATATCTGACGTTCAAGGTTGTCGTCCATCCTGCATTAGATCAGCACCGCCTTGCTAGAGACTCGTTTGTGTGGAGTGGTGTCTGGGGCTGAGGCACTAAATGGACGATGACCTAAAATTATCCACTAAAGAGTTTCTTGACTTCGTCGGTGACCTGGCTGGCGTAGCGGTACCCGTTCAGCATGAGGCGGTCCAGAACAGGCGCGGGCTTCGCGGAGTCTCCATTCCTGAAAGTACGGGTACAAATGGCGAACACCTGACAAGAAATACCTTTAAAATACCATTGTCTCAATTTTTGTACATCAATTTGGGGTTTGAACGATTAAAATATTTGAACTTAAAATATTTGAACGTTGCATTGGTGCAAAGTAAAAAGGGCAAGGCAAAAAGAAAACATATTTTACAGTAAGTAAGGTGCAACAAACAATCGTAGGATGTGCAACAGAACAAGACAATAAGATCACAGGTTCATCATTCAAACATTAAGCAAAATAAAGACCTTACTTAACTTACTGACAACCAAAGAGTGGCAAAACATTGTATTGGATATGATTAAGACTGGCATATTTTATAGTTATGGAAATCAGCATATTACAACTGCCCAAATTGCTGAGAAATAGGCCATTTTCGTTAAAATTAATTCATCGCCATGAATTTATTTAACTATAGTGAATCTTTTATTCACGGCGCTTTTAAAAAGCGGTTACGAAAATATTCTAATACAAAGATCATGATTTTTTTAAACAATTACTCGACTTATTAAAAGGATTTTCACGTCTCTATTTTCTTATTTATTAATGTGTATTAATGTCTGCTATAAAGAAGAGAGTGTTGAAAAGCTACCTTTTTTAAGTACCTAATGGTGATGCCTTTTTATGCTGCAAGCCTTATGAGTGTCAAGTAAAACAACACACAAAGACAACATTCAGAGAGAGGGTTAGTAATAATAAAATTAGGGTTAGTTGAAAGAAGGGAAAGGTGCACTTACATAGTACCTACTTGCAGCGGATGTTCCAAGGGTCATCGACGTAGTAGATGTGCAGAGAGATGATTCCGTAGGACATGCCCCACTCTTCGAGGCATTTTGGTGCGTAAGGGATTGTGATCTGAGGTGAAAGCCAATATTTTGACGTTTCATATCGCCATGTTAAGAGTTTCCTATACTTAAAATCCTGTAGAAATTGACACAGGGCACTAGAGAGTTAGACTCTTGGGTTCTTGTACATGACGAGTAAAATTTCAACTTAAACTTCTGATGCCGAAAATCCTAGCACATTTAAATTTTCGTAGGAAAATGGATTCATTTTCAAATAAAGTACCTAGGTCACCTAGGTGCCAATTTAAAGCTCCTCATTCGAACGCTTTTATAATGTCTCTTGAGGAGTTTAAATCGACAGAGATTAAAAGCAGCTTTTTGGGGATCGTCCTCAATAATGTCGACGGACGCTAATGGGTATTTGATTGAAGGATACCATTGAAATCATGCCCAGAGGATGCCTTACCTACTCGTAAATTCTGGAAAAGGATCGCACTTCATCATTTGTGAATAACTCAGACTAAATATGTTATGTCCGTGAATATAAAGCTGGGTACGCCTGTGTTTAATTTACAGTTTTTTTTAAATCTGTTTTTGTAAAACTCAAGTACATAATATGATGATGAGTGAGGAATGTAATAATAACAAGTCGAAAAATATAACGATGTTTCATAGCAAATGTTGAGAATGCGATCTGGGAGATTTCACTAGCAACTACCCTACCCAATATTATACCTTAGGTGGGTAGACATGTCAAACAATTATGAAAACACTATAGTTTGTAAGCCGCCGATGTGAAGGTTTAGCTCTGTCCGAGATATTAACCTCGACCAAACGTTCTAATTCTATCCCGAAAACTGAAAGTGATAGAAATATCTGTAAAGGCTATACATATAAGTTTACGTGATGTGTCAAAATTCCATGCTAGTACGTAGTTTGGGACAAAGAGCACAGTTAGATGTAAGTTGATTACCAAAAATCTTACCTCAGCCACTTCTTTCCTGGATGGAGGAATCTCGTACCAGTGGCGGGGCTTCTGTGTAGCCAACTTGCCGAACATTATAAAGCCAGTTCCGAGGAGTTCTCCGTTGGTGGTCAGCGCAAACCAGGGCAGCAGGTCTTCGCATTTCATCTCTTTTGTCATATTGTAATAATAGTGGGTGCCTGGAATAACATCGATAACAAAACTAAGAAGATGTTTAGGAAGTTAATTTAGGTGAAAAAAGTAAATGTCGGCAAACAGCACCACATAAATGATATACTAAAACTTCCAAAAGCCGGTAAACAATGTCAAAACTTTTGATTGGTATGGTGATAAAACATACGTTTTCTCATTATGTAAAAACATTATCAAAAAGGTTCAAATCTAGTGTCATTTTATTCAGCTATCCTGAAAAATGCAGATGAAAGCGTGTTCGGCCATAATATATTCGGATTATACGATCCCATAAACGATGCAGCCCTCACCCTGCTGGCTATCACAGCTATTATTTATATTGCGCTGAAGTACTTTTTTGTTCGCAATTACGAATGAAAACGCTATCCATACGCATCTGTATAGTAACACAATGAATACAATACTAAAGCGAAAGATAATGCTTCAAAACAAAACATTATAATTCAATAATTAAGTACGGAGGTAACGGAGGACAGGATATACCTTTACAAAAAGATTGTCTTAGTTCAGCAACATAAGGTAAAGCTTAATCTGATTTCCAAAGAACTAAAAAGTTTGATTTTCATCGTAAGTAAAATCAAAACTGTAATTTGCTTGAATCGTGAATAGAACTACTTACGCTAAGTAGTAGCAGCGAAAATTACGTTCGCTAGAAAATAAGACAAAAATCTGGGATCTGTAAAAAACCGTGTCCCAGATAGCGAAAATGTTGGTATTCAATGATCCCTTTATTAGGTTTTTGTATGATTATCTTCAGATTTAAATAAAGCATTTTTAATGCCAAATAACAAAATTAGATAACACGATTATCTCACCCATGTTGGGCACGCAGTTTTGCTTCTTGAACGTGGTGGTGTTCAGCTCTGCTTCCGAGATAGGGATCTTGAGCAGCTTTCCGTCCAGGCCGGTGACCCACACGCCGCCATCCTGCAGCGTCGCGCCGTTCTCCACTTGAGGGCCAGAGCCGGCCTTGAGTGAACCTGTCATGGAAGCAAATTTCCGTTAAGTCAATTATTAATTTAATTTATTTGACGACCGACTTGGTGTAATGGTTAAGAAGTTGGCTACTACACGACCTCTGGTGGGTTCGATCCCCGCACAGTACAAACATTTGTGTGCATGAACATGTCTGTTTGTACTGGTCTGGGTGTCTCCTATGTATAATAAGTATGTATTTACAAAAGAAAATGTATTTAAGTATGTTTATCCGTTGTTTAGTATCCCATAACACAAGCTTTAATTAGCTTACTTTGGGGCTAGATGGCGCTGTGTGGAATAATGTCCAGGGATATTTATTATGTCCAGGGATATTTATTAATCTAGTTCAGTTCTCACAGTTTCTAAATACTAACGAATTCACTGCAGTCACTACAATTCATGAACCTGGAAGGGTACAATACTACTTCATTTCTATGATCGGTCAGCAGGCCACGACGGACTGAGTATTGAGCATGTTGTCTGTGCGGGAGAGGCTGTTCGCAGTAAACTATGTTCGCTGTACAATCTCTGTATGAAATATACATACTGACTAACACCTGTTGTACCCACTGTAAAAAATAGAACAGGTGACCTAGGTGCTGCAAATAACTATCGTCCTATATCTCTTGGGACTTTCCTTTCCTTTCAAATATTTCACTTAGCCTTATAGAATCTTACCTCACTGATAGAATACAAAAAGTGAGTATCAATGGTACGAATTCTTCCGGTGCCACCATACGTATGGGCGTGCCCCAGGGATCAATATTAGGTCCTCTGCTGTTTTTGATCTATATAAATGACCTGCCTTATTTTGTCAAAGACCTATGTGGGATTGTATTATTTGCTGATGACACTTCTCTGATTTTTAACGTAGATAGAAGTAACAAAGCACTTAACGACGTAAATAATACTCTTTCTAAGGTACTGCATTGGTTCACGAGTAACAATTTACTGCTTAATGCTAAGAAGACCAAATGTATCAAATTTTCTATGCCCAATGTAAGACAGGTCGATACCATTATAAACATGAATAACGAGCCATTAGAGATTGCGAATTCCACTGTATTTCTGGGAATTACTCTCGATTCCAAGTTACAGTGGGGTCCGCATATTTCTGCTCTGGCAGGAAGACTTAGTTCGGCAGCTTATGCTGTTAGAAAAATAAGGCTCCTGACTGATATCGCAACAGCAAGATTAGTGTACTTCAGTTATTTTCACAGTGTTATGTCGTATGGTCTACAGTTGTGGGGCTCGGCAGCGGATCTCAACACCATCTTTGTTCTTCAAAAAAGAGCCATCCGCTCCATTTACAACCTTAGACCACGCGACTCGCTTCGTGAAGTATTCAAAGAGATAGGTATTTTAACTGTGTACTCTCAATTTATTTATGATAATGTAGTATATGTCCGTAAAAACTTGCATCTCTTCAAGAAAAACAGTGATGTTCATAAACTCAATACCAGAAATAAAAATAAGCTCGTAACTCCCAGTCTAAGACTGCATAAGGTAGGGAAATCCTTCGTTGGTCAATGTGTAAAATATTTTAATAAGATTCAGCAAACTCTTGTTGAACTGCCTCTTCACAAGTTTAAGTCACAAATTAAAGCTAAGTTAATGAAGCGAGGTTATTATAGTGTTGAGGATTTCTTAAATGATAAGAATTTGTGGTCATCTTAGGTATAATCTGCTCCTCTGCACACTTTTTTGTTATGACTTTACTCTGTCAATTCAATTTTTGTGTTTAAAAACAAGATTGAAAAGAGTAACCATCGAGTTTCTTGCCGGAGTCTTCTCGATCGGAAACAACCTCCGAACCGGTGGTAGAGTCACATTATATTTAATTATGATATGAACTATCATAGTATTATTTTATGTAAGTTTATTTTTATTCAGTATATTTTTGCTACAATTTTTTTTTGTATACGACTTGTCATAAGTACTTTTTATAAGTCTATATGACTAAAGATATTTTTTACTTTTTACTTTACTTTACTTTACTTTCCTAGGCAAAATTCTAGAGAGGCTTTTACAGTCCGAGGTGCTGAGTCTTTGCAATCAACGATGTGCAGTTTGGTTTCCGCCCAGGACTCTCGACGGACTCGGCTATTTTCAGCCTAAAGCAGACGGTTAATATCTATACCAGTAGGAATACATCTATATACGCCTGCTTTCTGGATCTGAGCCGCGCATTTGATCTGGTTAATTATGATATGAGAAAACTGCGTGGTTCAGGAGCTGCTCAGGATGTGGTTGATCTTTTGAGGTATTATTATTAGTACGCAAATCAAACAAATTCTATTAAATGGGGCGTCACGATATCTAATAATTTTAGATTAGACTGCGGTGTACGTCAGGGGGGTTTAACCTCTCCGGACCTTTTCAATATCTATGTGAATGACCTGATTGGTGCACTGGGGAGCTCTGGAGTTAGCTGCCACGTGGGATGTGTTTGTTTCGATAACTTGAGTTATGCCGACGACATGGTGCTTCTCAGTCCATCAATCAGCGGACTAAGGGAATTACTTCGCATCTGTGAGCATTATGCCAATGCACATGGACTGAAGTATAATGCTAAAGAAACAGAACTCATGGTGTTTAGGTCAGGAAAGGGTCTGGAGTATATACCCGAAGTATGGCTTAGTGGTTCGGTGGTTAAGGTTGTGAAGGTGTTTAAATATCTAGGTCATATTTTGACAGAAGACCTCAGGGATGACCAGGACATCGAGCGAGAAAGGAGGGCAGTCTCAGTTCGATGCAACATGCTTGCCCGTCGATTTGCTAAGTGCAGCATTGAGGCGAGGAATCCGCTGTTCAAGGCTTATTGCCAGTGTTTTTACATGTCCCAGCTGTGGGCTAAGTACAATAGATCCTCTTTGAGCACTTTGAGAGTGCAGTACAATGATGCCTACCGCATTCTCATGAAGTTGCCGCGGTACAATAGTGCTTCTGCCATGTTTGCTGATGCGGGAGTGCCTGACTTTTTAGCAGTCACTCGAGCAAAAGTTGCCTCTTTCCGAGAGATAATGCTTCAGTCGAACAAGTCGAGAATGCTTCTTAGGGCTGTAAGTGAAAATGTGTATAGTCCTATTCACAGACATTGGCTTGACATTCACCGAAGAGCAAATTGGAAGTAGCCAGTCAGTATGAATAAAACGAAGGCATTTATGTAAAATGCCTAATACTTTAATAAGTAACATTTATTTGAATAGTTATTAAGTAACAGTTATTTTTGTATACTGTATTTTGTATGGTTTGGTTGTATGTATAATGGGACTTGCACCTAATAAAGTAATTATATTATAATTAATGTATGCCCAATTCGAAATTCCCTATTCTACCGATTCGGTGGATTATTTTAATGCCATCGTTTGGGCGGCTGATGGCGCAGCACAAAGAACCTTATCAGTTTTTTGTGCTGCGCCATCAGATAGATGGATGAGTTGACGAGGGTCGCAGGTTTCCAGTAGAAACAAGTTGCTTGCTTCCTGCCGCTCTGAAAATCTAAATGATCTGAAACGAATTCTGGAACAGCTGGATGTTTATGTTCATATTGTGTTGATGGTATGTTAGATAGTGGCTGCTAAAAAAATCTAATCATGGGACTTGTCATAGTTTAGCCTTGCTGGTGCTCACCCTGGGTGACGTAGTACTGCGTGATGGTCCAGTAGTCCTTGGCAGGGTCTCCCTCGACGGCAGGAGCGTTCCACTTGACGAACTTCTTCTCAGGCTTGATGGCCAGCGACTCGAACTCGTTGACGGGCAGCTGACAAAGTTATACATCCTTTCATTTTAATATGTACTTTACGTTGCAGTGACAAAATTATTTAATATTATTTTATTATAAGTAGTGGTTTTATAGAGAAACTGGCTTTCCGCCCGCGTGAACTTATCGTTATATATTATGGCCAAATTACATAAAATCTATATAAATTGTAGCCTATGTGTTATGTTGATGTCTAGGCTATATTCCTGTAAATTTTCATTTAAATTCTTTCAGAAGTTTTTGCGTGAAAGAGTAACAAATATACACTCATACATACATAGTCACAAACTTTCGCATTCATCAATAAGTTAAGGAGAAGAAGAATTATTAAGATGTTTAGAAATAACTCTCTTTTTCTAAATGACCCTTAGGTTAACAAAATAATATAATGTCACATCTTGATATATTTATGTGAATTCAAAAAAATATGAAAATTCGAATATTCATGAGATGGTAAGAGCGCGAGCGCTTGGCATGAAATCCAGAGGTCCAGGGTTCATATCCCAGTTCAGTATGTATGGTAGGTATTTTTCAGAATTTTCGCAGTAACGCTTAGGTGATAATCAAACTTTGCACCATTTTTTTATCTATCGCTGCTTGTAACAATACATTATCTAAATCGCTAATGAACTGTGTCGTCATGAATTAAATAATCTTGTCATAGAATCTTTAGATTTGATAATCGTGCTATTATTAATTGTGATTAAATACTTTACAAGTGAATACTACTGTCGAGAATATTCGCACGTTTATTTGTTGCTAGTGGCCACTGGTAACCACCTACTAACCAAATTACACAGCTTTAACTGAATTTTATATAGGTTTGTAACTATGCTCTATTTTCCATATAAATAAAGATAGAAACTAGAAAAAATAGACCTAATGCTAGGGTTTTTTTTTTTAATACTACGGCGGTGACAATCAAGCACGCGGACCGCCTGATGGTAAGCGGTTATCGCGGCCTATGGACGCGTGCAACACCAGGGGTATCACTCGCGCGTTGTCGACTCTGTAAAAACCTTTTCAAACCCCTCTTGAAGAACTCCATACTATAACTCATCGGGAAAACCTCGCAGGGAGTTCATTCCACAATTTAAGCGTCCTCGGAAGGAAACATCTCTGAAACCGAATTGTACGAGACCATTGCGGATTCAGAGTGTGAGGATGAATGCCCTGTCGGTGGCGAGCGGTGCGGTGATGAAAAGTAGCCGTGGGCATCATATCAAACAGTTCTTCAGAACAAAACCCGTTGTACAAGCGGTAGAACACGCATAAGGAGGCGAAGTCTCTCCTCAGACTTAACGGCTCTAAACCCCTTGTCAGTTTGGGATCGTCGACAATCCGGATCGCACGCCTCTGGACCGTGTCAAAAGGACTGAGTTGATATCCAGGCGCTCCTACCCAAAGGTGACAGCAGTACTCCACGTGTGGCCTAACTTGCGCTTTATACAGCAGCAGTCATTGCCTAGAAGTGAAGTACTGCTTCGCCCTGTTTAGCACACCGAGCTTTTTGGATGCCAACTTCGCCTTTTGTTCCAAATGACTCCGAAACTGTACGTCACTAGATATGTCAACGTCAAGGATCCCAATACTACTTGATATGGTAAGGGAAGTGTTCTGAAACTGAGGAGCTACAGTAAATGGAGTTTTCTTAGTGGTAAACGCGCAAACTTGTGTCTTAGTGGGGTTGAACTGGACTAAATTGTCCCGACCCCAATCGGAAACCCAAGCTAGGGTATTCTCGATTTCAGACACAAGTTTAGTTCGACTTTCCTCCACAATGGTACGAGGGATATTTGCTCGGCCTGTGTAATAGGCATCTCCAGTGCTGTCATCCGCATAGCAATGAATACCGTAATTGGACAGCATATCATTGATATGCAAGAGAAACAGAAAAGAGCAAGAGAAAGAGTTTAAGCGGGACTCGAACTGACTAACTATTTCACTCTGAAAGGCGCTTGCCTTATAACATTGATGAAACAAAATTGGCTTACAACGTAAAATACACTAGACGAATTCGCAAGATCTGTTAATGGCCTCGGTGGGTTAGTTTGAAGAGCAGCCACTTTGATTGTGTAAGACGCGGGTTCGAGTCCTGCTTAAGCCCTAGGATCAGGTCGACTTTTCTAGTTTCTCACTATACAATTATACATGGTTTCACTTTCTTGTGCTAGTGATTACTACTGCTCCACTTTGCGTATAATTTACCTACTTGTATTTTTGGAGTACTGATAAAACAGGGCCCTGACAGCCCTACCGGTTGGTTGGTTGCGACTTGCTCTTGCTCATTCAAATAAATTAGATAAACGATGTGGAGCGGCAGACTACCATTGTGTACACTTATAGCCCATTATAAGTACTATTTCTTGAAAATTTCTACAAACGGATTCAAGATCTTTACAATTTAGTCTTGCTATTATGAAGCATTATGTGCAATGAAGAATCCGCATCAAAATGTGCTTAGCAAACATAATAACTCTTTCCGAGGTCAGTGCTTTAAAGCAGATTGGCTGATCACAATACTAGGGTAACAATTCAGCTTATCCAACAACCTGTTTGATATCATAATCTGTCTCTCCGAGGGTCAAAAGCTGTGGTCAAAAGGTAGGGTCTTGTAAGATATTAAAGTTATGGAAAACCTGAGGAAACGGCATGACACTTACAGCCAGTGCAGGCCCGCGACAAAGCCAGCAGTGTCGAACAGATGACACTACATCCTCAGCTCGGGCAGGGGTCTGGCGGGGCACTTCGTCCGCTTCCCACCCCCGAATCAACCTCGCGTCGGGCGGTCTTGTAAGTTAGGAGAGTTCTGAAGAACATGTAAAAGCGAGTTGATACTTACAGCCAGCTGCAGGCCAGCGACAAAGCCAGCGGTGTCGAACAGAGGACAAACACCTCTCCCTTGGGGACAGTACATCCTCAGCTCAGGCAGAGGACCCGAGGGGCGCTCCGTCCTCTTCCAGCCGCCCGATTCCGCTTCGCCGATGGTTCGCGGGATCTTGTAGAAGTACTCCATGTCGGCCAGGGCGTCTGACCAGCCGAATTTGACTATCAGAATAAGTAAATGTTTGCATTAGTGGTCGGCTGGTGATGTACTCACTATAAATACGTGTTGTACTGGGATCTGTATTGTTATTTCGATTGTGCAATTATGAATATTTATCTTATCTTATTCACAACACCATCACATTCTTTCATATTAACCTTTCAGCTATACGTAGCTTTGTTGTTTACCTACACACAAATACGCTAGAGCGTAACTCTACCTGCAGGCATAAGAAGAGCTGTGAGTTTTTGGACCCAACAACTGCGCGGACGGTACGAAGGCATTCACTCCACCTTTACATAGGGGTTACCTTAGGCTGCTGACATCCACCCCATGAGCCTTCGCCTTGTCGTGGCGGGGGGGCTTAGTACTGGTGGCAGGTGGAACCACCGGGAAGCTAAGAGGGCTCAGGCATGGCAGCGCGGTGGACTTCCCACCCACCCATTGCCTGCCGCCGGGCGTGGTGGTGGTATGGTGGTGGTGGGGTGGGTGGTAGATTCGCATTATGTTTATTTAGAATATGTACTATTATTGTATTATTTTATTTACGTCTATTATCGTTTATATATATTTTTTATGAATTTTGACATTTCATAAGTGCTTCTTTGTAAAAGCTTAAGTGAATAAATGATTTTTTACTTTACTTTTTTTTACTATGGTGCCTACCACTGCCCGCCCAAAGGGGCGCCCACGGGCGCAGTGCCTTAGGGCGCGAGGTCGAGGCCGCGGTGCATAACCGTTTGGAGGGGGTTGATCCGCGGCTGGCCCCCCCTGTGCACTGCGGCTCGGCGGGGTCGCACCGCTAGATGCGGCAGCGGATCCACCTTTTAGGTGGATCAATGATCAGTCAAACCTTGCCTCCCTGAAAGCAGCCTTTAATAAAGCCACCAAGCCCACGAAGAGGGCTTACATTAGAGCAAACGCCCAGCGAATTGCACGTGTTGGCCAAGAACTCATCACGCACCCTACGGGTAGCCGCTCCTACTGGCGACTGGCTAAACACGTGCAATCTAACTTCTGCGTGCCTTCGCTGCCCCCACTGAGATTCCCTGATGGATCGTTGGCTCATCAGCCGCAAGAGAAAGCCGATTTACTGGCTAACCTCTTTGCCACAAACTCTTGCATCGATGACTGCGGTGCTGCGCCGCCTGAAATTCCACATTGCGGCTCCACAATGCCTGATATTCGTATCAGGCAGTGTGATGTTCGTGCTGAACTGCAGTCACTCGATGTCAGGAAAGCCAGTGGCCCTGATGGAATTCCAGCTTTGGTGCTGAAGAAATGTGCAGCGGAGTTGTCTCCAGTGGTCACTAGCCTGTATCGCCTCTCCTACAATTCGGATCTTGTGCCGCTGTCTTGTAGGGAGGCGAACGTTCAACCAGTTCCCAAAAAAGAGGGGGGTCTGACCCTGCCAATAGCCGTAACCTCAGTTTTAGCTAAAGTGTTGGAGCGGACCATAAACACGCAGCTCATCCGCTACCTAGAGGATCACTCTCTCATTCACGACCGTCAGTACGGCTTCCGACCAAAACGGTCTACGGGTGATCTTACGGCGTACGTAACACACGTCTGGGGGGAGGCTATGAACAAGCATGGGGAATCTTTGGCCGTCAGCCTTGACATTGCCAAAGCTTTCGACCGTGTATGGCATCGTTCGCTTCTTTCCAAGCTTCCGGCATATGGTCTGCCACCTCGCCTATGCGACTGGGTCGCCGGATTTCTGGAGGGACGTAGAATTCGTGTCCTTTGCGATGGTCAAAAATCACGCTTTCTCCAGATTAATGCCGGAGTGCCGCAGGGCTCCGTCTTGTCGCCGACGTTGTTTCTTCTGCATATCAATGACATGTTATCTCTTGGTAATATTCATTGCTATGCGGATGATAGCACGGTCCACGCGCGTTATTTCGAGCGCCCTAGGGCAAAGCAGACTGACATCGAGGAGAAGAGGCGAAGTCTTGTTGTTGAGCTTGACGGAGTGTTGGACCGCATTTCAGAATGGGGTGCATGCAATCTTGTCGAGTTCAATGCCAAGAAAACGCAGGTGTGTGCATTCACAGCAAAGGCGTCGCCGTTCCTTTACCATCCCACTCTTCAGAGCACCCCGCTACCGATTAAGGATAGCCTAAACATCCTTGGCATGGATGTTCGTAGCAACCTAAACCAGCGGGACTACATTGAGAGCGTCATTAGAACTTCATCCCGTAAACTCGGAGTCCTGAACAGAGTGAGACGATTCTTCACGTCTGAGCAGCTCTGTCTCTTGTATAAGACACAAGTTCGCTCGTGTGTGGAATACTGCTCTCATCTCTGGGACGGTTCCGCTAAGTACCTACTCGAAACTCTTGACAGGTTGCAGCGGCGTGCTATCCGTATTATTGGAAACCCAGAGGCAACTTTGACCCTTGAGCCTCTCCAATTGCGTAGAGACATTGCCAGGCTAAGTGTTCTCTATCGCTTCTACAATGGGGAATGCTCTGACGAGTTATTCCAGCTTATCCCACCCTCACCCTTCCACTCCCGTACCACGCGTGCTGGACTACGGCGTCACCCACACACAATTCAACATTTGTTGGCTCGAACTAAAAGGTTCGGTGACTCGTTTCTTTGTCGTAACATCCAGACGTGGAACGCTTTTCCAGCACATGTGTTTCCTTCCTCGTATAGTCCCGGGTTCTTCCAGCGGGGCGTGAAAAGGCATTTCTGCGGGCCTTCAAGGTGAGGATGGCCAGCCCAGTGATTCGTTTGAATGACTGGGCTTGTCAACCTCATATCTGGACCTCACGACCGCTTTCCATCAGGTGGAGTGAGGTCATCTTGACGGGCAATATAAAAAAAAATCGTGGTTGCGGACCCAGTAGGGTCCGCGTACGGTGGGAGCCAGCGGGCTTGAGTACGGGGGTGCTTTTGCCTGCAATACACGGCTTTCACCGTGACGGCGGAAGTACCTGTGTGCTATAGGTACTTCCGTGGCCTCCCCCCTTAATTGGGGGGTCAGCTGGAGGGGGCCCTAATACGGGGAAGCACTGCATTTGGGCGGAGGGCGTTGCGAAACTTTTTAGGTACCCCGCCTCGCCGCTGAAGTGTTGAGGTCGAGTACCGTGGGGTTTTAGTCGGTAGAAGTCTGACATAACTTCGTCGTTCCCCTGGGCGGCGAGGTGTCCATGAGAATTTCCCCACGTTAATAAAAAAAAGGCTGCTGACATACGAGTAACACCCATTTTGCAATGATTTTGTAAAGGTTGATGTGAACGCGTACGTAGCCCACTCTATGGTTGTAAGGTACGCGGGTGTATCGATGGCCATTGTATAGTAGAGAATATTTTAAATAAGATTTAAAAGTTTGTATCAATAAATATATTTTTCACTTTACTTTCTTTACTCTGGACATGTATTTGACTGTATGGGTTAATAAATTTAAACTTACCTCTAAGTCCATTGTACTTCAATCCTGAAACAAATAAATTACATAAATTGAAAAATGAATCATAGTATCACTAAATTAAACTGTTTTTTCGATATTGTAGTATCTTTGTTATTTCTAATTTTGCACTTTGATATTACAAAATAATGATATCATATCTAAATTGCGATTGTGAAAACTAATTAATTTCTAATGATGAACAAAATTGAAAACAACGTACTCGTAGGTCACGTCACAGATAATTGATATAAATCTTGCTGTCTGTTATTGATAATTTTATCTATAATAATAAGCATTCGAATAGCTTCAAGGTTTCTTAGGGTTCTATATACGAAACCAAGGATAACCTCGTTACATCATGTCATGTCAGTCGTGTCATTTTATTTGAGCATCTGACCACAAACCAAGCAGGGTTGTTAATGAAAAAAATATTATGATTTAAAATGATTTTTTTGACTTAAGACTCAAGTTCGCCTGTGTGTGGAATACTGCTCTCATCTCTGGGACGGTTCTGGCAAGAATTTGCTCGAGGCTCTCGACAGGTTGCAGTGTCGTGCTCTCCGCATTATCGGAAACCCAGAGGCATCTATGACCCTTGAGCCTCTCCAATTGCGTAGAGACACAGCCAGGTTGAGTGTTCTCTACGGCTACTACAATGGGGAATGCTCTTAATAGATTACAACGTGTTACATGGAACGCTCTTCCAGCGTATGTGTTCCCTTCCTCTTACAGTCCCGGGGTCTTCAAGCCGGGCGTGAAAAGGCATTTTTGCAGGCCTTCAGGATGAGCATGACCAGCTCAGTGATTGCTTTGCGGTACTGTGCTTGTCCGCCTCATAAATGGACCTCACGACCGCTTTCCATCAGGAAGTGTGAGGTCATCTTGACGCCATTATAAAAAAAACAATTCTACTAGGAGAGTCAGCGGCTTAATACCTAACTAATAGGTACCCATATGCAATCGACAGCTCTCCCCTATCTGAAGTAGAATCAATATCAGATCTAGGTATCCTACTTGACGAATAGCTAACTTTTGTGCCTCAAGTCGAGAAAATAATCAGCAAAGCTTCCAAAACCTTGGGATTCGTACTTTGTAACGTCAAGACCGTTAGGAGCTATAAAACTAAAATTATGTTGTTTAATTGCTTGGTATGAAGTACGCTAGAGTACGGTTCTATTGAATTGCGGCCATACTATACAAGTGATATGCTAAGGCTAGAGAGATTACAAAAAAGATTTTTGTGGCATTTGGATTTTGCTGAAGGCGAAGCTAAAACAATGAAAAAATTAAAATTAAAAAAATTTAAAAATGTTTATTAAATGATAATCTTAAACTGGTAACAACAACCGGTGTCTCCTTTTAAGCTTACATTTGCATGTGTCAGGAGACACCGCCCTTCAGTTGAATAGCATTTCTAAGGCTATATTAATTACTTACATCACAATTTTAACCTAATTTACAAAAATATGAAACATACTTAATACATATTGAACCCATAGTACACACAACATTGTATGGATGAGCTCGGCCACTTGTGTGTGTATGTGTGTGTGGGTGTTTGTGTGTGTGCGTGTGTGAGAGCATGTTTGTGGGTGTGAGTGTGTATACACGCGTGTGTGAATAAGATCTTACTTCGCCAGATTAAAAAGGTTTGATATAATGTCTGGATTAACGTAGAGAAGCAGACCTAACTTTTCTGTTCAAAATCCTAAGAAACAAGATCGACTGCCCACAACTTCTCAGGAAATTAACTTTTGAAGTTCATTATCGGTATCCGCGTAGCAAAATTTGTATTGTACCACTTTGTCCGCCACATCGAAAGACGCAATTTGGTGCTAACTCACCAATTCCACGTCTTTGCAATCGTGCAAACTATAATTTAGTGAAAACTTTGACTCCACACACCGTTTCAATCATACCATACCATAATACTGTCAAAGCTATTTGATGAGCAAAATGAAAAAAAACATCTGCTAACAGTTTTATGGGAAATAAAACTCGTTGTAAGAAATTGCGATAAAGTGAGGGATCCCCGGTTAATTGTAACACTAAATTGTGACTAAAAAACTTTCTACTTATATAAAATATAACCCTAATATTTTATTTAAGTAGAAAGTTAGAAACTACATATGTGTTATTAAACATTCTAATTTTCACACAAAACGTTTCAACCTACTGAGTATGTCATTTCATTTATGGTTTATCATTATAAATTAATTTCTTTTGATTTCGTTAATTGATGATTTAAAAGTAAGTACTTCTGTTCTAACTAAAATATAAATTGAATGAATAAAGGACACCGTCGATATCGGCCCTAGCATGCACAAACGAATGTCCTTCATTAAAATCTTTTCTTTTATTAGTAAATATTCATAGTAAACGGACATTTTGTGGTTAGAAACGAAAAACAAAAAGTTCTGTAACTTGATGAGTTATTTAGTACTAGTCATGACCACTGAACAAACAGAAGTTTTACTGACTGCTTTTAGACACCCGTTGGCGGTTAAACCAATACAAACGATAAGAGAGGTGGAAATTAGCGCCAAAATATTAGTTGGGGAGTTTTAAACTCCTTTAGATCGCGCTATAATTGTGTTTCGTCTCAAGCATATAAGAACTTATATTTGTAACGCTCGCTTTTTGTTATTTCATTATTAAAAATATAATAAAGGTGCCATCTGCCAAAACACTAATAACAAAATGAATATGAGCATTAATGTTTTTTTGATTTGAAGTTGTAATAAATAATTATATTAAATGTTCATTTAATTTAGATCACTTAAGTTCTAACATAGAGGTACCTAAACAATATATACATAACAAAAAGTGTACTTTGTTTACGATTAAGTATAACCTCAAAATCTAATACATTCTGTAGTAGGCCACGGTTCCTCAAGTTCTTCGTGTTTCAACAAATGCTCAATGAGAATTTGTGAATAATTCCGAACACAACTAGTATTTTCTCATTTCTTTGCGTTCCTGGGCATTCAATGTATGGGGAACGGCCGATGTCCTTTCAGTTTATTAGCTGACAAAGGACCATAACTAAGCAAAAAAATAACGTTGGATCAGGCCGGCAGATGTTATTTTGTTTTGGAGAAGCAGGTTCTCGAAGGTAGGTAAAGTGTCAACAAGTGTCAAGTTGGAGGTCGTCCAATGAGACAAAGTACTTTAAGTATCAGGTTTTAAACAGGTACTTGAAACTAGTTCTCAATCCTCCTGGACTTTTTCCTCTTATGCTTGTTATTTAAGCACTTTAGAATGTTAATTTTACGATTCGGTACGTGGGTTTCTTGTGAGGGTTTTTCCTTTTGCTCAATTACATAAACTACTTTAGCTGATGAGGAAAAAGGCGTATTGATTGAGGAAATCAGATAGCTCTCACCGTGAACGTTTAGCAGAACGAACCTAAAAGTCACTACTCACTTTAAAGAGTTGTAGTCCCGTAAAGGCAGTGTGCACACCACCACCAAGCCCAGTGCAGGTAATGGGTGGTCGGTAAGCTCACCGCGCTTGGGCCCTTTTGGTTCCAGATGATGTAAAGGCCCATCGGTACTGAGTTCTTCTTGTCGCGAAAAGGCGACAGCTCATCTCACTAATATTATAAAAGTTTGTGAGGATTTATGAATGTAAGTTTTGTTACTCTTTTACTTCACAAAAACTACTGAATGGATCAAGATGAAACTTTATAGTTATACAGCTTATACATCAGAACAACACATGGGCTACAATTAATAAAGATTTTATGTATGCATGTCACAGAAATGAAGTTCACGCAGCCGAAGCCGCGCCGGCGGAAAGCTAGATATAACTTAAATTTTAAACTAGAATCTGTTAAGAACTAAGATTGCATAAGACCATTCATGGTTCATGGTTTCAAAACTAAGCAATCTTGTACTGTGGGTTACAGAGACTGCTAACTATACATGCTCTTTTGTCTTGGGTGGAGCGCGAACTTAAGTTTCTTAAGACATTGTAAGAAATATTTCACGTTTCCCTTAATTTTCCTATGTTCAAAAATTTTGAAAATTGATCTGTCCTTGAGTAGAGATTTGATAACATCAGCTCATACAAGAACGACATTCGGTTTCGGGAATTAACATTCTTGTACGGGTCTAAGATTAGATACTCTTAAATTGGTCTAGGTCTAGAATCATCTAGAATTTAATCGCAATCACTTGCCTGCGTTTAGTAAAATACAACAAAAGTTATATGTAGTAAAATTTGCATACCCGACGCCATAGAGGCTGCAGCCAATATCAGAACAAAGCTTTTCATGTTAGATACGATCCAAGACCTCGAACCAGAAGACGATGATGCTCCTCCGAGCCACTTCGCAGACTGATGCACTAACCCTCTCTGGGCCCATCTGGTTAACTATCCTCTTAATTCTGATCACTTCTCTTACCACAAAACATCACGTACATTACCCGATTCAAATAGGCATGAGGAAATAAGGACTGAAGATACGCAGCGATGGATGTCAGCATGTGAAAAGATCTCGAAGACGCGCGTGCGCAAAATAGGATTGATCGCTTAAGAGGTCACGTTAAGCCGTTTAAGGAAATTGGTATTAATATGTTTTAGGGTCCACTGGAGAAATGAATAATATTTAGTAAATCTCTCTATTTAATATCTTAGGACTTATCAAACATGGCTTTCTGACTCCAAACTCAGCAAAGCTGGCAGAGGCTGTGTTGTAGAATTGTGGTCTTCGTTTGTGACAGCGCACTTTCCAGAATTTCCGAGGACGACCCAAGAAGCTGTAGCTCGACGTAGAAAGCGTCGTGGCCTAGTGGTTAAGCACTCTAACTCGGATCGCGGATCGTGTGGTCCCGAGTTCAAATCTGGCCAGAACCAAAATCTTTGTGTTCATTGTTTAATTTCCGACTAACTCCGGTGATGGAAAACATCGATAAAAAACCAAGTAAACCCGGATTAGCGGCGGAAGGCTAACCACCTACCACGTTGGGTTCTAATACCATTGGTGAAAAGTGGGCTTCTGAGTGTTCCGTTCACCATGACGGCAATAGTCACTTGCCTCTATCTACCCCGTTTGGGATAAAGTCGTGATGGTATGTTATGTTATGGACCCTGGTGTGTGGGGACACACTAGTGTGTATAAATTTATTACTGTTTTATAGCACCTTAATAAAGAAACATATCTGAGTGGTCAAAATTGTTTTAAGTGTTATCGGATCCGATATATAATTTCTTAAAGTATTATTTTTTGCCTTAGTTCCACTAAAATAATGCTTAGTTAGTAGGAGCTAATCTCACCTAACAGCTGTTAAAAAGGATGCAAAAAATAGGAGAAGTGTTATGAACCTTTAAGCTTCACTATCAGCCAAAAGCACGTGACCTCGGAATTGCCTGATAAACCAAGCCAGGCGCTTCTTGTCGAGCCCTGCCACGCCTCCTCATCGGCGTCACCGGGGCACCAGCCACTGAGAGACGCCAAATATCCCACCATCACCACAGGACCAATGGCAACGGTGGCGGTTAGGCAGGAGCTATCGTTTTTCAAATTTGTAACACTTGCAAAACTGACTTCTTTGTAAACGATATACATCAGTAAATTTTCTATTATTACGCATCAAGAGTTTGTTTGATTCAAATCCCTACAGATATAACTTCAGCAGTAAAATCGCTAAAGTAAATGTTAGAGCGCATCAGGCTATAAGAGGAAGGTTTTTCGCTTTAAGAGATGTATCTACCTGTTGGGTAAATTTTTCTGCTAAAAGTTCATCCAGCAATTCATCAAGTTCGATATCCATTTTGATAATATTGTTTACAAAGCAGTAGATGTTATGTATTTGGCATTGGGATGTGGAACACGAGCTGTCACGAAATACGGCCTTAACGTCAATGACATCAAGAAGACATTTTCTAATAGTCAATATGTAAATAGGAGGTATTGATTCTTAACCGTCGATATTAGAGACATAACATGGAATAACAACTGAAACTCTTTATACCCACAATACAAGAACAATATTGGCCTAATATTGGACCTAGCCCTTGTAAACCAGCCTTTTTGAATTCTAATTGCGTCGCATGTTTGTAACCAGAGTGCCGAGTGCGAGTTGCTGTGAGAGAAGTGAGTGACTTCACCATCGGGTTTTGCGAGCACGGAAATGTCAATTAGTATGGAATCGAGTCAACGCCATCTAGTGGCTAATTCGCGCAACATTAAGGCCGCTACATGGCGCGCGCTCACTCGATGCCATGTAAATTCGCGTTTTTTTTCTCTCAAACGCGATGGTGAAGTTATTCACTTCTATCACTGCAACTCGCACTCAGCACTCTGTATTATGGATTATCAGTAATGACGCTTTTTTACCTTATCAAGTTCAATTTTATTGAGTAGTTAGTTAAAAATACAATTAAATACCTAATAACTCAGCTCCGATATAGTTTAGCTATATGTGCTCCATATAAAGTTTGTCCCCTTGTTAATAAATGTTCTTTCATAATAATATGGCTTGGTGAGTGGCCGCGAAGTTTCGAGAAAATCGGAACGATTGATCTTTAGGCCATATTAATAAATTTAAAAATTATTGAAATATTATAAAAAAATACCAAATGTAAATATTTTCAAAAATCCTTTTATAAATTACGTACCATTTGAAGCATATTTTACAAAAAATAATTCAACCGTACCATATCTGGAGGAGCCCAAACTTGGTATGTTTTGAAAATATTTTTTATTTAATTTAATACTTACAAGTGACTAAAATGTAATATTGTGATACATTTTTAGAATTGTCTCAGTAAGCCCTTTATTAAATATCACGTCACGATAGGTTTCAGAGCAAAAAGTTTAATTTTTCCATACAAGAAAAAGATGACTCCTCTCTTTTTTTTATTTTTTTCCGTGCTAAGGGTCATATTGATTTGTATGGCATAAAGATCAATCGTTCCGATCACCATTTGCAGGTAAATTTAGCGTGAATGAAAACACGACTTAACCACACTGACTAACACAAAAGTTTGTGGTCATAGTAGGATAATCTGCTCCTATGCTCAATGTTGTGTTCTTTTTTCTACTCTCATTGACTGTACTCTGAATTTATTTTTTGTAAAACAAACAAAGTTCAAAAGAGTAACTATCGAGTTTCTTGCCGGAGTCTTCTCGTTAAGAAGCAACGTCCGAACCGGTGGTAGATTCACATTATGTATATTCACGATATGTACTAAAATTGTACTTTTTATTTACGTTTTTTTTTTTTTTGACATGTCATAAGTTATTGATTTTCACTTTTTTTTATTTATTTTTTATAAGTGCTTTGTACAAGCTTAAATGAATAAATTATTTTTTTACTTTACTTTTACTTGATTTGTTTTTTTTTTCAAAGTTAGCTTGGAGTCCGTCTATTAAATTAATATCACAAAGTGAGCTCTTGCTGTTTAAGTTTTATAAAGAGATTTCAATTGTTAGCAAAGGTAGAGCATCTTATCGTGTGGTTACTTAATTAGTTGGCCGTAGGTATGGTCTAAACTTGTATGAAACATGGAAGAAGCGAAATTATTCCTCTCCATACTAGCAATATCCAGGGAGGAAACAGGGGACTTCGTTTGTATAGAACAACGGCCCTTTTGTTTCCGCTTAAGGTATCTAGTCCCTAGAGCATTTTCCTGTAATGTAACGTTACAGATTCGATGTTGAGCATCACATTACAGTACTGCCTCCCTGACATGAGGAACATTCGCCTGTAATGTCGTTTCAGATTAGATTTTGAGCATTACATAAATTACAATGCTGCCTTAAAACTTCAGGGAAGTCGTATTAAAATATTACACATTGCATCATCAAGTTGCACACTGTAATGGTCGGTGCTTTTCCCTTACCAACGTAATCGTCGGATCTGTAACATTACAGTTTGCGCACTGTAATGCTCGGTTCTCCTCTCTCACTGATGCAATGTTCGACTTTATACAGTGCCGTATTAGCCCATAACCAATTACCTATGCAATTGCTTAGGGCATCACGCACCAGAAACGGGTGCTTAGGGTATCGCGACTAGGAGTGGGGTACGGGGGCTCACCAGAAACGGATAGTTACGGAAAGCAATTGCTTAGGGTATCTCGTTTAAGGGGGCCCCAGAACCAAATTGCTTAGGGCATCAAGTAGTCTTAATCTGGCACTGACTCTATAACGTTACATTACAGGACAATGATTCAGGTGAGGGAGCACCTTTAAGACTACAGATACTTAATACTGAACTTTCAGTGTTAAGTATCTGATAAAAGCAGATTGGGGTAGGTACTACGCTGTAGCACGGTTTGATTCCCGGTTGCGACAATTCAGGAAACTATCTTTTCTAAATTGGCTCGCGTGTGGTGGGATATTTATCCTTCGAGACACAAGGATAGCGTCACACAAGGATAGTTATCCTTCGAGACCGTGACAAGTGGTGTGTTGTCTGGCGCATAATTATTTATTTATTTATACAGCTACTAGGTATTATTTCCAAACACAGCGATTTTTTCACTGGTGACCTGCCCTCTAAGCAGGTTGGTTGTAACAACTAGGTTAGTATTTGTCCTGAAATAATATGTTTCTTCTTTATTATCATGGCTCGACAGTTATGGGCAAAACGCCTGAAAGAAATAAACAGACAACAATTTACTGACAGCTGAATATCTGGCGGGCTCCGTGCAGGCGCTTTCATTTACGACTTGGCTCGCTTGCCATATCGCCATTATTATAATATTGTAGGAATATGACACAATTTATTCGTTTTATTTAAGTTAAGTATTTCTATTTAGTCATTGCTAATTGTTCTCCTCTATAAAATAGTATACCAATAATACCTAATAATGGCATGATGATAAATACCTTCTGTTCAATAATAAATAGCTAAGTAGAACCCCTTAAACCAAGATCCTGACTCCGGACTTAGGGTGTTGAAGTTGTATAAACATACTCGTGGGTTCGATTCCCACCCTTAACAAATATTCATGTGACGAACATTAATGTTCGTTGTGAAAGATAATAATATTAAGTGCCTATGCAAAATTTGTAAAACCACAACAAGTTTAAAAGAGTAACTACATAGTTTCCGAGTTTCTCGCCGGGTCTTCTCAGTAAGAATCAACTCCTCCGACGCGCTGGTAGAGTCGCATTATGTTTGTATACTGTTTATTTATATATTCATAGTATTATAGTATATATGTCTACTATTTAGTATACTTTATTAACTTTTCAAAAGTACTGATTAGGTCTATTTAAATAAAGATATTTGAGTTTGAGTTTGCAAACTTTGGTCCTGAAAATTGTAATATTATTGTTTACTTTTCAATTGGAACGTACATTTAAATATTTTTTTGTGAATGTAGGTACAGTCGCCCCAGAAAATGTTCTACTGAAGGTTAATAAAATGAAGCTAAGTTCTAATTGGCAAAGTAATAATAACCCTAAAATAAATAATAACCTACAGCAGTTAATAGGTAGTATGCCTACAGTAAAAAAGTACCCAGAGCAAGCAATATGGCAGTACTTATCATCAGTTGGAAATACCAAATTTATTCATCATCAATGTGCCCCACTTACCCTGTAATTTAGTAACATTAGGGCTTCCTATGATACAACAATGCGGTCGTTTAATTTCATTGTCAATTGTCAAAACATTACTTAATAAGACATTTCAAAATTGCATACTAACGAAGCGAAATGTCCCAACAGTCGCCAAATATTATTTAACTGCAGGACGTATCGGTACAATGGAACCGCAACAACTTTCGCAAGTGCATTCGTAGTGGTACAGTCGAATACCTCTCAAACTTAATTTATTACTTTTGTTATTCCAGTGAAATTCTAAATGACGTGAATTTGTGGTCAACTTTGGTAAAATCTGCACTCTAGAACATTTTATGTTTTGACCACTCGTCTTAGTTTGATTTTGGGATAGGATATGTCCGTAATATTTATTCATTAGTTATTTTAAGAAATATTCTACCTCCGAACCCGTGGTGGAGTCACATTATCTTATTCACCATTACACATAGGTACATCACCTTCAAGGCCCTGTCAGAATACCAGCGCTGGTGTAGCTCTATAGAAGCACCGGCAAATGCTGAGAGAGGGACCTAGTTGGCTCCACATTGAGGCTTCTTACTTTTAATCATTATTTTGTTGTGTTATGTTTGTTTCTGTCTTCCAATTTTGTTTGCTTCATTGTGTTTGCTAATAAATAAAATTTTACTTTAATTTTACTTATTTAGTTTTATTATCTACGTTTACAACGATTATTCCTTTTGTGCAAATGACCTATCCCGACCTTCTGTGCATAAATATAATTTTTATCTTGCGCTTTGGACTTCGTAGTTCATACCGTCCGACCGATAGAGCAATGAGAGCTCAATTTACGCCGGTAGCGTTATCTTAAAACTTAGCTGTTGTTGACTGTACCGACCAGTTTATTATTAACATTATTATGCTGGTAGTACGATTCCGGGATAATTCCCCAGAGCGTGGCGACCCGGACGCCCTCAAAGTTACGTGGTAACAAACATCACTTAACGTACGAGTTGGACTAACTTTACGGCTTCAACAATGTTAAAGCAACACCGATTGTATGTAAAACGGGTATCATACGCGTATATGTGAACGGAACAGCACGTTGCTTGTTGATATTTGGCACGATTCTCACATAGGCTCACGCATCTGATTTATTTATTACTTCTTCATCTTAAATAGGCATCTTCATTACCTACAAGTAACCAGAATTGAGTTTTTAGTTAACAGACTATTAACTAAATGAGCAAATTTTATGTCGGAAGCTATACAAATTGGATCCTACTTAGGTTAAGTAGTTATGTTAAGTTGCGCTGCTTTTCGTACCTGGTACAAGGTGGCAAACAAGCTTACGGCCCGCCTGATGGTAAACAGTTACCGAAGCCTATGGACGCCTGTAACATCAGAGGCAATAGGCCTCAACCTCGAATTTTGCGGGCAGCGGGGCGACAACGGCGGCGGTCGAGCTACACTGGAGTGCACCGCGGCGCGGGGGCGGGCACGAGCGGTGCACTCCAGTCTAGCGCGCCCACCGCCGCTGCCGACCATTTAGGAGATACCTATAAAGTCTCCTCTTTAAGGACTCCGCATACTGTATTCCCCCGGGAAACCCTCGGCAGGGAGTTCATTCCACAATCGGATTGTTCGCAGGACAAAATTTCTCTGAAACCGCACTGTGCGTGACCATTGGTGGGGTTCCAATGTGCGAGGATGAACACCCTGTCGATGGTGAGCGGTGCGGTGGTAAAAAGTAGCTGTGGGCTTCATTTCAAACAGTTCCTCGGAACACAACTCATTGTTCATGCGGTAGAACACACATAAGGAGAACGTCTCTCCACAGATCTAATATTTCTATACCACTTGGTTTATTTGTGGTATGTGTTCTCAATAAGGAAGAGTTTCTACACGGAAATTTTGCGTTAGCAGCCGGAACTACTGCCGTGCCTTCCCTTCGATTTCCCAATTCCTAGAAGTTTACCTATTACAGGTCGCAAAAGTTACTAAATTTCAAAATAGTATTGGTTAATCCCAATGACCAAACTCAATTCACTAAGGCGGCAAACCCACCGGATCCAAAATTGGTGTCATGACGAACAATGAACCGGCCTTGCGGCGCATGAGTAGCGCTGGGCCTTCCCGCTGCGTGCGCGCAGGACTCGTTGCGCAAAGTGCATGCTTAATGGATCCGTGTCAGAGTTACTTAATGATCCTGCTTTGTTCGTCCTGTTGGCACCTACTGACTGCATATACTCAAGATATACTTAAAATATAAAAAATAAAGTAAGTTCATACCTACATTAGTATTTTTTAATACTGGAACGCTGCTGTTTCTTAGTTTAAATAAGGACAACGTAGATTCATGGATACATTTACTTACAATGATTGAATTGTTGGCAATCAAAATAAAAAAAAGAGATCTTCAACCCGCGAAACACTTTGACAATTATTTAAACACACTCAACAGCCACGAAACAGGGGGCCTACTTCCGTTCGTCGAACACGTAGGTTAATTTTCAGTATTGAAAAAAGATACTTATTGATTCTATTAATCATATTTAATTGTATATAATAAATAAAACCCATTCATAATACTACTTTTCCTGTTCTTTTTACCCTTCCAAAGTCTTGCGAAACTTCGTAAAATCGTGCCGTAGTAGACCCCCAGTACTTTTGTAATACGCCGATAGTTTTTTTCCTAAAAAATAACCCGAAAAAGGCGATGAGATAGCGTGAAGTAAAAAACCTCGCAACATTTTAAAATGTGTTTGTGTAGTCAAATGTTTTCAAAGTCACCGAATCTGAAGACCTCATGTCCTTTGCTTTCTCGGCTTACACAGCTGAATTTATTTGTTCCGATCATAAACCTGACATTGAACTAGTTGCCCGCATGTGCGTCATGCTCATCATTTGTGAATGACACAAGGTTACACATGGAACTGGTGGTGCAAGGTCTTATATTCAATTTCGTAAACAATTTTAATTTCTGACGTTTGAGAAGATCAAAACACGTTCGTGGGGTTTTTCCAGACCCCACTGTATTTTAAAGAGGATAGTCAGCCACTCGCAGACTTGATATTGTGTTTGAAATGCGCAGATCCGAGCGCAGTAAATACCTGGGACAAATAAATAAATACCTGGGACGCTGCACACCAAGATCATCTGACCCCAAACTAAGCAGAGCTTGTAATATGGGCGTCAGAGACTGATAAACATACTTAAATATTTCTGAATACATACTTAAATAGATAATAACACCCAGACACACAACAAATACAAATTTTCGTCACACAAATATTTGTCATGGGTGGGGATCGAACCCACGACCTCCGGCGCTAAAGGCAGGATCGCTGCCATTGCGTCAACAGGCCAGTCAACCAGTGTAACCATTTGTAGCAGATTTTTGCAAATTGGCTCTTTAATTTTTGCTGTGACGGAGCTGCTTAATGTAGTGTTTTGTAATAATTAATTATTGGTTTCAAGTTTGGCAGATTTTTCACCTAGGGTATAAAGGATGTGCCACTTTTGGTAGTTCACAAAAATCAGAGCTCACCTTCTGCAAGCAGTGATATATGCTTTAAATGTGCAAGAAGGTTTGCCTGTCTTTTGTTCGTACAGTTCTCTACCCCTTTCCCTATTATAAATCATAATAGCCATTATTCCACCAGTTAATAGCCAACAGCCCGTAGCGTGATTTAAATTTAAGAGTGTTGACGCACCTATTAGATTTGTGTTCCACGAAAACTAACAGTCACCCACTTCTGCATAATATCTGTTGTTTATCAAGCAAGTCGTGCTTGCTAAAGAGCCGTTCCAATATTATTACAAACAAATAAACAGTATGGCGAATCAATAAACTACGAAATCGTAGTTTAAACTCGTAGAATCAGCCCAACTCGACTCGAAATATATTTTATTATACTTTTACACACACTCGTATGCACTGATTACTAATATATTGCATATTAGTAACCAGTCACACACTCGTATGCACTGGTTACTAATATATTGCATATTAGTAACCAGTAAATACGAGTGTGATTTTCGAGAATCGGTGGAACGGTGGAACTTCATTTAATTTTCTAAACACTTTTTACTGAAGCCACTTTGATTGTGTTGCCCGCATGATGTTTAAACTTTTATTTTTCTGTCTCCCCTAGTAGTGAGGATAGTGTTGGTGCTCACACAAAACCTTCGTGGTAGTAAGTACCTGACACATGGCGATCTATTCATCACGCTATAGATAGCGCTGACAGCTGATGAATCGCGAAACTATAGGGCGCTCCCCGGGTGGAAATAGGCAAGTGGGTCTAGGTTACAGCGGGCGAGGGTGACTGGCAGATTAGCTAGTGCGTAATACCGGCTTAGCTCCGATATTAGATATTGGCTGAGGTACTTTCTGCCGAATCGTACGGCGCTCTTTGATTCTGATCTCAAGACACGTCGTAGGATTAGAGCACCTGAAACCACAAACTGTCTTTGAACATACAATCCTACATGAATACTTCCAATTATACGTTTTACTGACCAGTCTGACCACAGACTACGCCGAGAGCCAGCAGGGGTATCACAGAGTAAGTACCAGAACCAGAACAAACGCAAAATATGCTAGTTGACTCATTTTTAAGTAGGTCTTAAATAGTTGATATTTGTTCTATTAAACCAAAAAATATTACTAAATTTTTTGACACCTATGAAACCGCAAAACTATAATTTTAATTAATGTTTTTCCTAAACGAGCGAAAGCGCTGTCTGCTATGATATGACGTCATACCGATCGTAAACAGACATTTGACTTAACGCGTGAAATATTATCCCAAAATTTTAATTAAACATGACTAAAAATTGCGTGAATCGATATATTTTGTTTTCCTAAGCCAAATACTGCAGCCACTGCAGGAAATACTAATTTATTGTATGAAATCAGACATGAGTCAAGTAGCTTATCATAAAGTTCATCCCCACACCAACCTCTATTCCGCAAGCATGGTTATTGAAACAGTAGTTTACATTAATGCTAGTGAGATCTGACGCCACGATTGGCGTAGTGCGATGTAGCGAAGTTTCCTTTCTCGACTCGACTTGCCATACGGCAGTGTTACCGTGCTTGCGTGGTGTCCCGTAGGCCTTCTTACTTGTAATCAAATGTCCCTTACTCGAATATTAAATGCTCGATAACTCATAGGATCGACAAATCATTAGATCGACAGTTCGCTACATCGATGCCTCAAAATCTCGAATGACGTGTTCTTGAAGGATCGTATGCGTGAAGACGTTATCTCGAAGCATCATTTCTAAGACTAAAAGAAATAATTTAGCTAGGTAGGCCCATTATGGTATTTCAAAAACCGGCATTTTCTTCTAATAAATCCATATAAGTAAAGTATTTACATGTTTGTTTTATTAGATACAATAGTCAACATATTTATCACACTTTCGTACTTTCTGATAAGTCAATTGTTTTCTTTCTCAATTTCTTTTCATACTTGCTGATGAGTTAATTGTTTTCTTTTTTATTTCTTTTATTAATAAATAATATTTATTATTTTTAAAATTATTATTGAATTTAGCTTAAATGGTTTTAATTCATTCATATGAGCATTTTATAAATTTTATTATGCTTCGAGATAACGTTTTCACGCATACGACCCTTCGAGCTCACGTCATTCGAGATTTTGATGTACTCGTATCGATGTAGCGAACTTTCGAGCTCATGATTTGTCGATCTTATGAGTCTTCGAGGAAAAGTTTTTGAGTATTTAGGGCACTCGATTTCAAGTAGGAAACCCTCAGTGATGATTAGATTTGTTAAGGCACAATTTTAACCTTGCAGCGAAAAAGTATGTTTCCATACTTTACATAATCTCCTAATTACCGCTTAGTTCACGATTGTGCCTATACATATAGCAGGAGCAGAAGGCGCGGCAACTGATAGCAATCTAAGATTGGACTGTCAGTCAAGCACACGTACCTCTGATGTTGAAAGAAAATATTTTAACAGGGCCAAAACAAGTTTACCTGACTGCTTTAAAACTGATGCTGTCTCGTGATAAGCAGTAACACTTTACCGTGGTAGCAACCACTACTGAATAAGTTTAAGATTGTCAGGGTAGCAAACTTTTAAGTGACGTCTTAACAATAAGTGTATGTGCGAATAATAATTTAGTATTGTATTGCTGACCCTTTACTTGTATCCTTTCAAACCTCTCTTAAAGAATTTCATGACATATACAAGGGGCATTCAATAAATACTTAGCCTACAAGAAGTAAACGAAAATTTTGGAATAGTGGCAATTTATTTTTCAACATAGTCTCCTTTTAGTTCGATACACTTAGCCCAGCGATGCTCCAACTTTTGTAACCCGTCCGAAAAATAGTTTTTGTCAAACTTTGCAAAATAGGCCTCCGTGGCGGCGATGACCTCCTCATTTGATCCATATCTATTCCCGGCGAGTGATTTTTTCAGATTAGGAAACAGAAAGAAGTCACAAGGGGGCAAATCTGGAGAATACGGTGGATGGGGCAGCAATTCGTAGCGTAATTCGACCAATTGGGCCATGGCAACGGCAGACGTGTGAACCGGTGCGTTGTCGTGGTGAAACAGCACTTTTTTCTTCGCCAGATGGGGTCGTTTTTTCTTTAATTCGGCGTCGAATCGGCCCAATAAATCGGCATAGTAAAGCCCTGTAATTGTTTTACCCTTCTCGAGGTAATCGATGTAGATCACACCTTGTGAATCCCAGAAAACGGTGGCCATAACTTTTCCGGCCGATTTTACAGTTTTCGCCTTCTTTGGAGCACGTTCCCCGGTCTGGATCCATTGTTTTGATTGCCCCTTGGTCTCTGGTGTGTACCAGTGGATCCAGGTTTCATCGATGGTCACAAAACGACGCAAAAACTCCGCTGGATTCCGCTTAAACAGCGCCAAACACGTATCCGATGTGGTCTCACGGTTGCGCTTGTTTTCCGGTGTGCGTAAACGCGGCACCCATCGCGCCGACAGCTTTCTCATGCCGAGTTCCTCGTGAAGAATATGATTCACTGTTCCTTCTGAAATGGCTACAGTCTCAGCTAGCTCCCGAACCTTCAATCGGCGATCTGCCAATACGAGATCATGGATTTTTTTAATGTTTTCCTCCGTAGCAGCTGTTTTCGGTGCACCTGGACGTGGTTCATCAAAAACCGACGTACGGCCACGTGCAAACTCGTTGAACCAATTCTTGACGGTGGCCATCGATGGAGAAGAGTCACCGTACACAGCATCCAAGCGCTCTTTGATTTCGATGCGCGTTTTCCCTGCCAAAAATAGGAATCGAATCACCGAACGATATTGCTCTTTTTCCATTTTTGTAAAACCGATCGACACCTTCGCTTCCATAAGTTGTCAAATTAAAACAAATGAAGGGATTGGAATGAAAATTTGAAAAAATAATTAAAAAAGAATGTGCTACACTGTGGTTAAACTCTTTTGAAACTACAGCGCCCTCTGGCGATGAGGCTAGGTACTTATTGAATGCACCTCGTAGTTTATTGACTAAAAAAGCTTTCTTAGGCCGAGATCTATAGTCGTTACTTAGCTCAAGATTGCGTTGCGGCGCTGTCTAAGTTCACGCTAAGCAAAGTCCAAGTCTGCGAGATCGACGACTTACCAAAAACTTAGAATATTAACCGTACAAAAATAGTAGGTTGTTAAAAGCCTACCAAAATCGGAAGCTTGGAAGCGATTTTGACAGTTCATAGCTGTCGTCGCTTGGTTTGCGTTCCATTTCACATAAGAAGGAAATAAAAGAACTATTAAAAAGCTTTCCGATTCAATTAACTGGATAAAAACGTCAGTTTCATGGTTTTTGTTTAATGTTCGAATATAATTTAATAATATTTCTTGATTATTCACCAATAATAACCAAATATTTATTTTTATCCGGAGAACGAAAGAGCAGTTTATATTTGTATCGGAACGTTGTGAGATTCATTGGCTAAGCCTGTGCTCAGGCTACACTTTGCATGATACGACTAGAAATTTCAAATCCAAGTGTAAGCTAAGCTCACACTAAGGTAAGTTCGGCGTGAGTTGCAAAGCAAAAGCAAAGCGTAAGTCGGGACTATAGATCTCGGCCTTACTTTGTTAATTTTAGTATTTTACAATGCCTGTTTTTCATATCTAAAGATAAAAAAAACTAGAAAAAGTCGAATTTCGAACCTTAAAGAAATCAGGCAGGATTCGAACCCGCGTCTACCACAATCCGGGTGGCTGCTCTAACCACTGAGCTACCGAAATCTCACTGACTTGAACGAATCTTTCTAGTAAGTATATGCTAACGTTGCAAGCCGCCGTTATTTCATCAATGTTCTAAGGCAAGTACTTTCAAACATCCGAAAGAAATATTTTCACATTTAATCAGACTTTCGGTTAAGATGAAATATGCTATTTGATTCTTACTTTGTTTATTTTAGCATTTTACAATGCTTATTAGCCACCCGGATTGTGGTAGACGCGGGTTTGAATCCTGCCTGATTTCTTCATGGTCCGAAATTCGAATTTTTCGAGTTTTTCTATCTATATCTAAGGAAGTAAACACTTAAGCAACCAGACTGTTCGAGACCATGACGGTCCTTGGATGTGAGGACCGCTGTCTAAAATATCGCATTTTTTTCTATTCGCAGACAAATAAATTATGAGGCGAACCTTTCCGCTTTTTTTTAATTCTTAAAATGTTTCTTTCTTTTTCTAACATAAGTTATATACTAAAAAGTAAAAAAAGTAAAAAATATCTTTATTCATATAGACTTATAAAAAGTACTTATGACATGTCATGTAACAAAAAAAAATTGTAGCAAAAATATACTGAATAAAAATAAACTTACATAAAATAATACTATGATAGTTCATATCATAATTAAATATAATGTGACTCTACCACCGGTTCAGAGGTTGTTTCCGATCGAGAAGACTCCGGCAAGAAACTCGATGGTTACTCTTTTCAATCTTGTTTTTATACACAAAAATGGAATTGACAGAGTAAAGTCATGACAAAAAAGTGTGCAGAGGAGCAGATTATACCTAAGATGACCACAAATTCTTATCATTTAAGAAATCGTCAACACTATAATAACCCCGCTTCATTAACTTAGCTTTGATTTGTGACTTAAACTTGTGAAGAGGCAGTTCAACAAGAGTTTGCGGAATCTTATTAAAATATTTTACACATTGACCAACAAATGATTTCCCTACCTTATGCAGTCTTAGACTGGGAGTTACGAGCTTATTTTTATTTCTGGTATTGAGTTTATGAACATCCCTGTTTTTCTTGAAGAGATGCAAGTTTTTACGGACATATACTACATTATCATAAATAAATTGAGAGTACACAGTTAAAATATCTATCTCTTTGAATACTTCACGAAGCGAGTCGCGTGGTCTAAGGTTGTAAATGGAGCGGATGGCTCTTTTTTGAAGAACAAAGATGGTGTTGAGATCCGCTGCCGAGCCCCACAACTGAAGACCATACGACATAACACTGTGAAAATAACTGAAGTACACTAATCTTGCTGTTGCGATATCAGTCAGGAGCCTTATTTTTCTAACAGCATAAGCTGCCGAACTAAGTCTTCCTGCCAGGGCAGAAATATGCGGACCCCACTGTAACTTGGAATCGAGAGTAATTCCCAGAAATACAGTGGAATTCGCAATCTCTAATGGCTCGTTATTCATGTTTATAATGGTATCGACCTGTCTTACATTGGGCATAGAAAATTTGATACATTTGGTCTTCTTAGCATTAAGCAGTAAATTGTTACTCGTGAACCAATGCAGTACCTTAGAAAGAGTATTATTTACGTCGTCAAGTGCTTTGTTACTTCTATCTACGTTAAAAATTAGAGAAGTGTCATCAGCAAATAATACAATCCCACATAGGTCTTTGACAAAATAAGGCAGGTCATTTATATAGATTAAAAACAGCAGAGGACCCAATATTGATCCCTGGGGCACGCCCATACGTATGGTGGCACCGGAAGAGTTCGTACCATTGATACTCACTTTTTGTATTCTATCAGTGAGGTAAGATTCTATAAGGCTAAGTGAAATATTTGAAACACCGTAATGCCTCAGCTTAATCAGTAAGATTTCATGATCTACGCAGTCAAATGCTTTTGATAAATCACAAAAAACTCCTATTGCATCTTGCTTGCCTTCCCACGCATCAAATATGTGTTTGATGAGCGCAACACCTGCATCGGTTGTATTCCTATTTTTAGTGAATCCAAATTGATTACTATGTAATAATTTATTCAAAGCAAAGTGAGAATGTAATTGATTCAATATTATTTTTTCAAAAATTTTACTTAAAGCTGGTAGAATAGAGATAGGTCTATAATTGGATGGGTCACTTTTCTCACCTGACTTATAAAGGGGTATGACTTTACTAAATTTCATTAAATTAGGGAACTGACCCTTGTCTACACAGTTATTAAAAAGTAACGCTAAACTAGGGGAGATGGCATCTATGACTGGTTTAAGTATATCAACAGAAATACCCCATAAATCCTCCGTTTTTTTTATGTTAAGTTCTTTAAACGATTTGAGGATGGTATGAGGAGATATATGATCGAAGCAAAAACTAGTGGCGCACTCATTAACACTTGATGTGAGGAGATAACTAGCTAGCAGTGAACTAGAATTTAGTTTACTGGTAGTAATAAAAGGTATCTCAGAGAAAAATGATTCAAATGTATTAGCTATATCAACGTCAGACTTAATAATATTATCTTTAATTTTAAGTGAGAAAGAGTTATTGCGTGGTATGGACTTACAAGTTTCTTTGTTTATAATGTTCCAAGTCGCTTTGATTTTGTTTTTTGCTTGTTTTATTTTGTCTCGCAAAAACATGGACTTGGCAACATTGCAAGATTTTTTAAATATCTTAGAGTAAGATTTAACATAGTCTACTAGTTTGGGACTATGAAAGTTCGCTTTTAAATCATATAATTCGTATAATTTAATCCTACTTTTATGAATACCTGGAGTAGCCCAGTCACTGAATTTAAATTTAAATTTATCAACTGTCACTTTTTTTTTTGAAAAAATGGTGTTATGTTCATACAATAACAGATTGAACAAATCCTCATACTGATCATTTATGTTCTGGTCTTGGTGTGATAAGTAAGGAAGTTGACTGTTTATATTGTGTTTAAATTTTTCTATACGTTTCTGAGTAACTGGTCTGAAAATAATATCCACCGATTGAGGGACATGACGGTGCTCAAATTTGGTTAACAGACCACAATGGTCTGATTTTAAACAATTAATTATTGATTTCTCCTTATAAAAATTTTCACAAAAAATATTATCCAAGCAGGTAGCTGATGACGCAGTGATTCTAGTTGGTTGATCAAAAATATTAAATAAATTAAATGATTTAAAAAGATTCAAAAATCTAAGTGAGGTTTGAGAAGAGTCTAGAATATCTACATTAAAATCACCACAAACAACCACCTTCTTGTTTGATTTACATACTCTCTTTAACACTTCTTCCAAAGTTTCTTCAAACAGTGAATAATCCGCAGATGGTGGTTTATACACACAAACAATAATAATCCGCTCTAACTCTGCACATGAAATTTCAATAGTTTGCTCAATTGAGAGTGCTACCACATCTTTGCGTTCTTTATACTTTAACTTATTGTGCAATAATATTAGTGACCCACCCCGAATAGCAGAAACTCTCATGAACATACTAGCGATGCTATAATTATCAAAACTTAACAGACAGTTGTGTTCCTTAAGCCAGTGTTCTGTTAAACATAAAACATCTATATTCATACTGTCAAGGAACAAACCTACCTCTAAATCTTTGCCAGAAAAGCCCTGTATATTCTGATGAACAAAATTGAGGTAATTACTGTTGGGCTTTTCTTTTGTCATAGATACTTGCACCTATAACAGTACCTACCTGACAAACTTAGTAAAAGATCTGGAACATGGGGTCAGATTTAAGTATTATAAATTGCATATTTAATATTATTGCGTCAGATTTGTCTTAACAAAGCTCACAGCACTTAGTACTTCTACTACTGATGTAACTCGCTATAGGCGATTTCGGTAAGTATTTCCTTGTGAGTTCTTTTGTTCCGTGAGTTCTTACACATTCGGCGGAAACACACGTAACTATTAGAAAAGATTGCCAGATACTACGGATAAATAAGGGTTAGATACAATTTATCTGCTTCATTGGTTGACGATGACAAGCGAAAAGCCCCGTGTTACATTTTATTTCTTCACAAAAAACCGCTAAGCGATTCGACGTGGAATTTCATTTGTCTCCTTTGAGATCGATTTCTGCTTGGTCTGACTCTGAGCCGAGTTACATGTGTTAGGGAATATTTTTTAGAATCACCGAATCGGAACACTGTAATCTGCCCCATTTACTAAGGCGCTGCGCAAACCAGTTTCCAGTTTCCGACACCGAACACTTTTTGATCGTCATGGTATATGTTAAGTGAACACAAAAAATATGCGCTGGGGGTGGATGTAGCTTGTATCTGACACAAGACACAAAACTGTCCAGTGTTTGCACCCTGCCTAAATGACTATTTAAAACAAGGGTTTGAAAAGGTTTTTGCAGGGTCGACAACGCGCGAGTGATAGCCCTGGTGTTGCACGTGTCCATAGACTGTGGTAACCGCTTAGCATCAGGTGGTCCACATGCTTGATTGTCACCGACGTAGTATAAAAAAAAACATAACCAAAACACAATTTATCAGTTTGGCCAATGTCTACGTTTATGCGGGTTTATGTTCTGAAAAATCTAAAACACACTGCCTGACCTGGGTTTTGAACCCAGGGTCTCCGGATTTCGGGCTAAGATCTATTACTTGACTGCGCAGGCTTTTTATTTGACGATTTCCATGTTTCGAGTGCCTATTTGAGTGCGGATTGCTGAAAAATAAACCACACGGGAGTGGAAGCGTCTAGTGGTCCGGTGGTATGAAGATTATTGGACCTCCTTCCTGTCCGAGGAAGAAAAATGGCAGCGGTGCCCCTCAAATGGGATCGACCGGCTGGCGCCAAGACACGGAACTAGTGCTTCCACCACTGCCTTGAAAAGGGCAGCTCCCCGGTCCCGCAGCGCTGAGACACGATCCGTAACAGAGCAAGCTCTGCTAAGCATCGCTCACCTAAAGGTGCTTCCTGACATGACGAACATTCGCCAGTAATGTAACATAGAATTTAGTTTATTCCAAGTGATTGAAAACAATTGATGCGCATAGATAATATTGAAATATTGCACAACTTGTACAGAGGCGTTCACATCAACCTTTACAAAACCATTGCAAAATGGGTCTTATGTCAGCAACATAAGGTGACCCTATGTAAAGGTTGATGTGAACGCCACTGTACAAGTATCAAAATATTACACATTGTATCATCAAGTTGCGCACTGTTTGCTCAGTGCTTTTCCCTCAACGTAATGCTCGAATCTGTAACATTTCAGTTTGCGCACTGTAATGCTCGGTTTTCCTCCCTCACTGATGTAATGCTTTACTCTGTAACGTTACGTTACAATGCTCCAAGTGATGTACCTTAATGCACCTAACCGCGTCACGTCAATCGGCCAAAGTACACACTATTTGAGAATTTCCTTGCAAAAAGTGTAGACATAACGAACGAATAATGGATCTACAGCTTTTCTTTTACCTAGTCGCGTTGTTCGTTTTCCGTCGTATTGTCTGCTGTAATAAACATTAATCGTACAAATAGCGCCTTGGGGAAAATAAAGGTAGGTACTTCGGCCTCCGGAGAAATATTATGGTCATGATTTGTCTGTCACCATTCATCAGGCGGAGTGATTCGCGGCGTGACTTGCCCGTTACGGAAAATTTACGACTTAAGCATTTTTTCATAGTAATATAATTTGAGTGACAAGCTAGTGATATTAAATCTCACCGTTCACAATTCTTGTTTTTTAGATCCCGCGGTTTTGACAATAACTGTTTCGGAAAACGTTGGCCTCATTAGCTCGTCAGCTTGGTTGTAAGTGATCCTGCCTGCTACGATTATAGCTGCAATTCCACAAATAAACTCAGACTGTAGACTGTAGACACCCAGACATGTGTGTCTGAGTTTGTTTGTGGTTTCCAGCGATTTCTTCTGTTTGTATTGTGTCTGAGTAAAAAGTTTGACTGGCACTTTGGTGCAATGGCAGCGATCCTGCCTTTAGCACTGGAGGTCGTGGGGTCAATCCCCACCCATGACAAACCTTCAAGTGGCGAACATTTGTGTTTGTTGTGTGTCTGTGTGTCTATTTAAGCATGTTTTTAGAAATGTTTAATTATGTTTATCGGTCTTCGACACCCATAGTAGGTACAAGCTCTGCTTAGTTTGAGGTGAGTCAGATGATCCTGTTCGTCTACCATGAGTTGCCACTTTAAATTGACGTTATTCGCGTAAAAATTTGTATTGGGATTTGACATGACATAACAATGTCAAATGCCAATACAACTTTTTACGCGAACAATAACGTAAAAAATTGGCTACTCGTAGTAGACGTAAGTAGGTACTGGTGTAATTTGTCCCAGATATAATATTTATGTTTATTATTTAATATGGTGTTAGGTATTTTGTATGAAATAAATGACAGAACAGGGCTGTCCTAACGTGTAGTGTGGCAGACAGTGACGAATGGTGGGCAGGGGCGAGCTTGCGACCCCTGCCCCGTGTCCTCGCCAGTAACTGATTAGGTTACTAACGACCTTCTCTCACACGTGTCCTTGATATTACATTGCTTGTTGCTTTCTGAAGATTACATTAGGATCTTTCGAGGCTGCGTTTTGTGTTGGCTAAAACATGACTACAACGATACGATTCTTATACGAGGATTCATTTTTGTCAAAATATGTTTTATATAACTATGTATACTTACAAGGTTTACTGCACATGAAGTTCTCAGGCGAGCTATGAACAATTTATTTTTAAATAATATCTTGATTTCTCAAATTCTACTTAAAGTTATGTGGCCCTCATAAGAAGAGCTCTTACTTTTAGTATCTTTCACACGACAGGACTGCATTATAGTGTCCAATATAGAGCTGGCATTTCATTCAGATTTGCACACATTGTCTTTGTTTGAATGAATTTAATAAGACAACTACATGAAATCTCTGTCGAGCTGTGTGGTATTTATTTTACTTTATTCAGAAAAATATCGCGATCACTATTCTTAAATAAAGAAAAATAAAGTAGTAAAATCATAGTCTCATTCAATGAACTTGACTGTAAATATCATTCACCTTTTCGGTAATATTTATAAGCCAACTAACGTGATCAAGTACATTAGTTGGTAGAAACACGTTCTGGAGTTGCGTACGTGTGACACATTTCTATCTAAAAGTCTCAAGAAGATTTGTTCTTCATAGATCCCACGTAGGTTACTAATTTCATATTAAATTGTAAGGCTAGGAAATGTAAAAAAAGAGAAAGTTAGAAGCCTATGACTAAAACTTGGTCCAAAGTTTAGCAATTTAGCAAGAGCGGGGTCAAAAGAAGGAATGATCTATACGTAGCTTGAATACGTCTCTTGTTGACTAGTAAACTCTGTTGATATTGTCAAGCAACGCTCTGCTGTGCGATTCTTTAAGCTGAGATTGAGAGTTTACCATTAAGGCGATGCTTTCCCAAGAATGTCAATATTTGACTTTGTTTCAAGATAACTACTAAATTAAAAGATATTTCAGAAAATGAAAATGGTACGAGTAGCTCAGTGTCTTTTACTAAGGCAACAACTTTTCCAAAACACGATATAGCATAATTTTACCGATAAAAAAACAAAGAAGTACGACGACGATTTTTTTGTTTTACTCTCAAATATTCATTATCAACATTTTGCACCTAAACTATATATATATATATAGATAGGTATTTGTATATTCTAGGTCGACAACTTACAAAACTTTTTAATTTGTCTAATGTTATATCATAATAAATTCATTACACGAAAACAGAATGAAGCCACGGCGCGCGGCGTATTCCGTTCGCACAGAACTATTCAGTAGCCCACCGAATGCTCTATCGGACGATTCGGACGGCGCGCTAAATCCCAGCCTTAAGGCGCGAACTCACGCCAAAATCATAAATTCCGTCGTGGTCAAAGGTCTACACCTAAACGGATGAGCAAAAAAAAAATAATAAACTTAAACATGTCATCTTCATTCAGTACGTTTGAAATTGTCGTAGGATAAAAAAGTCTATACTAAAAAAATCTTGAAAAAGGGTCTTAGTAAAACTTCAATTTGCTAAGGCTCCTTATCTATGAGTGTGATTTGTATAGTTTTTTCAGGGAAATATAGGCCATCAAGTCTTCTTTGGGGGTTGTATCTGTACGTTGGATTTTCAAAAATACCTACTGTGCCCCAAGAAAAAAACATTTATAGTGTTTTGTTGCGAGTGCCCTCGCGCGCGGGTGTCTGCGGGGGCGACGGGCGGCAGTACCACTCCGGTATATCAAAGGGAGACAGAAAATCGACGAATACAACTATAAGTTACTGTCCTATGGAGAGTTCGCTGTAACTAGCAGTACACTATCAGCTGAATTGGCTAATATTCCAGAACTACTATGTTCTAACATTGTATTGTGTAACATGTGCTGTGCAATAATAAAAAAGTTATAATTATTACCCTTCCCCTTCTTTTCTATTCACATTCGAGTACACAGCCACCATTATTAAGGCAAAAATTAAATCGAGTATCATGTGCAAACACGCTTACTTTAGTGAAGCGAAACGACGTAGAAGAAGGTGACGTAAAAGTTTATATTTTCAACCGACTTCAAAAAAAGGAGGAGGTTCTCAATTCGACTCTATGTTTTTTTTTTTATGTTTGTTACCTCATAACTTTCGACTGGGTTAACCGATTTTAATTATTCTTTTTTTATTTGAAAGCTGGTGCTTCCCGAATGGTCCCATTTTAATTTGGTCTAGTTATGACAGTGGCATCCATGAGAAAACCATATAAGTCTTAAATCTAGATAGACAAAATGCGCGACAAATGGACGGGTAACTCAATATTACGCCAACCGATTTTGATAAAAAAAAAAATATTTGAAAGCTGATGCTGCCCGTGTGGTCCCATTATTATTTGGGCCAGTTCTGATAGTGGCATCCATGGGAAATCCATTTAAGTCTTAAATCTAGATAAACCATATGCGCGACAAATGGACGAATAACTCATTATCACGCCAACCGATTTCGATGCTTCTTTTTTTATTGGAAAGGATATACTTCAAGTACAGTTTGATGAGTGTTAGGTTCTGAATAAGGGATCCATGACAAAGTAACGGAACTCTTCAATTCTTAGGAGCAATTGGACGGTACTTTTTCGATGTATAAAGTAAATAAGAACTATTCACTGAAAATCAAGAAATAAACAAAAATTTTAACAAAAAAAAAACCACCTTCAAAAAAAACTATTCCAAAACAAAGCACTAAAAAGTAAAGAAATAATTGCGTATTCTTCTAAAACTTATACGTTAATATAATGTAGGTACAATTATTGTTATTGTTGGAGTCGGTGTCAGCCAATGTAGGTTTGTAACTACCTAAATACATACGTAAACGTGATATGTAAGAAATAGGTATAGTGTTTCCTTGGCTGACACCGACTCCAACAATAACAATAATTGTACCTACATTATATTAACGTATAAGTTTTAGAAGAATACGCAATTATTTCTTTACTTTTTAGTGCTTTGTTTTGGAATAGTTTTTTTTGAAGTTGGTTTTGGTTTATTTAGGAATGAAAGTTCCTCTCCTCTGAACCTTTTTTGACTCTGTTAGGCTTTTTTTTTGTTAAAAATAAGATTGAAAAGACTAACTTTCGAGTTACTAGCCGGATTCTTCTCGATGGAAACTACCTACGAACCGGTTTTAACCAAATGTATGATTACCTACTTGCGATGATATAACTATTTCAATTCGGTCTATTTTGGCCTAGTATTTAATTTATTACTAGGCCAAGATGGATTTAAGCACTTAAGTGACAATTGTCTAGTGATCAAGTCATAAGTGCGTTTTAAATAATATTTAATCTTATCTAAATCAGCCCAGTCCGTCCCACTGCAGGCCAAAGGCATATTGGGGTACCCCCCACAAGTGACTTCCGCGTAGTGTACCCCGGGCAACGTTGTTTCAGTGACCACCGTAACGGAGTGGCACTGGACAACGGCAACAACTTGTGGCCTTCATTGCAAACATCTCCCTGCCTTCTTTGCAATGTCGGATTTGACGAACTCTTCGTCTCTAGCGCGCGGGCCAAGTCCTTCTCAGGGCTTGGCTGCAGCTGCTGCTTTATTCTCTCCCGGTGTGACTGGTCCTTTTCAGGATAAGTCACCCGACAACCTGGCTTTGTCTCTGGACTCTGTTTCGGCTCACGGAATGGACTCTGACGAACTGGCGGTGGGAGCGTCGGCCCCGATGGTCGTCGCTTCTGCCAAAAACTCTGGCCTACCCATAACGGACCGATCGGCTGCTGGCTCGTCCGGCAAGTCGCTGCCTGCTGTCTCCGGCAGTAAATTCTTTTGATGTGTCCGACTCGACTCGGACGACACCCTTCAGGGTATGTCCGACGCGGTTTCCGTCATGAGCGACAACGCTGACGGAAGCCGCACGGGATTTTTAAGGCCGCGCAAGCGCATGGCCACTGAGGACGACTCAGGTTCGGCGAAATCCTCTTCGTCGAAGAAGCCGTCGGCCAAGCGCGGTCGAGGTCGCCCACCAAAGTCGGGCGACACTTCCTTAGCCGAAAGCAAGGCCAAGCTGGCGGTGGCCAAACGGGCTTTGCTGTCGGCTGAGCTTGAGGAGCAGGTTGCTGCAAAAGAGCGCCGCACCCTACAACGGCTTACTAAAAAGAAAGTGAGTCAGGTGGACTACTCGGCTATGTCGATGGCTGACCTAGAGTCGCTCGCGAAGGAGGACGCCGAGGACATCATTGGCATTGGCAGCAAGTCCGGAAAGGTGGCACTCCGGAAAGCCCTAAAGGACCACGCTCTGTCCTTCCTCAGCGTCGCGTCCGAGATGGCAAGGAGGAGTGTCTCCGATGAGACTGCCGCCTTACAGGCGACTGTCAAGCGGCTCTCGGAGGAGCTCGAAGCCATGGCCAAAGAGCTGGCCGCCTTGCGGGCGGGACAGGCCGGCCATCCTAAATCGCCCGCGCGCAAATCGCCTCCACCCATCCCGGAGCCCATAATCCCAGTTCCGGCTCCAATGGGCTTGGAGGCCAGACTGGAGTCCTTCCTAGAGAAGAAGTTCGCGGAGGAGCGCAGATACACTCGTGCCTGCTTTGCAGGCATCGAGGATCGCCTCCTCCCGGAGAAGAGGCTCCGTCCGCCGCTCGCACACGAGCTGAAGAAAATTGTGGTTGAGCCCGTAATTGATGCCGAGGTTTCTAAACCTCCCCTACCGCCCAAGGGCAAGGGCAAGGGCAAGGGCAAGAAGTCGAGGGACCCCGAGGCTTCCACCCCGGTCGCTCTCAGCGCCCAGGTTCCGTCCCTCGGCTCCACCGCTGAGGCCCCTGTGGCCAATCTGGCACCTCAGGTGCCGACGGAGGAGGATGTGCTTCTCCCGTCGACGACCCTAGCCAATGAAGGCTGGAACAAGGTCGTCGGCCGGAAGGCCAAGGCCAAGGCCAGAAAGGCGCAGAACCCCAAGGTGTCGGCCCCTGCGACCACTTCAGGGGCAAACAAGAAAGGGCAGGGGAAGAAGAGGGCGGGCGAGTCCTCCTCTGCCCCAGCGGCCAGTAAAGCCGCCAAGAAAAAACTGGTCTCCCCCCGATCCGCAGCTGTCGTCGTGACCTTGACGGACGAGGCAGTAAAAAAGGGGGAGACATATGAGACTGTCCTCAAACGGGCTCGAGAGGCCATCGGCGACGCCTCTGCCTTAGGTGTCATGCCGAGAAGGTGCCGCACCACTCAAACGGGCGCTCGATTATTTGAGTTCCCGGGAGCGCAGAGCGGCACCCAGGCGGACACCTTCGCAGAGAAGCTGCGTCAGGTGGTGACGGGTGCGGCCAATGTGGCCCGCCCAATCAAATGCACCTCCTTGCAAGTGGCGGATCTAGATGACTCCGTCACTAAGCAGGAGGTGGCTATGAAGGTAGCAGAAATTGGCGGCTGTCCGGTGGAACAGGTTAAGGTCGGTGAAATACGCACCGGCCGCGGAGGTGTTGGGACAATGCGCCTCCAGTGCCCCACCACAGCTGCCAAATCCGTGCTCAGCGCTGGCCGACTGGAGATCGGCTGGAGCTCGGCATCCGTTCGCGCACTTGAGGACGAACCCCTCAGGTGCTTCAAGTGCTTGGGCACCGGACATACCAGGCCGCGCTGCCCCTCCTCTGCAGACCGCACGGAACTCTGTTTCAGGTGCGGAGTCGAGGGACACAAGGCGAACGGTTGCACAGCCGAACCCAAGTGCGCCGTTTGCGCCGCTAGTGGCCGGCCAGCTGGGCACGTCATGAGGGGGAGCAAGTGCAATCCCCCTCCCACGAAGGGTAAACAGCCGGCGCTGACCAAGGCCGCCGCTACTGTTGGTGCCGGTCCTTCAGCGGCGCAAGATGGTGCAATGTCCGAATAATGAATCAGGTCGGACATTGCACATTCTTACAGGGTAACCTGAACCACTGCCGCTCGGCCCAGGACCTAATGTCCCAGACCCTGGCTGAGTGGCAGGTGAACATCGCCGTTGTGGCCGAGCCCTACTTCATCCAAGATCGCTGGTTCGGCGATCTGGATGGAGTAGTGGCCATACTCACCCGGCCTGCTCCGGATTTTCCCCCCCTTTCCTTATTGGAAAGGGGGTCAGGCTATATTGCCGTCTCCAGGGGGGATTTCGCCGTGGTGGGAGTCTATTTCTCCCCCACCCGGCCCTACAGGGAATTTGAGGACTTCCTCGACTCCCTGTCCGCGGTTTTGGGCCGATTGGCACCGCGGCAGCTGCTCCTCGCCGGAGACTTCAATGCGAAGTCGACGGCGTGGGGTAACCCGACCACGGAAGGCCGTGGTAGGGCCCTACAGACGTGGGCAGTGTCACGCGGCCTGTCCCTACTCAACAGGGGCAGGACGCACACGTGTGTCCGCTACAATGGTGGGTCGGTGGTCGATATCACCTTCGCCACTCCTGCACTGGCCGCCCTCATCACGGACTGGCGCGTGGACCCGGTGGAGACTCTTTCGGACCACAAATTCATCAGGTTCGAGATCTCCAACCGGGGTCCACAAGGAAGGGCTCCAAAGCCGGCGTCCCCATTCCCACGCTGGGCAATATCGCGGCTCGACCCACAAATGGCGAGGGAGGCTGCGTTCGTCCAGGGGTGGTTCTGCCCACCCCGACCCAACGTCGACGTAGAGGTGGCCGCGTCCCAGCTTCGGGACTCTCTGACCGAGGTGTGTGACTTCTCCATGCCTCGGTCTCGCCGCCCCGATCCCCGACACGCCGTGTATTGGTGGTCGGAGGAGATCGCGGGTCTCCGGGATGCCTGCACTGCGGCCCGGAGAGCATATACGTATTGCAGACGCCGGCGGAGGAGGGTCGACCCGTATGAGGAAACCAACCTCTACGAGGTGTACAGGGCGGCACGGGCCACCTTAAAACACGCCATTGGCCAGGCCAAAGACCGGGCCAGAGCCGAAATGCTCGAGAGTCTCGACCAAGACCCGTGGGGAAGGCCATATAAAGCGGCACGTGCCCAGCTGCGTCCCATTGGCCCCCCCCTGACCGAGACTCTCAACTCGGCTCTCCTGGAGCAGGTGGTCCGGGTTCTTTTTCCGGCTCGCCGCGAGGACTTTGTTCCTCCGGCAATGCCTCCGCACCGTGGCGCGGCCCGACTGCCCGAGGAAATTCCCGGTGTCTCCGCGGAGGAGTTCGGAGCGGTGGAGTTCCGGTTGCTGGGCAAAAAGACGGCTCCAGGCCCGGATGGTCTGCCAGCCAAGGTTGTGGCCATAGCGGCTGGCCAAATGGGGGGAAATTTTAGAGACCTCTTCGACCGGTGTCTCCGGGAGAGGAAGTTTCCCGAGATCTGGAAGGTGGGTCAGCTTTGCCTCATTCAAAAGGCGGGGCGCCCAGCTGACTCACCTTCGGCCTACCAACCGATCATCCTGTTGGATGAAGTGGGGAAGATGTTCGAGAAGGTGGTCTCTTCCCGCCTTCTCGAACACCTACGAGAGGTCGGTCCAGACTTGGCGGACACCCAGTTCGGGTTTCGGGCACGGCGCTCCACCATCGATGCCCTATCTCGTCTCCGGGAAATAATCGTGGAGGCTGAAGAGAGTGGGGAGGGAGTGATTGCGATATCGTTTGATATCAAGAATGCTTTCAACTCCCTTCCTCACTCTACAATATTGGAGTCCCTGAGGTATTTCCGGGTACCCCTGTACTTGCAGGGACTCGTTGAAAGTTACCTCAGGGACAGAGTGATAGTCTACTCGGACAGTCTTGGCGCGATACAGCGCCACACCGTTGAGTCCGGGGTTCCACAGGGGTCGGTGCTGGGGCCGCTCCTGTGGAACATAGGCTACGATTGGCTTCTCCGCAGTGAACTTCTCCCGGGTATGAGCGTAATCTGTTACGCTGATGATACGCTCGTGACTGCCCGGGGGAGGTCCTACAGGGATGCGGCCCTAATAGCCGAAATCGGAGGAGACCTCGTAGCCGACCGGATCGGCCGTCTCGGACTCACGGTGGCGCTTGAAAAGACCGAGGCCATTTGGTTTCATGGGCCTCGGCAACCTCCGGCGCCACCTGACGCACGTATTGTGCTTGGGGGCATCAGGACGCCGGTGAAGACCGAGTTAAAGTATCTCGGTCTGATGCTTGACTCTAGGTGGCAATTCCTACCCCATTTCCGTGAATTGTCACCTAGGCTGCTCAAGGCAGCCAATAGTCTCAGTTGGCTGATGCCGAACACTGGCGGTCCGGGGTCGAAATGCCGGAGGCTTTACTCCGGCATTTTAAGGAGCATGGCCCTTTATGGCGCCCCCATTTGGGCAGCGGCCCTCTCCAAAAAGAGGAACGCCTGCCTCCTCCGAGCGCCCCAACGGGCGATTGCGCAACGGGCCGTAAGAGCTTACCGCACCGTAAGCTTCTCTGCGGCCTGTGCGCTGGCAGGCACCGCTCCCTGGGAGCTGGAGGCGGGCGTGTTGGCGGCCGTGTACCGCTGGACGGCCGCCAAGAGGGCCGCGGGCGAGCCCTTTTGCCCTGAAGAGCGGGAGGCCGTCCGCAGGGAGGCGTATGAAGGCCTGGTTCGATTGTGGACGGCGGACCTGAGAGGTGCGGAGTCTGGCCGTCGAACCCTGGAGGCGCTCGCTCCGGTCCTTGAACGGTGGCTTGAGCGGCCGCATGGCTCCCTCTCCTACAGGATGGTGCAAGTGATGACCGGGCATGGATGCTTTGGCTCTTACTTGCACCGCATCCGTCGAGAGGGAGCACCACTCTGCCATGAGTGCGGCGCTGTGGAGGACACGGCGCACCACACACTAGCGGTGTGCCAAAAGTGGGCCCCGCAGCGCAGTGCGCTTATTGCAAAGGTGGGCCAGGACCTCACTCTGCCCAGCATAGTAAAGTAAAAAGTAAAAGTAAAAAATCATTTATTCATTTAAGCTTGTACAAAGCACTTATGACATGTCAAAAAAAGTATACAGAAATAATAATAATAAACGTAAATAAAATAGTACAATATTAGTACACATCGTGAATATACATAATGTGAATCTACCACCGGTTCGGACGTTGCTTCTTATCGAGAAGACTCCGGCAAGAAACTCCATAGTTACTCTTTTCAACTTTGTTTGTTTTACAAAAAAAAAATTCAGAGTACAGTCAATGCGAGTAGAAAAAAGAACACAATATTGAGCAGAGGAGCAGATTATTCCTACTATGACCACAAACTTTTGTCGTTCAAGTAATCCTCTACATTATAATAACCTTGTTTCATTAACTTTGCTTTAATTGCAGACTTAAACTTGTGAAGAGGTAGATCAACAAGACTTTGAGGTATTTTGTTAAAGTATTTTACAGATTGACCAACAAATGAGTTTCCCACCTTGTGTAGCCTAAGACTGGGAGTTTTCAATTTGTTTTTATTTCTGGTATTATGTTTATGAGTGTCACTGTTTTTTTTGAACAGATGCAAGTTTTTGCGCACATACATTATGTTATCTAAAATATACTGAGCATGCACAGTTAAAATATCGATCTTCTTAAATACTTCCCTAAGCGAGTCGCGTGGTCTAAGTTTGTAAATGGAGCGGATGGCTCTTTTTTGAAGTACAAAAATGGTGTTCAAGTCTGCAGCTGAACCCCACAACAGTAGACCATACGACATAACACTATGAAAGTAGCTAAAATATACTAGTCTTGCTGTTTCAATATCAGTCAAGAGTCGTATTTTTCTAACAGCACAAGCAGCGGAACTGAGTCTCCCTGCCAGGGCCGTTATATGCGGACCCCATTGCAACTTAGAATCTAGTCATAGTGCTTGCACTGCTGGCAGATAAAGAGGCCTGGAGAGCTTTCGCCACCTTCTGTGAGGAGGTGGTGACTGCCAAGGAAGCCGCGGAGCGCGCGCGGGAAGAAGATCCTGACGCTGATCTGCTCCGCAGGGCGAGGAGGGGGGGGAGACGGCGACCACCTGTTCGTCGCCTCCAACCTCTCCGTGGAGGAGGCCAGCTGGCGCGCGGTACGGGGGTCCCCGCGCCGGCATTGCACAGGCCTCCACCATCGCCTGGTAGGGACGGCTCGACACCCTCAGCTGTCCCTATCGACCCCTCCTCTAGAAAGGGGGGTCGCTTCCGGCCCGCCGTGTAGGCGGGCCCCGTCCGGGGGAACGCGTAGAAGGCTTCGTGCTACTTACCGTGCTCCCCCACTATGGACGATGAGAGGGAGTAGTAGGGTTTTTAGTCGGTAGGCCACTGGGCGGTTTCCTTTAATAGGAAGTCCCCCCAGTGGAGAGTCCGACATAACCCGTCCGCCCCCCGGTGGACGGGTATGCGTAAGGCATTTCCCCTACTTAAAAAAAAAAAAAAAAAAAAAGGCCAAAGGCATATTCATACTAAAATAATGAATATTTTAATTTAATTATACTTAGTTATTTTTTTTTGCTTTTAAAACAATAAATTGTACACGTTATGATTTCAAAATTTAGTTAATGTTATGTGATGCGCAACGCAAACTAGCATTAGATGAATATTTGTTTGCTTCAAAAGTAAGTAACTATCTTTTAGTTTTCATTTTCTATGTTTACATTTAACCATTTTGTCTTTGTTAAAAAATTATATTTAGAACTAAGATCTAAAATTCACCTTTTGTATGTAGTAGGTATGTCACGAAGAACTCATAAAACTTTATCTTGTATAGCCGATATAGATACAATGCAGACGTCTGGGAGATATATTTTATTTGGCTCCACATTCAAAACGAGACACAAGCCAAGCAGCACTGTGATAAATCAAGTCATATAATGAAGAGTAGCCCATATAAAACTTATACATTGATATTTTTTGGAAATTTCAATTTAGATTGTTTACTTAATACTTATAATTTGTACGCTTATATTTTTGCTTAGAATATCTACCTAGAAGAATAGTTCTGTACAAAAAGGCCGCAATTGTGATGCCAAAATCAACTGTCCGAATTATTTTGATAGTCAAAGTCATAAATATAGTACACGACGTACTTACCTACTTTTAAATCGTCAATTATTTATCCACAGGTAAGACGTAAATATGATCTTACTAATATTATGAATGCGAAAGTTTGTGAGGATGTATGTATTGTTGTTACTCTTTCACGCACAAACTACTGAAAGTATTTGGATGAAACTTTACAGTATTACAGCTTATACATCAGAATAACACATGGGCTACAATTTATATAATTGTAATTTGGCCGCAATACGCAAATATAATGTGACTCTACCATTACGGTTGGATAACTAAACTCAGATCTTGCTCTTTTAAAAAAAGGTGGATTTACAATGCAGTTCTGTTATTATCAGTTCCTTTAGAGTTAGACAATTTAACTCAGTCAAACAGTTTTGTCATGGTTATAGCCCAACTTATTTAAAGAGAGTTAATACTGTTCGTGCTCTTCCGAAAGTATTGCTACACCCATTTACCGAACAAACGGATAACTGTACCGACTGTACGATACTGAAAACGAAAATAGAATTTTTAGCAGCACCTGAACACTACTGAAAGGTTTTCAATTAACTTTTGGGGACATATACTATAAAACTAAGGAAGCTCGTTTACAAGTTGGCACGTTCGAGAGTCAAAGCGGCCCAGGATATTTCCATGTGCCGCTGTGTAAATGACACTCTCGGTAACCTGCTATGCGAGGACCGCGCGGTGAAGCAGAGATGGCGCTCTTATTTCCACGAGCTGCTCAACAAGCAGCAAAAAAAGGTGCAGCCACCTGAACTTCCTACAAATCAGGGATTAGGCCTGTCCTTAAATATGGCAGTGAAACATGGCCGTTACTAGAGCGACACAAGCAGGAGCTGCGCGTCACGGAAATGAAGATGCTGCGGTGAATGTGTGGAGTCTCACGCAAAGATCGCGTGCGCAACACCCACATCCGTGGCAGTCTACGTGTTAGTGACATCGCAGACAAGCTGCAGGAGTGCAGGAGTGCCGCCTTCGTTGGTATGGTCATGTCTCACGGAGATCGGCAAACTACGAGGGCAACAAATGTCTGGCCATGCCGCCCCCGCCAGGTGCCGGTAGAAGCGGTCGACCCAAGAAGCGGTGGCTCGACGTCGTTAAGGGTGACCCCACACACCAGTGTGGGTTCACAACCGGGATAGACCGCACGGATGATGATGATGACGTATACTATAAAACTGGATTAGATTAAACAAATATAAAAATACTCGTACACAGAGTGAAACGTTTGAAAAGGTTAAGTGAACGCGGACGAAGACCTGATAATGGCTAGCTACCAATTAGTTATCTTGCCGAGTATACAATAGCTATAGTCTTTTGACTCTCGTATTCTTCTGGCTTCGGTAGCAGAACAATTACTTACGATAACAAATCTTTCACTGATCCCCAGCATCAGAATCAGAACCAAGCACAAAATCAATTAGAATTCTGATGCACATACGTAGAAATTTCGCGTCCACCCAAAGGTGGACGGACAATATCCTAAATCCTAATAAAAGTCATCAGGGTAAATTCATAACTTGTTGTGACGATATACATAAATGTTTGGAGACATTAACCAACATCTACTCGTACAAGCACTTTCAGTTCCAACATTTATTTTCAACCGTTGCAACATTTAAAAGAACCGGGTAAAATTAAGAGTCACTTTCGTTTTTGATTGTATGCGCCAGACTTCGCATAAACAAAGTTTATCTTTTTTATGATTCGCGGTCTGTCACGAGTCGTTGACACTTTCTTGGTCCATTGTGTACATAATTATTTGTGTGATTCTAGCACTTATTGCCTAAAGTATAAGAACTGCACCTGCAGGAGAAACTGAACTGATGACGAATAGAGAGATATGGCAGAAAAATGCGTTGTTCATTTTTATGAAGATGACAACGGTAACTGAAAATCAATTTGCTGTTGATTCGAGAAATATGAAATTTTATTTATGCGTTTTGCGCTTAAATCAATGCTCTAACTAACTAAACGGAAGCGTGCACAGGCGTTGCAAAGTTTTTTTCATAAAATCCTATTTTTTTTGTTGGGGGAGAGGTTGGTGTAGGCGGAGTTTGTTGCTGCTCATGCAACCATGCTACATTTTTTGGGCTTTGCCTTGGTGCTCTACATGCGAAGTACCATACACATGCGTTAACATTACAATGTATGCCCGCGACGCCCGAATCCAGAAACAACAATCAAAGTTGAGCACCTTTCAAATTGATGCCGTCCTGTTACTGTCAGTAGATGTGAAAGGGACAGGTACATATTTAAGATTTAACAACGTAAAAGATACATAAATGCAAATTTAAGTACTGTCGCGTTGTGTGGGCTTTGTTGCTTTTCTGATTAATGGGAAGCTCATTAATTTCGGTGAATAGGCCTACGACGCACTTTAATTTGTCTTTTTTATCGTTATCGCGGTTTTAGAGCCTATGAGCACTCTTCCGTGTAATGTTAAATTTTGAAAATGCCCGCTGTGTGATAAGAATTACTTATTAGAGTAATAAGTCAGACACTTTGTGAATCATCAACTTTTTTGTTATTTGGAAAAATGTCTCATGCATAAACTTATTTTGCCCTAAATGGGAGTTCTTGTCGGAGATGAATTAGAAGAATTCCATGGGGCTGCTGAGATTCAGGTAGCAGTCTCCGATTAGCGAAGTCATGCGTCTTCAAAATCCGCCTGTTGCCATGACCAAGTATTTTTTGCATTTCTTCATTCATGGCCAATAAAACATTTTATCTTTCAAAATAAAAACGTGTACAGTTGTCGATCAGAACTACGAGTACGTATACAATTTCTACACTCCATTAAATAGCTCCTAAGCTGGAGAGGAAACCCGGACGGATCAGTTCCGCTTGCGTTTCTTGGAGAATAACGAGGAACATTAATCTCGCACTGTTTCATGCACGGTCGGGCCAAGTCGTTGCGGAGTTAATAATAAAAGTTGTTGATAAAATAATAACAAAATGAAACATAAGTTACACTGGTCTCATTTGGTTTCTTAATCAATTTACTTATCATTTAAAAATGATAAGTAAATTGATGATTTGATTTGATTTGATTTGATAACAATTTTTCTCTACTTACTTTTTAAAAATATATCTGTAGCCTGTTCTATATTTTTTGGTTCAATACCCTGGTTACCCTACTACTGCTTTGCTGGAAATGATTCTCTGCACACATCATGTACCTACCTACTGTAAACTCAAGTAAACTATCAAAGACTCTATGATGCGTATAACAATTTAATACGACTTGTACGTCTACTCGTTATAAAAGCTTAATTTAGTCTCTCCGTCCCGTCCAAGTTCCCCATACACAATCGTGTATTCTAGTTAAAGAAACTCTTACTCAACTAATTACAAAGGTAATGCTAGAACCTAAACACAGGACGCTATTACTTTAATGTGCTTAAACTAAACTAGGCGGCTGAATAAAGGTATGGAGTACCACAACGCGTTTTTGTCACTCATATCAGAACGTCTAAACGCTGATGCCCAGCTAAAGACAAGGTGGCCTTTGTTCCTTAGCTCGCCGTCGGTACACGAGGCTCCGATTGCTAACACACCTACCCTAAATTTAGCAACCATTGACGGATATCAGCAACAAGATGACGTACGAGTATGACGATGCTGGTGCTTACGTGTGTAGGATTTCGACAGAATCTTTCTTGAAATTTAAATATGATGACGAACGTATGGGAGATTGCGGACCGTTGCGGATCCCGCTTTTGGCACATAGTCACGACAAGGACAAGGTTACCACCATTCAGGCGTTCGAATTATTCAAATGTGACATGATATCTCCACACGACAACGTATTTCGTTGGTCATGGATTGCGTAGTGTGCGTGCCAAGTCTTTTACGTTGTCCAAATGTAGTTATTTACTGAGTACGTATTATTTTTAGCTAGAAAAAATACTGTATAAACCGTGACAATGTGTCATCTTCTTTTATCCGTGGCATGTTCATAGCAATGACTGCTCAGCTTGTGCCAGAAGTTTTTTCTACTGAAACGGTTGTATTTTTATGGTTTAAAGATTTTACAAAAAAGAAAGATCGTCGCATAACTGCACATACTGCGTCCTGCTGGGTCACCACCCTTCATGTATACACATAGTATTTCGTGCCTACATAATAGTTTTGAATGTTGTAATTGTACTCCCATTAAAAAAGAAGATTGTGTTACTTACCTCGGTGTTAAAGTAGACAATAATTTTCATGGATACATCATGTAGACTACATTTGTAATTAGTTAAGATTACTCTTAGGTAAATTTTATCACTTAAGATTTAAGGCTCCTACTAGTACATTAAAATTATTATACCTTTCATTAGTTGAATCAGTTTTGGGTTACGCTCTTGACAGTTACGGACTAACATTTGAAACACACGTTGATAACCTTGAAGTACTACAAATTAGATTCCTTATACTACTAGTAAATAACAAAACTAAAGCAAATTGCAAAGGAAATTATTATAAATTATTTAAGATATGTAAAATTCTCCCTGTCAGCTTGAAACATAAATACCTTTTAGTAATAAATAACCACGACCGTCAAGAGATTAGCCCAACATTGGTTAATCATGGTCATTGCACCCGGTCTATGTCCGCGGGCAAATTTGAGATACCTAAAGTTAATAACTACTTTGGTGACAGAACATCAAAGAAACGGATACCATATCTATTGAATCGGTTGCCTGAGGACATACGCCGAGAACAAAATATAAAAGTATTTAAAAGAAAACTCAAAAAATATTATATAGCTAATTAACTTAGCGTTTAAGTTTAAGTTAAATAAGTTAGAGACTCGTGATCCCATAGACAAACTGTGAAAATAGTTCTGTGGGACAACTTACTAGTCCATTGTAAACAGTTGATTGTTTATTAAAAAAAAAAAAAAAAACTTTGTCCCTCACAGATAATTAAATAACACTGCTTCACTTTTAACTTATCGGGTGGTTATTGTATCGTCTGCCGAGGACCTGAACTTCTTCATATATTTTAATAATTGCTTATAACAATTCTCCAAAGTCACAGAGGGTCTGTAAAAATTCAAGTTATACGGTACTGCACCAAAGGCTGTGGTGGCCGCTGACCAGAGAGAGCCACCGAATGCTTTCACGCCACCGTCGCTGATACAAAAATTGTGACTGACGTTGAATACCTATGCATTGTGAGCGCTTGTAATCTAATTTCAATTGCCTAAATATCAAATGTGTCAGGCAAATTTCAGCTAATTTGACGTAAAGTTAGTTTTCCACTGAGTGTGCGGAAAAAAAAAACAGTTTTCTCACAAGTATACTTTCCTTTAGCGTAGCTCTATAATAGAAAAGAATAAATTAAAATAATCTTGTAGTATTGGTAAGTTGTGGCAAAAAGGCTACGACCGAGTACGGGTGATATGAGTACAAGTAATCCACCCGCCACAAGTTATTTATCACTCAGCAAAATTAGATGTATACTAAAGCTAGTAAAACAAAAGAAAGTTAGAGAGTTTACTCAAATCAAAAACAACAGAAATACAGAAAAACCTTTCACTTTTTTAAATATGAGCATCGGACCAGTTCAGCTTTTTTTCATCGAATATTTTGATCGTAGATTAGTATCGCACAATAGCGTGAAAAAGTTTCGCTGTGCGTGTGAACACGGCCTAAGTTACCCGTAACTAGTATTATAAATCTGCGTCTGAGCCAGGCAGTCGAACACTGATATCTCTTCGTTACGTGTCAAATACACAAAACGCCCAGCAAAATGGAATGAAAACTTAATTAATGTGTCTGACTGTGTGAATAACTTGATACACGAGCATCTGATTAAACATAATTTGAGATAAATTAAACAAGGGAGATGTTTGTTGACAATGTTCGTAATTCCAATTGGCTCAGTTAGCAAGTTAGTAAAATATTTTTTGTTGCACGTTGTTTTAGGTGGTCAAATAATGAATAACAAGAACGTATATATTGAGTCCAAATAGGTAATCATGGAATCTACAACAAATTACTTTCGTAAACTGCTCCCAGACACGATCGTTAAATGAATTTATTTATCCTATTGGCGGTTAATCCGGCAATGATCTTTCTGTTGCCAACTCTACTTCTTCACATGAAGTCAGACATTCTGTAGCATGGAATGTGAAGGTTATTATTTTTTACCATCTTTTCATTTTATATTTATCCATCTAACTAGAAATTATTTAAGAAACTGTAATTAGGCCAAATTCACTTTTTTACCACTTGCGTTAGAAGAAATTGTACAGATGAATCTAAAACTGTAGGAAGCTGAGATAGATATAGTAAAAGCCTTACAAGTTAAAATAAGATATGAATTGTGTAGCAACTTCTGAGATCACACTATAGTTCGCTAACGTATGTACTCGTAGTCTTTAAGAAATCTTTAAAAAAAAATGTTTATGGATTGTTGGTATATCATTAAATAAGATGTAATGTTAATAAATCCGTTTAATTCTAATACTACATTTGTAGGCATAACAGCGGACATGTAAAATTTGTTGCCTACTATAATTAACACGCCATGGGGTCACCAGCGACCGTAAAGAAATGATTTTAATGTCTGGTCTGGTGTCTCGACAGTCCAGGATTGCCCTATAAATTAAAAAATATAAACTGTGTCTTGTATGTCAGTTAAAGTCGTCAGTAAATAATACAGTTAAAAACGGTATAGACAAAGATAATTTTAAAGATACAATTCTTTGATGAACACAACATAACGTATTTAAATAAATAAGGGTACAAAAGTTTTAACCACATTTTTCATCATCAGAAGGTCAGACGCAAATTTTAATTAATAAAATAATAAATAAATAAATAAATATCCCTGGACATTATTCCACACAGCGCCATCTCGCCCCAAAGTAAGCTAATTAAAGCTTGTGTTATGGGATACTAGACAACGGATAAACATACTTAAATACATTTTCTTTTGTAAATACATACTTATTATACATAGGAGACACCCAGACCAGTACAAACAGACATGTTCATGCACACAAATGTTTGTACTGTGCGGGGATCGAACCCGCGACCTCTGGTGTAGTAGCCAACTTCTTAACCATTACACCAAGTCGGTCGTCAAATATAATAATAACTGTTAAGCAACGCAGAAAGAATCCTCTTGGTCATGATGATAGCTGTCGAGATGATAATTCTTAATTAAATCAAAGTACTTAGTGGTACACACGACTCCGCCACGCATCGGCATCAAATCAGTTTAATCATTCCTAAAAAGGTATTGCGTTACTTCAGTGTCGGGGATTCATTTGTAACGCGAGATATAGCGTTACAAACGAATTCCCGACAAAAAGCAAAATAAAATAAATAAATAAATATGCGCCTGACAACACACCTCTTGTAATGGTCTCGAAGTAGGGATTATTAAATCCCTGTGTTACGAGGTACCACACATGGAAATAAGCTAGGGGCGTCTCCCAGCACACCCAGACCCGAGTCAATTCAGAAAAGATCGTTTCTTGAATTGACCCGACCGGGAATCGAACCCGGGACACTACGGAAATCGAGGCGAGAAACCGTGCTACAGCACACTACGCCAATCGTGTCGTCTGCATAGTGAAAAGAAAATTCTCCAAATTTTGTGTAACATGAACAAACCTGTATGTATTAACAAAGGCTTATAGCGCTTTAACACCGTATGACAAAAGCTTATTACAGTTTTCATAAATAAATGTACTACTTAAACTAATATTTAACGAAAAAATAATCAAAAAAGGCATTATGCATTACACCGCTTAGCCGCTAGCCTTATTACGGTAATGTGGTCGTCTTGAGCGACGATGTGGGTTCGGTGAATTGTCATATAATCAAAGGAAAAAAACACGGCTAAATCACAAGCATGGCGGTAAACTACCGAAACCTCAAGCGAACGAACGGACGCGGGTTCATTTCGAAATCGATTTTTTCCAGTTTTTCCATCTTTCGACATGAAAAACAAGCATTGTAAAATGATTAAATAATCAAAGTAATAATCAAAAAGCATATTTCATTATAACGGGAATAAGGATGTTTGAAGGTAGGCCTTAAAACACTGATGCGATAACGTTGGCTTGCAACGTAAGCATATAGTGGAAAGATTCGTACGTTCGCTTGAGGTTTCGGTAGCTCAGTGGTTTAGAGCAGTCACCCGGATTGTGAAAGACGCGGATTCGATTCCCACTCGAGATCATCAAGGTCCGAAATCGTTTTTTTCCATTTTTAGATATAAAAAAAACAAACAATGTTAAAAGCTAAAATACCACTATGACCACTACCACTATTATAACATATTCCAGTATTCAGTAGACCATGTTAAATATAAATATAAATATGAGCCAGACAACACACCTCTTGTAATGGTCTCGAAGTAGGGATTAATATCCCTGTGTCACGAGGTACCACACAAGGAAATCAGCCAGGAACGTCTCCCAGCACACCCAGACCCGAGTCAATTCAGAAAAGATCGTTTCCTTAATTGACCCGACCGGGAATCGAACCCGGGACACTAAGGAAATCGAGGCGAGAAACCGTGCTACAGCGCACTACGCCAATCGTGTCGTCAAAATAATCATAGTAATAAAAAACGACTATTCATAAATTTTCACTTCCCCTCGTCATAATATAAGCTTGTCTGTTTACTATCATTTACTAAAGTGAGTATTATACAAATTCTGTGTTTAACTTTCCAACTGGGGTAACCGCGACAGGAATCGGCTTAATTGCCAAGTTTATTACTTGATAACTACTTACTCGGGTCTGTTTAACTTTGCCTGTAGATGCTTGTACTTGTTCTTCACGAATTATGTTTTAGTTAACATCTTAAGCAAACCTAGAGTTAACCTAAATTCAAGCATTGTGATACAAGACGGTATTATTAGGTAGTTACCTACTACTTGGCTCATTAATATGATGAAGTTTTTAAATATTGTACTTAAAGTACAACCTCGCCCCAAAAACACCTCGATTTAAAAACAAAATGTGCTACGAGGGTAACGTTATCTTAATAATAAATTAATTTTATTTTTTAGTAACGTTAACTTACTATAAATGAAAATGAAATAAATTAAGTAAATAAATACATATTCCATGATACCCGTAATCAAACCGCACTAAAATAGTTACTTTCCAACTACTCGGCTACTGACGATCAATTTAATTACTGTAATCCGCACCAAAACCACCGTAAAATTGGGTTACGGTTGCGGTAAGCTTTTACAGGGTTTCACTGCATGACAGTTAATTTGGAAGCTTTAAGGCAGCTTAAAAAAAGTACTACAGCTCTGGCTAGTAAGAAAAATCATTTCATTTGGCACGATGTTCAGAACTTACAAGAGAATAGAACTCAGAACGGTTAGTTTGATGAAAAGCAACATTCGCTTTTTGTACGACGACGCGAACGCCTTTTGGCCTGCGCAAAAGTATAAAAGTGGTCAAAGAAAACCTCTAACTATTTCAGTTCGTCTTTTATTTATTGAGCGGAATTGAGATGTAAGAGCAATTGGTCCAAAATCCAGGGTTAACTTCCAAGTTTGAGCAAAGAGCGTTTCGGAATTAGTGAAACATATTTCTTGTTTAAGATTGACAAATAGGAATTGTAAGCCTTATGTTTAACCCTATGAGTTGAAGCGTAGATTTAATTGTAGCAGTGGGACAGCATATGGATTTTGATGGTGTTTTCATGTCAGTGCGATAAAGAAAGATTTACTCTACGGAGGAACACAATAAATTTGCAAGCACGAACAATCAAATCAAGCATCATTTCAAGTTTAATATAAATGTTTTACTACAAAGATGAACTCTTTTTACAGATTTGGCGCCTCCGCAACCGGTTATTTCACTTTCCATGGCCGAGCCAATGACCAAAACAGATATAACGAGCAAATCATCTCGCGAATGAGTCGGAACGATCAGTTTTTTGGATGCTTTCTCCCACACCTGCCCGAAAGGGGCACGGATCACGGATACGACCACTTTCCACTGGGGAAATGGGACCAGAGTGTTTTGCATGGCCTTGATTCAAGCGGCAAGCGGCGTATCGCGCGCCGGCCGACCAGCCAGTCTTTGTTGATAGTCTGCACCGAATACACGTCTCGCGAACGAACCGTCCCGTACACGCGACGCGAGTGACACACCGAAGTGCTACAAGTGTTCAAAAGTGACGCGAAAGTGTTTTGTTTTAACCATATCCAGGATAAATCTAGCAAATCTGGAGCGCGGCAACTTTATCAGGAGGTGTGTGCATTCATTTGTTTTTTTCGGCGGCACGAATTGGCGCGCTCTGCTTTTGTTTTCTTTTTTCATGAATGGGACTCACGGTCATTGAGCGATTGGAAAATATGTATTTTTTTATTTTGGGTTACGTTTTGTGGTAGTCATGTTTGCGGTTAGTTTTTGTTACCTGTGCAAAAATGTGAAAGTCGGTGTCTAGTCGCGTAAGATACACTAGATGTTATTGCGATTTGGTTGGTCATGCTATGTTGATTTAACATTTGTGCTATTTATTACTTACTTCAATCTGGTTTGATTTATGATCCAATTAGCGGCTCATTTTCGTTTTGTTAATTTTCGCGCTTTAATAAACCGAGGTCAAAATAGATCGTTTGAAAAGGTAAATGATATTGAAATCAAATGAGGTTTATTCGTACCTGTACTTATGTTGTTTATTTTTTTTTTATTTACTTCAATGTCACGTTTGCATGGTAAAGTTAAATTAACTGCATTAGATTAAAAGTTTTGTATGCACGAACGTTATGAATAACTACTCATAGATCAAAGAACGATGAGTTTCATCAGCTGATTTTTAACAAAAGTGTGAAATACGAGTAGTTGTAGGTGTGCCTAACCGCACTTTAGTTTTTGATTCTTTTCCCTTTGAAGAAATAGCATTCGTTTTAGTTTTACTTTTTATTACTCTTTACTTACTTACTTTACTTTTTTTTTATGATCCTGTTTTGTCTAAAACTTAAACTTTTGTCTTAACTTACTTTACTTACTTTTACTTAATGGTATTTGTCTAAACTTTGTTGAAGGCTAGGTAATTGGCTGTTGACCACGCTGGCTCTGATTACAGCTGTAATAAAAGTTTCCTATAGTAGGTGGTTTCCATCCAACTATTAGGACAGCGAGTGATAACTAATCTCTATGTTGAGGTAGGTACATTCAGGAATTAGTGACTGAATGCTATAAATAGTCACTACTTTTAAAGTAGCCTTTCTCGTGATAATTGCTTCGAAAACTTTTTTGTGTGTAACCATGCTCTATCTAAAGTGCTAACTTATTGCTTTAACTTTAGGTCCAAACCAGGTGTATCTACTTAGAAGATACCTATATCTAACTTTATTCTTGCAAATGCCTGACATCGACCGCCTAAAGAAGATTACAGTGAGAGTTGCAGTAATATAGTATTATATATCTCACTGCCAGACATATTGAATCCCCACGGGGCCCTTTGAGCAAACTACATTGTTGGAAAATTCTTTGTTCCACCCCTACCCACCTACACTGTTTCATTTCCTTTGCTAAATGTTTGCCGGGACATGATTTTTCTTGGTAAATATTTGGAAACGATATTTAAGTAAATAGTAATGGGACTTTTGTTAGCCGTTTTCAGCATGGTTACGACTTTACTAAGTTCTTAATAAACCGGGTGATTGTCAAAAGAAAATTTAGTTAGTGATGTAGTAACTATGTAAAAGAAAATTTAACAAAAAATACTGACTGTTCGACTTATTTGTATGGTTAGCTTTAAATGAAAGTTAGTTAAATAAATTTAATTTTCACTTAGATAGGTTCTACATCACTTATTGTTCTGTAAGTCTTCATAATTACCCGGTAGACTGACTCATAGCGCAATAAATAAATAGAATAAAGATCGGTGACAGCTCATACCAAGTTCATATAATATAAAAGTATGTGATGTCGGTGTATGATAAGCATACTTGAATATTTCTAATTACATCTTTGAAAACACGAACTTTTGGCACAAATTACCTCATCAGCTGAAGTGCTCAGCAGCTGTTCTATGGTCTGCTCAAGTCAGCTGGGGGACCTGAAGTTAGCCATTGTTCGTCACTGACTTTACGATCAGCATCGCGAAGTTGAAACCTCTACTGTTGGCCACTGCAGCAACCGATTTCCATACCATCAGGGCTTAGAACAATTACATATAGAAACCAAGTCCGTGCGACCATTTTGAAGCACCTTAATTGGAGCTATAAATGGCTCCAAACGGCCCGCTTTGCAGTGTTCATGATAGCTCCGCAATGTTCAATCAATGTCAAAGCGCGCCGCACGTCAGCAAGTAATAGTCACGCATGTGTGAATCAGATTAGTGCTTCATTTTTGACTGGGTGGTTGTATGAAGACTATCCTTCTATACGTTATTATTCTAAGCATCAGGGTGACTAAATGTTGATTTTCCACTGATGTTGTACCTGAAATGAAAATGTTTGATAAACAAGTTATCTTCTCTAGTTTATAATCTTCATTTGTCGTAGTAATAATTAATTCTTGCAAGGCAGCCTAGAGAAGAAACAAAGGGCGGGTTAGAAGAAAACCCAATGAATAGACAGTTCACGTAGGTTCTTATTAAAAAGAACTATGCAAACCGGCAAAAATAATAAAACATAGAGTTATGGTGAAAGAAAACGATAGCTACCGCTACCTGCTGCAGGCGAAATATGAATAGGTATTCTCACATTTTCAGGCAATAAGATCTTAGACTTGACATGAAAGACTAAAGTCTGAGCCGGGGAACAATGCCTTTGCGTGGCTCAAATCTAGACAAGTGTAACCTGAGCCAAAAATATAGGGTTCAGTTCAATATACTCAATTATTTTTAAAATTGATTTAGAAGAAACTTTAAAGCAGCTCGTTGATCTCTAATACTAGAAATTTAAAGTGATTAGTTTTAAAACTACTTAATTTACTAGGAATTAGCTTAAGAATGAACTAGTCACTCTTATCAGTTTTAATACCGATTGCCTTTCAAGATATTTATTTTTATTTTGTATCTACGAAGGTAGTTCATAAGTGCAGTTGACCATTTCTCAAAACGTCAAAACTTCCCGTTTATAAATACCGTCCACGAGCAACAAGCGAGGTTTCGGCAATACGAATTCAGCTTTTGTCACAAGACAATAGTAAATATATTTTTCAACGATTTATTTACGTACACCACGCGTGCTGGACTACAGTCTAGCATCTACTCGCGCGGGCCATTACCATAAGGAACGGTGGCTCATCCAGTCTCAATGTTGCCTCGGAGACGCGTTGGGATGAATTTGGACAAGACTAAGGTCAAGTTCAACGAACACATCGTCCCTGAACCCGCTTCCGTCGAAGGTGTAATCCTTGAAGTTGTCCAGGAGTACATATACCTGGGTCAAAAATTACAGCTGGGTAGAGACCACTTTGAGGGTGAAATCACCAGATGAGTCCAGCTTGGATGGGCAGCATTTGGAAAGTTTCGTCACATCTTCGAGTCACCTTTGCCACAATGCCTGAAGACCAAGGTGTTTCATCAGTACGTCCTACCGGTCATGACATACGGAGCCGAGACATGGAACCTGACAGTGAAACTAGCCCACCGATTACACGTCACTCAGAGAGCTATGGAAATGTGCATGCTAGGAATCTCGTTAAGGGAAAAGGTCCAGAACGAGATAATCCGGCTAAGAACCAGAGTGGCTGACGTAGTCCAGAAGTGTAGCAAACTGAAGTGGCAGTAGGCTGGTCACATCTGTCGCAGAACCGATGGTCGGTGGAGTTAACCGGTTCTCGAGTAGAGACCACGACTCGACAAGCGTAGTATTGGACATCCACCGGCACGTTGGACCGACGACCTAAAGAAAAGTGGCTGGTAGTGACTGGATGGCAAAAACGGGAGATCGGGCTTTGTAGCGCGCCCTGGGGGAGGCTTATCTACAGCAGTGGACTGCTATAGGCTGAAAAGAAGAAGAAGACGGTAACTCATTTCTTTGTCGTACAGAGGCGTCACATCGACCTTTACATAGGGACACCTTTTGCTCCTGACTTACGACCCATTTTGCAATGGTTTCGTAAAGGTTGATGTGAACGCCTCTGTACCATCTAGACGTGGAACTTTCTTCCAGCCCATGTGTTTTCTTCCACCTATAGTCCCGGGGTCTACGAGCGGGGCATGATAAGGCATTTTTAAAGTTGATTGACTCAGTGGTTGCTTTGCATTACTGTGCTGAGTGTGGTCATCTTAACGAAAAAAAAAAACGAATATTGTTGTAAAATATAATTATCTACAAAGAAAGTGATAGGTACTATTTATTTATTTCTGAACCACGCTGAACCCTAGAACACCTCTGTCTGTTTGAGACGTTAAAAGGGTGTAACAATGGTGTTACGGACACCCCTTTTGTTTCCCTCGATCTTGGGAAGTTAATTTTAGCTTTACTCGACTTTTTTAAGATGGTATAAAAGGTAAAGAAACAGAATAAAGTTTTATCCTTATTGAAACTCTCAATTTGGAGTCCAAAGACTTCCATTAAAATAGAAAAACTAAAATACATGAAGTTGTTTTCAACTGAAACTGACACTGACAGCTTTCAAATCTTTATCAAAGCCATCGAATAATAATTGAAAATCAATGCACGTTCTGATCTTTTTACTCGTGTTTTTAAATTCGTCAAGCTGATAAAATGAAACAATTTTTATTTAGTACGGAATTATCTTTTATAATGATATCTAAACAGCATAACAAATTAATGATTTACATGCCATTTAGGCCTCAAATAATAAATTTGTGAAATAACATATTATGAAAACAATGAATACTTATTAAGCACGGTCAACAGGAGACCAAATCAAAAGTTTTGATTGTATGTTTTAGATCAGCAATTTTCAGAGATTTTTTTTCTGTTTAAAAAGGGGTAAAAAGTCGAATAACCTTTTTGGAGTTGACTATACATTCGAAAGCATCGGCGTCATAATAATCATGTGGCGATTTGCCAATGCCTTGGGTTTCTTGGCTGCAACATTCGACACCCATCGCAAGGAAATGGTCTTGGAAGATGTGTATTTTTCTTGTGTTTAAATAGTATGAGTTACAGCACAGTTATGGTGAAAAGAAGTTGTTTTAAATGTATCGTATAACGTATCGTACCAATTTTCGGTTATTTGTAGTTTTTGACATGGATGTACTTACGTACAAAAATAAATACAGTAAGTATCATTCATCTTCATTAATCTGCAAAGTTGCATCATAATTAGTTTCTAACTTTAATCTATCCAAGCGATCATACGAGTAAGTTATTGTAACAACTACGAGTATGTTGAACATGCGATGCACATACTGAGTATATGTTATACAGTGTACGCCAAATTGCCTTTAATGAAATTGGGCCCTGGGCTACATATTGATTGATTTATAACCAAATTATTCCTTGAGCATCTGTCTGTACACAGCTTCGTAGGGCTACCAAAATAGTTATTTAGGAAAATTACCTAAATATTATTTCAAACATCCTCTTGCTCGGCCGGTTCCTGAGTACTGAGAATTTATTTATTAATGTACTACTTAGTTCACATAAACTAAATTACAAATGGCGAACTTAATGCCTAGAAGCATTCTCTATCAGTCAACCACACGGTCAGAAATATTACAGGCAGTAAACAATAGTTTAAAATTAAGTTAGGTAAATGATTTAAAGCTAAATAACAAAACTACAAATCGAGTACCGTGGCTCTTGCGAATAGTCTTTTCAATAAGAGCTCTCTAACCTGCCTGTTGCGGTCATAGAAACTTCAGCGACTTGGCCTACTTCACCTTTCAGCCGGTGGTAAAGTAAGAGTTAAAAATATATTTATTCATATAGACTTAAGAAAAGTACTTATGACAAGTCAAATACAAAAAAAAATTACAGCAAAAATATACTAAATAAAAAATAAACCTACGTAAAATAATACCATGATAGTAAATCATAACTAAACATAACGTGACTCTATCACCGGTTCGGAGGTTGTTTCCGATCAAGGCTGTTGAAAAATACTAAAAGGAATTAAATTTGACTGAAAATTGTTTTGTGTAATAAATGATAAACTTTTTAAGTACGCTGAGCCCACTGGCGCTCTCTGGGTTATGTTGTTGTTATTCAATTTGTTTTTAGATTATGATCTTTAGCGACTTTAATAAATCCAACAATATTCAGTCAGGTACACTTGTATACAAACACCATATAATATGGAGGGAGTATAAAAAAATACTCAGAAATAACAATGATCGTGCCAACCCTAGTTACGAGTGAGTTTGAAGATAGAATCGTCGCGAACGTGGGGCGGAAAAGTGTAGGACATCTGCCCGTGTAAATACCTATATAGCTTTTGTGCTGTCCGAGCTTTATGTTTACCTGTCGATGAAAAATAAAAATATTTTTTTTGAAAAACCTGTGATCCTAAAAACAAAAAATGTAAATAGCCCGATAATAACAAGCGTGGGCAATCCAAGTATTCAAGATAATTCCATCCTAGAGAAAAGCCGCTGATTGACCAGCCTCTGACCCCAATTATGTTAAGAAGTTAAAGCAGTGTTGCCTATCATGAAAAGAAACCTAATTCTGCAAAAGTAAATAGCTTAATAGAAATAGAAATAGAAAAACATTTATTAACTTTAAGGACATCGTTACATTTATATAGTAAACACAAAAGAAGTAGGCATTAACAACAACACATATAGGTAACAGGAAAAAAAAAGATCATACCATCAGACAGCGGTGTCCCGATGCCCAAAAAGACAAATGGACCTCACTCCGCATATAGCCTGGGCTTTATGGGCCCAGGCGCTGATTTTCAGTAGGCCCAGACTGAGATGACGCAAGGACATTTGAGGCGGACATACGTGTGTGCATATACATATAAGTATCATAAATGCTATAGTATAGATAAAAATAAATGGTGAGTGATTCAATATATTGTGCAGTGTAATAATTGTAATACAATACATAGACAATAGATACGGTACCGAATGTGTAGTGTGACTGTGTGTGTGTGTGTGTGTGTGTGTGTGTGTTGGTACAGCACAATACAGGTGGTGCTGCAACTGGAAATTAATAATAATAATCTGCCGCAGGTGGGTAGTTTGACTGTGCAGAGCAGCGCTTGGGCCCGCTGATGTAATAACTCAATATCGACTAACTCACGCTTAAAATTAGTTCCTAAATGATTGCAATTGATGCTTCGTGATCAGCTGAATAGTCATATTATCTAGTCAATGCCCTGGTAGTTACGCTTGTATTTAGAGTTCATGCAGTACTTACTCGTATTTATAAGTAGTCGAGTTATCGGATAAAACCTATTGAGGTACCGGGTAAACGTGTCAGGTTTCCTTTCAGGGTGGAAAACTTGATTGGGGATAGCAATATTTTAGGCAAACATAGCAAAAACTTATATGTTTCCTCAAAAATCTATTACAAACATCATCATGTATATTTTTAACACTACAAGAACGTTTAAAATTAATCTAGATTTTTACCTTTACTAAAACAAAATATTACTTCAAAACCAATGGAAGATAAACCAATCCAATACATACCTTTCTTTCTCATTATTACTTTTAACGACCAAGATCGTAATTGTAATAAAGTATTCTGTTAATAGTTCCGCAAGAAGATTATAGGTATCAGATTGAAAGGGAGCCATAATCGCCCAACTCCCATAGCCGGTAATTAATGCCTGAAACCGTCCAAACAAACAAAGGACCTTCAATTTTGTCCAAATAATGGCCGCTCCTTATAGGAAAGCTTCTCATCAAATGGCGCATTTAATTTTCATAATTACAAACCCAAATCGCGTCTTGTTTTAAAACGAACTAACAAACAATGTTCCATGAACTTGAGAAGCTCGTCGTCAACGATCGATTTTCCACTTTATGCTTGGGGATTATGGTGTAGTTTTTTGAGTTTGCAAACATACATAAATATTAACGTGATCGTAACAATAGCATACCAAGTCCCATTGTGGTCGCATATGGGTGTGTGGGCTGGTTGAAGTTGAAACTCTGCCAAGTCAGTGCATGGACTAATCGTTCTTGCAGGCTCTTAGTGGGTATTAGGAAACTCCATCTGTGTATTTTAATAGCCAAATAGATGTGCTTTGGGGTTTTGGGAATTCTCGTAACCAAAACATTAGATGAATAGGATAGGGTTATCAGCAGGGTTACTGCATAGGGAAAAGCGAAGATGTCAAAATACGAGAAAACGTTGTACTTAGGGTACTCGAAATCACCCCTAATATTTTAGGAGAGTTGTTTCACAATGAGGTTTGATTAGAATAATAGTTCTATTATTACAAGCTGTGCCTAACACAGTAGCTGATTAATCTATGCTAATATTATAAAAATGAGAGATTTGGTTGTTTTTTTGTATGTTTGTAATTGAATAGGCTCCGAAACTACAGGACCGATTTTAAAAATTCTTTCACCGTTTTAGAGCTGCATTATCAGGTAGGTACTATATTTATATGCGGGCAAAGCCGCTGACGAACAGCTAGTGGTATCTAAACCTATAAAGTGGAAATAACCCCTGGATTTGCCTGATATCGTAAGGAGTGTTACCTTCAAGTGTTTTACATTTTTAATTTCTAGGAGTTTTAAATGACTATTCACCGAAACGAAAGAATATATTTCGCTTGAAATACTTTTACAAACACTTTCCTATATTCGGATTTTAAAAGCTCATGACGAATCGTCTAATGATATCTATTTGGCCTTTAAATTATGCAATGCAACGCTGAGTCATATAAGTTCGCAACAGCAGCCACCTCCCGTCTGTTAGCGTCTACACTCTCAAACATAGCCGAACTAAACTCTAGTGCGCGTGGCAGCAACACATTAGCGGTGCATGCAGAGAACCTGCCTTCCAATCATATAGTGCTGCAAATATTTAGCGAGGAGGTAATTTCTCAACAAAATTAATTACCCGCGAAGATTCACGTAGATATTAAACCCCGAATTCTTGAGCGGTATTTACATAAGCGATAGTATTTCAGAGTCATTATTTGCCACCTGCCAACGTCGGGGTCAAATGCGCTCTGCAAATCGTTGGCATCTTGACTCTTGAGTGAACGTTGTTATCCAACTTTCAATGGTTTGCGTGCTTTGCTTTCCAAGTCCGAGGAGTTCATATACGTATTCTCCGGTATTACTTTAATAGAAATACTGGCATTCACCAGTTTTTCCATAATCAACTTGTTTTGGCAACTCATTTTCAGTAGTGAACCAATTTCTCTGTTATTCTTGAGTATTCCTATAAGCGAGAAAGTACTTTCGCAATATTGCATTTGGCACATGGATGATTTCCAAACAACGGTCACGCTCTTGCTTCTCTTTTTTCAAAAAATAAGGAATACTGATTAATGCTGGGATTTAGCGCGCCGTCTGATAGAGCATTCGGTGGGCCACTGATTAGTTCTGCGCGAACGAAATAACGCCGTGGCTTCATTCATATATATATAAATATACAAATATATATTTTAAGTGCAAAATGTTAATAATGAATATTTGAGAGTAAAACAAAACAATCGGCAACGTACTTTGTATTTTTTTTATCAGTGAATTTATGCTATATCGTGTTTTGGAAAAGTTGTCGCCTTAGTTAAAGACACTGACTTACTCCTACATTATTTGCTCAAATATCTTTTAATTTAGCATTTATCTTCAAAAAAAAGTCGATTAAATATTGTCAATCTTGGGAAAGCATAGCCTTAAGCTCTTTTGCTGGTTTGAAGAAAATTTTTTCTTAGTGATATTAATAAAAACACAAACCCAGGAGGGCGACGTGTTGCTAACGAACCACACATCCCTCGTAAACTAATGAGCACCGTTCACGCATGGAGGGGATGATGATGATTGATGCGTTATGGTACTGGAAAATTAAACGAGGTTTTATGAGTACGACCTTTCTGATAATGAGACTGACTTCAAAAGAGTAGGTCTTTTGTAAAATAACGAAAATCTTAAAATACGCTCTCATAGAATGATTTGATTTAAGTGAGAAGGTTTACTGTGTTTAATACACTGCCTGTTCTAAATCCATCCGGAAATTGCTAGGATTTGCTTGCTTAGTCCGGAGCTTTTCATCAACAATTCAGCTGTTTCCTTCAGTTAGATCAACTTAAGATGCATAGTATTTTTGCTTAGATAAAACAAACTAAGAAAAAGATTCGACTGTTAGACTGTATGTTTTAATTTAATAAACCACTTAATGCAGCGATATTATGATATTTAGACTGCATTCTGATATTTAGACTGCATTCTGATTATGTGAGTAGGCTGATTATTCCACTTTTTGGATACAGATCATGGCTGAAGAAAGTAGAGTGTTATTCAAGGACGTTACAAGCTCATGTTTCTAGATAAAAGCAAAAATTCATACATTTTAGCTGCGATGTGTTAATGTTAATAAAACCTAGGAACTTTAACATTCTAAATATTATAAAAAGACCGTGTCAAATTTCAATATTCAACGTGACAAATTAACTGGAGCTTTTGCTTGTTCAATTTATTGATTAGTCGTCGCTTTGTCTAACACCTTGATCAAAATTAAGCGGCGCTCCTAAACAACAAAATATTTAGGCATTTACCTGGCCTGATTATAAACGCCACTTAACCGACACGATTATTAATTAATGTTCAGTTCAGGCTGATTAATGCTTGGCGAGATAAGCGACAAACCTGAACAAGGAACCTTTGAACCGTGAAATAAATCCTAAACTGTACAGTCGACTACAACGCGTGTCTTTGTCGTACGCGCCTGTATACAGGACTCACAAAAAGGAACTATCTTGTTTCGACATGTTATGTGAGTTAGCTGGGGGTGGTTCAAAAACGTTGCATTCTTGTGAGATTTTCGTGATTATTTCATTAAATTGATATGAAACTTAAATTTATGCTCTATTATTGTGTGCATAATACTATTAAAAAACACATTGAATAAAAAAAAATTAGGTAGTCGCCAATTATTTGCTAAATTAAATAAAAAACCTTTTTTTTTTATTTGATGACACTTTTTTTTGTAAGGACGCCGCTGCTTGGCCTCGACGGCCTTAGCAGCTTCACCGGTCTGTAGGGTGAGCGCAGAAGGCTCTCAACCCTAACACACTTAAAAAATTTACTGTACACAGTTAAAGTATAATTATAAAATTAAAAGGTGCTTTAAATAATAGAGAGATAATTCAGCTAAATAATCACGAAAACCTTGAAAAAATGCGACGTTTACGATCTACCCCAAACGCAAAAAGCAAACCTTCATAAAGTGAAAAATTTACGAGAATGACATTAGCACTCGTAAAATGGAAATGAAATTAAATGTCAGGGCCATACATTTAAAAATTTGACATTGTCGAAACGAAATTAGCGAGTTGCTTTTCGCTAGCCCCCAGTTCTAGTAACGGGAGCCACCGGACCACAGACTTGAATCCGATCCGTTTGTATAAAAACCAAGCGTGCGACTTTTTTGACGCTTATCGTGACGTCACGATAGCGTTAGGAATCCGCCATTTCTGAATCGATTTTAAATTGTTCATAAAAAAAGTAATAACTGTTTATCTACTTGATTTTGACACACCTTGCAATAACGCTTGAGCGGACACTAAAGCAGCATCAAGAGAGACGAAGTGCATTCCTTTTTGTCACGCAGCGTGTATGTTGTACATTTGCGTCATCGGTTTCAACTCATGTCTGTGGACAGCTCAGTTGATCTGGGAGATGGAAAACTAGAAAAAATCGAATTTCAGACCTTGCTGAAATCAGGCAAGGTCATCAAGGTCCGAAATTAGTTTTCTGTCTTTCATTATGAAGACAAGCATTGTAAAATGCTAAAATAAACAAAGTAATGAATCTGAGAGAGTTTCGCTCTAGATGTTGTTAACTCTACTCTTATTCGCTAACGACTTTATTTGGTAATGGAATTTTTTGAAAAGGCTTTAAGGAGGTAAACTCATTTTAGGCCACTACACCGTAAAAGTAGCTTTACCGCCTCAATGGCTCGGTTGTAAACTAATGAAACTATTCTTAAATCTGCGAGTCTAGTGTTCAATCCTCTCACGACAAACATTCATGTTTCGTTTTGTCATAAACCTTAGTGGTTTTAGTATGTGACCGTATTATGATCATGATAATTAAGTTTTTCAATGGTAAATAAATTTAAAAAAAATGTGATACAGATTAGTTTGTTCTGTGTCTGGTTGTTACTCTCTATGAGTAGTTATATTTTAGTCTTGATATCAGAATGTCAGTCTCAGACACGAATGGTACAAGCTCTTCTTGGTTTTGAAGGAATGGCAATTATAACAAAACAGAAGTTATAATAAATCATTTCAAAGTTACCTAGTTGAGTTTTCGGGAGAGCTCTGCTCTAACTCTCTAACTTCGAGTTATATTTTTTTTACAATTTTTCTATCTGTAGATTGTACAATGTAAATAAGAAACTTAAAATTTGATTTACTTTATCTAAACTACAATTTTAAAATAAATATGACATCATTTTGTTAAATCTAAGGCATTAGTTGGCACTTTCATATAAATCGTGTTAACCTAATTCGAGCCATAAACCCTTTTTTCTGGCTCTGATTCAATTTCTGGGACAAATTTGGCAATGCTGAACAGTTAGTATGGTAGAGCCATAATTTATTGCTTTTGAGAAGCTTATCACAAGATTAATATCTGTACCTATAGATCTTTATAACTACGATGGGATATAAATTAAATATGTGGGCTAAAAAAGGAGGTTCCATTAGTTATTTTAGCCTTTTGATGCTTCTGCTTTTATTTTTAGTTAGGACTTCTTGTACCGTCGAGCCCAACGCTGTGCTACGGCATGAACACCCTAGGGGGAAGTTTCGAAGAGCGAAGCAGCTTAGGAATATATTAAATTAATAAAATAAACACTACATATTTTGTTCCGGTCCCAAAGTAAAGTTTTTCCTCGTTTATTGGAATCCAAGAACATGAATGGAACACAAACTGCTATACCCTAAGTACCTCATAAATAAATAAATATCTATTTCATCAAGTTACATTTGTTCTGAAGCGAAAACGAACCTAACGCGCACCACAACACTATTGTCAATGTTTCCTCTAAGACCTAAGTGATAAGGCGGTGGTTTCCTCGATGTTACCGAGAGGACCGAGCCCGTCTTTCAGGGGGTCTACCTATTTCCGCCCGACGGAAACGTCCGACCGCACCAGTTTCCTAGATACATTATCTATTTATCACTGCGAGGAAAAAGACTTTATTTGACAATCATTCTTTTCAGATATGAGTTATATTTTTGGAAAGTGTTTACATTAATTTAGGCGCTTTCATTTAAAAACCGTTATCTTCACTCTGAAAACAATAAAGGTTTTGAATAATTTTTTAGCTACTAAGATTGACTCTGCATGATCTCTTTTTGTATGGCATGTTCTTTGCTTGGGATAAATTATTTGCTGAATTTCCCTTTTTTCTATTGCAAATGAATTACGAGTGAGAGTTTGCTCGCTTCCCCTTATCTACACCATTTCTGTAGCGGATCTTACCATAATTTGGTAATTTTGAATCTATTAGGTATGACTTAAACAACCCCCTGTTTAAGGTAGATGTCCCTTTTGCCGATAACGTCCCAGTACCCGATAACTACTAAGATTTTTATTTTTGCTAATTTCTACTAAACAGATTTTAAAAGTATTTAAATGGCAAAATGTTGTTAGTAATATTCTTTGTATTTATAAAGGCAACACTTAACCATAACCGAAATGGTGTCTTAACTGTATAACGTAGAAAGTACTGTGCCCGAAAAATAATTTTAATTCCGAAGTTTTGTCACTGAACTACGCAACCACCAGGTTTTATTGCTTAGCTTGCTGTGCTGATGCTTTTAACCATAGGGTAAGAGTGTTAATTTACTTATATATTTGAATTAATGATGTAGCGATATAACCTGAAGCTCATGGCAAATTTTATTGAAAAGTTATTAATAATACTATTTACATCTATTGGTACATGCAAATTGCTACTTGACCCAATACCCGTTAAAATCGTATACTATTTTAACGGGTTTTGGTACACGCATCAGCCTAGTAGTAGCCGATGCACCAAAACCCGTTAATGTACCCTATGTCCTTGAAATAAGTGTCACTTTTGAATATAATAATTAAATTATTGCAAACCTTTTTATCGGTTATTGGGACAAACGTTTGACAATGTACCTAAGCTCGTCATAGTTCTTAGCTACTTAAGTATAAGTGTCATTTTCTTCTATTGGGTTTTCTTTGAATCTCATAATTAGGTTAGAATAATGGTGACATTTGTTATAATAATGTCATACAACTTCATTCTGATTTTTTATTCGATATGAAGAGTATTCATCGAAAATGAAATTAATATATTTGATATTTATTTGTATAATGTCAATAAATCAAGTAATACAGTTAAAAAATAATGCTGTTTGTATTTACATTCAATCAATGCAATAAATACCATTCAAATATAAATAATTTAGGTTTATTCATCATTATCATGACATATTTATGTCTCCTATAGAAGGACTCCTGATAAATAGGTAGAGAGCTATCCCTAGCTGCTGTATCTCATCATGACGACTCAGTGCGAATTGGTGGCTGAACCAAAGAACCACCGAGTTGCTTTGCTTGTAGTTTGCTTGACACACATATTCGCACAAATTAAAGGACTATTGAAAGGAAATAAGGATGCCTCGGAAGCACAAGTGGTTTGCGCACTAGCTAATTACTTGGGTCATCGAGGCATCCTTCTTCATCATTTCACCCACGTGACACTAACTGCTGAGCATAGGCTTCTTTCAGATTATTATTATTTATTTATTATTTCGTACACAAAGAGACAAATTACAGAGAAAACAATAAGGAGTACAAAAGTACAGGTTAGCTTATCTCTAGAAAGAGATTTCTTCCAGCAGACCATGGCGACAGGAAAACTCATTTAAATTTTCATTTATTATTCTATTATTGATAGACCTGTTGGCGCAGGGGTCCTGTTCCCTGCGGTTAGGGGAGAAGAATACTACCGATGTATCCTTGCCTGTCGTAAGAGGCGGGCAAAAGGGCCCTTGCGACCCCTGCGTGTGCTTTGGTTTGCAATCCCGTGGAAGACGGTTACGCGTGTCTTCGGACACTGTGGTCTGTGTTATCGTGCACAAGAGTCGAGCTTGCTCCTCCCGAGGCTGGCTGCCAGGCGGCCTGGCTCGCCGAAGAGTCCTGCGAGGAGTCTCTCCCTTGTTGGGGATCCCGGGTCCTTTCCATTCTGCGCCGAAGATGACGACCGTCAGGTTTTAGTAGGTAGGGGTCTCTGTTCTACCAGGAGTTCAGTCATCCCAGATGTCCCGAACCCAGGGCTTTGGGAATACCTAAATGCGATATCAGCTGATTCCACGAACGATGTTGGATAGATGATATAATTCATGGTTGCTTATGCATTTGTAGGTTCTTTACCTAGAACCAGATCATTGATTTTCATCAACCTTCCATTCAGATCTTCTATCTTGCCCACATTTTCAGTATGGTTTACACATTCTGTTATTAAATTCACAAATCATTCGAGGTTATAATTTGAGTCCTTCATCACATTCATTGATATCACAGGTATTGCTCTGACCAGACATTTGTGACAATCTCTTATATAGTACCTACTTCATGGAAATAGTTGGAATCGTCTGGTAAATTTTAAACCTTAATTTTTCCCCCAAACCGCAAAGAGTATTTTCAAAGATTTTATCACCTTTCCACGTTGGAGTATTATTATCATAAAAGGCCGACGAAATATATTTTCTTTTTGATCAATGTGGCCGGGTTTAGCGGTGTTTGTTTGGTTACTTGACACACGCTTGTCGAAGTTATTTGCACCGAAGAGTAATAATTGTTAATACTTTCTAGGTCAAGGGCTTGAATCCCACCTAGTACAAACATTTATGTGACGAAGCCTGTTTTTGTTGGTTGCTGGGTGTTTGTTTGTAAGTATTTCAGTAATTACTTTAGTGCCAAATAATGAATTATTTAATTAGGGTCTGATATCAGATGGCCATTGTGATCATCATTCATCACATTAGCATTACAAACAAATGTAAGTACATTTTTGCTAAATCAAGACGAAGACCCTGTTAGAAGCTAGCGTGTAGTATAATTCTTGTTGAGAAATAGCATCTATTTTGGGTCGCGTAGTAAGCTTATAGAGCCGTAAACTGCCCAACGTAAATATTATGATTTTTTGCATCGAAGAGTAATAATTGTTTGGGGTGTCATGTGTTCAATGTACTGTAATTTTTTAATAACACCTGTATAACCATGTGACAAGCAAATAAATAAATATGAAATATGAAATAATTGGAAATTTCTACATCCATTCTGAATTGGAAAACCAATTAATATAGGAAATTCCTAAATACATTCTGAATCGAGTCAAGGTTTTGAAGCAGAGGGCAGGAATTTTATTTTTTAGTTTTATGAAACTTTTTTGTTAGGTACGCCAGTCTTATCTGTTTTTTCCAGATCCTTTTAAAAGGTCTGAAAACAGCTACTTTCATTAGCTGAAGAACATGAGTCGCATTTGGATAGAAAGCGGTTGATTGAATGCTTCTCACGGCTGAAGGTACTATTTCCGTGAACAATGCCCATCTTAGAAAAATATTATTGTTCTTTGAGTATCACAAGCCAGAACAGTTTGCTATGTACTTATAGAATGACCAACCCTTTGGTATAACTCTTTTAGAAATTTTGTGCGGCATCGACTTTAGCTATAACAACACCATTGTAGGTGCCTATTCGACTGTGTTTGCGGTGATCAGCGCTGTCACGTATTTTCTTTTACCGCTGGGGATAACTTTGTAATATTTTTCGCCCTACCTTCTACTAACACTCGGTTATCTGCAGGGGACAAAAAGAATGCGCTTTCTTCACAGTTTAATATTCGCCTAGGATATTGAGCCACTTCTTCCAGTTGTGCCAATATAAAGCAATCTTCTATATCCTAAACCATTGTCCATCACGATTTTGTGCTACTCGTTGGCCTACTTCAGGGTTCCTCTCATGAAACGGTTCAAACCAGTGACGACCCATGAGTTTGTTATTCTATTCTAGCAATCGAAAACTATCTCTTGTATAAAATTCACGTATGAAAGAGATAAAGCAAAAGATTCGTATTATATCGGGAATTGTGTTTCAAACAATAATAAGTTTTTTATTTTTTCGCGGTTCTAAAATTTTTGATTTGTTGTTATAACGCAAAGAAAGATTGTTTTTATGTTCTCATAATTAATTATAACATAAATAAATAATTTCCCATAAAGTTATGGCTTTTCTTTAAGAAAGTATAGTAATAGCCTTACTAATATATACACACATTAAAAGTGTCTAGGGATCAACATATATTTCTTTGCACGTTCCTCAGATGTTAGATGCATGGCAAATATCTTTACTAGCACCTATAATTGAAATGAAGTTCGGGTGTTAATGAGGCAGAATAATAACTTTACCAATGATAATGAATGAAATAACAAGTGTATTACACCTGAAAACCAGTTAGAATACAATTTTATCAATCGTGGTGGTATTTTTAACGTGATGAATTACAATCGTGATGGTATGTATGTATGTGTATACAATTTTCAGAAGAGCTTTTCTCTCCAGTGTATTTGTTAGTTATTCAGTTGTGCTTTTAGACCAGCCTAACTATTTCAAATTTCATGCCAAAGCTTACAAGTAGTTTTCGAAATATGCAGCTCAAACAGATGTAGTTGCACCATTAAGTTTCTGTATTACCCATTTCAGAACGGAACCCTGGCTCTTAACAAAAACTAATTTAAACGAAGTCTTACGTACGGTACGGTACGCAAACTTTACTTTTTGCTGTCTGAACTACAAATCGTACCTGAAGCATTCGGTCAAATTGGCAAACTCGGTTAGCTAGACTAATAGAGCGGCTGCTACCAACTTAATACTGTTTATTTTGGAAACTGCTGCAATAGGTGAAAAAGGTATTTTTATTTTTTACGAACGAACGTCACACAGACCGTGACTATGAAATACCTTTGATCTTAAGTGTTTTAAATTTACAGACATATAGTACTTCTATTTTTTTTTACATAATTGGTTTTTATAACGTCGTGGCCTAGTGGCTGAGCACCCCAACTCAGATCGCGGATCGTGTGTTCAAATCTGGCCAGAACCAAAATCTTTGTGTTCATTGTTTAATTTCCGACTAACTCTCCGGTGATGGAAAACATCGATAAAAAACCAAATCAACCCGGATAACGGCGGAAGGCTCCCCCACCACCTACCACGTTGGGTTCTAATACCTTTGGTGAAAAGTGGGCTTCTGAGTGTTCCGTTAACCATAACGGCAACAGTCACTTGCTTCTGACTACCCCGTTTGGGATGAAGTCGTTGGTATGTTATGTTTTATAATTTTTCAGACTTAAGTTATAACCGCTAGGAGTATTTTTACTCGTACTAAGGATTTTTATTATTCTTATCGCTCCAAAAGAAAGTCCTATCACCTAAAAAAGTCTTATCCAGATCCCATTTAGGAACTAATGTGCCATTAAGTAAATAGCTTCAAACAAGCCTAGCTAATTTAAAAGCAACTTGGTGTTATCGTAGACAATAAAGCTGAGAAATATAACCTGTGACAAAGTGGCGACAATGCCCGTGCAGGCAGCGGGGGGTTAGCTCTGTGATGTCGCCGCGACACGCGACGGGTTGAGACACCTGGGGCTCATTTAACCCGCAACACACGAAGCAATCCGATTAAGTCCTATCATCTGATAAGGGGATATTAGTCACAATACGGCACGGTAGGTACGAATGGTATCAGACACTGACCTAGCATTTTTTTGGTTTGTTGATTTATTATGAGAGCGTCGTGGCCCGGGGTTGATCTATTCCTTTCTAATACCAAAAACTAATACCAATGGTATTTGTTTGTTAACGTAATTAATTTTCTATTCCCAACGAATACCAAATTTTGAATATTTCAATGAAGTACATAATCTGTTCCCAACGAATACCAAAACATACCTTTTGGTACAGTCACAGAAACAGTTTAATTTGCTTTTTAATATTACGATCGTAATGCAACTAAAAAAAATCTCAACAAATTCCCTTCATTCCGGCATTTTACTTACGAGCAAACTTAAGTGAATAACTTGCCAATTTTTTGAGCACCCCCACTCGGATCGTGGATCGTGTGTTCCCGAGTTTGAATCTGGCCAGAAACAAAATCTACGTGTTTTTCGACTAACTCTTATGCAGCCTGGTATGTTATTTTTTATGATCTGTCTTAAATTTTAACAGATTACAACAATTGAAATACATGTAGTAAAACGTTATAACCTTTTACGATCTTATAAAATTATTCGAAAAAAAAAAACATCACGGTAAGGCTTTACCCCATTCTAAAAGGAATTATGGAGTCACAATTAATGCTTAAGCTCATTAACTCTACCTTTGATCTAACAATAATGAACTAACAACCCGCCCTATTTGATAGTAGCCAATCGGATTAACTCATGTGTAGATGGTTTCATCGTAGGGATCACCAATTTCATTAAATTGGGGCTTGCAATTAATTTAAAGCTGCTTTGTGGAGTTTGTGGTCAACATTTTAGTTTGGGACTAGTCAATGTAAGTAATTCCATTTGCAATCAACAAATAACTAAAATTAATACCCAAAATACTCGTACGCTTTACGGTCGACACAAATTCGTGGGCAAAAAGTATGCATATCAGTTGAGTTACAATTAAAAGAAGTAGATTTTAGATACATACTTAAGCGAAGCAGTGACACAAGCATCATAATGCTTACCTAATGATAAAATTTTAGTTAACTATCATGTTATCCATGTCCAGTTTCCATCCAACTTTTTTTTTTTTTTATATTTCCCGTCAAGATGACCTCACTCCACCTGATGGAAAGCGGTCGTGAGGTACAGTTTTTGGTAGCCCTCATTCTTGTCTTTTTCTATTTTGCTTGCTTTTACTAGAAAATAAACCCACTAGGGATAAAACAGGGATAACTGTCAGATGTCAACATGCCGTCATACGTGTAAGACCTCTGACTTGGCTTTACGACCGACACCAGTTGGCATCAGTTTGCTTGTGCTTTAGCTCTCTCATCTGAAAACTAAACATTTAGTTTGAGCTGGTGACAACCCTGTATACGATACTGGCGTCTTAATATACTCGTACAGTGCGTGGGCGAAATACTTTCTCATGTCTACATCGGTGGTAGACCATTGTTACATGATATTTAACGAAGACATTTGACAAGATTACAATTTCATCGAAATTACAATGGGGCTAGTTAAGATTAATATGCGTGATATTGAGATGCCAAAGAATCGCGATAGATTAAAGAGATTAAAAGCGATTTCTTTTAATTTAAGTTTCTCTTCAGTAATGTGCGGAAAACTGATAAATTAACGTACAAGCACAGAATAAGTTTAAAAATTCCTGGAAAGAAATATGAAGAAACTGCCTATGCTACACATTTGGTATTTCTTTCATATTGAAACGAACACTATTTTCAATGCATTTAGTGAGGAGCTTGAAATTTTGTAACTTCTCTTTTGTGACGTCAGTGATGATGCGAGTTTTTTCATTCAGGGATAGATAGGCAATGGAAATGAATGAATACATTTGATTTGCACACTATTTTTCTTGCCGAATGGCAGAGTAGTAGGTAGTTTAAAGTTATTGCTCTACCTTCTCAATTATAAAGTTTAATCATAGCTACAGTTGATGGGGTATGACTTAATAACCACGCTTATCACGAGTAAATGCGAATGGATGCTCATCTGCATTTCACAGAATTAATAATCAAATACTCAGATTCTCTTAGGGTGCTGATAGATTAGAGCATTTACTTGTAACAGAGCATCAAGCAATCGTTGTTTTTGAATAAAGAACTAATCAATTTGCCTGCATGGTTTCTTTCAATAACTAAATACATTGAAAATACGAGATACATTACACTGAAACGCCCTCACTCACATTCACCTGTAATGTAACGTTTCAGATTCGATTTTGAGCATAACATTACAGTACTGCCTCCCTGAGATGACGAACTTCAACAAGTGCTTTTTCCTCACCAACGTAATTCTTGAATCTGTAACATTACAGTTTGCGCAGTGTAATGCTCGGTTCTCCTCCCTCACTGATGTAATACTCGACTCTGTAATGTTACATTACAGGCGTATGCGCCAAGCGCACCTTTAGGTATCGTCATTAAGGTGTTAAAGGAAACATTTTATCTCATCCAATTTCCCTAGGAGTAACAGTCCACACATTGCACTAACGGTTTAGTCAAAATTATAATTAGATCGATGTAGAATAAATTCTCAACGTGTCAAGTTCAACGGCGCGGCCGCAGCGTGCGAATCTAAGCCAATCTCTTCCATTCTACTAGCAATTCGTTTCGCATCATTGTCATATTTCACACCATAAACCTCGTTTGGTGTGGCATTCTCGGAATTGAGTACATGCTCTGTAGTAGGTACGGAACTGATGAAAATCTTGGTGTGAAACGTATCCCAGCACAGACGAATCAATCCGGTTTTAACTATATAGTGTTCTTCCATTTTCTTGTATTTAGTCAAGAAACAAAATGACAGCATGTCAGTTGCCAAATAACAAAATAGTAAGTAAGTATTTCGATGTATCTAGTAAAAAGATTTGTTTCGGTCAAAATATGTTTCGGTTTTTTCAGAACATAGCTCGCATGTGTGATGATGTATCAACTGTATTTAGCGTAACCTAACTACTTTATTACTAAGCTTAAGGTGGTTGCCTGACTTCATATTATCGTACTTCATTCATACTTGTTTCATGTAGTTACAAATTCAAATCCGAACTCACCCAAGTTCACAATTTTAATCTCACAGTAGATTCACTGTGGCAGATTCGAAGTGAGTTTTCAGAATACTGGTCTTAAATCTGAGCTTAACATTTTGCTAGATTTAACGACCCTTTGATCCTCTTCCTCGTATTCAGTGTCTTTGACATGTGACATCATTATACACTACATGCGTGGTTTGCTTCAATGTGAATGTACGGCTGTTCGTCAGCGGGAGGCAGTGGCACGTGAACCTAGTCTGACCTCCTTTTCTGTTGGATGGCTGTGCTTTTAATTCGACCTTTTGTTTTGATTTCAATTATTTCAACACTATTGACTAGGTTTTCTTGTCGTAGTAAATGGATGCAAAAAAAATAATGTTGAAATTCGGAAGGCTTTTTGCTGGAATTGATAAAAAACACGAAGAAACGATCTATTCCAGACACGGTAAATATATTATTATAGATTTATTTTGGCATTGTTTGCCTTTTACAAGCGAACGACTAAGACTCCTCAAAAGCAATGAAGAAAGCTAAACATTCCATTATTTATACTAATTAAGCGCGAGTTAAATTTCGATGATAAACAGTAAACAAATTCTATTAATAATTTAGCTTCATTTCTTAAACACAAAGGTCAGAAAAGAAAGTTTTGTAATGCAGATAATGTACATAATTACGCACAACAAAGTACACAGTACATAATGTCTGTTGTAAATGCTTACTTACTCGTCCGGATATTGCAGTCTGAAGTTTTAAATTGAGTAAACTTTGCAGGTTATACTGTATACCTACATAAACTCGCTTAATTTACTGCCATGTTTATTTGTACATGAATACTGCCGTGGCTTATTTTGGGCGCGTAAACTTTGGTGATATTTTGTAGTCTAATGGTTGGAGTATCGAAAATAAATAGTTATGGCTGCATTTGCAATTTATTTCAAAGACGAGAATATTATCGGTGAAAAAGACCGTGTAGTTGTTTGACGTTCTGATCAGTCATAACTATGAACGGAAGGCTCATGCCGTGCAAAATAAATGAAGTATAATGTAACTTCTGAAGGCCAATACGCAAATTCAACTTTTGGCCTAGTCGTTTAAAGTTTAAATTTATTTTGTACGATAATATTTAAAGTAACAATTTTATTTACTTACGAAAGCAAAAAAACTTCACAACAAAAATAAGTGGTAAAAAATATCAGTTGTGAAGGAAATGATAATTTATTTCCAGTTATGAGTCAGTTGCTAAGTGAAAGTCCGAGACCGAGAGCCTTGCCTTGCGCAAACCGAGCATTTAACACAGGATGTGGCTTGCTGCGGCTCTACGGATGCTTTGTTCGGCGTGACAAAACAAAGCGATCAAAGGCCGCCGGCGCTAATAGCCAGAGAACTTTAACCTAATTGTTGGAATATACCGGGTGATTTTTTATAATGAAAAAAAAAAATATGGCCTTCTGGGAAAACATGGTTAACATGCATAATCAGACGGAAATGCGTATTTTTTGTATGAAAACATCTAAAGAAAACTTAAGATCTAAAATCTCGTTTTCAAATACAGTTTTTAACATCGCCCAATACCAATGAGTATGCCAATAATTTTTCTTTCTGTACTTTTAGATAATTACTACATCATAACGTTATAAAAAATATTAAAATTATTATTTGACATTTAATTTTTAGATGGTTTTGAAGCAGATTACCACATAGCTATTGTTTATTTGACTTATTTTCTGCTGTTCCCAGATTTGTATTGAACATTATCTGTGCTGTAGCCGCTAATTCGTGTTGATTATCTGTTGCTTTTTTTTTCACGCAGCAGAAAATACGCTTGCACTCCTAAATGTAAAGCTTTGATTGGCATGTTACAGTTTCGTTTTAGGGGAAATTTCTTAAGAGGGATAAGTTTGCCCTAAATTCAGTTAAATAAAAGGGTTGGGAATTGTGGTGATCAACATCGAAAAAATACCTACTCAAATCTTCATCTAAATCTAGAATGATAAAGCATTATAATACATGAAGTTGTCATTACAACACATACATTTAAAAGCGATGATTTAGTTGTAATATATATAGGTGAATGCATACATCTAAATCATGCATACCATCACGACTCTATCCCATGCAAACGGGTTAGTCAGAGGCAAGTGACTGTGTCGTCATAGTAAACGAAACACTCAGAAGCCCACTTTTCACTAATGGTATTAGAACCCAACGTGGTAGGTGGTGAGCCTTCTGCCGCTTTCAGGGTTAATTTGGTTTTTATCGATGTTTTCCATCACCGGAGAATAAGTCGGATATTTAACAATGAACAAATATTTTGGTTCTGGCCAGATTTAAACTCGGCACCACACGATGAATCACTAGGCCACGACGCAATCATGTGAATGATTTTTTCAATGGACTTTAATTTTAAGGGTGCAGGAGAGAAGAATACTGTATTGCTCTCATTTGTAGCAACGAATCGGTGCAATATCTATGTGTAGTATTCAATCAAAAATGGTTACGACAGTGTGTATTATGTAAAATCAGGTCATAAAATATAGCTACCGTTTGGGGTCGGCCATAACACGTAACGCGGTTTCCTTCGCGGCCAGTGTACTGGAAAACGAAGATAACTCGCTCGTTACGTACTGCGACGAGCCCGCAAAACACCTAATTGCATTAACGTTTACTTACGAATCTCGGTTGTTAAAACAATTCTGTTTGTAAAATATTCAATTCGATACGAAGTATATGGCGCTTTTTTATTATTTTCTAGCTTCAAAAAGGTAAAAAAAATATATCAAGGTTTGTTGTTATGCAATATTTCCGCCAATTACGAGTATTTCGTACTTAATTTATGGCAATGGTCAATATTTCGGTTTACAGTTTGTTGAAGCCCTGTTTTTTATTTTTAGTATTCGTTAGTGATTCTGATTTAAGTGACCTTTTACAGCTTCTATTAAAGACCCGGAAAATTCGCTAATTAAATGCAATGTTAATAAAGTTATGCTGCTCTAGAAATAATAGTTATGAGGCAGTACTTATTTTCAGTCCCGATAGGTTTAGGCTAAAATGGTAAACCTATTTAAAAAACTGCCAAGTAGTCTAGGAAGACAAGTTCATCTATGTTAGGAATCATTTTTATTAGACCATATCTTGAGACAAATTAAGCTAGAGAGACTGATTAACAAGAATACGGCTGCTTACAGTTCTTAATCTAAAAACACTTCGTAGGGCTATATTGGCGTACTTTTAGAGCATGAGAATTGAGAAGTGAAAAAATATATTTGAAATAACTACCTAACTAACGTCATAATTAAATAGTTATACTAACAACGACAGTATATCTGCAGTACCTCGTTTTTAACTATTTTTCTAAATTTTAACTCGCATTAAACGTTAATTTAATCTTTCTGTGTCAGCCATTCGGATACGCAATCAATGTTTAAGGATTTATTGCGTCTTTCTTGTCCCCACGCTCGCTAATGTATTGTAAAGTCTCCATGGGGTTTACGGCGGGTCACATTAAGATCCCGACCCACCGAGTAGGTCGAAGCTACACATTTATTGTAAGCACTTCTTATAATTTATGAAATTGTGGCTGAAATGTGACAGGGGCTCATTTGATCATGGAAAGGAGATAAATGCCAAAAAATAATCATGTAAACAGATTATTGTTTTGTTATTCTTCTGATGTTGCCTTTAGAAGCTAAAGAAAGAATAAAATGTAATTGGTTCTCCGTTGGCTTATTGTTGTTATTTAAGCCAGCCCATGATTATAAATCTTTAGTTGCTAAAAGCGGAAAATATCTGTGAAGTTAAAAAAACCCACAGAGTACATCAAAAGATTTTTAAGATTTTTCATTTGACTTTAATGTTAAGGTTGTCATACAAAAAATACTGAATGTTCGACAGATTTGCTGACTGACGGTGACCTTGAAATGAAAGTTAAATAAATAATTTAATTTTTACTCAGACAGTTTCTTTCTACATCACTCACTGTGTATACCGAATCTTTTTTAAAAGTTTTTTGAACCTGGTATTTTAAACCTTTACATTTTTCAAAATATGGTTGCTAGCCGACAGAGTATAGAAAAGCAATCTATAACAAATTAATTCGCACCAGCCGCAGCACTGATCCAGGAATTGGCAGGATCAGCGCTTGGTCTACATCGGCGTCTTGCAGGACTCCTTCATGTCGGGGGAGGGAGAAACGTTCACCCGAGGGGAAAGAGGCTTTGAAGATTACCTAATTGCTTTGCAGAACCTTTTAAATTGTTTTTAATTACGTTGTGCAAGTATTTAGTGTAATTCCACTGAATATTTAAACATTTAAGTCTTTCAAATATTGCGTGCAGTAGATCATAAATCATGAATAGCATAAAGAGTAAAAATAGGTGATCTCTAAATTGTTGATATTTCTTATACTCAATACAGTCAAAAGCATAAATATCAGTACGTTTCATAAGCTTTAAATAGAACGAACTGAACGAACTCTTATATTTTTGAAGCCTTTGAAACGTAAAGTATCTACGCTTTTGACTGTACTGTGTGACTTTTCTCTGATGACCTGTTTTGACTAGTTATGGAAATTTATTTTGTAGTTTATTTTCTGAAACCTTTTGCAATTTTCTATAATGTAGATCTTACTTGAATAATGATTAAACATTAAGTTAGCCAGATCACTAATCCGAAGAATTAGGGCGGATCACAGACCATTAATGACTTTACGTAGTCTACTTTCTAATCACCTAATCGCTACTATGCCTGCCTGACTGCCTGTAAGTAACTGCAAAAGGGAGGTTATGTAGGTAGGGAGGTTATGTACGTACAGGCTGTACAGGCAGGTTTTCAAGTTTGAAATAGCCTATTAAGCTGGTTTAGAGTGCACACTCAGTTTATCGCTGATAATAGCAGCTACTATTACTATATGCTATACTATACTTCTTTAATCATAACCCAAACGAGGTCTCAAGAAATATCCGATGTAAATAAATATCTGGAACAAATACTCCAAGATCATCTGACCCTGAGCTAGGCAGAGCTTGTGCTATGGGTGTCAAAAAATGATAAACATACTCGAATATTTCTTCATACGTAGTTAAATAGATGACACTAGACACACAAACACAAATGTTCGTCACTGTAATGTTTGAAATGCGTGTGAATCGAATCCACGACCTCTGGCGGTAAAGGAATTACGGCTACCGCTACGCCTACAGGCTGGTTAATGTAGTTTGTTATACCCATAAGTGTTCTTATTTTGCTTGACTCTGCGGTCGCATTTCTTTTCAAACATTTGTGTCTTATTTGTCTATTCCAGACCTGAAAGTGGGTGCCTTCTTAAGGCATGATCGTTTTAAAAAGTACCTATACCGGGTGATTATCAAATAACTTCCGAAAACGATATGGCACTCAGTAAGTGATGTAGTAACTACATAACCGATTTTTTAATTAACTTTAATTTTAAGGTTTTTCACGAAAATTACTGGCCGTTCGAGGGATTTGTATGGTGACCTTGAAATGAAAGTTAGTTCAATAAATTTAATTTGCGCTTAGATTTCTACATAACTTAGTGAGTATGCCATATCGTTATTTGATAATCACCCGGTATACCTATTAGTCCAGTTACACTATTAGTGTTGTCTGCATATAAACAGAGGAAGACCAATGACCGATAAAATGATTAAGACAACTTTATTCATCGACTATCGAATCAGTCTTAACAAGTGAGGTTGATACTTTCCATCCTAGTGACAAGTTGAGAGACAGGATCATTTACTGGGATTGAGAATACTCAGAATTTCAGAATTTTCTTTTAGCTACTGTTGCTACAATCTTCAGTATGCTATGCTACATTGAGCTATTGCAAAACGGGAGAGTGAAAAGATTAAGATTGAACATTGAAAATAAATAGATGGGATGAAAATATAAATCCTTATTTGGCCCTTGAACTTTTTAAACGCAATTTTCAAAGTATTTACAGGTACGAGCGCATGTAGATTACAAGATTTAAACCAATTCTACCCATAGTCAACCGAACAAAAAAAATATGAAACAGATACCGCACTACATACATTATTCAAACAAAAAACGAAGTAACGACACACTGATAACATAAAGTTTGTTAACGACATTATCTGACGTGAACCCTTATATACATTTTGTTTTTGGAACTAGGTACGAGTGTGTTGCAATTGTGAATTTATGTGCGAATGTTTTTCTTTCAGCGCAACCAATATTAAAAATTACTTCAATGTGCGGAGCCTACTGAGTCTGACTCGCACTTACAAACCGTTTTTAGGTTACCTTATCCACACATCGGTTTTCTTGGCCGCAATATTCAGTATTATTTTACATTAGAAAGTGTTATCCCTGTCCCAAGTTTGGAATTCTTGAAGAAAGGCCGCATGTATAATGCTTATACTACATGTGACTTTTTCCCAAAAGACCCAATCAAAACTCTATTTTATAGGTATATAACAAAGTATAGATCCAGTATTTAAGAATACTGTATTATCACTTTATTTTGTTCGGAAACAAAAGACAATAATGACAAATAACTACTCGTAATTACTGATACACAAAATGGTTAGATTGTTCATCCCGAAATCTAGAGGTTAGATAGGTTCACATCGCAGGTCGGACATAGTGTGTCTTTAGCATTGTTAGAACATGTAGTCTGGGTTTGTGATTATTAACCTGCACTTGACAAGCGTGTTAAATAACTTGATTTCAATGATGACCCTTTAGGGCCTAAAGTAGAAATTCATTACAGTTTGATCCGAATACGTATATTCAAATGCGGTCTACTCATAGCTATTTCTCATCATTTGATTATTTTCATCATTTCACGGACCACAAAAGGCTGCTTTGTGTGTTAACTGGTAATGTAATTTCAATATAGGATTCAGGCAAAGTTGATATATAAGTATATTGCATAGCATACGATCTAATTGCTTTAAAGCTTGCTGATTTCACTGCTAACTACTTACTCCTATGTTATGTGAAACTTTTTTCATCATATTTAAATACCACATTTTCAGCGTCACAAAGGTTTAGCATTTTTATATTAAAAAGTGCGGACAAAAGGGTGGAATGAAAGAGGCTTGTAAAGGGTGGAATTAAACAAGGTCTGATGCCACCCTCGTGCTTACCCCTCGATAATGAAAATTCAGATATAAAATCTCAAACACTTTTATTATGATTTTATTATAAAATAAATAATGACAATAAATAGAAATTTACTTTAGAAATATAATATTCATATCTAAGGAGATACTCCGAGGTAATCAGACTAAACTAAAAACAGAACTTATACCTACTGTTAAGGATGTCAGGGGCTGATACTAACTGAACTAATTTATCACAGCACATAATGTTCAAAATGTAAATTAAACCATTATCATTCAAAGTAAAACACCACTTAAACTCAAACTGTCTCTCCAAACGCGATAGTGAGGCCGAATTACTGTGGAATATATCATTTAAAAAAAAATTAGGACATAAGCTTTCAGTAGTAATGTACAGAATAGTAGGTAAAGAAAAAAAACTGCCCAAAACGGAAGCGAAAAACAAGAGTTTGTTGTACGAAAAGCGTCACTATTATCTCTGAATAGCTCGTCACCGGTCTTTTTAAAAAAAAAAGCTAAGCCGCGCTACCCGAAGGAACATGGCCAGTATTAACTGGAAAACACGGCAATGGTAATTAGATGAACATTTCCGTCGAATGGAGCTTTTGATACCAATCTATAGAAAAAAAAGAATTTTTCTGAAGATAACTAACGGTTATAAAAAAAAAGTTGTAAAGCATTATTTTGTTGATTATTCCCTCTGAATACCTCGTCACAGACCCGTATTTTTTTCTTTTTGAAACGCAAATCCGCGCTAATTCCGCTCCTAAAGCCCTCCGGACCACCCGACGGCGGAGCATGGCCAGTATTACCTGGGGAATACGGCAATGGTAACTAATGCGGATGCAAAATAAACTTCTTTATGAAGATGAAAATGGCCGGCGCGGAAAAAGGTTATTTGCAGCCTTTGTTTAATCAAGCTTTCGACACGTTTTCGACACTTGCTGGAAAAAGGTGGGAAACATTTTTAGTGGAAAAATATTTTCGTATTTTTTACTGCAGTACTGCAGTCTAATTAAAAACAGTGGGCGAACATAAATTGAACATCCTCTGGTTAAATTTGCTGAAATAAACACAAATTATAAAGCATTGTAATAAATTCCATATGAATTAATTTTGAAATGAAAGTTATCAGCGTCGGCGCGATGGTTACTGCTGCGGTTTACTTCACTGGGGATTGTGAGTTTCATTTCTAGAAAGACAAATGCTATACCAAACCAAAAAAAAACCAAAATACTAAACTAAAAAAATGTTTATTTACTTTCAAGTTAGATTTAAAAAGCTTCTAAACATGGCGCGGGCTATTGTACGAAACTTGGGAGTCATAATATAACAGAAGGGTTCAAAACTAAGACTACAGAATAATTCAGTAATGCTACTAGTTAGATAAATGATATTAAACTAGCCTTCCATAGGGCCATGTATAAGCGGTATTACTGTAAAGTTTCATCCAAATCCGTTCGGTAGTTTTTGCGTGAAAGAGTAACAACCACACATCCTCACAAACTTTCGCATTTATAATATTAGTGAGACTATGCCGCCCTGTGGACCCGTGTTTTGGATCGATGGTACAAACTTCTCATGCAGTAAGCAACTTCCTTGGAGTATGAAGTTAGTAAATAACTAAATAGCCAGACAAATCTGTAAAAAAGCCAAACCGGCTACGTAACCATTTTCTTATACATTCACAGACACAGCCTTCCAGACGCATTTTAAAATATGTATATGGAAATGGAAGAAATACAACATCCCAAAAGATATATTAATTAAACTTGAAAGATGTATCGATCGAAAATAAATTTTCCGAGATGATATTTTATCCGTAATCTCGTTCTATAGAAGAGTATAATTAATATCGTTGATTTTCAATTTAGGAGGGTAGGTTAACAATTCAACAAATCCGTTTTTAAAATTAACACTCCGAAACACACAGTTGTTCCGAATGAAAACGATTGTTAAATCCGAACGCCATTCACTGTCCCGCCTAAACACAGTGTTTTGATTAATAGAACCCTCATCATGAATAAATCTTTCCGGAACATATTTAGTTGGTTTATCCGCAGTAATCCCGATTTAGTATTCAATGCATTAACTGTTAACAATTTATTATTAAGTAGATACATTTCACCTGTTTATCTATTCGTAAATCCCTTTGAAGAGGATGATATAGTTTCTACGTAGTTTATTTCTCACTCATTTGACACGTGAAAATGCAAAATGGCAATTTATTTAAGTTACATTTGGGTGAATAATTCTTGATCTCATAGCAAACGGATATCTGTAAAGTAAGGTTTGTATTATAGATAACGCGTTTGAAGCATGATTTTCAAGACAATGTCTGTATTTCTGAGGGACAGATACTAAGATAAACCGAAAAAGATGATTTACCAGAAAAGTTTTCATTTTGGGAAAAATATCTAAAAAAAATAAGTACCTACCTGTATTTACTGGTACTTTTTCCCTAAAACTACCTACTCGTATAACTTTAATTATGTCCTATGTAAGAGAAAACTTCAACTCAGTCTCAGGCGTGACCTAAACAACGGTCTTCCGCAGACCTGTACGTCTACCACGAGTTGCCACTTTAAACACATGACATGACATGACAATGTCAAATCACAATACATTTTTTTAGGCGAACGATAATGTAAATTGAAAGTGGCAACTCGTGGTAACCGTACTGGATACTTTCAACTTACACTAGTAGGAATGTCAGTGTCAATAGTATCTACATACAAACATACTCGATTGCACTACAAACTTTTGTCTTTAATGCAGTGCAATTAAGCTGCAATATTAAATGAGACATCGTCACCGTACCCTGTAGCTACGCCTGAAGCCTCAAGTTGGCTTTCGTATTTTGACTGCGACCGGTCCGGCCGGTAGGCGCTTCCGCGGCCTACTGACCGTTCACCGAGATGCGTTATCAATTTCATGAAAAGCGGTTTTATGCACGCTCTGGTCCACATTACCGAGTGAATTCGTTTAGCAAATTGAATCGAGCATATTCTGGCACATTAAGTTGGAATACCGGCTTGAAACGACCGATAAAACCGAAAGTATCACTTTAAAACCGCCGTTGACTGGCCTCTTCCTTTTAAGGCATAGAAAGGTTCGATGACAAAGAAACATGAATCATTAAGTATTTGTGTTTGCTCTATGTGGTCTAACTGTTATTCATTTTCAATTTCTGTACCAAAAAGCTCTGCTTAGTCTGGGTTGGGCTCTCTCGCTTTGTCAGACATAAAATTTATTAAGATGTTATTTATTAGTTCATTTTCTTTTATTTAGGCAGTTTCCTGATTAGAATTCTTTAAGAAGCTGTCGTCAGACTTAATGTTTAAAAACTAAACGAGAGATTTATTAAAAAAACTCAGATGTTCACCGAATCGACAACAACAAGATTCGTCAACCTATCTCTGCTAGAAGCCTGCTTTACGTAATACCTTCACCGCGAATCATTAAAATTCTTATTTCCAACGACATTTTCTTCAAAATAAATGGATAAAAATACCAGTTCCAATTTCCTGTGTATAATCGAGTCGTGTTGTGCCTGGGCTGCCGCAGAGTCAACTCCACTCAATCATGGCCGATATTAATACAAGCATATTGAGCTAGCTTTACCGCAAGGGATGAATTTAGAACCGTAATAAATTGAGGGTTCGTTTATTTAACAATTATGATGTCATATCCTTCGTTTGAGAATACGAACAAGAGATTTGTTACGATAAAATAGGATGGTTAGAAGCATATTTTTAAAAATGAAGAAAAACATAGGAACCTTTGAATGTTAAGACTAACATCAAAATAAAATTGAAACGTGCGCTGTCTTTGTTGCGCTACAACAGCTCTTAAAAATTTGCGTCAAAAATGTTGTTGCAGTTACCTTCTTAGTAGAACTCCAAACAAACAAGGAGTCTCCCGTATTAATATTTTATCTGTGTTCCGAGATGCGCCATCTGGGGTTGCCATCGTCAACTGCATGACAAGGACACTATTCCCTGATTATGATTTTTATTTACAGCTAGCCAACTTAAAAAATTAAAAATATTCTTTCCAATCAATTTGGCAATGCAATAATTAAGAATGTAAATTTTACATAAGATTTTCATGAATTATACGGAGTCTTGAGGTCAACCAAATGCGTAGGTTTTCGTAAAATTGGGTATGGGAACAATTTTTTTTTAATATTTTTTGAAATACCTTTTACTATTTCAAGTTACTAATTTGAATATTTCGTTGACCTAGCCGGTAGTTATATTTTTATTAATTTTTGAACATTGCGAACTCATGACGTCACAAATTCACTTAGTGTTCCCACATGTGTTTTTTCCCGGATTCGTGGTAAAAAAAATTTGAGGAGAGAATTACTGATTTACTGCATTTATGACTGAAACAGAGCTCGCCGTTCATCATGTACAATCTCACGAGAATGTGAGAAGTAGACTTTAGATACAATTCATTTTGCCAAGTTCTGAAACCAAGCCCTACCTGAAAGGGTTGGGATTATAGCGAATGGCTATTTTAAGTCCTACCTACCCGCCTGGGCAATGGGCGTAAATTAATGTACATATTATTAAAAATAACTCTGTGGAAAAAAATATATTTCAAATGGGGGAATTTTAAATCTGCTATCTGGAAACCCCATTAATACCATGCAGTAGAATCACCTAGCTAAAAGTCTTACGTATGATACAGATCGCGTCATTTCATTGGTTGATGGATAGATTATAAACCAATCACGTGAAAGGATGTTTAAACGACCCAATAGGTTTCAATTGTGAGATGTCAATTTGATTACCGGCAAGAGTCCATTAAGAACCATAATATACTCTTTGCGGACGTTTGCAAACTGGGGTCATTCATTTGACCCCAGTTTGCCAACGTATTTAATTGAAATTATCCTCGATCCTTTGCTTTTGAAAATGTTAAATATTTAAATAAGGTATAAAATACAAATACCGCGAAATGGTTTTCGATTTAGGACATGTTTGATTTTTATTCCCATACCCAATTATCTCCATAATGGAGACTATTCAATCTTTATGCTTAGGAATAAAGTCTAACGCTGTATTTGTTATTGTAATGAAATACAATTTTTTGATGAAATGGACATGATAAGATCAGGAACTTAACTTGTTAATCCTAGTGATTTTAACAGGTCCAGCCCAGAAAATATAACAGTAGAAAATCCATTGTTAAGTATCACTAATTTGTGATCGTGATACACAGCACACAGGGAAAGGGTTAAGAAAGGTAGTTAACGCTATATGTTATTCAGATTTTTTGCTACCTATGTGCTTTTTCACGTATCTCCATTATATTCGAAACAGGACGATTCCAACTGATCCTAAACGCGTGGCAATCCTAACCACGAACAGCAGCATTAAACATTAAACGCGCGAAGTCGCGCGATAAAACACTGCGCGGACACTAAACTAGGTCAACAAGTATTTTTTTTAATATGTGCCACGTCTGGTAGCAAGGCTTTTGGGATTCACTTTCTGAATCCTAAATTGCATGAATTCGTATATTTTTTTAAATGATTTGGTAAAAAGTTATCGGTGAAATTTGTGAAGCGGTACAATCCACGGACGACTGAACTCTATTTGTGTAACTCATAAATACCTACTATTAGTGTTTTGTTTTATTTATTTCGCTCAGTTAAAACCGATATTCTGGGCTAACTCTGTAAACACTTTCAAAATGTTGAGTTAATCTGTTCGGATGGCGTTTCGTTCTGCATTTAAACTATTTTTATAGCGATATTTTTGTACAGAATAATAAATAGACTCAAGAATACTCAAGAAACAACATACGTAGTACATAAAAAAAATCATGTTCCTAGTGTCCTTCACAGACATGGCTATTTGTGGTGTCAACTTTGTGGCGCGGTCTGTATAGGCTGTAATGATTTTCTGTGTAATTAAGTTGACCGAAAATGTATAGTTTAAAAACGCTTTAGTCAAATAAGTAGTTAATACTTCTACCGCCATGTAGTTTCTGAGTTTATTCCTAAACAAGTGTAGCGGAACGACGCGACGAAGACACATTAGCCAGCATCAGGTGGCTACACTCAAGTGCCTTATTCCAGCCATTAGTCTTTATGGAACATCACGCAGGGCTGCCACAGCGTAATAAGATATAACGGTAATTATTTAGGAAAAAATAAACTGTTTTAAAACTACGCAAATTTGTGTAGAAAGCAAAAATCAAATTTAATTTTAATGTAATATTCTCCACTGTCATCTTCTTGAGAAAATATATTGTCAAAGAAGACGTGTGTGGAAGGTGGGAGGAGATATCTTTTTTCAGCAGTGGGATCCCAGTCGCTAATTTAGATTAGATTACATTGAAAGTCATAATAATATGTAGATTTAAATGTCCTTAAGTCTCGCTTAAAGACAATAAAACTAGTGAGAGTAAAATATTGCTAGCTTACGTGAACTGATAAATTGGCGACTAAAGTTTAATATAAACTATAACGTAAGTACAGGAAATGATATTGTGATATTCAGCTTGAGTTCACAATATATGAAGCAAATTTTAAAAAATAACTTACTAATCCGAGCACAGGAGCCCTATTACTATCTCTTATAGCCAGTCAAGTTAATTTTCGAAACTTATGGTGGCGAACATTTTCGTCAGTAAATTAATATCTGGCCTAGATGCATTATTGACAGGTAACCGCTGACTTGTTTAAAAATGAAAGATCTTATTAGATAATCACTCGCTACGCTCAGTTTAGGATATGAACTTGACTGGCTATAAGATATGGTAATACGGCCCCAGAGCTCTGAGCACAAACCATGTGGAATTGTCTTTCAAAAAGATAAAAATCTTAGTTCATTTTACAACCATTTGAACATCAGTCACTATAAAACCCCAAAGGTGTATGAGCTGGGAACAATATCACAACAAATGGCATTACTTTTATTCAGGGTAATCTTTTGCCGTTGTCGCGGCGTGGCCGTTTACGGTATTAAGACGCTTACTTTGTATAGACTAAAACGCGAAGTGAGCATTTTAGTACCGTAAACGGTCGCGCTGCCAGGGTGGCGGGGGATTGTTATATTTGTAATACGGCCCCTGACCACGAAATTGCTCGAATAACGAATACTTCGGGGAATACTAGTAGCGTTTAGTTGTTTTGACGACACGATTAGCGTGGCGCACTGTTTAACGCCTTGACTCTCATGGTGTCCCGGATTTGATTCCCGGTTGGGTCAATTCATGAAACTTTTTCCTATATTGACTCGGGTCTGGGTGTGCTGGGAGATTCCCAATCCCTTTAATCCTTGCCTGGTACCTCGTAACACAAAAATATCAAGCTTACTTCGCCACCATGACGATTGGTGTGTTGTTTGGCGCATACCTTTAATTATATTTTGAATGTTTGTGCAGCCCTAAGCAGGAGGTGTCGATTGATAGTGCGAGCTAAAGTTTACGTCGATACTCCCCCCTCCTCCCACTCTCCAGTAACTCTACGTGATCGTGTTGACGCTTTATAGCCGTGTACAAAACTGCACGAACGTGAAACACGACCCAAAAAAGTACCTAAGTAATTCACGTCGTGTTTAAAAACTCTTTGGTTAACTAATTAAATTGAAATTAATTTAGTCTGCCCAAAGACAAGCTTTGAAACTTCTTTATGCTTATAAATCAGCCTAGTCACACTAAACAAAAAGATAATTTTCATGACATACATTACCTATACCGCTTTAAACATAATTTGCGTGATGTTGCCTGCTGAGGAAGAGACATAGCATCGTGAATAATGGAATTAATTTATTAAAACTTTCACTCTTCGAATAAATCAAATGACACTATTGGCAATCCAATAATACTTACATACAATGCATTTACTACACATGATATACTGCTTAAGGAATGACATATTATTATCGTGCTGAGCTTCTAAGCTTCTTCCATAAAAGGAAGATATACTCGTAAGTAAAGCTTTTAATTGTGCAAAAAAGTGCATAAGAGCAATTTGTGGAGTGGAGCCAATTGAGACATGCCGTCCTTTATTTAAAAAGTTAAAAATACTAACACTAACAGGGCTTCATATTCTGGAAGTAAGCAGTTTTGTGCGAAATCCTCCAATTTTTTTCCAAAAGTACAAATTGTCAGACCGGAGACTTCGTCCGAGGGACACGGATCGGCTCATGACTCCTTTTAGCAACAGTGCCTTTTTTAGAAGAAATTGTATTGCAATGTCCGTAAAGATTTACAATAAAATTTAACGTCACGATTGGCGCAGTGCGCTGTAGCACGGTTTCTCGCCCCGATTTCCGTAGTGTCCCGTGTTCGATTCCCGGTCGGGTCAATTCAGGAAACGATCTTTTCTGAATTGACTCGGGTCTGGGTGTGCTGGGAGACGCCCCTGGCTTATTTCCTTGTGTGGTACCTCGTAACACAGGGATATTAATCCCTACTTCGAGACCATTACAAGAGGTGTGTTGTCTGGCGCATAACAAAAAAAAACAATAGAATTGAGGAAATTAGAAACTAATTTATTTTTGAAAAAATTTAGACTTTGGCTAATTGATAATTGATTATATAGTATAAAAGAATATTTTGACATGAAATGAATTTAATTATTATCCAAGGGGACACTGACTTGCTATTTATTATTATTATTAATTATTTTTCGAATATTATTATCAGCTGTTGTTTTGAAAGCATGCTATGTACGAGTAGTATATTTAAATCTTTAAAATGTTGTTGTTCGTATATCTGTCTACTGTTTATTTAATTGTTTACAATATTGCATGTCACCTTGTTTGACAAAACGTGAGCACTATTAACGTATCTTTATAACCTGTACTACCATGTTTTATGCGAATAAAGGAATCTGAATCTGAACTTAAAGCTCCGTGGTGCTGTAAAAATACTCTCGTACAAAGATTTGGATTTACTGCAATAAACAACAAAGTATATCTGCGTTTGTCACTCTCACACTGACCTCAATACTTTTCAAGGATTAACGTAAGAAGCATCTCTGGGTATTCAGCATCTCATGTAGACAAATATAAGTAAATTGAATTCAGGGTTCAAATTCCGCTTTGCGATGTTTGCCGTCCTTTCTTAAAAGCGCTTTCTACAAAGGAAACTTGGTTTCTTAAACAATGGCTAACTATTTATTTTGTCAGCGGGCAGTCGATATATTTCTGTATATTATCTGGTTTAAGATCTTTATTTTTTTATCACAAGAATTATTATTATTGACGACCGACTTGGTGTAATGGTTAAGAAGTTGGCTACTACACCAGAGGTCGCGGGTTTGATCCCCGCACAGTACAAACATTTGTGTGCATGAACATGTCTGTTTGTACTGGTCTGGGTGTCTCCTATGTATAATAAGTATGTATTTACAAAAAAAAATGTATTTAAGTATGTTTATCCGTTGTCTAGTATCCCATAACACAAGCTTTAATTAGCTTACTTTGGGGCTAGATGGCGCTGTGTGGAATAATGTCCAGGGATATTTATTATTATTTATTTATTTATTATATTATTATAAGCAATCACCCCTGAGGCGACCTTACTACCCTCGCCACCTTCTTATAAAAAGAGCAACGAGTAGCCGGGCGCTCACTGATATTTGCCAGACACAAATACTTAGTGTCTCAGGGGGACGGCGTCGTCCGCGGGACGTTTTATACGACCCGGACGACCCTATTACCCTGGCCATCGCCAATCACCATAGACTGACCGCGCAATTCACACACATACAACCGAGCTTCCGTCCGCGCCGGCGCGGGCCCGCGTCGCGTTTTCCTTTGAATTCCTTTTCTAGATACCGGCACGTGCCGGGTAGATTCTCTCCCTAAAATGTCAGATTAGTCTCAAGTAACGCTCTGAGTCCAGGTTCTACCCCACGAGGGGGCCCTTAGAGTGCTACTTTAAATATTAGGGTTGAGAGCCTTCTGCGCTCACCCTACAGACCGGTGAAACTGCTAAGGCCGTCGAGGCCAAGCAGCGGCGTCCTTACAAAAAAAAACCGGGCGCTCACTTAGTTCCGAGCGTTTGTAGCGTGCACATCGGTCGTGTAGTGTTTATGTTTAGGCTTACAGTTTAGGTCTAGATTCTGTTCCTCTGAATAGTGATTTACTTTTATTTGTTAAATAATTATTTTTGCAAGAATTAATTAAATAACGGTTTATACATTTGTTTTTTTTTAATATCTCTGTTCTGATTTCTAACATTATATTATTAAATGTATTACCGACAAATGCGCCACTTTTTTGTCCTAAGGATATTATGGTGGTGATTTAGGCTTCTATTCCACTTGCATGAAATTACCTTACGAGCAGTTTGTGTATATATAGATAAAATTAACTATTAATTACCACCTTGGGGCACTCAGGCGGCTTAAAACCTTTTTTAAGTAGAAAATAAATTGTAACAATGTCAAAGCTGACATACTTATTTATGAATAATAATTAAATACCTGTTCCGAAGAAATATGAAAAAATACGCCCACTACACCCCTAAAAATCTGTAGGTTGAAATGTATTAATTTGAAATCATTTTCTCCCTATTTTCACCTACAAATATTTTTCGAGTACCACAAACTTCACTAACCTTCTGACCCTGATATTTCTCAAACAGTAAATTAATGATACCGAACACTCAACTGTAAACTGCTACTTTGGCATTGAAACGGAGAGAAAACAGTTGCAGTTTGCATTCAACATTTCCTGTTTGCAGTGTAAATCCACGCTTTTTAGGAAAAAGCGAATTCCAAAGTTAAAGACTGGTGTTTGAACATGAATCTCCAGTGTATAATCCTCGTATAAATCAGGCTTAAATATTAGTACAGCTCTGAGAACAAAGTGCCGAGCTGCAATGCAGAACTTTTTGTTTTTATTTATTTGGTGCATCCGCAACATATTCAAACGTGCCTACTTCAAACAGAGAGCACTAAAAGAAATGGAATTTCATAAATAGTTGATATTGCTTTATCGTTAGCGTCAGAGCAGTAAGCTGCTAAAAATTCTCTCTATCTAAAATGTTTTCCTGAATTTTCAGTTCAAAAACATTTTTGCACGGAATTCAATACGCGTTTTATATCATTTTCTGTTTTGTGCTTCATTTTATGTTGGAAAGATGGAAAAGACCCGTTCTAGACCGTATAAATAAATAATGCATCCCATTATTTTAATGTTACCTATGTTCATATGTAAACAACAATAAGACATAAATAACCCCTTTCTAGAACTGTTTATTTTTATCACAGTGAATAAGTAATTTAATCATTAGCAAGCTACTTAGCCTTAGGTAATTATTATATTATTGACTTTATTTATATCAGTTAGTAACTACTCAGTCACTAAATGTTTCCTGGGCCAGTTATGATCGTACCTTTGGAGACAAACAGCGCGTCCACCACGAGTTGCCACTATAAATTTACGTTATCGTTCGCGTAATAAAAATGTATTGGGATTTGACATGACATGACAAGAACAATGTCAAATCCCAATACATTTAGTAGTAGACGTGAGTTAAAATATGTCAAATAAGGCTCAAACATAAAAATTAATCACATGCTCGGCGTTTTGTCACGTTAATTGTCGAGCGTCACTATTTATTAAGTAAAGCCTATTTAAAAAAGCTATAGCACCTTTCCTTATTTTGGCAAACGCTTTTGGTTACTGGATAAGTCTTACCGTAACCTTAGCGTTATCTGTGGTCGCCGGCAGCCTATTGTGGGTTTCAGAGACTCCTAATATTTGTACATTGTAATACACTTCAACGACACTTTCTACTATAATTAGTTAGACTTTAGGAAACACTTACCGTCATTTATGTAAATGTTCTTCTTTAAATCATATTTAAATGATCAGCAATGCTAATATCATTCATTTTGAATACTTGCTGATATCCCCCTTTGATAACATACGGTGAAATAAAATTGTGTTGAAATGGCCTAAGCCCTATGGCGTATAGCTTAAAAACGATGCGCTCGTTGGAACCAAACTTCAAAGTTTGGAGAATCGGCGTAAAGTCGCCTGTCTATCGGTTTTTTAAAAGGTGTATTTTGGAGAGTGTGCGCAGGAACTACACAACCTGATACCACCCTCAACTTTCTACCACCGGACCACTAGACGCCGGGAGGGCTTCCACCCCCATGTGATTGACTTTCCAACAATTCGTACCCAACGGTTTGCTGCGTCTTTTCTGGTACGCGCCGCTAGGGAGTGGAACGCTCTCCCTGCGTCTGTGTTTCCGGATACTTACAACCTTAGTATCTTCAAGACCAGAGTGAATAGGCATTTCTGGGTAACATGTACCACCATCGGCCTCGTCATCGCTTACCACTAGGAGAGACTGAGGCCAAACGCAAACCCATTTTAAATAAAAAAAAATGCTTTTTAGGTAATGTTTTGGTAAATCTCGTATTTTGCGGATATTATTATGATTAAACTTTTTTTTGAAACTGTCTGAAATGACGTTTAGTTTTAAGTACCAATTTGTACCTACATTTGAACCTTATGCCGTCAACTTGAAAGTGCAAAACAAATCAATGCTCGTGACGTACCTAACTGGAATCACGGTCTGACCGATTGATGTCTAATTGTCTTGAATTATCGTTTCTCTTACATAATTAGGTTGATGAGCGGAAAATACTAATGCTCATAAATCATTAAGTACAATAATGTTAGTATATTTCAAAATATTACGCAGTTACACCTACTTGGTGATGAATAATTTGTTCCTTCTTATGACAGGTGTATCTATCTGGTGTCTGAACCTTTAGTATAAGCTAAACTAGTATTATTTCCCATTCAAAACTCAAATATTAGTAGATAACCCTTGAAGTGTAGCAACGGAAAACAATAAAACTATTGATCTAAGTTAATTGAAGCCTTCCTGGTCCAGCGCCGCCACGTGCTCGAAGGCTGAACCTTAACTTTCATTAAGTGAGCTGCTAATTGAAAAGATGCTTTGCAAAAAACGGATCGCACATGACAGCGCGCAACGAGCCGTGGAGAGTAACCCTGTTACGGGTACCGTGGTAACGGGCCGGTCCACTGGGCCAGTCCTGCTGGTTTGGCACAAGATATAAGCAGAAGCACATTCTGGATAAAATCAGGGCTAACTTGCGCACCGCGTCAAAAGTATCTCTTTTTTTATTTAAAATGGGTTTACGTTTGGCCTCAGTCACGCCTGGTGGTGGGCGATGAAGAGGCCGATAGTGGTACACGCTAACCCAGAAAATGTCTATTCACTCTGGCCTTAGAGATACCGAGGTTGTAAGTATCCGGAAACACAGACGCAGGGATAGCGTTCCACTCCCTAGCGGTGCGGACCAGAAAAGTCGCAGCAAACCGTCGAGTGCAGATTGTTGAATCTCGGTTATTTTCACTCCCTAAGTCCTTGCAAATAGCACGAGCAAACGCGTGACAATGTTCTGGGGCGTAGCGCTTCTAATAATGCACCTCAAAAGACAAGCAACGTCATCAGGGATTTGTTTACTATGTGGCAGATGTTCATGCCAAGGCCACTTTTCCTCTGGTAGATTGATGATTGTTAAGGGCCTCGGTAGCTCAGTTGGAAGAGCAGTCACCCGGATTGTGAAAGGTCGCGGGTTCGAATCCCGCTTGAGTCCCAGGACCAGGTGGAATTTTTCAAGTTTCTGTCTTTGTGTAGATTGTATGATGTTTTACCCTTCTTTACATAATTAAACCTTATTTATGAATAACCAGGATACATCCCTAAGCGGCCAATCTCAGCTAACCCTGCGCGATTGGCTTGGATGGCTTGATCGTTTGGGCGTACATGATTAATAGTATGACATTCTCAAAGATGATGTTACAGAAAGAATTAACCATAACGGTTGAGAGGTGTGCATAGAAGATGAAGAAAGGAGGTGACGAGAGTCAGTAGAGCTAAGAAAGTATAATCTAGATTAAAGATAGATAGATGAGTGTGGATCTTCAGAATACTAATAATATTACCCTCTACGTCGTTTTCAATTAACGCTTTTTTTATTATCTGCGGCAAGATAGATTAACAAATATCAATAGAACCTTTTCAGTGGGCTTTATATATTTTGAGCAATCGCGCCTCAGTTTTGCACCACACACTAACGGGATGTTTGATGCAGTTTGCAATAACTCGTGAAATCGCGGTAACTGCGCTAGCGGCGGCGCTGTACCGGACTTACTGCGGTACTCCAATTAATGCGGGTATCGTGTCGCTAGTCAATTCCTAAATTCGCTTTTTCGTAATTTTTTAAATTACTTTATTATATAACATGCACGCACAAGCAAATTTTCTGTTTACATAAAAGAAGACGCCAGAAGAAAACAACCGCTCAGGTTATGCGGATAAAAATCATTTGGATCATTAATAAATAATATATAAATAATCATAATAAATCATAAATCAACCCTCATTTGGATAACAAGGAGCCTCTGACAACGTATGCAAAACGTTGGATTACCGTTTAACCGTAGCTCATCCAAAAACGCAAAGCAATTTCAAATTAGGTAGATTGTTTTACGAAAGATCAAATCTGGTGAGAAAACGATTTTCTCCAAAAGTATTTCTAGAGAGATCTTCAAAATAATTGTGTTCTTGCAACATTTTTTAGCAGATTTTTTTGAAGTTATGTTGTAGAATAATATTCTAGATCCCTTTGATTTTCATTGCATTTAATTGCACTTTTATAGTTATTTTCATAGCCAGTCGTCTTTGCAATAGCGTGTTAAGGGAAGGTGGTTCACAAAACACGTTTTAAAATTCATTTTTGAAGTAGTAAACACTGAAAATAAAAGCTAATGAAATTTACTGATATTGTTGAGGGGATCATACAGGGAATTCATCCGGTGGAAACATGACTTGATAGAATAAATTCGCAAAGTTACCTCTTTTCGTGAGATTTTGTCTTCTATTTGTGGTTTTATTCCTGAAATAATTGATCTGATATTATGGGTCGTATACCAAAACAAGTCTTAAGATAACTGGAGGGATTTCATCCGATGTTTTTTTTTATTAGATACATCTATTAATTTTTTAATCGATTATTTTAGTTCGGTCCACGTGGCGCTCACCAGTTTCCTTCGAGTAATGTTGTGCAGAACCACCTGGCCTTAAGTGAAATAAAATGTATTAATTGCCGCAGAACAATGGTTCTTAATTAATTGGGGTTATTATCGAGATTGTAACTGATATTGTTGCGTTATACCGCAAAATGTTAAGGACCGTTTATCAGCTGATTTAACCCAAATGAGAGGATAAAACGAGACGAAACTCCAATAGACAGCAGAAAATAAGTATCTACGTATCTATACTATACCTATAGTTACACAACTTTATTTTGCTTAATATTAAATCATTGATAGACCTATATTAGTTTAATCGATTTACTTCCATAGTTGGTTACAGGTTGATGATCAAAAACGCAGGCTTTTTCATAAATCCGTCTAGCTTTACCGTCAAAACCCCACGTTTACGGTATGTACGAGCGTTCTTACCACTTCCCACTAGGCATTTTGGTTGGTTCTGGAGAACAATAAACAATTTACCACCAAATAGCATACTATATTTTCGCTAGTGCCTCAGTTATTCTCATATAACGAAGTCGGAATGTGTCTGGTCTGCCGTCTCTTGTGAAACGAGCAGGCACTCCGCTAATTACACTAATTACAGTTACGTATACCTACCTGAGGTCGATAAAAAGATAGAATAATAGCGAAACAGCGGTTAGGTATCGGATTACATGCAATCAGTTATTTATTACCTGATACAGGCAAGCAGGAAATGAGGTGAATGTGGAAATCGATAAATAGATTTTGTTGAACACCATTCTGTATTTTTTGTAATTTTTGCAGTTAGATTATTTAGAATTTGCATCTTCTGTAAAATATAAAGCTTAAAAAATATAAGGCTATTTATTCATTTATTTATTTACAATGTAAACTTACAGCTAGGGAGCCAACACGCTTACATGCTATACAATTAACGACAATACAAAAAGAGAAAACAATTCAAACTAAACAAAATACAAACTTAAATCTACATCAAATATAAACTTAAACTTAAATAACACATAAAGAGTTAATCCTCCGTAGTAATGAGGCTAGTGGGTCGTTAAATATGTCGGCATCCTGGAACTCGCTTAGATAAGCATTCAGGAGCACAACAGCCCGAGCTGAGGGGGTGTTGCCGGCGTGACGTGTGCGCACGTCTGCGGTGCGTCTCCCGCACAAACAATGCCGTCCTCGACCAGCTCCTCGAACATAATTTTGTGGGACATATAACCCTAATCTGTTCAGGGTCTTGGGACTATCTAGTTTATGACGGAGTAGTAAGCAGTAGTAGATGAAAAGTTGCACTTTTCGCCTAAGCAGCAACGTATCGTGGCCCACCATACCGCCTACAAACAAGGATCGATAAAGGAAGGGGCAATATCAAAACTTCCTTCTAAATAGAGAACGTCCAAATTTTTTATTAATTTTCTCCAAAAGTAGCGCATTTTTCGCAGTACTGGTGTCCCAAACGATTGACCCGTATTCCAACTTACTGCAAACAAATGCGTCATAGACATAACATAAACATATACGTCAAGATTGCAATGTTGATATTTTGGAATTGCGACGCCGTACGCATAATAAATCCCAAAGTTCTGTTAGCTTGCTTAGAAATTGCTATGATGTGACTATTAAAGTCAAGTTTAGTATCAAGTTTGATACCAAGGTCTCGAATTTCATTTACTCGTTTCAGAGGCACTCCAGCCACATCATAGGGGTACTCAATGGGTGTTCGACATCGAGTAAATGTTATTAAAGCACACTTTGAGGCAATGAATTCAGCTACTACATACTGTTATCAACAGTCCATTCAACGACTGCTTCAATGTCAGTTTGCATTCTTTTGCAATCCGTTAGGTCTGCTATAGGATGGTAAATCTTCAAGTCATCAGCAAACAACAGACATTTTACTGATCGTGTGACTTTAGGAAGATCGTTGATCATGATCAGGAAGAGGGTAAATCCCAGGGTACTTCCTTGACTCACCCCAGAGCGTGTAAAGTGCTCTTTCGATTGGCACCCCGATAATTGGACATACTGCTTTCGATCTCGAAGATAGTCAGCAAAAAACGATAAAAGTTTTGGGATAAAACTAATAGAAGATAGCTTCCGCAACAGTATATCGTTATCAACGAGATCAAATGCCTTTTTTAGGTCAGAATATGCCACATCAACCTGCCGCCCTCTATCCATCGCCAAAGCCACATCATCTACCATACACACTAAATTAGTTGTTGTTGATCTACCCCTGCGAAAACCGTGTTGCGAATCATCAAGGTTCAAGTTTATTTGCGGGCTTATTGCCTGATTAATCACCCTCTCGAACAACTTACTGAAAGTTGACATCACTGCGACTGGTCGATAGGATGAAACGTCTTGCGGATGATCACATTTAGGTATAGGCGCTACTCTGGACACCTTCCTATATCAGAATTGTGTCTGTTTCGTAACAAATGTTTTTTAGCGTGACGTCTTCTTGTGTCAGAGGCAAAGACTCATTTTGGGTCGCTGCCCCAGGACACGGTACAGAGGCGTTCACATCAACCTTTACATACCTTATGCTGTCATAAGACCCATTTAGCTACGGTTTTGTAAAGGTTGATGTGAACGCCTCTGTACCGTGTCCTGGGGCAGCGACCCAAAATGAGTCTTTGCCTCTGAATTAAGATACCATCTCTTTTACGCAAACAGCTTAAATAATTATTACCGGTGACTTTAATTCTCACTGCTTTAAATTGGCGTACAATGCAGTAGTTAATAAGAAATATCTTTTATATAGATAGATAGATTATTTATTTCTCATTACAAAAATACACATTAAATTACATTTGTTCATGGTCAATTAAAGGATTTTCACAATGAGATCGTCAAAGAAAAAAAATTAGAATGAAATATAACAAAATGTGGAACAATAACACAATAATTTAAATCAAATACAAAAAGTCCCAAAAAAAACATGTCAAGGCAATCACAAAATAGAATATAAAATAAGATGTCGTCAATATCAAGTCAAAAGGAAAAATAAACAATGTCAAATAATGTTACACAAACTATAAATTAAATAAACAATTTACAATCAATTTACACTTCAGTCTTTTGTAGAAATCTGGATTTTTATATTTTTCATCACAACTGACGTAAACTGCAGAAATTCAAAAGAAGAAATAAAAAAGTTTTCGGGCCCTTTGCCAAGAAAGTGTAAATTTTCGATCGAAATCACAGTGGGTATCACCGCGTACCTATCACTAGATATTGCAGTTGTGATTTGGAATAATAATTGTTATATTAGTCATGCCTCGCGTGATCGCATGGTAAGCAAATTACTTAAAGTTCCGACTTCCGGGCTATTCCCTTGCGTTTTTAAACCCTTTTCAAATTTATGGGGGTTAATGTTTTATTTAATAAATTTGTAAAAATTGCATTTTCACTATAGATCAGATGCATCAAATTTTCACAGAGATACAACATTTTTAGGAAGGAATGAATATCACTCAATACGTACATTACGCAGTTCATTATTTAAATTGAAATTAACCTTTTCCCTTTTTGTGGAAATCAGAAACGACATTCTTCAAACACAGAATGTTTGTCCGCACCAATATTAATATCCGTAAACAAACCATCCGGTTGCGCGTATATCAAAATCTATGACAGTCAAACTGAAAGTAAATGAACTGGAAATACGAGAGAAATAATATTAATAAATGGGTGGGACAATTATTGTAAGATAATTGTATTCGTTTTTTGGCAGTGGCTTTACGCCACCCGAATAGATTAGGCCACATAGGCTTTAAAAGGTGGCTGAATTACAGGAATAAGTTTAACAGCCTTGAAGTACTTAGGGCCTATTAAATGTGCAGATTTCCCTGCGCAGCGGATCCGTGTGTAGGTCAGTGACTGAGCCGCAACAATGCAGGGTCGTCTCATTCGAGGACTGAATACTTCTGAGAAGGCTCCTTGGCTTGGTTGGACAAGCCGACCCTTTACTACTCTGCCTGCCAAGCAACGGCGTCTTAGCTTAGCTTGTGTTCGATTTAATTTTTTTAATGTTCGAAAGATGCGCAACAAACCGATGATATGTTTGTCGCACAGATTTGCATGTACATTTACTTATGTTTCATAAAATGAATAAACAAATTAATAAAATATTCGAACGACTACACGACAAAATAATCCACAAATTTTCACTTTCGTAATTTTGATAACGTCGAGAGCGATTTCTCCGCTTATTGTTTTCCACAAGGTCTTTGTAACTGGTAACCCTAAGTGTAACGGATCTGGGTTAACCGCAGCAGACAATTCTATAACTTCGGCGCCTGCGCAGTCCCGTGCAATGGATCCGGGTTTGGAAAAGGAATAAACCAAATAAGACTACACTAAAATAATAATGAATAAAAAACTAAAATGAGAACATAAAATAGCGGTCCATATTTGATATAATCCATAGTTACTTCAAGTTTTAATACACATGGTCCATTAATGCTTACTTACAATGAAATAAGTTCTGCTTTTTTGGTGTTGATAGTTAGGTACTTACGCGTAAGACGGCTCTCTGGAAATGTACAGGGAAGGCCTTTAATGTAATATGTTCAGCAGTTTTAGTCCTATGGGTGATAATGAGATTCTGCTTTGTGTACTGTGGCTAAAGTTAAAATACTTGATGACGATTCGAAAGAACTGTAATTTTACCTGTAAATGGTCTACTTGAATAATTCACACCAAATTGATTTTTCGAATTTAGGTGCATACTTTCCTAGTACTAAATACCGGTCGTGAAAATGTTCCTTCCAAGTTAGGTTTTAGAAAGTGGACATAAAAATATGCGAAATGTCTACACTGTTGAAAAATGATAAAGTTCCTTGAAGTTTCATAATTCATGAAGTTACATACAGTCTTCTTAGAGCTCCTAAGCATTTACTTAACATAATATGAAACACATACGTTAGATAACCTGTTCCAGCGAGTAAGCATTTCTTTGCGAATAAACACAGTACTAGTTTATTCTTGAATGAGTATTTTTCTAGCATCCGACTATTCACTGTATTTTTTCTAGCTCCTAATGTATTCTTGAGACTGAAACGCTTTTAATTTCACTAACCGGCCTCCACGAGCTCTGTCTATCTTTATACCTGAAATGTAAACATAGGAAGGTGATGGATAATTTCCATTTTCTAATAACTGTCTTGTCTTTTGCAGGTACGTACACACAAGATCAATGGCAGCCTAACTTCAAATTAATCCAGAAATTGTAGGATTTTAAACGTAAGTAAACTTTAACGTAACAAATAGGACGATAAGAACCTTTTTAATAAGATGTAATTTAGTCATTACTCAATTAGTATTTTGAAGCAAACAATACCCAGTACTCTATGATCCAATGTTTGTATCTATGAGATCATGACGTTAAGTACGCACGTTTGATTACCAACAATATTATTACATCTACACTAATAATATTACCATTTGTACAATTGTACAATATATGTATAGGTATTGGGCCTACATAAATGATGCAAGCTGTTTTTATTAAGTAATTCGACTTTGAAAACTCTTTTTTTGACCACAATCACACCCGAAGTTGACTGATAGTACCTGATAACTAATATGATAATAATACATACTGTTCACATTGTTCATATTATGTACTGAAAGAGGTCCAAGTTACAGAGTTTAAAAAGTATTTATAGAGTAAGCCGACCTCAGCAGAACATCTTAATGCTCCCAGTTAAAGGGTAGAGTCGCTTATAAGTCTTAAAACACGTCCCTTAACACAAGGGTTACCGCATTTGGTTTTTTCCTAATAAACAGGCAGTTTTTGCGCAGTGACCAGGGCACATAACCTGATGAACTTGAATAAACATTGCAGTTCGCGAAATAAGAGACCATTTCACGGCAAACGCAGTGTGTGAGCGACACTCTTGAATTCAAATTCGCCGGAATGACATTATATTAACGTCTTTTGATTAAATATTACCTAATTGCGTTGTTATAAAGTTCTTACACTATATATTTTACATTACTTCAAGAGTGAGGTTCCTGAAGTCCTGATTTATTGAGGAATTTCAATGGATGCGATGCGAAATGGCCGCACATCATCAGGTTATTATGTTTGGCAGTGTACGTGTGTTAATGATAAAAAACGATCTTATCAAGTCGATCTATCACGTGTTAGAGGTGCCGGTTAAGACAAGAGACCATGATCAGTGTCTCGCTTTACGGTATAGTTTCTGTCTCCGGTCTCGATGGCATCGCCCACCGCCACCTTAAGAACGGCTACCTTCCCTAACCCAGAGACTCAACGTGGAAGTATCGCTTAATTAGATACTTAGATACAAAAGGTCCATAATTAATTAGCAAACTAACTTTTAATCTCTAATCGGTTGTTTAATTACGTACTCTCACCACGCGCGGTTTCACTGCGGCGGTATGTCGCGCGCGTGAGTCAGGCTGCGCGCGCGCCGGTGAAAGTATCCACTCGGACAGAACGATGATGCGAGCGTGGCGATTGGTTGCGATGCTTGATGCGGCAAATATGAGTAAATTAGACCAAATGTAATATTTCTGACGTCATACTGTGTCATATTATTTCAGTTAAACAACTAGAACTTTTAAAAACTAAAATTTACGTGATCCATATTACTAACATACCTAAAACATGCATTTATTTCTATAAAAACACGGTCTGGTCTGGTTGAAGGTGACAATATCTCTAAAAATCAGGGGCCGAGGCTTCGATTGCCACCGACAATGAACATTCATTTAAATGTGACCAACTTTTGTGTTTGTACATTTATTTAGATGTGTATTTAAGAATAAATAATTGTACTAAAATAGTGTAACGATGCCGTTTCGTTCCAATCTCGTGGACGTTAGAACCTCCACGATGGCTGAAAACTTCATAGTTTAACTTACTGGCCATCAATAGTATTCTGTACCTGTCCTTTCAAAATTTAATTTATCGTTTAACGTTCGCTGTTCAGCATTTTGAGTCAGTCCTACCAAGACCATCGTACTGAACAGAGCTTGCGAGCATTTTATCAGATTACCAGTCTAAGTTTAACTTACGTGATGGTGTATTTTTAAATACTTTAAATAACCAATTATTGTAAACAGTTATAAGTAACAGGAACCCGTGTATCGGGGTAAGCATATCATACCTATTTACTTACCTATTACTATTAGATAATCTATTACCTAGGTCTCTTTGTATTCATTTATTGTTATTTTGTTACAGTTCTTCTTTCCTACCTATACTTTTACCCTATTTAATAAACAAGTCACTGGATTGGCTGATCTTTTATTAACTATTCCACAACTACATCTACTCCTTAATATTGTGTGACGAATCCCGGCGCTCCGGCTCCTGTATTGCTGGCCTGCAACGAGGATCTCGCCACAATAGTAACTATTAGGAGTTATTTATTTATTATTTATTTATTTAATCTTTAATGCACAAAATAGTACAAAAGGCGGACTTAATGCTAAAAGCATTCTCTACCAGTCAACCATTGGGCAGGACAGAAATGTTGTTGGCGGTGCTAGTATCTGGGTTTGAGAAGAAAAGAAAAAAAACAAAGAGAAGAGTTCTGTTTGGTTCGGAAAGACCTTATTACAAGACGACTTTACCGATTAATAAAAGTCTGATAATATTACTATCTGCTTCAATCTTCAACATATGAGCTATGTAAAATACTATGTTCCTAGCACAGCATTGGAATCAAGGAAGACTTCTTATGCATATAACAGTTAGCTAAGGTAATATGTTTCATACAACCGGTACCATCACCGCATCTAACAAAAACACAACGTATTTTAAAGATGTTACCGAGATGTTCTTTGTTATTATTTAATAACAGTTGATGGTGGTGAAATTCCCATGTGACAAAGAGAACAATACCTCTGATTATCCGTTTCGTCATCGGAACATGGCCTGTTCCTGCAGAGAAAATCTATCTTTCGTTGAGGTTACGCGAAATCGTATTTCCTTCCTTATTAAGTTCTTGTCTTGTCACTTGCGAACCTAATCAGTATGGGAATTGAAATACTTTAAATACTTTTACACTGTTTCCACTGTATTTCTCAGTAGTACCTATCAGTTAAAGTTTAAGAAAGTCGCAGTGACATTTATTTTAATAACATGCAAAATTATGTTAGGTATGTCCAAAAGTCAAGGAAGGACTTTTATAATTTCACAGAATCACGGCAAAAGCAAAATCACTAATAGGCATAATACATAACAAAACAATGTTACTTACCCTGAACTTAGTTTATTTCATTTATTTATTATGGCAACCTTCAAGATGCAGTTTAATTGAATGCAAAATATATTTTTAGTTGGAGGCTGACACGGCTTGTATTGTGTGAGGACTACAGCCTATCAATCGTAATAAAAAACGTATGTTTGACATGTAAAACTAGAGTGACGAAGATAGGGATTCTAGACTTTCCACAGCTGCCTAGCTTCACTGCCTAGCTAGACCACCGGAAATTGCGGCGCCTGGGCATGAGTGGCATGAGCACCGGATGAAGCCATTCTTACCGAGACATGTCACGAAGTGTCGTGGCCAGTCGAAAAAGTAAATAAACAAATACTTATTGTTATTCATAACGCAAACATTATAATAAATTGTAAATAATATAAATAATGTAAATTATAAAAAACAATTTGGGACACCTTACACCACGATCATCCGACTACAAACTAAGCAGAGCTTCCTATGGGTTTCAGAGACTGATAAACAAACTTAAATATTTTTAAATACATAATACTAAATAGATAATATCATCCAAACACACATAAAACACAAATGTCTCATAAATGTTTGTCGTAGGCGGGGATCGAACCCACGACCGCTAAGTATCTAAAATTGCGCCAACAGGCCAGTCAGAGTGGTTTCTGGGAAGCGTTTTATACGCGCCAATAAGCTTTCGGAAGCGCATGTAGGCGCGTATAGGTGTCACCACCACACGTAAAACGCATACGAGCGTTGCCGCGCCTGTAATCTCGTATAAGCGCGAGTCGACTGACACCACTACCAGTTAGAGCGCACCAGCAATAAGCCCGTGGACGCGCGTTTGGTTTTTTGAAGCGCAAAAATTAAGTGTAAGCGCATATGCCAAAGCGACCGAAAATCCCCAAAAGAAGCTGTCTGAAACCGCTCTCATAATAGCGAGGTTTCTCCCGCCCTAGTTAAAAAAAAACGCAAGTTAGTAACAATTAACGTTACGTTATAAATAACTGTCAGTCACATAACGCTAATTGTTTGATGCGTGCTGAATTATGTCACAAGTGTTTACTGTGCACTAGCGATGAGCGAGCGTTGCGTCAGAGCGAAACGAAAGTAAACAATAATTACTGTTTAAAGAACATATGGGACATCACTAATGAAATTTGTGCTGTGACTGCGTCTCCAACCTCATCTTATCTAAAATCATGATTTAGTCTACAGTGAAACAGCCACAACAGGTCAAGAGTAACACAGAAGACTTCATGCCGTCCGAGCTTTGGTTGATGTTAAAACGTGAACAGTAAGTGAAAACGTGTTTACGAGACAATTGTTAATAATCTCATAAGGATGTTCCTTTTATGCTATATCTACTCATTATATCCGGAAGGTTGGGTTAATATCTAGCAGTGCGGTTTTATAGCCTTCTCGTCTTGGCTATTTGGACGGGCGTTAATACTATAAGAGTCTGTTATTGAAAAACTTAGCTTAGCTTAGCTCACTAGCCAGTGCTTTATCTCCGAATCCAGAATAGTAATTAGTATTCGTACTCGTAGGTTATCTAACTTCATTATTTTAATGTCAGGCAGCCTTACGGAACCGTGTAAAAGTGTTTAGGCCTTTATAAGCTATTTTTAAATTCCTAAACGTATTACTTTTTTCCCAGCTTTCTATAACCGGTCACCGCAATGATATTATAACAATTCAATTACAGCAACAATGATTCATCATTATTCTAATTTACATGAGTCAAGATAAGATCTGTCAAATTATTCTGTTGACTTTTACTTTCTTGCGCACAGAAAGGTCATTTACTCACTTACCTACTTTTACTTCGGCTACGCACAAACGGCTGAATCGTGACATTTTGCTTTACATCACTATTCATAGATGGTTATTCGCGTGACATAAACTAAACCCAACAATGGATTGCTGCAACGTGGAACGTTGCTAAGGTCTTTTTGAATAAGTTTTGAATAGACCTACCGTTATACTTACTTGCCTACAGGCAGTTTAATTCACTTACTTATTTATTCATTATAACACTAAAATAAATAATGTGAGTTACTAAGCCTATTTCATTTCAAACTCCGTCAAAATTATAACTGTCACAAAATTTTGAGGCCTAATCTGTTTTTAATTCTTGATCTCTACATGCAAACTGCCTGTTCCATCAACAAAACATTTTTAACAAAAAAACAGTGAAAAATGGAAATATGATTCAGATCCTAAAACACTTGTAAACATTTTTAACTGCACATAGATGTTTCTTTTAGGGCCGATTTTTCAATTCTTAGTTTATTCCCTAGATAGCCAACTGAAGTACTTATAAATTTAACTGACTGTTTATTAAGACTTACTTTTTGACCTACTGTTTATCAAGCCTATAGATATTTTCAATTTTTCAATCGTCTTTTATCCAAAGAATAGCTATCTATCGTTTGTCTATGTACTTATATCGCTAACCTCACACTGATTATCCACAAGCGAGATGCACTGTCATTGCAATGTTAGAATGAAACAAGACAAAAGTCGACGTTTGACAAATTGACACTGACGTATAAGAAAAGCAACCTCAGCTTTTTTTTGTTGTCTAAACTTGTGGTAAAAAGTTTGTGATTATAATAACACACAAAAATAATCTCAACTGACACACCACATAACCTCAAAATGTCAAAGAAAACGCATAGATAAATCTTATCCAGCTCCATAAGAAGCAAATGACTTTATTCCTCAGGTAGCGGCTTTATTCAAAAGATAACATGTATCTGACCATTGAAAAATGAAAAATCTTTTAACCTTCAAATAAACTTTATTCTACAGATAAATTTCATTATCTGAGGATTGAAAAATCGGCCCTTAGTCAAATATGCAAGCGCCGCCGTTCAGTGATGGAAGACCAAACCGAATAGGTGACGTGATTTTAATTCGTACAAGTCGTTTTATTACTGGTATAAGAAAACAATAATTCGGGGAAGTTTTTTTCATAGATAAGCTCTAGAATAAGATGTGATAAAAGTTTTGGTTGTGTACAAGAATGTGTCCAAAGATTTTTTTTCAATTAAAATGTAACGGTAATATTCTCACAGTTGTGGCGTAACATGGCGAAATAGGTATCTATTTGCATACTTTTAAATATCATTAATTTACATCCCTTATAGACGGCATCTCTTTCCTTTTGGGCAAGTGCTCAGGACCCCACGATCCCGAGGGCCCCAAAAACAGTTTTTTTAAATTTGAGAATGGAAGAGCCCCGTCATCCTAATCCTCCTCCTGCGTATAGAGGGCTTAACTCCTGCTTGTTGCTTAATGGCCTTGAATGATCGACAATCAACTGACCAATTGTCCAGGAATTTGATGAACTTGCGGCAACACCAAAGGTAATACAAACGCAGAACGCGGTGGCAACATTGCTGGTCATATAATTTCGTCAATTTCCTTTGTACGACTCTAGATATCGCCAGTTGCCAGCCGGTTGCAACGCGGTAAACGAAACCGATTGGCTAACCAAGGATTACTTTACCGCTTCATTAGAATATGCATCACAACTGAAAGTCGGTTACTACTTACACGTATAGAAAGTGTCTATTCAATGGAGAAAAGTGTATTTAATAGTGAGTAATGCGAAGCGCTACAAGGTGATTCAATACGCCATCTCTAGCCCCACTTGGAAATTACTCGATAACTCGAGGGTGAAAGATAGCGCAAATTGAAATAATTATGATGGACATTGCCTTCTGTAATTACGGTTGATATCGTCATTGATATGAAAGATGTTTCTGATGATACTTAATTATTTCTAATCTGCGCTAAAGAAGATTGAAGGAGGAAAAATGCGAAATTGAAGATCAAGCATACGACCCCAACATATTCAGTGAGATGAAACCTTTACACTGACATCGCTGCCTCAGCCACCTTGAAAGAATTGAGCAGGATTGGGTGTTGTGTCCACCAGGTACCGCTAGGAGAGCTAAGTAGGTGGTGGTGGACAGACAGAACCGGAGACGATGATAATCACAGGCCAAGAGCTTCAATCATACCATTTGGGTGGATAAATAGTTCAAAATAGATCAGAGACAGTTTCCTGCAATTCAAGTGTTACTATGTGTTCTAGGAAGGCACAGCATACCTCATCTTCTGCTGCTGAGAAGTCGGTTTAGGTCGTATACTTTATTGCGTAAGTACGTGTATAACAAGAAAACTCGTTTCGGGTTCACGAACTTTGCGTGAATAGTGCACGTGACCATAACGGGTTGTGAACGTGTTTCTTGGTTATGAATGCTCTTTGTCATCACTATCTACCAAAAGTGAATGAACAGCAAAACTGAACCTGCTTATTCGGATACCTGCGAAAAGCGTAGGTTCGCGAACGAAAACGTGAAGTGAAATTGATCACGACGTCTGTCCGGCTATTTGTCACCGTTTGTATTCCGCAGAAGAATCCGCTTTCTCGTGTTACATGTCGGCGGGAGAGAAAAGATTTCTATAAAATACCATCAAGGTCTGTTATTCTACGGGTAGAAGTATGACAAAAAAATCTGTCCTTGAGCCTTGAGCAAATTACACCGTGTGATTATTTATACTGTCAGAACAATTACATACTTAATTGGTAGCTGATGTAGCCACTTTCTAAGTAAGATTTCATTTTTTAACTATTTCTTTGAGGTTTTCATACACAGTCAGTCATTAGACAATTCGTAGACGATACCAAACTTTAGCATGTACAAAAATATTAAAGAGGCAAAGCCTAATAATAATGAAAAAAAAAAAGTCACGATCTATTTCAATTACACTGTCAGATGAAGCGAAATTAATAAATATATAATTATCTCTCGAGAGAAAAGGTCCTGTGGTGATTACTGATTTAATCGAGCGACGAGTGACGTTCAATGGTGCACTAAAAATGCTAAACCAACAAAAGTGCAGTTGAGAAGCTCTTATCGAATTCCTCCGGCACCATTTTGCTTAGTGCCTGCTATAAATTGGCTTCCCCTACTAACAACGGAATAGCAAAATGATTGCCATAAATAAAACAGGAATCTAGAGTAATATAGACAGGGAAGATATGAGAGGGATTTCTGCTGGGCGGGCAACTAAATAAACTTGACAGTTTACTGGTTTTTACTATTAGAATTAAGTTGCTTAACATGGTTTAGTACTTTTTGTAATGCCTACAGTTTATTTACATTTATGAAAAAAGAGAAAAGATTGAATATACCTAAATACATGACTAAAATAGGTAATCGTAATTTGCCTACGGCGATGCCTATACTGCTATTGTTCGAACCTTGACACCATGTAAGTTACATCACTAATGGTATTAGGTTATAGTTTCAACTGTTTTGTAAAACTGATTGGTTCTACACCTTTGACTGTAAAACCATTACTACGAAGGTAAGTTCGCCAACTTGTTTTTGTTCTAGTTTTTCAAGAACGCTAATGGGAAAAATGTAAAAGCGAAATAAATCATTTCACTCCCTCTCTAGTGAGTTGAATGAGTTTTTCCGAATGCCGTGAAAACGTTGTCCACTCCGCTTGCCAAGATTGCCCAACTACGAGTACTTACTTAACTCGTTTCTGGGGTATACCTTTAGCTACCAAAGCATTAGTAAACACCTTTGGTCTAGATTTTGCAATTCTGGTCAACTGGAGCCGAACCTCAACCTCTTCGAGCAGTATTTAAAACTATTAACTGAATAAGCTAACACTACGTCATCACTTTGAATTCAAGTAAGATTGTGGCCAATTTTCCAGCCTATATAGAGATAAAAAGTCAACCTCTAATTGACATCAGAGACAAGAGTTCTTAAGTTTCTAAATGTGGTGAATGTTCGAGAATTAAAGTTGAGCCTATTAGTCGTAGGTTCGTATCATGCAGTGAAAATTTGCTCAGTGTAATATTAGAGAAGACAGTAGGATTATAAATCATATTATTAAAGGGGTTGTAGTCAGTAACCTGTATACTGTAAGCTGCCTCCAATGAATTTCCGTCACGTCTACGATAGTTGACTTCAGAAATACACATTTCACATAATTTTTGGTTCCATTTCTAATTACCAGGGGCGCTGTACGGTAATCCCATACAAAAACGTCAACGCGGACGCTAGCGTCTGTCGTTCGTGTTCGTGTACTCATGGTTAACATACTGGTCAATCACGCATTGGCTCATCATGACGTTATCTTCATGCAGCCACTGAGAGATTGCAATACTACCTAACAGTATCTTTTAAAAAACAGCTATCTAATTACATATAGCAACCTAATAGAATAATTACATATTAAAACCAAGTCCGCGCACTCATTTTGAAGCACCTTAATTGGAGCCATAAATGGCTCCAAACGGACCGCTTTGCAGTGTTCATTACAGCTCCGCAATGTTCAATGTCGAAGCGCGCCGCACGTAAGCAAGTAATAGTCACATTAGTCACGCATGTGTGGATCGGATTAGTGCTTCATTTTTGACGGGGCGGTTGTATGAAGACTATCCTTCTATACCTTATTATTCTAAGACAGTTATATTCTTAACTATATTGGTAGCTATCTGGAAATCTATGGGGAAGGCCTGTTTAGCAGTAGACGTTTAACGACTGATAATGATGATGAGATTCATAATGGACTTACACTCACAACATTTAGCATAAGATACATCCATATTGTTATGACCTACATGTACAAGTACACGAGTAGGTACTGAACATTTTGCATCGACCTGGTTTTCGTAATAATTTATGTAAGAAACCGGACGGAGAACCCATTATTTTCAATGTCCTACCTCCAAGTTTCACGGCCACGGAAGTATTATTTTAATAAAAAGTGTGAAAAAGCACGTGTAGTAATTAAATCAGGAAGTGTGATGGTTTCACTGACGTCATTCAGCCTTTAAGTACCGTTTACAATTAGGGGGCTATCAAACAGGTATCGCAAAAATTTACATAAAATAACCGACGCGCGCCAGCCGATGCTCAACTTCAAAATTATGACCGTTAATTTTCAGAGCGTAATAAAATGGAGATTTCAAATATTAAAGTGCATAAACTAATTTCTGATATTTACCGCCCTGAACCTCGGTCTTCACTATTGTATACTTAGTGTATGAACCCAATTTAATGGGGATTAATGATTACATTTTTAAAAGTTATCATCTTTAACTAAGTAAAGAAAGAAAGAAAGAAAAATCATTTATTGACCCTTAATAAAAGCAACACTAAAATAAAGTAATAAAATTAACAATGTAAACAAAAAGTCTAGTGTATATTAAAATTAAAACGGGCCAATCAGGACCCCGCCTCAGCATGTGTCGCTACAGTGCGAAACTGCAGACGCTGGTTTTCTGGCAGGGCCTGTTGAGTGTTCGTCGTGTAGTTGGTGTGTGTGCGTGTAAGATAAATTTAAAATAAAGGGTATTCTATGTGTGGAGAAAGTGTCTTGAGAGTGAGTGGAAATGTGACAAAAAAAAATCAAACATTAATGTGGAGTGTGCCTAGGACTGCGAGGAGTGTAAAAAACAAAAATACAGTCTATGTTATTATTATGTTCTGATCTGTCACCGAGACAGATTACTGTTGACTGTCATTAGATAGTATGAGTATACCACATGTTGCCACGTAAAGAGCTGCTAAGGCGAATTAACAATGGATGAGAAGAAAAGTAGTTTCTTAATGATTTTTGTAACCAAATGTTTGTGGCAAAAACTTTTTGAGTTAAGGTATGGTCAAAAGTAGCTTGAAATGTCTTGTGTTTGTGGGCTTACCATTTTGGAACTGTGTGTAAAGTTTTCCCCTCTCTTGCGATACCACTATGTACCTCTTTTTTGACCATTGATGATTTTGCTTCTGTCACATTTAAAAGTGCTGCTACCAGACAACCGATAGCAATGTCTTCCAAACAACCGACTGATGATAACGTTCGTGCTGGCTGAGAATTGTATTATTTGGAACCCTTCATTTAAATTTCCACACCATGAGTCAACGTTAATGTCGCAAAGAATGGTTGGTGCTGATCATTCTCTATAACTACACTTAATGCGAGCTCAACCATAATGATTATGGCCGAAAATTGCTGTGCAATACTCCAAACTGAACTGGGGCAAAGTAATTTACTAACAATGTATCAGGGATTATGCGAAACTACGCTCACGGTAATAATTTGTCTCAAAATATTACCGTGAGCGGAGGTTATTTGATATGGTAACCACAATAAAACTATCCAGGACATGTTACGTTCACCGTACTCCATGTACACAAATACATACATACATTTATATTTCTAAATACAGAGGAACTTTCATGAATACGAACATCCTGACGGAATAAACAAAAAATATTGTTTTATGAATGAAGTCTTGGGTGAGAATCGAACCCAAGACCTATGGCGCCGTACTCGACCACACCTCTACTCACTGCTTCGATGGGACTGGCGAATTTTTGAATTCATAATGTGCAGTATCTCTATTGAATTTATGAAATAAGTCTCAACGAATAATACATTTTAATAAAGAAACCCTAAAACCTCACCATGAACAGGAATACGCCATTAGCACCATAAAACTGAATTGTCTATTCATTCACAATGCCAGTGGCGCTGGCGTGAGAATGACGTGAATTTCCACAGTACGTGTGTTTAGTGCACTGCACTCGCTTGCATCGCTCTACCTAGCCACTTATCAGGCAAATTTAAACCTTAAACTTAGGACGGCATGGTAGCGGTGTGAAGAGTAACACCTAGTGTCTGGTAGTGATGTCAAGCTATCAAAGCTTTCGCGATAGATAGTTTGTAGATCTGTTTGAATCATCAAAAAGAAAAGCAACTTTTACATTTTGCACACCTAACCTTAACAATAAAATCTACATTATTGTTATTAAGAAGAAAGATTTGCTTTTTTTGATGGATAGGCCCAGTAACTAGTGAACTGGTGAAAAACACTCTTTACAATCATTCAGCATACATTTCGCTGCCAAAAACTGCCAAAGCTCAAAACTGGCATTACATAAACATTAGGAACTGAACTCTGAGAATTATTTGTTTCCTTTCATTGGGTTAGTGTTGATGGTATTTCACATATTAAGCAATCACATGAAGATTTACCTTATGCTACAGCTGACTTGAGACCCATTCTGCAATCGTTTTGTTAAAAGCTCACTACCTACCAGGTTAAGTTGGCTTCTAAGTGTTCCGTTCACCATGAAGGCAACGGCCACTTGCCTTTGACTACCTTGTTTGGGATATAGTCGTGATAGTATGTAATGTTTGTTAAGGTTTCCTTTCGTTCTCCAAACCATCGATGGTCGAACTTACAGTCTACTAACGTTTCTATCGACGTTTGCTCTGAGTATTATCATCACTAGTCGCCATTGCATCCGCGCCTTTCACCAGCCGCCGCACCGGCAGTGGCTTGCGTCACTGCACTTACGCGTCACTTGGAGAGTTCACTCACTCCAAACGAACGACACTTCTAGCACTTGAAAACGTAGTCTACGAGAACGTGATTGGAAAAGTTTTCCATTTGGAATTTTAGAGTAAAGTCCACAAATACAGCTTCAGTTTCTTCTCTAATAACAATGCAATCTAGAAATTGAAATGGCTAAGATTGCCAACGCAATTGAGAAATGGTTAAGCTGGTTTTTTTCATTAAGTTTGATAATTTTATTGCGACAATTAACAGAAGTTGTTTTAATTTTTCTTTTTCTAAACATTTGTCTTGGAATGAAATCGGGAACCGCTGAATTTCTGGTCCAGTCCTCTTACGACTACCCAGCCAAATTCAATTATTACAAAAAGTGTTATCATTATCATAGGAATTTAACGAACAAAAGCTGTTTAAATTATTCCTATTCCCCTTTGCTGAAATTTGTTTTTAAAAATGTATACAACTCAGTTTCCGTGAAAATTTAAGACGGACCCGACCGCTGTTCATAAATTCCATGAAGCCGTTAAGATATCCTTATTGTTTCGATCAAAGCGAAGAGTTTCAACTTGAAACAAAGTCCATTATTTTAAACTTTGAAAACTTTGTTTCAACTGCTTTGATAGAGCTTGGCTACCTTCATTCGAAATGTTGATTTATCTGTTGGTTTATGCCAAACTATTTCAGACATTATATTTTTTGCTTTTTGCTCCCCGAGTAAGCAAGTGGTACAAAAGCTTCTTACGGCTTCTTCATGAAAGTATCGGATTATCTCTTTCAAAAGGCGATAGTGAACTAATGGTAAGCAAGCAGCCTACACAACAGGAAAAATCACTTGCGTATTGCCGACTCTTCATGTACCCATTTTAACCCTTTACTTTTATTCAGCCAAACGCATGAACTTAAAACATTAACTAAGAAGATAGTTCCACAACCTACTTTAGTTCAAACTAAAATGTCACTCAGTTCTCTACAAAAGAATAGGCTAGGGTATAGCTGAGTACATTGTACCTTCTGTATGTACGTAGGTATCCAAAAATTCTTGAGAAGGAAACATCTCAGGCACACGTTGAATATTCAGACGATGCGCATTACTACTTTCTTTGTTATTATTCAAAACTCGTAGGCACACGCAAGGTCAACGGCCGGCTAAATAAACTCGAAACAGTGAAAGTAATCGATAATTAGCATGCTGACGCTGCTGGCTGCATCCCTTGCGTCACAGCTGACGTCAGCCATTGAAATCAGAAGTTATGATGAGAGGTTTCAAAACTGTAAACTTTTTGTTGCGACAACCGGCACGTATAATACATTAACCGAGGCTTGTGCAATTCGCTACTTGGCTGTTCGAACTGGCTTTTTTGTATAACTGCCAAATCACTGGTACTTTTAAGATATATTGTTTCAATAAAAAAACAATATATCTTAAAACTACCTCAAGGCTTGGGTTAATTTAATCAATTTATTAGTAGGTGCCAATATGATATAGACAATCATGCGTCTGTCTTCGCGTCATCTTAATAATTAAATGAACACATTTAAAAACCAAAAATCCTTAATTGTAAAAGTCCAAAGAGAAACAATTACATCTAGACTACAATAAACAGGCGTTTATTACAGGAATTATAAATTGATACCAAGATTAATTCTAATAGAAACTTATCTGTTAGTAACTTAAAAACTGGAAGGAAGCTTATTATGCATTACTAAAGTCATTAAAAAGCAAAATAATTCTTATAATAATCCATGACATGACAATTTTTAATATAAAGAAAGAAGGTGTAGGTATTTAGATACCTACACCTTCTTTCTTGATATTAAAAAAGCAGCACTACTTTCATAACAATAAAAAGAAGAAATCATTCAGAAAAGTTTAACGCGTGTTTCGCGCGGGAAAGCCCGCTAGCGCGATTAGTAACCGCGAAGTGGCGCGAGGACGCAGCACTCACAATGGCTACTCGTTCGGAATCCAGATGCGATGATTGCCTTGGAACTACCCTGATTGACGGGTGACGAATGGTATGATTCAAACATAAATACTCCATCGCCTCCTTCTTTAGCTTTTCGAAGATTTGTTTTGTTAGCTAGACAGAAATCAGTTTATTATTGTCTTGCTGTATGTGGAGACGACGTAATAACCTTGCAGGTAGGTACGCCCAATACATTGCCTACGCCTACGGTATCAGCTAAATACCATTTTAAATGCTCACATACAAGACATGGAAGTGCATTGCCACCGCGCAAGGTTGAACAAAGTTTTTAGTTACGGATGACGATATAAATAATAAGAATGTTGCTTTAATATCTTAGTTGTTTTGAGATGGTTCCATATTTTTCAATAAAACTTGTGGCCGCGGCAAGATCTAACTTGTACCATCTTATAAACAAGTTTTTCTAGCGCGAACCTAGTCCTTCAGTCAAATTGAATGATGTACGAGTACTTAGATAAAATTATATGTAAAATAAAAACAAACCAAAAATGAAAGAGTTACAATCATTAAACCTAAAAGGTGCTCCTTCACCTGTAGCAATTTCCTGTAATGTAGCATTACAGTGCGCAAACTGAAATGTTACAAATTCGAGCTTTACGTTGGCGAGGTAAAAGCAGCGACCATTGCAGTGCGCAACTTGATGATACAATGTGTAATATTTTGATAAAACTTCCCTGAAGTTTTGTAAGACAGTATTGTAATGTAATGCTCCAAATTGAATCTGTAATGTAACAATTACAGGTGAAAATTCGTCACGTCAGGGAGGCAGTTCTGTAATGTAATGCTCAAAATCGAATCTGAAACGTTACATTACAGGAAAATGCTCCAGGTGAGGGACCACGTTTATGATAAACTGTTAGAAGTCTTTTTTAATAAAATATTTATTGACAAACACTAGCAAACGTAGAGGAGCAAAGTTTGCCATTTAAATTAATATTTTATGAGGTGTTCGGCCATTAAATTGTACTTGGGTATCTTACAGCCCTATTAGCGAAGTCTGCAGGTTTCTTAACGCGCCATCAATACAGTCCCAAGGCTGGGCGTGACTCACATGCTTAATGTTAATAAATAATTCGTCTATTGTTAAACCAAAGAATGCCACAGTGATACGTCTAATATTTTTAGACGTCAACAGTAATTTTTAAGTGTTAGAGTTTTATTTACCAACCAATCATAACTCATAGGTACCTGATGATGCTGCTTTTTTATTTTATAATGGTTTGCGTTTGACCTCAGTCTCACCTGGTGTTAAGCGATGACGAGGCCGATAGTGGTACCTACACGCTTACCCCGAAAATGCCGATTCACTCTGGTCTTGAAGATACCGAGGTTGTAAAATAGCGTTCTACTCCCTAGCGGTGCGGACTAGAAAAGACAGGGAAGTCAACCACAGCTTGGGTACTATTTCACCTGGGTTTTTAGGTTAGGTATTTTGACTAAGTCTGACTATCGTAATCCATCGTATCGTCACATAAAAAGACACGCCCATAACTCTACTAAAAAAAAAACACAACTCATACTTTTGCACATCTGCACTTTATGCTGGAATGAAATTGTGAAACATAAGACTCATTTTGCAATAGCTTTGTAAAGGTTGACCTGCTCACCTCAGTACCTATTAAAGCTTAAGCGAAAATCGCATCAGTGTGGTGTAGTAAAAGCACATCTAAAGCTTCATACAATATGGATGTTACGGATGCACATACTCGTACGACATAGGTGCGCCGCGTTCGACCGTACTAAAGCAAGCCTCTTGATATTGTTTTAAGTAAGCTACCGTCAGATACTATGGTCGAATGGCTCCTCGAATGGAAACTAGGTTATAGTTGGTTTCAGGCGGCTTTAGATTATTCAAGCACGAATTTTGGTTACCTCTATCGAGATCACTTACACACACACTTACGCTTAAAGTTATCGTCTATACGACGCTAGGCCCTAGGGGCGTTTTTCAAAATCTCCTACCAAAGTACACAATACGAGTATAAACGTTTACTAACTCTTACACGCTATTTGGTCACCCAGTTTGAAATTATTTATAAGAATGGCTCAATTGCATCAGAAGGTACTGTAAAGCTTAGATATAAGACCAAAAAACGAAACAATAAAAAAAAATTAAAACTTTAATCATTTTCTAGTGTGTGACGGCTTTTTTTTTGTTTTAGAGGTGGCGTGTGTGATGCAGCGATGGCGGTGAGGGCGGCGCTCATCTGCGCTGCGTTCTTTTTGCATTACGGTATGCTAAGCTACATTTCTTTTTTTAAATATGATTTTCGATATATTGGTAGACGAAATATCTGATAGATAAAAACTACTACTCAAACTATTGAATGTCAGTTTTTTCGTACTATTACGTGTTACAGACACAATGACAAGCCCTACTATGCGAGTAGCTGCAAACATAATACCTATACTCGTACAAGTCTTGTGTATAACTTCAATCGTCTTTCTAAAACTAATCATAGAATCATCTTAAATGATGATGCATGATTCATGGTAAACATTGACATCATCCAAGACATTGATCCGAAGTTTGCAAAAAGTTTTCCTACTTGGGCACGAATAACAAGATATTTATTAAAAAGGCTGCAGCGAAGTATTTACTTAATACAAATATGAGATTCCCAATACAAGATAGCTCAACATAACAAGATAACGTCTTTTAAATTGCTCCGACTTTTACGAATTACCAATATTGTAGCAGGGAATCGACGCGGCGTTCCATTTATGGTTAACCTTGTGTTACAGGCAGTCCACCTCCACACGTGTGATTACCTACCACTGACGGTATATGAGAAAGAAATAAACCACTATATTCTGCAATATATTATGTATTCCAGCAAGTGCCGAGCTTAGTGGCAAATGTCCAGCGGAAGGCAGCTCGTGTCCCGCGCGGGCGACGCCCTGCAGCTCCGATGATGACTGCGGGGAGCAGATCTGCTGTTCCACCAGCTGCGGACGCGCGTGTGTCGACCGGCTGTTCACAGGTATGTCAGCAACGGTACTCATCCAGCAAGTGTCGAGCTTAGAGGCAGATGGGCAGCTCGTGCCCCGCGCGCGCGACGCCCTGCACCCCTGACGATGACTGCAGGGAGCAGATCTGCTGTTCCACCAGATGTGGACGCGCGAGTGTCGACCGGCTGTTCACAGGTATGTCAGCAACGGTCCTCATCCAGCAAGTGCCGAGCTCAGAGGCAGATGTAGCTCGTGCCACGCGTAAGCGTAGCCCTGCAGCTCCTCCGATGACTGCGGAGAGCAGATCTGCTGTTCCACCAGCTGCGGACGCGCGTGTGTCGACCGGCTCTTCACAGGTAGCCCCTGAAGTCTGTAACCTTATACAGTACGTGCAAAATTAGGTTATCTGGCTTGAAGTTAGGCAAAAATCACAGAGCTCGCACAGGAACAGTTACTGAGAAAACATTACCGTGCATCTACTGTGCTAACTTTTAAGCGTGGTGATTCAGCCAATACCCATTAGTTGTAGTGAAGATTTTATTCACTTTGCCCTGTAGTGGGACAGTATAAAGACTTATACTTTCCTGTATACACTACATGTCGTAGTTGGTCAAATTGACTGTAAATAAAGTTATAGCTCAAATATAACTTAACCATACCATAGTGCTCTGGTTTCATACAAGAAACAATGAAGAGTAACAAAAGAAAGTAATTACATCTCATACTCCTAAGATTTGACCCAGTGCTAGACTGGGTGAAATCTTAGAAGTTTAATAACATTTGCGATACCTTAAACATTCTTACCGTTTTACAGGTTGTGAGAACGTGAGACTGTCATCAGAGAGAATATCTCGGGCGTTAGCGGCAGAAAACAGTCGCAGTGGTCGGGGAATGCTGAAGAGCGTGCGGTCTCCACGCTGCAGAACTTCTGATGGGGAGTTCGAGGAGATTCAGTGTGACAACGAGATTGTCAGCTCTTGCTGGTGCGTGGATGCTGCGGGTTTTGAGGTAAGCAACTATTAAGCAAGCAGTTTATCTTGTCTGAACTACTGGATAAATTCAGAGAGAACCACTTAGTACATTTTATAAGCAATCTAATCACTTAAGAAACTTGGATGGGATCGTTTAGTTCGGTTTCTAAGGTGCTTCTTTCTCTGGAAACATAATCTGCTCAAAATACCAAACGAGCATTATCAGGAATTCCCCAATAGGAGTTTTAAAAGTTTATTACATAGTCGGCAATGCGCGAGTCACACCACTGTTTTGCATTTGACCATAGGCTGCTGTCATGGACGTTATTTGAAAAAGGGTGAATGCAAATTTAATTCAACTTATTATTTTATGGCGAAATGCTCTTACAAGTACTACTAAATATGTTTTAAATTTGAGTTTGCTATTTCTACACCAGTTTAGTGTTGCAAGTCAGTTGTACAACTGTGAACTGTGACTTCGTACCCTCATAACAGCGGTAACATAAAACTTTAGGATATATTGATGGATGTAGACGCAATGGCTGATTTTAATGATTGCTTCTTTCTTTAGGTCCCCGGCACCCGTGCCCCTGCAGCCGGCCTGGTGAACTGCACGCGCGTGTCTTCCTGCGCCGCGCACACTTGCCGAATGCTGTGCCCGCTCGGCTTCGAGCTGGACGCGCGAGGCTGTCCTCTGTGCAAGTGCCAGGATCCGTGTGCTTCCATCACTTGCCCTGGACAGCTGTCCTGCCAGCTTGAGGAGACGCCGTGTTTAAGGCCACCTTGTCCGCCTGTACCGACTTGTAAGTCACACTTCCTTTTAGCACACTTACAAACTACATACATTACGCAAACTTCACGCCTGCCGCCTGCCATCTTGTGCCTGCTCAGCTTCGAGCTGGACGCGCAAGCAAGTGCCAAGACCCGTCTGCTGCCAACACTTGCCACTTGAAAAGGCTTTAAAACATCTTTAATCTCTAGAACTTCTAAATAAAATCGTTTCTATCTTTGGTTTCAGGCAAGCGAGGCAGAAGTTTACAAAACATATGTCCAGCTGGAGAGCCTCTACTTATATCCGAAACAAGCCGCCCATACCTTTGTGGCACTGACCCAGGAAAACCAAACTGCCCACCACTTTACAGATGTCTTGTTGAATCAGGTAAATTAATCAATTACCTGTGGTGTCCCACCGCTCAGCCAAAGACTCTTCTAATATTTACCATGATTTGAGTTTGTCCTAAGGTGGTTCTGCTGCATAACTAGACTAAAAAACTTCTCATTTCCAGGAAACGATTACGGTGTCTGCTGCCCAGCTTCTCTAGAACTGCAAAAAGCCGGTACTTGCCCAGCGCCTTCTAGCGAAGAACTCGAATGCGGCACGCCGTGTGCACACGACTTAGAATGTCCTTCGATGCACAAATGTTGCGATGGTGGAGAGTGTGGAAGACATTGCACATTACCACACAATGTTACCATGTGTACGCAGCAGAAGATGCTGGCTGAACTACTGGTTGTTAGTGAAAAGGAAGGGAAGGGATATGTGCCGCAATGTGCTAACGATGGGTCGTTCCAGTCGCGGCAGTGCTCTAGGAATGGACTTGTTTGCTGGTAAGGACTTTCATGAGGATATTTAACTTGTTCGACTAGTGACTTTTTGAAAAAGGGAACTGCGTTATATGCAACATACGCATGCTGAAGTCAGAATAACAATGGCCAACTTCTAAGTATTTGATTTCAAAAAAGCAACCCTAAAAGCTCAGGTTACATTACTCACTAAGAGTAACAAAACAATGCCCAAAAAAGTGTTTCTGCGCTGCTGAGGTTTGAAGTGAAGAAAAAAGGCTACATAAGTTAAAACTATTATTTTTTGAATTATTATATATACCCGTAATTTAACGACACGATTTGCGCAGTGCGCTGTAGAACGGTTTTAGGCCTTGATTTGCATGTATCGGGTTCGTTTACCGATCGGGTCAATTTAGGTAGCGATCTTTTCTAAATTAACTCGGGTCTGAGTGTGCTGGGAGACAGGTGCTTGTGTTGTCTGATGCACATTCATATTTATATCTACATTCTCTCAAAATGTAGTCAGTCACTTTTAGTAGAGATAGTGTAAAGATTTGTAATTTATGATTGACCTTTAACATTAATAAATAATAAATAATAATAAATATCCCTGGACATTATTCCACACAGCGCCATCTAGCCCCAAAGTAAGCTAATTAAAGCTTGTGTTATGGGATACTAGACAACGGATAAACATACTTAAATACATTTTCTTTTGTAAATACATACTTATTATACATAGGAGACACCCAGACCAGTACAAACAGACATGTTCATGCACACAAATGTTTGTACTGTGCGGGGATCGAACCCGCGACCTCTGGTGTAGTAGCCAACTTCTTAACCATTACACCAAGTCGGTGGTCAAACATTGTCTTAAATGCCTATGAACTTTTCATCCTCCTTCCACAGGTGCGTAGACTCAGACGGCAACAAGCTCCGCGGTTCCATGGGACCCTCCGACAAAGTCCAATGTTCCCTCTCCCCGCGCCCCGCGCGCTCCGGCGCCCGAAGTCTCACAACTTGCGTCCGAGCGTTATGCGCCGGAGTTTGCGAATACGGATACAAGACTGGACCTGATGGGTGTCCAACTTGTGAATGTGACGACCCTTGCGCCGGTTTCCCTTGCCCGGATGGCGAGGAGTGTGTCCGGGTTAGAGATGCTGAGTGCACCGGAGAGCTGTGCACTGGATATCCTGTTTGTAAGTCCTTCATTAGGCTACCTTCGATCCTTCAAACTATTTAGGCCAGCCACTCTACCACTCTGTCCTTGTACAAAGATGTAATAATTATCCTTATAAAGGTTTGGTAGCATGCCTTGTACCATAGCGTGGATAGCGGTGAATCATACTCCGTATGAAAGCCTTCAGTATCATGGCACTGAATAACAGTCACCAGCTCGTGATTATAGCACCCTTTTTGCGTGGCATGTTGGAAGGTGAGATATGCACTGGGTATCCTGCAGGACATAGCTTACTTCATTAGCTGCATAGTGTTCTACGAGTCTTGGAGTCAATGTCCAATTCCACTTTGTTTCTTCTTGGCGCTAAACTATATGTACACGTGCATATCCTACCCTTAAGAAAGTGCATCTAAACCCTATTTTAAATGTTGATGGTCGGAGTCATAAAATCTTATACTTTACTAGAAATAACACAAGTGGTATATTCCAGGCCGACCAAAAGTGTCTTACGAGAACCCTTGCGAAGTGGGCGTCCCAGCCACGGACGCAGAAGGCAGCGTGATCGGCTGCGGAACTGACCCTGACTGCCCAGAAGACCACCTCTGCATCAGGTCGAGACGCAACGGAGCGGCCGTGTGCTGTCCGGACCCGAGATATGATAACACTACTGACACTGAAAATGATGTTGTAGAGGTAAGCAATACTTCAGTAGTAAACAGTTTCAAACTCCACCAGACTTCTTAGACAGATCATAATAAACGTAGTGGATCTACTAAGGGTGTTGGTTGACCCTCCGCAGTGTTACCTTCAGTAGCGAGCAATCATGCGACCTGCCTGATGGTACTTGGTACATGGATGGTTGAGGCAATGAGGAACTTTCATGTGTCATTACTGAGAATGAACAAGAGTGACCCCACATAATTTCCTCGATGAGCTATGGCTATCTTATTAATCAGCAGGAACACAACACTGCCAAAGCTATTTGGCGGTGTTAAGTAATGTATGCATGAGCTGAAGGCATTTTTATCTGTTCGATCAGCTCAATTTCTGGCTTAGGAATCTGTTGTGGGTTACCTCTATTATGCTCTTTATGCCTTCGTCAATGGTCCAGATATTCAATAAGCTTTTTCTTCCAGCTCAACCTGGATTCTTGCGGCGTAGAAGCGGAAGCTCTTTGCGGGCGGAACTCTACCACCAGCTGCCCAGAAGGCAGCTGTGATGGCGACCTGATCTGTTGCTCAGCAGCCTGCGGCCCCATCTGCATAGACCCAGCTAAGATGCGGCTTCAATCTGACCGGGTGGATGATACACCTACCAGTGAGTTATCTTCATAAGAATGAGACAACTTCTAGAAGCCAAAAATGAAGTAATGACATTATTCATAATGAATTTGTCCCTCAAGTATATTTTTAATAATGGAATGTGTTGTTTTCTTTCGTTCTTAGCGTTCAAATTTGCGTGTAAGTGAAAACTAATTACTATATTAGCTAAAGTATTTTTATAGTGTTGATGATGTTTTGATGATTTAAGCGCTAAGTAGACTTTTTTGTCATTTCAACATTGAATACACTATTGCAAGATTTGCAAGCTAAATTGCCGACAGGGTTCATGGTGATCTAAATTAATATTATTGTAAGCTCTTGAATTACACTGTGAAATGCAATGAAGATTTGAGTATTGACTAACAATAAATATTAGTCTAAGTGTACAATGTTCTAAAATCAACCTTTGGATAGTTGATGTGAACGCGTATGTCCTATCACTTCCAGAAAAAAAATGTGAATCAGTTTGCGTGAAAAATGCTTTCGTTTCACGATTAAAAAGCATCACAAAAATGGTTTGACAACAAAAAAAATAAAAGTAAGTTCTTACGTCTAATTAATCATAGCAAGCAATTCAACTGCATAAATAAATAAAATGCACTGCAAATATTTAATAAACATGAAGCTGCAATAACTCTGGTGCAATCAGCTCTTACATCTACAGATACAATAATAAAAAATATTAGAATAAAACTTGTCTCTTCACACGCGTTACGTGTGCAATTGTGCATGTTCCAAATTATTATTTTCCAACATAACTATCTACCTACGAGAATTTATAGTGTTCTTCCAAAAAAGTATAATTTTAAATGACTATTTAAGTACTGCAATGTGTGGGCACATCTGAGGCTTCGCATGCGATTCGATCCGGGCTTCGCATGCGATTCGTGAATTAGTTTTATTCGTGCAGCCTTTTTTTGCATGCAAGTGAATGACTGAGATTGTTTTTTATTCACCAATGTATTTCATACATGTGTTTAAAAAACGTTCAACAGTACGTTTTTTCGGAAACTGCTTGTGCATTTTAGCAAACAAATGACTGAAAGTGACATTTAATTCATAAAAGAGAAAATTATACGCACATATTATTCTCAACCCACCCAACTACTGGATAGAGAAACGTAAACTTAACAGAAGTGTAAGTTTAGAAATTTAACTCTTGAGGCTAGAGGGTGGAAGTACCAGCATAAAACTATGGGTTGCACAGTGTCACTGTTGGTCACCAAACGTTCTGATGCTACAAGTTCATGCTGACAAATTTACAGCTATTCAGCTCCTTAGATTAAATTGAATGGACTGTTCAAATCAAGCCCTCGTCGCCTTATTTCACTCAGTCGCAATATAGGTACGTACGATTGACAGGACTACTCTGACGCACGCTTGTCTCGCTTACGCTATGGTGAGAACAAATAGGTTTGTCTCTCTTCTTCAACATCGCACAATGATATTATATAGAATCACAGCAGTGTGAGTGTGCGTGCATGTAGTTGAGCATTATCCCCGTTTTCAGTTGACAATTTTAAGGACGTGGCGTATCTTCCACTATTTGATTGAATATAAGGCTAGCTCTTATTAAATATATAGTTTGAGAACGAAACTTTTCAGTGTGCGAATACCTTCGCGACTTCGACGAGAAGATGGAAGGCACAGTGGACGGCATGAAGCTAGCATTACCCGCGCCGACTTGCGACCCCGACGGCTCGTTTGCTTCGCAGCAATGCGCGCGCGGCCGCTGCTGGTGCGTGGACTCCTACGGCACCGAGATCCCGCGCTCCAGCCACAACGCCTCCGCTGTCTACTGCGACAAGTTAGTGTCATATCATCTATACCTTCTTAACACCACCTATTTACAGTGCAGACAAGAAATGTCTTCTACCAATTCGTCCCAGCAACAAAAGCTACCTATAAATGAAAAAACTCACTCAGCGATTTTTCTCAGCAGTCTGAATTTGGATACTCTTTAAGAGACTCTCGATAGGTATACTTGTGGATGTACTCGAACCATCAAGTTACTGGGCATAGGCACACAAATTTTCCTCCGACTGGCAAAATTATCCAAACACGCTTGATGCTTGCTTAGTAACTTGTTGCTAGTTTCTGGCTCCACTCGCTTCTCGCTTATCATTGTGATTTCCACGCCCTTCTTCTCCTCGGTGAGATACCACAACTGGACGTGGAAAGCGAGTTTCATTACATATTCTTGAATGTTATATTTGATAAGAACGAAAATTAACGAGAGCTGCTCTTGATTAGAAGGAAAATGAAACATAATTATTTAAGATTCTGAAGAGGATTGCTGTATTTCGCGTTATATACTTCTTTACTAATTCGAGTAGTATAAAAAAGAAAGATTTGTTTGTTTGTTTGTATTGAATAGGCTCCGAAATTACTGGACAAATTTTAGAAATTATTTTTCCAATATTAGGTTTTATTATCAGGGAGTGATTAAAGTAGGCATTTTTTAAATTTAGGCTATATTTTGACGGACAAGCCAGTCTACGCGGGCGAAGCCGCTGACGGACAGCTAGTAACTTATAAAACTCCTCACAGATTACGCGAAGAACTAGACTGCCTGGACATGACCTGCCGCATGGGCTGCGACTACGGGTTCGATCTCGGCGAGGACCGCTGCCCGACCTGCCGGTGCCGCGACCCCTGCGCCACCGTCACGTGCCCTGAAGACCGCGCCTGTGCGACTGTCGACGTGGCCTGCGATGCGGATTATTGTCCGCCTGTACCAGCTTGTGAGTAAAATCATACTAGTGAAATAAATGATGCTTTGACCAGTGCAAAAAGACGTGGCCTTGTAAGTTAGTTAGTAGTTCACTCCAGCATAGATACGCATACCACCGGGAAATCTTAGTGATTCAGCAGATATATTCTAGACAGTATAGGATGTACGACACGTAAGCACACTTACTGTCGTCTACTTAATGTCGTTGGGAATATACACAGCCCCTCGGGTATGTACGAAGTTTTACTCCTTAGTGTTCTAGAAGTCGTTCCGTTGGGTTTACCATCTGTCACATGTCTCTCATTAACAATAAGTAACAAGCGATAGCTGTCGATCGAATCCTGCACTACCAACTAGGTACTACTCAATTCATGCCTTCTTTTGATCTCAATAGCATTTCGAATAGATGATTAGGGACTTGTACCCAAGAGATTTCTCATTAGAGAACCTTGAACTTTGAGAAGATTGAGATTTGAGGTGGTGCCGGGAGCGTTCCGAGAGCGGAAAATTGTATAACGTTCGAGTGGTTATTAACCATGCATGCCACACAAAGACCGGCCGCGGTATACATTTAAATTTGCTTTCCGCAAGTCCGCTCCTGGACTGCTCACCGCCTCAGCATGTTCTGCGCTAAGCTGCCGTTTGACCTACCAACTCTAACTGAAATATTTTATTATGCTGAACAACATTAACAATGTTATTCCCCACAGGTTTACCCCGCAAACCAGGCCAATGCCCTTACCTGGTACCGTCCAACGGTGCCTGCGAGTGGTCGTGCAAGAGCGACGCAGAATGCGGCGCGAGCGAGCGCTGCTGCGCCACCGGCTGCGGAACTGCTTGCACTAAAGCTGTGTACCAGTCTGCTTGTCAACAGAGGAGGTAAAACTCTCACATTTATACCTTTCAACAGGCAGACATGCAGTTTCCGTCATCTAAAAAGAACACTGGCCAGTAGCTGTAGTGAGCTGATTTTAAACCAAGGTGGAGCTGTGAAACCCCCCTTCATTATGTGACCTTGCGGAGGGAATGACACGCACCTCGTCTCATCATATATACTCGTATTGTTTAAGGTAGATCTAAGATAATTAATGTTAGTAATGGACCAAACGTCGTCGCAACAACTTCAAATTCGCACACATTCCTCCATTGTCGGCTAGCTTTCTTTTTAAGTGACGGGAACTATAACTTATCTTTTGAGAGAGAGAGAAGCAAAGAAACTTGTTGGTAACCTGTAATCTAGACCTCACGGCGGCTTTCCATCAGGTGGTCTCCTTTTAACACAAATTTTCGCATAGTGCTCAGCCCAAACTGGCAAATGATATCTTTAGACATTTGTCATCATCATTTGTTTTTCGGCTTATGTGTTTTATTTACTTACTTTTTCAGGGCGTTAGCTCTACACATGGCAGCTGAAAGCGGTAGCCCGCCTTCCTGGTCGTGGATACCAGAATGCAACGAAGAAGGAACATACGCCAGCATTCAGTGCAGGGGCTCCGATAAGACTTGCTGGTGCGTCGATGCCGCAGGCAATGAGGTAAGTAACGTTAACAGGAAATAATAATACTAATTGTTATTTACATACGCATACATTAATTTGTTCAAGGGTTCATTAGCAAAATTACAAAAAGGATCAATGATTGTGGTTGTGAAGCAGAATGAATTACAAATGACTAGTCATAATAACACTCAGCTACAATAAAGCCAAGCTGCCACTCACAGATTCCAGCTTTGAAACCGCACATTAGAGTATAATTATATGTCTGGCATACCCTATTAGTTTTTAAGTGAAATGTAAAGGATACTTCTCTTGTGTTTTCACCCCGCATTTTTGCCCTTCGAGCGTGGTGATTAAGCCAACACCCATCAATTGTACTAATGACTTGACTTCAATGAAGAGGCCTTTGATTAATGTGTTGGGACCGCATTTAGGCTAGTCACTTTACTTTCCTTGTCTAAACCTTACCACTAGTCTGCAAATCAGTTGCATCCAGAATTGGACGAAGATTGCAGTCGCTCACGTAATCATTAATTCTTCTAGATTCCAGGAACCCGCACAACGAACTCCACACCAAACTGCGAAGTGCCCTCAATCTGCCCTGATCCTAACTGCAACGACTTAGTCTGCGCGCACGGACGGGAACTGGACTCGCGGGGCTGCCCCACCTGCGCGTGCAGGGAGCCTTGCGCCGAAGCCAAGTGCAGGGCGGACGAGGCTTGCGAGCTGGTGCCGCTGGACTGCGAGGTTAGTTGTAGAGTCTGGAGTGTTTTTGAAATGGAATTTCAGAAATTTAGGAGATGCTCTACCTGTGAGAGTTGCGATCCTTACGCTGAAGCAAAGGTTCGAGAACAAGTCTTTAATCTACTATTTGTAAGTTAAATAGCGTGATTTTAGCGGATTTCCTCCATACCTAAACTGACAAGACAATGAGACTTGTCAGCTGGTGCCGCGGGATCGTGAGATTCGTGAAATTACAGGCGGGTACAGTTCGACAAGGATCTGAGGTTCCAACGATATACCAGATTGCTCAACCAATTGGAAACGAGTATTTTCCGGCTAACTGTAATTATTGGCTGTCACGCGCGCGCGGCTCCACCGCGTCAGTTGCTTCAATGACACCGTCTGGACTGCACGTGCGCCAAATAACGATTACACTGTCGAGCAATATTCCTGTCTGCTTTGTTCTTTTTTAGTTTTGTGGATTGATTAATTGATTAATTAGTGTTTGTAGCAAAACATTGTGTGTGTGTGTAAAAACAATGACCTCTCTTAAACCTGGAAGACCTTATAATAGTCATTTGCGAGAAGTGATTTATAATGTATATAAGTTTATGACAGAAGAAGCATTGAAATCAAAAAATAAGATTTTTGGTAAAGATCATTTCCAATCTGTTCAAAACGGACCGCTCGGGCAACAGGCATCTCTTAAAAAACAATAAGAAAACTCATCGCTGAAAGAGAGAATGCTACTGCATCTACCAGGCCGGCTAGTCCACATAAATTCCATAGTCCCAAAAAAGGAAAGCGTACTAAAGAACGACGGCTAAGCCTTGACAATTTCGACTACCAAGTTATACAGCGTAAAGTTCATGATTTCTATAAAGTTGATAAACGACTACCAACGATAAAAGGGATATTGCGAAAATTAGAAGAAGACATAAATTTTAAAGGTAGTAGGGAATCGCTGCGAAAATTTTTACATGAACTTGGTTTCAAATTTGAAAGAACAGAAAACAATAGAAAGCTTTTAGCTGAAAAAGATGAAGTGAGACTACATCGAATAAAATATCTGCGAGAAATTAAAAAATTCCGGGATGAGGTCGCGATATTGTAAGCTGATGAAACATACATTCATACTACTCACACAAAGGGAAGAACATGGTCTGACGGAAGTTCAAAGGGCTTAAAGAAACCTATATCGAAAGGAGAACGACTAATAATAGTTCATGCTGGCGGTGAAAGGGGTTTTGTGCCTGGAGCTCTGTTAATATACAAATCATCTCAAACAACGGGCGACTATCATCGTGAGATGAATCAAGAAAATTACGAAAAATGGTTAAGGGAACCTTTAATACCTAATCTTCAACATAACTATGTTTTGGTGGTAGATAATGCCTCGTACCATAATACTTCACTCGAGAGACCACCAAACTCACGAGAAAGAGTGAAATGCAAGCTTGGCTTACAAGTAAGAAAATATCATTTGATGCACACATGCTAAAGCCAGAATTATATAACATCATAAAACGACACAAGGCTGAACATACAAATTATTCAATTGATCTAATAATGACAGAGCACGGTCATACGGCATTAAGGCTTCCTCCATATCATCCCGATTTTAACCCAATCGAAAACATTTGGGCGCAGGTAAAAGGTTATGTGGCTGAAAGAAATATCGAAATGAACCTTACTAGAGTCAAGCCACTTCTTCTAGAAATTTTTTATTCAATCGGACAAGAAGAGTGGGCTCGAGTATTAGCGCATGCTAAAAAGTGTGAAGGAGAGTTTTTAAGTCATGAAAACACCATTGACGCAAATTTAGATCAGTTTGTAATAAATACCAATGACTCATCCGATAGTGACGACTCCTCTTTCAGTGGTGATAATCAGGACGTTGACATGGAGGGCATTTTTCCACTGCCGCAGTGATTAATATTGAAGATTTTATGACAATTTTTTGTTTTACCTATAATAATAACTACAAATAAACCCCACTACAGCATATTCGTGTTTTAATTATCCGTACCTACTACAACTTTGCATGTCTTTGTTACGTAAAAATATTTATTTATTTACATCTAGCTGTCCCGGCGAACTTCGTAACGTATGTGCAATGAATGACGTGGCAATGGCGGAGTTCCGAACCAATTTTTTTTTATACCACAAGGTGGCAAACAAGCTTACGGCCCGCCTGATGGTAAGCAGTTACCGAAGCCTGTAACACCAGAGGCATTACGTGTGGGTTGCCGACCATTTAGGAAATACATATTAACTCTCCTCTCAATGGACCCCATACTGTATTCCCCCGGGAAACCCCCGGCTCGGCAGGGAGTTCATTCCACAATCGGATTTTTCGGAAGAAATTCCTCTGAAACCGCACTGTGCGCGACCATTAGGGTTCCAATGTGTGAGTATGAACAACCAGTCGATGGCGAGCGGTGCGATTGTAAAAAGTTACTGTAGGCATCATTTCAAACAGTTCCTCTTGAATCACTAATTTGTTTAAAAATATTTTTCTGTATATATTTTTTCCGTCGGTGATTGTTTCCAATATTTTAATAGTTATTTTGCTATTCAGGGCGGAGACAAATCCAAAAATTAAAAACCATAAAATTTGGTCCAGCAGAACTTGAGTTAAAACTGTTGTAACAAATACGACTTTTGTTTTATTATACATACAGATAACTGTTTATAATTATAAATCACATATTTTGCACCAATCTATAAAGAAATATTTAATTCACTCCAGAAACATCTCTCAATGCTACGGAAGGTACAATTTATTGCTCAAAAACTACGGACTTATTCTTTAGGCTTATAATTATTGTTTAGTACTAGTAGTCATTATTATTCTTCAGGTATTACAAATTTTTGTTGCAACAAATCAGTAACAAAACATATAGCAGAGGATTCAATTGGATATAAGGTCTTGGGTCCGAGTCCCTGTGAAGTCAACAGCAGAAGGTGATACTTTAACGTACCAAAATTTATGATTTTACCCTAAACACAAACATAATTTTAACAGCTGAGACTATCAGCCACGGTCCATATTTTTAAACTCTTACTTTATGTTTTCACATATAATCTCGTAGGTTCGAATTCAGCCAAAGTATCACAATAAAAGTGACACAATAATTTTGCACTGATGTGTAACAAATCAGTGAACACAAAAAGTCGAACGCGTTGTACAAGCAATTATTTACTTTAATACTTTCAGGTAAAGTAGCTTTTTACTTTCTATTAATTTGCACATTCGTGGAAATGAAGCAACATTTCATTCGGCAACCTTCGGTTGAAGCGATCGTAGCCGATGGAACCTCAGATCCTTGTCGAACGTGGGTGTTTTAAAATGTGAAAATTGGGTAATTGGAAGCCTGAATAATCATTTGTAAGGTTTATTTTATATTATATAGTACTTACTATCTGTTTGTGTCTCATGACAATATAATACATATTTATTAAAGTAAATTTTCTAATTACCTTCACCGCGAATCTAATTTCCGCCACGCCCAAAACTTTTTACTTCATAAATCCTTAACATCCAGACAGTACATTGAAGTACCAAATACATAATTTTCTTTAACTTCTTTTCCAAAATGTAATCGTCGGTTTAAGGAATATATTGAGAAATAAAAATAGTGTCGTAAATTATACAAAGCACACCTTGTTGTGAGAAGGAGAGAACGAGGGCTAATTCAATGTAAACTCTCCAGGGCTCGTCGTGCCCGCCCCTAGCGCGCTGCCTGCCCGCGCCCGCGTGCCCGGCCGGCGCGCCGCTGCAGGCGCCGGGCGCCGCGCGCGCGCTCGCCTGCGGGCCCAGCGCCGCCGCCTGCCCCTCCACGCACGCCTGCCGCTTCGCCCCGCACGACTCTAGGGCTGCGGTCTGCTGTCCTAAGCCACGTGAGTTAAAATAGCAAAAATATATCTTAAATAAATAAATATCTGGGACAATTCACACCAAGATCATCTGACCCCAAACTAAGCAGAGCTTGTACTATAGGCGTCAGAGACTGATAAATATACTTTATACTACACCTGCTCGGAAAGTACCTTGATACTTTATCAAATTTACGGTAGAAAGTACGTCATTGCATATCGAACAAATATGCGGGGAGAAAACGCATCTGAGCGGGAGAGAAAAGTGTATGAAAATCTATTTCTTATGTGGTTTTTCTTTTTTAATTTTGGGTAAGACTATGCGCCGGCAACCTAAGTATCAAAACCAAAAAGTTTTTACAGTGAGTTTTTATCTCCAAGTTCGCAAAATGACACTGGCCACTAGCTGTGTGTCGAATGGTGTCGGGCTGGCAGTGCGACCCTGCGGCGGCAGGATAAACAATTTGAAAAAAGAACATGTTAAAATTGCAGAAGCCATTGGCGCCATTTTCAATTTGTGTGTTGTTTGAGGATTCAGTTTTCGTAGAAAGTAAAATAACACTATCAAAATGATAAGTAGTGATAGTGATGATGAAGATTTTGTAACTCCGCCGCAGTTGAAGGAAACAGCAAAAATGATAAAGAAAGAAAAAGTGTTACATTAAGCTTCACTGACTGCAACAATTTCAATATAAATTTAAATTAGTAAAGATTTAGTTTTTTATTTTCCTCGTAGGTGTAGTATAAAGCACTATGTATCACTCGAGAGAAAGTGCGATTCCCGATCTCGGGTGTTTTAAAGCCCTCGCCTACGACTCGGGCTTCAAACGACACCCTCGACGGTAATCGGTCTCTTTCTCCTCTCGGTGAACAATGTACTATAAATATTTCTAAATGCATACTCAAATAGAAAATAACACAAAGGATTATTATTAATTTACCTACATCAAAGGACGTTGATGCGGGAATCAAACGTGCGACATTTTGTGTTTCAATTGGCGTTTATTTTTTTTTACCTTCCAATATTGTTGTCGAAAAACCATTTTTCTTTGTAATTTTCGACACACAACAAACACAAATGTTCGTCACATAAATGTTTGTCATTGGTGTGGATCGAACACACGACCTCCGGCATTAAAGGCAGGATCGCAGCCATTGCGCCAACAGGCCAGATAAATATTTCTAAATGCATACTCAAATAGAAAATAACACAAAGGATTATTATTAATTTACCTACATCAAAGGACGTTGATGCGGGAATCAAACGTGCGACATTTTGTGTTTCAATTGGCGTTTATTTTTTTTACCTTCCAATATTGTTGTCGAAAAACCATTTTTCTTTGTAATTTTCGACACACAACAAACACAAATGTTCGTCACATAAATGTTTGTCATTGGTGGGGATCGAACACACGACCTCCGGCATCAAAGGCAGGATCGCAGCCATTGCGCCAACAGGCCAGTCAATGTTGGCGTTGTTTACTGTCGAGTTTTGTAGTTGCAAGGGGTTCATCGGAATCAGCTTGGGTTTCTCTAGTTGAAGGTCTTCTAGACTACTTACTACTTTCAGAGACTTCCCGGGGTCACTCTAAGATACTGTTGGGGTCACTTTAAGACACTTTTTATAGCGTTTGAAAGTAGTCTATACAAAAAAAGCCTGGGAACCTCTGCTTTAAGGCAACCCGAGGCGAGAGGCGATATGGAAAGTACATTTTTCCGAGGGCTCGTCCTGCCCGCCCCTAGCGCGTTGCTTGCCCGCGTCCGCGTGCCCGGACGACTCTAGGGCTTCGGTCTTCTGTCCTAAGCCGCATGAGTTAGCAAACTATGACGTTTTGATCTGTCTCATGAGCACAGAATAAGTAATAGTGCGATATTCGTAAAGTTATTGATTGGCTTAGCAATAATAATTTACGGGTAAACTTGGGCAAAACAACTTTCATTCAGTTCATACATAGAAATGCAAAAAAACTCTCGCTTAATGTACAATCTGAGGGCCAGAATATCGAAGAGTCAAATCAAATAAACTTCTTGGGAATTGTGTTGGACGATTGCTTAACATGGAAAGGTCATCTTACCTAGATAAAATATGCGCGAAGATAAACTCTTTCGCTTAAGCGCTTTGGCGGCTAACCAAAATACCTATGCGACAAAGGGGTTGCCTTACAAGCTTACCATGGCTATGTATGCTCGATTCTAAGATACGGGATTCTCTCATGGGGCAACTCCAGCCACGTAGGCAGGGCTTTTATATCCCAAAAGCAATGTCTTCGAGCTATCTGTGACGTCGATGCTACAACTTCTTGCAGGCCTCTTTTTAAGGAAATGAGCCTACTAACTGTACCTTGTATATACATTTTTGAGATGTGCGTGTTTGTTAGGACAAATCTTCACTTGTTCAAAGCAAAAAGAAACGAATGCAAATTCAACACTAGATATCCGGATAACCTAAATTTACCTGCAAAAACAACAGCACTATACAGCAAAAATTCTTATTGCATGGCCATAAAAATATATAACAGACTTCACAACGAACCACAGTGTTTTTTCTCTCCCAAAAAAGTGACATCCGCCTTTTATTGAATATATCTACTAAAAACATAATTCCAAATGCAAGAGTAGAACTCCCATGTGTCAATTTACAATAATTGATTTTTAAAAAAATATCTAAGTTTTCGTGACCTTTACCCTAAAATACTGAAAAAAAATCATAAAAACTGAAATAATAGATAAATAAATAAATTTGTATTGCAGTTTTATGAAGCCTTTCTCGCTGCATATTATGCAGTTTTTTTAAATTAAAAAAGTAGCAAAATGCCAGGAACAAAAAATGTTTTATCGAAATCAGTATTTATTTTTTTATAATTTTTCTAGCACGAAGTAGAACCTCTGTCTAGCACAAAAAGATTCCTCACAATAAGGTTAATCACCTACAAAAATACCACATTCAACTTGGGCCTAGGTTTTGAGAAAATGATTTTTAAATATTTGTATCAGGGTTGCCACTAATATGACCTTTCGTGTTAATTTTCTTTTTACTTAATATTGGCAGCTTTTTCACTTTACTAACGAAGGAGGGTTATGTTCTAAATATTTGTATCAGGGTTGCCACTAATATGACCTTTCGTGTTATTTTTTTTACCTAATATTAGCAGCTTTTTCAGTTTATTAACGAAAATGTTCGTTAGAGAATGTATGTATGTATGTAAATTGTTTTTATCTTATTTTGGTCAGCAAATAGTTTAGATATCTATTTATTCCCGATGATATTCCGGAGGACTTAATGTTAGGGGGGCATGAGGGCGCCAACCCTCATGTTGGTACACGACAGGCAAGCGAAGCTGTGGAATGCGCCACAGCCGGTACCTCACGACCTCCAGAGGTAGCCGCAAATAGGCAAGGAGGAATCACTCGGTTACATATTTATAAATGTTTCTCTGAAGAAAGCAAAAAACTAAAAAAAAATGGATCACCTGAAGATTTACCTTACTCGGACTTACTAAATATAACTGCACTGTCAGACAAATACAGGCATATGTTTGCAGACATCTTAGGCCTCGAGTCAGGGTTATTGGATGACTTTTATATTGTCCTGGTCACAATAAATTGTGAATTGCCAATGGACGCACCAAAATTTGGTAGTTTCTGCAAGGCAGTTGCCGAAAAATATGTAGCGACATATAACTGGCATCCGATGACGGTGACAGTTCATAAAATTCTAGTGCACGGTCAAGAGATCATCGAATCGAATCCCCTTCCGTTAGGTATGCTCTCCGAGCAAGCAGCAGAATCGAGAAATAAATTCTGGCGTCGAGACAGAGAGCAACACTGTCGGAAACTGGATAGGAGAAAAACAATGATCGATCTCTTCCACCGTGCACCAGAATCATCAGATCCGGCAACTTCAATGCTTCGCCTCCATCGACGACAAAAATTCTGTAAAAAACTACCTCTGCCATCTGCTGTGCGGGATATTCTTAAGGCTGTTGAAGTAGAAAATACCTGGCATTCAGATGAGAATGTGCAATCAGAAAGTTTACAGTCAGAAAATGAACAAGAGTATTCGCAGGACGAGATCAACGAGTCAAATTTCGATTCAATAATCTTAAGTAACGAAGCAAATCTAATTGAATAATAATAATCAATACAAAATTAAGGTTCTATCATATTGACACAAAACCTCCCTACCTATGATGTACCAGAAAAAAAAAAACTTTTTAACCTTTTGTGTGGTAACCCTAAATTTGGAATTTTGACCTCAGTACGTAAAAATCATTTTCTCAAAACCTAGGCACAAGTTGAATGTGATAATTTTTTGGATGATAAACCTTATTGTGAGGAATATTTTTGTGCTAGACAGAGGTTCTACTTCGAGCTAGAAAAATAATAAAAAAATAAATACTGATTTCGATGAAACATTTTTTGTTCCTGGCATTTTACTACTTTTTTAATTTTAAAAAACTGCATAATATGCAGCGAGAAAGGCTTCATAAAACTGCAATACAAATTTATTTATTTCTTTATTATTTCAGTTTTTATGATTTTTTTTTCAGTATTTTAGGGTAAAGGTCACGAAAACTTAGATATTTTTTTAAAAATCAATTATTGTAAATTGACACATGGGAGTTCTACTCTTGCATTTGGAATTATGTTTTTAGTAGATATATTCAATAAAAGGCGGATGTCACTTTTTTGGGAGAGAAAAAACACTGTGCGAACTAAAGAAATTGCCGTTGAATATATTTAAAAGCAGGCTAAAACGATGGTTGCTGGAACATTGTTTCTATTCGACGGATGAATATTTCCAGTCATTTGTGAATCGTTTTTAATAATGATATGTATTGAGATTTAAATATTAGTGAACTTAATGTTAATTTTGTGTAACCCCTGATATCTGCATTCCGACATTTAATTTAAAATTAGTGATTTTATATTCATTTTTATTTTTATTTTTATTGGACCAATTTATGTTGCTTAATTTTGCATGCCATCTATAGTAAATTGTGCGAACGAATTATATTGTGTTACCTTTTTGTACCACTTTTTATGCAATAAATGAATTTGAATTTGAATTTGATACAGAAGGATCATTTAAGAAACGCGGACATGTATTTTTTTTATTTTCTTACCAGTTTATGTGTCATAGTACTTTTTTATTCATCCGTGACATCGAACAAGGTCAAGTTTAAACAGCTTACACGCGAAATTGTAACTCATCGCGTGGCACAAACGTTTACATATTCCGTTATGCGCGAACGAAACCGATTCAGCTGTGAAACCGCAGGGTCGCACGCAACTCACTGAGTTAATTATTATATTCAAAAAAGTAATCTTTGAATATAAGTATATCGTTTATAACTAGTAGTAATCATTATTCTTAAGTAGGCAAATCATAGTTGCAACAAATCAGAAACAAAACATTATATAACTTGGCGGCGAGTGTGTGAGCTGATCGGCAACCTACTGTCACCCGCGGTGGCCTAGCGTACCTGCAATTTAAAGTGACACAGGCCTGCTATACCTACAGACCCTAGGCTCTCATATTCAAATCTATAATCTCCTCTCAGGCACCGTCTGCTTCGAAAGCAAAGAACCCGGTACCTGCGAGAGCGGCTCCGGTCTGAACACAACCCGGTGGCACTTCAACCACGAGCGCAACCGCTGCGAGCGCTTCCGCTACCACGGGTGTGCCGGCAACCACAACAACTTCCGGACTAAGGAGGAGTGCAACGCTGTATGCCCTGGTAAGCATTAATAAGATACGTCAATTTATGATATTTATTTGTAATTAAAAACAACGCACTCTATACGATCAAAACATAAACAATGTTGATAATATCTGGTACAGCAGAGGCGCAACAGTCATTTCTTAAAACAAAATTAAAACAATCATAGGTACTCATACGTCTAGCTACGTCTTATTTGTATTCAGCTGAGGTTGTAATTAAGACGTCATTTTTGAGTTAAACGTTACGGCTTGCGTACTCCTAATCTGTTAACGGCCGAACTATGCTCGGCCGTCATCGTACGATCATATTAACAAACGTAAGTAAATGAAATAGTACACGTATACCAAACCGATTTTGTCGGCCGATGGCAGATAGAACTACTACAGAGTTGTGATCGGCCGAGCATAGTTTGGCCGTTAACGGATAAGATGTACGAGAGCCGTTATAGTTCAGGACCTTACCCCAAACCTTGCTATGGGGAAAAAGTATTGCAAACATGCTTCGTCTTATTCATCACTCGCAACCAAAAGATGTCTTTTGCTGTCAAGCATATCATCTTACAGTGAAAATAGTATAGCAAGTCATCTATTCTTCCACCTTTTGGGTGGCCTAAACAAACTTTCGAATAATTTTAAAAAAATACGTAGGTAATAGTGGGCTTTTACCTAATTGCTTTTCAAACATCGTTTTGAAACTATTTACTGTAAATACAAGACTCTACTGTATCTACAACTCTCTAAAGCAACCTTATCCTGTTATTTTCAATTACTAAATAAATAATAATTTTCATCCAAATGCTTCTTTTTCTAACCGTTTACTTTGAAAACAGTGGAAGGGGAATCTCCGAAATTCTCTCATGAGAAGACTGGCGCCACAGAGGAAGGCATGTTCCTTTAAATAATAATATTTATGTTGGTTGGAAATTATGTGGACAATAAATCACCAAGTAACACTTCTAAGACTAATAGCACTTACCATTCAAGCACAATGTTTTAATGGCACTTCAAGAATTAACAAAAAACCTCAATGGAAATTAACGCTGCAAAAAACGACTCAATGCCATCAACTAACCAAGTGTTGTAATAAGTTCACCTAAAAAGCTAATAATTAATTTAACATCATACATCATCATCATGGTTTCTATGCATTTTCACATACACTCAATATTTTATAATGAGTAATAAATTCTATAGTTGCTTTAATGTATTTTGTTGAGGCTTAATTGCGATATTGAATTACATTCTGCGTTAAAAAATCAAAAACATTGACCGTAAATAATGCTTAGTAATTTATTTATTACTTACATTAGTTAATACTACTGACAAGAAAAAAATACATTCTCCTAGTATTTAATCAATGATTTTTATTATGTGAAATGGGGAATCATTTTCACATGGCAGGTTGAAAGAATACGAACCGCAAAAACTAGCAAATACCAGGCAGCCAAGGTCCATATTTTTCTTCACCAAACGGAAATTGTTCTAATTTATGAATGAAACCTTACAGTCTTGAGTCCATGCGAGAGGCTGCGAGAGAAGAACGAAGCCGCGGCGCAGAAATACGGAAAAGGCACCTTCATACCAGTGTGTGACGTCAGCGGCGCCTGGGAGCCGGTGCAGTGCATGTCGCATATTGGTAAGATGAATAAAGATATTAAGTAGGTACTAAGTTATATTCACTTGAAAAAATCAGGCTAGGTTGAGCTGATGCTTCAAATGGGGAGGTAACGGCATGCGTAAAAGTCGAAAAATATAATAATTTTACACAAAGATAGAAACTAGAAATATTCGACTTGATCCTTGGGAGTCAAGCGGGATACGATCCTAGCGACTTCCCTAGGATCCCCGGATCAGGTCAATACTCAATACTCAATATTTTATTTGCAAGGTCGAATTTTTGTAGTGTCTATCTTTGTGTTGAATATCTATAGTGCATTGTTAAATGCTAAAAATTTACTTAAAAGTAATTTTCTTTATTGCACATTCAACAATAGTACATTGTTACCCTAGGGGTGAAAGTAACTTATTTAGTCCCGAGACGGGGTTTGGCGCCCGGAACGAAGTGAGGGCGCCAATAGTTCGAGTGACTAAATAAGTCTTTAACCCGAGGTAAACATTACAAATACAAGGAAAGTAAAAATAAAAACATGAATTAGCTAAAGAAAAAATGAGTAAATTTTATTTTCCACTACCGCTTTAGCCTCTTCTCTTATAAAATCAGGCGTTAAATTCATATCAGAATCAGATGAACTCATTTTATAGGTACAAATCTCTGCTATACGTATAAACAAAAGTCTTCAAATCGAAAAATAAATGAAGATCGAATTGCCGCTTTCCCGCCTATTTTGTATGTTTTTTTTTCTGTGGCCGGCCAGCTATTCAGCCATTATTTTTTATTTTCATCATTGTAAAAATGGTAAATATTTTGCCCAAATCTAAGTTATTTTAAAGAAATTGTTGAAACTAAATTATATTAAAGTTATTTAAAAAATATATATTCTTTAATCAATACTTAACTTTAAGTTATTTCAATTTTACATCGTGGCTGTATAGAAAGTTGGAACATGGTTCAATAGATATGTGAAAAAGAACTAGTTTTTTTTTTAAATAATTTGACAGCTGTCAGTTGAAAGTGATTCTCCCTGGATGAAAAGTATTACTTTCATCCCGCTCCTCAGGCAACTTCAGACCTACTTTCAGAGTATGAGTAATGAAAAGTTACTTGCTGCCCGGAAAAACCTAGATGTAGCTGAGTTATACATTTCAATCAATGCAAAAATTTAAATGAACAGATTTTTACATAGACTAACATTTTTACAAGGATATACCTACTTCGAAAATTTTAACAGATTTGCTTTGTAAGGTGGGTACTACATGCAAACTAGATTGAATCCAATTAGGTAATCATGTTGGTGCCAGTGAATGTGATTGGCTCCCTCAATCATGATCGCGGAACTCACGACTTACTCAGTGGGAATTTTTTTATCATTACCAATCTTTGTTTCTTTGTCTTATAAGCTTCTTTCCATGCAAGGATGAAAGCCATTTGAACTTAAAATGTTATCAAATAAGCTATATCTTTCCAGACGTGTGCTGGTGCGTGAGCGCTCGAGGTGAACCTCTGAAGGGCTCGTTAGTTCGAGGAGCCAAGCCCACCTGCAACTTCCGGCAAGCGCGCAAGTGGGTGCGCCGGGACCCGCTCGACGAACGGGCGAGGGCTGATGAAGGTATGTACGTGCAATTGGGTAGGTGACTATTTTATTGAGGTGTTATCGAAATACCTCTCAATGATAGAAACATCGTAAAATAAATATTTTGAAAAAAACTAAACTCACCGAGATATGGCCATTTAAAAATCATATTTTTGGACTTGCCCATACCACGGTAATATTATTATCGCGCCAAAACGCTCCATACAAACTATCGCAAGATGGTGACGTCACAGCACGCCTATTTCTATGCGTTCTGCAAGACACTTAACTTGTTCGGCAGCTATATTAAAGTTTGCGTTAGTGAATATGGTTTCTTAACAAAGGATTGTATGGATTGTCCAATGGTATACTTTATTTATTTATTTTAGTTTGAAGAGCCATTAAATTTATTATACCTAAGGAAACGAACTAAAAGTTTTCATATGCACCGTTTTTATTGTATTTTTTGATTATTTTAAATATTTATTAGAATGCGATGATGTTGTCAACTACCCAATTGTAGGGAGACACAGCCGGCACATCACAAGGTTGCTTCTACAAACTTATCACTTGTTTGTTAGTGTCGTATCTGGGAGCTATATGTAACAAGGAATATCTTTCACCTAGATCATCTGACAGCAAACTAGACAAAGCTTGTATTAAGGGTGTCATGCTAAAACGTAACTTTTACTAGTATTAAGTAGTCGTAGTTGAGCGTCCCTTGAATTGATGGTGTCCCGTCACAGTCAGTAGAAATCAAACCTCAACTGTGATTCTCGCTTAGAGTCGGCAATGTATTGCAGTGCTAAGTAGAGTGGTGGAGTGGTGAGTAGTAAGTGTTTTGTAGATTGTATGTCCTTACGTCTACCACGAGTTGTTACTTTAAAATTTACATTATCGTTCGCGTTTATAAATGTATTGGGATTTGACATTGTCATGTCATGTCAGGACACGTGTCATCCCAATACAATTTTACGTAACGAACGAACGATAATGTAAATTTAAAGTGGCAACTCGTGGTAGTCGTACAGAAAACAGTTAGTGTTCACTCGTACTTTGCGAATAAACTCTATCAACCTAATAAATATTAACCTTATGTAACTTAAACCCTTTTTAACAGTACTGGAAGAGCTAATCCGACAAATGACAGCATACCGAGTTGACGAGTTCCAAGAAGAAGAGGAGGAGGACTTGGACACCATCGACCAAGTGTATGAACCGAGGGAGACTCAAGAAAGCGAAGAGATTTTTGAGAAGTTAGAAAGCAAAGAGACAGACAGCGAAGAGAAACCGTCTGGTGACGACCCATCTGTATTAGCTGAGGTAGTAGAGGCCAAGCCAGCCGACACGATTATGAAGGTGGAAAAGCCATTGGAAGTTAAGACTGAGAAACTGGTTTTCAAGACTAAATGTCAGCTGTTGCAAGAAGACAGTGAGAATGGTGAGTCAATAAGATATGTTATGCTGTTACTTAATAGGGCTTGATAGAACTAGTCGTAATATCGGATTGTTCCCAAAGTTCAAATTGGCCATTTTTGCCGTGTGATACCTACTAACTACAAGCTTGTCAGGGCAAAGCTGTAGCTTAGAGAATCGTGAAGCTTTCATACTGAAAAGTGCATCAAAGCAAACTGTCTGTGAGTTTGACGACCACCTTGGGAAGGTGCTTACCTACTTTACGGATTATCTTTCAAAACAAACTATTCAATCGAGTCATTATTTCATTGGGCTTATTTAATGCTTAAAATCTAAGAAATATTTCGGAATTGGTACACTAGGTACTTAGGTATTTTAGTTTTTTTAGGTATTTTTTGATGAATTTGAACATTTTGATGGAACTGGTTGACTCCTTAAGCGTGATAGTCTGAACACCACTACTTTGTATTCGTAGGTGCTGAAGGCCCCCGACCTCGCTGCTTATCCGACGGCTCGTTCTCCCCTCGCCAGTGCTCCCGCGGGCGCTGCTGGTGCGTGGACGCGGCGGGCCAGCGGCGGCCGCACGCCGGCGCCGTGCCGGACCTGCCTGAGAGAGACCCCTGTGGTGAGTGCTACTTAAGGCCCTCGCGCCTTATCCGACGGATAGTGCTACGATAAGTACCAAATCCTACATGGGCAATCCGCACTCAACGGCTTCCTGCGTCTTTTCTGGTCCGCACCGCTAGGGAGTGGAACGCTCTCCCTGCGTCTGTGCTTCCAGATACTTACAACCTTAATGTCTTCAAGGCCAGAGTCAATAAGCAATTTCTGGGTAAGCGTACACCACCTCCGTACCGGCGTCGTCATCGCTTACTTTTATGAGCACGTGAACTTGTAACGATGCCGTTTCGTTCCAGCCATCGTGGAGGTTCTAACGTCCATGAGACGAACGAAACGGCATCGTTACCAAGTCAATCGCATCGCTCAATACAACTCGCACTGAGCACGCTGACCTGAAATTGAACCCAGGACAGAAATCCTGGCCAGACGCCCTAACGCACTTTCAACTCAACCACCGATCCTAACACTAATCGTTACTTTCTGTTCACTCCAGAACCAACACATATCGAGTCAGCCCTTTTAGAACTGGAACTTCTCGGCGTAGAGAGCTCAGCGGCCGAACGCGCTCGAGCAGCGCTGGCTTCGAAGCTGTCGGCCCTTGGAGCAAGAGTACCGGTGACCGTGATGAAGGAGAAGAACATGGTACGGTTGAGGGCCACGCTGACCGGCGCCAGGGCTGTGGATGTTGTTTATCACATCGAGAATGTGGTGAGTAGATCGCTTTGTAACAATAAAGATTTTGTACTGATTTTAGTCTCCTAACCCTTAAGGCGCAATTTTAAAATGTCATATCTATTTATTGAGCAATTTTAGGGGCCAGTGGACCTTTTTTCACAACTTGACCTATGATGTGTCGCATTGCTATCTATGAGGAAGTGTTGGACTTGCACTAGAGGCAAGTCGCTCGTAACTTTGTTTGCTTTGCAGGCGAAGTTATACTCAGGGCGCGTGGGTCGACACCACAATGAAGATCCAGGAGTTCTCAGTAATCTTTTATTCATAAAAGACACCAGGGAAAAACAATTACATATTACTAATATAGGACTAAAGGTTATAATTATGTACAATTAAATACTGATATTTAATAAGTTATCAAAAAGCAAGGAATGCATGACAGGCCATTGAGAACAGTGAACAATCAGGAAAAACGGAACTGTCAAAACATTCCATAGACATGCATAGAAGTGTTACCATAAGCTAAAGAAGGATGGTCTGAGGAGATCACATTTCTAACAGGAAGGCCAATGTTCATCATCTTAAGGCCGAATTCCACTCATACGTCCCTTCCTCTTATCGCGAGAACCCGTTATCAAGTGTAATTTATTAATACCAAGTGAACCAGGAGTAGCCAGTTACATGGCGAGAACAGCTCGCCCCCAGCGCCTTGTCAGACTTCTCTTTTCCTCATTTATAACTCGCTCCTTGCCGTTTTCTTTTCAGGTGAAGCAAGAAAAGCTCTCCGGCCTAGACAAGTCGTCTACGGGCGCGCTCGGCGCTGACGTCATCCGCAGCGAGTACCGGCTCGCCGCGCCGCCGCCCGCGCACCACCGCGAGATACTCACAGAATCCACTGTACGTACAACCTTAGCACAGGATGTCATTCTATACGCGTATGCAAATATAGGGATGGAGGAGAAAGTATGAAATTAACCCTTAACCTGCCCGAGCGCATGCCATTTTCAATGGTTTTGAGCTTCCTCAATATGTTAGGGCTTAAAATAAGGTGGCACTAAAATCTACCAGTGGCGTGCCTGACTAAAGTTAAAAATATTATTCATAAGTTAGGTACTTAGTAGAAAATTTAATTAAACCAAACTCAAATAACTTTATTCAAATAGACTGTATCAGTACTTTCAAATAAACAAAATGGGGAAAACATTACTTAAATTGAAAAGTTCCATTAGATATTTCGCCCTGCTCGATACTGGATCCAGTTGTTAGTTTTACCATTTTCTTATTTCAAAACAAAACATACTGGTTTATATTTTTTTTTAGTTTTCAAGGTGTCTGTATTTACTTATAAACTAATTAGGTACCTAGTTATTTTGTGTGATTCTGTAATAAATAAATATTTTTTTAATAAATAATAGTTCAAAATCTTTTATTCAATTTGTTTGTTCCGCATTGTAAATATTAATATTTTTCCGTATCTACTCAAATAACATTAAAAAAACACTGCTATTGCTTTTTTTTAAGGGGCGGATGCTTAGCATTATACTTATTTATCTAAATTGTGCATGAATTGTCAACTAAAGCCAAAGCGATCATATTAATGTGAGCTCTCATTGCATTTGCTACGCTCATTACGCGAGGACGGTACGAAGTCCAAAGTAACGCTTGGGCTGTTTACTGTACAAAGTCACACGCAACACTAATCCGATACTTTCCCCAGGTCTCCGCGGCGACTTCATATCATACAGCGCTGATAGTCCTCGCGGCCACCTCCGCCTTCATCATCAGCGTGCTCTGCGTGCTCGTCATGCTTTACCGCGCGCGCCTGCAACGAGAACCCCACAAGGCGGAGAGATTCCTCCCCGCTGCCCCCCCAGTTTACGTCCTCTCAGCTGATGAAAAGGCAGAACTGGCTAGAGTACTGAACGCACCCCCTCCCCCAGTACCTCCGCAGCACACAGACGATAACTCCAGGGTCTAATTGAAAAAAATGTATAGTTCCCGCCATCTAAAAGGAACGCAGGACATGCGCAGTGAGCGAATTTAGGGCCAAATTAGTGATATGAAACCCCCCTTTCATACTTAACTCGTGCGCAGAACCATCCCTTCCACTGGTCGCCCCGCGTTTTTTTTACGTGACGCGATCTGTACAGGTATTTGGGTCCAATTTAACCGCTAGTTTTTGACGTAGACGCGGATGGTCCTTGGCGGGAAACGGCTCGCGGGAAGCCAAGATGGCCGACGCGAATGATAATGGGGATTTGAAAATGAAGCCTAAATTGAAAACCCATAAATTTAGATAGATCCTTGAGTTTAGATTTAAAAATGTATAATTTTTACTCTTGAAATTTTGGGTTATCGCGAACGTCTTGAACGTTAACTGACCAAAGTAGTGATGTACTGTATCTCTTTCATAATCGGCTGACTTATTCAGGGTATCGTTTAAATGTTGTCACCCATGGGGCCCAAAAACGCCATTTTCGGCATAGCATGTTAGGATCGTAATGTGCTATTCTTATTATTCAATTATTTGAAATCTCGAAATTGTCTAAGGCTTGAATTGTAATTTCAAATAGTTGAATAATGGACGCCTGGGCCTTACTTAAATCTTCGTCTTTATACTTATCTTGACTTAAGTGATTGTATTGTTGTGTAATAAGTAGCAAAATATAGAAAACTATCCACGTTCAGGGTCAAAAGGTGTATATTTCAGTAACAATTACCTATATTCTTAAGAAAAAACTAGATTTTATATTTACTGTTCGTGTTTTTTCAAATATTCTATTATTTAGTCCTCGTCGCGAAAACTTATTCGTTCTTATACATGACTCTAGCTGCAGTCTTGTATTAGAAGATCATTCAAGTCGAGCTATAACGAAGCTATAAATTCTATTGATGAGTAACATTAATTTTCCGATTGGCCTAAATTGTAATAAATTCCTTATGATAAAAGTTAATGAGGAAAATTAATTTTGCCAACCTATAGAAAATGTGCCCATTCCCTTATGAGGCACTAATTTAATTAATAGTTTGTTAATGAAGGCCTGTCTTTGAAAACAAAACTTGTTACACTGACTGCTACTAAATATTTTATTGAAATGTATCTCGTACAAAATGCAATACTTATAAGAAAAATATTTAGTGGTAGTGAAATGACTTATCTTGTTAAGTTTTTTATAAAGTATAGTTCTTAAATAAGCGTAGTTGCGTGCGTCGAATCAGTAACGCACGCCTTTACGCTCCTTAGTTCCTGTCGAGACTCGATCTTAAACGCCTATTATTTGTGTTCAGGCAATTACATTTTTGTGCAAATAAATCGAAAGGACTGGTGTCAACTTAATCTGTATAGGCGAGGTGGTTCTGCACAACATTTCACGAAGGAAGGTGAGCGCCACGCAGACCGAAAATGACTAAAATAATCGATAAAAAAAATAATAGATGTATTAAAAAAAACCATCGGATGAAATCCCTTCAGTTATCTTTAAACTTTGTTTTGGTAAAGGACCCATATTATAAGATCAATTATTTTAGTAATAAAACCAAAAATAGAAGACAAAATGTCACGAAAAGAGGTAACTTTGTGAATTTATTTTATCAAGCCAACTTTATCGAATCATGTTTCCACCGAATTAATTCCCTGTATTATCCCCTCAACAATTTCAGTAAATTTTATTAGATTATAGTTTCACTATTTACTATTTCTAAAATTAATTCTAAAAACGTGTTTTGTGAACCACCGGTTTATTTAAGTATAATGGAGCTGACTGCGGAAGAAATATTGGATGAGAGAATTATTTTCTTTCCTTGTTTTTAAGAGCGTGACTCGACGTAGAACTAATCTAGTCTTACTCATTCATGATCTTTTTCAATCATTATCATTCATCATCATCATTTTCAATTACGTAATATTATTTCGTTATCTCTTAGATATTTTGTAAATAGGTAATTATTTATGTTCATCATAAAACTATTGTCTTTCGATGCTTCAGGTTATAATCTACCTATCGATAATACATTAAAGTATTAATATTAATAGTACCTTAGTTCCCAGTTCTGAAGTATTGTATAATTATTATGAATTAATAAAAATAAATGTTTTTTTTTTCATATTATGTATGATATTTACTTGAATGATTATAAATAATTTTATAAAACCAGTGTACCATTATTTCAGCTGAGCTGAGTTACCGATTATGAATAAAAGGTAATTTAGATAATAATGGTATTATCTAAATTACTTACCTTTTATTCATCAACATCATCATCCGTGCGGTGCACACCAGTGTGTGGGGTCCCAGGGCCGCCTTTCTTATTTTCCTGGCCCACTTCGCGCGGTCTTGTGCATCCTCAGTGGTGAGTCTGTTGGCACGCATGTCACCCTTAACGACGTCGAGCCACCGCTTCTTGGGTCGACCTCTTCTACCGGTACCTGGCGGGGGCGGCATGGCCAGACATTTGTTGCCCACGTAGTTTGCCGATCTCTGTGAGACATGACCATACCAATGAAGGCGGCACTCCTGCAGCTTGTCTGCGATGTCACGAACACGAATGATGCTGCGGATTTGGGTGTACCGCACGCGATATTTGCGTGAGACTCCACACATCCACCGCAGCATCTTCATTTCCGTGACGCGCAGCTCCTGCTTGTGTCGCTCTAGTAACGGCCATGTTTCACTGCCATATAAAAGGACAGGCCTAATGATGGTTTTATAGACCGGCCCCTACAGCTTGATCGGCATTTTGGGGTCACAAATGACACCAGTCACCTCACGCCATTTGGCCCAAGCCGCGGAAACGTTGGGCTCTGCCGTCGCGGTCGATGTCCCCGGACCCGCTTAACACAGATCCCAGGTATTTGACACGGGCCGTGCGCTCGACCACGTCAACGCCTATGCGGACGGACTGGGGATTTGTAGTCTTGCAGGCCATATACTCTGTCTTCGCCACATTAAGTTTCAGACTGCCGTTTTCAAGTGAATTTTTCCACTTATTCACCCGTTGTACTAGCCGTCCCCTGCCCGAGTCTGCTAGCGCAAATATCATCAGCATACATGAGCAACCAGGGTGGTTGCTCGTGGTGGTCTCGGATGCTGTTTGACAGAACGTCTAATATTTCGCTGAACAGTAACGGGCTAAGCACGGAGCCTTGGTGTACTCCAACGGTGATAGGGAAGGGAAGTGTGTCACCAACCGCAGTCCTAACTATGGAACTGGAACCGTGGTAAATGTCCCGGATAATGTCAATAAAGACTTCGGGAACGGCCCTGGACCGCAGCGCCTAGCCGATCATCTCACGAGGGACACAGTCTCCATTGGTCAGGTCATCTTGAAGGGAGTTCAGGTGGCTGCACCTCTTTGTGCTGCTTGTTGAGCAGCTCGTGAAAATAAGAGCGTCAACTCTCCTTCACCGCGTGGTCCTCGCATAGCAGGTTACCGAGAGTGTCAATAACACAGCGGCACATGGAAATATCCTGGGCCGCTTTGACTCTCAAATGTGCTAAGTGCCCCTCAGCCGACTCTAACTTATCGTACAAAGGACGTAAGTGGTCACGTCTGGCTCTGGCTACAGCTCGTTTAGAGGCACGTTTGGCATCCCTGTACGCGGCGCGATCTTCGGGAGATTTGGACGCTTGGCACGCTTTGAAGAGGGCTTTCTCTACCCTGATCTCCTTCTGGACTGCTTCGTCCTACCACCAGGTCTCCTTCTCAAGCCCACGTCCACCCCGAGACACACCCAACGCCACCCTCACCGCCCCGGTGTTAGCTGCCTGACACCTATCCCAGAGCTGTTGCCCGGACTCACTATCCGCTGCGATGCACAGGTCACCGACAGCGGCAAGTGCAGCGCAAAGTCATGGGATCTGGCTCCTCCAAGCAGCCACCACCTGGTTCGGGGCGGGTAGCGCTCCCGGCAGTTGCCTCGAGGCTTCACTCGCAGGTCCATCATAAGTAGACGGTATTGGGCAGTAAGACTCCGGGTATGACCTTACGTTATCTACCTTGCCGATCTGGGCTCTCCTAGTGAGAAAGTAGTCGAACTGGTTTACGCTCCTACCGCTCTTGTAGGTGATCGGATGCTCGGGACTCTTTTTGAAGAACGTGTTCACGACGGCTAAGTTGGCAGCCATAACCAAAACCACCGTGAACACGCCCTTATTCCTCACACTGTTCACTCACACGACCGTTCAGATCACCACCCAGAAGGACGCCTTGGGACAATGGAATAGTGCATAGGAGCTGGTCGATTTGCTTCCAAAACATTGCCTAATCCGAATCGCTACAACCGACCTGTGGTGCGTAGGCACTTATCAAATTGGTCGTGATCCCTTCGATAAGCCCCCACCCACAAAGCGGTCGCTAACGCGATTTACTTCCAAGGCACTATTCTGGAATTCCTCGGACAGCACCACCCCCACTCCATTGGCCCCACCAGGAGAACCCGCGTAGATCAGCTTGTAGCCGTTCCCGATATTCCGGGACCTGTTGCCTCTCCAGCGAGTCTCCTGCTGGAAAGAAAAGGGGGAAGGGGGGGGGGGGGGCAAATGGTTTTGCATAAATCAAAATAAAAGTGCCTACCTACTTTCTCAGACACATTAATATTTACTTACAGTTATCAAGCTATTCACGATTTAAATGAAGGTGGATCGAAATCTACACTAATATTATAAAGAGAGCGTTTTTGAGTTTGTGAGATTGTATGTTTGAGGTGGGTTATCTCCGAAAATGACGAAACGATTTCAAGATTTTTTCGCTTATCCGTTTAGGAGTAGGCCTTTGACCACGACGTAATTTTTGATATTGGCTTGAGTTCTCACCACACAAACGTTTGTCTTTGTTGTGTGTGTGGGTGTTATGTATGTATTTAGAAATATTTAAGTAGGTATACGCACATTAGCCTTCCACCCACACGTTGTGGATTATCCAGCTATTCGCACAAAACGTTATGTGGACTCCTTCATATTACAAATAGCAAACCAAAAGTGGTACTCGCTGCCCGCGCATGTGTTTCCGAACCAATACAATCTGGGCCTCTTCAAGACAAAGAGTGAATAGGCATTTACTAGGCAGACATGTTCCATCATAGATCGCATCGTCCCTTACCATCAGGTGCGATTGCGATCAAATGACTGTCTAGTACTTAAAAAAAAAGGTCTAACCGTCTCTGACTGACATTCATCATGCTCTGCATAATTTGAAGTAACATGGTCTTGATAGAATTCCTAAATATATCTCTTTATTTGGATTACGCGAGTGCTAATGTTATTCACTATAATTAAATTATTTACGATTTGACACGCAAATTAATTTAAAGACATCAACATGGCCTAGGGATATTTCAACTTTTTGTTTAGACACCTACACATTTAAATAAACCTTGTTTAATAGCCTATCTTATCTGATAAATAAACTTTTAGATGAAGTTAAACTTAGAAGAAGAGGAAAAACTCAGACTAAATTTCAATCTCTACTTTATTTTTGAAACATCAAAACCTAAACAAAACAACTATTTTTTTATAAAAATTGTTGAAAACTTAAAATTAATATTATATATGATCAAACGAACTTCTAAGTGAAGTTCGATCGATATAATATGAGTGGTTTCATTTGAAGATACAAATTAACACGTAGTCCTTTGACCTACAAGGCAACATTCGCACGTATATAAAGTTATATTATTAATTAAGCTTTTTATTCATTTAATTTGATTTTTATCGATTCATAGAACTCGATTAAAATGATCGGTATTCCGTCAACCCTACATCAAGTAGCAATGACAGTTCATTATTTTTAAAGTAACGAGTAACGACTTCACGTTGAGTCATCTCGTGTTGATACAAAACTGGGATTGGGGTGGGTTGGGTGCTTTGTATCTTCAAATGAAACCACTCATATTATATCGATCGAACTTCACTTAGAAGTTCGTTTGATCATATATAATATTTCGTGGTTTCATTTTCGATACAAATTAACACGTAGATGTTTAGAGTATAAGTTTTGTTACTATTTGTTGCGTCCTAGATGCAATTCAAATAAAACACGAGATACAAATACAATCAACTTGTAATCCCAAAAACTACTGCAAGCTTAAATACATATTTAGGTTGTAATTCAAAACAAGAATAATACATTTTGTATTATATGAAATAACATAAGTAATTATTAATTAAGTAGATTCAGAACCATTTCTTATAACGGGCAAACAAACTGATTTTGCGAAGTTAGACTCTTTTGTAATAGGCCGATGGTAAAATTTTGCAAACGTTTTAGAAGAGGAAGTCCAGCCAGCTGTTTTGCGGATCTGGTCAACACTGAGGCCGGCCGCGCGGGCGGCTGATGTGGCGGCATGCCGGGCGCTGTGCGCTCCGTACACCGCCACATCGACGCCGCTCGCACACAACACTTGTTTGATCCATCTACTTATTGACTGTGCTGACGCGTTCTTGTGAGGACGCTTCACAGTTATTAAGAGATGGTCTGAACTAGAAGGTCTTAAGTCTCTAGTCATAGACATATAGTCTTTAAGCGTTGTAGCCGGGCAAATTGACAAGCTTTCGTGAAAATAGGGCAAAAACAAAACTGGCTGATCCCGTCCTATCCCGGAAGTTTTAATTATGTCTGAAATTACAATTTCAACACCGTTATTTGTAATTTTAACATTATTAATTTTCATTAATGAAAACGTTTGCACCCTATGAGCAGTGCACAAAGCAAGTAACATAACTAGCTTTTTTGTTAATTGCTCTAGACTAAGCCGATTGTTTGGTACCCATTCGGAAATATGACCCAAGACTTGCTGCGGGTCCCAGGTACTCGAACATTTTGGTAAAGATGGTCTCATCTTGAATACACCCTTTAATAGCCTTTTAATGGAGTCATTTGAAGCTACATTGCTTCCGAGAAGTAACGACAGAGCTGAACGATGATTATTAAGCGTACCATAAGTAGCGCCGCTCTCAAATAGTTCCGTCAAAAAGGATACGATATGTGGCATCGAGGCTACAAAGACGTTGTTGTTATTGTCTTGACAATATTTCCACCATAGCTTGTAACAAACGCCGTATTGTTGTAAGGTGTTATCCGACAGTGACGCGATCATCAAAGGCAGGGCGGCAGGCGGCACGCCGCGCCGGGAGAACGCGATCCGGAGAGCAGCGCTGCCCCCAGGGTAAGCGTCCGGTGGAGCGGGTGTTGTTGTCTGAAATGTGACAACACCAAATTTGGGCGTGGTTCCAAAATTACTATATCCGAAACTATTAGGTCCTTTAGTTGCGGATACCATGCTTGTGCTGGCCACATAGGAAAAACCAGGATACCCGTAGCTTTGTCCTGGATAATCTTTTGCATACAGTTCAATAACAAGGAGAACGGCGGAAAAGCATAAAAAAAACTTTCATTCCAGCTTATTGTGAATGCATCAACGCTAATTGCATCTGGATCTTGTTTCCAGGACACGTATTGGCGGCATTTAGCATTAGTGCGAGACGCAAATAAGTCAATATCCGGTTTGCCTAACTTTTTAACGATGTGATTGAATGCTGTGTCTGACAACTCCCACTCCACATCGGGATTGACTTTACGTGACTCTTCGTCAGCCTCTTTATTATCTTTTGTATTTATATACGAGGCGAATAACCATAGTTGTCTCGCCTCGCACCATTGCCAAATGTCTCGAGCGAGTGTGTTTAGATGCGGAAATTGTATACCGCCCATACGGTTTACATAGCTTATAGCGGTGGTGTTATCTACGCGGAGCAAAATAGCACATTGCGATTTATCACGAGCAAAACATTTATGGGCTAGAAATACAGCCAGTAATTCCAAAAAATTAATATGGAATATTAACTCACAGTCTTTCCAAATACCGTTAACCCGGGACCCGTTACAGTATGCCCCTCAGCCAGTTCGCGATGCATCGGTGTAAATTGCCATTTCATAACTTGGGTTTTTTATGGGACTATTTACGATGCAAATATTCTCCTTCCACCAGTATAAATCCTTCAAAATTACAGGCGGTAGTCTCACTATAGCGTCATATGAATCATGCTGGCCTAGAAAAATATATTTTTGTCGTTCTAATATTTTGGTGTACAACCAGCCGTATCGAACCGCAGGGCAAGCCGATACCAGAACACCTATTAGCTGGGAAAACTCCCGGATGGTTACCATAGGTAATTTAGAAAACTTTTGAACCATACGCGCTATATTATTTCTTTTATGTTGTGGCAACGAAAGGGTCATTAGTGTCGTATCATAAATAAAGCCTAGAAATTTGCAAATTCTCTGTGGCTCTAATTGACTTTTTTCGTAATTTATTACGAAACCTAAACATTCGAATAAAGCTATAGATTGCTTCACATTACGAACACATTCATCATAACTGCTAGCCAGGCAACACAAGTCATCTAAATAACATATAGACTTATACCCACGACTACGTAGGTATGCTACCACCTCTCTCACAATTTTAGTAAAGAACCTTGGTGCTATAGCAAGTCCATAGGGCATTGCGTTAAACTCGTAGGTAATAATCTCGTTCGCGCCGGGCGGGATGTATTGAAATCGGAGGTATTTACGGCACTCCATATCTATAGGTATAAGAAGGTACGATTCCTTTAAGTCTATTGTCGCCATAAACCAGTTTGTTTGTAACATCTTACAAGTGGTTCTAAAATCCTCCATTTTAAAATGCATTTTAGGTATAAAACTGTTGAGTTATTTCAAGTTTAAAATAAACCTTTTGCCACCATTCGATTTGGGGGCTAAAAAGGTACTAGAAATGAACTGATCAATACATTGATCAACTTGTGATATAGCACCCAGATCAAGTAAATTTTGTATAGCGAATGACATTTCATGTTGTTCATTAGCTGACCACGTAATTCTAGGTATGTACGATTGAAATGGTTTTGTTGTGAACGGAATAGGTACTCCATTACGGACCCAACTAAGAACATTATCATTTTTCGTTATATTAAGCCAACAGTTATAAAAGAACTGAACACGTCCCGAATGTACCTGTACTATGGACGTGGGGGCGCACGAGACTTGGCGTGGTTCACCCTGGGCTGCGCTGACATCGACGGAGCGGGTCGACGCGACGACGTCGAGGGGTACCTTCTCTGGCCTCCTCGCCCTCCCCTGTTGCTCGGGTACCGAGGAGAGGGCCCCGTCCAGTTTCCCTGGAACTGTTGACGGGCCGGGTTTGTGGTTGTTGGCGCCAGGTTGGATTTTGCCGGTGGAACAGATTTTTTAATCTGTAGCCCCTGCTTTTCAATAGTCTTGGACGCTTTTATCTTCTCCGGTAAACTAACACCAAACAAAGTTTCGTCACGTTCGCTGTCTGAAATCACATTGAGGAAAGGTTTGGCCAGCCCAGGCGTTATCATATTTATCCTAGCCTGAGTTTCGGAGTGATGTAAATCACATAAAATGCGGCAACCGTCACTGAGCGTTCTAATCGCTTCAATTTTATTATCATTTGTTAGCAATGACGTCATGGCCCTGCTAATAGCTGTAATGCCGGTACCCAGCTGTTGTTGGGTAGCTTCAACTTTTTTGTCACGCAATCTCACCATTTCAATTATTGCTGCTGAAATCTCAAAATTTAGCTTGGGTGCTTGAAGCAAAGTGCAATTGCTTGGAGTAAGGTACTGTTTCAGAACCTTTTCTCTGGCTTCCTTATCCATGCCTTTTTTTAGTAATGGGAGCCAAAGTTGTGACAAGTTATCGTGGATATCTTGACCCCATATTGGCCCCGAATCAGTCGCCTCTCCGAGGGCAGATAAAATCTCTGGGTCTAGTTGTGGAAAAACCGACTCCTCCGGCCCAGGGGGTGGGTCATTTTTTTGGGTCACTGAGGACGCCAATTTCTCTGTGGCCGGGCTGGCTGTGCTAGCCACAGCGTCGGGGTCGGGTAATATTATGGTTTCACCAGAGTTCGTTTGTGGGTCCGTTGGATCCCATATTTGTGTCTCTCCACCTAGGGGGCAAGAGTGAAATTGAATAATTGTTACCGCAAATTGCCTTAATCAGGAATGGTTCATAATTAGAATCCATCACAACATAATAAAATATTAAACGCCTCGTTCGCACAGGAATCTATGGCGGGTAGGTAGTTACTATAATTTTTGCCGCGTTCATAATAAGAATCTATGGCAAAATATCGTAAAAGACTTTCACTTTGAATAGCACTTTTACGATACAGTAAACAACATTAGCACATTGACTTACCTTGTCCAATATCGTCATCGTTTTCATTGTCTAAAGACGAAAAAGATTGTAAACGTCTTCGTTTATGACGGTGTTTCTCTCTCAATTTATCCATTTTCCTAATGTAATACTCCATTTTCTCGTCAAACGATCTTTTAGGCATCGGTAAAGCAAGGAAAAAACCGATAGTAAAAAAAAGAAAAAACCGAAGGTAGGAGCGCGTGCGCTCGTTGCCTCGCACGGTAAAAGAATGAACTGTCATTGCTACTTGATGTAGGGTTGACGGAATACCGATCATTTTAATCGAGTTCTATGAATCGATAAAAATCAAATTAAATGAATAAAAAGCTTAATTAATAATATAACTTTATATACGTGCGAATGTTGCCTTGTAGGTCAAAGGACTACGTGTTAATTTGTATCGAAAATGAAACCACGAAATATTATCCACCTAAGACTCTCCTGACACATCTGCAGCGGTTCTGCATACTCAAAACAAGTGTGTCAATATCCTGTTGTGGAATACTGTCCCAAGTCCTGCTAAGATGCAAGAAAAGCTGGTTTTCATGCACAATATCTTCAGGGAAATTCCTAAGAGCTCTTCTCTGAAGCATATTCCAGGCACGCTCAACAGGATTTAAGTCAGGGGATTGTGCAGGCCAGTCTAAAGCTTGGATATCATGCTGTTATAACCAACTTGTAACGATACGCGCCGTATGTGGACAGGCATTGTAGTGCATTAGCTGGAAATTTTGTCCCATTTGCTGTCTGTTGGGCAAGATTACAGGCTATAGCACCTCATCTCGGTATTTTAGAGCAGTCATATTGCCTTATATCCAAACGAGGTCCGTTCTACCGCCGAGACGAATTCTTGCCCAACCCAAACCATAATCGTGCCACCTAGATATGCATGAACTTATTGTGGGTGCTGCAGTCGATTCCAACGTCCAGGTTCTCTCCAAACGCGTACTCTTCGCGAATCAGGATGAAATCCAAACCTGGGTTCATCAGTGAAAAGCACAAGCAATTGGGAATGGTTCCAGTTTTCGTGTGCAATAGCCCATTGTAATCTTCTTCCTCGATTGCCTCTCCTTAGCGCTGGTACCCAAGTGGCCTACGAGCACGTAGGTTGACTTCATGCAGTCGTCTCTCAAAGTTTGACCGCTTACCAGCAAACCATACTCTCTCTGTAGCCTTTGAACCAATTGCATCGCCGTTACATTTGGTTGACTTCGTGTAGCATTTACTATGAATCGGTACTGTACATGTGTTGTAATGCGTTGAGGTCCTCGTTGCCGTTCCACCACTTTCCCTGTGACACGATAACGTGACCAAAGCCTGGATATAACGCTCTGACTGGTCCTCATGGCTTCAGAAACCGCAATTTGGGTAGCGCAAGCTTGAATCATGCCCACTGCTCTTAACATTTCATTCCTGGTCAAGTGTCTACGTGGCATGAAATGAACACCGGAGATGCGTTCGACAAAGATTTATAGAAATTTATGGAGTTTCAATCAAGTTAGAAGTTCGTGAAGATTTACTTCTTTGGAAGAAATTCAATGAATGCGCATTTCATCTTAAAACAAAACCTTCAAAATACAAATTTGAATTTAAAAAAGGAACTTCTTAATGTTTTTATAATCTGTCATTAATTTTTTTGTAAGGCCAGTACTTTTTAAGTTATTTAAAAAAGTTTTATATATCCCTAGACCATGTTGTTGTGTGTAGTAGTATGTTGAACTTGGCTAAGCTCTCGGGTATCGTTGGGGAGAACCTAGGTACATACTAAGTAAGATATAGCTATGCTTAGAAACTTTCGCGTAGCCGTCTGTGAGTTCTGCTGCGACATTGTGCAATAAGGCTAGATAGGGCTGTGTGAATCAAAAAAAATATGACTAAAATAAATGAAATAATAGCGATAAAAAAAACAGCTATCATAAAACACAGCTCTAACACACTTTGAATCTTGCGTGAATTAGAACGCAGCAAGAACTGCTACGTCAAATTGACATGACACTTATATGACATTTCATACTTCTGACAGCTCCTCGCGCAGGCCGGCCCTTGGAAATAATTTTATTTTCAGAATGAATCAAGAGGGCGTACTTGCTTGCTGCGCCGTTTGCAACGAGCAAACACATCGGCGATGTGCCCGTTGTCTCAACATATATTACTGCAACACGGATCACCAACGGCAAGATTGGAAAAGACACAAAAGTGAGTGCGGCCCCAAGTTACCAAAACAAGGCACGAAAACGCAGAAAGTAGGTGAATGTGCGAAACACGACGAAAAAAGTGGAAAGATCCAACAGAACGACGTTCCTACCAAGTCCTTAGAAGACACTTCTCCTCACAAGAAAGGTACTTTGGAGGGTAGTGTAGGTGAAGTGAGACATTCTAAAAAATCAAAGACAAAAAAATCAAAAAAGGGGGGTAAGGAACTCTCTTCAAGTGTTAGTAAACAAAACTCGCAAATTCCTTTAGAGAACGTAACCAAAAGTGAAAGTACTGCGTCTAGTTCTCAGGGACAAAATGACAATAGTGTTATTTCTAGTGTAGTGTATACTAATAAGGATTTGACTAAAGAAAGTGCCATTACTTATGAAGGATCTTCAGAGCAGGAGATTTTAAGTGAATCAGCTCAACAGCTGAGCACTGTGGACTTCTCTGGTCCAAGTTCAAGTAATGTTTTGAGGGCGGTGAACAGAACTGATGTAAAAATGCCTGTTATGCCACTCTATGGGGTGGAGCATGGTACTAAGATGAAGGAGTACCCGGAGGCTTCACTCAAGGGCTGTGGAGCACCATTCAGCCAGATGCCTAACAGCTACTATATGGACCCAAGTGACCCGTGCTATGATGTGTGCCACAGACTTATAAGAGACATGACCCAATATGGTGTTTGTGTTATAGACCATTTCCTCGGCAAAGAAAGGGGATTATTAGTGCGCAATGAAGTTTTGGAAATGTATAGATTAGGCATATTTTCAGTAAGTTCACTCATTATTGCTTTGTGTTTTAAAATATGTGGATTTTTAACAGGATATGTTAGATTAGGAGTGTTAACCAGTCATTCATTACTCATAAAACATTTATAAATTGTTCTTATTAAATAATTACATGGAGTTGTTATCAATGAAATCTTTTTTTTTTACTTTAAATAAATAGTATTTTACACATAATTTAACTTTTTGATATAATCTTATCAAATAATGATTAAAAACAATGAATTACAAAAAGGAAGTTGATGGTTATTTTATTCTTAGACTTGATTCAATATACTTTGTTATCTGATTTCTGTGCTACATCAAAATGTATTAACGTAGTTACTCCTAACAGGCTGGCCAGCTTGTATCAAACCCTGGAAGCACAGAAGCACAGACGGTCCGAAGTGATCTCATCACCTGGATTGACGGCAAGGAGGCTCACTGTCAGTACATAAAACAGCTGATCACACAGGTATAAAACAAAATGTTTTTAATTCCTATTTCATTAGTAATTGCCTTTCACCTTTGCTGAATACGTTAATCATCATGGTGATGTTAGCAATAGTAGGTCTCTGAAATAATACTATTTGGCACTTTTACAACAATAGGAATAGCAAATTTTTAGGTCTTAAATATTGACATTTAGTACACGCACTTCTAGTTCTTTGATGTTGATATCATGTGCCTAAATGAAATACATATTTATCAATACCCATCTTAACAAAATTTAATAATAAAATACAATTAAATACTATTTACTGTACTTTGACTAGCCTGTTGGTGCAATGGCAGCGATCCTGCCTTTGACGCCGGAGGTCGTGGGTTCGATCCCCACCCGTGACAAACATTTATGTGACGAACATTTGTGTTTGTTGTGTGTCTGGGTGTTATTATCTATTTAAGTATGTATTTAGAAATATTTGAGTATGTTTATCAGTCTCTGACGCCCTTAACACAAGCTCTGCTTAGTTTGGGGTCAGATGATCTTGGTGTGAATTGTCCCAGATATTTATTTATTATTATTTATTTATTATTATCAAAACAATATGTGCGATAAATACACTAGAGCCAATTTGTATATGAATGAATAGGTAAATAACATATTTGACGGTTGATATCGCTCTGTGTAGTATTGAAGGCGCAAAATGCGATACGTGCTGATTACTGATAGCGAACTGATACGCTGATACGGGCAGCCAGCCGGCGCCAGACTTGCGAAAATACGACAATCAGCCTAGTGTGCATTATTTATTGTAGTAAGTAAATATAGAGAAAATGACGCGGAGAACGCCTTTTCTAGGTCACCTTCGAGAGTTGGGATGCGCGTTTAAAATACAACCAAGATCTGAGCAGTCGGGATATATTGCGTATTTATGTGTGACAAAATCACGTACGTCGCGTGTCGGTAACTGCTCTTAGTAACCAACTAAGCCGATGTCTGGGCCCCACTACCCCTATCCTGAGCTCATTTTAAACTTAAGAGCGTTTGCTGGGGGTAGATCGTAAACGTCGCGTGTTTATAAAAGTAGCTTAATTCAAATTTAAGAATAATTTATCTCTCTATTATCGTCTGCACCTTTAATTTTATAATTATAACTTTAACTGTGTACAGTGAATTTTTACGTTTCTTAACAATTATAAAAAAAAGGTTTTTAATTTAATTTAGCAAAAAATTGGCAACTACCTGATTTTGGACAATTCAATGTGTTTTTATATAGTATTATGCAGACGATAATAGAGAGATAAATTATAGTTTTATTTCAATTCAAAAAAATATCACAAAATCTTACAAAAATGCAACGTTTTCGATCCACCCCCCAGCAAACGCTCTTAAAACGAATTCTAAAACACGGTTACGATGTCAAACTCAAAGCAGTAATACTGTTACGTTACTAATGTTACTACGCTACGTTACGTTACGAAAAATGTTACACGTCACTCCCCCACTTACAATGTCATGGAATTTATGCTATTTATGCTTTCGTTTATTATCAGTGACTTAATATATTACGCACCTATATATTTTCGTAGGATGCTCGCGAACCGGTCGAACAAAATGGGTCGGCACATTCCTTCCACGTCCGTCCATTTCTACTTCTAGGCCATTATTATTACTATTCGCGTAATGTGCTTATAACAGCAGGAAAAACTTTCGCTAAATCCAACTGATACTAACTTACTTCACATCTGGTGGTAGCCAATGCTATAACTGTAATTTTGTCCCAATTCCATTGCTGGTTTTCTAACTTTTGTGTTAGAGATTGCTTTTGATAACGAATTTGTTCAAAATTTGATACTGAATACGCCGATGGCTTATTAATTACATTCATTATTCGTAGGGCTTCATAGATGCCTCTAGTTTTTAAGTGTTTATTCGTGTTTAATAAGGTGAAGAAGCTCTTTAGCGCTGACGACTCCCCCTTACATTACAAAGCGAGTTTTTTTCAACTATGTATGTTTGTTTTATTTTTGGCAATTGATGGTTTCATCTATACTATCTATCTATACTAATATAATGAGGAAAAACTATACTATATTTACTTATGAAGATATATTATTAAGAGGAAAGATTTGTTTGTTTGTATTGTATAGGCTCCGAAACTACTGAACCGATTTTAAAAATTCTTTCACCAATATAAAGCTACATTATTAGGGAGTGACATAGGCATTTTTTTTTTAATTTAGGCTATATTTTGACGGGCAGCGTAGACCGTATTGTCTACGCGGGCGAATTATTGAATAAAGATGTCTGTAGGCCTACTCTAAAAAACCCACTTCGAACCTCGCTCAGTGAATCCGCTGTGAGATTCGAATTTCTTATCCTGTAAAATTGATAAACGACCTTGCTGGCTGACGTGTTCCTATTATAACTTCATTAAATGCGATTGTGACATTAACTTTATATAATAATGTGTACATAATTAAGAGTGTGTTCAACCTGAGTGATTTCGGGTTCGAATTTTACAGAATCGCCCATTGTACCGAAGTGCGTAATGGTTAAACACATGAAACTATTTCAGGCCGCACCTCGCAAGGTGGGCCAGGGTAGAAGTGCTGAAAAAAGGGTTACTTGATTAACAAATCGTCACCTTCTTTTAAATAAACAATGAAACCTAGGTGCGGCGGCACATCTACACTTAAGCCAACAAACAACGTTATGGATTACTCCAGTTGTATGCAAATTGCCAATCTCGTGATCATCTCGTCTCATCTCGTCGCGTGGTTAAGGAAAGCTATATATATTACCTGCCCCTAGATTTTATCTCTGAATTATGTACAATGTTCTGGATTTCTGTTGTTGGATATCTGACAACTCGACAGCTACACAGCAGTATTTTTTTATCTGGCATATGATAATAATATGTACTTAATTACATTCTGATCATAAATATAGCCTTAATCTAAGTATTAAGTCCCAGCTGGTAAACAAAAGTTTAATTACACGCAATATAATTACGTGAACTTTAAAAAAGCGTTGGGTTACCATCAACCACGTTGGGTTCTAATAAGCTTGATGAGAAGTGGGGGTTCTGAGTATTCTGTTCACCATGATGGCTATCAGTCAACCCAAGTGAATTTAGTACAACCCGGTTCTCAGAAGTTGATAGTTATGAGCGCAATAAAATAACGTGAACTAAAAAAATCGATTGGTTAAAATAGGTAGTAATAAAAAATGTAAAAAAGCATTACTACTGTGGAATTTAATTTAAATAATTCGGTTGGGGTATTTTTCCACGTACAAATAGTCTAATTCATTATGTGCGGTGCGCGATTAAAATGCAATTAAAATATTCCAGGTCGACAACATCGTGCTGAGGGCGAACAAAATGGCCAATAATGGGAAGTTGGGCGACTATTTCATCAATGGGAGGACTAAGGTAACTAAATTAATTAACTAATTTGAGAGACACACTATTATTTTTTAAACTGAAAGAACATATTTACACTTTTTTTACATTCTCACGAAAAAGAATGAAAGTGATAAAACGGAATATTAGTAAACAGCTGTCCGTCAGCGGCTTCGTACGCGTCAAAATATAGCCTAAATTGAAAAATATATAGCCTATGTCACTCCCTGATAATGAAGCTTTATATTGGTGAAAGAATTTTTAAAATTAGTCCTGTTGTTTCGGAGCCTGTTCAATACAAACAAACAATAAATAATACTATTAGTATAGATTTATCTCATTCGACCCCATAATAATATGAATAAGGGGGTATGTACGATCATCTTAGCCTAAGTACTGTTCGCCCAGTGTCCAATTGAGAGTAGATGAGGTCATCCCACCTAATATTTAAGACATGAAAAATTTAATAAACATACTGACGTAACTAAATAAATACTTGCAACCATTTGATCTTGAGTAGAGAGAAATTTGACTAAGTCAGTTAGTTTTTGCTTTACTTACTAAGATTTTATTTTTAATTGACAGAAAAACCTAGGTGCTTGCCCCCGGCATATAATGCCTGAAATGGGTTGCTATAGGTTGAGTTTGTGATATTATAATATCTCAAGTAAGAAGTTCAAAATGCTCAGAAAGCAAAGAAAAAGCTCCCGGCCGAGGTTTTCTCAATGAGCTTTAATTAAAGATTTCTTCAAGAGAGATTTCACAGGAATGTCTTATTTCATAAATGAAATCATCATAATTCTAAGAATTATCATCTCGACAGCTATCATCATGACCAAGAGGATTCTTTCTGCGTTGCTTAACAGTTATTATTATATTTGACGACCGACTTGGTGTAATGGTTAAGAAGTTGGCTACTACACCAGAGGTCGCGGGTTCGATCCCCGCACAGTACAAACATTTGTGTGCATGAACATGTCTGTTTGTACTGGTCTGGGTGTCTCCTATGTATAATAAGTATGTATTCACAAAAGAAAATGTATTTAAGTATGTTTATCCGTTGTCTAGTATCCCATAACACAAACTTTAATTAGCTTACTTTGGGGCTAGATGGCGCTGTGTGGAATAATGTCCAGGGATGTCCAGGGATATATATTTATTCTTTTTAGCCATCTTTCTGCTTCGACATAACGTTTTTTTTTCCTGTTTTAAACGAAAAGGAAAATAATTAGAGGTCGACTCGCTGCATGAAATGAAGTCGAGCTTTTATGTTGCGATCAAGAGCCCATATAGACTTAAGTCTTTTAGTCCCGCTGTAATGAGTAAAATCTTTGCGTAAAAACATATAAAGTTATACTAAAGCTTTCATGTTACAATCAAGACTTCATATAGACTTAAGTCCTTTGGTCTTAGTTAAAGTCTTATTGTAATGAGTCGAGACGTGTAATTTGTCAGCTTAGCCCAAAAATTAGGAGTATGCAAATATTGCTCTGTTCATTGATTGTTCATGGTGAGGCCTTGTTGTTTTCTTTTATTTATCCTAAAAGTTGAAGAGGAATAATTTCTAAAACGAAGGCAGTCTGTTATTTTGTTAAAGATCATTTGGCAAAAGATGAAATTTTGTATGTTTGCCAGGTTTTCGCTGGCTGTAAAATAGTGAAGTGCAATGCTGAGTTCCAAATCATCTTATTATTATTCTTAGATCATACAAAATGTCATAATCTCCATAATATACAGGATGGATTTTTTTAACGCCACCTGGAGGGAAAGTACTGTACATACTGGAGATACTCAGACAATTTTACTCAAAGGAAACATTCCTTTATTTTCAAAAGAGAAACAGAACTGCTCAAGTACACAGATTTTCGAAATTTCGCTTGCCACAATCAAAATCCGAAAAAATAGCACCCTGGAGTGATTTGATCTTTATGATTGACCCTATCGATCGATGCCGTAAAAGTACACTGTGTTATTTTTCCAGATTTGATTGTTATTTACCCGGTTCGATTCCCGGTGTGGCAAGCGAATTTTCGAAAAATCTGTGAATGCAGTTGTTTCTTTTTGAAAATAAAGGAATGTTTCCTTTGAGTAAAATTGTCTTTCTCCAGTATGTAAGTACGAACAGTACTTTCCCTCCAGGTGGCGTTAAAAAATTGTTGTTAATTTTTAGTTTAACTTAATTGTAGTTTTGTTTTAATGTACAGTCAAAGTCATATCATTTACTGCTCGATGTAGTTACACAAGTTGTGGCTATTTCAAAAATTGCATTTTTTTAAATTTCAATTGATATACTCGTACACATTGTGCAGTAAGTATTCTATTTCTTTGCGTTTCGAAATGACTTTTATATCTCTCGTAGTCTTTTTTATTTGAAAAATACATTTGCCGGCTTAATAGTACTACTACGGGATCTGATATATCATTAATTAATAATCGAGTTTCTATGAGTAATATCTCTAACTTATTATTACTCAACTATCAATTTATGATGATTTGAACATTTGCCATTAGTTTTATTGATTTGCTATCTGGATATTTGTAACATTCAGTTACAAATATCAGATAGCAAATACAAAGGAAGCTCAATATAGCACATGCTAATATACTCGTCCAGTCCATACACATTACACATGCATTCCTAAGTTACCTACTAAAAATCTGATTCCAAGTATTAAAAATATATATTTTTTTTTTTGGATATTTGTAACATTCAGTTACAAGTATCCAATATTGGCAGTTATCTCATCCTGGTGGCCAAAGTAATTTAAACCGGCTGTTATTGCTAAAACAAAACTTCTTATAATTGGAATGTATTTTTAAATTTCTCTGATTGTACGTTTGTAAATAGTTGCAAATGTATAACCATAAATAAGGTTTTGAATCCAGTTATTCAAATTACTTACTTATTTTAAATTATGTCAGAAGCTGAAAACTTGTATAACTTATCCATTTGGCAATCTACACCTGAGGACTTCTTCACGGATTCATTATGTCCGGTCTACAGATATATTTTATAAACGACTGATAAATTAATAATTGGTACTGGCCCTACGGCTATAAAAATCTACCATAATCGCTCATGAATGAGTGTCGCTGGTGTCTGTGATAAAAACGAAAATAAAGCGCGAGCGTTTCGGACGCATGCGCGCTGCGGCCCTGCGTACGTGACTTTGAGCATGGCGGCGGCCGCGCGGCGCGGGGGAGGGGTGACTGTAAACATTCGTAAGAATCGTAGCGTACATCCCACGTTGGCTGTGTTTACAAACGTTCACGTAACCAGCCCGGTCAGACCCGCCGGCGCCTGGTGCGGCACAGCGCTACGAGAGGTCAAGGCTCTGTGGATGATAATAATGTTGATGCCAAACCGAGTTTACACTTTACCGTCAACTGACTCAACTCTTTACTGTCAACTTTGCGCAGTAATTAGTTTATCAATCGTAGAGTTTTCATCAAAACTAGTGTTTTGTACTAAATGCTACTTTTATCCTGTTTCGTTGAGTAGTTCAGTAATTTATTATCGAATCTAAGTGTGAGTTTCTAACATTGAGTAATGTTGTGTCTATTTTATTCCATTTTCCTTACTCTACGCTTGAGTACAAATGTATCATACCCATGTAGGTGTAATAAAATAAGTCATACTAATCCGTTACGCAATAATTAAGTAGGTAAGATGCCTACTTTAATTAATTGATATTTATCTTCTTATTAGACAAGTTTACTCGCAGTTTATTGAACTGGTACATACCAGTGTAGTCACGTATGTTTACTGAACAATGGCTTGATATTATTAAACAAATGAAGAATGATTAACAAGACCAGTCCTTTGCATAGTAATAAATAAATAAATACCTAGATACGGTTTTCTTTAGTTGGCATAAGTCAAGCAATAGTGTTTACCTATAAGTTTATTTTTGTTCATTATCGTCTTCTTTCTTTCAGGAATTATTAATTGTATGTGTGATAATACGAATAAATATTAATACTGCACGAATAGAATCATTCACAGATATAAATAACAGAGGAAGCTCAGTATAGCACATGCTAGTATACTCGTCCAGTCCATACACATTACACATGCATTCCTAAGTTACTAAAAATCTGATTCCAAGTATTAAAAATATAGAAAATTATTATTTTTAAAAAATGGGCCAATAAAATTGAGCTAGGCATACTTTATGGATTATAATAGGTAATGTAAGTAATACTTTTACAGCAGATCTTTGCTCTAGATACATATCTATCTACGGTCCCGCACGTGCCGCGCCCTTCAAACGATGATGGCATTGATCTAACTTCGCACGTTCTACTTTCACAAGCAATAGTAAACTTTATGGGTGATGAAATAAGATCTATATCTCACACGGAGAACTTGACGTGACAGCTGTGACTTCCTTTATGCTCACAGGGTCTCAGTTCGGTGTTGTGATTTTTTCCGGACGACTAACATCTGTTCTGTTTTTCTTAGTTAAAGCTCTGAATCAATACCGGATATATGTTTAACAATTATTGAATTCTTAGGTAACTCCCCTCAATATTATAAATAATCTGGATAGATTTTCCCCGAGTTGAGTTTAGATGCCGCAACATCCTATCTGATATCTGACTTGCAATAAATAAATCTGTATTCGAAAGGCAATAGAAAATACAATCCATTACTTTGCCAAAAGATTCATTGTGTGTTGCTTTACTTACTCTCAAATATGCTGAGGTCCGTGCTCCAGTTCGGGCTGTCCATAGGCACGTCCAATAGTTATCATGACGACACGGTTGGCATAGTGCGCTGTAGCACGGTTTCTCGCCTCGATTTCCGTAGGGTCCCAGGTTCGATTCCCGGTCGGGTCAATTCAGGAAACTATCTTTTCTCAATTGACTCGGGTCTGGGTGTGCTGGGAGACGCCCCTGGCTGATTTCCTTGTGTGGTACCTCGTAATACAGGGATTATAATTCCTACTTCGAGACCATTGCAAAAGGTGTGTTGTCTGGCGCATATTTATTTATTTGTTATATTTTTCTGGTAAAAGTCATCTGTGGATATCAAAAATATGGTATTGTACATCGACATAGTCAAATAGAAGTCAGCGACTCTCATTTCCAAGCCTTAACCTATTTCCTTAACAGCATATACTGAGTTACGACAGTAGGTATTGCTAGAAACGAGATGCGGGGAAATCCCTAAGCCAAGTTTCCGGTATGCACTTTTATTGCATTATCTACGATGCTATTGTTAAATCAATTAAACTTCTTAGAATTGTAGAAGCATGCTAATAGTTCTTACGTGCGGTTAAAAAGACTTGTTATGTACTGATTTCAAATTATAATACTACAAACTGTAAAATGTTCAGTATATTATGTCTAGAACCTTTTCACTTTGACACTAAAATATATATTTGCGTAATTGGCATTTTTGCTGTCTTTATTTTCTGTTGGATGGAGATTGGAAGGAGGAGGCCTTTGCCCTGCAGTGCAGTGGTATGAAATGGGCTGATTTAGATTAGATTTGCTGTTGTCTTAAAAAAAATACTTGTGTCGCACGGTGCGTGTTATTAAAAAGAACGTTAGTCTCTTACAACTCTTTGACTAACAAGGTAAATGAACGGAACCAACTGATTTTGATATCTTCAAATTCATTCGGTCACCTCACAAAATGTGACTATACTATCTTCTCCAAAAAGTATATCTGATTACAATAAGAATTAAAAAACAGTAGCTCGAGAATTATTGCAAAGCCTCTCTGAATTTTGGTCTTTTAAATCTGGTGGTGTATGGCAAGATGACCGTTGTTTAGAAGTGGGAAACAAATGAATCGCATTCAACTTAGACGTTCGATTGTTTAAAGAGAATCTTACGAACACAAGTAATGTGATGTCTGCACACGTACTTTCGCCGCGCTCTGCTTCAAAGCACGCATTTTCGGCATTTTGCTTCAGAATATCGATGCGAGTGGAGACAGAAAAACGAGTGCTTCTCTTTTATTAAAATAAAAAAATGACAAGCTGACGAATAGCATAACAACCTCTTATACGCGCACTGCATTCAAGTGATTGAATTAATAAATTTACTTGAACAATAAATTACAGCAGTCCGAATGATGGGTTGTTATCTCAGGACAACGTTTATTGTGAAAACATGGGGACGTCCGTGTGTTTACTTGTCATGACTGTTTGGGATTATTCTTAAATTGCGAGACGTATAGACGTATGTAAAAAAATACGCGGCCATGACATCATTATATAAATTCGCAAAGTCAATGTATTTTTAGCCATAAAACTAAATGTTCGAATAGTATTTTGCGATGGTTAGAATGATACGTTACTAAATACAATTGTCTTCATGTACATACAAAACAAACTACTATACTGTATTACAGTAGAGACCAAGATAAAGATTTCAAAATAAGTAAAACAATGGAGTTCTCAAGCAAGTCTCCAACATAAAGCAACCAGAGAATTTATATTTTAAATAATATCTCTCACAATGGCATTCCTCACTTCATCAGTGTACGTCTATGGCTGCTCTTTCTGCATAAACTATTTATTATTTCGTACACAAAGAGACAAATTACAGAGAAAACAATAAGGAGTACAAAAGTACAGGTTAGCTTATCTCTAGAAAGAGATTTCTTCCAGCAGACCATGGCGACCGGAAAACTCATTTAAAATTGTTTATAAACTACTAAACGGATTTCGATGAAACTTTACAGTAACACAGCTTGTACATCAGAAGTGCACGCAGGCGAAGCCGCGAGCGGAAAGCTAGTTAAGTATAAATTAGGATTAGTGTACGAGTCAAGTTTTAAATTTACGAGTGTGAATGACCTTCTTGCCTACAGCCTATCTGACCTATGGGACATCTTGTAGCAGTATTTAAAATGGTCTCACCTACTTTCACTATTCGAATAGGCCATCGTAGGTTCGCGGACGGCGACCGCTGGGACGATGTGGTAATCTTTTTGCTTCATGTCGTCCCGTTCCAAGCGGTGAGGTATACCCGGGTTGTTTTTAGTGAGTATTCCGCCGGCTTCACCGGCGAGGAGTCCCACACACCCCCACTGCCTTCCCCCAGGCAGTGGGATAGTGCGTAAATGCATTTTCATCCCGGAAAAAACAAAAAAAAAGGTTCGCGGACGTTTAACAATGCACTATTTTCTACACAATGATATAAACTAGAACAATTGGAATGCTTGAGGACTCCATTGTTTTGCTTAACGGCCTCGGCAGCTCAGTTGGAAGAGCCCACCCGGATTGTGGAAGGTCGCGGGTTCGTATACCGCTTGAGTCCCTAGGATCAGGTTGATTTTTCTAGTTTCTATCTTTGTGTACAAAATGCTTATTTACTAAGAAATTGTTCTTGTAACTTTCAGTTACTTCGTTCCGCATAGTTACTTTGTTTCTTGGAGGATAAGAAAATTTCCTCATTGTTGCGATATTTCACAACGGTTTGGCTTAGCATACGTGGTTACCTTACCTACTTTTGATCTTCATCGTTGTATGATCTTAACTAAATCTTTATCTATAAATTATCTTCTTCATAATAATAATACTAGCTTTTCCGCCCGCGCCTTCGCCCGCGTGAACTTTTTTCCGACACGATACTCAACGTAGTATATTACGACCAAATTATATAAAATCTTGATAAATAGTACCTTATGTGTTATTCTTAAGGTGGTCCCTTACCTGGAGCATTTTCCTGTAATGTAACATTTTAGATTCGATATTAAGCATTACAATACAGTACTGCCTCCCTGACATGACGAACATTTGCCTGTAATTTGCATTTCAGATTCGATATTGAGCATTGCATTACAATTCTGCCTTACAAAACTTCGGGGAAGTTGTATCAAAATATTACACATTGTAACAACAAATTGCGCACTGTAATGCGCGGTTCTCCTTCCTCACCGATGTAATGCTCGACTCTGTAACCTTCATGTATCAGCTGTATTACTGTAAAGTTTTATTTTAATCTGTTCTGTAGTTCTTGAGTGAAAGGGTCACAAACAATACACATACGAGGGTCATTCAATAAATACTTAGCCTACAAAAAGTAAATGAAAATGTGGTCTCACGGTTGCGCTTGTTTTCCGGTGTGAGTAAACGCGGCACCCATCGCGCCGACAGCTTTCTCATGCCGAGTTCCTCGTGAAGAATATGATGCACTGTTCCTTCTGAAATGGCTACAGTCTTAGCTAGCTCCCGAACCTTCAATCGGCGATCTGCCAATACGAGATCATGGATTTTTTTAATGTTTTCCTCCGAAGCAGCTGTTTTCGGTGCACCTGGACGTGGTTCATCAAAAACCGACGTACGGCCACGTGCAAACTCGTTGAACCAAATCTTGACGGTGGCCATCGATGGAGAAGAGTCACCGTACACAGCATCCAAGCGCTCTTTGATTTCGATGCGCGTTTTCCCTTCCAAAAATAGGAATCGAATCACCGAACGATATTGCTCTTTTTTCCATTTTTGTAAAACCGATCGACACGTTCGCTTCCATATGTTGTCAAATTAAAACAAATGAAGGGATTGGAATGAAAATTTGAAAAAAGAATTAAAAAAGAATGTGCTACACTGTGGTAAAACTCTTTTGAAACTACAGCGCCCTCTGGCGATGAGGCTAGGTACTTATTGAATGCACCTCGTAGATACACACACTCATACTCACTAAATTTCGCATTCATAATATTATTTAATATTATGATTGAAGTTCAACTAGGGTAAATAATTAGTACAATATTTCAACAACAACATATCTTGTATGTGTTATCAAATAGCTGTAGCTTGGAAGAACTAGGCAAGTGACAAACAAACCTACTGGAAACTTTCGAGAAACTAAAAAGATTACAGAAGAAAAAGATAGTGATTTTATTCTACACCAGCAGTCTATTTATAATAAATATTTCCATTAACTATAATCACTGGGTTATCTTTACGGACCGGTTATTCTTAGCTCTGCTGAGAATTGCGGAGAAGACCACCCACCAAGCGTTGTCCAACTATTTGAGCTAGTGGCACATGGGACCGCGCTAAAAATTTGAAACGTGTTTTGATTACAAATGTCATTATATTGCCGAATGTTTCATTCAACCATCTTTACAAGCATTTTACTATCTCTTTTTGACATGTGGCAAATATCCTAGTATTGGGACTTATTGTAAGGACAGTCTGTATAACTGCAGACATAGTGATATCCGTGCGAGTATATCGGTGAAAGCTGAGAAAGTACCATTGCTATGCAAGCCCTTTGAAGATTATCGTTCAAAAACCACGTTAAGTTGGCGTCTACTTCGTAGGCTTAGACTACCAGACAATGATTAATTAACAGTAGGATGCACGTCTAATTATTAATTTAGACTGCCTTGTTGGAGAAATTGGTAAAGGGGCGGGATTTAGGCAAACATTCACGTGATGAACATTTGTATTTTCTATATGTCTACACACAGCAGCACACACATAGACAGTAAGTATTAAAATATAGCCTGTCTGAGTGTTCTGGGTGATGCCTCTGGCTTAATTCCTTGTCTGGTACCTCGTAACACAGGGATATTTAGTTATCCTTACCGTACCATGACAAGTGGTGTGTTGTATGGCGAATAAAGGCAGAACAAGGCTAACCGAATGTTACTGAATCCTAAAAAATGACAACATATTAAATGTTCGAGAAATGTAAACGTCATTCCATATACTTACCTATAAAATTGATGAACATGTTATAGAAGAGGTTAATGTAATTAAAGATTTATAGGGGTAATTTTTGACAAAAAGCTAACATTTTTATCTCATTATGAAAATATCATTAAAAAGACTTCAAGGATGCTAGGGTTTGTCATACGCAATAGCAAAGGATTCAGCATAAAAACAAAAATCATGTTGTTTAACAGTCTCGTTTGTAGTATTCTCGGCTACTGTTCTGTAATCTGGCGCCCGCACTATGCAGTGCACAGCCTTCGAATAGAACGTATTCAGAAGCGTTTCTTGTGGCATTTGGCGAGGTTGGTAGGTAAAGCTAGAAGGGATTTGTCTTATGCGAATCGCCTCAAACATTTCAGTATGTTATGCTTGGACAAGCGTAGAGAGCTAACGGACTTGATGTTTTAATATACAATTCTTAATAATAAAACTAGCTGTCCTCAGTTATTGAGCTTGTTTCAAATTAAAATTCCCTTATGACGTCAACGTCAACCAATAGCGCCTTTGACACCACCATTCCGCAAGACTGTTCTTGGCTCTAACTCTCCACTACCCAGAATGTGTAATCTGCTCAATAGATATAAAAGCGTCATTGATATTAACTGTGATTCTGCAAACAGATTTCGTAAGATTATTTTGGAAAATATGTCTTTATGACCGATTATTCGGTTTCTTAAGCTGTTCTTTTAGGGAATTATTTTTGTATACCTTGGCAGCATTATGAAATTTGAGTTTTGTCTCGCTTTTTTAACTACGTTTTCACTTATATTGCTTGCATAAAGTTAAACTTCTATTATTTTAATTATAGTGCATGTTGTGCTTACTAAGTAAGTAGTCACTATACAAGCATAAGAACTTCAAATGTATTTGTTGCTTCAAATGTGTTAGATATCTGTTAGTAAGCCAAATAGATAAAATAAATAAAAATAAAATTACATTGCTTTCTCAACAATACTATAATCTAAAAATCTAATACAAAAAGCAAAAGGTCACTCATCACGAAATTTCAGAAACTACAAGTGAAGGAGTTTAAAATTTTGCATGAAGGTTCTTTTCAGGATGTAAATGCTAAGTGCTAACTAAGATGGGATATTGTGAAAGACCCCTAAGGCCTCAGCCTCGAATTTTGCGGGCAGCGGGGCGGCAGCGGCTGCGGGCGCGCTAGACTGGAGTGCACCGCTCTTTGCCCGCCCCCGGCGGCGGGGGTTGGGGTAAGGGGTTGTTATTGGAATTTGTAGTTATTTTTGTATGAAACTTCGTTAAGTACTACAAGTGCAGCTAGGAGTCTATATATAGAGCCTGCAGAACATATATACCCTATGTTACTCTCTGCTGATAATGTAGCTTTATATTGTTTAAAGAACTTTTACGATCGATACGATTACGATTCCAGTAGTTTCGAATGCAAACAAACAAACAATCAAATCTTTCCTCTAATGTAGATTTAGATATAAAATTAGAAATGAATAGTAGCTTGGTTTTTCAGTCTCTGAGACCTATAGTATAAAGGCCTGCGCAGACGACGGAGTTTTCTCCGTAAAAGTTGTCTTTAAAAAAGTACTTTAAAAAACGACCGCCGCGGATTTACCGCGCACTCAACGCACGCGGTGTGTGATCATTTGTTTTCCGAGAGTATTTAAATATTCTGAGATTACGTTGTGCTGTAATTTACATGAAGTTTAAGAAAAATAGAAGACGTTTTAAAAGAGAATAGGGTCCATCCCTTTAATTCGAGTCGATTTATTAATCGACCGCACACAAACGCACAGGGCGGACTTTAGTCCGCGTTATTACGCGGACTAAAGTCCGCTGTGTGCGTTCACTGCTTCTAGTTCGTTCGTTCTATTTTTTCACAGACACCCACGTACCTTAATCCGCTACGATCCGTGGGGGTCGCGGTTATTCGGCGGTCTTTTTGTTCGGCGTACTTTTAGTCGTCTGTGTGCGTTGCTCGATATAGTTTGTAAGCGATCTATTTTGACGGACAAAAAAGTACGCCGCGGATAATCCCTCGTCTGCGCAGGCTTTAAGCTCTGCTTAGTTTGAGCTTGATGATCTTGCTTGATGTAAATTGTCCTAGATATTTATTGATTTATAAGTTATTGGGAACATATTTTCTTTTAATCATTTGTGACGTCTATCATTTTGTAATGCGGGATTCGTGGACAATAAAGTGAGTGTATTACTCAATACGCTGATATGATGAGAGCCATACAATAAAACCTAATCCGTGTTTTATTCCAAACATCACGCGAGGATTAAAGTAGAAAAGATAACTGCATTTGTTAATAATAAATCATGTTTTGTGGGCATCATGCTATAAGTCACGTTGTCTAACTATTGCTCACTACATCACAAGCTTATCGTTCACAGATCTTGAGTCATGTCTTTACTCTGACTATATACCTTCTTCGTATCGATGATCCCTAGTTGCTCTATAGGCTTGTTGTTGGCAACTAAAATATTACCGTTGCCCAGTGCTCCGCTACCGCTATACCGAGGGAGAGATTCAGATCTTGAAGGGTGCAGCTGGCGTGGCACTGGGGGCAGGACAACAGGTGCTGCATTGACTGCTCTGGGGCACTACACTCGCATTGTACCCCGTCTGGTGAAATGTATCCCCATCTACTGAGGTTACTACTGCAGCAGAGGCCCACTTGAGTACGGAGCCGGTTGAGTGACTTCCACGTTTGCCACTTCCACTAAATACCTGATTGCAGTGCTTAGCCAACCACAATCAGAACCTAGTACTGCTAGTAAATTCTGAGCTGTAAGCAATACGAAGGTCACAGTTTTCAACTCAAAATATCTTTATTTATATATTAGACTTAAGCAGCACTTTCAAATGTTATTGTTATGGCTGTTACTTTTATCACAACTTATAATTAAGCAAGTGATGACCTGATGGTAAGTTACCGCAGGCTATGAAAGCGTGCAACACCAGGGCATCACTCGCGCGTTGTTTACCCTGCAAAAACCATTTGAAAACTCCATACTCTATAACTTATTCCGAAATTCTCTCATTCCACAATTTAAGCGGCCTGGTAAAGAAACATCTCTGAAACCGAAACCGAAACTCCCAGCCTTTATAATGTTATTACTTGATATATAGTCCCATTGCTGGGCAAAGGCCTCCATCATTGTAGTTCTTGTTCACTTGTGTATAAAATTGTATATGTAGAAATAAGAGCTAGCTCAGAGCTCTGATTTAGATATTAGCAATAAGATCTGCGAATGTACCTTTTTTCATGCACAGTAAAGTAATTCTAATTGTTAATAGTTATCGTTACATTCCAACTGAGAAATAGGCCTGCGAAAAGCCCTAAATAAACCATATTTTTAGTGTTACGTTAAACATTGTGAATGCAAAATATAATGATAATGTTGTTCTTCAGGCCATGGTGGCGTGCTACCCCGGCTCCGGCAGCCACTACGTTAAACACGTCGACAACCCTAACAAGGACGGACGGTGCATCACAGCCATCTACTATCTGAATCTCGACTGGGACGTCAAGACCTGCGGAGGCCTCCTCAGGTAGTTTTCATATATGATATACCATACTCTCACGACTATATCCCAAACGGGGTAGTCAGAGGCAAGTTTACTGTTGCCGTCTTGGTATACGGTACACTCAGAAGCCCACTTTTTGAGTGTATTAGAACCCAACGTGGTGGATGGTGAGCCTTCCTCAGTTATACAGGTTTTTATCAATATTTTCTATCACCACAGAGAGACCCCACACTAGCGTTCTGTGAGCGTCGGCGTCTTGCCGGCGTCACAGATTTGACGATGAGGTCTGTTCTCAGTGTCGGAGAAGGCCCACGTGATCTTATGCCTCTTTTGTTCAGTTTCATCTACCAAAAGTGTTATTTGAATTTTGTTTTCACATATTTCTTTTTCATTCTAATTTCCAGAGTGTTCCCAGAAGGCACTAACCAAGTAGCGGATATAGCGCCCATCTTCGACCGCATGCTGTTCTTCTGGTCGGACAGACGGAACCCTCATGAGGTCCAACCAGCTTATAGAACAAGGTACCACAAAAAAGATTTTGCAAAATTTCAAAATATTTGCCTCGCAATTAATCGTTTCACTTAATACAGATCTCTTAATGTACTTTTAATTTCAGGTACGCCATCACCTTATGGTATTTCGACCACCAAGAGCGGGAAGAAGCATTAAGGAATTTCAGTAAGCATTTAGGTAAAGGCACTCCTAATATTATCCTTTTTTAACTCTCCGTTTTGCTATAAAAATAGTCACAATGTGTGTCCAAATGTGCCGCCAAATAAACTCAGACACGAAGCACGTACGATTACGTACTGTCATTTTCTTGAATGTCTTTATCAAAAGCTTGTACAAGTTATATAGTTTAGGAATTTAGATGATTTTAGCTAACTGTAATATTTATGCCAAAGAGGACGAATTCATAAAAAGTAGACTTTTTAAATAAATAACACATTGATTAACATCACAATAAGCGGCTTGCCGTGCCATGGCAACTAGATTGTTAAGTCCAATAGCATTGCCATTCAAGTTTAAATCTACTTTGTTTTTGTTTGTATTACGTTGAAGACTAGCTATAAACCAATTTTGTTACGTCAATCTTATCTGTGGTCTTGGCTGACGAAACAATAAAAAAGTTAGCCTGAGTGCCTGCGTGAAATATTCAAGTATGATACCTAGTTATGTTTAATCATTCCTGAACCAGCTTGATTTGGTTTGGAGCCAGATAAATTTGTCTTAAATATTTATTTTGGATAATTCGCTAAAAATAACACACACACAAATAGGTCGAGGGCTATTCGATTCGATTATCTTGTTATTAAAATTGAAATATTTTAGCTGTGGGAAACAATTGAGTATACTGCAGCTAAAACCTAATATATTTTTATTGTAAATCGATTCACACGGCATAAAGTATCACTTTAAATGACTGGTAGTGTCGAAGATCTGTAATCTACCCATGAATGTACCAGCAATAAGGCTGAGTCTAAAACTATGGAGTTTTCCTGCTTTCGACCGGTTCAAGTAAAGTCCCATACATTGGTTGCGTAATAACTAATGAAGTGCGCTGCAACACAAATGACTAATACGACTTCATTGTCTCAGAACAAACGCTCTACAACTATTGTTTACAACCGTGTTACAAACCTATTTAAATAGCCTGGTATTTTGTCTTTGAAATAGCATTAGTTTAAGTACAAGTAGGTTGAGTCTCCCTCTTTTTTGCATCAATGTGCGAATCAACAGAAGCCAAAATCATGATGAATTTTACGATATTTGTGTCCTAACAAAGTATGTTCTTATAAATGTGGTTGTAATTTTTTTTTTTTTCAGATAAAAGTCAGCCTTCTTCGAGCAAGTGATACAGTGTCTTGGACTTATTTCACCTAACTATAGGTTTATGATTGTTGCTACTGAAGTAGCTAACGATCAAAAAGAGAACTTTAAATCCGGCACAGTGTTGTTGGGCATTACCGAAACGCGACTTATATAAATCGGGACAGACATTGTTCAGAAATTATTGAGGACTTTATAGTTTCTGAGTCCTTTTGATTTTGTGTCCCTTTATGCAGTCACATTAGCTTGCGCTAATTTTGAACATTATATTGTTTATAAAGCGTACTTTCTTCTTAAAGCAATGCCTCTACAGTTACGTAGATCTTAGTTCACTATTGAGGAACCCACGAAAAGTGACATGTTTGGCAGGGAAATTGATAGGGGTGTCTCTTTAAACATTTAGAACTTATTAGTCAATTACTTTATGTACTTACCTCTGAATAGTAGAGTTTGTGACACAGTAGGTTTTATTTATTCAGAAAGTGCCTTAAAGACAAGGTTAATAAGATAATCTCTTTCTCTCTCTGTATTTATCACACGATTAACAATGTTAAATTGCTTGAATGTTTTTCTTCTTGTGGGTTCCTTGGTTATGAGAATGAATTAAAATAGTTTGTACAAACTATCCCACTGTCTGCCGACAGTACCTACAGTCATATAAATAGAATAGCTTACGTTGATGTATAGTTAGAGTTTGTTTTACAAGCCCTAAAGTATTATATTTTGTTGATTGAAATGTATATTGTTAGAGAGAAACATAAACACTCTTGCTTATAAACGTTCATTGAGACGGGTTTTGCTTCGTTCTTAGTGTTATAAGAATGAACGGAGCAAAATATATTGTTGCTTATTAAGGCCTGCGCAGACGAGCGATTATCCGCGGCGTACTTTTTTGTCCGTCAAAATCAAGTCAGTCAAGATCCCTTACAAACTGTATCGAGCAACGCACACTGACGACTAAAAGTACGCCGTACAAAAAGTTCGCCTAAACACAGCAGACGCCTACAGAGCGTAGCGGAAAAGTACGTGGGAGTCCTTGAAAAAAATAGAACGAACGCACTATGAGCAGTCAACGCACACGGATGACTTTAGTCCGCGTTAAAAAGCGATTCGAAATAAAGGGATGTGGACCCAGTATTCTCTTTTAAAACGTCTTCTCTTTTGCTTAAACTTCATGTAAATTACAGCACAACGTAATCTCAGAATATTTAAATACTCTCAGACAACAAATGATCGCACACCGTGTGCGTTAAATAAAGTCAGCGGTAAATCCCCGGCGGACTTTTAATTCGCGGAGCGAACTTTTTTCTCCGCCGCGGAGAAAAGTCCGTCGTCTGCGCAGGTCTACTTTGATAGCGTTTTTAAGGAAGAAGTTGTAATTTTAAGTTAATTTAACTGAATCACTGATGCCTTTACTTGAAATTCTTCTCTGGTAACAATAGCTGAATTAAAAGCTGCAACTTGATCACACTACTAACCCAAAGTCATCATTATCAGTGAATATTGAACAAATTTGACCTATTAAAGAAAAAAACAATGCTAATTAAAACAAAGAGGTGTGGTTTTTGCTAACAAGTGAACTATAACCAAATTACAATTCAACCGATTATTAGTATACGTTTATTATTTCTCGCAAGCTTGCAACCTTACGTATTTTTTTACGGGACACCCTGTGTAACCTACTAATGAAAGAATATGTAACATCTCTTTTTATTTTCTTAGCAATTTCTTTTCTTCAGTTTTGTACGTCTATCATTTTTCTTAACTGAAATTATACGATTCTTTTAGCCTTAATTTCTACTTAAATCAGTGAACGGTAAAAATGGCTTAAGACTGACTAAATACTACTCTTGTAAGTTTGAGATTCATAATCGTTTTTATTTATTTATTGACATTTAGATTTGAATTTGTAGTTGTTTCTTCACGTGAGAACTTGAGAAGTATCACCTGACGCCCATATTACAAGCTCAGCTTAGTTTGGGGTCAGATGATCTTGGTGTGAATTGCCAACACAAACACAGAAACAAACAGATATATCGAACAATAACATTGCGGATTCACATTCAAAATACACGTGTGGGTGAAAAAAGATAATCCACGGTGTTTTTTTACAAGCAATGCCTTTGTTAAAAATAACTTAGCTCGATGTATGGTGCCCTTTTTGCTTTGAAAGCACCTAGGTATGAGAATTTTGGGTTTTTCACGCAATATGGGCGCGTCTTAGCTGGTGGTTTGGTTGCGGACGGAATATGAGATATAATTCTTGGAGCCATATTCAGAAAACGTAACCAAAGTCATCCATTGATGACTTTAGTTCATTTTCTATTCTTATACCGGGTGATTATCAAATAACTTTCGAAAACGATATGGCACACTCAGCAAGTGATGATGTAGTAACTTTATAAGCGAATATTATATTTTGAGGTTTTCATACAAAAATTACTGACCGTTCGAGAGATTTTCATGGACACCTTGAATTGGAAATTAGTTAAATACATTTCATTTTCACTTCTCATGCTCTAAAAGTACGCTAATATAGCCCTACGAAGCGGGGTAACTTTAGTCCTTATGAAGTAAAAAGTAATTAGTTTTTTAATTTCCTTCATGTGACATAGACAAACTCAAACAGCCAGTAAAAATATACTGTTATCTGTGGAGTATAGACCGTCTTCATTGCGAAAATGTTGAGAGTTTTAGTTCCATGGTTTGTCCGCAAAGAAGGTGGCCCCATGTGTTTTAAATTGTTAATCTGTGGTCCAGTTCAGAAGAAAAAACTGACCAAGAAAATTTCAGAACTTTTGTCAAGTGTAAATTTGTTCGGTTTTAAATGTTTTTGTATTAAATTGACTATTTTTCTCGCACTCAAAGTGAAAAGTACAGTTTGCACCTCGAGACTAAACGCCAACTTAATATACCCTCGGTTTCATTGACTTCCTCGCACGCTCGGGAGTCAAACCACCTCAGGTATATTATGGCTTCGTTTAGTCCCCCGATATAAAATATACTATTTCGCTTAAATAGTTTCTACATCACTGAGTATGCCATATCGTTTTCGAAAGTTTTTTGATAATCACCCGGTAGTTGGACCTCCGACCGATATAACAAGACAAGAATTGTATATTTTCATAGATTATCACAATAATAAAATCATGGGTAAAGAGATTTTTCGACTGCAGTTCAGATTACGATTATTAGAAATAATTAAATTACCTCATATTGTTGATGCGTGTTTATTTGTAAATATCGCTGTATAAACTAGTTCTGGTTGTAATACTTATTGCAAATAAATTATACGAAGTTATTTACGCTGTGTAAAGATGTAAAGTATTGAATTTTATACAAAAGGTTAAATAAGTGTAAGCAGGATCATAGGATACCTAATGTAGGTATTCTATGATTTTAATATAACAATTATCTGGTTTTCAATAATGTGTGTATTACATTTTTTTATTGGGTAAGGTTTTGTCGTAAAATATTGCAGTAGGTAAGTTGTAATGATTAATTAGCTTTGTAAATTGTTAGTCCATTTGTTTTATAAAAAAACCTTGCCCAATAGATATTTATTTTGTGCAGTTTGGGTAATCGGTCCGAAAAACCGTTTTTAAACCAAATAAATGACATTATAATTTGTACCTACCAACGCCGTAAATTATTTGTGTACAGAAATTGGTATTAAATTTTCACGAAAACTTTACGTGGTTTTATTAATCCTGTGTAGGATCAACAGGTTAATTTATGAAAACGTTTAATACTATAGCACTGTTTTAGCAAAGCTTTTAAGTTAGTTTACAACGAACGCTAAAAATGGCCTAGTTTTTTGAGAAGGATTTGAATAGTAGATTGTTACACAAGGTGAGAAAGTTACCTTTTCAATGCACGAGATGGTTTGGCGCGCGAGCGTAGCGAGAGCGCTAATAGTTCGAGGGCATTGAAAAGGTCTTTCTTCCGAGGTAAACACTGCTTTTCATTACGAATGTATGGAAAGTAAATAAAAATCAGATACATAAGTTCAACCAACAAAATTTTATTGAAACATTACCTACAACGAAGTTGATGATATTTCTATTTAAAGTATATTAAAATTAGAGCAATTGTTAAACGAGAGAGAGAGAGGTTACTTCCTGGAATGTTGATAGTTCACATCCTAAGTAAATGTTGGTGATAGAAAAGGAATGTCAAAATAGAAGGTGACATTTGACAGTTATTTGCTTTCAGCCCTATGCTCAGGCAACTTCAAGCGTACTTTCCGTGTGAGTAATGAAAAATACTTTTTCACTTAACATGCTCTAAAAGTACGCCAATATAGCCCTACGAAGCGGGCCTAAAGTGACCGCTTTAGCGCTTACGGAGTAAAAAGTAATTAGTTTTATAATTTCCTTCATATGACATAGACAAACTCAAACAGCCAGTAAAAATATACTATTATCTGTGAAGTTTGGACCGTCTTCATTGCGAAAATGTTGAGAGTTTTAGTTCCATGGTTTGTCCGCAAAGAAGGTGGTGACATGTTTTAAATTGTTAAGCTGTGGTTCAGTTCAGCAGAAAAAACTGACCACGAAAATTTCAGAACTTTTGTCAAGTGTAAATTTGTTCGGTTTTCAATGTTTTTGTACTAAATTTTTATTTATTTAATTTGTGTACAAAAGGTATTACAAACATATTACAACGTTAACAACTACATTAGTCGGAGACTGTGTCGCAGTTATTAGCGCCCACCTCGAACTTTACAATACAACAATAACAATTTAACAATTTAAACACAAAAATACAAAATACATTGTGTGTGTGCGTGTGTGTGTATGTGTGCGTGTGTGTGTGTGTGTGTGTTTAATGTACTACATTTTACTTATAAAAAGAGACTCCACATCATCATATTTTAAGCTGAGTAACCACTCGTTCAAAACTTTTTTACACTCGCGTTGTGATAAACTATAGACTCGCAATTTATAGTTGATTTTGTTATAAAGGACTGAGCTGAGGTACAAATAGTGTCTCCTAGTTAGGTCACTGGAACATTTCTCAACTTTACACACTCTATTGGACAGTCTAGTATTTGAAGCTAACTCCGGATCGTAATTACAAGACTTGTGTTTACGTAACATAACGCTCAAAACAAAAAGTTTGCGAACAGAAAGAACCTTCCACAGCTCATAAATTTGCACGGTTGGATACCAGATCGGCTTAAAAGCCATTACCTTCAGCACTAGTCGTTGTGCCCGTTCTATTAGCAGGATATTAGTTTTACATGAGGATCCCCAGACGGCAATGCAGTAACTCAGTATAGATTGAGCTAGAGATAAATAGGCAGTCTTCAATGTAACCTCATCAGCACTACCCCGCAGTTTACGAAAGACATAAACTAGTCTTCTAACACGAGCAGATACCGATTTGATATGTTCCCCCCAGGACATTACACTGTCAACAACTACACCCAAGTACTTCACACTATCTACACGTAAAATCTCAAAACAATCGCATGTACTATACGAGGGATTAACTACGTTATGACAATTATTTACATGGGCAGAAATTTTAAAAGAGGAATCAGGCTGTGACTGTAGTCTTGGGGCAAATGTGACAAAGCAAGTCTTATTGAGGTTGAGAAGGAGGGAGTTATTGGAAAGCCATGCAATAACTGTTTTTAAGGCATGCTCCGCGTGAATACGAGCTTCCTCCCAGTCACGTCCATGAACAAGAATCGCTGTGTCGTCGGCGTACGTTACAATTTTGCAGTTTGGCAATGACAATTGACACAGTCCATTTATGAATATTAAGAATAGGGTAGGCCCGAGTACACTGCCCTGGGGAACTCCAGACACAACAGGTCTCTCATCACTTGTAATACCATTGATGGTGACGCACTGGGAACGGCCGTTTAGATAACTTTTAAGTAGTTCAAGCGCCAAACCACGTATCCCCAAATGTTCGAGCTTATGTAAAAGTTTTGGGACAGAGACAGTGTCGAAAGCCTTGGAAATGTCCAAAAACAGGCACAATGATTTTAATTTCTCGTTTAAGCTTTTAGCTATTGACCCAGTAAGTTCGAGAACAGCGTCCTCAGTTGATTTTCCCGTTCTAAAGCCAAATTGGTTTGTTGAAATTACTTGTTTTGAATCTAGAAAATTTAACAGTCTTTTATTTATGATTTTTTCTAATATTTTTGAGAAGATAGTAAGTACGGAAATGGGCCTATAATTAGAAACACTGTCCCTGTCTCCACCCTTGAAAATAGGGTGAACAACAGCTTTTTTAAAAACACTTGGAAATACACCAGATGTAAGACATAAGTTAAGCACGTGATTTAATATTGGAATCAGGACAGCTCTACAATTTTTTACAAGGGTTACAGGAATTTCGTCCCATCCAACAGCATTACTTGATTTGAGACCTACAATTATCGAGTTAATTTCCTCTTCGTCAGTAGTGAATAAGGCCATTGATCCTAGACAGGACAACTCAGACCAACCCAGCGGGAACGAAGAAACGCAATTAAAGGAGGAACGCGTTTCCAAGTCAGATTGAGGACCAACATTGGTAAAATATCTATTTACAGAGTCAACGGAAGCTTTTGGATCTCCAGACAAGGACAGAAGTGCGTCAGAAGGGTTCTTTTGATTCAAATTTGTTATCGATTTTATAACATTCCAGGTACCTTTAACACTATTCCTATTAATATCAAACTGAGAACGCTCATACGCTTGTTTAATTCTTTTCAATAAATTGTTACAAAAGTTTTTGTAGCGTCGATATGATACATTAATAATATTGTTAGTTGGGTCTTGTCTAGACTTGCGAAAAAGTTTGTCTCTATGACGGATACAGCGCAGCAAACCTGGCGTAATCCAAGGTTTGACAATGCGTTTCCTGGATGGTATATTAACTAGACAAGAGTTCGATTTAACTACATGAGACACAATATTAACCAACGATGTTGCTGCGTTTTCAGCGTCACAGCCCTGTAAAACAGATGAAAAATTAGCCTTATTTAGATCCTCAATACAGGCAGCAATATTAACTCGAAATGAAGTACGGTTACGTTTTGAATTATTGATGTTACATTGTCCAACACTAAGCAACACTGGCGCGTGATCGGTAAAAAGGGAATCGAATACCAAAGCAACGGCACTTCTGTCAGTTCTTAGAATCACGTGGTCGAGACAATTTAGATTACGAGTTGGAAAGTGATGACCTGGTAACATGGCATGAGACGCTAGCAGATTAAGGTATTTGTCAGCATCACCATCATTATCAGCAGGAGTGATGTGAATATTTAGATCACCAGTTAGTGCCACTGTTTTAAAAGACCGAAGTGAGGGCAATAGGCGGTCAAGTGAATGCAAAAATTTGTCAATGTTTTTGTACGATGGAGAGCGATAGATAGCAATAATGGCAATTTCAGAAAAGAGTTTTATGACTAAACAGTTTGACTCATCAATCTGAGGCTCCTCAACACATGCATGTATGGTGTCTTTTACATAAACAACAACCCCTTCGTTTTGGTTGTTAAATTTAGAACGATATGATAGATAACCAGGAATATTTGGATTACTCGAACACTTGCTCAACCAACATTCGGACAGAACTATAATATCTACTTGGAAAGAAAACTTCTCCAAAAGAATGCACAGGCCATCAAAGTTGACACTGTTACCAATGCTTCGTATATTAACCTGGAGAACTTTCAAAGTACGGGTTACATTTGGCAAGTAATTAATAGAATTTTCCGGTGAACAAGTGTATGCTCTACAGACCGCTACCTGTTCTAATTCTGAATGTATCGTTAGTAGCTCATCCATATTCCAAGAAAACACGACAGCAAAATGTGTACAAACAACTAGATAAACAGGTAAAATATGTCTTTTCATTAGCGAGTATGAACGAATATTTATTTGAGTTTTTTAGAACGAGTGTATAGCGATGTGTGTATAAGTGTAATAATAAACATGAGGGTGTGTGTATATGTGTGTATGAAATTACAGAACTTGGATAAAACCAAACTAAAAAACAATTTAGTAACAAGATTACTATGGAAAATTGTTTAGGTAAATGATTAATACTAAGCATGCAAGCCAACCTAGGAATTACAAATAGTCACTTTTGTTTGACAAGCTTCTGAAAGTCCGCTTCATCCCTTATCCAGTGTAGGGTGGCACCTTCCTTCTCACGAATAAAAATCTTTCCGTTTGTTGACCAGCAATATTTAAAATCGTTACTGTTGGCAAAAACACGAGCAAGATAAAACAGTCGTTTCATTTTTGCTGTCAAGTTGACTTTTTTTGACTATTTTTCTCGCACTCAAAGTGAAACCTCGAGACTAAACGCCAACTTAAGGTAATTGTCCCACTGCCGACGCTGAACGAGAAGCGAGTCGAGCTAGAATTAGAAACGAGTTAGCGAGCAGCGGAAAGCGAGTGTGTAGTTCCGATAGTTAAGTCGCTGGGCTATATAAGCGAGTGTACGAGTGAGACGGGCGATGAACTAGACAATAAGAAAACGAGCGAAAAAGAAGAGCGAGATGCGAGAACTCTCTTTGATAGCTCTTGTCTCTCAGCGACGAACTAGTGAAGCTAGTCCTCGCCGGGCAGTGTGAATAGTCAGCCATCAACTATTTATATATGCCTCTCTTTTATTTACATGGAATGTATATCTATTGTACGTTTCTTGAGCGAGAAAATAGCCGATAGTTAGTCGTTTTCTCGCCGTTGGTGGGACAACTGCCTAATACACCCTCGGTTTCATTGACTGGCGACGCGCGCGTGATGATGCCCTTGCTGTTAAACGCGTTCATAGGCTGCAGTCACCTCTTACCAATATGCGGCCCGTATGCTTGTTCGCCATCGACTTAAGATAAAAAAAAAGGAATGAAAGACAAAAATCAGTGTGAGACAAGCTTCGGCTGGGGAATGTGCTTTTAATATCGTGCGGATTTCATCACGCGGGCGGGAATGCCCTCCCCTCCTCGCACAAGACGCGTGGAATACGCACGCGAAACAAGATCGCATCCGGGGCAAACCTGCGTGCGCGATGAAATCCGCACGATATTATAAACACCTTTAGGCACGATTCCCACCGAACGGCGCGCGTCGGAGCGCATTTATAAATTGTTATGAAATTTAAAGCGTATCAATAGTACTTAGATAGTTTAGGTCCCTTCGATCAACAATTGATCGAAGTTAGGTCCATTTTCGGATGGGACTTCGGAAACCGATCAATCCGCGTCAATTCCGTGGAATGATATGAATTTTATGTAGAAGGGACCTTGTTGACTTTGTTTAAGCTTCGCTTTCCTTAAATTTATATATTGCGCTTCGACACGCGACTCGGTCGGTGTGAATCGTACCTTACGAATGTCTCTTTCGCAAAATGTACCTTTCGCTTATAATGTTCCTTTATATTTTCAACCTATACTAAATAATGTGTTATAGTTTGTCCAATTTAGGATGATAATTAGAACAGTTCACGCCCATAAAGTATTGATTTTTTTTCGTTAGAGTGTACTTCAGAACCGCCCACCTATAGTGAAGTCCCCTGTGAACGAATAACAAAAGAAAATAGAAAATCGGTTGTGTAACAAAATTAATCTAACATATAAAACTTTGCGAACATCGTTTGTGAACAAGAATTTTATTGATAATAAACTCATGGGACAGTTCATCTATTGATGTTGACAATGATGATTATGAAAGTGATTTAGGGTGTGCACTATTATATTAGTAATAAATAACTTTAAATCCTAATACCTCCCTTATTTATTCAATTCACTTGAGGGCTTTTATATAGTCTTAATATTTTTATTTAAATAACTCTTTAATGCACATTAAAATAAACGGACGATTCCAAGTTCTATGTAATAATGAATCGAAAATCGAATCGATTCACCAACGATTATAAACTACCCCATCCCTATTGTGAGCTGTCAAAATTATCATCATAAATTAGACAAACTATACTTCATGCTCAATAAAATTATACTTTTTCTCTATGAATGGGTATAATCTAGTCTGCGTCAAAATGACACAAAACATCTCTACATGTTTTCTACTGTCGCGTGTCGTTTACGGTCACGCACGTTTATATTTTTATTTTTTTCTTTTAGAAGTTTTGTGCTTTTAGATACGATTTTTTAAGTAGGTTCTTGTTGTTACATTGGGAAATCATGTCAATGTTTAGTCTGCCCGAAAAGGGTCAAAATAACCCGTTGATGCCGGAGACCCTAACCACTAGGCGTGAAACCCATGCCACGAGCGAAGCCTTTCTAAATATGACCACTCTGCCGGTGAGCAACTCACAAGGACTATACTATCTACATACACCTAAGCCTCCAACACAACTTGGCGGCTTTTAATTTTTTTACAAAAGTCATACCGACCTCCGGCCGAATGTCGCCGAAATGAATCCTGTCACCGATATCTGTCGCTGACCTGCCCCCCTATTCAGAACAGAGTTATCGACCGATTCGGTTATTTTCTTTTATTTTTAATGGATCTTCTCAGTATGGAGTATGTCTGTATTATTCGTATCACACAATCTAAAGGCCTTTGGCTTTTACATATAAAAATATCGAATGCTACCGTTTAGCGGGTTATTTACCATGATTATAACAAATTTACCGAATCGGTCGATAACTTCGTTCTGAATCGGGGGGCTGCTAAGTTGTGCATTATTAGAGTCTACGACACCAGGGCATGCTAAATATGAAGTTCATTCCTTAAAATGTAACGTCTTACGGTGAGTCTACATCAAGCGAGCGAATGCTCAATTCTATCCACTGTCTCTCAAATTCTCTTCGTGTAAACAAAGACAGACATAGAAAATTTCATAGAGTTGGGAATAGAATGAGCATTCTCTCGCTTGGTTTAAACGCGCCGTTACAAAATGATGTTTTAATTTTTTTTGTAGTGGGTAGGTCAAGTAAACGAGCGTGCGATCGAGAGAGTTGCTCTGGTGTCTCTGGTTGTCAGGGTTTATCCCACTACAGAGTCGCTGCCGACAGCGATGCAGGAACGCGGGGGTAAATTACATGCTCTTTGCGCGGCGGGGTTGAGTGGGTATCCTTCGTTCACCACTCTTTATAAAGGACGGTACATGGAATTGCACGAGTCCCACACACGGCTCGCCTACCCCGAGGCGAGTGTGCATAATAGCATTCCACTTCACCAAAATAAAAGGGGGCCTACTCCCGTTCGTCTAACACGTAGCAGTATCTAACGTAAATTTTCAGTCGTAAAAAAATCATACGCACCGTTCGATATTGATGTTGTTTTTTTTGGTATTTCCATGTTTTATTGTACAAAATACATAAAACATTTTCATTCTACGTTTTGTGTCCTTTTCCCTACAAAGTTTTACGAAACTTCATAAATTTGTACCGTAGTAGGTCTTGCTTCTTTGCAAAGGTAATTCAGCCTTTATTAAGTACAATAACACATTATTACAGGAATATGAAGCTGTGAACATTCAAAACAGGTAAGTCTTGTGAGATTTCGTATAATTTATAGTATTAATTTGTTTTTTAACTTCCTCCAAATTATTTATTGATTTTTTATATTGATAAAATTTTAATCATATTGGTTGGTTTTAAGACTTCCATACTTCCAATCGTCGTTGTTTGCTACTATCCTCGAAGACCTAATAACAGAAATGCGTATTCTCGGTAAGTCATCATCAAATTATAACATCTCTGCAGCAAAGTACCTATCACTTAGCTGACTGACAATCAAAACAAAATTCAGTGGGTTTATTAGGTATAACACGGAAAAATGTCCGTTAGGCATAGATACTTTACATGAAAAACATAGTACAGGATAGTGATAAATAACCTTAAAAAAAGATACTGTGTATAATAACATGTGATTTTTTTTATGCAATGTAGGTAAACTGGGTAATCCAGGGTAGGCTGGCTGAATAGATGAAATAGCAGTGTGAACATGTTAAGGACCTATAACTGGTTCAAATTTACGCTCATGCAGCAAACACCAAATTGATGGATAGTTTGTTATTTTATTTTGTTTCTGATTAGTGGACCAAGGTTCTAAAATCACGTGGGTTAATTTTCCATCCAGTGGGAAGCAACTCCGAGCTAAGCTTGAGTAAGGCTCAGGTAGACCTAGAGAAGCTACGCGCGCTGAAGTATGAAGTGGCACAGCCACTGGTGGTGGATGAGCTAGACGGCATCGATATCCGCAATCTGAACTGCGTCGAATACAAGATAAACAAACTTGATGCTGATAGGTGAGTTCTTGTTATCGTCAGTTCAAGTTGTTTAGGTGTAGGTAGCTGCAATTTGTTGTGTACGCGGTGGCCGGCTGGTGGCTACAGCAGCGTAACCACGATATTTGCGTGCACGCGTGTGACGTCTCTGGTGAAACCGGTGATTTACCTACCTACTCACGGGTTAAGTGCCGACTCAGAACTGCTGATAAATGCATTTGGACTGCAATTGACTTTTTACCGAGACAGTCTTGCATAATAACACTATCTGAGCACTACATCAACCCGCATTGGGTAAAAGCGGTGACAAAGCTATGGGTCACTCATATCTATAAGTACTAAGTCTATTCATTATAGCATTAGACAGAAGTAAAAAAGGTTATTTTTCAGCGTACACTTTGTGTAAAAGTAAGGGGGTCCTCCAACATCTTCGGGCTCCAAGCCAACCTCGCCTGCAAGCTGGGGCACCCTGCTGATCAACGAAGGAGGCTCTGGCGACGGCTCCCCTTTATGGATTGGGAGGTCAGATAGCAGTCGCTCCCGTAAAGCCAACTCACGCCAAACAAAAATGGAAAGTCAGCAGAATAGAGAACCCGACTTGGATAGGGCGTCGCCGGAAAAAGACGCGCAGGGGTATCGCCCTACTCCTGTGTTAAGTGGGTTAGGGCTACCGGGCCATGGGCGGGCCCGGTTAAAGACATTAGTTCAGAGGAAGGTCCGCTTCGCATCGTGGAACGTTGGCACGCTAACGGGACGCGCTCGCGAGCTGGCCGATGTGCTCGCCAGCCGGAGGGTGGCCGTGGCGTTCCTGCAGGAGACTCGCTGGAGAGGCAACAGGTCCCGGAACATCAGGCACGGCTACAAGCTGATCTACGCGGGTTCTCCTGGTGGGGCCAATGGAGTGGGGGTGGTGCTGTCCGAGGAATTCCAGAATAGTGTCTTGGAAGTAAATCGCGTTAGCGACCGCCTTGTGGTCTTGAGGGTGCTTATCGAAGGGGTCACGATCAATTTGATAAGTGCCTACGCACCGCAGGTCGGTTGTAGCGATTCGGATGAGGCACTGTTTTGGGAGCAACTCGACCAGCTCCTATGCACTATTCCTTTGTCCCAAGGCGTCCTTCTGGGTGGCGATCTGAACGGTCATGTGGCTGAACAGTGTGAGGAACACGGGCGTGTTCACGGTGGTTTTGGTTTTGGCAGTCGTAACGCTGAAAGCGAAGAGATTCTCCGAACGTGTATGGCTGCCGACTTGGCCGTCGTGAACACGATCTTCAAAAAGAGTCCCGAGCATCTGATCACCTACAAGAGCGGTAGGAGCGCAACCCAGATCGACTACTTTCTCACCAGCAGAGCCCAGATCGGCAAGGTAGCTAACTGTAAGGTCATACCCGGAGAGAGTCTTACTGCCCAACATCGTCAACTTGTGACGGACCTGCGAGTGAAGCCTCGAGGCAAATGCCGGGAGCGCTGCCCACCCCGAACCAGGTGGTGGCTGCTTGAAGGAGCCAGATCCCATGACTTTGCTGCCGCTGTCGGTGACCTGTGCATCGCAGCGGATAGTGAGTCCGGGCAACAGTTCTGGGATAGGTGTCAGGCAGATATCACCGGAACGGCGAGGGTGGCGTTGGGTGTGTCTTGGGGTGGACGTGGGCTTGACAAGGAGACCGCGTGGTGGAACGAAGCAGTCCAGAAGGAGATCAGGGTAAAGAAAGCCCTCTTCAAAGCGTGGCAAGCGTCCAAATCTCCCGAAGATCGCGCCGCGTACAGGGATGCCAAACGTGCCTCTGAACGAGCTGTAGCCAGAGGCAGACGTGACCACTTACGAGTACGATGTACGATAAGTTGGAGTCGTCTGAAGGGCAGAAGCTCGTTCACAAGTTGGCACGTTCGAGAGTCAAAGCGGCCCAGGATATTTCCATGTGCCGCTGTGTAAATGACACTCTCGGTAACCTGCTATGCGAGGACCGTGCGGTGAAGGAGAGATGGCGCTCTTATTTCCACGAGCTGCACAACAAGCAGCACAAAGAGGTGCAGCCACCTGAACTCCCTCCAAATCAGGGACTAGTGCCCCCGGTAACGCCTGATGAAGTCCAGTCGGCTCTTCGCCGCATGAAGAACCGGAAAGCTGTCGGACCCGATGGAGTCCCTATCGAAGCGTGGAAATCGATGGGCTCTCGTGGTGTGGGCATACTTACCCACCTTTTCATCCGCATTCTCCTCACCGGGAAGATACCTAACCAATGGAGACTGAGCATTATCACGCCAGTCCTCAAGGGCAAGGGCTCGGTGTAGGAGTGCAGCAACTATCGCGACATAAAGGTGATGTCCCACACCATGAAGCTCCTCGAGCGCATTGTTGACTCTCGGATCCGACAGGAGTGTACAATCTCGAAGTGTCAGTATGAGTTTCGACCGGGTTGCGGGACCATGGACCCCGTATTTGCCTTGAGAACGCTCATGGAGGGATACAGACTGAAGAATACACCTCTGCATCTCCTTTTCTTAGACATGCAGAAGGCCTTCGACTGTGTCCCTCGTGAGATGATCGGCTGGGCGCTGCGATCCAGGGCCGTTCCCGAAGTCTTTATTGACATTATCCGGGACATGTACAACGATTCCAGTTCCATAGTTAGGACTGCGGTTGGTGACACGCTTCCCTTCCCTATCACCGTTGGAGTACACCAAGGCTTAGCCCGCTTCTGTTCAGCGTAATAGGTATAAGACGTTCTGTCAAACAGCATCGGAGATCACCACGAGCAACCACCCTGGTTGCTCATGTATGCTGATGATCGTTCTGTCAAACAGCATCGGTGACCACCACGAGCAACCACCCTGGTTGCTCATGTATGCTGATGATTTATTTATTTATTTATTTATTTCAAAACCTTACACTATTCTTACAGGACTACCCAATACAATAGTGAAGCCAAACAAAAAATTAATTAGATTAAAAAAAAACATTAAAATAATAATAATAGGTACTCAAAAAACAAATCCTTAATTAAAATAAATAATAACAGTAATTCTTAAATTTGATTAAATTGATTAATTTTCATTACACAAAACAAAAAGAATCGCTTTTGTGTATTCAGTCAAGGAGCAGTGGAATATGTCAACATGATATTGCGCTAGCAGGGTCGGACAGGGGACGGCTGGTACAACGGGTGAATAAGTGGGAAAATTCACTTGAAAACGGCGGTCTGAAACTTAATGTGGCGAAGACGGAGTGGCCTGCAACACCACAAATCCCCAGTCGGTCTGCATAGGCGTTGACGTGGTCGAGCGCACGGACCGTGTCAAATACCTGGGATCTGTGTTAAGCGCGTCCGGGGACATCGACCGCGACGTCAGTGCCCGAATTTCCGCGGCTTGGGCCAAATGGCGTGAGGTGACTGGTGTCATTTGTGACCCCAAAATGCCGATCTAGCTGACGGGGCAGGTCTATAAAACCATCATTAGGCCTGTCTTTTTATATGGCAGTGAAACATGGTCGTTACTAGAGTGACACAAACAGGAGCTGGGCGTCACGGAAATGAAGATGCTGCGGTGGATGTGTGAAGTCTCACGCAAAGATCGCGTGCGGAACACCCACATTCGCGGCAGCCTTCGAGTTCGTGACTTCGCAGACAAGCTGCAGGAGTGCCGCCTTCGTTGGTATGGTCATGGCTCACGGAGATCGGCAAACTACGTGGGCAACAATTGTCTGGCCATGCCGCCCCCGCCAGGTACCGGTAGAAGAGGTCGACCCAAGAAACGGTCGCTCGACGTCGTTAAGAGTGACATGCGTGCTAATAAACTCACCACTGAGGATGCACAAGACCGCGCGAAGTGGGCCAAGAAAATAAGAAACGCGGACCCTGGGACCCCACACACCAGTGTGGGTTCACAACCGGGATAGACCGCACGGATGATGATGATGATGACTTTGTGGTAAAAGTACAATAAACACTATTACTTTGAAGATTTATGCCGAATTTATTAAAATCTACTTATATAGCAGATGTCACACTTAAATTTATGAGGCTTTTGCTTAAATATATTATTTTGTCTTTCATCAAACTATATTGTCAATGTAAAAACTTAAAAGAAGCAGGGGTTTTTATCCGAACACATTTTTATTTTCACTTTATCTCTACCAAATCTAAAATGTTAGGTACATAATCCCTTCATATGTTGTGGCGCAAGGGGTTTTCAATTTTGCCAGGTTATACTCAGGAATGTCATCGTCATGGCAACGTCAAATGCAAATTGTCATTTATTCATTCAGGGGTGCTTCTTATTTCTAATGTTATAATGAATGAAGCTTAGGTAAATTAGATTTCTATTGTGTGTAACAACCCAGCCGATTGTATTTCCAGCAGGATTACCTTAATCTCTGTCTCAATCCACAGGAAGGGACTTCAGAAGTCGATCTTAGACATTTACTTAGACCTGTCTCTGCGCCGGAGTTACGCAGCACTAGCTTCGTGTGTCCGTGATGTTGTGGACCAGATTAACCACTACGAGTTCCTGGTTGAAGACGAGGCCAAGAATAGGACGTAAGTCTTCAGAACCCATCTTGATACTCTTATTTTACTTTATTGGCTCAATATACCCTACTTAATCATTGTAGTAATAGTGCTAATAAGTAAATGTTTCCAGCAACCGCCGCGAGCTGTGCAAGCAGCTGAGGCAGCAGCGGAATCACATCAAATCCGTATTCTATGACTCCGACTGCATTATCGAAAATCTCAAAACACAAGTGGAAGTTAGCATTTCCTTTTGTACTATAAAAGCCAGAGCTACATGAGTTTACAATGGGTCTACGAAGCCAAGCTTGAATATCTTCCGCAATGATATTACCTGTATTCCTCGTAATATTTTCAATTCCCTTGCATTGCTCTAGATGTAACATTTGGAAATGGCCCACTGCAGGCGAAGGTCTCAATCATCAAGACTGCTGCTGTATAAAGCGCAAGTCAGGCCACACGTGGAGTACTGCTGTCACCTTTGGGCAGGAGCGCCTGGATATCAACTCAGTCCTTTTGACTCGGTCCAGAGGCGTGCGATCCGGATTGTCGACGATCCCAAACTGACAAGGGGTTTAGAGCCGTTAAGTCTGAGGAGAGACTTCGCCTCCTTATGCGTGTTCTACCGCTTGTACAACGGGTTTTGTTCTGAAGAACTGTTTGATATGATGCCCACGGCTACTTTTCATCACCGCACCGCTCGCCACCGACAGGGCATTCATCCTCACACTCTGAATCCGCAATGGTCTCGTACAATTCGGTTTCAGAGATGTTTCCTTCCGAGGACGCTTAAATTGTGGAATGAACTCCCTGCCGAGGTTTTCCCGATGAGTTATAGTATGGAGTTCTTCAAGAGGGGTTTGAAAAGGTTTTTACAGGGTCGACAACGCGCGAGTGATACCCCTGGTGTTGCACGCGTCCATAGGCCGCGATAACCGCTTACCATCAGGCGGTCCGCGTGCTTGATTGTCACCGACGTAGTATAAAAAAAAAAAAAAATCAAGCTCAACAGACCTTAATAATTTCATCATCATCATCATCATTTCAGCCGAACGACGCCCACTGCTGGGCATAGGCCTCCCCCAAGGATCTCCACAACGATCGGTCCTGCGCTGTGCGCATCCAGCGGCTTCCCGCGGCCTTGACCAGATCGTCGGTCCACCTTGTAGAGGGCCTGCCCACGGAACGTCGTCCGGTACGCGGTCGCCATTCGAGAACCTTTCCGCCCCAACGGCCATCGGTTCTCCGCGCTATGTGTCCTGCCCACTGCCACTTCAGCGATGCAATCCTTCGAGCGATGTCGATGTTAATAATTTGCCCACAAACATTCCCTAACCTGGGGTTTTGAATCTAATACCACGGCCTCCGAGGTGTTTAGCATTGCTGCTTAATATCTTCTCCCAAATTCTAGGACGCAGCTGTTAACGCCGAGGTTCGAAGCCGCTACGTTGAGAACTGGCAGCGCGCTCGCACTGAACAGAACACCCAGCGGATACGAGACAAGGAGTCCGTACCTTCTGAGACCATAGAGATCTTCAAGCAAAAGACTGACCACGAGCAGAGAGTGCACACAGAAGTGGAACTGTTGGTTAACATTGCCATCAATGTAAGGGCTTACAGTAAAACTTGCGGATAGCTTATAACATAACCCCTCATTTACATGAATTTAGTCCTTCATTCTTCACGGTTTCAATAGTTGCTTGAAAATATTCTGAACAGTTCACGAGTTAAAGTAGTATGGTACCTAGTAGGGGATCTAAAAATTGGAGGTGCCTATAAACCTTCGAAAACCAAGAGGGCTCAGGCGTTGCGATGTGGTAGACTTAGTGGCCCCTCTCAGGACCAAGACTGCCAGGGTAACCATGACGATCACTCCACGCGAAAAAAACAATAGTATAAAAATGTAACTCCTCGAAACCTGATTTTATTACGGAAAAAGAACGGCTGTTTGTTTTTAACCGGCTTCTAAATAGTAGATAAGTGTACGCGTTCCCATGAGTAAATTCTTTAAGTGGTTCTGCTCTGATGACTTCAATGGAAAATTAAGCGAAGGAAACTTTCAGTTTGATCGAACGGCATATTTGCAGGAAACTCTGGTGAAGGTGGAATCTTGGATGAACAAATACGACAAGGATATGGAAACAATGGACCTCAAGATACAGAGAATGAAAAGCAAACATGTTAGCATGTTGGAGAAACGGCAAGAGCTGGAAAAGACGGTAATTCTATATTATTAAACATAATATTACCTACCAGTTCCATTACTCCCCCAATAAACTTAGCGTCGCTCGTAATAAAATGATCTCAGTGCTACTGAGCAGCCCGAGCCCCAGATTAGGGTAGAGCTAGATTGCATTATTTGCACCCTCTAATTGATACTTTCGCCTCTCTCATTGGCACTTTTTACTAAGTTTTTACCTAGCGCCCAGTGACTAAATCTCATCCTGCCGCAGGGCCGCCCCTGTACGTACCTGTTGCAGGCGGCCTGTTTTCGCCGGAACCTTACGACGTTTATCAGCCCCCTGCACTAACTCGCAACGTGAATGAATGGATTGCTAGTCGCTCACATTTTGACAGCATGTCAGTCAATAATGATGCAGTATTCGACGTCAAATAGCAACAATCGCTGCCAAAATAGCAATTTTTCTTGCGATCTCAATGAATACCCGTAGAGGGCTATTACCTGTAGAGCCTGTAGACCTGTAGAGGTCGTCCGCCGTGTCTGCCTTGTAGGTTGACCATCCACGCTACTACTTGTAACAACTAACATCTTTTAATAACTCCTATACAACTTGACTTATTAATCTTGCAGATAGAAACCCACACGAAGCTAATAAAGGATTGGGTAGATTTTAAAGATAAGCGCGAGAAAGCTCGTCAGTATCGAGAGAAAATGCACCACGCAGCCTCGGTGGTGCAGGCCTGGTGGCGCGGCCTGCTGGTACGCGGCCAGCTCGGGCCGTACAAGCCAGCTCCGAAGAAAAGAGGGGCGCCAGAGAAAAAAAAGAAGAAATAATACAGCAGCAATGCTTCACTGTTTTATTTTGCTTAATTTTGAATGTTTTATTTTGTTATTATTTTAGTTTATTTACATAAAAAGCATCACATTAAGTTTCCACAATATTAAACAAACATCACTAAATTTTGAAAATCTGATACTGATTACTTATTTGCCAAAATGATAAGGATGAAGTGATGATTCTAACCAGATGTGTGTTGTCTTTACCTATTTTTTAATGTTTATTTTTAACTTTATGATTCCATATAATTTTTACATAAAAATCTGTATTTTACCTATATGACACTTTTTGTAATATTTTATTTTTCTATGTTTGTAAACAGTGGTATTTTAAGTGTTAAAATAAATTTATTTCTGTTCTAATTATGTATTCGTTCTATTATTTTTGGACATTTATGAGGGCTTTAATTGTTCTTTCACCGTTTGTAGGTATTGGACTTGTTTGTGATTCTGTCGTTCGTGAATAGGTACATGTCACAAAAAACAGAGTTCCATTAGCTACCTTGAATAACCAAGCCCCCGTTCATCGAACATAGTTACGTGAATTTTCAGTCGGTAAAGAAACATACATACGAACTCGTACCGGTCGAAATTGAAGTTGAGTTTTTGGTATTTTAATATGTATATTTTAATGTCCAAATGTCATGAAAAACCATTTATAACATACTAGTGTTTGTGTCCGTTTTACAAAGTTTCAACGTAACTGCGTAAGTTTGTACCTGAGTAGGCACACTGTACCTTCCTTCTTCTCCGTCAGCGCCTCTGGAACAGAAAGACCCAAAGGCAGCCATTATACGTTCAATCCAGATCGAGACCCTTTGATCGCGATCAGTGATCCAGATTGACTGTGTAGTGTGTAGATTGACAGGTCGCGACATCAGATCACAAAATATCAAAAAAAATTGAAATCTTGATCGCAATCCCGTGATCACGATCAAGATTGAACGTGTAAACGCAGACTCGCGTCAGTCTACGCTACCGCTATGCAAGATGGACGTCGATGAAAAATAAATAAATTACCTACTGCTAATTTTCTTCAGGTGTTATACTTTTAGTCATACAAGTAGGTATATGTACCTTTCTTGTTTTTTTATATTTGGAGTTACCATTTGTACTCGTAGTACTTAACTGGTTTTAAGATTTTTCATTCATCCCGAAGTAGTTTTTGTAGGGTTCCCACTATTTGACACAATTTCTTTGCTTCGAATTCCATTTGGCATAACACACTTAATATTGGTAAGTACCTATATTATTTTGAATGGCATAAAAAATTGTTAGCATAATTATTATTTGGCCGAATGTTTACATATCCGAATTAACAATGGCATAATTAATTACCTTTAACAAATTTCGCATATTTTCGTTTAACATAACGTTTATTTAGTCGAACGATTGTTTGTTAGAATTTCACTTGACATACTTTGATAACAGTAGAATTACTTTTGGAAAATTTTAAAATCGCATAACTATTGCTAGGTATTTAAAAAAATATATATTTTAACTTGTAAGTTCCAAGGGTAAGTATGGTTTACAACTTTCATCCACGAGCAACTCAGTTTTGTATGGAGGGTTCCGTCCTTTTTCCTTGTGAAACTTTTTTTATTTTTCGTTGTATTTACAATCATATAATTACTATGCGGAAAGAAATTAAAATATTGTTGCGTAAAACTGAATAAGTACTTTAACTATTTTTAAATGAAGATAAATTTTAGTCACAATAAGTTGCTTTTTACATTAAATTACTAGAAAGTGTTAGTCGTGAGTTTTTTCTTTGCGTATAAGCGACGACGCCTTTTACATCCCCGGTAGTGGATAATGATTATCCACTACCGGGGATGTAAACGTAACATACGAGTGTACAGGACTGACATCCACACGTTGTGAATGCAGGATACCCCAACTGGTATCCTATACAAGCTTTAATTCAAGGCAGTGGTAGAATTAAGCCATCAGAAAGTTATTGTCTTTATAACTTAATCGAATACTTTTTGTTTAAAAAACTCCTATGTTTTGTATTATGCCAATTTAGATAAAAATAAAATGAAATTGCATTTGTGAGGTGCTATTATTGATTAATTACTTTGATGTCTTTTGTACAAATAATTCGCTTTCGTGTTTAATTTAGATTTACCGCTTTTTTTTTTTTTTTCACTATCAACCCCTTGAGTGTTTTTTTTTGCACTTTGAAAAAAGGAAGAAATGATCCTTTTTACAAAGTGCAAAAAAAATACACTCAAGGGGTTAGCATGAATCAAAAGCAGATAATAATTTCAAATAAGGCAATCTCTTCAAATGCAAAAACACCTTTACTCTTTCTTCCATCGATTGGTGGCAGTGTACGCCATTTAACATTCTGAATTCACATTAGTTTAATATTTTATAGAAGTTTTAGTAAATAGACATACTCGTACCTACTCGTATATCATTTTCAGAGGTTAACAAAGAATTATTTTCGTAGCGCCCCTTAACCACTTAATAAAAGTTCCACTTTATTCAGACGCCACAAGGAAACCTCTGCACCGCTTATTCAAGGTTGCCTGCCATACTTTCAGGAGTGTTAATTTTTGTTGCCACTGCGATTACTTGGTGAAGGTCTGCCCCCGATTCAGAACGAAGTTATCGATCGATTCGCTGAATTCATTTAAGTACCTAAGTTTCATTAAAATTATAAAATTAAATAAAATATAAATAAGTTTATTTGGCACATAGGTACATAGAAGGAACTTATCTAAGCTCACAACAGTATCAAAAAGGTCTAAATGGTCTTCAGCATAGGTCGTGCTATACCACAAAGCTGCTATTCTGCAGATTATTAAAAAAAAATGTTTTAGTCCGAGGCCTCTGCTTTTATGAAGAAATAATTTATTGGCGCTCCTCATACTAAAAATAATATACTACTAGTACTTAAACGGCGCAGCGACCCAAAATGAGTCTTGGCTTCCGATATCAAGGATCTCCACTTAGGTCTATCCTGCACCGTCTCCCGCCAGTCATCGGCATGCAGCTCGGACAAGTCCTTGTCCACCTCGTCCCCCCAGCGGTACCTAGGACGACCGACTGGACGACGACCACATGGCCGTCCCTCATACGGTCGCTTCACTGCACGATCCAGCCCCATTCGTTCAAGAAATAAAATAAATTAATTTAAAAATAAAAATGTCACTACCGATTCAATTGGTAGATTATAACTTTATTTAAAAACGGGCTCAATTGATGTCGGCTTTTTGTTTAGTTAATGTGTCGCCACTTCACACAGAAACAGGTGGAAATCTAAAGGTGCAAGGTCAGGACTATACGGCGAATGCATTATCACCTCCCAGCCAAACTCTCTTAATTTTTGCTGAGTGGCTAAGATGTGTGAGGTCTAGCGTTATCGTGATGAAAAACCACACCCTTTCTGTTGATTAATTCCGGCCGCTTTCTCACAACTTTTTGCTTTAATCTCATCAGTTGTTCGCAGTAGAGTTCAGAATCGATGGTCCTGCCTGGTTGTAACAGCTCAAAATTAATAATGCCCTTCCAATCCCACCACACACACAGTATCACCTTGTTGCGAGTTAACCCGGGTTTCGCCATAGTCTGTGAAGCCTGACCGGCCTTTGACCACGACCTTTTTCACACGTTCTTGTCGTACGTGATCCACTTTTCATCACCAGTTATCAGCTTCTTCAAAAATGGTTCGGTTTCATTACGTCTTAATAAAGAATCACAAATGAGTAAACGGTTCGTTAAGTTTTTTTCAGTGAGCTCGTGCGGTACCCAAATATCGAGCTTTTTTATGTACCCAGTTTTTTTCAAATGCGTCACAACTGTTTTGTGGTCAATTCCCAGTTCTTCAGCTACGTCGTAAAGTAACTACTGATATGCCGATCTTGCTCCACTTTTTATAAAAATGGCATCCATTGGATCCGTAATAGGACCAGATGTGCATCTTTGACATCAAAATTTACGGATTGAAAACGCTTAAACCAAATGTGTGCTACTCTCACAGACACTGTCCTAGGTTCATAAACATCGCAAATTTTTTCGCGGCTTGCGTTGCGTCAAACCAAGCAGAGCTTGTACTATGGGTGTGAAAGACTGATAAACGTACCCACTTAAATATTTCTACAAAATATACTTAAATAGATAATAACACCCAGATACACAACACAACAAACACAAATGTTCGTCACATGAATGTTTGTCATGGGTGGGGATCGAACCCATGACCTCCGGTGCTAAAGGCAGGATCGCTGCCATTGCACCAAATGGCCAGACAAATGAAAAAAAAACATTTTTTTTAGGAACATTTAAATAAGTTTTTTTTCTGTAACCCCTGTTTAACCCAGTGCCTTTTTCGAATCCTTTTCTTTAAAGTTAGGGCTAAGACAACCGATAATATAGTTTTAACTTCATATACTCGTAGATCCATGATAACACGTGTTCACGCGGCGAAAGTTAAACACGGACTGACGAAATTAAGCAAGATTGGATGTGTAATGTGTTATGTGGTAGCCCAATCCATCAATCTGTGATCGTCGTCAGAGCTACACGATCGCGATCTAAATTGACTGTGTACGGGCTGCCTAATGTTGCAGCACAATCCATAAATCTATGATCGCGATCTAAATTGACTGTGTATGGGCTGTCAAACTGACTGTCTTTTTATAGTACTAGGTTTCCGCCCGCGGCTTCGCCCGCGTGAACTTTATTTTTAAGACATGAAACCTAATTATTTCAAAACAAATAGGTATGTATATGCCTTTGCCTCTAGAGCTATCACGGTTAATGTAGCTTTTTAACAGTGATATAATTTTTGAAATCGATTCGGTAGCTTTGGATATTAACTAACTCAATCATACAAACTTACAAACGCTTATTACCTCTTCATAATATTAGTGTAGATAGTCCTAATAGATACACAATCATATCTCAAGATCAAAAGAGATCTCACACATGATCAATATATCTAATGTATCTGCACAAATAAACTTTTAGGGGATAGAATAGAACTGTGGTGTCACTGTGGTCTGTGGTCCAGTAGTGGAAGAAAATCCATATAAGCCAGTAGATGAAAGCAAACAAAACATTCGAATCGGATTTAAATCCAACAAAAGATTTTATTGTTTTAATGGCTTCATTAGTTGCCCAATATGACTATCCTAGGTTTTCCCCCTCGTGGGAGTTGTGCATGAGTGGTGGGGGGCAAAAGTGTACCCCAAAATCGGTATTTTTGCGGATTTACGGTTATTTCTCGTAAAGAACTGACATTATCGACAAGTGTTCTTTTAAAATATTAGTATAGGGTCACCGGGTAAACGGTGGGTCAGTTGGGTACAGTAGGTCAGGCACGTATTGACGAAACCGCTATAGGTACCGCCGCCGCTTGTCCGCTCAAGGGAGCTCCCCCGCACGCGATACACTCTCGCCCAGTTCCCGTGCCGCTGCGTTCATCGTAAGACGTTTGGCGCTTGATTTTGCTGAGACACGACTAAAAGTTTTTAAAATGTGAGTTGGTATTTTGTTTATAATTCCTAACTTATTATAGATATCGATAAAATTGTACTATCGCACCAATGCCTTGATAGTATGCTATAGTATAGCACAATTAAAATTAACTAGCTCTTCGTTCTTAGCATGTTATTTCTTGTTTGTATTAAAAATGGTCCTATGGTCAAGAGTGGGTCTGATTCACTGTGTACATAGTGGGTCGCGAATCACTGTGTACTTTTTGTTAAGGCGATGTGCATGGTTCTGCTAATAAATGATAACATTTGTTTATTGTTATTGTTTGGTTAAACCATAATAAAAAGATAGAAGTAAGCCAAGTCGGGCCCCTACCGTGCGATAGTTTCCTAACACGTATGCGGCTCTTGCATGTAGTTTATACAATCGTCAAAAATGCAGCGTTAATATAATTTCCTTTATCAAAATTAAACTTGCTGAATCCAGGTAAATCATAAAACACACTATTTTTTTGCTTATTTTTCTCGTTACACACTGAATTGCTTAGATTGCTATAGCCTGCCAGCTTATTCCGATTTGTTAAATCATGTAACATAACTGCCCTTTTTAGTTATTTCACTGCTCAATATTTATTCAATGATCCCTTTCAATTTATTTATGACCAATTTTTAACATACCAAAACTACTACCTATATACAACTGCTAAGTTTAATCATAGCCTTTAGTTTAGTTCAAAAAAAAATTTAAACCCTAATTTTAATGGCAGGGGGCGTAGTGAGTAGTGATCTGACCTACAAATCGTATCCGATTACACATAATGTAATGTGAGAAATCATAGGAAAATAAAAGACAATTCTGGATTTGATGAGTTCTTAATAAGACATCCATATTCAATCACTGAAATATTTACGCATACTATTTGTAGCAATTTTTGAGCTTGAATATAGGACGTAGTTTAGTGTGTCTGTACAAGACAGGCACACTAAATAAAAATTTACGCACGGCGCAGCCACGACTGTCGCCCCACGAGCTACCCTAGACTTTGTTAGTGTGTGCGTGCGACGCGCGTAGGTACGGACATAGAACAGGCGCAATCGCATACAAAAACCGCGCTCGAAGCGTAGTATGAAGACAACCTACTTCTATTCTTTTACTATAGTTATACTCACCATAATCTTATAGTGGGTACAGAAGGTACTTACTTACGTTAAACTATGATGATAATTACGTTACAGAATGGGGAGGAATAGAACCGAAAGAAAAATAGGTACTCATTCTGAGGATCAAATGCAAATGGCATTAGATGCCATAAAATCAGGAAAAAGCATCAGAAAAGTAGCTGCAGAGCATAACATTCCTTTTTCCACTTTACAAAGATACAACAAAAAAGAAAATCTTGACCGCTTGACACCAAATTATTCCGTTAGAAAAATATTCAGGGCTGAACATGAGATGGCCTTATGTGATTATTATAAAAAATGCGCCTTGATGTTTTATGGTCTTACTGCTAGAGATTGCCGCCAAATAGCTTATGAAATGGCAAAAATAAATAATATACAAGTTCCTGATAGTTGGGAAACAAATAAAATAAATAAATAATAATAAATAAATAAATAAATATCTGGGACAATTCACACCAAGATCATCTGACCCCAAACTAAGCTGCAGAGCTTGTAATATGGGCGTCAGAGACTGATAAACATACTTAAATAGCTGGCATAGATTGGTTCCGAGGGTTTCGTGAGCGATTTCCAGAAATGTCATTGCGTAAACCTGAAAACTGCAGTCTAGCACGAGCAACAGCATTCAATAAAGAAACCGTTAAAATATTTTTCGACTACCTCGAAAATGTGCTTAGTCGTAGTCCAGCTTTTGCAGATGGCACGCGGGTTTATAATCTGGATGAAACTGCTACAAGCACTGTCCAAAAAAATCCTAAAGTGTTAACTCAAAAGGGGAAAAGAAATGTATGCAAAGTGTCAAGCGGAGAAAAAGGTACGCTCGTCACCACTTGTAACATTATAAGTGCGGGAGGTGTGGCACTTCCTCCGGCATTGGTATTCCCACGCAAGAAGGTAAATCCACGCATGGCAGTTGGAACACCACCTGGTTCACTTATCCTCGCTTCTCCAAGTGGTTGGATGAATACCGAGACCTTCATAGAGGTGATGAAGCATTTTGTGCAACGGTCAGGATCTACGAAAGACCTTTCAACAGTCCTCATTACGGATAACAACGAATCGCATTTGTGAATCGAAGCACTTGATTTGGCCAAAGAATCGGGGGTGACTGTGCTTACCTTACACCCACACACTTCAGCCAAACTTCAACCTTTAGACGTTGGCATCCACGGACCATTCAAATCATACTATGCGTCTGCAATGGAATCGTGGATGATGCGTAATCCTGGGTCTCCGGTAACAATATATGAAATTGGAGCACTAGTTGGTATAGCTTCAGATAAAGCGATGACGCCAACCAATATAAAGAGTTCTTTTAAGAAAACCGGCATCTACCCGTTCGACAGAGATATTTTCTCTGATGAAGATTTTATGCCGAGCAGCGTCACTGATAGGCCCGCTGTTGACGAACCGACAAGTACGTATACAGTCACCATAATTGTAATCAGTTATAGCAAGTAATGACCATTGTCTTTAGTTATCTTGGCTCCAAACATACTAATGTTTTTCTTTCTTTCAGCTTCCATCGTCGACACTGATAAAGATTTGCCAAACCTAGAAGAGGAAAACATTTTTAATTATTTGTTCAATCGTAATGAAGAAACTCCAAGTCCCTCTGTTATAAACACTATTCAAGAATCGATTTTTGGATATTTAGACCTAAGCACAAGTGCAGCATTAGTGCCTGTTGCATCAAATTCAGGAGTTGGGCACTACAACCCCACTTTCTCTTTCTCAACTGTGTTTGTTAGCAATGAGCGAACCTGAAAATGCAATTACTTCAGTTCAATCAAAAGATAACTATCCACTTTGCTCACATCCTGCTGAACATCCTGCATCCTTTGGAGATACACCATCAGTAGTTATACAAGACACTGATGAAATTTCTGCCAGTTTATTGCATGACAGAGAAAATGTATCTGCCCGGCTAATTACACCAGATGATTTCCAGAAACCTTTAAAAGCGGCCGCAAGGAAAAATAAAAGAAAGCCAAGGCGATTGGGCATATCCCTTATTGTAACTGACACACCGGTGAAGGAAGAGATTAAGAAAAACAAACAGGCTATTAAAAGAAAGAAAGTTACGCAATCTACTAATAAAAAAGTTATAAGGAAAGTTCTCAAAAGCGATTCAGAGGAGGATTGTGGATTGGTCTTAGATGATGACTCACCAGATGAAGAGAGCTGGTTGAGTGACGAAGAAAATAAAGAGAATAGTATTACGCAAGAGTCGCTGATGAAGCCTTTGCCAAGAATGCCAAGAGAAGGAGAATTTGTTTTAGTAGAATTTGCGTCCAAAAGACAATTGTTGTACTATGTTGCTAAGGTACTAGAAGAACGAAATGATAAACTCGAGCTCTATGTAAGTTATTTGAGACACAAGAGAGGACGTTTTTCCATGCCAAATACTCCAGACTTAGCCTATGTCAAGGATGATAATATTAAGTTTTTATTACCAACTCCTACCTCAAGCGGTAGTACTGCTCGTCAGCAGTCATATCTTACCTTTTGCGTTGACCTGAGCAATTTAAATATCCGTTAAAGTTGACAGTGATTGGATTTTTCTTTCAGTAAGCGTAACTGTCGATTTTATGAGAATTTGATTAATGTTCCTATCAAACGATTTTATTGCGATCTCTCGTTGTGTTAAGTTTTTAATATTTACTAGGTATTAAGAAAATGGCTGTGATGATTACCTATATTTTGCCAAAACATTTATATTTGACTGAAATAGTAGTAAGATTAAAAGTAGATAAAAGTACCTATTATTAGTAGAAAAACACATTCATTTTGTTTTGCTTTCGAGATTTTTGTTTTTGGATATTTTTTTGCTAGAAAGAGGGCAGCAGATTATCAACTGATCTCCTGTCTGTTCCTTATTTTTCTCTAGGTTAGTAAAAGTTTTTATTTAATTTTAAGTTCGTCAGTCAGAGAACCATTTACGAATAGTCGCTATCTATAAATTGTTAGAAACTTAGAATAGTTATTAGTTACGGGATTTCTACGATGTACCCTTTTGTTTTCGAGTTTCCGATATTTCGGCACTGTTGCAAGTGCCATAATCACGTAGTTACTCTGTTACACTTGCAATAGTTTCATATACATGTCACGTATACGTACGCACTTGCAAAAGTGCCGAAATATCGGACACTAGAAAACAAAAAGTTACATTGTAGAAATCCCGTAACTATTATATTAACTATTCTAATATTAGTGACCACGAAAGTTTAAAACAATACTTTGTTAAAACCTATTTCGTTGAAAGAAATTGTTTGATAATTTTTATTTAATACGACAGAAAGTCGATTTTTATTTTTAATCTAGCTGATCCAACAGGCGTCCTGCAAAATTTCAATTGAACCGCCACAGTCTTATATAAACAACGACAATCAACTAATACGTCGAACTTAAACTATGTAGAATTGTTAAAATTGTAATACTTGATAATCCATATATTCGCAATTTCATATTATTTTTAATGTTTTATGAGAAGTGCAGAGCCTTAACAAAAAAATAATAATTTCATGCTAGTGAAAACTAAATAAAATATTATCTGTACAAGTTTTAAGATTCAAGGTGCCTAAAGCATAATGCCGATTTAGTTTTTTTATTAAATATATAATTTACTAGTCAAACCCCTAGACCCATTGTGTACCAGGGGGTGATTCATTGTTCACCACCCGGTGTACACAGTGAGTCAATTCTGCCTTTTAAAAAAACCCTGATTACTCTACTGTCCCCTATTGGAGAATAATGATTTAGGCATATTCTGAAAGTTAATGAAATACACAATCCATCAAACTTAATTTCAAGCCAATCTGAATGGTAGGTTGAGAGATGTGAGTGTTCAAAAAAAAGTGACCCACCGTTTACCCGGTGACGTGTTTAATTTTGCATAGAATGAGACCAGGTTTATATACCTATTTTATTAAGACTACTCGTTCTTAAAAAAATTAAAAGGACTTAAATCTGATTTCGAATCTAATCCTACTAGTGCTGGTGGCGGTAGACCCCGAAATTGAGTCAAAACCTGCAATTTAAGGCATACAAATTGGAACGATTGATCTTTATGCCATACTATTCAATTTGACCCGTAGCACGGAAAAAAAAAACGAGAGAAGTTTGGAACCTGTCGTGTGTGGTAATTATTTAAAAGTGATTAAGGTAAAAAAAAACCTCCTAAAATGGCGGTAACCAAAATCGACTCTTATACGGTGGTAATTTAATTTACATGTTTTATTCTCATTGAAATTAGTTTAGGTACACGAAAATGGAATTTACTAGTTCAAAGTCTTTTGCTTTATTACATATCTGACATTTGCGAATACAACGTAGACGTACTCTTTAGAATAAGTCAGTCTCTGCCACGGCGGCGATGTGAAAGGACGTTCCTATATAAACGCGGTGCGACTCAGGTAAGTACACTCATATTAATATAATTGAGTTTTTCATAGAAAATTACTGTTCAATTTAATCAGTATGTTATTTATATAATAGTTTTATTGTGGTTATTAGCATATATTTAGTGCTTTTTCATATTTGTAATAGAATATATTATACCCAAGAAAAACAAAATAAAGCAGTAATAGAAAACGAATGTTAAAGGTCCATCCTAATACGTTGGTATCATCCGTATTAGGGAAAATAGAGCGTCAGAAGTATTTGCTTATAACTTTCAATATAATAAGTTATTGAATTGTTTAAGAGTTTAGTTGAAATAATGTTTTATTAAACCATACCATAACCATGGTATGTTTTATCATCTAGAAATCCTATTTAAAAGTGAAAACTGTGATTGCGAGTACATACCTCCATAAAAGGAACTTCATAGAACCTATTACGGACCTAAAATGGATACAGTAATTCGTATTTTAGGGTTCAGGAAAAATTGTTCTTTTGATAATTCTGAAGCCAAAAACGTACAACTTAGAAGTAAACGTAAGTAGAGAGAGACTGTGGAAATAAATACTGCAAAGCCAACGGTTAGTGTTTGACGGGACTATTGTAACTATGGAACCCACGGGGATTAAAAAAAACATGATAGAACTATGCTATTGGAGTTGCCAATAAGGGTAAAGTAAAATAAAAAAATCCTATAAATGTGACATTTATATTCTGTGATATTTAGTGCCCAGGTTTCATTACCGTTACGGTACCGTATTAATAGGAAAAATAGTTCAGAGCCTAAAGCTAAACATAAAACAAACCAGTAGTAAAATGTTAATGTAAGGAACCCCAGTACATTTAACGTTCTGATTCTGACCCTCTGTTTTAGGAGCGGACTACCGCCGTAATTAGCTGGAACCTTAGTTATACCTCCGATAAAGGGAAAATCGACCTGAGCACTTAAATATATATTTTTATGTATTTAATCACTTCAGAAACATACAGTGTCAGAAGGAATGTAAAATATAATCTATCTTTTTGTCGAAACGATTTTTTTTCATTCTTTATGTTATTTGTAAATGCTTATTTTCCTTTCTCACTTTCAAATGTATTAGAAGCTTTTACCTTACTGAGCCAATTCTAAAAATATATCACATTATTACATTTTACGACACGGTTGGCGTAGTGCGCTGTAGCACGGTTTCTCGCCTCGATTTCCGTAGTGTCCCGGGTTCGATTGCCGGTTGGGTCAATTTAGGAAACGATCTTTTCTGAATTGACTCGGGTCTGGGTGTGCTGGGAAACGCCCCTAGCTTATTTTCCTTGTGTGGTACCTCGTAACACAGGGATATTAATCCCTACTTCGAGACCATTACAAGAGGTGTGTTGTCTGTCATATTATTTATTTACTCACTTGAATTAAAATTAAAATTAAAATCATTTTCAAAATATACCTAATTTGTGCTCCTCCAGATATATCAGATACGATTAAAAAAAATTTTGTAAAATATGCTTCAAATGGTACGTAAATCCTCATTCCTAACCCTTAAAAAGGATTTTAAAAAAAAATTACATTAAGTATTTTTTATAATTTTACCAACTGTGATAAAATTACCATTGGTTGAAACATGTATAAAAAGTTCAATTTTAGACACTGAGGATGATAAATACTAATGCGAGAGGAGTTTTTAATAATATTCATACTAATCATCCTTGTTTAGGGTTTAGATATGAGGATTATTACGTACCATTTGAAGTATATTTTCCAAAAAAAATATTCAACATTCACATATCTGGAGGAGCCCAAAGCTGGTGTGTTTAAAAAAGATTTTTATTGTAATTTAATACAATGGACTAAAATGTTATGATGTAATATATTTTTAAAATTTGCTCAGTAAGCCCTTTCATTAGAAATCACATGCGATAGGTTTCACAGCAAAAAAAATTTTTTTTATACATACAAAAAGGATGACCCCATAAACTCCTCTCCTTTTTTTTCTTTTTTTTCTTGCTACGGGTTTAATTGATTCGTATGGCCTAAAGATCAATCGTTCCGATGTTCATGTCTTTAGTACCATTTGCTAATAGCGTACCGCTAGCACAATACTGGCCTAATAGATCGAGCAACAATATTTTAAAACTTTGAAACCTACTTACCTGCGATTTTAAATTATTTTTCGAAATGAATTTGTCATAATCGTGCAAGCGCAAAATGCCAAATTCAGTGTCAAAGAGAATTTGGCCTGTGGTTTGGCAGAAGAAAACACTTGCTTGGAAATTAAATTAGGAAATTTTGATCTATTATTTTAAGTTATCTACTAAATATTTCATCGTAAGGTGTGTCCAGTTTTTCATAAATACTATAACTATATAATATTATACTTTTAACGAGCTTTTTATTTTTCAACCAAAATAGGTGCCTGTGGCAGAATTTTTAACTCACCTATCTCAATGCCTATTTATTTATTTACATTAAATAAATAAATAAATATGCGCCAGACAACACACCTCTTGTCATGGTCTCGAAGTAGGGATATATATCTCTGTGTTACGAGGTACCAGACAAGGAATAAAGCCAAGGGCGTCTCCCAGCACACCCAGACCCAGGCCAATTTAGAAAAGATCATTACCTGAATTGACCTGACCGGGGATCGAACCCGGGACACTACGGAATTAAAGGCGAGAAACCGTGCTACAGCGCACTACGCCAATCGTGTCGTCAAACATTAACTTATTAAATTCTTTTTCAGATTCAGAAGTAGAGATATTAAGTATGTCCGTTTATACTTCTGAAGAAGATGGTGACAATAAGCCTACATGGTATTTTTTCCTTAAAATATCCAATTTTTTTCAAAGCCCTTACTTTGTTTTACACTGTATCTTTCTTTACAAAATTATTTCAGTCTAAGTTATCTTCAAGCGTCATTATTCGCTTCAGTATTGGAAGATACTATAACAGAATTAAGGATTCTTGGCAAGTATTTTTCTTGATTTTAAAAACAATATAGGTATTTAGGTTCATACCTTGTTCATTTGTACATTATTGTGAAACTTCTCTCCGTAAGTAGAGGCGTCACATGTACTTACTTATTGTATTTATTGACAACTTTCCTCCATTAGACATGCAATAAAGATATTGAATTGAATTGAATTAAGTAGGCACTATAAATGTTGTTGTGATATATCTACCATGAGTTTACATCTCGTAAACCATGATAGTAAACTACAGAAACGTTTGTCATTTAAAAGTTAGTTATACCTATTACTAGTCAAAAAATCGAAATCAAATACAACAACAACAACAACAACCACCTTACTTAAGCTACCACAGACGCTAGCGACAATCGTCGGCGTACACTCACAGTACCCTGTAACAAGTATGAATGGATCAACAACCACCCATAATCCCATATTGTTGTCTGAACACGGATGCTATTGCCAGCTCAAGGTCAAAAACCGTTAGTTGAAAACAGTCAGCTGAAATTATAAAAGCAATGGGAATACCAGGAGAGGTCGCGCTACATATAATCTGCGACTAAGTATGGCATACCTACTACTGGAGTGGCCTGTTGATTGGGAAAAATCAGTCATTCTATGACTGCACAAGAAAGAGTCTTCTCCAAAGTGCGACTGCGATGCTTAGTCGGCCTTGTTGAAAGTGTTGGAGGAACTCGGAGTACCCGAACACTTGGTAGCACTCATTCGGTCGCTTTACATGAGTAATCAGATTGCTATTTGAGGCATCAGGGTCCTTCAGCTCGGCAAAGGTGCTGAGACAGGAGTTGCATTCTGTTCCCTGCGGTTAGTGGAAGAAAATACTACCGAGGTATCCCTGCCTGTCGTAAGAGGCGACTAAAAGGGCCCTTGGGGTCGCGAAGCGCACGCGGGGGGGCCTGCGTGTGTTTCGGTTTGCGATTCCGAGGAAGACGGTAACGCGTGTCTTCGGACACAGTGGTCTGTGTTATCGTGCACTGGAGTTGAGGTTGCTCCACCCCAGGCTGGCTGCCAGGCGGCCTTGCGCGCCGAAGGGTCCTGCGAGGAGTCTTTCCCTTGTTTGGGATCCCGGGTCCCTTCCATTCTGCGCCGAAGATGTTTTAGTGGGTAGGGGTCTCTGTTTTCCCAGGAGTTCCGAGTCCCACATATCCCAGGTGTCCCGAACAGACGGCCTTGGGAATGCCTAAATGCATTTCCTGACGCAAAAAAAAGGAGTTGCATTCTATCCCCCATTTTTTCGGAACTCTATCTCTGGCTCCTGATCTCATAGGAACATTTCTTTAACCATTGCAGCGGAGTGCAACAATGAGCTGCGTATCCACAAGACGTGGTCGGACATGCCGCTCCTGCGAGCCACCAAGTTCGCGGTGGAACAGCCCCCCATCACGGATGAGCTGGATGCGATCGACTCTCAAAATCTTGGCTGCATGCAGTATAAGTTGAACAAGCTGGATGCTGACAGGTTTCCGATCCTACAATATTTGATGACCATATTATGCCGCACGCGCGCGGAGAATCTCCATTAGAACTTTTGTTGCTTCACTTTGCTATGGCTGTTTTCACACAATAACAGACTACCTAGCTAAATTTAATTAAATTCATATCTGAAGATAGAAAAACCTTAATTAAATTACCAAGTTCCAAGAAAACCGATGCTACAGAAATCCCTTAGAGACCTCGATAACCACCTTTACACCCTTAACAGACTTAAAGGGTCGTCAGACTTAATGTTAATTTCATGAACTTTTATTTTAGGAAACTGGTAATCAGTACGTTGGTCAACTCGTACAAAGATCTCACAATGAACAAAACGTACCCGGCTGTTACGAATCACGTGAACAGTGTTCTGGGGCTTGACGAATACAGGTTAAAATTGGAAGAAGATGAAACCAAGAACAGGATGTTAGTACTCGTATAATGTTTTACTTTGACGAGCTAACCTCAAAGGATTTCTATTTTTAGGATTTTTGGCTGTGGCACCTAGCTAAATACGATCTTAACAAATTGCCAGAATCCGCTACGGGTAGCGTTGTTGCCGTAGGCCGTAGATTGTTTTATCGTTGGTCCAATTTCCGTAGAACACGGCAATTGCCGTGGCTATGGCAACACCCGGATATTCTTCTGGGGATCTGTAATCATTTTCTGTTTTAGACAAAAATACTTAACATCCTACAGAAATACTAAACTTTACTAAACTGTTGCAAAATGGGTTTTGTGTCAGGAGACAAAAGACCATTTAAAGCTTGATGTGATTTCGTGTGATTTTTTGCAGCCTTCGTCGTGACCTCACCAAACAGATGCGACAGCAACGGAACCACATTAAATCGGTTCTTTATGACACTGAAGCTACTATAGATGACCTCAAGAACCAAGTCGAGGTTTGTTAATTGTTAGTTTTCTGTATTATACTCGTAGGTATTTACTCAGCTAAAATTTTAGTTCAGAACGTGCAGCAAATTAATTAAGAAATAATGCAACCGAAAAAATCCGATTCAGTTACAATATTTTGAAAAGATACCTGAACAAGTCTTACCTACTCGTATCTACGTATTTACAAGTTTACCTAAATAATAAGACCGAGCAAAGAAAAACAACTTTTTAAAATACGATATTGTTGGTTGTCACCAATTGTAACTTCACTGCAAAAGGTTTTCTAGGCATAATCATAGGTCAAGGATGGAAGCTGGGTAAACTTTCCGACGTGACTTGAGGCCTATCAGATCCATTTATTCATAGTCAATTTCACTAAGACCAGAGATGGATAACATTTCAGGACGCTGTCCTCTTTGCGGAATGCCGCAGCCGCTACACGAGCAACTGGCAACGCGCGCGCAGCGAACAGCACCTGCAGAGCATCGCGGACCTGGAGACTGCGCCCTCCGAGTCCATCGAATACTACAAGCAGAGGATGGACCACGAACAAAGAGTACACTCTGAAGTTGAAGTGCTGATCAACATTGCTATTAATGTAGGGCAGTTTGATTTTTTGCTATTAGATTTTTCCAAATCCAGTTGTTGCTTCAGTCATATGATTTTTTTAGAGATCATCTAATGGGCTTAAATATTCATCTTGGGACCAAAGATGAGCATGGACTTTCAATCAAAAGCATTTATACTTTTACTAACCCCCCCGATCCCCCCAATGAAAATATTCATGTGACAAACTTTTTGGGTTCTTTATCAAGATAAGTGCAAATGGCGGACTTGATGCCCGGCGGCATTTTCTGCCAGTCAAACGCAAGCTTAAACAGAGAAATAAGGTAGTTTGGGTTGTGCAATTTGCACAGTAGGTACATACATACCTTCGCAATTTTTGCGGAGCTTTTTATCCTATTGTTTCTATATAATATTTTCGCTTTTTAATAACTAAACTACTTATATATGAGCTCCTATATCGATCTTTTTTCTTATTTAACTTATTTCTGCTGTCTTAGGAAACTCTAGAAAAAGTGGAGCAGTGGATGACCAAATACGACCAAGACATGGAAGGTATTGATTTGAAAATTCAAATCAGGAAGAATGAGTATCAGAACACGTACGAAAAACGGATTGGGCTGGAAAATACGGTATTATTTTGACTTTATTAAAATTCCTCTAATCAATACGTCCACCACGAATTGCCACTTTAGGTTTACGTTATCTTTCGCGTAAAAAATTGTATTGGGATGACACAAGACATGACATGACAATGTCAAATCCCAATACATTTTTTTTACGCGAACGTAATGTAAATATTAAAGTGGCAACTCGTGGTAGACGTACAGTACTCCTACCATGAATTTACACCAATGATAGCCGCTAGCGTCTGCGATGACGTTTTTGTCCCCTACGGGATTCAAAGTGGAACCAAAAATAGCATACAAATTTCTGAACGCAACGATTGCCGTCTACGGAAATTCATGATAGAATGTACTATTACTACGTTGAAATACTACGTAAAAATTAATCTAACTACGCAACATTATCGTAAAATTATTCTGTAAAATACTCATAAAGCGTCCACTGCTAGGCTTCCCCCAAACATTGTGTTCCTCTTCCTTGTGTCCGCTTTCGTCTCACTCTGTGTTTACCTTTCAAATAATAGCCGTGTTCAGCAGTGGACATCTTGTAGAAAGTATGATTAAGACCGAAGGGCGAAACTATCGGCACTACTGAATCAAATTAACGGTTTTCGCCCCCTGGGGCCTTAATAAAATTCCTTTTAACTTGTCAGGTTAATTCTCTAAACTGAGCGTAGCAAGCTATTCAGTAATATGATCTTTCATTTCATATTCAGCCTGTCAGTGGTTACCTATCAAGCCAGATATTTACTGATGAAATTGCTCGCTACCCTCAGTTTAGGTAAGTAACTTGACTGGCATTATGAGATGGTAATACGGCCCCTGATTTGTTCACGGTATTCATTTTCCAGATCGAGAAACACGATGTCTTGATGAAAGAGTGGATCCACTTCAAGGAAGAACGTGAGAAGGCGCGTCTTTACCGCGAGAAGATGACCACCTCTGCCATCATCGTGCAGGCGTGGTGGCGCGGGCTGTTGGTGCGCCGGCAACTCGGACCGTACAAAGTCGCCAAGAAGAAGGGTGGTGCTGGCGCCAAGAAGAAGTAAAATAGTGCGCTTACGCGATTAATCGCCACATTTAAATACTGTTCTATTTTGTTTGATCGTTAAGCTGGGAATATTTTTTGTTTTAAGTTTTGTTTATCCAAAAGTGGTTCATTATTTTGATTTTAATGTGCTAATAAAGTTTAATGCTTACTTCTATAAGTAACGTGAAGTTTTATTTTAATACGCTGTCCGTGTACGGCGGGCCTTTCCTCCGCCCGCGCTCTTCATTCCACACTGCGCGCGGGTCCTGCCCGTAGGTACGTCTTGTTTTGTTTCTTGAGCAAAATGGGCGAGCAGTTATTACGAACTGCTTCACCAGTAATCAATAGCAGCTTCAAGCTGTTGACTGACTGCAACAACGGTCCATGTATGTTGATCACTGGCCAACTGCTCTCCGTGTTGGGCGGGTCTTATATTTGGGACAAAAGTATGCTGGTGGCCGGGTCCGAGATCTAAAGCCTGCCAACACGGACAGCTTGAAACAGCTAGTATCGACAGCTTCATGCTGTGACTGCATAGTGAACTACAGTATTCTACGTACACACACACGGAACAGCTCGAGCAGTTGTGTTGTGGCTGACTTTGGGCGGTTGGCAGCACGCTGAAATTACATCGTGCGGTCAAGCAGTCGCCAGGCATACACTGACTGCTTGAGCTGTCAAATGCTCTCGCGCAGTTACCTCCCCCCGCGCTCTTCATTATACGTCGCTGCAACTGATTCGAATGAAAATGTAATTGTGACTTTTTGAGCAGTTAATACCAACTGCTTCAAGAGTTTCAAGCTGTTGACTTTCACTGTAGGAACGGTCCGTGTATGTTGATTCCTGGCTATATAACTACTCGAGTTGTCTGTGTGTGGCGGGCCTAAGATAAAAGAAACATGACATTAATTATTCGTAACGTTAAAATAACAAACTGTTCAATCGAGTGATTATTCTTTCAATTTTCATACATCACTAGTGGCAACGTCAATTTGGTCACGTGACTATTGTAAACCAATCACGTAACCGGGTTTTGACAAGTAACATGCAACTATCTTCATGTGAATACAGAAAAGTTTTATTTTCAGCTTTATTTACTAATTTGCTATGCCTAAAAAAGAAAAGGTGAGTTCAGCGATGCAAAGAAAGCATCCTAGCTCACATTAAATAACTCTAATAAATCAAATTCGTGGTAAAAGCGAACAAATTAGTCTAATCGGTGTCATATTATCTTCAGGTTTGACTACCTACCATGCCATGCCATGTCAGTTCGTTTATGGTATACGGTTCTGCATAATTTACGTGTGTAAAATCATCGTTTATTAGTGATCCAGACTCTAAAATCGGTGTTGTGAGAGTTTTAGTGAAAATTGTTGTTCGCAGGAGGCGATGAAGACTAAAATTGATAAGAATAAAGGTGGCGACAGCGACACGGAGGTAAATATTGTTTTACTTTTTGCAAGAGACAATTTCTTACTATGATCTTGTTGGTGTTCCGTAGCCATGAACTGATATTTAGCTATCGTTTGCGCATTTAGAATCAGGTTTCTGTAGAAACTCGTCTGGTTTCTTTTATTATTTTTTACGATTTCGAATCTACCTACTTTTCCAACTTACAAAATAAGTATTTCACTGACAGCAGGGAGAAAATTGCGTTTATGTACTTAGGTAATCTAGCCGTATCTTCCAATTAGGCAATTTAGCTATTGCACACTCTGTGATATGGATAGATTATAGTACAGAATTGATAAATGATTTTAGTTTATTACATCTGAGTATAATTTTCGTACCTGGTCTATTTGTTTATTACATTTTCCTCCTCTGAACTTTGTAAGGAATTTAAATAAAATAAATTATTTAAACACTAAGAATATTGACTAAGAGCTCCTTAGGAAACTTCAATTAATATGAGCCTACACATTCACATTTTTTACCCAAAATAAAGTTATGTTTAATTTTAATTTACTCTTTATATTGTTATTTTAGTAGTAATCTTGAATGAAATGAATTACTTTTATTTTTGCTACAGTTTGTGTTTAAGAAACAAATTGTCATCATATAACAATAAACATATTAAACAAGGAAAGATACTAATACCTACATCCCAAACCAAACAAAACTATAAGGCAAGAAACATTGTTTTTTAACCTAAAATTAAACCTATTGACCTACAATAAAAAAACTAGTTTATTTTGACCTGAAGTCATTTATTATTGTTAGTATTTAGTTAGTAAGAGATATTTAAATTCAAAATTTCGATTAGTAACCTATTTCATAAATAAATAAATGTCCTCAAATTGCAATGCATCGATCAAATTAAATTTAAGAGAATTGAATTTAATTATTAAACAGGATTGAATTAAGCTAAACAGAATGGAATAAAATTAATTGAATTCAGTTAAATAAAATACAATTAAAATTTGCACACACACTGTAAACCTAACTGCCGAATAAAAAAGAGAGTAGAAAATTGATTGTTAAAATGTACCGATATGTGGTGTGGCATTAAACCTATTAGGGCTGCCGCTCAGTGCTGCAAAAACAGAGACTTGGTGTATCAGACAATAATTTCAGAATGACATTGACCCAGCATTCGAAATTCTGACAGATGCCATCTTTTTGCGCATTAACGCAAACAAACCAGATGCAAATGCAGCAAAATACCTAAGAATTGAAAAGTGTTTCCATAAACTGTGATGCCCACCAAATGTCATGGCTGTCCTGTCTTGGGCCAATTTTGGGCAAACATGAAGGGGGTTCATTTTGTAATGACGGCAAATGTAGAAAGCCACTAAATGAAATATTACTGCTCAAATGCAGATCATGGATAACTTGCAGTTTCAAACATGGGTTTCAACTTTTGAAGTACATAACAGTTTTCTCTTTTATTTCAAGAACATAAAATTATAATGCATTGTTGCATAACATTGCTAGAAACAATCAACTGTCACATGTTAATTGTCATTCTTATACAAAGTGTTTGTTCTGTAACAAACTTAAAGGCTGTAAACTAGGATTCAATACCTCGACAAAAAATATAAAATAGGAGCCCTCAACAAAATATTATGTAGGTTTACAACCAAGTTTTCAAGAAAACTATTTTTTCTAGGATGTTTGACAGAAATTTTGAAATATTTACACTAGGAATGGGTTACATTGTTTATTTATTGCACTACTATTAATATTATTTCCAAATGGTGACACTGGCAGTGGGTCGGTGACTGTACAGCCCAAGTGGGCCATTTGACTTCTTTTTTGGCATGCACTACTAAATCCTAATTCCATAGGCAAACAATTTTATTTTTCATACAGTTTTTGACGCATTTTAATCATTATTAAATAGAGATGGACATAATAATCTAAGACAAATTCATCCTCCTGGAACAATCAGTCGTCTATATATACACGGTGTCGGGTTTCATGTGGTCCAAACGAAAACCATCGATAGAGGGGTCCAGGGGCTACTCTAAGGACCCCATTGTATGTTCCGCGAAAATTTATAGTTCTCGAGAAAACAGCATTTTTCTAAATATTTTTCAGTACCCAAAATGACGCTTTTTTTAATGATTTCTCCTAAAGTGTTATTACTAGAACCTTGATTTTGTTTGTGAATGTGAACAATTAATAGGCCTTTCATTACACCACTACAGTTGTAACTCAGGCTAATTATTTTCTGCAAAAAAAAATAAACAGTGAACTTTTTTATTTGGATGATTTTTTACTTCTTTCTTTAGGGTGGTGTAACTCCAAAAAAGCACATAACATAAAACTTCAGAACCCATTTAAAAAACTTGCCTACTATGTGGACCCCCTACTTGTAAAATTTCAATCAGCTACGGCGAGAGCTTCATGTCAAAAAAAAAAATTCTGAAATGGGAGGATTTTAATATTAAATTAAATTTCGTCAGTCATGAACTCAATTGATTTCCAATGGCATTAAAAAAGTTTACTTTGAGATAATCTGTCTTAAGACATCAGACGTAATTACAGATACCAGTTTTGATCCCTTTGTTCAAGTTTACAAACTGTTTTGTTAGTCTTCCCTTGACTGCTCTCACGTTCGTACATTGTTCATACTATCCCTTTTTAACTACTGGCGTGATAACGGACTTTTCGATTGCTTATTTACTTTTATTTTGACGACTCTGAGACGAAGAATTGGCACCTTCAATAATTGATAGATTCATTACAGAAAATTAGGGGATAACATGAAATAAAGTAGAAACATCAACAATTTTACAAAAATACTTTATTATGTATTTTTTACTATAATAAATGTTCGAAGTGACGTCCACCTTCAGCTATGCACATACGACAACGTTTAATAAACTGTCTTCTTAGACGTTGAAAGGAGTCGTCTTTTCGTCTTATTGTCTCTTGTGCTTCTCTTGGTTGAGTGTTTAATTCTTCGATAGTATTGTATTCTTTGTAATACACAAACTCTTTGTAGAATCCCCAGATAAAAAAATCGACCGGGTTTAAGTCGGGGGACCTTGGTGCAACGCGATGGGTCCATCGCGTCCGGTGGACTCATCGCCTGGCCATCTGTCTGGGTATGTTTGGTCCAAATGATTTCTAACTACTCTAGCGAAATGGCACGGAGCTTCATCGTTTTGGAAAAATACTCGCTGGCGCAACTCCAAATTAACCAAATTGACCCGACCGGGAATCGAACCCGGGACAATACGGAAATCGAGGCGAGAAACCGTGCTACAGCGCACTACGCCAACCGTGTCGTCATGTCATATTTTTGCATGTTTTTTCTTTTGAGGAGAAGGGAAACCCAGTCTTCTTCTTTCTTCATTATATACCAAATCTGTAAATGTTCAAAACATGAACATTATTAATATTATGACCTTATATCTTTTTGTGTTTCTAGAGTTTGTGCCTCACTCACTTAATTCTTAATATGATACTCATATGTGATATGTGAATGAATTGGGTAACAATAGCATTGTAATTCATAACAATAAAGCATCTTCAGCTAGAGACATGTAAGATGACATTCAGATTCAAATTTAATGTTACTGCTGCTCAGTGCAATGTTTTATGTAAACCAGTTTTTGAGCAAATTACTTGACTTTCACTAGATAACTCTACAAACTTGAATGAAAAAATGAAAAATGTCACACAAATAAGTTGAATGTAAGTATGAAATGAATACACATGAAGTGTAATTACAGTACTTACTTATGAATCATCTAATTAAACACCAAGAATATAAATGTAAACCCAAATATTATGTGACATGAGGTCTCACAAAAAAAAATCTGGTGATTCTGGTCAAATGTTTGTACCAAAATCTACTGACTGACACTGGCACATTAAGTTATCAGAAGCTGTCAAACAACTACTATATTTTGTACTTTAACAATAGGAATAAGGTTCATGATGGTTTGTTATAATTGGACAGTTTCTGGCAACCTGTACGTCTACCACGAGTTGCCACTTTAAATTGCCGTTATCGTTCCTGTAAAAAAATGTATTGGGACGACACATGACATGACATGATAATGTCAAAACCCAATACTTTTTTTTACACGAACGATAATGGTAATTTTAAGTGGCAACTCGTGGTTGACGCACTGATGTGCTGTTATTGGTACAAAATTTGACTGCAATTTTGCTAGATGCTATGGCGTTTAAAATCATTGAAGAAAAAGAAGGCTCTGAACTTCCAAGGAATTGAATAGCTCTTTTATAACGTTGTGTTGTTCTTTCCATCAGAAGATGCACCAAATTATAGCTTATTATCTAATGCAGATATGCAAAAAGGTACAAAACTCTGCCCAGTCTTGTTATCTCGTGAAATTCGTTTCGCGATAATAGTCGCGGAAAAAAGCGTGAGATAAATTCGGTCACAGTGCACACCTTAAGAGGACACAGCACGGTCGAGAGAATTGAAAAATAGGTATTTGTGAAATCTATTGCTGTCTTTTGCAAACCTCGAGCCCCCTGCTGGTTGCGATAGAAACAGATGCAAATCGGACCGAAATTACCTATCAAAAGTACACAAAATCGACGTTTCGTAGTCCCTAATACCTTTTCAAAAAGTTGACCGATTTAGTTTTCATTAAAAATTGAAGAAGGACTGTGGCCGTCTTCCTATGTTTTTCTTTGTTTATATAAACTAGTCAGTTCAGTTTTCTGGATGTTTGAACACAGCGGAAAATCTACACAATTTTATCGATTTTTGTAGGTTCACATCTCTTTTAATAATTCATTTATATTAAAAAGGAAAACATAGGAACATGCTAATAGTAGAAGTAGATTTCTTGGAACAAAATTATTCCTCTACTAGCAATATCCAGAGAGGAAATAGGGGACTACGTTTGTATGAAAAAACGGGGCTTCTGTATCCTCTTAGGCCCTACTGTAAAAGTGATCTCCTAGGAAAGATGGCCATAGACAAACAATCGGATCAGCCAAGGTCCCAGTGGTCCTCAAGACGCGATAACGAATTCAGCTAATGATCGAAACGGTCGCCTCCGCCGGGGACCGGTAGAAGAGGTTGTCAAGGGTGACATACGTGCCAACAGACTCGACACTGAGGATGCACAAGACCGCGCGAAGTGGGCCAAGAAAATAAGAAAGGCGGACCCTGGGACCCCACACACCAGTGTGAGTTCACAACCGGGATAGACCGCGCGGATGATGATGATGATGATGATGGTCGAAACGGTCAGGCAGGTTTTATTCGGTTTTAAAGTTCGTCATTGATTTATAAGACTTTTAACTAATTTAAGTACACAATACATTTCTTGTTTTTAATCTTGCGCGCCAAAAAGTAGTGCAAGGATATTTCTGAGCTGTTGTCTTAATTGACACCTCCCTGACGAGATATCACGTAAGCATAGCAATAAATAATTAAAAATGTTTTCACCGCGTCTCTGTACTGTAATCTCGTGTTTTGATGATAAACATACACACTTTATCATTCGAATGTAAATAGCCCCGTTTGCACCAAACTTTGGCATCTCGCGCGATCATTGCGCAGTGTTGAGTGCGACGCTGCGCGAGCGCAATAGTGCGCATTCGCGATTTTCGAAACATTCGATTAGCGTTCTAAATTTAAATTGTGCTCTCTCGCCCCCGTTCCTCGCATGTGGAATTTTGTGGATAGTAAATTAGAAAACATTTTATGGCTTCTGCACATTAGTTGCTAACGTATTTGCACATGTTAAGCTGGGTACTCACGTAGGTGTAAGACTTAATGTACCTAATACTTTATCCACTCGCATGATTGCCTGAGCCTGCTGCTACGAGCCAGTAAATCTAGATTGCGGATTCGAGGGCTGGCAGCTGGATAAGCGATAGGCGATAAAGATGAAATGTGAGATGGTGCAGTATCCGATTTTACAACGTGCTACACTTCTTAATAGGTACACAGCTCAAGACACGGATCTATTGATGAAGTTCTTGTAAACAGCTGTTTTGTTGGTTTCATATACTCACCAACAACCAAGATTTTGCTACATCAATAACTCTCCTGTTAACTCAATTATTGAAATACTTTATTGTGCATGAAATAAGGTACAATAGGCAAATCTTATTGCTAAATAACTAACTTTGACTTGACTTTTGACTTATTTCTACTGTTACAAGTGTATACACAAGTGACAGAAACCATATCCACTACAGGTGTCACAAAAATACATAAATAAGTTATTATAATTTAAATATTTTTGTATACTGTAGAAGGACTTTTCAACTAATCAAGCTTTGATTAGTGTAAAGACGATCCCCAAAACGTCTGCCAAGCGTGGGGATTACGTCAATAATCCCCCCAAAAATGAAGCACTATAAAAAACCACGGCCCCCAGTTCCAGGCAGCACCACCATTCCTGCTAGAGGTAGCCTACCAGGTTACGGTGGAGCAGGGGGTGCGAAGTGCAGGTTGCGAGAAGCCGTTGGATGCGTACGGCCCAAAGCCGCTCGTTGTGGCGTTCGATGGGGGAGGCCTATGTCCAGCAGTGGACTTCCAAAGGCTGATGATGATGAAGCTTTGATGACTTTTTTTAAACTTTGCTAACTTGTCGTTATTTGTTTCTTATTATTAACAGGTCGTGTCACGATTTGGTTTGAATAATCTGCGCGAAATGTTAAAAATGGAATGAATGAGACGTTCTTATAAAGGTGGCAGGATTTCGGTGGAAGTAGGCCTACTACTACTGCCGACTACTCAAGTAACCTGTGGGTCCTATTTATTTATTTAGACTCAAAAGCATGCTTACAGTATTAATATTACCAATGCGCATACAAGATAAATTTGCATTAAAAATAAATATCACTCAATTTCAATGTCAACAATTATAGCAATAAACTCCAGTAAATACATTTTCTTAGATACAGTGTCTAGTTGAAAATAAATACATAAAATTGATTAGAAACAATGTCAAAACTACAGATAAATAAAGTGAAAACAAAGACAAGAATAAAAATAATATAAAGTCACAACAATCTTAGTCAGTCAGCATGTCGTCTATGATTGTTCGGAATCTATTTAGCAGACTTCCCAAACTGCCAGCGAACAAGTCAATTTCATCGCGCCGAGCGAGTATGTCACCCATCAGTCGCAATGTACGATTGGATGGGCCTGTGCTGCCCGTTTGGTGCGCATTCTAGGCTGGTGAAGGAGGCTATGATCAGCAGCGTACGTTAGGCGGCTATTTATGATGATTGAGACTTCTGCACAATATCTATTGCATTATAGGTCTGCCTAAGAAACGAACCACCACCTGCCTGGTTCCCACGAAACAATTACTTCTTGCGCTGCTTGCCCATCGTATGCCGTCCCCTGAACCATAGAACAGCGTTCTCAAAACCATTTTCTCAAACTAACAACTATTCCAAATACCTACCTCTCGTAGGATCAGTTGGTTTTGGTTTCAACTGAGGTATTGAATACATGATTAAATCGTGGCGCCTAGCAAATAGCAGCGATATTGAATACCAAATAGGTTTACAGTTTCCATGATAACGCATACGTCACTAATCCATATTACCTCGCAAAGCTTTAGATCGTGCGAAAATAGGATTCCTCACAGTGGCACGATCCGTCGCGAGTCACTAATCCTCTCCCCATTAATATGCTAATGGCATCTCATCTATTCCACATCTGCAGTGTTTTATCCGCCGCCCGCGCCTGCTGTCATGCCACACTTTCACTATCGCGTGATTGGCCAAACAAGACAACATCCAGTTCTTTTGGTATCAATGGAATCCGTAATTGAGTCGATAACAATTTCGTTATAGTACTAATCGCACTGAAAGACAATACTATTTTGATAAAACTGCTGACCTAGCCTCGGCAGTAGCAGTGACCCTGCGTTTCATCCGGCCATCTATCTTCCGAAAATTTGATATAACTGGGGGAACCCGGAACATCCTAGGTAACTCTTACAAGCTAAATTACACCTTATTAATGCGTGGCCAAAGTTGCTATTTATATTTTAAGGAGCTTTGATATAAGTTAGGATACATTGTTAGGTAAGTAGCAAATTGCTCCACAAGCATGAACGAAATCGAAGTGTTGATTCTTGAAAAGGAAATTAAAAAAGTCCCATGAACTTATTAACCCTTACACGTGCCTCTAACGACTTGTCCACTAACGAGGCCTGCTGGGCCGACCTTCGCCCCAGCCACCAATAGACACTACGCAGTTCCACAAATATCAACTTACATATTAATACCATTTACGGCAATATCCCACGTTTACAACGCCTATTGAGTTGTATCGTTTGGTGACTTATTCGAACTGCTATAGTTGATTAATTGACTCAATTCGGAGAATATAAGAGGGTAGCTGGCATGTTACTATACTAGCATATTATGTATTATCATAGCCAGCACTTAGGTCTTGGGCTATTCGTTAAGAAGGAAGGAGCTATGGAGATAACCGATCATAATAGGTGCATATAATACACCAATTTAGCTACAATGACAGCATAACACATCTTTGGCGGAAAAGCCACCTGAAGCTCAAGGTTATTTACAAGATATGAATATATGATCGATTGAGAAATTAGTGAATCTGTGAAAAAAAATAAGTAACCTACAAAGCCCAGTGAAGCGGGTTAATTAATTGAGAGATGATCGTTGGGGTAGATAAGAATGGAGACCATCTGAAGGTAAATAACGTACATAACCATCATTAGGGGTAGTGACCGAAAACCAGTGTGGTACTATCTACTTTGTATATTCTCTATTGAAATACTGGCATAGCATGATGTTAGCCATTAAGTTTCCGCGCAGAACTTCGTTATGTAAAACTTTAAGAGATGTGCTCATGCCCTCAGTATTACGATCTATCTGTTATTGCTTGTACCTTGTCAAGTTTCATTTCTTAGTCATAATTTGTAATAGGATTTAGGCAAGTTTAGGCAATGACTTGTTGAAAGTGTTGAAACCCTCAAGCTAATTACTATCGTGGCTCAATCTGTCGCGCCCAATAACAAATTGATGAGAATTACATAAAATTAATGACTCACCTTTTTAACGTAATCATTAAGTATTAGCATTTTTTATGCAATGCACTTATTGAAATATTGCAATAAATTAACTTTAAGCAAAGCGAAACAAGATTAGGTTTTAACATACCTAATAAAGAGAATATGTCATTGCCAATTTAAAGGAAAACTATATTACCAATACTGACTCAACTGATACTTACAAAAAGATCTATGTGAATGGAAAAACCCATATTGGTCAAAACGATAATGCAGGGTGGCATTTTTCGGCTATTTTAATGGTAAAATTAGAAAACGATGTCATGGATTAAATTTAATGTTGATCACTAAAAAGTCCTTTAAACAAAATAAGTAACTTGGTAACTAAGAAAAGGAGGTCAAGTCAGATAAGAATCCCTTCTTCGATTCTTAGAACAAAAACATATTATTCCTATTTTCAGAGTCAAAAGTATTGTAGCTGCTCATATTAATTGAAATAAGTTTAAACAACAATGCTCGTGCATCAGGCAGGTTACCAAAAACTGTATCTTCATTTCAAAATAGATCGATTATCTTTATTTCAAAGTAAAAGTTTGAGTAATTTAAAGTCAGTGGATATCCAGAAACAATACGAAGCTGCTCCAGATATGGTTTACTAAAAACAGAAGGCCAATGTCATATTAGGTCGCATATTTTCCTTAGAATGTCACAACAATAACAAAACAAATTTACGAAACCGCAAATAAGCCCGAGCCCATTATTTATAGAGCCGGCGCGTGCGCACGATTGTTTACTCTCCGTAGGGTTGTGGCTTTCTTTATGACTTAATACACCGTGAAATTATGAACACCTAAAAAAATTACAAACTAAGTCAGACGACAAGATACGTTTTATTTTTGTTAAAATTTTATTAATGGCCAAAATATGGCTTTAAATTTACCTAATTGACCTTTTTGCTGTTCAATAAGTAGGTATTTTTAGTTAAGAAATAAATAAATATACTGTGTGTTGGTATGAATTAGTAAATATGAATAAAGAAATAATGGAAATATTAACTGATATGAATGAGCGAAATGAAAAAACGATCTTTTATTATAAATTCCGCAACAGACGATAGATAACAGATGTCCTTTTTCAAGGTCCAATCTATCTATGCCAAAATCCATAAAACTTGGCTTTCGCATATATATTATAATATTAGTATGATTGTTGACAATGTAAGTGTCAGTGGTGTAGCGTGACACCAAATATGGCAACCCTATCACCGTATACGTCACACGCGTCGGAGATGGCTGACGTTAATGCCTCTGCACCCAACATCTGGATTATTTTAAATCCTGGATTTTTCTCCTGCATCCGCATATAAAATATAGAATTGTAACGGTTATTTTGAGCTACGCAAGATATTTATTATGAAGTATGTGCGCAGACGGTGGAACTCGTCCGTGTTGAGGTAGTAATACCACATGTGTTACAGTATAAAAGGGTTGGTCAAGTGAACTGATCACGTGAGAGGTTTTGGAGTAGGCTGCCTAAATGTAATTAATAGGATGATGAACCGGGGATGTCCTTTTCTATTCGTAGACACGACGTATAAAAGACAATACAATTTTAATAAAAAACGTCTTATGATTCTTAACCCATCATGAAAATGGAAACTGAAAAATCAGTTCCTGATTAGCTTTGCATTTGGGTTGCAAGGCTTACTTGGCCTTTAGTATTCCAATGCAGTCCCCTATAGAGTATAGGAGTGCCGCCTTCGTTTGTATGGTCATGTCTCACGGAGATCGGCAAACTATGTGGGCACCAAATATCTGGCTATGCCGCTACCTCCAGGTACCGGTTGAAGAGGTCGACCCAAGAAGCGGTGGCTCGATGTCGTCAAGGGTGACATGCGTGCCAACAGACTCACCACTGAGTATGCACAAGACCGCGCGAAGTGGGCCAAGAAAGTAAGAAAGGCGGACCCTGGGACCCCACACACCGGTGGGGGTTCACAACCGGGATAGACCGCACGGATGATGATGATAGAGTCTGGTCAAATATTGGTACACGCGGACAAACTCGAGAGCAAAACCAATTTTTTCTTGACAGAAACTAGTTAGTTTCATTTGTCTGATTTTATCACATCTATTTGCAAAATCGCAAGTGTATGATAATTGGTTTTCCATTTTAGTCTGTAACCGCTCCAAAAATATCCAATTAACACTTCCTCGCACATAAGTATAGCTTACAGCATCGTCTGACTTACATGTGGTGGATTACATTTTTTTATCTTGCAATTCAAACATTCTTTGGCTAGTCTGATGCACTCAGACATGCATCCTGTCTATACTTGTAAAAAACCCGTTAGCTACCGTTACTTAAAATAAAATATGGTTAACTACCGATAAAATGCGGGTATTAACGGTTAATTATCCGACTGCAACCGAGAAAAAGAGTACAGTTCTTCAAGGTAAATAATGGGCATCGACTAACTTCGTGTTCCCGAAGATGACCGACCGAAACTAGGCAACTGGATGACAGCGCTATTAGTAAAATAACGAGACGGCTATTATGACATTGACATTATTTATTTGCGAAAAAGTTGAAATTATAAGTGTTTTTTTTAAATAATTATTTGTTAAAAATGTTTTACGATTGTTTCCGAAATTCCGATGTTTTCCGATGCCCATTATTTATATTGAAGTACTCGTACTGTAAATATTTTTATTGTTTTGTCAACTCCTTGGTGAAGCTTCCTTCTTACAGAATTCCCATTGCACTGTGTGACGGGATATCCGACTTTCTGCGGGAACAGTCAATAAAAATGCCGCCAGCGCCATCTAGCGGTGGTATTTAACCGCTTGGTTAAAATCGTTAATAACCGGCTTCGCATCTATAATCCTGTCTTAAGCCTAGATCTCTGCAGCAAGTGTGTACTAAGCTTCTTCTTTGTTTTAAATGGTTTTCTGAAACTACTAATGCATGGAACCGAAATTGAGCTAAGCAAGATTTTGTTTTTCTTCGGGTCAGTTCATTTCACCAGTGCTTGTTTAGCTTGTATTCTTTCTAATATAACGACGAATCATTGCAGATGCAATATACGTTATTATTATGAGGTACTAGATTTTCATTTCACAAAAGTTTTAGTCACATACTCGTACATATTTCCTAGTTCCATTCCACGTCGCCTCGCCTCGCACTTGCCGCGGTCGCGCAGATACTCTTTTAAGCAACATATTTTCAGGTTACGCGGAAAACTGCGAGTGCCCTCAACAATGTCACTTGCATAACCGCTTATAACCCAACGAGACATTTTCAAAATCTATTGTATCGATGGAAAATAACTATACGTATATTGTAGGGTTGAACAACGACACGTATTGTTCGATGAAACAAAGAATTACGGCGCCGGTATTGTTGCTTTGATCCTATTCGGCCGAACAGAAGCCATATTGGCTTCAGAAGAGCTTATTGTAGATATTGTACAAATCCTCTAATTATGCACAAAAAGTATGGGAATGCTTGAGCGTATGGCATTGGAGATTCGATGAAAAAGCAATGGGTTTTGTGTGGAGTGATTTTTAAAGGCCCGTATTCACTTTGCTTAGTGCGAGTGCAGGTGACTAGTAGGAGCGATTGATTAGTGCAAGTAGTGTCCAATTCTGTTTAGTGCATGGGTTTAGTTGCTTTGTTTAGTTTATCTCGGACACCCTTAATTTTGCACCTAAGGTCTTTACAATTTAAAAGACATTCATATGTTACATACTCCTGCACACATTTTTATGGTAAATCTTTCGTCTACTTCGACATTTCTGCCAGTTATGCTAAAAACTAAACACTAACACCTGCTGTCCAGACGTTGTTTAGTGGCAGGCACGCAGCGAGTGAGGGGAATAGGAAGCGCGCGGGACGAGGCCACTCGCATTCCACTCGCAAAAAAATAGAACACGCTTCTAATCACTTTACAACACAAGTTACTAATCACTTGCACTAATCCATCGGTGTCCACACATGTTTTCTACTAACACTAAGCACCTGCACTAACCACTAAGCGAAGTGAATACCGGCCTTGATGTGGCAGACAGACGCGAGTGTAGTAATCGGTGATCTGTATAAGAAGTCTAAGCTCTTGAAAACGAGAAACATTACGATATTTGTAATTTCAATTATCATTTGCGTATATAGTATTTAAAAACGTTACGTTCAGTTTAATCAAAGTATGAAAAAATTAAAGTCTCATCTCTCTTTCTTGGGCGGTATCCCACGAACAGATCCTGTAAAGACTATGGAGTTCTGTTTGATGAAAACCTAGGCATTCTGGGAAACATATTCATTCATATTATGCTGTTAAGCCAATTCAAGTTTAGTGACTGCAAAAATAAAAAAAAACCTATTGAGATAGTATGAATTCTGCGAAAATACTGGCAATAAACCTAAACTACACACAAGCAATTGAATCATGTGCTCATACCCGCGTACGAGCATCAAATTTGAAGGGTAAAAATACAAACTATGATTCTTTTAACATTTTACAACCCTAGAGCGACGCTGACGCATTTTTCGGCCTTTGATGTTGACCAGCGTCTGATAGTATATGTCATTTCTGTTTACATCGTTTCACTTATTTTAAAACGCATTAGCGAATCTGCAGAAATAGTGTTAGTGAAGCAAGCATTATAAAAAAAAGAAAATTCGATTTTGTTCTTAACGTTGAGGATCGTAAAAGCCACAATTTCTTTTTACTGCACGCGTTTTTATAAGGAAAGTGTTAGTTCTAGGCAATATTTTGTTATTGTACAATCATTTTGCACAAATGAACCATACAACAGGACATTTCAGTAAGTAACAGATTTGATGTTCTTGATTGAGTCCACACGGTTCCAATTTTTAATCTGATTTGGTCCTTGCAATATTATACAATATTGTTATTACCAAAATTTGCCTGTCCAACGCTGCGTAAATAATGTATAAGTGCTATTAATCGTTCAATGTGTAATTCCTTGATACTGCACTAATCACCCACATTTCCTACTGCTTCACCATTTGTAACGTGCCTGCAGCTTATTAAAAATAAACAGTACTTTGACCCTTATGGGGACGCAATAAAGATGCGCGAATTGCACGATTGGTTACAAACATCTGCCATAATTTAGTAATAATTATAGTTGATTTATAACCTGTAATTCAGTAATTCGGGAAATTGTGAGACGCAAATATTCTTGTAAAGAAGTATTCTTCAGTATGCTTTAGTGTATCATAGTAATAACATGTGTTCGTGCTGTTGTCATTAGCAGTTGTTTTATGGTTTAAAACCTATTGACCAGTTTGTTGCTTCTGCACACAAATCCGCCGAGAAGAATCTTTATTTTTAATCCATAAAGGCAATTTTTGTGTTCGAAAAGCAAATATGGTGTTTCTTCTTTTTTAAATTATCAGTTCAACCTAAACGATATATTCTTTATAAAATATAGTATTGTATATTTTCGTTATTTAACCAAACAAACGATAACTTCTAAGCTTCGTCTTGCTGCTCGGCACATACGGTTACCATATCACAGCATTGAGCATATGTTGTATATGTAGTATAATTTTAGCCGGTTTTATAGTAGTGATGTCATCTCAGTTTTTGCAAACATTGTAAATTAAGAGCTTATAAAACTTAGTGGAAGGCAAACAGACTAACTGGGTTGGAAAGATAATTTCGCAGATTTAGTCGGTGTCATCAACCGGCGGGTGGTGCAGTTAATAAGATCTAAAGTGCTGTTTATTTTCTTGAAGTTAACTAGGGTTTATATTTATGTTTTCTTCAAGAGTGCAAGCGGAGCCCTATAATTGTACTTGCAGAAAGCCTTAACCTGCTCTCTTGCTCTTAATTTAAGATTAATTCTTGTGAAATTTTCAATTAAGACTTAATGTTTTTTTGGCATACAGTTAATGTATCTTTTCATTCTAAACCGCAGCATTAGATTGGGTAACATTAACCTCTAAAAGCTTCTACTTAAGGATATCAATTCGTTAGTCTGTCTGTCACCTGGTGAAAGTCGTGTGTTTTGCCGAGAAAAGTGATAGGAATGTATCCGTTCGCACAAAGTTTGCGCGCGCGCATCTCGGTGAAACTTTTTGTGCTATAATAGTAAAAGGTGATTGTTCTCTGTGATCATTAGACTAGACAGCTTTAGTGCATGTCGAGCTTTGAAGCTGGTTCGTTGTGACTGATAGTGACTGTGATACGTCAACAGGCGACAAATTTGAATACCATTAATGGTGTGCTAGATCAACAATAATTGTGTCACCTAGAAGTGTCTAATTGGAATTTAAAGGTTGCTAAAAGAAGTGAACAGTGCTCTTGTGGCAGTCTTGACTGAATAAAGTTCTCTCATTGGCTGTAAATAAATTACTAGTGGAGGTGTTAAGTGTGTTTTGAGGAAGATGATGGTGTCAGCCGCAAACCTCAGCGGTCACTCGCTGTCTTCGATGTTCAGAAGGCGGAGGAACCGCTCCCCTGGCACGGCGGTAAGATTGTCTTGTAAGATTGTCTCACTTCTATGAGATGATGTCTTGGGTACAATACATAACATTAAATTTGCTAATTGTGAAACGTCATTCTTATTGGTATAATGTTAAGGTTGTCATTAAGATGGCAAGCAAGGTTTTATATCACATTGTGGGATTGTTGATGTAATAAAAAGGACTTTCAAAGGATGTTCGCAGTGCTGTTCTTCCGGTGCACTAATACTCAGTCAAAACGTAAAAACGGATTTTTCTTAAAAGGCAATACATTGGCGAAATAACGAGGTGTAAGTAAACAGAGAAAAATTTAATCGAACTCTTCTTATCGTGTCGAGTGGCAACACACTACGTGCGACCAGAATTCCGCCACTTGTACGGCATTGTTGCTGGAAATAATCGAAGTTATTCAATGCAATTCAAAATCTGCATATTATTGGCTGACTGATTTCTTCATGACCTGCCGTGCGTAATACGTAAATATTTTAGCCTTGGTTATCTGGGTTTTTCCACAAACTGCTGCTGAGTAGGTTTCTTAAACTGAAAGCCTGCAGTCTGAAGTCCTATTATTGTTTTACTAAAAACAAAACAATTCTACCTTCAGATAAGAGCACATAAAAGAATAATCATCATATCATGACGTCAAAGCAGAACGGTACAAGTAAATTTAGTTCAAAATATGCAGTTATCAAACTCAACGTGTTACGTTAACAAGCGTATCTGCGCTAGCGTTGGAGTAAATCGCGTAACGGGCGGTGCGCAGACGTAGCCACGCAGCATACATTTGCATATGCAACGGAATATCATACTAATTATACTCGTACCTATAACACAGGCTCTATCTATATGCCCCACTGCCTCCGCTTTAGGGCATCGGGTTCGGAGCGGATTTTCGTGGAAGTCTAGGGCAAGCAATAAACCTTCCTGGGCAGACTTTATCAATTGCTAGTTTCATGATTTAATCCGATGCCTGTCGCTAGCGTCAGTTTTGACGTTTTTGTATGGAATTTCGGTACAGCGCCTCTAGTGTATGAAAAAACCGGCCAAGTGCGAGTCGGACTCGCGCACCGAGGGTTCCGTACAAACCTGTAGGTATATTTATTAAAAATATTTTTATTATATGATGTAACTAAACATTTACAGTTTTCGAAATTTTTCCTTTATCTGTGCTTTAAGACGTTGCTTCGTACCAAATTTAAAAATTCTGAGTTCACAGGAAGTACCCTGTAGGCTTTGATTCCCTTGCGAGTGTCGAAAATTTGCGGAAATTTGCAGCATAAACGGCTGTATCTTTTGATTGCGTTGGCTTAGAAGTTCGATTTTTTCACAGCTCCAAGGGACAGTAGACCAGAGACATATAAATTCCAGCTTGAAACCTCAACGCGTTAAAGAGAAAAAGGGTCTTGACAGGCAGACAGACGGACACCAAAGTGATCCTATAAGGGTTCCGTTTTTTCCTTTCGAGGTACGGAACCCTACAAATGGAACTAAAAATGGCATACAAATTGCTGTAGAAGGAACTCATGGTAGAGGTAGTCGTACTGAATACCGTTGCTACCAAAGTGAATTATTGGTCCTATGTTAAGGCCCTGATTGGTGCCGCATATGTCGCCTGCCGCCTTATGTGCCAAATTATGTAAAAAATATTGTAGAAAAAATGTTACTGACCAGCATCATAAGGAACTTAATTGTCCGATATGAATGATTTTTTAAAATTAAATTTTACAAGTTACATTGAGCGAATTCTCGGGTCCAAGCTTAACGTGCCTTACGATTCCGGAGGACAGGGATGCCCAGAAAATACATCACTATTCCGTGCGTAGCTTAACATCTCTTAACGTAACCTTACCGCCCTGCGGTCACCACAGAGCTACGGGCACCAAGAATATCTCGTAAATATCTACTCCAAGACAATCTGACTCTAAACTAAGCAGAGCTTGTACTATTGATGTTAGAGACTAATACACATATTTATTACTTCTGAATAGATAATAACGCCCAAACACAAAACGAAAATAATAATCTTAGTCACAGGAATGTTTGTTCTGCCCGGCTAAGATGCGCAACATAAGGTAATTTCTCGTTTCTCGTCCCTGAGAGTCGACAAAAGAGGTAGATAAGACAAGTTTCCTCGCATGACAAAAGGGTGTAGACATGTTTAACACAGATTTATAAATATTATAATCGATATTATCAATAGTACTGATTTGAAGACACGATAGTATCTAAAAAAATAATCGATATGATTGATTAAACTAGTCGATTCTACTGATCGATTAAAATTATTGATTAAACTAGTCGGTTCAACTAATCGATTCAACTTATCGAGTCAACTAATCGATTCAACTAATCGATTCAACAAATCGATTCAACTAGTCAAATAATAAATAATACCTAAATAAGTTTTTTCGCAAAAAGAGAAAAAAATTAGTCCGCCTTATTTGAATTTATTATTTTTATTGTAAAATTTACACCCGTAGATAACTAAAATAGCGGCGGCTCATAAATGCTTTATCTCGCTTTATTACTGCACTTAAAAAATGATAGAATTTTGACACACTGCAACGCCTGTTTTCATGCTATTTTAATGCATTATTGGTTTGTCGTCCATAAAAATGACCGACGAGTTCACACACGAGATATCTCTTCTAAACCACGACAAAAATAAGGCGCCATGTTAGGATCTGTCGACAAAATTAAATTTCCCATACAAAATATTAAGTCACGACAATTGCTGCCATGTCAGGCACGTAGATAAAATAAAGAAATCGAGCAATGTCGAAATTTGATTGGAGTATTTTTTGTCTACTCTCCTCGTAGGGCGCGCATCTTAGCCCCGATGGTTTAGGCTGCGTTTATTGCGATGGTTTAGGCACCAGAGATGTGCGAGGATGGGTTGCGAGGGATGTGTTCGTTAAGCACCAATAGAATTACGAAGCTGGGTAAATGAAGTGATTCCATTGGTTCTTGACTAACAACATCCTCGCACATCTCTGGAGGAAACGCAGCCTTAGCATGGATCTCCCTACCTATAGCGCCGTAAGCAGGATCACTACCATTGCGCCAACAGGTCAGTGTTATACAATTCGATAAATACTCCGATTGTCCTCGGTAAAAATCATCTTCGGATGGAGTCTTCAACCATTTGGCTGGATAGTTGAAATATTTTATAGCTTTCAGAAATTGCCCCGCAAAACAAGTCGGTAGTCACTTACATAACACGGAACTTCATACATAAACTGAAAAAATTTAACAAAAAAAAAACAACTTCAAAAAAACTATTCCAAAACAAAGCACTAAAAAGTAAAGAAATAATTGCGTATTCTTCTAAAACTTAAACGATAATATAATATAGGTACAATTATTGTTATTGTTGGAGTCGGTGTCATACACGGTACATACAGTCGAATTGAGAACCTCCTCCTTTTTTTGAAGTCGGTTGATAAAGATATAAACTCTTTGTAGTAAAAATTCACTTTGACGAATTGTGCCTCTTTGGAATAAAAAGTGACGTTGAAGTGTTTTGTTAACTTGTGGTTTTTTGTAATGGGTTGGGTTGTGTGTGACATTGTTGAACTGTTTTATGAAGCTACGAGTAATCTCAGTATTTTAGGAAATGACATAACTATTTACTACTCCTTTTAACCGACTTCAAGAAAAGGAGGAGGTTCTCAATTAGACTGTATGTTTTTTTTGTTTTTTTTTATGTTTGTTACCTCATAACTTTCGACTGGCTGAACCGATTTTGATCATTCTTTTTTTATTTGAAAGTCTGGTGCTTCTCGTGTGGTCCTATTTTAATTTGGTCTAGTTCTGACAATGGCATCCATGAGAAAACCATATAAGTCCTCAATCTGGATAGACAAAATGCGCGACAAATGGACGAATAACTCAATATTACGCCAACCGATTTTGATAATTCTTTTTTTATTTGCAAGCTGATGCTGCCCGTGTGGTCCTATTTTAATTTAGTGGCAGCCATGGGAAACCCATATAAGTCTTAAATCTAGATAAACGATATGCGCGACAAATGGACGAATAACTCAATATCACTTCAACCGATTTCGATGTTTCTTTTTTTTTGGAAAGGAATACTTCAAGGGTAGATTGATGAGAATTTGGTTAGGTTCTGATTATGGGATCCATGATAAAGTAACGGAACTCTTCATTTCTTGGGAGCAATTGGACGATACTTTTTCGATGTATAAAATAAATAAGATCTATTCACTGAAAATCAAGAAATAAACAAAAACTTGAAGAAAAAGAAACCAACTTCAAAAAAAAAATATTTCAAAACAAAGCACTAAAAAGTAAAGAAATAATTGCGTATTCTTGTAAAACTTATACGATAATATAATGTAGGTACAATTATTGTTATTGTTGGGGTCGGTGTCAGCCTACATTATATTATCGTATAAGTTTTAGAATAATACGCAATTATTTCTTTACTTTTTAGTGTTTTGTTTTTAATAGTTATTTTTGAAGTGGGTTTTTTTTTGTTTTGTTTTTTTTTAAGATAGCAACTAGAAAATTTCGACCTGATTTTAGGGCTCGAGCGAGACTTGCCTTAGACGTAACCATAAAACAGTAGAAATATTAAATATGACAACAATTACCTAACCTGTTATTTCTTCATAATTCGAGTTATTACCTTGATTATATGTATAATAGACACACTTTTAGATTGTATAGTCAACAGACTTTGACCGGGAATGGTATGGACTATGGACGTCTGTAACCGTAACTGAAACTTTCGGATATCCGAAAAGGATAAATACCTGTCAGATTTAAAGTTTTTTAATTTTGCAGCATCAGTGTAAATTTTTATCAGGGGTACTTTATTAAGATAATTGTATAAGAATTCCCTCTTAATCGTAGTTAGTTATTCGTAGCGTCGTCGTAGCGCGCGTTTCCTTGTAGTCTAATCAGCCTTGACATACGAGGCGCTTTCCACTTCACATGTTTCGTGTTAAGTCACGTGAACATACGTCCTTCACGCATTTACGTGTCGGCGGGCAAGAAGTGAAAAAAAAAGATAATTTTACCTTTATGACAGACTTCGCTTTGGTATTTTTTTGAAAAGTGGTACTACAAAAAATTTCATAGCTGCTACTATGCTATACTAATGACATAGGGGTATAGTACGAAGTACAATTTATCCTATTTTGTGTGTTTGTGTTATCAAAAATGCACTTGCATCATTTTCTAATCATTGCATATTGTGCACTATTCAGTTTTTGTTATTATCCAACTCATGGTTGAAGTTGGGCCTGCCTGCGCCCGGCATTACGACGTACTTATAAGGCTGGATTTTTTTGTTTATTTTAAGAAATAATAATTATTTTGGTTGATTCTTCAAAGGCTCGTCTACATTTGTATCGCAACGTGATGTCGGCTCAAGTAGCATTTGTAGAAGTCATTTTGGGTGTTTCGAGTTGAGCAACTTTACAAGAAGAGCTTACGAACCGTCTCACACGTTAAAACATTATAAAAGAATATTAGAGTCGCTCAACACGAGAAGAAGAAGTTCAAATTATCTAATAAGGTACATAACACAAATTTAAGTTGCAGCAATGAAAATGGTCCACCCTCCACAGATAATAATATATTTTTACTGGCTGTTTGAGTTTGTCTATGTCGCATTAAGGAAATTAAAAAACTAATTACTTTTAACTTCCTAGAGACTTAAGTGGTCACTTTAGTCCCGCTTCGTAGGGCTATATTGGCGTACTTTTAGAACATGAGAAGTGATTTTTTATCTAATAAGGTACATAACACAAATTTAAGTGGTTTTTGATTAAAAAAACACATTTCTTAAGTTTAAAAGTAGTTGTAAAGGTACGGTACTGCTTGACAAATAATTACTAGAGATACAAAAGACCTTGTCAGACGACTAGCTAGACCTGATCGATGCTAGTACTATTAATAGCTTATTAGTCTTTAGTTACACGAGTTCTATAGTTAGACGGATCAATAGTTTGCGGAGCCGTCTTGAGACAGTACATGTTTTTTTGTATTTTTTTATGATCTTTGCGTAAGCGCAGGTTCTCGCTTTTGAATACTAAGCCAAAACACGATCTGAGTAGATTTATTGTTTATTAAATATTGACAGCAGCGTTTTCCGCGTGTCGCGAGTTGTAGAGATATATGATCTTCTTGTTATTAGTATATTTTATATCGAGGGACTAAACGAAGCCATCATATACCAGAGGTGGTGTGACCGAGCGTGCGAGGGAGTCAATGAAACCGAGGGTATATTAAGTTGGCGTTTAGTCTCTAGGTGCAAACTGTACTTTTCACTTTGAGTGCGAGAAAAATAGTCAATTTAGTACAAAAACATTTAAAAGTTCAAAACCGAACAAATTTACACTCGACAAAAGTTCTGAAATTTTCGCGGTCAGTTTTTTTTTTCTGAACTGAACCAGTCACAGGTTAACAATTTAAAACACATGGCGCCACCTTCTTTGCGGACAAACCATGGAACTTAAACTCTCAACATTTTCGCAACGAAAATGGTCCACACTCCACAGATAATAGTATATTTTCACTGGCTGTTTGAGTTTGTCTATGTCGCATGAAGGAAATTAAAAAACGAATTACTTTTAACTCCCTAGAGACTAAAGTGGTCACTTTAGTCCCGCTTCGTAGGGCTATATTGGCGTACTTTTAGAACATGAGAAGTGTTTTTTTTTTTGCAGCTTATGGTGCAAGTTCGCTCACACGCAGCAGCAGTAGACGTGGTCGTCGCGACACTACGGGTTTCTATGTTTTTATATTATCAAAGCTTAGTGTCGCTGACTATGGATGGTCTTGCTTAGAAATACATCGACACCTCGTTTGCGGCTGCGGCATGGAGTCGGCTACAAAATCATACCTTTAGGGTAGGCCTACTCAGAATATAGTATAGCTAATACATGTTGCTTAAGTGATTTTAAGACCTCATTTGTAGGTCGATCAACATCATAAGTAGTTAGTGAATTGAAGTGACAGTTGACATAGCAAAAATAGCTGATGCTGTTGGTGTTCTAGAACAAAAGCCAAACTAGAGCAAACACAGCATTTACCCCACCCACAAGGTAGATGGATGATTTGATGAAGGTCGTAGGATTCCTGATGCAGGCCACCTAGAACCGGCTGCTATAGAAATCTATAGGGGAGGCCTATGTAGGGCAATAGATTTCTTTTGTTTGCTAATAATGAAGATGAAGTATCCTTAAACAAAGATTTTTACTTTTGTATTGCCGACTCTTTAGCAAGATTCCCAAACCCAACTTGCCACTGGCACGATGTGGTCATTTTATAATTTCCTCATTAGGTTGTCATTACCGCTATGAAACAGGAGGTGAATCTTATTTCCTTGTTACTTCACATCTAATCAGCAAACGCCGCCAACTGGCTTATGGTTGAACACAACTTAAGTTCAAAGAAAAAACTTTTGAGTGTGTCGTGCGTGATGCATTTTGTCCTGACAGTAATAGCACAGACTTTATTGACACAACCCGGCGGCTTTTATGTCGATAGCTGTCAAAATATCTCAAAAATTATGTCAGCGACGACATTTGACGCCAACTCAATGGAGTTGGCGAAGCTAATATAAGGCCTCAGCCTCGAATTTTGCGGGCAGCGGGGTGGCAGCGGCGGCGGGCGCGCTAGACTGGAGTGCACCGCGCCGCTGCCCGCAAAATTCGAGGCTGAATCCTAATGATACCGTGTTGAGGCGCACACCTGGTGATACCTCTGAACAACGCTTTACAATGTCCCAATGAACAATACATTTTAATATGCTTAATAAATATAATTTAACACGTTGACTGTCCACTTAATAGACACAATTACAAGATATGTCTTTTTTTTAAGACTAGTATAACCTAGTCCCCCGCCCGATACCTGCTTGACGTTCATTTATATGCAATTGTATAAAACCCAGTTCGCTTTGTTTTCCTAAGCTTCATCAGATTTATCAACATTCATGTATTTTGATAAATCTTTCACGTACGTTAAAATAATTTCTTTCAACCGATAGTCACTAAGCAAGAGCGAAATGTTACTACAAAGTTTCTTATTTTAGCAAACATTAAAGAGTAAGACACAGAAGTCAGCTTTTTAAATATACCTGGGGCCCTAGCCAAGAGTAACACGCTACCACAGAATAAGTAATACGCTACTTTCGTGTCGATATGTCAAATGTGAAAAATGTACGGGAATGACATATGACATTTATTGTCAGTTCCATACATTTTTAAATTTGACATGCCGAAACGATCGTAGCTTGTAGCCAAGAGGCTAGGGCCCCTAATTAGATACATTGTGCTATATGTAGGATCCATAAATTTGTTTTATATGTAGAATCTTAGTAGCGAGTTGCTCTGGACTGTGCCCTCATGCTAAAAAAATGTATGATATACTAAAGGAGGCAACCCTATCCAACCCAGGTCTTTATTGAGCGCCTGCTCAAAGATGACTCCAGGTACAGAATGCTAATCAACGTTTGAATTCATTGGCCGTAAGCCTTGGGATTATGCTAGTTTCTCGAGTGTGATGTAATAAATAATTCACTCTGATGTTACACGGAATGATTATCATAATCCATTAACGACTTTAACTCCGTTGCATTGGTTTCTATAAACGTACACAACTTAATACCACCCTCTACTTTCTACCACCGGACCACTAGACGCCAGGAGGGCTGCCACCCCCATGTTGTTGACTTCCCAGCAATCCGCACTCAACGGTTAGCTGCTTCCTTCCCGGTCCGCACCGCTAGGGTGTGGAACGCTCTCACTGCGTTTGTGTTTCCGGATACTTCCAACCTTGGTGTCTGCAAGCCCAGAGGGGATAGGCATTTTCTAGGTAAACGTGTACCAGCATCGGCCTCGTCATCGCTTACTACCAGGCCCGTTAAGATTAGTGAGCGGCCACATCGGATTTGCTTGAATCTCGTGGTGTACTGGGTGTACTGGATTTTATTAGGGCTGTTCTAGTTGTTTTTGGAAAATAGTCAGGAAAGCCAGTAGGCCTTTTGTTATATTGTTGACATGATTTCAATGTTAGATTTCTTTGCCTAGCTGTGGTGTTGAATTGAAGGAAGAATGAAAGAATCCATAAAAAGCACCTGAAAATCTTGAAACTCTACCCAGGCATGAAGCAAGCTGCCCCTTAGCGGTAAGGCAGCTAGATTCCAGACGTGGCCTGGCGGGGAAGTGGGAAAAAAAACCTTGTTTATTATTTTTATTATGTATGTTACATGGTATTTTTATCAAAGTGAATACTTTTTTGTGGGTATAATTAAAACTTCAAACTGTTTATAAGTTATTACTTCAGCTATCAGCTATTGCTGATACGGTAAGTTATCCTGATTATTCCTAATTCTGCTGTAGTTCTTACTGACGTAAACAAAAAAATACTTAGTTTAATTATTTAACTATCCAGATTAAGTGTCGTGCACGAGCACCGAGTGGGCGAGTGTTGTACAGGACCAATGTCAATGTCAAGGACGCAAAATAACTAAAATGGGCTCAATGCTCTGGCAATACAGCTCAAAGTCAAATAGACCTAACCGAAATAAACCTTCATAAAATACAACGTGAACGACGTGACGATGCCTTTGAACTCTAGTATAAATTTAATCATAATCACTTCAAATACTTAATAACAATTATACCTTGTGATTGTGTTAGCTGCTTGTGTTTTATATTGGTAAACAAAACACGGTTGAGTAGTCAAAAGTTAACTTGGGATGTGCCATTGTGAAGGATCTTGATTCTTCCCAGAGAAGATCTGGCCCAAACTATGCAGAATCTCTACTGAAGGGTTTCGGAGACGACTTCTCCTTTTATCTTAAGTAACAATGGGGTCTAAGGTGTTAACTATTACTCTAATTAGTCCTTTCTCCTTTTGATGAGCCCTAAATGCCTGCGCAGACGAGGGATTATCAGCGGCGTACTTTTTTCTCCGTCAAAATAGATCTCTTACAAACTGTATCGAGCAACGCACACGAACGACTAAAAGTACGCCGAACCAAAAATCCGCCGATACACAGCGGACGCCCGCGGAGTGCGCGGGCATCCGCGAAAAAAATAGAACGAACTCGACGAACTATGAGCAGTCAACGCACACGGATTTTACTCCGCGTTTAAAAATCGATTCGAAATATAAAGGGATGGACCCAGTCTCTTTTGCTTAAGCTTTATGTGAATTACAGCACAACGTAATCTTATAGTATTCAAATACTCTCGGACAACAAATGATCGTAAAACGTGTGCGTTGAGTCCGCGGTAAATCCGCAGGTGATTTTGTATTCGCGGAGCGTACTTTTGTATTCGCGGAGCATACTTTTTTGTCCGCGTTATCGTCGTAATATTCTGCAGGTCTTAGGGCGCTCCGCGATAAAATGTTTTTGTCGCGGAGCGCACGTGAGCTTTTGCATCAACTTCTTCGACTAGCGCTGTATTGTGGCCTTTAATCTCGAGCTGTGTTTATCTAACCTGAACATTCATAGAGTTTAATCACGTTTTAGGGTCACAAATGCGTTAAGGAACGGCTGGATAGATTAGGTCAAGTTTACTCATTTTCAGTCGTGCATTTTAGTCACGACTATATACTATATTATAGTATCTGTATTTGCGCTTAAATACTTTCTCTCGAATATAAGTTCTGGGTCCGTAGCTAGTTGACCGCGAACGTAAACACTAGACCGAAAAAAAGCTAACCGAAGAAGCAATTACGCGGAGCAAACAAACCCTTTCACATTTATTGAACAACGCTTGTTGTTTCTGGGGGATGCTTGTGTTTGTTTTACCAACTCAATTATTTATTTAATTATTAGGGCTTCGAAATTGGATTGAACTATTCCTAATGGACTTACTGGTTTCAATCGCCTTAGCCGCCCTGACGTAGGTAAATATTAAGCAGGCCTGCCTAACACAAATCTCTATTACTAATTATGTGTTATTTCAAAATCCTAATTTCTAGTTTTAAATTATAAAAAATATTCGCTGTCGCTTCTGTCTGCATTGCACACTGAACTATTGATCGGATTATGATCGTAAAAAATTACCAAATTCGTGCAAAATATTCGACATATGGAAGTAAACCGGCCTGTGCCAAGTCAATCCAATAAAGTAGGTAATGTAAAATTTCTTCAATGAATATCGATTCGTTCAAAACTCTTATGCACCGTGCGAAGCGATCACAAGGAAACTTGGACACTCAGTATTACGATAATGTATTGTATGTCCGTAAAAACTTACATGTCTTCAAAAAAAACAGTGATGTTCATAAACTCAATACTATAAATAAAAATAAGGTCGTGACTCCCAGTCTTAAGACCTGCATAAGGTAGGGAAATCATTTGTTGGTCAATGTGTTATTTTTTTTTAATAAGATTCCGCATATTCTTGTTGAACTGCCTCTTCACAAGTTCAAGTCACATATTAAAGCTAAGTTAATGAAGCGTGGTTATCATAGTGTAACATATTAACTAACAAGATTGAAAAGTGTAACCATCGAGTTTCTTGCCGGGATCTTCTCGATAGGAAACAACCTCCGAACCGGTGGTAGAGTCACAATATGTTTATTTATGATATTATCTACTATCATAGTATTATTTTATTTACGTTTATTTTTATTTAGTGTATTTTTGCTAGTAATTGTTTTGATAAGCACTTTTTATAAGTCTATATGAATAAACCGACTTTTGACGATCGACTTGGTGTAATGGTTAAGAAGTTGGCTACTACACCAGAGGTCGCGGGTTCGATCCCCGCACAGTACAAACATTTGTGTGCATGAACATGTCTGTTTGTACTGGTCTGGGTGTCTCCTATGTATAATAAGTATGTATTTACAAAAGAAAATGTATTTAAGTATGTTTATCCGTTGTCTAGTATCCCATAACACAAGCTTTAATTAGCTTACTTTGGGGCTAGATGGCGCTGTGTGGAATAAATCCAGGAATATTTATTTATTTATTTATTTATTTATATAGATATTTTTTACTTTACTTTACTTTACTAAGTTTATTTAGGAATAACGCCTTTGTGACAACCTTAGATAGATACAAATAGGATGTCGACATTTGAGTAATATTGACTAAATATTACTCTAAGGGCTCGTGGTAATGCTCCAGATCACATGTAAAGGCTGTTCAATTTAGAGTGAGGCTTCAGAATTCAGGCGTTAGTTTGGATCAAAGTTCTTAACAGGTGTATAAATAAAGTCAGTCAAGAGATGTATATAAAAATATTTAAAAAAAAGTTTTTCACAATTTAACAACTTATTGTAATTATAATCTAAGTATACAAATATATTGGAATCGTGCTATATTGTGAGAGACTGGCGCCTGATCAATCCGAACATTGGACAATATTTGATTTTTGTCGCATATTTTATTCTTCCTGAATGGCAATACACAGAAAAGGTTGCCCTTAAACCCTTCGAGCGCAATAAAATAGTTATGATAACAATCAAATAACATTCACACGTATATCTCTTTGACCAGTTAAAACATAATTTAATCTGTTCGTATGCTTGCGTTTTGGATAACACTGCCAAACCACAATCGTACACAAAGAATAGTAATGTCCTTTTACATAGAAAACAATTTATTGTAACCGAACAAAGCTGTGCCACATACAAATGTAAAACAAATCGTTACTGAGAACACAGACTAAAAAGGTCTTTACATTGAAACACTCGACTATCGTATTTGGTGCCGCAAAGACAAGTTTCCCGCCTCAAATCCTCTATCAACCGCTTTCTGATCAATTGAACATTCTACACTGCAACTTTTGATTTTCCAAGGCGTAATGTAATATAGACCAGCAAAAAAACTGAAATAGTATCAGTAGTAGTTCCTAATAACAAAATAGCTTGGAAAAGAAATAACATTCTGTAAAAGGAAATTTTCGGCCAAACAGAACAGCACTAATTCCAACATTTTTGCCCACAGAGTCGTCCAGAAAAGCAACTATCAGCACTAGCGTCTGGCCCACCGCCCCCGTCGGCTATAGTGCCCCGGTCTGCTGACGGACCCAGGCCGCCCGGGTGGAACGGCCAGCCGCGCAGACATGGTTCCAGCCGGTTCAACGTGCACAACCACAATCAGGAGCTGGTCAAACTGCCCCCTATCAAAGGTTGGTGATTTCCTTAATGACTATGTAGCGAATGGTCAACATCACTACTTGTGTAGGTGGCCTATCCTGCCCGTTTACAATATGTGATATTCGGGGGAACTATCGCAAATCTAGAGCAGGTGCTCCTTCGCTTACCTGTTGGCTTAATGGTAGAGGTCTTGCCCTTAGCGCCAAAGGATGTGAGTTTAAATCAGAATCTGTATGATAAAACAAGTTCTGTCTAGTTTGTGTCTGATAATCTTGGTTGAAGATAAACATACTATAGCATCAAGACTTTATCCCAAACGGGGTAGTCAGAAGCAAGTGACTGTTGCCGTCATAGTGAACGGAACACTCAAACGCCCACTTTTCAAAAATGGTATTAGAACCCAACGTGGTGGTAAGCCTTCCGCCGTTATCCGGGTTGATTTGGTTTTTTATCGATGTCTTCCATCACCGGAGAGTTAGTCGAAAATATAACAATGAACACAAAGATTTTGGTTCTGGCCAGATTTGAACTCGGGACCACACGATCCCCGATCCGAGTTGGGGTGCTCAACCACTAGGCCACGACGCTCTCCTCTCGTTGAAGATGTCCCCATTTTATTGTTTTATTCCTGATTATGCTTCACCAACTAAAGAATGGAAACTTACCCTCGTTTACCATAATTAGACAGCAGTGCGCTCTTAGTCAATTAGTATTTCCGTACAACCAAGCGAGCAGTTTGTGCCGCCTAAAATGACGTCATTATGTCAGCCGTTAAGCCTAGTCAGAGACCTTAGGTAGGACGGCTTGATAACATCTGACAGTGATTTACATACACCTCTTAAATAATCCGCCCTGAGCAAGCGTGTTGTGTGGCTCTTACTGACACTCGCCTCGTCTTGAAGTGTGGCTATATTAATAGTAGGACTATGTAAATTGAATCACTTCTAATAGACGTTATTTTTTAGGGTGTCTTGTTGTGACTTCGAATCGATTTTAATCGATTCTTTCGTAGTACAAAAGCCTCTACAAGAGGATAGGAAGAAAAACCACTTGCTTACACCATTTTAGTTTTAGATTTCTCTAGAATTTAATGTTTCACTTACGTATAAACAAAGCGTGCATACTAAATTCGATTACTAAAGCATATCGAATTACTTATTTGGCGAGACTGGTCATTTATGCGCTACTAAATTTATCTTAGATTAAGAAGAGCGGTAGATCGATTTCACACGTACTGAATGAATGGAGATCACACGTAATCGCAACCAATTGCGTGTGTGTGATCTGTTGTAAAAAGGTAAATAACCTAATGTACGAGTCAAACGATAAAACGACGCCCAGTCGACTCGGCTAGGACTGGCGAAATAAGATTCTGATTCCAGAGGTTCTTCCGGGCTCAAGATGATCGTCCGTTCTTTAATCTCTTAACGCAAAATCCTGAAGAGCCATTTAAGTTAAGACATAATTTCCATGGTGATCTTCAATCTAAATTCTAATGGTTACCCTGATTTACAAGTAACAAAAGAAAAACGCAATCGCGAAGGCGTGTTAATGGTTCTGTCAACACTTTGCCATACACGTCACGACTGTTATAGTGTCTGATGTAACAATGAATTATCGGAAATCCAGTTTTTCTTTACCAGTCAAAATCAAATTACATTATAGATATCGCTGACAGACATCCAAATTAGTCAACACAACCGGGTTTTCCATATTTCTGTCTCAAAAATAAATACGAGTTAGTCATTGTCTGTCAGCTATATCTTTCTATTTTTAACTATTTGCTTCAATGTTTTTTTTTGAATTTGGTGAAGTTATACGTGCTGAAAACCCTTCTAGAAATTACCCCTTAGCCCTTATATTGTGAACAAAACAGTACCGTGTACATAAGACGTTCTTAGATGAACAGATCCCTCCTTTAGATCTCCAGAGTAGTATGAATGAATTTTATGAATTACTCACTCGCCTGTTTGCGCAATGGAAAAAATCCTGTTTGTAGCACCGGAGGTCGTAGGTTCGATTCCCATCCACGACAAACATTAATTTGTCGAACATTTGTGTTTGTTGTGTGTCTGGGTGATTTTATCTATTTAAGTATGTATGAGTATCTCAGTCTCCGACACCTATTAGTATAACCCGATTTTTATAACTGTGCACCTCGAGTTGCCCGCTAACTTCCTCACTACTCCGCTCACCGACAGCGCGTCAGCGGAGTAGTGAGGAAGTTAGCGGGCGGGTGAAATTCAATGCTGCCAACCTAACGATTTTGACAACTCGAGGTGAACAGTTATAAAAATCGGGCTATACAAGCTCTGCTTAGTTTAGGGTGAGATAATCTCCAGGTGTCCCAGATATTATTTTTTTTAATAATTATTATTCATATTATCTCGTGATGTGATGCTCTGCTCACTTTAATTAGTTAATTAATGGTGTTAGTTTCACCGCTATTGTTTGCTTTTCCAATCAAATTCAACAAAGGTTGCGTCGCATAAATTACTATTTCTAATATTTATAGCATGATCTTTGAATAGACAACATAAATAGCGTCTAAGTAAACATTGCATCCCTATGTTAACGTTATAGTTAGAACCTTTATACACATACAGAGACCAAGCTACCATCGCAGCTATTTGCATGTAAAAACCAAACAGTCATAATCAATTGTGCATGATGAAGATGATTCTATACTTAGTCTAGATACTTATGTTCGCTATTCTGTCTCAGTCTTTTCTATCGCAGTTTTCAACTGTTATTGTAATAACTTTGTTTTTCACAATAATCCATTACAGTAGCTTAATATAACATAAAACGCCATGTTAGACACAAAGTAGCTACAGTTTATTCAATGTATGCGAACGAAGCTGGATTGATTGACCTTACTAAGACGATAATCCCTTTCCTGTGACAAAGTGATTCTAAGGAAGGTTGAATGAAGATTTAAAACTTACACACTATAGAAATACCTACTGAAAAAGACGTCGTTATTATACATTCACTAGTTAACAAGCGAACCCGCGACATTGCGTCGACTGCTCTACCAATTTTTTTTGCGTCAGGAAATGCATTTTGGCATTCCTAGGGCCCTGGGTTCGTGACACCTGGGATATGTGGGACCCGGGATATATGGGACCCGGAACTTCTGGAAAAACAGAGACCCCTACTCACTAAAACCTGACGATGGTCGCAGAATGAAAGAGACCCTCCGGTGCTCAAGGCCGCCTGCCTCGAGAGGAGCAAGTTATGTGTGGTTACTAAAGACCACTGTGTCCGAGGACACGCGTTACCGTCATCCTCGGGATCGCAAGCGGAACACGTAGGCCCCCACTTGGGCCCTCCTAAGGACCCTCTTAGTCGCCTCTTACGACAGACAGTCGTATCCTACTTCCCTAACCACTGAAATAGCCTTCTCTACCAACTGAGCTAACCAGAGACAGACATCCTAACGGAGCTATCTAATGCTTCCAATGTTCTCGTACCTATATTACAACGTTCTTGAACCTTCATCTATACTAATATTATAAAGAGGAAAGATTTGTTTGTTTGTATTGAAAAGGCTCCGCAACTACTGGACCGATTTTAAAATTATTTCACCAATATAAAGCTATATTAACAGGGAGTGACATATTCTATTTTTTTCTCTTATTTAGGCTATATTTTGACGGGAGTGACAGTCTACGCGGGCGAAGCCGATGAAGAGCAGCTAGTTTTGTTTATAAAACGAAAACGAAATCAAGATTCGTCGTCTTTAAAGGCAATCAAATGGAATGCTGTTGAATTAAATGTTTACTGCTTTTATTGATAAAAACTTACGAAATCAACAATTGCAATTCGTCATTTTTTTATGTTCATAACCTGTCGAGTTATATAATTTTTATCACCCCATTGAATATTTCAGGTTTCTTTCTTGCTTAGTTGAATTAGGTATTAGTCAGTCAGTAGAGTAAAATAACTCATCTTTAATACACACATCAAAAGTGTCTAGGGATCAAGCATTTTTATGCGGATTTCTTGAGATTGAGATGTGGCTTTGTAATAAATTTATGATTTTATAAATTTATATGGATCCTTTTTGGTGCATTTCATAATTTGAAACAGGAACTGTCAATCAAATTCGAGTAAAAGATGAAAATCAGCTGTCAATCTTTTCCCTATAAAAACATACAACGCATTGAAGACATTATTAGTGCTACTGTTTCCCTACTACTGATTAAAACCAACGTTATTATGGAGCGGCGACGTCATTTAAGCAGGGAAGAAATGCTCAGAGCCGTGTGAATGATAGAAGCTGGTTCCCGGCAACGTACTGTGGATTTAGCTCTGAATACAAGTCAGAGTGTTATCAGTCGACTTTGGACACGTTACCGAAGCACTGGTACCGTGGCTGAGCGCCATGGAGGACGGTATCGCTGCACCACACGGAGACAAGACCGATACATTCAAATCACAACTCGAAGAGCTCCAACAATAACCGCCATGATGTTAGCCGTGAGGCTTCATCACTCTTCAGGGAACTTAATTAGCGACCAAACAGTCAGAAACCGCTTGCATGAAGTGAACCTTCATTCCCGAAGACCGCTAAGGGTACCACCTATAGCAATGCACAATCGTAGGATTCGATATCAATGGGCTCTTGAACACAGAAATTGGGCAGAAGAACAATGGCGTTTCGTGTGCTTTTCTGATGAGTCTCGTTTTGGTATGAGACCGGATACAAGACGTATACGACACTGCAGAACCCCTGGACGCCAACAGCGATTAAAATCCTGCCAGGAAGTCCATCCTTATAGTGGTGGAACCATCATGGTATGGGCGGGTATTTGGATCGGCGGAAGAACTGAGTTGATTCGGATCAGAGGCAACCTCAACGCTTAAATTTATGCTGAGACGATTGTATCAGACGTCATCGTTCCTCTACAAGTGCAAATCGGTCCCTTATTTCAGTTAATGCATGATAATGCACGACCGCACACCGCAAGAGTTGTAAGACAGACTCTCGCCGCAGCTAACATCAATGTTCTGCCCTGGCCTGCTCAGTCGCCAGACTTGAACCCGATTGAGCATGCATGGGATATGCTACAGAGAAGAGCTCTGCCGAATATGGAGGGTATCCAGTCGCAAGAAGACCTTTTTTTGTTGTTGCAACGAACATGGGCGGCCATTCCACAGCGTGATTTGGATGAACTCATTTTGAGTATGCCAAACCGATGTTCTTGTGTTGTTAGTGTTCGCGGTAGAAACACGGATTATTAATTGTTTAAGTTACCCAATAAAATTTTAAAGAAAACTGTTACTCGTATTTCAGTCTTTTTTTCGAACTTTAATGTTAGTGGTTCAAATGTCAAAAATCCCTTTATTAGGAAAATGGCAAATTTCTTTATTAATGCAAAGGTGACTTGGTTTATCGTTACTGTAGACAAACGAAAACACTTTATTTGATGATTCCTCAAAGAAAATTTTAATTAATATCAATCAGGAGAAAAGTTATTGCAAAAATATATGTTGATCCCTAGACACTTTTGATGTGTGTATTTACATCACCAATACTAGCTATAGGGAAACATTTTGTGTTCTAGAATTTAGCTTGTTTTTAAATATTGTCATAGTCACATAAATGTCATAGTCAAACATTGTCATAGTCACATAGAATAGTTCCTAAATCTTATAACAACGTGTGTATGTTGCGCGGGTTTGATTATTAATTTATCATCATAATACAAGCACTAAAAAGCCTTGAAACTGAATTAACTGAATATCAGTAGATTTTCACGTCTGACTTACAACGGTAACCTACTGCTTTTAGCTTCCGCAGCAGCTCTAAGTACGCCGTCATCTGACGACTATCAGCAAGCCACTTGCAAGGGCTGAGCAAACCACGCCCTGTTTAAGGTGGTAACTACCTAGCTGCCAACCGTTATGACTACGAATACTTAAACTCGAAAGTTTTCACCAAACATCTTTCTAAGAATAAACTGCTAATTTGGAAGCTCGTAGGAACAAAATTTCACTTGGAAATAATCAACTCGTTTCTAATTCCAAGAGGTATTGCAAGTTAAAAGGAATACTTGCGCTTAGAGCCATACATTTTTGCGTGGATTCCATAAAGATAAGGTTATAGATAGGATTATTCCTTCCTTCCTTTTTTTGCATTTAAGCTACTAAATAAAAATAAAGGTTCGGTGACTCGTTTCTTTGTCGTACCATCCAGACGTGGAACGCTCTTCCAGCACATGTGTTTCCTTCCTCGTATAGTTCCGGGTTCTTCAAGCGGGGCGTGAAAAGGCATTTCTGCAGGCCTTCAAGGTGAGGATGGCCAGCCCAGTGTTTCGCTTGAATGACTGGGTTTGTCAACCTCATATCTGGACCTCACGACCGCTTTCCATCAGGTGGAGTGAGGTCATCTTGACGGGCAATATAAAAAAAATAGGGTTGTTAAACAATTAAAAGCAGGTATTATTTTTTTAAAAAAATATTCGTCTCATACGGCATGCAGTTTAATTCTGGACGCAGATCCCGAAACAATGTCATCGTGCCCAATTCTCACCCTGACACATCCAATTGCTACCATACCTTGCAAAAGTCGTCACTAAGAATTTTTGGTACCTACTCGCACCGCACCGTGGTAGCGGCATAATATCTATTGACAAGCATCCACTGGAAAGCGAAGCGATTGAAATGGAACTGCACATAAGTGATGTGAAGCAGAGCCCAGACGCACGCCACTTTATGGCTCGTTTGATCGTTGTGAGCCCGCCCTTACTCTTTAACTGGTAACCTATCTTACTTTCGAAAATGTTTTCGTATTTCGATTGTACGAAAACTGGCTCACTAATTCTAAGCATAATGTTCATTGTCATAATATCATGTTCCATATTTATGATTTTCCAAATCGTCACGAGCCATAATATTGTGTGGCTTATTTTCTTTGCCTACCCCGTTAGATTAGATTTAGATTAGACCCCGTTGGGAAAAAGGCGTGATGGTATATGTATGTACGAGTATGTATATTTTCAGATATCCTAATATAGTGTGGGCTAAAATTGTTTGGCATGAGTATTGAAACGCATAAACTCGAAGGGCAGAATAATTATAATGCATAATGTTTCAAGGCATAATAATCAAAACAAATAATAATGAAAACGCATATTTTTAATAGCATAATAATTAAAACGAATAATAAGTTGACATAATATTATGACAATGAAAACATTATGTTCGGAAAAATATATACTTTGGTTCAATTAACATACTCTAACTAACCAACTATAATAATTAAAGTTTGGTTCTGCGGTCGCAGTTCTAACCTAACCTAGCTATTTCGGTCGAATTGACCTACCCTACCAAACCAAGTGAAAGTGGTATTAGGGATTTTACTAATTATGCCATCTTAAATTATGCTTTAAAATATTAGGATTAAGTGATTACCTATATTATGCCAAAAGTAATTAGGGCTTTCATTACTTATGCTATGTATTATATGGATTTAGAATGATAAGCTATGTAATAATATGCATTTGGACTATAAGGGTGCGTTTCCACCAGAGATGTGCTAGGATGCGTTGCGAAAAGTTAGTCCCCCACAAAAACTATACAACGAAGTTTCAAACCAAATGTTTTTTTTCAAATATTTGGATTGCAGTAATTTATTTTTCATATGTTTCTTTTTCAGATAAACTGTTAACCGATTATCAGAACATTTTTTTTCTTTTCGCCGAAGGCTTGCTCACAATAAATTTGATTTCAAGAGCTTATCCTTTCCATATTTTGTTTTTTCTAGTTTTTTATTAGTTAATCCTGATCAGATATCTGAAATTGTAAAAATTGCAATAAAATACAGTAGAAATTCGACATGCCGTGGTCAAAGTCTAGGTTAGGTGAGAACTGTGACCAAAACCCGCAAGCCGGGCGAGCGAAGCGAGCGTTCCGCGACCGGCCGGCGAAGCGCCAGAAAGCAGTTATGCCTTATAAGTACAACATTTGAAGCGTATACTATTTCACATTATTTGCTTTCTAAAAAAATCCAATTAGTTTATAATTGTTAACAATGTTATTACACCAATGTGACAAGAAGTGAAATTGTAAATTTTTGTTAGGTGGCTAATAAAGTTGATGAATTTCAATTGAACACTAAACTGTTTGTTTTTCATAACGTTGGAAATGTTTTTTTGAAAACTAAATCAACTAACATTTGAAGTGTTTGTCGATGTTGAGTTAGAAATCAAATCATTTGAAATAACACAACAGTTAAAAATCTGAATTTCAGCAAAATGTCAATGCTTTCGTTTAAATGAATATATGGGAAACAAAAAAGTGCTAAACGATTTCGAACATATGAAATTCGTACGAAAACAATTCGAATTTGAGATAGGTAACCCCAGTACCTTAACGAACGCCTATTTGTGTTTTTGGTAACACTATCATCTGGTACGATGACTAACGTGTCCAACAAATTATTAACACATCTTTACGTAACTCATTTCTCCTGAATGCTTACTTTTGTCTATCTATAATAAGTTAAGACATCATCTAAGTGAACATTTTCAAACAATAAAAATACTTGCAGAACTAAAAACTTTTAAACGTCAGAAGATTACGTATTTGTTTGGACATTCGCAGACAACCGTTCCAACTTTTTATTTCAAAGTTGATTGATTTGAAACTTTTGATTTCAAACTAAAAGTTAGTCAGTCGTCTTGTAAACAAGATAATAATTTATAAAAATCGTTTTCATTTACCGTAGTAGCGGTTCAATGTCTGTACACAAACAGCCGCTGAAAGACGGCGGGAACGTAACTGCACCGCACACAAAGGGATCTGGAGCATTAAGCAGCAAAAGCCCGTCACACACACGTCAATTTACGGCCCGTATTATTCTTGGGCTCCCTCCCGCCCTTACTGTTGAATTGACGTACGATTTAATGAACGCCCATTTATGTGACAAGTTTGGTGATAGTTGAGAAAGTAATGGGAAAATCAATTGAGGTTGATAAGTCAGTGCTGGATCTCTATGATTAAAAAGTAAAAAATTAAGTAAATAAAGTTTTAAATAGTTGTTGTGATACCAACCAAACTATGTTTTCTTCAATGATAGTAACAGTAAAGTAAGAAGTAATTCATTGACAAACATAAAGAAGCATACAAAATTGATTAACAGAAAAGAACATTAGAAACAGTATCTTATAAGGTAAAACAGAAACAGAAAAATAAAATAAAAATAGCTCTCAATGTGGAGCCAACTAGGTCCCTGTCTCAGCATTTTCCGGTGCAACCATCAAGCTACACCAGCGCTGGTATTCTGAGAGGGCCTCGATGATGTCGCCCATCATGTCGCCCCGTGTACACACACATAAATAAATGAATAAATAACATATGGAAAAGTAAATGAATAACTACTGCTAGGGAGTAATAAGTAAATAAAAAGATGAAAGGTATTAGTGGCAAATACACACATCAAAAGTGTCTAGGGATCAACATATATTTTTGCAATAACTTTTCTCCTGATTGATATTAATTAAAATTTTCTTTAAGTATTCATCAAATAAAGTGTTTTCGTTTGTCTACAGTAACGATAAACCAAGTCACCTTTGCATTAATAAAGAAATTTGCCATTTTCCTAATAAAGGGATTTTTGACATTTGAACCACTAACATTAAAGTTCGAAAAAAAGACTGAAATAACAGTTTTCTTTAAAATTTTATTGGGTAACTTAAACAATTAATAATCCGTGTTTCTACCGCGAACACTAACAACACAAGAACATCGGTTTGGCATACTCAAAATGAGTTCATCCAAATCACGCTGTGGAATGGCCGCCCATGTTCGTTGCAACAACAAAAAAAGGTCTTCTTGCGACTGGATACCCTCCATATTCGGCAGAGCTCTTCTCTGTAGCATATCCCATGCGTGCTCAATCGGGTTCAAGTCTGGCGACTGAGCAGGCCAGGGCAGGACATTGATGTTAGCTGCGGCGAGAGTCTGTCTTATAACTCTTGCGGTGTGCGGTCGTGCATTATCATGCATTAACTGAAATAAGGGACCGATTTGCACTTGTAGAGGAACGATGACGTCTGATACAATCGTCTCAGCATAAATTTGAGCGTTGAGGTTGCCTCTGATCCAAATCAACTCAGTTCTTCCGCCGATCCAAATACCCGCCCATACCATGATGGTTCCACCATTATAAGGATGGACTTCCTGGCAGGATTTTAATCGCTGTTGGCGTCCAGGCGTTCTTCAGTGTCGTATATACGTCTTGTATCCGGTCTCATACCAAAACGAGACTCATCAGAAAAGCACACGAAACGCCATTGTTCTTCTGCCCAATTTCTGTGTTCAAGAGCCCATTGATATCGAATCCTACGATTGTGCATTGCTATAGGCGGTACCCTTAGCGGTCTTCGGGAATGAAGGTTCACTTCATGCAAGCGGTTTCTGACTGTTTGGTCGCTAATTAAGTTCCCTGAAGAGTGATGAAGCCTCACGGCTAACATCATGGCGGTTATTGTTGGAGCTCTTCGAGTTGTGATTTGAATGTATCGGTCTTGTCTCCGTGTGGTGCAGCGATACCGTCCTCCATGGCGCTCAGCCACGGTACCAGTGCTTCGGTAACGTGTCCAAAGTCGACTGATAACACTCTGACTTGTATTCAGAGCTAAAGCCACAGTACGTTGCCGGGAACCAGCTTCTATCATTCCCACGGCTCTGAGCATTTCTTCCCTGCTTAAATGACGTCGCCGCTCCATAATAACGTTGGTTTTAATCAGTAGTAGGGAAACAGTAGCACTAATAATGTCTTCAATGCGTTGTATGTTTTTATAGGGAAAATATTGACAGCTGATTTTCATTTTTTACTCGAATTTGATTGACAGTTCCTGTTTCAAATTATGAAATGCACCAAAAAGGATCCATATAAATTTATAAAATCATAAATTTATTACAAAGCCACATCTCAATCTCAAGAAATCCGCATAAAAATGCTTGATCCCTAGACACTTTTGATGTGTGTATGATGAAAAGTTTCCGCATTGCGCGTAAATCGTGTACCGTCCTAACCTGACCTGAAATTCTTCATTACTTACAACATTCAGGACGATATACGGTGGTTTACGATCTTGAATGTGCCGTTTTTCGAAGCCCTTATTTCACCTATCTTTTCTCTCGCGTTCTTTTGACGGCGGCAAGAAACAAGATACGTTTCTTTTTAATTTAATGCTAGCGGCTGCCACCAGTATTCATTTCAGCATACACCACCAGCATAAGCTGCGCTATTTTCATTTTAAAATCCGAATTATTGATATCCTCATTCAAGATCATTCTCAGTGATAGGACATCCATTTGTGCCGCATAGATTTTCACCACGCTTCTTTTACCTACAAAGTCTCTAATACAGAATTTTTTTCCTCATTTCTGGTTCGACGCTTATTTGATCAATAATCTCAATCATCAATTCAATGAACAATTTGTTAATCGGAGTATTTAATTATTTAAGAGGCCGTCACCAAAATTACGCGCCGCCATAGCACGCGTGTGTGAATCGTGTTTTATTGCTAACTTTGATATTGTCATTACGTTTTAAGGTAAAATTAACTGATTGAATTGTGAATAAAAGTTTATATTTCGATTAAATAAATATCAAAGGTGTACTGACATTAATTTTAACAGTAATTATGCTAACTTCTAATTATTCGGGAAAATTGAAAATATTATAACTTTTTTTACAGTTATTGTGATAGCTATAGGCAAAGAGTGCGTCTTGTTCGCGGATGATGTGTCTATTCTAGTAGCAGCCGAAAATTGCAGTAACCCTAACGTAGATCTTAAAGATGTATTTGATAGAACAGCCGAGTGGATGTATGACCACAATCTTAGGATATTTTTTAAGAAAACCGAACTCATAACCTTCCACCCACACCAAAAGCAGTCCTTGAATTTTAATTTTATAGGCCACAATATAGAAGTAGTCAGTGAATTTAACCTCCTCGGACTTACTTTAGAATTTTAGATAAGCACATTACAAGGAAACAGCATGTAAAAAATATCTGATCTAAAATAGCCAGTTTTGTATATGCTTTCAGAGAAATTAAAAGAACCATTAACACCAAAACTGCGTTATTCATGTATTATGCTTATGCATACTCATGGTTGAAGTACGGGGTGATCCTCTGGGGAAATAGTACAGATTAAAATTAAATTAAATTAAAAATGTGTTTATTACTTCCCAACAGATACAAGAAATAGTTATAAATTTAACATACAGTAATTACAGAAAGTAATTGGAGGAGGCTCAGCTTGTATTTGCTTTTTGTTTTACAAAAAAAGTAATAAGAATATCGGAAAATATAAGAAATTCAGTGAGTTGCAAACCGCTTTTCAAAAAATACCAAGTCCTCACTTTACCGTGTATTTATATAATGGAAATATGTAAATTTGTCCGCCAATATCCGGAATTATATACAAAACGTAAATTATTATTACTATTATTATTATTTATTTATTCAAATTAGACATCGTAGGTCCACAGTGTTAGTTACAATTAAACGTAAAGACGCACCAATTAAACATGCCACGCGAAATCGAAACAAATTAATTTTACCCACCTCACGATCACACCAACACTCATCTAGTACTTATGTAATGTCAGTAAACATATATAATAACTTACCAGACGAAATTAAAAATGAAAATTTTAATAAATTTAAGCGATATAGAGCCTGTTATTAAATAAAAATTATTATACAGTAAATGAATACTTGAACGACGAAAGGATTGAAGCGATTTAGATATCAAAATCAAAACTGACTGTTTTTATTAATAAAATTTAAAATATTCTTTTAGACAAAATAATAAATGTAATTGAAATATTAATTTCACAATAAAACATTAATGGTAAAATTAAATTTATATTTCTTGAATGAATGGCGTCATCCTCTCCACCAAATTGCAGTGCCCAACAGGGTCCAAAATTGTGTCAATAATTTAAAATATACCATCTTTATGTAACATTTTGGAACGCAAGTAAATAAATAAATAAATAAATTATGCATATTCTGGTCATTATGTGTCAAAAAAACTATATGTCTGACGTTTTGGTCTTTTCTTTATGCGACTATAGTAAGCTGTAATCAGAGATTTAGCTACTTGAAGTTGACACGATGAGGCTTTTTCGTAAATCGAGGAGGCTGGTGGATTTTATAAAAGAAAACAGATTTTATTTACAAATGTGTTTCATTATCTGTCAATACGAACGGTTGAAATATATTTTGCATGTTTTGAAATGTTGCGCTTGAAATGTTGGATCATGCGCTCAAAATGGTAGCCAGCTCTTAAGATTATTTCCAACAATATCTACAAAATGTCTTCTTGTAATTTGTGTGCGTGTTTAAGGTAAAAAATATATATATATTAAAATAATATATTATAATTACCTATTGAAGTTTTGGAATCGATTGAACACGAACCCTGAAGACAGACAGACTTTATTGTCATCGCTTATTGTGCCGTCCTGAACTTAAACGAAGATTTGATTACAGACAGACACCGGAGTGAAACTATACAATGTGAATGTGAGCCGTTCGTAGTATAACATACTTAAAGCCTGTAAACTAGGATTAAATTCAATGACAAAAAATGTAGAATGAGCCCATTGTAAATTTTACAGGCGTTCCAATTTTCTTTCAAATCCTTTCAATTTGTTTAATTACTTGTAATTTTGTGATACTATAGAGCTATGATTATTTTTTTGTTAAATATGCTTTAGTTTGAAAATAAAATGGCTACCAATATCTTCTTCGTTTGAAAAAAAAAAGGAAATGCTGCCTAGACTGCGTATATGCGTCTACATATGCACCATTTCCTTTGAAAGTATGTAGCACACCCACATCGCGTCAATTCTGTACAAACTTTTATTACTAATTGTAAATATTTTCAAAATAGCTTTCTGGGGGTGAATGATTGTAATGTTTTTTATTTTATTCAAACTAGTGACTGAAAATGTAGTGATGTGAAATATTTTTAGAATCTGCGTAGCAGTGTATTAGATACCACACACGTTTCAGGTCAATTTTTTATTCCCATACAAAAAAAAAGATCATTTATGATGAAAATAGGAGTTATAACTGTTCTCCTTTTTTGTTTTTTTCGTGCTACGGGTCAAATTGATTCGGATGGCCTAAAGATCAACACCATTTGCAGATTTTTACAGAGTTTCGGGGTGTACCGCTTGCACTAAAGTTCCATTCTGATTTGATCAGATCTGGGTTGATTGCGTTCTCTAATGTGGACTGACAACTAGTCCTATTAATTAACAGAGAACACCATTGACACCTCGAATTAGCGTAGGTCATCCTACTGCGCTACTAATCTACCTAATTAAAATAATGTCTTCTAATCCACGGTAACCTTCTAACATGTGTTTAACAACTTACTACACGAGGACGCGGGCTCTGACAAGTTAATCTTGTTAAAGCCTACTGAGAGAAGTGGTGACGTTTTTCTGCAATACTCCTCACCCCTCTGATTTTTCATCTGCAATGTTGACATTGATATCTCCTATGATAATGATGATGCGTGTATAAAGACAAAAGACGGCAGCTGCGGTCGAAACTGCGTTTATTTTTCGCTCGGAAATAAGGATCCCCTCGGTACTTCACAGAGGTACTCGAGAAGAATAATGGTGTTGATAGACGTGGAAATATCTGAAAAAATCTAGAGTTGGCTATGGAGCTGTCAAATTCAATAATAGGTCTTTAGATTTAAGTGTGATTAATGCAGGTAGTACGAGCTGGTATTTTCTTTTTGCAATAGTTTTGTAGTTAATTTAGTTTAACAATCTCTGACAATCATATTAGAATCTCTACTGAGGTCGGAGTCTGATCTGATGGCTATGTGAGGTTTCAGAAATATTAATACATATTATGTGTGTCGATGTAATTCGTGTTGTAGGTTCCATTGTTAAAATTATTTAAATACGGTTTCAAGACTAGGTTCCAAACGTTTTCCGATGCCTAACTAGAACAATAAGATTACTAGACTAACTCATTATCTCACGTCTCGTGTCAAAGGATTCTAGAAAAATTGACTCCGGTTTTGAAAGAAGTCCATTGTTCATAATTGAGTTGGCAATTTCAGAGCTATAAATAGAGATTCATGGGAGTGCTGCCTCCGCCTGAACGCTTTATCTGATAATTTTAACGTAATGACCATACGATAAGATTTTATCTTACATGTAAATACGCTATCACGACAAATAGAGGTCATCCGCATATTTAATTCAAGACAATCGCTCAGTGGCGTTGTTGCTGAATAAAACCCTCTGTCATCGTATTCAGGAAGTGAAGCAGACAATTCAAAGTCGATTAAGCGATCGATTCTTGTGGGGAAATGGCACGTCTGGCACAGAATCGCTCCGCCCGCGTCGCGAGGGTTAGGTATATTCGCCCGTTGTCACCCAAACAAACTGAACCGTTTTAACCCTCACTTGCCATTCGATTTTCTGAGAAATTCTCCCGTCTAGGCGGGCTACTGTCTCGCCGTAATAGGAATACTTTTCGGGATGTTTGCACTTTTTCTAATTATTCGGAGGGTGCGGAGCGGACTGAACCTACATTGGGTGAAATATGCTGACGTCATTTACTGTTCATTGATCAGTTCGCGCCTTCAGCCTATACACAATTGAATAACTAGATTGGGCAGCTGATCGGTGTTTGCCTGTTAGCAGTTTCGTAACATTTGTTTAGGATCGCAATACGTATCCATCGTTTGCTGTAGCGAGTATGTGTGGTCAAACACAGCTGGAGCGTGCCACTTTGAATTTCGTCCGTGCTAGTTATAGATAGCTCGGCTTCTATCGCAGTGTCGCTCTACTAACGCTATGATTGACTGTACATCATGTATTCTTGCCATGTTCAGTATTGACAACTTTGAATTCAGTATTATTAGCAGGAATTCATTAGTTGGCTGATTCGTAATGAATCAAATCAAAAAGGTTTTACCTGAAGGCTGATACAAATGGGTCTGTGCTAATCGATACCGTATCTATAAAGTACTGCGTTAATATTCGTACTACGTAGGAAGTACAATATTGTAGTTTTGTAAATCGCAGATATGGTATTACGTGGCAGCCCTAAGGGAGGTTGTATAGAGCGGGGAAGGGTCCGCGGCAGTGAGGGATCAAGGCGGGGGCCGGGAGGTGAGGTTGCAGTGCGCGCGCACGTGCGACTCGTCACAGCGAGTCTTGCCTCGACCGGCGCGCGGCAGTCCGGCCGCCCCCCAACTCGCCACGGTCCCGGCGCCGCCGGCTCCAGTTCGGATGCCGCTGCCGGCCGCCGCAAGCGATGGTCCACGCCGGGCCGGCCGCGCGAGCGCCCTCACGCGCGATGTTCGCTGCCGCTGAAACGAAACCACGTCGCGCCGTTTCGCCGCTCGGTATACCCAAGTCGCCCTCGTTCCACTCCGGTCTCGACCTCGTCGCTAGCCAAGCGGCCACCAAGCGATCCGAGAGCGTCTCGGACGTCGCTCGAGCCTTCCGCTTCGCTCTTCTCACCGGCAGCATGGAGGGCCAGAGCCCGCAGCAGAAGGCGCCCTCGCCGCCGGACGCGCGCAGCCCGCCGCCCCCCGCCGCTGTTGCTTCGCCCGAGCGCCCTACTCAGATCCCCAACACAGATAAAGAAAGTTTGATGGTGCAGCTGCCCCTGCTTAAAGGTTCGTCGGCTTATGCATAAAGAATCACGCCTACGCCGCGCGCCGGCTCGATTAAAAATTACTCATGTTTACAAACCTAGGTGGTTTGGCGTTTGTTTAGCTACCTTACGATGTTGACTCGGTCTATTTCTAGCCGACCGGCATCAAACTGCAGCCAGTTTTTACAAACTGGCGTGTAGCATTCATGAGTAAAGACGAAAACGTTATCTAACAGACGACATTTGAATGCCGCCTACACTTAACCTTGGAGGCACTCTACCTCCAAACAATGCGGCTGAAACAAATAGCTGTCTATCTAACGAGGCACTCATACAGACGTAAGCATAACGTGAAATGGCGAAAACGCCGCAGAAATATATCGACCCATCGGCCAGTGGTCGGCCCCGCGATGTGTGCCATGGGAAGTGGGTAGCTACATAGCTATGTCCTGCAGTAGTTTTCCCATTGAGATTATGCATGCGGCGTCCTATTTAGGTTGAGGGCCTATCAAAAGCACTACTGTCAGACAAACGACTATGACTAACGTATGAAGATTAACACATGCTGTGGTGTTAAACTACATCAATATGAAATACCTATTATTTACCTAATTAGATACTTACAATTTATTTCGGTATGAATCATGTTTATTATGCTATGTTTGAAAATAACAACTGCAATAATACCTTCAGGGCAAAAATACCTAGATAACTAATTGTGAAGATTCAAAGATGTATTGCACACACGTGGTTACAAAGTTATTACATTGTTGTTGTGTCACAGAACATGTAACCCTGGTAGGGCACAGCAATATAATTTATATAATAGTAAAAATAACATTAATAGTAATAACATAACAATTTTGAATTTTATTAATTACTAGTAAAACAGTATTTTTGATAAGACTTTTTAAACACAAAGATGGGTATAGATCAGAGCATTTGCTAGAGCATTTTATTGTAATGCAACGTTTTTCGAAAGGCACAGTACAAGCAAAATGATCAGTTTTCTATTCAAAATCAGCAAATGCTAGATGTTCTGATACAAGTGAATGCTCAAAATATATCAGCCCCTTTACTAAACTACCTTAGTAACTTATCACTTGATTGATTTAAAAGAATAATAAATGACACATAGAAAGCAGCGAGTCCTCATTAAATACGAAGCCGCGGCGGCTAAATATGGACGTTCTGTCAGTGCTCGATTTCAAGATCTTGAATAAAATCTTTCTTCGAATGAAAGTTCACCCTTAGGGTGCGTTGCCACCAGAGATGTGCGAGGATGCGTTGCGAAAAATGTGTTTGTTAAGAACCAATAGAATCGCGAAGCTAGGTGAATGAAACAATTCTATTGGTTCTTAACACATACATTCCTCGCAACGCATCCTTGCACGTCTCTGGTGGAAACGCACCCTTATGTCGCAGAGGTACGCTCTGACTATTGTTGAATGTACAAACACTGATAAATAGTTCGAAGGTAAATGTGTATCAGTACTTTATCACCTGTTAACAAACCGTTATGCAAACTCCGTCATTCATTTCATTTCACTTGGGATGAAACAATTTGTTTTTAATGCTTTTTGTATTTAACCAGTCCACAACATAATTATTACTTACAAGGAAATATTAATCCTTATAGATTATGATGTTACATTTTCATTTTTTAACAAACAATAACACAGACATAAGTCATAATGATTATTATAATAGGTTGGGGAAAAAGTTTCTTCGCATTTTTTAAGAAAATTTAACACATTTTTAATATAGTGCATTCACATTTAACTAAAGTATGTAGGTGCCATTTTGTTCGATTACTTTTTGCCATCTTGCAGGTAGGGACATGATCCCATTGCTATAGGAATTTTGAGCCTTCTGATCAAAATACCGTGACTAGTGGATTTGGCAGTCCTCTCGTGATGTTACCCTTACACTGCCTAAAGAATTCTAAAGAGACCGAAACAGGTGGAAATCTGGAGGTGCAAGGTCAGGACTATACGGCGGATGCATAACACCTCCCAGCCAAACCCGGGTTTCGCCACAGTCTGTGAAGCCTGACCGGCCCTTGACCACGACCTTTTTCGCACGTTCCTGTCGTACGTGATCCATTTTTCATCATCAGTTATCAGCTTCTTCAAAAACGGTTCGGTTTCATAACGTCGTAATAAAGAATCACAAATGAGTACACGGTTCATTAGGTTTCTTTCAGTGAGCTCGTGAGGTACCCAAATATCGAGCTTTTTTGTGTACCCAATTTTTTTTTAAATGCGGCAAAATTCCCAGTCCGAATTCCCAGTTCTTCAGCTACGTCGTAACTACTGACATGCCGATCTTGCTCCACTTTTTAAAAAATGGCATCCATTTTATCCGTAATAGGGCGACCAGAGCGACGTGCATCTTTGACATCATAATTTCCGGATTGAAAACGCTTAAACCAAATTTGTGCTACTCTCACAGACACTGCACTAGGTCCATAAACATCGCAATTTTTTTTCACGGCTTGCGTTGCATTTTTACCTTGTAGTAAAATTTTAAAATGTACCGAATTTCTTCATTAGATTCACTCATCTTGACAGTAAGAAAAACAAATGAAAATCACACATTATCCGAAATTGAATTTGGAGATATCTCTTTTAAAATTTAAACTTTTAATAATACCAAAACCAGCCAGATACAAATAGTATAGCCAAAGAGATTTTATTACAAGTTCATACATACTATATGCGAAAAGACTTTTTCCCCAACCTAATATTCTATCGTAAAGAGTGAGATTTATTCATAGGTTTCTAATGCAGAAGTTACCGTTCGCAACTTTTTGAGACGTACTTGCTCGTCTATATTCGCGTTTAATATTTGCTATGTAGGTCACACGTGGAGATATAATGTTTCCCCTTTCCTAGTACATGTTTCCTGTGAACCGGGTAAGTAAAGTTTGTAATTACAGTAGAAACTCAAGCAAACTTTAATGGCTGCTCTCGCGTGATTGGGACTCGCAAGTTCATTGTTGCACTAGCGACCAGACACTACAAAGTTTGCATTTGCCACCAAGCCACCATCCATAAAAAAGCCGTAAGTCGTGGAACTGAGATAGGCAAAATATAATCGATGTTTTCAAGTAAAATATCAAACATCCAGTATCCTAAAATACACACATCAAAAGTGTCTAGGGATCAACATATATTTTTGCAATAACTTTTCTCCTGATTGATATTAATTAAAATTTTCTTTAAGGATTCATCAAATAAAGTGTTTTCGTTTGTCTACAGTAACGATAAACCAAGTCACCTTTGCATTAATAAAGAAATTTGCCATTTTCCTAATAAAGGGATTTTTGACATTTGAACCACTAACATTAAAGTTCGAAAAAAAGACTGAAATAATTCTTTAATTCTTTAAAATTTTATTGGGTAACTTAAACAATTAATAATCCGTGTTTCTACCGCGAACACTAACAACACAAGAACATCGGTTTGGCATACTCAAAATGAGTTCATCCAAATCACGCTGTGGAATGGCCGCCCATGTTCGTTGCAACAACAAAAAAAGGTCTTCTTGCGACTGGATACCCTCCATATTCGGCAGAGCTCTTCTCTGTATATCCCATGCATGCTCAATCGGGTTCAAGTCTGGCGACTGAGCAGGCCAGGGCAGGACATTGATGTTAGCTGCGGCGAGATTCTGTCTTACAACTCTTGCGGTGTGCGGTCGTGCATTATCATGCATTAACTGAAATAAGGGACCGATTTGCACTTGTAGAGGAACGATGACGTCTGATACAATCGTCTCAGCATAAATTTGAGCGTTGAGGTTGCCTCTGATCCAAATCAACTCAGTTCTTCCGCCGATCCAAATACCCGCCCATACCATGATGGTTCCACCACTATAAGGATGGACTTCCTGGCAGGATTTTAATCGCTGTTGGCGTCCAGGGGTTCTCCAGTGTCGTATACGTCCAGTCCAGTCTTGTATCCGGTCTCATACCAAAACGAGACTCATCAGAAAAGCACACGAAACGCCATTGTTGTTCTGCCCAATTTCTGTGTTCAAGAGCCCATTGATATCGAATCCTACGATTGTGCATTGCTAAAGGTGGTACCCTTAGCGGTCTTCGGGAATGAAGGTTTACTTCATGCAAGCGGTTTCTGACTGTTTGGTCGCTAATTAAGTTCCCTGAAGAGTGATGAAGCCTCACGGCTAACATCATGGCGGTTATTGTTGGAGCTCTTCGAGTTGTGATTTGAATGTATCGGTCTTGTCTCCGTGTGGTGCAGCGATACCGTCCTCCATGGCGCTCAGCCACGGTACCAGTGCTTCGGTAACGTGTCCAAAGTCGACTGATAACACTCTGACTTGTATTCAGAGCTAAAGCCACAATACGTTGCCGGGAACCAGCTTCTATCATTCCCACGGCTCTGAGCATTTCTTCCCTGCTTAAATGACGTCGCCGCTCCATAATAACGTTGGTTTTAATCAGTAGTAGGGAAACAGTAGCACTAATAATGTCTTCAATGCGTTGTATGTTTTTATAGGGAAAATATTGACAGCTGATTTTCATCTTTTACTCGAATTTGATTGACAGTTCCTGTTTCAAATTATGAAATGCACCAAAAAGGATCCATATAAATTTATAAAATCATAAATTTATTACAAAGCCACATCTCAATCTCAAGAAATCCGCATAAAAATGCTTGATCCCTAGACACTTTTGATGTGTGTACCTGTTCATCATAAAACATATGTTTTTTATTATAATTATTTTGACCCTTGGTCTGTCAGGAGTCGGGCTACCAGCAAAACTCCAGGGGTCATACTGCGGAATGTAGTCTAGAATTACCTATTCAAAAACATCTCCTTAAAAAACTAGTTCTCAGGCAATTAAATGAGCTTAGTAACGTCATGAGAAGTAGGTGCAGTTAGGCAGCAGTTGCCGACTTAGAAGAGTTTAACGTGCGCTCGGGGCTAGAGAGCACTAGAACCTAGACTAGGGCCACTCGCGGCGGGGCGTGACTGGCTTGAACCAGTTATGACGGTCGTGTTTTAGTTGCTCACGGGGAAACTTAATACATTTTGCATGTAGTTTTTAGTATACTATTCCCGAGCTCTGGCTCTGGTTAGGTATTTCGCTATTGTGATTGATTCTCAAGTTCTGCTCTCCGTATAAAATGTATATCCCCGACGTAGCAAGCCCATCAGGTAAATGGGTTAAAGTGGCAGACGTTTGGGTAAATATCACGAAGAACGTATGGCTGTTGGAGCAGAAAAGACCTGGAATAGAGCATTTCGACGGGCCCCATAGTGGTCAATACAGACGAATAATAAACGGCCACCAGTAATAGACGTCTAAAGACTGTGAATGATGATTATGACGATCGCACATGATCCACTGTTCACCACTTAATGCTATCGTAGACCGAACATGTATTACTTGCACTATGGACCTAGATTGTTGGTGGTCCATTTTTTTATTGTTCTGAGCGTAATTTTTTTGTGACGAGCTCTTACTTTCTATTTGGTAATTTGTGAGAGAAATGTAAAGATTTGCAGAAACAATGTCAACCGTGGTGGTGCTATCTGATCTGCTATTGTTTCCTCCTTAGTATCAGCGCCCTTACCGTGGTGTACTTATCAAGCTAACATCATAATTAAGGCAAAGACGATTGAAAATTATCATACTAATAACTAAATCCATCCACAGATGCACCCGCAGCAGAACGGGAGCAGCTGTTTGTTCAGAAACTACGGCAATGCTGCTTACTGTTCGACTTTGCAGACGAGCCCCTATCCGATCTCAAATGGAAGGAGGTGAAGCGCGCCGCGCTGCTCGAGATGGTCGAATACGTCACCTCGCAGCGCGGCGTCATCACCGACGCCATATATCCGGAGGCTGTCAATATGGTAAGCGATAGAATTAGCACTATTAACTTCGGTGTGGAGTCCAACTTCGAGTGGGAGCCAGTGTTGGTATATGTGGCTGTCAAGAGCCCAGCTAATGATGATAGTCTTTGTTGAATATGACATTCATATTTTGAATCTAAACTGAAGTGAAAGTGTCAGATATCGTTGGTCTGATCAACAGAAACAGAAATAATTAAATATAAATAAAGAACGAAATGTGACTTTTAATGCCATCAGGTGTACTGTAGGTCCGTGTAAACTTACTGATGGCATTCGAAGTAAAATTTTTTTTTTTTTTGGACTTTCGCATTCTGATAATTACACCTAACGATAAGTATGTATAACGCTATTGGAACCTATCGAAATCTATGTCTGTCTGTTACCACTGTTAGTACCATCTTTTTACGATAGACATGCGATGAAGAATGAGAATAGGTACCATTATAAATGACCAGCAAGGCAGAACTGATAGTTTGCTTCCAAAAAGGCTTCAGCACAATTCGTTATTGGCTGAGATAGTGATAACGACGACTTATCAAGATGCAATATTCTTACTTGGTAGAAGAACTTTTCAAATATATTAAAGAAATAATTTACAAAGCGTCTTTTCTTTCAACAGTTCGCGATAAACCTATTCCGAACATTACCTCCGTCATCGAACCCCAACGGCGCGGAGTTCGATCCTGAAGAGGACGAGCCCACGCTGGAGGCGGCCTGGCCACACCTGCAGCTGGTCTACGAGCTGTTCCTGAGGCTGCTAGAGTCACCAGACTTTCAGCCGAACATTGCGAAGAAATACATTGACCAGAAGTTTGTCTTACAGGTTTGTCTTTCAGTGACTTTGTGTTTTCATTGCCTAATAGGAGAGCCATAGTGGCGAGACTGCTCTGACTTAGCAGTCGAAAAATGCGTATGTACAAAAAAAATATATTATCTTTTAAAATCTTTCTCAAATTCTCCAACCTTTCATACTAACTATACTATTTTCACTGTAAGATGATATGCCGGACAGCTCTTATTGTTCCGTGTTACGCATACTATTTCAAAGTAAAGAAAAAGAAACTGGGAAAAGATAATGTCATAAACTATTAAAAAACTATTGTTCTTTCGAATCTTATCAAGTAAATTATTGTTATTATTATTAAACGTTAATAAGTGAAGTATTTGAAATTATATTAATATATATTTTACAGCGCCTGATGCGTGAAAAGGAACGTCATTCAATAGTGTATTGACACTACTGAATCGACAAAAAATCGATGAATAGGAGCGACCATTTTGTAATTCGTAATCACGTCATTCGCATCAGTACCAGTGCGTCTGCCTTGTGTGCTATTTTTTAACTATTATTTTCGAGATACCGCGTATTATTCTATAACTTATTAGCCATAACCCGTTTATTGAGAATTTATTTAAAAAATGGAAAATCGGTAAATCCTATTCCATTTCCTTTGCCAACTCGATTAAATTACATTCGTTACAGCATTATAATTGACAATTATGAACTGTCAGGGATATCATCATACGGCGAAAGTAGTATAGTTTTACACTCGTTTGTAGATTGTAGGGATATGAGGTTTTAACACTACCTACTCTGTTAAATTGACATGCTAATACAATAAAAGCCACTATGAAAAGTTCGACAAAGTCTACGAGTTGGCAATAATAATACAAATATTTATTTTCAAAACAGTTTGTAGTTCAATAATAGGTTGGGAACAGTTAAATAACTCAGTTAATAATTTCGGAGACTAGTGTCTGAACTGAGCAGAAGCTTGTACCTCATAAGTAATTAAAATGTTATCAAACTTTGGTTTCTAAACTAGGACGACGCTTGAGAAACTTAGATATGTAGTTGGAATATGGAAATAAGGTCACATGATAGCCAAAATGTTTGCTTATCTTCAAAGTTATATTTTCATCGTAATTGAATGTTAAAGTGCGTCCTAGGGTATCTCCGATGTTCCGGAAAAAAAGCAATGGAGTAAATACACATTCAAATCTTCTATTTTTAGTCCTAATATGGACAATGTCAATGACAAAGCAAAAACAACCTTCTGTTTAAAAACTCATACGTTACAATGGGACCTGACTTCACCTGACTATCAAATGCTAAGTTCCAGTTTCTACGAGAAAAGCTTGAACTCATTAACCTTATAAGACACTCGGGTGGGAGTGTTATTGAGTTATGTTTATAAGTGGTACTAAGTCATATTTCATGCCAAGAGGAGGCTTATTATAGCTTCAAATTATCTACTCATGTCTTCAAATTATGTGTCGCGCGACGTTATTAGAAGGAAATCACTACTAAAATTGTAAACAGACTTGGCATTAAATGTGACAGCTGATTATAGAGTTTCTATCACTTTTTTTTAACTTTCTAGTTCCCTGATTTGTTCGTGTTATCTGTTCTACTTGCCTTTAGACTCTCTAACTCCAAGACTTCATATCGTAAGATAAGAAAAAATCGAATTTCGGACCTTTAAGAAATCAGACAAGATCCGAATTTCAGGTTTCCTTTTTTTCTATCTTACGATATGTAAAACAAGCATTGCAAAATGCTAAAATGAACAAAAAATAATCCAAGACTTCATTACTGAATTATCTCTACTGTACTTTAACTGTCTATGTAATATAATGTCTACTATAACGGTCTATCAGATGGTTAACCTATACTGTCACAGTTTTCTGAATTCTGTCAGTAATGTGAAATATGTACACACATACATACATAGATAGCATCACGACTTTGTCCCAAACCGTGGCAGGTGGTATTCTGTAATTATTTATAATATTTTAAAGTTTGCCATCTTATGATGTGAAAAGATATGCCGGCAATGTTACGCTTTAGCTGAACAAACAAACTAACTAACTACGCATTCGCTTTTTCAAATCTTTATTATATTATCTAGTCCTATCTTACGGCTTTATGACAATTTTTATTATCCTTTATTAACGTACTTTGTGCACCAATAGCGCAAAATTGTCGCTAGGAGCTTAGTTTTAAAATTATTATTTTTATTGTTAAATAATGAAACACTTAAAATCAATAAAAACTTTATTCAAGTAGACCGTAATTACAGTTCTTTCGAATCGTCAAAAACAATTACTTTAGCTTTAGATATTATAGACATACATAATATGAATACGATCTATATATTAAATGTAATACATAAACATAATGGGACTTTACCACCGGCGTCGGAAGGCTGATTCCACTGAGAAGACCCGACAAGAAACTCGGTTGTTACTCTTTTGAAAAAAAGATGGTTTACAATTACACTCGAAAATAACAGTGTAGAACTTAATTGAAATAGGTGATATTGTCACTCGGCGTACCTATGTCAACACTAAGCAAACCTCCCTTACCATTGACGTCGTTGCGTCCGTGCCGACGAAGGCCGCCCTTGACCGCTGGGCGTGTGAATAATACAACGCACACCCGCCTTCGCTCCGATTTTATGTGTTTTTGATTCGTCAAGAGGTTAGGGCTGACGCTGTACAGAGCAAGACATTATTCCTGCTCTTTGAGAATAAATGAAGGAAGGTACATTTAATTCATATGAACAAAAACCGTAACAATGAATATATATGAAAACATGTTTAACAATAGTATTACATAAGTTATCTTTAAAAAAAGTCTTAAATTGCTGTCTAAGCTTTCATAGTGACAAGCCGAGCTATTCTTAAAAACTCGCTTTGTACCCCGCACGCGGAATCCGCTGTGAGAATTCACTTTGGCAATCCTAAAACAAGATAACGACGGTAACGCCTCCACTAGGAGAGCGTAAGTAAATGGAACTAAGTTGAATGAGATTTTTGACAAAGATTTAGTAAGTTTTACTCCTGTGCAATAGTGAAATACGCTGGGTATTATCGTAAATCGGTGGATGATGGTTCAAAATAGTGTAATGTATATTGTAAACTACAAGGGTGATGATCTGTTGTCGGTTTATAGAAAAATAATAGAAACTATGTAATTACACCCAGTCCACGCAGCATTGGTTTGTTTCAGACACCAGATATTTTTTTACAAATCCTCAGCAGCTGGCAACTGGGTTTTGTCTTTCCTCGCTTCTATTTACTACGTCCAACTAAAAATGAAATAGATATACGTCGCAATCCCATCCTGCAAATTTTCTTGTCAAATAAGTGTGCAAATTAATGACCTCGGCCAGTAGCTTAGGTGTTGCTCAGCAAATCTGTCCTCTCAACGTCAAGCTGTATTCTATCTAATGTTCCGCTTTGACACACCCATTCCCATGATAGCTGTTTGAAATTTGCCTGAGCTGTGTTCGATCGGCACTATCTCACGTGTGGCCGTAAGTGATTGTGAAGCCTCGGTAATATGCTGTGTCGTTAGACGTAATGTGTGTAGATAGGGCTCAGAGGTTTTCCTTCTTGCTTTATTTATAAGTGTGAGTAATTCATTTTTGAGGAAAATTGTGCTAAGTTGTTATTAATACATCTACGTTAGGCTTTAGAACAGGCATACATTTTAAACTTTTAAAGATAGATCTTACATTTTATCATCATTTAAGTAAATGGGAGGATAATAGTCGTAACATTCACATACGAGTAGTTCACACTTTTTATACGAAGAATAGAATAGAATCTCTCATAAAGATAACAACATGTTGTACACCAGCTTATCTAAAAACGTAATTCTTAAGTACCTACATAAAAGCGCTAACTAACATTAAGCAAGGCAAATAAGCAATCAAAAGTAGTAGGCAGTTAAGTAATATTATTTTTAAACAAGAAAAAAAGAAAGTTAAGATCTCAAACTAGAACAAAATACTATGCCAAGCCAACCCGGTATGATATTTTAACATTTTAGCATGTTGCAAGCTTATTGTAATAGGGTATACAAATAAGCAAAGCAAAGACGAAATGGCATTCTCAGTAAGTTATGCAGTAACTACTAGGGGAGCTCCAAAAGTTCGCGGAATGGAGGGTTAAGAGAAAGAAATTAAAACTTGAAATATTTTTTTCTAATCAGTATTTTATTTATTATTTATTTAATTAAATTGTGGACATACTGACTTACAGTTAATCCAAACCGCTAGTGATGTCAAAAATAATAATTAAAAAATATAGAATACATGCAATAAATCGAAAATAATATAAATAACACAGCCAATAACAATAAATACATATGTCAAGCAAATACGATTAAAATACAATTAAATACAAAACAAAGGTCAACTAAAACAAAATTAAATCACAAGATGTCAAAAAACATTAAAAAAAACTAAACAATTCATTTACAAATAAAAATAAACTCACACAAAATTACCACAAAAAATAACAAATTCACATCAAATTACAAATGGATTGATATCATAAAGACTTGATTATTTTTCATTCATCAGCATGCTTAAATACAATAGGGCTTTTGAACATAAACGCCCAGTATATTCTTCCTTCACTCTAATTTTTTTGTAAAATATATCACTATTTTTTTTTATACGTTCGAATAAAAATGTTTTCTTTTTGTCCTCCAAATTGCGCTCTTCACCTCTTCATCGCTGGATTTTTTTCCCTCAAAGCTTTTTTTTATTTTTTAGGAACTGATAATAGTTCTTTGGAGATCAGTCTGACCTATAGAATATTTTTTTTAATTTTGAAGCCCACTCTTTAACAGCAGGCATCGCAACTTGCGCGTGTGCATTGTCGTGCAGAAGGAGCACACCTCTGGTCAATTTTCCCAACCAGTTCATCCTGACAGGATCTCGGAGACGTTTTAATAACGTAACTAAGTGCACTCCAGTTAAAATGACACCCTTTTTTTGCAGTCTACTAGAAGGATACTTCTGTATTCCAGAAAACATGAGTTTCCAGCTGATAAACACACCTTTATCTGCTTTTGGGGTATCCTTTTTGTGACCCTGCATGGAGTTTTGCATGGGGCCAGAGTCATCAACAATAACTCAAGTTTCATCTCCAGTCACAATCCGGTCTGAAACTTTGTTAAAGTTTTCATCACAGAGAGCCAAAAACTCGCCAAATGTCTGCGCGAAACTCAATTTCCTCTATGGTGCAAATTTTCTATCGGATCGACTCGCTTGTTGACCTGTATCTCAGTAAATTAAGGCCAGATTTTAACGAAACTTGTATTTATACCTTCAATGAATGTCCAGACTAGTACAACTAATAAAAAGTGATCATTTTTTTGGACCTCCCCTCGTACGTAAGTCATATTCAACTGACTTAAGTTTAAAGTTCTTCATACAAAAAATACTGACTGTTCGACTGATTAATGTGGTGATCTTGAAATGAAAGTTTATTAAATAAATGTCATTTTCTCTTAGATAGCTTCTTCATCACATTCTGAGTATACCATAGGTTCTTGTAAGTCTTTTGATAATCACCCTGTGTGTATAGTCCACCTCAGCTCTGTAGACTTTCTGCCCACCATCCACGCTTAGATGAGAGGTCAGCTCTGACAGCTTCAATGACGATCAATTATTTTTTTTCTGGTTTTTTTGTGTGTTCTCCTTCACACAAATTCTGCCAAATGACGATCAATAAACATGACCATACTACACGCTGTCAACGAAAGAACAAACAAGATGTTACGTAGTTACAGTGTTTTTTATTCTTTTTAGGAGGGAGGGAGACGCTAACTTTTAGATCCTCAGTGCGCTATTCATTAGTGCGAGGGAGAGAGAAAGGCGTATCCTCTATAGAGGCTTATGACATTGCATTCAGGTTTTGAGAAGGATTCCAGCAAATTTTGTAAAGTTACAAAAGTAACTTACTGGCATCGAGATTCGGTCTAAGGCTTAAGATCTATAAAGCGCGGTTAGCTTAAACTTAAACGTAGATTATCTGCTTCTATATGCAACGTGTTAATTAAAAAGCGCAAATCCTCAGACACCCCAACTTATTTTTATTATAAAAGAATGATGTAAATTACTAAATTAAATTTTCGCGTATTATTTACGAAGATATTCGTTTTTTTTGTTTCTTGTCTTTGTTGCAAAATTAAAAAGTCTATGGTAATAACCCGCGAGCTAGTGCAACGTTCCCGCGTCGCGTGCCGCCGCAATTATAGAGTTAATAATGATTAAACACGGCGTAATGAAAATATTTTTTTTGGTTAAAATTTTACCCCTATTTTTTATTAGTGGAATCGATTCTACTCTCGATTCTAAACAAACTAATTTCAGGTTTTGCGCTTTTTCATTAACACGTTGTATATCAGTTACTTCATATTAATACTAAATTATTTTTGCCTTAATCATCAACTTATGCATCATGCTATAGAGACTATAGATTTGACGTTATTCTAAAAAATATGTATTCTTTTCAGCTGCTAGAGCTGTTCGATTCGGAAGACCCGCGGGAGCGCGACTTCCTCAAGACGACACTACACAGGATATACGGGAAGTTCCTGGTGCTACGTGCCTACATCAGAAAACAGATCAACAATGTGTTCTATAGGTAAGCATAAACTGCTATTTGTATCTCCCCAATTCTACAACGAAACTCAAAGATGAGCAATCGGCAAACTGATGCTGTTAATTGCTGTGTGACATGACAATGAAATTCGTGAAGGTGACCGCGATTCATCTTGTAATGGCTTGTTTATTTTGTATGAAGTTTAAGTTCGCTTCTTTAATCTTAGGATTTTTTTACTTCTCTCCATTAATGCCAAACCTCAAGAGGGCCTTAAAAATATAATAATTCGTGTTTTTTTGTATACATTTTGTACCTATCATCATACGTTTTTTTTATACCAAATAAGTCATGGGACAAACTCAAGTCCTGACTCTGACTGACTGATTTACGATGCATATAGCGGCTTCAGCCAATAAATGCATTATCAGGTGAAAAGTCCCGGCAATTAAAGTATCCAACGATTGCATTTTTCCCATAATTACGTTCTTCAATAGAGCCTTATTAACTATGTATTCACAATCGTTAATGACGCCCGGATTACGATCTTCATTGTGACGTTCAATCCGAGCCAACCATAATCGATGGTGTTTTTGTGCCATTACAAAGTATTCTGAACTTGTAGTTTTTGCTTACTACATCCATTAAAGAACAATCAAACAAATAATGATTGATGACGTTTTATACGCGTGTATACGCTCGTTTTGGTAGCGTGGCGCACAGGCGCACCAGCTCGTACATGCGCGCAGACCAATACCGGTTCGAGCCGGAATAAGCCCGTGTCCTCACCCAAACGGGCGTGGTTTCTTGAGGTGTGAAATGTAGCGCACCGCACGTGTTAGGGGTCAACAATTCACCCGAAATGCGACGCGACGTGACGCGACACTGCGCGCACTTTTTAATAGAGCTACTCAAAACTGAACTTGAAAAAGACCGATGTCACATTAGGGCGTCAGCAGCGCAGCAGCACTTGGATTAGTGCGGTGCAATCTACGCAATAAAATGCTGTCTGTCAACAAACACGTGCGCCAACAACGCTAGCTCAGCGCCTACTGAAATGAATCCAGCAATGTGAAAGCACTTTAAAGGCCCGGTTACACTTTGCTTAGTAGTAAGTGTGAACACGCGTGGACAGCGATGGATTATTGCGAGTAATTAGTAACCTGCGTCGTGAAGTCCACACGTGTTTTCTCCTAACACTAAGCACCTGCACTAATCACCTGCACTGACTACTAAGCAAAGTGTAACCGGGCGCTAAGGCGTCTAAGAACATTCGTGTAATGCGGAGCTTCGGTTGAATGTTGCCCAAAATAATAATAATAATATCAACTCTGGATGTGACTCATGTGGACCTAAATTTGAATAACAACTTGCCAGGTTTATCTACGAGACGGAACATCACAACGGCATCGCGGAGTTGCTGGAGATACTCGGCTCCATCATCAACGGGTTCGCGTTGCCGCTCAAGGAGGAACACAAACTCTTTTTGTTGAGGGTAAATATATCTTGATTATTCTTCAATGAAAAAACATATCCCTACTGAGATCTAGTTTTACACAACAGTCATACTTATTTTTATTTGTTTATTAATTCACAACAGTATTACATACTTCCTTATTTACTAATGAACCCTACTATTAAAAACCCTTAATAAGTTTAACTGATAGCAGGGTGAGATCTATACACTAACGCATTAATGAGGACGACGCGTTTCTAATGTGACTGTTGGATAAGACTTACCTAATCTTATTTATTATTGGACCTGAAAAGGATTCCGTTGAATGCAACCGGTCGCTGTCCAAAAATTTTTTTCTCTTTATAATATTAGTTCAGATAAATAAATATAAATATGCGCCAGACAACACACCACTTGCCATAGTCTCGAAGTAGGGATAGTCTTTCTATTCCGCAGGTATCGCATTTATATGTGGGTTTGTATCCGAATGTGCATGGGCGAACGAGAGGGGATATGTGTGCGAGAGAGAGAGAGAGGAAGAGTGGCGGGTACACGATTTGAACGACACGGTCAGCTTGTGCGCGCTTCAGGCAAAGTTTTTGTTAAAAAGTGTCAAATCAAGAAATACACGAACGTAAAGGGGTTGGTTTGAAGGTGGTCCCTCACCTGGAGCATTTTCCTGTAATGTAACGTTTCAGATTCGATTTTGAGCATTACATCACAGAACTGCCTCCCTGACGTGACGAATTTTCACCTGTAATTGTTACATTACAGATTCAATTTGGAGCATTACATTACAATACTGTCTTACAAAACTTCAGGGAAGTTTTATCAAAATATTATCTACACCTGCGCACTGTAATGCTCGGTGATTTTCCCTCACCAGCGTAATGCTCGAATTTGCAACATTACAGTTTGCGCACTGTAATGCTTGGTTCTCCTCCCTCACTGATATAATGCTCGCCTCTGTAACGTTACATTATAGGAAAATGCTCTAGGTGAGCGACCACCTTCAAACCAACCCCTTGTTTAAATTTCGAGTCCCACATAATGTTTATTTTCTAGGTACTTTTACCGCTGCACAAGGCGAAGTCCCTGTCGGTGTACCACGCGCAGCTGGCCTACTGCGTGGTGCAGTTCCTGGAGAAGGACCCCTCGCTGACACAACCCGTAGTTAGGTATGTTTCTAATAACACTTTGATAGCACTGCCTAATATAGGAATTATTTTTTTTTTTTTTTAAATGGCAATGGTGAAATTGAAAGAGGCTGCGTTTCACATTTTCCACGACAAGGTAGCAAATTTTAAACGCAAGTCACGTAAAATGTGATTTTCTTTTGGATGCTTGATTTGTTTATTTTTGTACTTTTGATTCGAATACTTTTATTTCTACTCTGTGAGAGAAGTCTAAATAATGAGAACATTTAATTAAAGTTAGTGGTTAAGAAATGCTGTTCTTACCTATCTCAGAAAATGCTGTGTACGCCTCTTATGGGTATGCATATAAGACTAACTTATTGTTATTTTTTAAACAAATGTATATATTATGTATACTGTTGCGTCACGATGTCCAACATCAAATTTTTTATTGTTATTAGCGCTTGCCACAGATGCAATACTGAAACATTTATTTATACCTACCTTAAACTCAATGTCACAACAAAACACTATACTTACTGTAAGAATAAGTACATAATAGAAATCGTGATATGCACATATTCGAAATAACAGTCGTAATTGCATATTCTTAGTGGAATCAAAATATATCTGGATTCTAGATATTTCAGAAATCCCTGAAACAGGCAGGAAGAACAAGCCAGTGAAAACACGATTTAAAAATGTAAAATGAACGTCAGGCAGATTGCTAGTCTAATTTGAAATTACGCGCCCCACTACTTTTTCTTTTTCTTCTTCTTTAGCCATTTTCAACCGCTAAGGTGTTCCTTCAGTTTATGCCGTCTTTCACGGTCTTGAGCAGTTTCCAACCACTTTTGATGTCGTCACGCCAACGCATCTGCGGTCTTGCTCGTGGACGCTTCTCGCCCCACAACCTCCACTGCACCACCGCCTTGCACCAAGAGTCTTGCTTACGGGCGACATGGCCAGCCCACTCCCATTTCAATTTCGCAACCCGTTTAGTAACGTCAGTCACTTTACTACGCTCTCTAACCCACCCCTTTCCTTCACGACTACACTACTTTTTAATTTGATTTAAATATGCCGAGTCTACTTTTGCAAACAAACGACGCGTGCTCCTGGGTTCAAGTCCAACCGACTACTAAACGACCAATTACAGTGGCATGTTTATATGGAATTGCGTCCATATTTAAAATATATATATTCATGCGTGAATGCGGTGAAGGGGCGCGTCATTTCAGCTCAGACAAGCTCTCCGTTCATCACCATTGTTATTTCCGCAGAGCATTATTAAAATACTGGCCAAAGACCCACTCGCCCAAAGAGGTGATGTTCCTGAACGAGATGGAGGAGATTCTGGACGTCATCGAGCCCGCCGAGTTCCAGAGGATCATGGACCCGCTGTTCCGCCAGCTCGCCAAGTGCGTCTCCAGCCCGCACTTCCAGGTAATATTGATTAACTAGCTGTCCGTCAGCGGCTTCGCTCGCATAGACTGTCTCTCCGTCAAAATATAGGCGAAATTAAACTATTGATTTTTAATTTTTACAAATTTTGGACAGTGAATGATAACTGTGTTTGCTATCGTGTACGGTGCTCGTGTCCAAGTGATGACAGCGAATCGGCACCGATCCGATGGTGAGCAGCGCCAGCCGGACAAACTCAAACTACTTCATTTGAATAGACTGTGTCAGTACTTTCAAATTGTCAAACTTACAGCAAAATATACATAGATAAATAATATGGATATATGAATACACAGTATACATACATAATGCGACTCTACCACCGTGTCGGAGTTGTTTCTCGCTGAGGAGACCCGGCCTGAAACTCAGTAGTTACTCTTTTAAACTTGTTTTGGGTTTACAGCAGGCTTTAGTAAAGTAAAATGTGTCATTTTGATACAAAATCCAGGTCGGGTAAAGCGATCGGTGACCGACCACCCTGACCGATATTTCGTTATGTAATTATCGGGCATCTACGTGCTTCCGAAGGCGTGTTTAGAGGGTTTGCTTTTTGCTTTTGGGATCTACTTTATGAAATTTAGGTGCCCGTGGCTAAGTGACGGCAGCGGATCGGCAACGATCCGATGTTAAGCAACGCCAGACAGGTCGGGTTATGGATGGGTGACCATCCCGACCGAAATTAAGTGATGCGTTTTTCGGGCATCTCCGTGCTTCGGAAGGCACGTTAAACAGTTGGTCCCGGCTGACGTCGCAAGATATCAGTCGTGAAGCCTAGTCAGAGGCTTAAAAAGGCGGCTTGATAACATCTGACGGTAAGGTTTATCACTGGCCTTACATTCACCTCTCCAACAATCCGCACTGAGCCCGCGTGTTGGAGTATGGCTTGTACCACCTCATAGTTGAGGTGAGGCCTGTGCCCAGCAGTGGGGCGTATAAGGCTGTATTTGTTGTTTGTTGTTTATGAAATCAAAAGGTGCATTCAATAATAGAGATAATTTATACTTAATTTGAATTCAGCTAAATATTCACGAAAACCTCACAAAAATGCAACGTTTTCGATACAACCCCAGCTAACGCTCTTAAGTTAATTTTCATTTTTAGCAATGCACAATTTTCTACACAAAGATAGAAACTAGAAAAATTCGACCTGATCCTAGGGACTCAAGCAGGACACGAACCCGCAACCTTCCACAGTCCGGGTGGCTGCTCTTACAACTGAGATATCGATGTCATTAACAGACCTGGTGAATTTGTCTAGTGTATTACACGTTACGACAAGTGACTTTTAACACCTGTAAGAAATGTTTTTGTAAATATTTGCCTTTCGACTATGATGAAACTAGCTATAGGATAAGTAAATTGAAATTTTTAGCATTTTCCCTCTTGAGTCCATAGTCATAGTCATAGTCATAAATATTTATTGCTTCATGTGGTTTAACAAGTTCACAAATCTAAAAAGTGCACACATGACCCTGTTAGGGCACTGCAACATTAAAACATTTCGTACAATAATTAATTTACGTCTAAGAGATCTAAAGCTTAAATTCTAAATCGTCCATCTTGCCTCGGGTTAAATTTTTCTTGTAATCTTTGTGTAGGCATGTTAAGGTTTATCACTAGCCTTGTTTTACTTTCACCACTCCAAAAATTCACACTGAGCCCGCGTGTTGGAGTATTGCTCGTACCACGTCACAGTGACGTCACAGCTGAGGTGGTGCCAGCAGTGGCCAGTTTTGTTTGTTTGTGTTCGCGTGTAAATGATAATAGGATACCACTCGTTCCATTGTAAAACAGCGTTTCTGCCATTTTGTATACATGTAGCATTGTTTTTACTACATTGGCGGCAAATAATCTCGAGGGAAGACTGCTGATAAGCAGTTACAGCAGCCTATCATAGCGCGTCATTCGCGTTGCGGACCGTTTCAGAACAATGCTTTCAACATAACATAACATACCATAACGGCTTTATCCCAAACGGGGTAGTCAGAGGCAAGTGACTGTTGCCGTCATGGTGAACGGAACACTCAGAATCCCACTTTTCACTAATAGTATTAGAACCCAACGTGGTAGGTGGTGGCTTCCGCCGCTATCCGGGTTGATTTGGTTTTTTATCGACGTTTTCCATCACCGGAGAGTTAGTCGGAAATTAAACAATGAACACAAAGATTTTGGTTCTGGCCAGATTTGAACTCGGGACCACACAATCCGCGATCCGAGTTGGAGTGCTTAACCACTAGGCCACGACGCTCGCAACCCAATGAAAAAAGCTTGGTTCTGGCCAGATTTGAACACGGGACCACACGATCCGCGATTCGAGTTGGAGTGCTTAACCACTAGGCCACGACGCTCGCAACTCAATGAAAAAAGCATCTCCCAGCATGGGAGCTAATCCCACAACTTAATCTATCTGGTAAAACCAGTCCATCTTAAACTGGAACTGTAAGGCCCGTATCCTAGAATCACACTCAAGCACTGATCTGTGCTTTAGTAGAGATTTCAAAACGTCAGTTCATACAAAAACGTCACTCAGATCTATACTTAAGTACAGATTTTGTTTTAGAATACGCGCCTAAGGTGCCCTAATAAAAAGACATTCCTTCTTTGCTCATTTCGAATGTATCTCAAACGTACTTTTGAAAAAGCAACATATTCACTTACTTACTTCAAACCATGACAAACAATAAATTGCATTTGCTTGTAGTCGTAAAATCTCTATTATCAAACGATATTATACATATCTCATTTCATTAGTGCTGAATAAATGTTCTTAGCAAATACACGTCTGATTTATGTGTGGAAATAAGCTAGATTCGCGACGCGGGGTCCCCGCTCACGTAAACGGGAACAATCGCCTAATAAAGCTTTTGGCAGAGCGCCAGGACGCTGTTGTTCTTCAACGGAGTATTAGACGGAAGGTCGCTTCGTTGTCTGATAATACCAGAAGTTGTCTGTAATATGACCATTGTGATGGATATAAATTATCATTAATTGCACACTCTTAGACATTTTAAGCAATTCACATTTTTTGCAACTAGCAGATTTATAACTAGGGATCTATCTATGTACAATTTGTTTGTATGTTTTTGTATTTAAAATCGTAAGTAGGGATTCAACAAGATCGCCAACCGGAAGCGGAACCTTATGAATACCAGAATCGGTTCCTTCAAGTGTATCTCGTTGTATAGGCTTCCACCAAAATTGTGCGACTAAACTTTAAAGCCTTGGAAACGTATTTATGCTTTTGACTGTACGTGTACCTAGAAATAATGTATTGACGTCTAGACTTTTGACAACCCTACAGGAACTGAAGATGTAATTTATATCTTTCTTGTTTCTCTTTGCTTTCCACTGTTCATTGGATAAACAAGATTTGTGTTTGGATGTTACTTTTTATGTGAATGTTTATTATATTAGGTATTTACATTATCGTGAGTAAGTCTCAAGGAAAAAGCAAGTAAAATGAAATTATGATAATAACATATTGAGCAGATGGGTTTATCCACCAACGTTTCTCTGTTACCTTTTTTAGTCAACGTCGGTCTTGTTTTAGTAAGAAAACATCGCAACCTATGAAAAAACACCGGAATCTATAACTTTTGAAGCCATTGTATGGAAAGTCAGCTAAAATAAAAATCCATGCACGTATATACAAAAAATCTGTGTCCAGATAACCATACGGCAACATCTTATTGGTACATGTAGATAATGGACCAGAGTGAGAGAAGTGAATGACTTCACCATCCCGTTTTGCGAGCCAAAAAACGCGGATTTGTATGAAATCGAGACAGCGGCCTTAATGTTGCCCGAATTGCCGCTAGATGGCGCCGACTCGATCCCGTACTATTTGACATTTACGTGTTCGCAAAAGGCGATGGTGAAGTCATACACTCCTCTCACTGCAACTCGAACTCGGCACCCATAGTAAATAACTTCGATATATTATTTAAAAGCGAAATATTTAAATATCCAAGTATTTATATTCCTTTTTCCTTCACAGGTAGCGGAACGCGCCCTCTACTACTGGAACAACGAGTACATAATGTCCCTCATATCAGACAACGCGACGCACATCCTCCCGATAATGTTCCCGTCTCTGTACCGGAACACCAAGAGCCATTGGAACAAGACGATTCACGGCCTCGTGTACAACGCGCTGAAGCTATTCATGGAGATGAACCAGAAGCTGTTCGATGAGTGCACGCAGCAGTACAAACAGGAGAAGCAAAAGTGAGTCTTAGTTGTTAAAGCTTATGAATGATTTTACTTTAAAATTAAACAAGATCGGCCATTGTTTCATTCAGAACATAAAGAATTGTGATATGAGAATAGTTATACATTTGATTTTTCTTTTACACATTTAATAAAAACCCATTGAAACAGCACTATCCACGAAAACGATTTTGGGCTGGGTGAATAATTCGAACTTCTAGTATTTCTGCAATTTAATCCGTCAAGATTCCTGCTTAGCAAGAATGAAGGTTTTTAAATCTAAGTATGCTGTTTCAGTTCATGTTGAAATGGGCCGAACGGCTGTACTTGAGGTCAAAAATAATCATGAGGCAAATTACTAAACTTGGTCGTTAATCAAAAACTTAGCCGTCCCATTTCAGAATCAGAATATCATTTATTGTGAAGCACAGGTTAACAAAATAAGGTGTTATAAGGTACAATAGATCTGCTGCGTCACCTGACAAGGCATACAATAAATTTCTTAATGCTAAAATTACTCATTGATACTCGTACATACATAACCATTTCGAACCATAGGAGAAAAAAAAGACAAATAATTGTCATAACAGAAATCTCACTACAATTTTCTTAGCTCAACGGAGAACACTAGCGACTAATGCACAGAGAGAAACTCTGGCAGCAATTAGAAACAAGGGTGGCTTCCATTCCAACCCTAGATATATTTATATATGAAAATAACTAGTTTTCAGTTCTAAAGTTTAAAACGAAACAAAAGGCAGCCATAACTTTGAATTCATTACAATGCCTTTATCCTCTACCAGAGAACGCGAGCGACTAATGCACAGAGAGGAGCTTTGGCAGCAACTGGAGAACAAAGCGGCTTCGAACCCCGCGTACCGTGACGTCACGCGCGCGCGCCCGCCCGCGCCGCCCGCGCCCGACCAGGAGCCCGACCTCTCGTACCAGAGGATCGAGCAGGAAGCGCAGGAGGTAACTATCCATTTATTAGGCCGCTTTCTTAGGTTCCGGTTGCTACGAATACCATGGACTGCGCATAGAACCAAAATCTCCGTCCTCAAACAACTCAAACTGGAACAGAGACAACGCCTTTGTTTTTTTGCATAGTACCCTCGAGTACTTTGGACACATTGGTTGGCAAGTTGGAGGGGGAAAGACCGCGAGGAGGAAGCCTGAAAAGGTACAGACCAAATCGCCAACACGTTGGAGAGCACATATTGGACAAGTCTTTCGCGAGAGTCACGATCCTCAATAGTGAGGGACCGACTGAGGAGGAGACCGCTTTCACACTATGGCGTTAGCAGCGCTGCAGCAGCGGTTGCCTTCACATTATAAAAACAGCGACGCTGCTATCGCGCGACAAGACTTGGATTATGCAGCGCTCTGTGTAGTACATACCATCACGCCTTTTTCCCAACGGGGTAGGCAGAGACCACATCTGACACACCTCTTGCGCTTCTTCCACTTCCACTCTAATGAGAGTTAATGAATCTTTTCATACATGCTCGTCGATTATGGGTACTGACCTGACCTTTTCTGAGCACGTTTTGGACTTGTCCTAAGTACGGTCGGTCTAGGCCTTCCCATTTCAACAGCTCCATCCACCCTCGCCTTGTAAATTTGTCAACTGTGTAATCCACGCAATATTGAATCAACGAAAACGTGCGCTTACAACACTAGCTCGCTATAGTCGCCTAAATGTGGAAGCGCACTAACTCTATTCCTTTTCCAAATACGTATAATAACATACCATCACGAAAATATCCCAATCCGCCGCGCGCCTCACTGACACCTGTCACATCAAATGAACATTACCGCACCGAAAACATCCAGAACCTGCCAGGAAAAGTTTTTTCAGCAGAAAATCTGTACAGATTGAGATTGACTAATTCTAATAAAAACGGGTTTTTGTAACGAACAAAATTACGGTAAATTGTTTAAAGTAAAGTAAAGTAAGTAAAAAATCATTAATTCACTTAAGCTTTTACAAAATAGCACTTATGAAATGTCAAAATTCACAAAAAAAATATATAAACGATAATAGACGTAAATAAAATAATACAATAATAGTACATATACTAAATAAACATAATGCGAATCTACCACCGGTTCGGAAGTTGCTTCTTATCGAGAAGACTCCGGCAAGAAACTCGATAGTTACTCTTTTGAACTTTGTTTTGTTTTACAACAAATAAATTCAGAGTACAGTCAAAAGAAGAACAAAAATACATTATTTGAGCAGAGGAGCAGATTATTCCTACTATGACCACAAATTCTTGTCGTTCAAGTCGTTTTACCTATTATCCAGACGTTTCGGCGACAATTGCTTGTCACCGTGGTCACGAGCGGACTCTCTTAATTTTTAATTAGATTTAGTTAGTTAAAATGCAACAAGAAAGTTTAGAATGTGATTTAGATTGAGATTATTCTGTGAGATGTGAGGAAGAGGAATATGTCCCATATTTATTTATTTATTAATATTCCTAGGCGCGCAAGCAAGGCTACAACGCCAGCAAGCCGCTGCTGCGCAAGAAGTCGGAGCTGCCGGCCGACACGTCCACCGTGCGGGCGCTGACGGAGCACAAGCGCGCCGACCCGTACCTGCCCGCGACGCCCGACGCGCAGTGCTAGCGCGGCCGCGGGTACCCGCGGAGAGCCGGGTAGAACTACACGCGGTAGGTCGAGCGTTGGACTGTTTAGTGCATTTTAACTAGGCAATTTTTTAGGTTTGGCTTGCGTTAAACAGGACTCACTGCGACCCTGGAAATTAATTCGCCGTGGTAATACAGTCAAGATCACAATTTGATTATACAGGGTGATTTGATGAAGACTTAGAAAAATGGAATGGCATATTTAGTAAATGATTGGTAACTAAATATGTAAGTAATATATAAGTGGTAATTTGACTTTAATTCAAGGTCACTCGAACAATCAGTCATCATTTTGTATGAAACCTTAAAATTAAAGTCTATTGAAAAAAGCACATATTCACTTACATAGTATGCCATATCGTTTTTGATAGTCTTTTGATAATCATCCGGTATAAGCAAAGTTTATCACAATGTGGTAAGGGCAGCCAACTTTGTCACAGTGGGGTAAGATTAACTGACCTTGTCACAGTTTGATAAAGCCAGTCCACTTTGTCACAATGTAGTATGATCTGTTAATTTAGGCACGACGCGATAAGCTCGGCCAACATTGACTGTACGTAGTAAGGTCGCAAACATCTTGCAGTGAGCTGAGTTCAACTTCAAGTTGTGGCAAGAATTCATGATAGCATACTTGTATAGTTAGGGTGAAATTCTTTGCTTACGATTGCGTTGTGATCTGCGGGATAGGACAGGAGACCATTTAAAAAAGAATGGTCTATGCGTTTTTTGATTGAATAATAATATCGGAATGTGCAAATATAGTTCAGCATTATAATGTACGATTTCAACGACATTAAAATAGGAAATAATCTCATCTGGAGATTAAAGTTGTATTGCAATCAAAACTTTGGCGACTATCTAATCAAATCCAAATCGTGCCGCGGAAATTATAGTTCTTTTTCATAAGACAAGTTCTAGCCCCCTCTCAAGTTATAACGCGCATGCGCAATACCTATTTTTATAGGAAAATTCGGAATGCGACTCGTCTCGTGTTCAGAGCGGACTAGTTTGACGCAAACTCAACCCTGCATCTAATTGGCGAAAAAACGCTGGACGTTTTAAATCATTTCCACAAGTTAAGATAACCTTACGCCATTGTTGTCTAAAGTTAAATGAATACATAAAAAAAGGCACATTAAAATACATTGGTCTTTTGAAACAAGTGTGGAAATCTAACGCCAATCATCCCGTCTTAACCGGCACTACTAACAGCTACGTTAAAAAAATTGTCGTGGGTCGTTTAAGTTGAGGTCAATAACTATAGTTCACGATAGACTTTGCCATTATTGTATTACTATCAGTTAAATGGCTACTCTATAAACAAACGCCAATACTGTTTACAAAGACATAGCTAGATTTATACGGTTTTAAATCTTTTGTACGGAATATATTACAATGTTAAAATTATTCACTAAAGCTTGAAGCAAACTACCTAGTTACTTAAGATTAGAGAAATCCTAGGGCATTAGAAATCATTGTAAATTAATACACAAAAATCACCGTTCCAAGCCTCGAAAGGAATGAGAATTTTAATAAATGAAGATTGAAATGTAAGTGAATATTAAATCAATCAGCATGAAATAATCAGTCCTGAAATAGTAATATCAAAATGTAATGGACTCGTTGAAAGAAAGCTTATTTCATTGTGTACAATCGTCTATAATTTATGTTTTAAATTTAAATCACGACCAATCATAAATTACACTGTTTTGTCAATTAAAATTGGATGTAGTTATGCAAATTGTTATTTAATAAAAGTAATTAAGTTAGAAGAGTTTTTAATAGAATGCTATAAAAATGGCAAAATTCGAGAAAAAGAATCTAATGTAAAACTCAATAAACTACTAACAGTCTAGAATGAATTTTGGTTAACTATATCCAATTACTATTCTGTTTTGAAAAATATACATGTTGCTGGCTATGATACTAATAAATAGGAGTACAATTTTGCCGGGAGACATTTCTACATAACTAGTTACTTTTCACGGCTGTACTTGTTGACTATTGTGCATTAGGTATACGGAACAGAAATGTATGCCTCAACTTTGTACCAGAATATACTTGTGATAATTTTATAAGAGTTGTTCACAAATACATTATTACTTTCACTTAATGTTCAGTCTCACATCAAGCTTATCATATCATTTAGCAAAATGATCTTTATTGTGTGGGTAAAACGTCCTAACCGCCGACCTCCAAAATGTCTCTTCAAGTCGACGAGCTCTAAAATTGATTAGTAGTCTCACATTTTTGTTAAATGGGTCTGCGTTTGGCCTCAGTCTCGCGTGGTGGTAAGCGATGACGACGCCGATTGTAGTACACGCATACCCAGAAAATGCCTATTCACTCTGGCCTTGACGATACCAAGGTTGTAAGTATCCGGAAGCACAGACGCAGGCATAGAGCGTTCCCTCTTGGAATTGGACGGAAAGTAACGGCCATACCTTTGAGGGTTGCTGAGCTTAAAGCGATGTGTCAGCATGCAGAGGTAAATCTAGTCTACAGTCACAAATAAGTCAATTTATTATCTTTATTCTGAGAACCTCACATGTATTTTGCAGCAAACGTAGTTAAATATTTACTAAAACTGACGTATCAAACATTCAAGAATCGATCATAACTTTGTCATTGGTTATTAAGACAGTTTTCCTTATTATATTATACAATTTACAAATTATTAATACACTGCTTTAAACTGTTGACCACTTTGAAATGTGATGTTAGTGAAATATTTTTAGCAGTGTTTAGCAGGTGTGTATTTCTTCTGTAATACACTATAATGTTTGTAATTTGTTTTATTGTGGTTAAATTTGTTTGTTGTTATTACGTCAGAAATGTTAAAATTAAGGCAATATTATTTTTAATGCCAGCCAGCTCGCGGCTCGACCCGAGTCACTTGCGCGCGCGACGTTTTGACAGTGATTTACATGTGTGAGCGAGAGGACGCTATATGACACGTGACATGGTTTATATTAAATATTTCACCGAACAACTATTGACATTGTTATTAAGTCTAGCAAAATTATAATGTGACGCAAAACATTTATTTCTAAATACAACTAAAGTTTTAAAATTGTGAAGGAACGTTTATTTCACTCTCACTAGGAAGAGACATCAAAGCAAATGGCAATTTCAGTCACTTATTTAATTATTGTAATTTTACTAAAGCTTCGATTGATACCTAAGAATGTTAACAATTATCCGGTGACAAAAATTTACATTAGTAGTACAGATTATAAAATGGGTGGTTTTGCAGATTGTTTATCACTGAAGATCGATTACTGACCATAAAATAAATAATTGAATGTCTCGCTTTGACGTTATTAGAATGAAGAGACATAAATAGCCTAATAAAGCCAAAAGCTTGGTGGCTACGAAGTTTTCTCGCTAGAATACGGAGTAACCAAATATTGAGCTTTAATTGATGGCCCCAAACAATTATACCAATGTAAAAAACTTTGTCTCAGCCAAGATTAATAAGAAATCTCACTATGAAGGTGAAGAATGCGACAAATGTACAGTCTAATGCATAAATATATTTTCATTTTTTCAATTACGTCAAGGCATGTGTTCATATTTTCTAAACATGAATACATAGTTTTGCACGTGACTGTATAAAGTGTGTCTGTCCAACTTTGAGTAAAGAATATGTTTAATGATGTTTAAGATACTATTATAATCAGTTCTTCGTCCTTTAGAAATGAATTCTTTGAATGGTCCTGCTAATTTTAATTTCTAACTTTTGACGGACCAGAGAGTATTGATAGAACTGAATGATAAGGTTCTTTAGATGAAGTAAAACTTATTTGTTACTCGAAGATATAGATCTTAACAAGCCTTAGAATCTTGGAACAGTAAGCATCAGATATAGTTGAAAGCTATGTGGTTTTTAACATGTATGACGTCTGATGCTTTTGTACCTTCATTATGCGGTGATCGGTTTCCTTACTATAATAGAATCAAATACATTTCTAATGCTGGACGATACTGTTTCTGCATTGCGCCTGCTTTACAAGACTTCTAGATTGAGATGCAAATGTTGTACACAGCACAGGGCACGTGTTGTTCGCAGAACAAGGTTTATAATCATAATAGACGAGTGATCTGAAAAGTCTTATCTTAAGCGATGAGGTGCAGCCAATTATACAGCTTGACATGCGTTTTTCCATACATACCGTATCATTGAGTAAATCCAAATGGGAGAAACTATCAGAACGGTTATGACCTCATTAATTTACGCGAGTAGCATAATGCTTGCTAATACTTACCGTCGTTTTGCGTGGACTCAAAGAGCAAGACTGCCGTCTTTATTTTTCTTAACATGCAGTTTACAGCTAAGTATCTTTTAAAAGTACTACCGCAGATATGTAAAGGATTTTTTGCCTTAAGCTCCAGTCAGACGCGCCGGTGTCCGTACAGCTTTCGTGCCACATTTGCATCTCCAAGGGCGTCACTGTCATCCATTACCTTTAGTAAACATCGTTTTGTGTAAGTAGGCTGATGCACCATTCCACTGTACCACCTACATCAACCATTGTTTTCGACTTGAGCTGTATTCACCAGTTTCACTAGGAGTAATGTACTTTGAGATCTACTGGTAAATTTAGCTCAACCCCTAGCCAACGATGTAAGTATTTAACTAGTTATAGTAACAATCATGTTTATACGAAAGCCATAAATTAGTTTAATTTATTATTTTTAAAACCAAATAACATGCAATCTTTATCAATATGTCTGTTTGACATGAATTCCATTGCTTTCGTTTTCTGCCAAAAAAAATGAAATTTTTCATGTGATTCTCTTCATCCATTCCTTTACACGCAGACTAATGTAAGACTAATAATAATGCAGTTATCACAAAATCTCTATATTCATAAAAATACCATTGTATTATTTTACTTTATATTTTTGTACGTAATTTGTAATTATGAACGTAGCAATCTAGCTTAATTTTATAATACGGTCTTTATGTCAAGCATTGCATATCACTTTTTATTTATTAAGGGAAATGTAAAGGCAAGGATTGGCTTATATATTTTGTGCCACCCATATTCTGGTAATACCTTGGCACTAATCACCACCTCTTAGAGTTCTCAGTTAAATGACATGTAAAACTCTAAACTAAATATGAATAAGGGTGACTTGTTTGGTTTGGCACCGGGGTATTACCATGCCTTATCACAGTCCAAGTTTATTCTTTAATTTGTAAAGCATTATTTTAAAATTATATGAATAGGGCATTATTTAGTAAAGGGCACCCAAGGTTTGCATTTCATGTTACATTTAGTTTATTATTTATATTTCGTCGTGCGTATAGTGGTGCAAAAGGAATTTGCATTATCGCATTTTCGGGGTACCTTTTTTTTCTTATTTGTTTTGAAGCTTTGATCGAAGATTCGATCTCATCAAAGGTTGAATTGGTACTTGTGCCTCAGAGCCTAGACCGAATTTATTGACGGGGCGAAACCTACAAGTACTGACTTCATTGTACTGAGTCAAACATTACAACGTTGCCGTAGTACGCAAGCACCTACGTATTTTTAAAAGTAAATTATTTTTATTTATGTATCGTCATTAATACCTGTTTCGAGTATAGCTAAAAAATCTCCGACTGTATAAAAACTATGTTCTCATTAGTAAGGAGTTTATGATATTTTGTACTGGTAAATTTGTCTATGCTGTTGATCAGTTGCAAATCTGAGAAGCAGAACGTCAAGTTTATACTACTTTCGCTGTATGATGATATCCCTGACAGTTCAAAATTGTCAATTAAAGTGATGTACCGAATGTAATTTAATCGAGTTGGCAAAGGAATTGGAATCGGATTTACCGATTTTTAATTTTTAAATAAATTCATAATAAACGGGTTATGGCTAATGAGTTATTTAATAAAATGCGGTATCTCGAAAATAATAGTTAAAATAAATAGCACACAAGGCAGACGCACTCGTACTGATGCGAATGAGGTGATTACAAAATGGTCGCTCCTATTCATCGATTTTTTGTCGATTCAGTAGTGTCAAAACACTATTGAATGGCGTCCCTTTTCACGCATCAGGCGCTGTAAAGATATATTAATTTCATTTCATTTACTTCATTTATTCACAGTTAATAATAATAACAATAATTTACTTGATAAGATTCGAAAAGACAATAGTTTTTAAGAGCCTAAAACATTTTCTTTTGCCAGTTTCTTTTTATTTAGTTTGAAATAGTATGCGTGACACGGAACAATAACGAGCTGTCAGGCATATCATCTTACAGTGAAAATAGTATGGTAACTCTGTACTGATATATCAGTACAGCAATAAATTGATCAATAGCATGTCTTGTATCCATTAATAAGAGCAAGTGACTGTATTGGGCCTTTCAGCTAACAGACTAACCCTAAGTAATTAAATAGGTAATATAAAGAATAAGGTTTCTGCAGTTCGCCTCAGTACGCAAGTAAATGCATCGTTTTTATTTTTTTAGTCATGTACAGTCAGCGCCAAAAACCAAATCACATCCAAATGTTTCAGCAAAAGATGTTGAGATATCATGTATCCATTTGTGGCGCCGACTGTACAAATCTTGTACAGTTACTTGCTTGTAAATAGGTGATCATATTTCATGAGCGAGACGCGTTGGTGGACAGTACCTCACATTCAGCGCATTGTTTGCAAAGCTGTTCAACAAATTGATAAATTTTGTATAAATATTTATAACGATAATATAACTGTTGAAAACAAATAATGTAACAGATGACATATTATAAGGTGCTTATGACTATCGTTATAATACAAAGTTGTGCATATACATAGCCTTTTATTTCTGTTTACATCAGCGATGTTTTCCCTGACTGCCACTCCTGGTGTGTAATAATTTATGAGTTGTTGTTTTATTTTAACGATGCAGACCACCTAAAACGGCCTTTGTGAAAATCAATAGCCTCACCTGCACGAGCAATTGCATCGCATCACGATGGGTCTACTCTCCACTATGTTTCCGTCAGCGATACGATGACACACGTTAGTATCGACATGACTCAGTCGACCGCGACGACTCGTGTTATTAATTTACTAGCTGTCCGTCAGCGGCTTCGCCCGCGTATACTGTCTTTCCAGTCAAAATATAGCCTAAATTAAAAAAAAGATAGACTATGTCACTCCTTGATAATGTAGCTTTAATTGGTAAAATAATTTTTAAAATCGGTCCAGTATTTTAGGAGCCTATTCAATACAAACAAACCTTTCCTTTTTATAATATTAGTATCTAGATTTATTTATTTATACAAAAGAATCCGTGCCGGCTAACAGATACATTCCAACACGTCGGCAGGTTAAAAACATAACAATAAAATCTAATCATAATACAAATACAAATTAAAACAAAAATACAATGTCAAAAATATAGAAATGTTCAGAGTGCCGAGTGCGAGTTGCAGTGAAAAAAGTGAATAACTTAACCATCTCGTTTGTGAGAAAAAAAACGCGAACTTGTATGGCATCGAGTGAGCGCCATATAGCGGCCTTAATGTTGCACGAATTCGCCACTAGATGGCGCTGACTCGATTCCATACAAATTGACATTTACGTGCTCGCAAAACGCGATGGTGAAGTTATTCACTTCTTTCACTGCAACTCACACTCGGCACTCTGATAAAAATAAATAGAAAATTACAACAGAAATAAAAATTAGAATTAATGAATTAACAAATAATAACAATATAATGTCAAATAAAATCTTGTCAATAATGCTCGTTGAGGAACTGGTATGCGGCGGCTCAAGTGCCCCAGCCCATCAGCAAACAAATCGATGGAAAGGTGTTGAGCGAGCATGTCCCCTAGGATAGATAGATCAGTATCTTTTTACCATGTAAAGTAAAGTAAAAAATATACTTATTCATATAGACTTATAAAAAGTACTTATGACAAGTCAAATAAAAGAAAAAATATACTAAATAAAAATAAACTTACATAAAATAATACACGAGTTGGTCTCACGTATACTACGATTCTTAACAACAGCAACTTGCATGCAATTTATACATTCACTAAAGGCGCTGTACGGAAATCAGTCAAAATACATCACTAGAGAAGCTAGCGACTGTCATTGGTGTAAACTCATGGTACACATACTAATATACCCCACAATTAGACGACAAAACTACGCGTTGCGATCAGCTAGCTGCGAGGTCGCTGCGTGGGGCGCGACGATCCGATCAGCCAGCTGCGAGGTCGTTGCGTGGGGCGCGACGATCCGATCAGCCAGCTGCGAGGTCGCTGCGTGGGGCGCGACGATCCGATCAGCCAGCTGCGAGGTCGCTGCGTGGGGCGCGACGATCCGATCGGCCAGCTGCGATCGCTGCGTGGGGCGCGACGATCCTATAATAGATCCTCATAGACGCTTTGCTAAATTCTGAAACTCCTTCACCCCTCCTACCTAAAGGCCCGCTATCCGACAAAGCGAAGAGTAGATAGGTATTGATAACCAATCAGTAGTGCTATTCTGAAAAATACACTTCGTTTCTCGCACACTGAATCCGCTGTGATATTCAATTTGTGTAGGTAGTCTATAAAACGTAACAACAACGGTGCAGCAACTCACTGATGAATAAGGTAGTAAAATAAACTTTGTTTAACTTCATTTTAACTAAAACTTTTTATAGTTATTCTGCTGTATTTAAGTTCAAATGTGTTCGGTCATCTGAGTGAGTTTAAGTTCGAATTGGTTCAGAATAATAACTGATTTCGTTATTTCCAACCCGTCTGGTTTTCATCACCAATCAGATTTCGTTATATCCACATTTCACAGACATGTGGAAATTAAGAAATCTGATTGGTTTTCAAAACCCATTTCCTCTCCGATTTGATGTAGACTAGGCCTTAGTGCTTGGCCAGACTGCAAACACGGTCGCGGAGGCGGCGCGGGTCACTTGCCCGCAGTAGATCGCGCGGCTCGTCCGAGTGGTGTGCTTTAATGAGGGTTTTCGATACTTTTTCTGCCACCAGTCGGCGCAGCCGTTGTGTTAGGTCGAAACAGCTGTCAGGGGGCCGATTCAGAACAAAGTTATCGACCGATTCGGTTATTATTATTTTTTTTTTCGCTTTTTAAGTATGAGTAGTTTTATATAATTTTGTTCATCGAACATATAAAAATATTGATTGCTACCGATAAGCGGGTCATTTACTATACTTAAACCAAACTTACCGAATCGGTCGATAACTTCGCTCTGAATCGGAGGCCGATACCATAGATTCGTACTGAAAATATAATTGTTTTTTGAAATTCTATTAATTTGGATGTGTTATTGATTTTATTATGGAAATCGGCCAAAAACAAGTCTTCGATCTGAAGATTGAGCTAAAAAACAGAGGCGCAAAAGCCACTGGTACTAAGGAAAAGCTCATTGAAAGGTAACTTAAGGTACTAGTATTTGTTAACACAGTTTGATTTGGTTTTTAACTTCTAAATTGCAGTTATTTGTGTTTTACTGAGTTTTAGTTGATTAATGTATAATAAAGCAAAATAAACCATGCTTTATTAATGTACAATAATCAACTACAACTCACAAAACACAAACGTATATTAATTAAGCATAATAAACCATGCTTTATTAATGTACAATAATCAACTACAACTCACAAAACACAAACGTATATTAATTAAGCATAATAAACCATGCTTTATTAATGTACAATAATCAACTACAACTCACAAAACACAAACGTATATTAATTAAGCATAATAAACCATGCTTTATTAATGTACAATAATCAACTACAACTCACAAAACACAAACTTATATTAATTGAGCATAATAAACCATGCTTTATTAATGTACAATAATCAACTACAACTCACAAAACACAAACTTATATTAATTGAGCATAATAAACCATGCTTTATTAATGTACAATAATCAACTACAACTCACAAAACACAAACGTATATTAATTAAGCATAATAAACCATGCTTTATTAATATTTTAATCAAAGAGGCTATTTTTTTATTGGAGTAAATTTATTACTGCGAATGGCTTCAAGCCACTGTTTGACCAGTACCTATTCATCTCCCGTAGGAAACTTATGCCCTCCTGATTTATTTGCACACACTTATGCACTGCACAACACGGCAGTACTTATGTGTAAAATAAACCAAAAAATTATCGAAAAATAGGGTGTTTGTATTCGACATATGACTGAACCTAACGCTACAGTGCTGCCATCTCACGCAGGCCATTTCAGAAATCCCTCATTGCGCTAATAAATTATTCAGTGTTCAAATTGTGATTACGCCATGTTGCCAACGAATGTTTTGAGATGTACGGCGGCGACGGTACTTGCGGCCAGTGAGGAGTGGAAATCGCGCGCGTGATGAAACTAGCACCTTGTTAAAACACTAACTCTTTTCGGTTCATGTTCCTTCATAACGCCGCTATGCGCTCGCTCTTGGAGATGAAGTCTATAGTTGGAAGGCCTATTTTCAGTAGTGGTGTGGATATCTCTCAGATAATTATGATGATACCTATTAAAAATCAATTCAGGACAATAGGAAAGGCAGGATACTTATCGCTGGTTTCACATAAACGCGCTTTTATTCAAAATTGTTTATTGAATATTTTTTCTCTTAACATATTTAATACATTAAATGTATGTATGTACCAAACTCATTGTTATACACATAAATAATTTCATCACTTTTAATTTATTTAACTATAAAATACAATGTGTTCATGATTTTAAAACTAAATATTTTGTATATTTATATATATTTATCGCTTAAAATCCACTGCGTGAGTTTCTTTGTGTAAAAAGAGACAAATAAGAGTACCTAAAGCTCTTGCCAAGCCATAATAAACAAAAATTCAACTTTTTATATATAGGTACAATCAATCAATTCATTAAATAAGCTTTTTTAAAATTATTCCATAAACTAATCCAAGCTAGTTTTTTTAAACAGCATGCTCATGAACTGTATATGAAAACAAACGTAAAACTAGGGAGAGTAAATTTAGTTGCACAAATTGTTGATTACTTAAATTGATATTAAATATATTGATACAATATTTGCAAATTTACAGATCTTTAACTCAATCCGTAGCTGTGTAGGCACGAAAACTAGTTAAATAACATTTTAAAGAGATAGATACAATTTGAAACAGCAGTAAGTCAGTAAGTAATTACCATGAAATATGTTTACTTAGGTACCGTCAAGTATTGCAGCAACGCTGCTATAGATAGAAAATGCCCAAAGATATTGTGTAAATCTGTTTGCAATTAATTTATTCTATGCCCTCTTTCTACAAGACTAAAAGATATCACTAGCCGATTGATAATGTTAAATAAAATAGTGCAGAAGGAATGACCCGGAAAATATTGACTACAATGGCCACGACCATTTTATTCACTTGAGAAGTAATTTGATCTAGCAAACAATATCAACTGATTGATTTTATTAATCGAAGATAATCCTACGCCCTAGTTCGATACGAGCTTCTGAAATTTTAGGGAACTATGTACTAACTAGCCAGAAAAACAAAAATAAATAAAAACACATGTTCAATAAACATTACATAATTCTCGATAATAGCGGTCATTTAGGCCAATTGAGCAAACAATCTGAATTTAGATAAAACATGAAGAACCGTGCTGTGACAGGTACAGAGGCGTTCACATCAACCTTTACAAAACCATTACAAAATGAGTCTTATGTTAGCTGCATAAAGTGCCTTTATGTAAAGGTTGATATGAACGCCTCTGTACACACTACCACCTGTGTTGGCGTGAGCCCTGGGTTGCCCACTGGCCGATTAAGTATAAGGTAAATCAGATTTAAATATTTCCACATTTCACAGACAGATGTGGGAATGAAAAAAACTAATTGGCTATTAAAACACATCTCCTCTCCTTTCCGCTTTGGTGGAAACCGGGCCTAAACCAGGTTCTCCCCGTACGTGACGAAGCCGCCAGTGTTCACGATTGCACGTGTAGTAGTTAGGTCACAGCGTGGTTGTTGAAGCCTTAGGCCGTAGCCACACTTGACGGAAACATGTTATCCTACTATACTACTTTCGCCGTATGATGATATCCCTGACCATTCATAACTTACTTAATAAGTTTCGAATGACTTATTGCTTGATAAGTTTCGAAAGGACATTCGTTTTTAAATAGTTTATTACATTTTCTTTTGCCTATTTCTTTTCATTTAGTTTGTTATAGAATGCGTGACACGGAAAAATGTGAACTGTCAGGCATATCATCTTAAAGTGAAAATAGTATAATATTATAAATGCGAAAGTTTGTGAGGATGTATATGTGTATGTTTGTCACTTTTTCACGCAAAAACTACTGAACGGATTTAGATGAAACTTTACAGTGATACAGCTTATAAATCAGAATAACACATAGGCTACAATTTATGAAGATTTTATGTTTACATGTTACAGAAATAAAGTTCACGCGGGCGGAAAGCTAGTTGCATATAAATTACAAATAGCGGGCACATTATGCGGAAGATTAGTCTGCAATGTATAGTAACGAATTTACCGCAACGGAAGTTAGGCGTCGGAATTTCCGTCAAGTGTGGCGTGGGCCTTAGGCGTTTTAGCGCAAGCATACTTGAAAATAATTGTTCACAAAATAACCCTCTTAGAGCAAACACACATAAACCACTTTTTATGTAAATCTTAATGTATTCATTGCATTGTAAACCATAATGTTGCACATTTGATAGTAGTTTTAGGATTGGTATGTCTATGATTTTCAGAACGACGCGACGGAACGGAGCAAAGTAGCTTCGTTCTTACAGCAGCCAGCTTCTATAGTAATTAAAAAATGTCCTTACTAACGTTTCAAGGCTGCATTTATTCTCACAATAAAAAATAAATTGCAACAAAACTAAGCAGTGTTACAAATAAAAGATATCTGAAGAATTTTAGACTTATTGCTTAAGTAATTCATAATAATAACAAGAGATAGTTTCAGTACATTTTAAATATTGCTATACATTTATACAAGGGTAAAAATAAAATTTATCAGTGTTTTTGGACATCAACTCTAAAGAGTCTCAAATTACAGATGCCATGGATTTAGGACATTGATTGAAATAGATGAAAGGGAATGAAGCAACAAGACGTTATTGCTAACTGGAGTTCCGTATATTTTCCTCTGCACTGAAAATAATACGTGCCCATACACATTTACGTTCACGCGCCTCATGATCAAATTATATATAGATTGTCCAATTTAGTATGATAATTTCGACAGCTCAGAATAGGGATGCGTTAGTTTATAATCGTTAGTGAATCGATTCGACTATCGAATCATTATTTGATATATATATATACAAATGTTCGTCACACAAATATTTGTCATGTGTGGGGTTCGAACCCACGACCTCCGGCGCTTAAGGCAGGATCGCTGCCATTGCGCTAACAGGCCAGTCACTTTCATAATCATCATCGTCAACATCAATAGATGAACTGTCCCTTGGGTATATTATCAATTATTGTTCACAAACGATGTTAACAAAAGTTAATATGGTATATCAATTTTGTTTCACAACCGATTTTCTATTATCTTTTGTTATTCGTTTGCAAGGCACTTCACTATGTGGGCGGTACCTGTCAATAAAGTACGATATTATCTGTAGTGCACTTTACCGAAAAAAAATGCAATACTTCATAGGCGTGAACTGTCAAAATTATCATCCTAAATTGGACAAGTTATAGTATAGCTTAATAGGTACTATGATAGTATAGGTATTGACACTGAAATGCTGTAAACTTATAACATTGTACAGTTATTGCAATCCAAGATAGCGTGCGGAGTCCTGCTAAAATAATACATATTAAAAACTGTTTTTGTTTTAGTGTAATGAAGCTAAAAAAGAATGAAAAATTGGACCAACTAGAAAACGTGAAATGGAAGCAAATTTCACGCGTCTTTCGATAGATTTCTCCAACTTGACTATCGCATCATTGATTTTGGATGAATCATAGATTATTTTAGGTAGGCCTAGAGCTGTAAAATTGACTGAATCTGACCAAAATTTACCGGTCATTTATTGTCAAATTGAATCAAACAGTACACAATGACCGAAAATGACCACCTTTGACCATTTTTTTAAATACAATTTGACTGTGAATGACAGTCAGTCAAATTCAGTCCCTTTGGTAATTTCCAACACTAATCTTAAGTTAGAAATGAGAGTAAGGATAACACTAGAGTCAATTTGACTGAATTCGATAATAAATGGCTGGTCATACATAGTCAGATTTGGGAATTTTACATCTTTACTCACATTAAGCTGCTGATAGATTTGAGCATTCAATTGTATCAGAACATCGAGCATTCGTCGTTTATAAATTTAGTCGAACCACATTGCAAACATGAAGATTAATGGTTTGTTACAACTTGATTTCAAAAACCAATCAAGTATGTTACATAACATGGAAATTTTAATACAAAACTGATTATTTGCTTATATTGTACCGTTTTCGTAAAAACATTACATAACAATGTAATGCTCAGCAAATGCTCTAGTCTTTACCCACCTTAAGACTAAAGCTGGAGTCAATTACTGAGTTCGATAATAAATGGCTGGTCATACATGGTCAGATCTGGTAATTTTACATATAGACTCACATTACTTCACTCGCAAGTATTCTGGTTCATTTCCTCCTGGTGGTAAGCTGGTGTTTTAGTTGCTGTATCTGGTCGTGCTGGTGCGCCAGCTGCTCGTTAAGGCCGGCCACGTGCTCCGTCAGCACCGACATCTGCTCTTCGTAGTTGTGCGACGTGGAGTGTAGCTCTTCTTCCTATATGAAACCAATAAAAAATGAGACTGAAACATGTTTTAATTTTTAGTGTCTAAACACACTATGCCGTAGTTACGAGACCGAAGTTTTTTTTTCTTTTTTGCGCCAGACAACACACCTCTTGTCATGGTCTCGAAGTAGGGATAATCACTTTTCCTGACTGTACAATTGATACTGTGGGGGCTAATTGTCTAATTTAAAGTCTATTGCGATCACTTTCAATTTGACAGTTGAAAGATATTCACTAAAGAATTTGACGCAAATATTTGTAGTGAAGGTTGTTCGTGACTATCCTAAAATGTAAAATTGAAAGGGATTGCTATAGATTTTTAAATTAGACAGTAAGCCCCTGTTTTGCTTGGGCTAATATTATTTTTTTGTATATACCTGTGTTACGAGGTACCAGACAAGGAATTAAGCCAGGGGCGTCTCCCAGCACACCCAGACCCAGGTCAATTTAGAAAAGATCATTTCCTGAATTGACCTGACCGGGGATCGAACCCGGGACACTACGGAATTAAAGGCTAGAAACCGTGCTACAGCGCATTACGCCAATCGTGTCGTCTTAGTAGTTCCGAATGATTACGCCTGCAATGCTATTTGAATTACTGATGACACATTCTGCCGAAATTACGTTGCGTTACAGCGTAACTTCGGTCGGGCGTAAGTTCAGCGGCAACTTATTTTCTAGAGCACACGATAATAAACTCTGAATACACACACAAAGTTGAGCAACTGAATTTCTGCCGCGTAAGTTCGGCACTTATGGTGTGTCATATCAGCCGAATACGTCGGAACGTAAAGTCAGCCGCGGAACTTCGGTCGCGTAAAAAACACAAAATTGTGTGTGTTTGTGGTAATAATCATTTTTGAAAAATCTAGTTTTTAATTTTATTTTCGGTGATTATTCCTCCATGGCATGTCCGATTTTTAATCAGTTTTTATATATTTTTATATTATTTTTTATATTTTTGCGTATGGTCAAGCTGAATTTTTTGGCGCCAGAATTGTGTTTGTGGTTTTGACGATTATTGAAAAATCAAGTTTTTAATTTTATTTTCGGTGATTATTCCTTCATGGTATAATATTTTTAAGTTTTTATTTTTTCTAAACCATCCTCATGGTAGATTTTGTCAAAATCGGTTGGATAGTTTAGGAGGAAAAGCGTGACAACCGAAAAACATCGAGTCTGGTATCAGGACCTTTCGCTCCACTTCGTCTCAGTCAGCTCAATAAAACAATGCGACAGACAAAACACCACTTGCCATGGTCTCGGAGTGGGGATAAATATCCCTGTATAACTAGGTGCCAGACGAGGAATCCAAGTTCGTCTCCCAGCATACTTTACCGAGGCAATTTGGAAAAGATCGTTTCCTGAATTGACCCGACCTGGGATCGAACCCGGGACAATATAAATCGAGGCGAGAAAACCGTGCTACAGCGCACTACGCCAATCATTCCGCCAACCGTTACAATACTCGTGGATAGAAACATAAATACAAAAACCATTCATCCAACCCTCTCTTATCAGCGGCTCATATAACTACAACATTGCATAATATTTTTTTATTTTACATAAACATTCCAATGACTAACCAGTCTGCTGATGGTGTTGTGTTTCTCCTGCAGCGTGTGTTCGTCTGTTTGTTTGTCGCGATCCATCTCCTCAAACCGTAACCTTAGCAACTCACACTGTAATTTTAAAAAATTAGGACTTCAACAGAGTGTGGTAGTTTTTGTTATTGCTACTTTCACCTCATTTTAGTATAAAACAAAATATTATTATGCTTTAACAATAAATAAATACCTCTTTGACGTAATGCTCAGTCTTGCTTCTCAGTTCATCCTTTTCCATCTTCAAATCACTAATTTTATTTCTAAAATAGGTCTTCATTCTATCTTCTCTAGACTGAACCTCTTGATTTAACAGGAATGGAACCTCCACACTCCCGAGGAGACCAGTGACTCTGCCTTCACCATCAATTGAGGTTTCATTGAACACGTTGAAGTCTCCTGAGTCGTGGGTGTCTCCTTTCCTCTTCTGTGATGCTGCTACATGTTTTGATAGTTCTAATTTAAGGCTCTCATTTTCCATTTGGACCAGTTCATACTCCATGCGGAGTTTTTGGTTATCCTAAAGAGAAAGTGTTTAGGATAATATTTATTAATCAAATTTTACACAATCACATGTTTTTCAAATTGAAGATTGATTCCTTTGTTCAATTATGATGGTCTTACTGGAAACCCATTGGAATTTTTTACCACGACCATATTGCAAAAAAGGTAAGAAAGCATGCATTATATATTAACTTTAAATAAACTAAATAATAGACATAATGTGACTCTACCACTGCATTGGGGTTGTTTCTTACTGATAAGACCTGGCGAAAAACTCAGCAGTTACTCTTTTAAACTTGTTTTGGGTTATTTACAGACTTTCCAATGCTATTGGGGCGCCAGCCGCGCAGCTGCGGCATAACAACGTTGCGGCGTCTCCCGCAACGCATTGTGTGCTTTAGCTCTAAACTATTAAGTACCCATTTCAGAACCTAACATATTGTACTTATTTGTATTTTCGCTAACCCCTAACCAACTTGTCACAGAGCCAACGAGTTAAATTTAGTATCCAGGTTTACAAAGAAGGAAATTAACTTGTTGAACAAAGGAAATGAGAATTATAAAATATTTTACCTGTTCTAATGCATGAGTTTTGATACTAAGCTGCTCATTTATATTTAAATCATCTACAGAACTCAATGCATCTTCACTTCCAATCTGTAACAATTAATTGAAAGTTTAGTAATGTGTACAGTTATTTATTAATAAATGATAAATCAAATTCTGGATAACATAAGACTTTAGAGCTCACAACACACAAATAAAATCGTAGAATAAATAAGGTGTAAAAAAACCACTTTGTCTCACCCCCCCTTTGTCTGCAGGTTTCCTTACAAGCATTGCTTGCCAACTATGATTACACTCTAGTATATGATGTGGTTATCAGTTCCACTAATCAGTATGGCAGTGATTTAAGTGTATTTTTGTGTAAATAACAAATTAATTATTACCAAACTTCCTGCTTCTGACATAAAATCGCCATTGCAGCTGTGTGGCTGACTACTGCTGGCTATATGGAGCTTGTTCGGTGTCCCACCAATGCGGTCCTTCAGCGCTTCCTCCAGTGCAAACTGCAGCTCCTGATTCTTATTCTTCAACTTGGCTATTTCACATTTGTTTTTACTATCACTTTCACCTATGTGCCTCTGGTAATCTTCTAATGAAGCTTTTAGTTGTGATACTTCAAAGCTTTTATCTGATAACTAAAGTAAAAAACACATAAAATTACAAATGTTACTGTCTTCATTTAGGATAAAATAGAAAATAATATATTTATAAATGTAAAACAAGGTAAAAAGGGAAATGCTACTAGATTGAATGAATAATAGTTACTGGTGAAAAAAAGAGGACAATTTCTGGAAGATGAAGAAGCAACGCATTCTTAACATTATGCAAGTAAGATATGTTTATGTTACTTAGTGTCACACTTCAGCTCTGTTTGACTGTACCTGTGAGGCAAACTGTGCATTTTCAATAATTTTCTTTTGCAGTTCTTCCTGCAGAAGACCAGAATCCAATGGTGCTGTATTACTGACAGAACCAGCATTTTTTTCATCGCCTTTATTTTTAAATTTCTTTGTAAGTTTTAACTGAAAGAAATTAGGTACTTTGTTGTAGCAAGATATGGCATCAAATCTGATTAGGAAGGTATGTCAAAAAATATTTAAGTACAATTACCTGTATAGCTTCAAGTTCATCTTGAAGGACGGAAACTCGCCGCGTTAGCTGCTGATTCCTAAAAGTCAAAGAATCTGTCTCTAACTCTCCTCTTCTTAACGCCTTTTCTTTTTCCTTCAATATATCGCGTAACTCGTTAGATTTCGCTTGTTCGTCTAAAACGCCCTTCTTGAGCACCTTTACGTGCACTCTTAACTATAAAGGAAATAATAGATTTACAGAAATTACGATCTCGTCGCCGAGACAGACAACAACCGACCGGATAATACGTACCTTGGAGTACTCTGTAGCCAATTTTTGGTATTTTCCCTGAATATCGCCTGAAGGTAACCCCTCCATGATAAGGATTTATGAACACATAACTGTATACTTGCAATTTTTAAATGTTTATTTTGTAAAACACTGTAGCATTGTATGAACTGAACACCCACTTTCTATGAAAAATGACGTGACTGACAAATTCTTCGGTCTCAATGATTTGGGTAATTGACATAAGATAACGATGACAAGTATTTGACCAATCAGTCTTTAAAATTATTTGCCACCTAATTACGATTGGCTAAAATAAAACTAAGTACAACAGATAAGACAATGATGTAGTCATAGTAAAGTGCACAGACATGTCAATCCATGTCATCCTTTTCCCTCCTCGCCTCTGATTTTTTCTTAAAATCTGTTAAAATCTTCAAAATATTAGGCACTTCATTCCATCCGTAGTAGAATATCTGCTGCAGTTTGCTGCAGCTGTTTCAAAACAAAAGACTTCATTTGCCAAATATTTTAATTATTCTCAGAATCAAAAGTTAAAATAAGAAATGTAGCCGAACGGAAACCAATCTCTAAAAAAAAACTTTTTTCTCCAATCTCATTTATAATCTGTGGTCATTAATATCTGGCAATATCTGGCAACATCGCCTCTGTTGATGTGTCGTGATCGTCCAATAGAAAATATCAATATTTTGAGATTTATGAAATAAAAACGATAATTTCAGAGTTGTTTTCAATATACAAACACTATTGAACATATTCCACCTTTCAATGATACCAACATGGACGATACGTAAGTGGTTACCGCTTAATAAGACCGCATCAGATCACAACAGGTAAACTTAAGTCAGAACAAAGTAAATTGTGACTAAACTATGCAAAATTCCACAGGATCATGCAGTCAAGTAGTTCTGCTTGCAGCTACATGGACGGCGAACACTCCAAGAGCATTATACACATCGACATAGACTGCTTTTACGCTCAAGTGGAGATGCTCAGGAACCCTGAACTGCGCGCCGTGCCGCTCGGAATTCAACAGAAGAACATTGTTGTGACCAGTAACTACGAAGCCAGGAGCCACGGCGTCCAAAAGTGCATGCTAGTGACGGACGCATTGAATGTTTGCCCTAATCTAAAACTTGTAAGTGGAGAAGATTTACATGACTATAGAGCAGCTTCCAATAAGATATTCGAGGTTTTACTTACTTGGAAATGCCCTGTTGAGAAGTTGGGAATGGATGAGAATTTCATTGATGTCACAAAATTAGTGCAGGAGAAGGTAAACAGTGGGAACAATACTTTGTTTGGTCATATTTACAACGAAATCAATATGGAGTGTCCATGCGGCTGCCACACTAGACTGAAAATAGCATCACAAATAGCGAGTGACATAAGAGAAAAGATTCACAATGACTTAGGTTTTACTACGTGTGCAGGCATCGCACACAATAAATTGTTGGCTAAACTAATCTGTCCATTTCATAAGCCTAATAACCAAACTACAATACTCCCTGAGCATGCTGCTGAGTTTATGTCAACTTTTACAAGTGTGAGATCCATTCCAAGCATTGGTTCAAAAACTACTGAAACTCTTATATCTCATAATATCATATCTGTGAATGATTTGCAGCAGGTATCTCTAGAAGTTCTGAAGAAGAACTTTAGCAGTGACATGGCAGTAAGACTGAAAAATTTAAGTATAGGTGAGGATAACACTCCAGTGAAACAAACAGGGAAACCCCAGAGCATAGGCTTAGAGGACAGCTTCAAGACTGTCAGTGTGAAAAGTGAAGTGGAGGACAAGTTTCAGGCCTTACTTCAGAGACTGTTGGTTCTGGTAAGAGAAGATGGCCGCATACCAGTTTCCCTCAGAGTAACATTGAGGAAAAAGGATGCAAAAAGACTAAGCAGCCACCGTGAGTCAAGACAGTGTCAGATCTCACCATCAATATTTACACTCACTAATGGCACACTCACAGTAACTGAAGCGGGGCAGCAGAAGCTCATTACCATAATAATGAGATTATTCAACAAACTTATTGACCTATCAAAACCATTCCATTTAACACTTGTAGGGCTAGCATTCACAAAGTTTCAGGAGAGAATGACTGGTAGAAGTTCCATTGTGAACTATCTAATGAATGACATTTCTGTGCAGTCAGTGCTCAACTTACAAAATGACTGTGACACTTCAGCGTCGTCTATGGACTACTCTGCCGCATCTCCGAGTAGTAGTACTACTACTGACCTTTCTGATGCTGAAGTGGAACCCTCGCCTAAAAAGCCTAAGAAAGTAACATGGATTGCAAAGAGGAGATGTTTATCAAAAGAAGTTGCATCACCAAGCAAATTAAAAGTTGGAGAGTTGAGATTAAATTCAAAGGAACTTGAGAAGGTTTCTGAGCTTAGACTTAACTCAAGAGACAGGTCTTTGACGCCTAGAGCTAGTCCTGCAAAAGATAATCTATCAGATAATTCAGACACGATGAGAGATGTGGCAGAAGGTGGCAATTGTGATGACTGTCCGAGTTATGTTGACAAGGAAGTGTTCAGTGCACTCCCTGACCAGATGCAGCAGGAGCTCAAGGCGATGTGGAAGAACCCCTCCAGTTCCGAAGTACCGAGGAGTAGTCCAAGAACGATGAACAAAGCAAAGCCCAACTCAATCATGAAATATTTTGTTCCACACAAATAGTATTAGTAAGATTTTATCTTGTTAATTATTTTAAGTGATAAGTGAATGGTTTCTATTTTTTCAAATCATACAATTTTTATTCAACTGATCAAATACATGTTTATGTTAAAAATTAATTGTTTCATTCCATTCAGGCCAAATTACTTTTTCAGGTAAGTTTTTGCCTACAAGGATGCAAAGATGTTTATTTAAACCTTCCAAATTAACCCTGTCAATGAAAACACCGGCTACACATTAATCTTGTTTATTGAGATGCGGCGTGGGACTCACGTGAACGCCACCACCTGGTACACCGCCACATTGTTCAACCTAATTGTGGTCATACAGGGGAGTCCCTGATGTAGAGCTAGAGGTTGCTTTATGCGCTTGGTGGCATGGGGCACAAGATTGCCAATTCATCATCAACAGGCTTTAGAAGTCCACTGCTGGACATAGGCCTACCCCATAGAACGCCACAGCGAGCGGCTTTGGGCTAATTGCATCCAGCGGCTTCCTGCAACTTGCACCAAGTCATCGGTCCACGGGGTGGGTGGCCTACCTACGCTGCGTCTTCCAATTCGCGGTCGCTATTCGAAGACCCTTACTCCCCAGCAGTTATCAGTCCTGCGGGCAATGTGACCCGCCTATCGCCACTTCTGCTTCTGCTTGGTTACCCGAAGAACTATGTCGGTCACTTTGGTTTTTGCAGATATCCTCATTTCAGATCTTATCACGCAAAGAGACACCAAGCATAGCTCTTTCCATAGCGCGCTGTGTGACCCTGAGTTTATTTAGGAGGCCAACTGTCAGGGACCATGTCTCAGTACCGTAAGTCATCGCTGGCAACACGCACTGCTCGGAAGACTAGTCTTCAGGCTCTGTGGGATATGAGATGTGAAAATATCGCGCAGTTTCCCGAACGTTGCAGAGCAGAGTTGAATTCGTCGTGCCACCTCTTTGTCGAAGTTGGACCTACCTAGACGGATGATTTGTCCCAGGTAAACATACTCGTCCACAACTTCGAAGGTATCATTCCCAACAGCTACTGGGATTGGTGTGATATTTAAAAAAATATATATATTTCAGTAACTTATAAAATAGTTCTAACATGAATGTTCGACATGACTTTCGTCTTGTCTTTGTTCATTTGGAGAGCCACCAGTTGGGATACTCTCCAGAGGTCGCCGAGCATAGTGCCGAGGTCATCGAGCGACTCCGCCAGTATGACTATGTCGTCAGCAAAACGAAGGTGAGTGATAAAGTCGCCATTGATGTTGATGCCAAGTCCGTTCCAATCCAAGAGCTTGAAAATATCTTCCAGAGCCTTAGTGAAGAGCTTTGGAGAGATACCTAACATCTCCCTGTCTCACACCTCGCTGCAATGGGATTGGTTCAGTACTGGTCCTGTGTACGGACTGACATGGTGCCTTTACTGTACAGACACTTCAACACTTCTATGTCTATGACCTGTAGTCAATCTGACATCGCTGCAAGGACTGCTGCACTGCCCAGTTTTCGATCGAATCGAAGGCTTTTTCATAATCCACAAACGCTAGACAGAGAAGCCGATTATATTCCTCTGTCTTTTGTATAATCTGGGCGTAGCGTGTGGATGATCAACGGTGCTGAAGCCTTTTCGGAAACCGGCTTGTTCGGGAGGCTGAAAGTCATCAAACCTGCGCGCGAGAACACCCCCTTACTACTGAGATTTATTTTAGTGCCCCCCCCGACCAACCTCTCGGTTATGCAGAAGGGCACACTATTCCTAGCACACCGCGAAGTGTACCAGGGACCATCTGCGGTAGGTCCTGCCGCCACAAAGCACAATGCATTACACATTATGGTACTCATAGGAGAGTAGCCCGTGGCATAACCCACTCCCATTTATCCAGATTGGTACCGGAGCAGTTATAGTCGCTCACCACGCGTATCCCAAAGAACGCTAGCGGCTTCAATCCCCGCTGGGACCCTGGAGAACAGTTTGGACACGTGACTCAGGAGCGATATGGGTCTATAATTCTTCAAAGGGGCTTTATTACCCTTCCTAAAGAAAAGCACCACTGCGCTCCTGTGCCACGCTTCAGGTGTAGTGCCGTGAAGGGCGACGGAATTGAACAACTTTTGGAGGACTACAATATTGGTTTTCCACCCGCTCTCAAGAATGCCAAATGGATCATTTTAAAAAAATGCCGCTGTTCCAGAGTCCAGAAGGGCGCTGCGGCACAGAATGGGTAATATAATAAGTCAAAATCTAAAAAAAATGCGCTGCTCCCGCTTTTTTGCGCGCGTCGTCACTATTATTTAAAACAAATAATAATAACGACGATTCCTCAAAGAAAGGGGTGGCTGCTTTTTTTCACCCAAAAGTGTGCATATACCTCTCTTTTTTTTATTATGGGACATCACAAAGGTAAATTGCCGTGCTACTGCCTAAAACGAACTACAACACACCCAGACTCCGCACAAATGTTCATCAATAGATATTTTTACCCAGGTTCGGGAATCGAACCGGCACTGTCCGCGTAGCCACTGTTCTAAGTTCATCAAAATTATTTCGTGTATTGCTCATCGACGTTATGCCTATCCTAAGCTACGGTGCATGCAGTCAGGTAGACGTGGCCGTGGTAATGACCGAAGATCAGAAGTCTAAACTCATGGTTTGTCAACAAGCTATGGAGATAGGTACATCCTATCCTCGGTTTAAAAAGGATCGTCAAACTGGGGTATCGGATGTAGGCGAAAAGAAGGGTCATGTGTGCAGAATGAAACAACCAAACACAGATTACATTAGTAGCTACAACCAAGTAGCCAGAAACGTCACCCAGTGGCAACCATCATCATCCGTGCGGTCTATCTCGGTTGTGAACTGGTCTGTGGGGTCCCAGGGTCAGGGTCCGCCTTTCTTATTTTCTTGGCCCACTTCGCGCGGTCTTGTGCATCCTCAGTGGTGAGTCTGTTGGCACGCATGTCACCCTTAACGACGTCAAGCCACCGCTTGGGTCGACCTCTTCCACCGGTACCTGGCGGGGGCGGATGGCGATCTCCGTGAGACATGGCCATACCAACGAAGGCGGCACTCTTGCAGCTTGTCTGCGATGTCACGAACACGAAGGCTGCCGCGGATGTGGGTGTTACGCACGCGATCTTTGCGTGAGACTCCACACATCCACCGCAGCATCTTCATTTCCGTGACGCGCAGCTCCTGCTTGTGTCGCTCTAGTAACGGCCATGTTTCACTGTCATATAAAAGGGCAGGCCTAATGATGGTTATATAGACCTGTCCCTTCAGCTTGATCGGCATTTTGGGGTCACAAATGACACCAGTCACCTCACGCCATTTGGCCCAAGCCGCGGAAATTCGGGCTCTGACGTCGCGGTCGATGTCCCCGGACGCGCTTAACACAGATCCCAGGTATTTGACACGGTCCGTGCGCTCGACCACGTCAACGCCTATGCGGACGGACTGGGGGTCTGTGGTGTTGCAGGCCATGTACTCCGTCTTCGCCACATTAAGTTTCGGACCGCCATTTTCAAGTGACTTTTTCCACCCAGTGGCAACCGGAAGACAGATATCGTCAGACTGACCGAAAAAAAAGGCGGGACGATCTGCGGACAGGTACTCGCAGGATTGGCAGATTTTAGCTAGTGCTAGGAAGGATTTGGGGGAGGCCTTTGCTCAGCAGTGGGACAATTATAGCCTTAGTATGAAAAAAATTCAAATGCACGCGGATCGCGTCGATTATAAAGCATTATAAAGCCTTTCTTAATATTTAAGTCGCTTTCATGAAGTCGTAAAGAAAAAACAGCTTAACTTGGCATATCATTTAATATCTATATTTTTTACAGCTTCAGTTACCATAGAATATAATTCTGTATACTTATGCACACTATGTACATTGACCTGGAGGGTATCGGCTAGCCTGGCGTAGGAGGCCACGTCGGCGTTCAGTTGCAGCCGGATCTTGTCGCCATCGGTGACGCCCGCGCTTTCGCTGGTCTGCTGCGAACTCATCTCACGAATCTGCTTCAGTCTTCTCAATGACTCTTCTGTTTTCTGTACCGATGTCAGGACATCTTCTACATACTTGAAATATCTGTTAAAAAAAATAACTTACTAAAATTACATTAGCTAGGTCTGTAATGTTAGAATTCTAATGTGCCAATGAGCTTATACGATATTAGTCAAAACCACAGCATTTTACAGGTAGTTGTGAAATGTGAGTGAAAATGTAAACATCTAGAAAGTTCAATAGAATGGAACTAGTCTTGGGGGTACCCACTATTTTTGGGTAAATTCAGCATCAATTGGGTAACTGTTTACTTATTAAAAATTGTATGCAAATTCAGACTGTTTTAAACAGATAAAAGGGTAAATAATCTTATTATAACTTACGAAACAGTCATGATGTTAAACAAGGCTTCATATACTTCAACTAAGAAAACATTATCTAGTCTTTTTGTGGCATCCTTGTTAAATTCATCTAAAGCTTTTGTTACTACATCTATATATACGCAGGGCTTTGTAGGGATACTACGATTCGTTTTTCTATACAGTCTTGGTATATCACTGACTTGTTTCAACTGTACATTGAAATAATCATATAACTCTGAGACTATACATTCTTTTATTTTCTGTTTAGTTCCTTCCAATAAGTTTTCTGATGTTTTAAGACTTTGGCCCAATAAATTCTTGTTGCTAACTTGGACTTTGCTTTCTACTGTTTGCAAGAGGTGTGGCAACCTTTGAAGCAGGGCCTGTATGTCTACATAGATGTTGAAACAATTTTGAATTAGTTCTTTATTAACACTGATAGACTCAATTTTTGGTGAGGTTGATTTCTGCAACAAACAAGTTATATTTTACACACATAAACTAAAACATATTATTTGCATATGTATGGTGGCAAATACTGTCAACTTTTTGAACCATTTCAACACTGCGACTATTATTGTAATTTTTACCTGAGTACAATATTTGACTGCCCATGTTGCATATCTTGACAGCAGTTGCAATGTGAGCTTCCAGAATTTGTGTGCTAAGGCCTCTATATACACTCCATCTGTCCAACATTCTTGTAGTGCTTTCCAGCAACTTTGGGTCTCTTTTAGTATAAAACCTTCATTGTTGATTACAGTGGGACTGTTCTGAAGTAAGGCTTCATAAGTTCCTGCAAATAAGGTGTATGATAGTTATTAGTAAGTCTTTGTCTGTGACATAATAGAGTTTAAAGTTTAATGAATAGACTTCATTACCTGCAATCTCCTGAAATCGTATTTGAAAATAAACTGGAAGGTTCCATCGCCTCTGAAAACTTTTATACTCAGTAGTATTGTGCAGTAGTATGACTGTTTCTGGGACTCTACACCGCTCTTCTAAAGTCTTTACAAAGTGAATACTTTCACTGTAACGTTGATAAAAAATCCGTGGGTTACCAGGTGCGAAAATTGATGCAAGATTTACTTCTAATCTACTTTCTACTTCACACCAGAAACAGTTTACTAGGAACCTAAATTTTTTATTAAGAAATGTCAACTTGGATTGTTGTGTGACAGACAAAAGCATGTTAAATTTGGTGTCTAATACATCCAAAATCCTACTGTAAATTCCCCGTAATCCCTCTCTGCTGCGCTGGAGTGCTGATTCATTAATCACGTCTTGTAATAATGGGGCCACTGCTTGCTTTCTCATTAGAATCTCTGTTTCAGTGATACGATCTAATGAAGCAAGTGTAATCAATGTTTTTAAGAGGTTTTCCTCATCATTGTCATTCCAAAATTGAAATAACAGTTCGTTTAGCACTTGCACTAGCTTTTCACCTACTTCTTTGTATAATACTTTCATTTCAGATTTGATTAAGTTTTCACATTTAACAATGGAGAATTTTACTTGATTGTATTGCATTGCAGCCCGGTCTGCTAAAATTATCTGCTCATGTTTTTTCTTGTCTGAAATATTTTTAAGAATGATATCTAATATGTGCAAACAGTTTAAGGTCTGGCTATAATATTTGAGAAGTTGTTTTTTCTTTTGTAAGGCATGCCGTTGGTTTAGCCACATTGACACCTCTTTCATGGCATCTTCCAAGCATTGTTTTACACTCTGAAAATAACAAATATGAGTGAAATTTTAATTATTCCATTATGACAATAATTGTTCCACCAGAAGGCCATTATAAATAGATCATGAATGGTTCTAATCTCAATCACTGCTGATAAGAACAATTCATTCTAATTTAATTACAGTACTAATTTCAGCCATGAGCTGATATTCTAGTGAGTTTAAAGAGTACATATCTTTTTTAAATACAAAGGGCACTACCTTTCTATTGATGTTAAGTAGTAACTGTATAAGACACTCACCAACACTTCTTCATTTAGTTGTCCCAATGGCACTTGTATTTTTACTATGGCCTTATCAAATCCTATCAGGGTGGCGCATAAATTGACAAAATTTGCGTAGTCCTTGTTGATAAGCTCGATCATTGCCAGCCGGAGGACCTTCAAGTACACGCCTAGGTCATCCCGCATAGCTTCCAATGAGACAACATTTTGATGCTCAGCCAGAAAGTTGTCGACCGAAAAATTCGTCTGAAATTACATTTTACTTACTCAATATACATTGATATATGCTTTTTACTACTAATAAATGGAAAACTTTCCTTTATCCAGATGATTTAGAACAAAAATTACCTTGACAAAATCATTTCGGTCAAAGCACAGCCCCCGGGGCGCCGGTGGCAATGTGAACTCCACAATTTCACTCTCCATATTAGTAGCATAAAAGCATTGTATTAAAACACACCATTATTGAGGTAAATCGTTTAAAATCCTAAAAATCACATAAATAAATCACTCTCGTCGGCGATCATTCTGACGTTTCGTCAAGAATTTGTCATGTTTGGCATATGAATGACATGACACGTAAGATTGTCGGTTTTGTTTCATCACTGGTAACTTAGGTACTTTTGATGAGAATAGGGGTTAAAATACAAAAAAAAATGCAATTTGTAAATAATTTAGATAACGTAAACTACTGTTACATAAGGTCACGTAGTTCAATAACGTCAGCACATTATCAGTATCTTGATTATCAATAATATAAAGGTTCCACTCACTGAAAATAAAACAAAACGCATCGACGGAAATCCCACTAGGCATACCTACTGATGCGGAACAATAGATGGCAAAAATGTTATGAAATAACTGGTCAGTTAAATTGGCTGTGACTTTATTTAACTTTGAAACTTTTTTTGACATGCATGAGATCTCTAAGCGGAATTTTGAAAAAACCCTAGAAGCAAAGAAAACATGTGCCAAATAGTTTTCAGGAGATATACTTACTTAGACGGTTTTTTATCTAAAGTTAGTGATAGCGGCAGATGAGTAAAGAAAGGTTATTTTAATAAATTCTAATGGCCTTCTGAACTAGTTGCTATTAACGATTCAAATAATTAAAAAACTTAATTTTTCTCCACTAGGTTCTAAGTACCTAGGTTCTGAGTGCCTATTCAATACAATCTAAACTGAAACGTTAAATCCTAATAATATTATATACGTATGTATGTTTGTTACTCTCTTACGTAAAAACTACTAAACGGATTTACATACAGTTATACAGCGTATACATCAGATTAACAAATAGGCTACAATTTTTGAAGGTTTTGTGTAGTTTGACGCGTTCACGCGGGTAAAGCAGCGGGCGGAAACCTAGTATAAGATAACTTATCTAACATAGTAATAAAAAGCGAAGTACATTTACAGCTAAGTTTACCGTTGCCGTCTCCTTCAATAAAATAGTTAACTAGGGAGACGAACTGAACAGGGCTTTCTAGCAAAAAAGTTTCTTCAAAAGATTTCGTCTATCACTGGAAAGACGTGAACAAGGCTTTACCATGCATTTTATACAAAATTGCCAGAGAAAGCCCAGTCGATCTCGTTACCTGCAGTAGACGTGGTGAACTAGGGTTTTCTGATATTTAGGCGCGAAAAACCCCTGTCGGCTAGTCTCTCCCTGCGGGGATGTGGTGAACAAGGTAAGCCATTTAGGCTTCCGGGAGTGGGATTTTACCGGACTTACAAGTTGCACCGCTGCCGCGCTCCTAACGCACCGCTTTACCGCGCCGCTAAAGGCCCGTATATACTTCGATTAGTGCCAGTGCAGGTGCTTAGTGATTATGCCGCTTCCCTCCCGGCTGCTGCTGTGTGTACTGAGCCTTAGGCTGCTTGTTCACCGAAGCGGAGCGGAGTTTTGACCATTTTCAACCAATAGGATTAAGGGCAGGCGTGCCTATAAGCAATCCCATTGGTTGAAAGTTGCCAAAACTCCGATCCGCTGCCTCGCTCTGCTTCGGTGGACAGGAGGCCTTAGACTGATTAAAGTAAAGTAAAAAAAAGTAAAAAATCTTTATTCATATAGACTTATAAAAAATACTTATGACAAGTCAAATACAAAAAAAAAATAGCAAAAATATACTAAATAAAAAAACTTACATAAAATAATACTATGATAGTAAATATCATAATTATAGATAATGTGACTCTACCACCGGTTCAGAGATTGTTCATAAAACCTTAACATTATTGCGTTGCCATATAGTGACTAGCAATCGAGTTCCATTGCATTGCAACTAGTTACTAGACACACAGCTTAGGTACAGCTCAAGACAGCAGGTTGCCGATCGGCCCGCAGCCGCACGCTCGCCTGCATCGAGCGAGTTATTTAACGTTTTGTTTCTGATTTGATTTGTTGTAAAAACCTGTAATTTGTAAAACCTGTAGTTTCTAAGTATTTTTTGCTTAATACCTTGTCTGGTACCTTGTAACATAGGGACTATGCTACCAAGACAAGTGGTATGTTGTCTAGCACTCTTGCCTACAGTGTCACAAACTTAACTGACCCGGTGGCAGGGTCGCTGTTGTTGAATTTAGTGTTGCCGCTAAATTCAATTTCCGCAGTTTTAAGGGTAAAAGTAATGTCATTGCCCAAGTGCACAAGGATAAACCGAAATGATAGTATGCTGATAATTTATATTTAAGTCATTGTTACAACAAAATGACATTTCAAAATAGTGACACATAGTTCCAGTTTTGGCCACCGGGTCAGGTAAGTTTGTGGCACTGTAGTCCTATATTTATTTATGTATAAATATTTATCTTAAGTGATACTTTTCTGAGATTAATGATTAAATCAGCGAGTTGCGATTTGATAATCACCCGGTAGAAAACTATTACTACCATTAATTAATAAAGATAAAAGAAAGATTCAGTTATTTTCGGTTTACTGGATTAGTGTGTTAGGGGCTTTACCTTTTATATGTAATTGAGATCCATTAAAGAATTAGAGCACTATTTAGGTACACTGGATAATTTAAACTATTATCATTAACTACCTTTTGACAATCCCACTAGCATTCAACCTGATTATATGTTTACAGTTATCCAATGGATTGTCCGAAACATGCAAAGGGTGGTAAAATGACATTGGCTGTTCTTGATAAAATAATTGAAAATACGGAAAAATCAGCTTGTTTTTTGGGCTAGATGTGTAATTTAGAAAAAAAGAAAGATATAAGAAATAGAATAGAATAAGATATAAGATAAGAATATTTATACAGGGCCCAAAAAAACATACAAAAAAAATTCAACGATACAAATTTAAATCTAATTAACAATATTTTTGCTATGCAGCTAAAACGGTTTCCAATCAGCTTGTGTTAGGCTTAGCTACTTATTTATTTTGCCAATTTAAGTAGGTACCTACTAACTTTAGCTGAGTGGCTCTGCCGATTGAAGGGTGAGCAGAAGGCTCAGAACCTTAGGGGAATATCGGCAATACTCAAATGGCATCCTGTTGAAGGTTAATATCTATGTAAAGCAAGGCCTTAACCACTTTCAGTATGTTCCCCGGAATGTAGAGATCTCTGAGTAGGTACTCATGCATTAAACTAAAACCATGCAGATTGCGGAAACTGCAGTGCGCTTGCATGACCATATCTTTTTATTGCGTCCGCGTGTAAGACTACGCCAAAAACACTTCACCTTCAAGATTCGACGGTTAAAATTGGAGTGATAACGAACTAAGTCTTCTGATTAGTTATTCTAAGTATGTGTAGGTACCAATAAGGCAGTTTATGAAATGAAAATAGGTAGATTGATGGAGTTGTTGCATAATCACTTATCTGCCAAAGCTTCAAAAGCATTAGCAGAAGTCAATTTCTGATCAAATTTCTAACCCCTTGCCGTAGTTGCCGTACAATCCGTACATACTGTGCGTATATACATGTATTATTCATTTCCCTTTATTCCCTATGTCTATTATTTACCAGTTATTACTCACATCATTCTGTATTGAAGCAACAACCAATCATCTTGTGATTTAACATGGAATCAACAACAATTTGCTTCTTATTTGCCCTATTTAAGAAAATTACCTTTATAATGACCTAAATGGCCCTAATAACTCTTTACAAAAAGGGTAATTCAGGTATTTTGTATGACTTATTACGTTATTTCGTACTACTTCATAGAGGGAAGCGGTTCTTTGGAAAATGGCAAATAGAAGTGCTGATTTCAATTCTGAAGACCTTTTTATGAAGCGGGCTAAGACCCTGATGAAAATTTTGGGAGTTTGGGTGCCGCAGATCAAGGAATCGCTTTTACAAAAGTTCTATAAACTGTTTATGCTCGGATTACAATATCTCTTTTTGATTTTTCAAGCGATTTACATAGCACAAATTTGGGGCGATCTAGCAGCGGTGTCGCAGCCTTCGTATTTGTTGTTCACTCAAGCTTGTCTTTGTTTAAAAGTAACATTGTTTCATGTGAAAATAGATAATGTGAGAGAGCTACTGCGGCGTATGGGTTCTGAGTTGTTCATGCCGCAATCGTTGGCGCATGTGAAGTATGTTAAGCAGTGTATTAATTATCAGGCTATTTTACAGCACATTTAGTCATGAGGATGGTGAAAGTGAGAGTTTAAAACAATATATTAGCGATTTTAATTGTGTAATAAATAAATATATAACCCTGATATTTCACGTCGTGTGCGGACTTAAACTAGCTTTATTATCATCAATACCTATAGTTCACATTTAAGGGGGTGTATCCCACTTTATCCACTGCGTTTATCCATTGATGGATAATCTGGGATTGTTTGGCCCACTATTTTCATTACGACTAATAGAACCAGAACTGCATACATGTTATTTTTATTTTCTTTGTCAACTGACAGTACCTTGAGAAAAGATTCGATGGGATAAAATGCATTGCCGATCTTAAGTGCTTTTGCGACGCGATCTTGTACATGCGTTATGGGCAATAAAGGTCCACCATTAACTGATTCGCGTTCGAAGTATTCGGTTATGTATTTCTGAAAACTCTATTTGCTCCATTTGCGAGTATTTGTCGTTAGTAGATAAAGTGCGATATAGTTAATATAAAAAAAAACTCTTGTCTGACTAAATCAATAGTTTTCACCCGTTCAAAGTAAAGTTCTCACCTATACCTATCCTTCTCAAGAATAATCTGCATATTTCCACTACGGCATCTTTCCCAACTCATTTTAGGTACAGTTAAATGGTAATCATCTTCCAGGATCCTGGAGAAGTCAGCCTCGAGTATCAAGCGGTTCTTGCTCATGTTCCTGATCAGTTCGCAGGTTACGTGCACCCTTTGGGTTAGCATGCCTATTTTGGAGGGGGTCCGGAAATTCCCCTTTAATATGTGGTAAGTAGTCAATATTTTCATTTCAAGCAACAAGAACTCGCAGTGGGAATTCACCGACAATTCGCACGCGCGGCCGAGACCAGAGACAGAGACATACAACAAAACCTACCGCTGGGCTATTCACTAACTTCGATCACAAGAAAATCCCGATTTTGACAAGATTTTTGCTATTTGACATCCATTTATATAATGAGTTGGCTTGATTGACTACGCAACATAATTTACAAAAGAAAATATAAGTATTTTAATAAAATACAAAAGCAAAGATAGGCGTACACCATGAAACGAAATAACAATAAGAAAATACAATAGTTACTATCAAACAGCGGTGTTCTTATGTTGAAAAAAGAAAGGACATCACTCAGCAATACTCAGCATTCAGCCTGGGCTTTAAGGGCTCAGCTCAGGCGCTGATTTTCAGTGGGTCCAAAAGAGATCTCCTTCTTTTTTCTTGGTCTAGGATGCCAGTAAGCCCTCGCGCCTCCCCGCAGTTCGAGATCGGGTACATGTTCCAGCTGCTGACGATCAGCATGAGCGCCATCATGTACTTTGGCGTCGACAGCGTCGCTCTCTCTAACGTCATGTTCGGCTGCGCGCAGATAAATATCGTCAAGGACAAAATCATGAACGTAAGCATTCTTGACTTTGAATATTCAAAAATAAGTTCCTAAGGAACAGTGGTTTGTTTTCTTACTTACCGTAAACGTAGGTTACTTTAATCCTCAGAGGTTACTATGGCCCAAATCAAGAAAAGATTTTGATTTCCCGCCTTTATTTTGGAGTGACAAATACCGAAGTAGTTTGTACTAAAATCCATAGATGGTGATATAGGCGTGTCGGTAAACAGTTTCTGATAGCTAATTGGTTCGTTTTCAACGGTTAGTAGTGTTGACAAGTTGTGACCTGCGAAGTGTACGAATTTTTGGTGTGCAAACTTTGTACCGTAACAAAAATTTAAGGTAAGTCTGGCTGTCTTTTTGTAGTTGGTCGTATCAGACATGTAAAGGAGATGCGTCAAACCAGATATTGTCCAGTTTTAGGAACTTTTTAGTATTAAAATTTCAGAAATAAAACTGCAGGGTACTTTGATGCACAAGTGTAGGTATATTTAGCCCATGGGCCAAAGTACCCACAGTTATAGAATTTCATTTAATTTCTTGATTATCGTTTTAAAATAAGTTTTTTTTAGATTATAAAAATTAGATATGGTGATACGGTGAAGAAGTCAACATGCCAAGACACTACAAAAGAAAAGTAGGAAATCGTAGATACATGGATTATTCCAGGGAGCAACTAGTACAATGTTTGGCCAGGATACGATCCAAATCACAAACACAAAGAGCTGCTGCTGAGGTATATGGCATTCCGCGCAGCACGATAAAACTCAAATTAAAAAAATTTGCTGGCAACAAGCCTGGTCACCCAACGGTGTTTTCTGAAGATGGAGAGAACATTCGTGGCCCATATAACTGCTTTATCAGAGTTTGGGTTCCCTTTGACTGACGTTGATCTCCAGTTTATTGTTAAAGATTATTTATCATCACAAGGAACAGAAGTAAGACAATTCAAACATAATATTCCGGGAAGGGAGTGGATAAAAGCTTTTCTCAGAAGACACAGGAGTTTGTCAAAACGTTTTGCAAATAATATAAAAAAAATCGGAGCTCAAGTTTCAGAAAACAACATCAAAGAATTCATAGAAAATGTGAATGAGGAAGTAGAATCAGTTTCACCTCAAAATATTTACAACTATGATGAAACGAACCTGACTGATGACCCGGGAAGAAAAAAAGTTATATGCAGACGTGGATCTAAGAACCCAGAACGTGTTTTAAACTCTACCAAAGTCAGTTATTCTGTAATGTTCTGCGGAAATGCTGCTGGAACCGCAGTCCCTCCTTATGTTATATATAAGTCAGAGCATTTATGGACTACGTGGACAGAAAATGGGCCCGATGGTGCTCGGTATAATCACCAAGAGCGGCTGGATGGATTCTGTAACCTTTGAAGACTGGTTTATCTGCCATTTGTTGCCAATACTCAAAAGACAAGAAGGTCGAAAAGTTGTCATTGGAGACAACTTATCGTCGCACATCAGTAAAAATGTTTTGTTACAATGCGACAAACATACCATTAGCTTTATCTGCTTGCTTCCCAATGCTACTCACATCTTACAGCCGTTGGATGTAGCCTATTTTCGGCCTTTAAAAATTAAATGGCGAGAAGAGCTAATGGTGGAAAGAAAGCGAGCAAGGTAGAAAACTCCCTTCAACGCCAAAAGAACTGTTTCCAAGTCTGTTGAAGATGGCTCTGAATAAATTAACAGACACCCCCACCAATTTGATTTCTGGTTTTATAAGATCAGGCATCTATCCCCCAAATGTGGAAGAACCTCTAAAGAGGTTGCCAAAGCAAGACAGGATTGTTAATATTGAATTAATTGAAGACGTCTTCCTGCAAAAACTGGACCAGGCACGTAATTCTGGCGTAGCAACCGCAACTAAAATGATTAAAAAGAAAAAAATTGATGTGCCTGCAGGCCGCTCTATTTGCGCAAAAGACGTTTTAGATAGTCTAAATCCAGAAAACAGCCTCAGCCAAAAACTACAAAGAAAGTCTTAAAGAAAAAGCCCGTATTATTTGAAGATTCTACAACAGATTGCAGTGATGCTGATATTAGCGTTGCTTCATCTACTGAAGATCTTATCATGGCCTGTGAAGTACCGGAGGACTCTGAAGATGACATGCCATTAGCAATGCTCAATCCTCAGAGCTGTGATAGAGAAGACAAAACTATCTGTATCTCACCAGTACTGACGCTTCTGATGCCCGATCCTCAGAGCTCTGATAAAGAAGACGATGCTATCAGTGACTTACCTGTACTCAAGCTTCCAACGCTAGATTTTCAGAGTCTAGATGCTGGAGACGAGGATGTAGGTAATGCTCAGAACTACCATAAGGCAAAGAAAGCCGTTGCTGATTCACCACTACTAAAGCTTTCCACGCCTGATGCTCAGGTATGTGATAACAGAAATAAACCTTCGACGAGCTCATCTTTGGTCAATCTTCCAACACCCAATGATTATTCGATTGGTGATCACGTTATTGTTTTATGGAATTCTGTTTAATATCCTGTTCTCATATTCGAATCTGAAGAAGGAGCATTGGTTTCTTGTATGAAGAAAATGAAAGGATTTGGCCGATAGCCTGCTATGAAAATGAGCAGCTTTATAGGTGGGAAGACGTAATAAAGAAGATTGGGATTCCCAAATTTATGAAGAAAGGGTGTTTCGTCGTGTCAGAACTGGATGTAAGTTCCTAAGTTCATATTAGATTAAGGAAGATATAATGTTGAAACCGTTACCCTAAAATGTAACTGATGATTCTCATAAAACAGACTGAAATTATGGTAATTTTGATAAGAAATATATGTTTTTTGTTGTTTTTTTAAATATTTTATAGCAATTTTTACTAAGGCTAAACTCATAATAATATAAGTCCCTACAAATAAGTAAGTTTGTGAAGCAAAATGTTGATTATTTTTAATTTTGTAGTAAAAAAATATATTTTTTCACTTAGATTTACCAAAAACTTGATATTATGAATAATTTTCTTTGAAAAATAAACCAAATTTCATGTATTATGGTAGTTTTAATCCTCTGCATATCATTCCCTGCAGCCTACACTAGCCCTTAATGAAATTATATTAGGTTTAAGCTCCTAAAAAGTGTGTGGGTCAATGAAACTACATCCAAAGTACAACATTGGGCCAAAATTAAAAAAAAAGAAAGTTTTAAGTACTTAGAAGAAATATATTTTTAACATAAATTAGTTACTTATATCCGTATCCTTGTCAAATGATCTAAGGCAGTGCAATATCCATGTGTCCAATAAAGGCCAAGAAATCAGAAGAAACTTAAAAAGATAAGTACCTTATTTTTGGACAAAGTAACCTACGTTTACGGTATCTCATATTTAACCTAATAATCTTTTGATCTATGGATAGTAAGCGAATCTAAATTTACAGGTATCACCACTGCCATTTGGAATCGCAGCAGAAGAACGTCAGAAAATACTTTCGGAAAACTACAAAAAGTTGATTGAATGTGTCAAACAACACCAAGCCGTTGTTACGTGAGTAGCCCATTACTCCTTTACTCACTTAACATCGCAGCATCGCAGCAGGTATGGTGCCGGCCTGCTTACTACTGCCCGCCCAAAGAGGCGTCCGCGGGGGCGCAGTGCCTTAGGGTGCGAGGTGGGGGCCGCGGTGCACAACCGTTTGGATGGTTTCCCCCCCTGTTCACCGCGGCTAGGCTTGGCCGCACCACCAGATGCTGAAGCGGATTATACATTTTTATTTTTTTACATGGGTGGGGTATTACCACAACCCCCGAAATGTTGGGGAACCACATCCTACGTTGGTCAGCGAGTCCATCGGACTTAGTTACCTACGCTGTGCTATCGACCATTCTCCCATCCTCCACCCGGGGGACGCTCACCTACGCTGTGAGGCCCAGCGCGTTTTCTTAATCACTCGATTTTTCTTTCATTCTCTTCTTTATTATGAAAACAAACTATTTTATTACTAAAAGAAAGGCCCCTTGATTAACTTATTCGATCACTGAATGTTCAGCGGATAGCAATGCTATGGAGATATTTATAGTCAATTAACCATGATCGCTTTCAAAATCGCATGGTTTTGCAACCAAAGTTAACTCCAATAAGCATGAATATTTTCTCCTAAACGTAATATTCTGTTTGAACAGGTTTACTCAGCTCGTCGAAGACACCTATCACTGGTACCTGTTATTTCAACTGACAGGTGGAGTCGGTCTCACATGCATGTGTGCTGTGCGAATCACAGCAGTAAGTATCCTCAACTACGATTTGTACTACCTATTTTGCTTGATATCAAGCGCACTTCGTTTAATTTGAATTTAGAGAAATCTTGTACGTTTTGCCTTAACGCATTGTTGTTAGAGCTAGTGCGATAAAGTGTATTCCGCGTCCATCCTTTAGAAACTAACAGAAGCAGTTTATATGACGACCTACTTGGTGTAATGGTTAAGAAGTTGGCTACTACACCAGAGGTCGCGGGTTCGATCCCCGCACAGTACAAACATTTGTGTGCATGAACATGTCTGTTTGTACTGGTCTGGGTGTCTCCTATGTATAATAAGTATGTATTTACAAAAGAAAATGTATTTAAGTATGTTTATCCGTTGTCTAGTATCCCATAACACAAGCTTTAATTAGCTTACTTTGGGGCTAGATGGCGCTGTGTGGAATAATGTCCAGGGACATTTATTATTATATGCATGTAAGCCTATGCAATAAAAATTTAAGGGAGATTATCTTACTCTTGATAATAACAATGCTGATTTTCGCATTCCGGTTTTGGCGTACTTTTTTGTTGTATTTTCTAAATTTTAATAAGATAAACTTGCTGTACAGTTAAGTATGTAAATTATTTGTGATGAATGGTGTTAGATAGCAAATTGTTGAAAACAACAAAAATACTTTTTTGAGTTAATTTTTGTCTATGACAATTTTCAGTTCTTGTATCTATGATTGTCTTCCAGGGGGCCTAGCCAAGAGCAACACGCTACGACGATTTCTACAATAGAAATCGTTCAAATTTATGGGGATGACATAAGCTGTCACTGGCGCTTATGTTATCTCCATACATTTGAACGATTTCTATTGAAGAAATCGACGTGGCGTGTTGCTCTTGGCTAGGCCCCCTGTTCTTTCTCTCCGGTCTATCAATAATATTCTACCTTGTGCAAACTAAATTTTACAATCCATTTTTATTATTTACAAATATTGGCGATTTTATCTGTATCTTACACCAGCTTTACTCTACAGTCCTTCCTTTGCATCGGTTTGTGCAACTAAATGCACTGTGTCCAACAGAAATTTATAACAGAGAAGCTTCTAATGCTTTCAGGAAGATACAGATAGTATGCAGATAGTCTCCATAATGTCTTATCTCTTCGTGATGCTTAGCCAGCTGTTTATCTGTTGCTGGTGTGGGCATGAGCTTACTGCAACTGTGAGTATCTCACCTTTGTTTTCTCTTACTCAGTAATAAAAACAATAAGCAATAAAGCTAAGTTAATCTGTTGTCAAATTACAGAATGAGGATCTTCATACAGTGATGTACAAATGCTTGTGGTATGAACAGGACTTGAAGTTCAAGCGTGACTTTTGTTTTGCGATGATGCGTACGCGTCGCCCGTTGGTCCTTCGCGCTGGACACTACATCAGCATGTCCAGGCAAACCTTTGTTGCCGTCAGTATTACTCTTGATATACCCATATCAAATACCTTTCACTCAAATAAATGTACTTAGTTTATTACCGCTTTAACTGGTAAAAAGAATGCTTAGATTTAGACCTTATTTTTAGATATCAAATTGAGGTACAAAAGCTTTATTTTTAAATTGCTTCTGTTATTTGCAGGTGCTGCGGATGTCTTATTCTTACTTCGCTGTTTTAAACCAGACCAACAAGACCGATCAATGATTTGTGTAGTTATAAGCATAGGAAGTTACAGTATAAATACCTATCTAGAGCTTGCATGTTATGGAAACGCCGTAAGCCCTAAACTATGTTTTACTGATGTTAACATACTTTGTATAACTTAGTGCATTAAAATAAAACTAAAAAGCAGTTATTGGGTATTTCCTTCGACCAAAATAGTAAATTAATTAATATGCATTACAACAGGGATATTCCCCAATGAACTAAAATGTCAATTATCAAAAATCAAACCCTTGTTCAAAAAAGGTAATAAACAGTCAATGGGTAAGCATTATTGTTAATATTTTACAAAATGACCAAAGTATTTGTATGGCACACTTTATAGGTACTTATCTTGAATAGCACGAAATTTTATGTAATAATGAACAAAAAGGATTTCGTAAAAATAAAAACATAAATATGGCAATATATTAATTGTTGTGAAGTATATAGGTAGGTACTCTGTCTTGTTGATAATAAAACCCCTGTTTGTGCGATTTTTTGGAATATATCACAGGCTTTTGATTGTGTGGACCATAATATTTTAATTAATAAACTGAATGCTTATATGGGATAAGAGGTAATGTTTTAGATTTAATTCGATCATATTTAAGTGACATACAACAACTAACGGTTTTAACTAAGAATAATTGAAAAGGATAAAAACTAAAAATGAGGACACATTTTCTTCTGAAAAGCGCTGCATGAAATATGGTGCTCCTCAAGGTAGTTTACTAGGACCACTTCTTTTCCTTCTGTACATCAATGACATGCCGAAAGGAAATACACATCCTATGACACTATTTGCGAATGACAGCACAATAACAATATCATGTTACACGGACAACTTGAGGAACCGTGGGCTACTACAGAATGTATTAGATTTTCGGGTTATACTTAATCGTAAACGATGTTCGATTGTATACTACTAAACGTCAATACTTACAATGACTGACGTAAGTAGTTTCATTGACATCTATAATTTCATCGCTAGATATAATCTTAGATTGAACTTGACGAAAACTAATATAATGCACTTCAGACAAAGATCATTGAATGTAAATATGGTTCATAATAACTTCCCTATAAACATGCTCAGCTCGTTTCTCTGGATTAGAAATAGATACCGAGTAAATTAAATTGGAAAAATCACATTGAACATTTATATAAAAATATAATTAGCATATTATGCTCATTATAAATAAATAAATATGCGCCAGACAACACACCTCTTGTAATGGTCTCGAAGTAGGGATTAATATCCCTGTGTTACGAGGTACCACACAAGGAAATAAGCCAGGGGCGTCTCCCAGCACACCCAGACCAGAGTCAATTCAGAAAAGATCGTTTCCTGAATTGACCCGACCGGGAATCGAACCCGGGACACTACGGAAACGGAGGCGAGAAACCGTGCTACAGCGCACTACGGCAACCGTGTCGTAAATTATCACCTACCGTTAGCATTGACGTGCTTCTCTTTGCCTATATTAAAATTGTTAAACTTTATTTTGTAACTCACTCATTGGCTGCTGCGATACAGGCCTGCGAGCCTAGTGCAGAAGTCGCTGTAACTTATTTTGTATCTTATCAATTTGCAAATAAACGTTAATATCATTTTTATTGTTATTATATTATGGCCTTGCTGAATCCGTTTTCAGATACGGCATAATTTTTTAACAAAGAGATGGTATTCAAAATGCAAAAGCGCTGCATAGGTGCTATGTTAGGTACAAGACACGCGTAATCGCCGCAATAACAACAGGATCTGTATTCATTCTGCTAAGACTGCGCTACTACATAAAAGTGTTTTTTGCAAAGCACCAGTAATACTTATTTAATAAAATTCCGAAGGATATACGCAACCTTTTTTTTGTTGGTTATCATAATTTATTTTGAAAATTTTGAAGTCTGATGCCGTTGACCAATCTCACTGTAATCAATGTGATAAGTAGTTGCAATAATAGGCTAGTTTTTGAAAAACCCTTGGATAAAAAAGATCATACATGTAACTTTTATTTAAATGGCCTTCAAAACTTTAGGAAAAAAACAGTATTTTGCACTTTCTCAGTTCCATTTTATTTTTAATTATTGATCAGTCTTCAAACTCAAACTCAAATAACTTTATTCAAATAGACTGTATCAGTACTTTCAAATCGTCAAATTTACAGCAAAATATACTAAATAATAGACATAAATACCATAATAATATAGATATGTAAATAAACAGTATACAGACATAATGCGACTGTACCACCGCGTCGGAGTTGTTTCTTGCTGAGAAGACCCGGCGAGAAACTCAGCAGTTACTCTTTTAAACTTGTTTTGGGTTTACAACAGGCGTTAGTAAAGTACAAGCAGTGTGTCATTTTGATACAAATAAACCTAAAAGAATATACCTAAAACAAAGAGAAAAAACCAACCATAAAAGAATATAATAACAAGAATTCATTTAAACAATTCAAAAACAAAAATTGTTAGTCAGTACATAGTCGTCAAGGCTGTTCTTGGGGTCGTTTAATGCCCGCCTAAGCGTAACTATTTCTCTAAATTGGAGTCTATTCTGGAAACTATCTCGTCCGAATACTCTAACATGATTGTAATGGGTGATTTTAATACTGACCTCCTTAAGCATGACTCTCGCTCCCTTAAGTTACAATCTATTGCCGAATTAGTTAAACTATCTATCCTCCCTTCCCTTCCCACTCATCATAACATCGAATCTGACGGCTCCGTGCTAGACTTAATCCTTACTTCTTCTCCAGACTTTGTTTCTAAGCATGGGCAGCTCCTTGCGCCTGGGTTCTCCCATCACGACTTAATTTATCTGTGCTACAATATTCGCCTTCCCAAACGCGGAGCAGAGTATGTCAATTTACGCTGCTTTTCAAAAATTGACGTGGATGAGCTGTGCCTGGATGCGTCGGCCATTGACTGGTCCTCGTTAATTGAAGCTGACTCAGTTGATGATAAAGTCAATTTTCTCAATATGGCTATCCTGAGTCTGTTTAATAGTCATGCGCCACACAAAGCTGTTAGGGTGAGGCGGCCACCTGCTCCATGGATAACGGATGCCGTTCGTTCGGCTATGTCTAAGAGAGACAAAGCTTTCCGAAGCTTCAAGGCTGACCGCAGCGTAGAGAAATTGGATCTCTTCAAAAAGCTCCGAAATCATTGCAACTTGATTGTGAGGACAGCGAAACGTCGCCACATCCATGAGAACGTGCAGTCTTCTTCGTTTTCGGACGTATGGAAGTTCCTCAAGTCCCTCGGCTTCGGGAAAACTTCATCTGCTTACCCTCCTTTGACTTTCTCTCCTGATGATCTTAACATTCATTTCTCTTCCTCTACTCCGCTCGATAGCACTATCTTAAACTCCACCATATCTGCCATTGATTCTTTACCTCCCTTGTCTTTAGATAACTTTTCCTTTTCACCAATTACCGCGGATGATGTCCGCAAGATCGTCATGGCTATCAAGTCTAAGGCTGTTGGCTGTGACGACGTTAGCAGATCAATGATCATTCAGGTTTTAGATTATGTTCTTCTCTTGATTACTCATATAGTAAATTTTTCCTTTGATAGAGGGTTTTTTCCTTCTACATGGCGTAAAGCCTATGTCATTCCGCTCCCTAAAGTCCCTAATCCCAATTCACTCAATCAATTTCGGCCTTTATCAATATTGCCTTTTTTATCAAAAGTTTTAGAAGCTGCTGCTCATAAGCAATTCTCTGATTTCATATTTAATAATAATCTCCTTAGTCCTTACCAGTCTGGCTTTCGTCCGGGTCACAGCATCACCACTGCCCTTATTAAAGTCACTGATGACATCCGAACTAGCATGGAGGAGTCGCGTCTAACGATACTTGTATTGATTGATTTCTCTAATGCCTTCAATGCCGTTAATCACGACATTCGCCTTGCAGTTCTTTCACATCTTCGAGCTTCCCCCTTAGTGCTTGAGTGGTCCTCAACGTATCTCCATGATCGAAGGCAAGCTGTCCGCATGGGCGACGTTGTCTCCAATTGGGCCAACTTGGATTCTGGTGTGCCACAGGGCGGCATATTATCCCCGTTACTTTTTTCCGTTTTCATAAATACTCTTGTGGGTTATCTTCGCTGTCCTCACCATCTGTACGCTGATGATTTGCAGATATACGCGTCGGCCCAGGCCAATGAGGTTAACAGTGCTATATGCCATCTCAACCATGACCTCAAGTGCGTTGCTGATTGGTCTGCTAAATTTGGCATTAAGGTTAATCCTGACAAGTGCCAAGCGATTATTATCGGTAGCTCACGACAACTGGTTAAACTGGATACTTGTTCTGTTCTACCTGTCTTAATGGACGGTGTCGTGGTCCCATCTTCTACCAGTGTCAAAAATCTTGGTCTCCACTTGGACAGCACGCTTAGTTGGACTAAGCAAGTAACTGAACTCAGTAGAAAAGTTACTGGGACTCTTCGTGCTCTCTACCGATTCAAGAACTTTCTTCCCACATCGACCAAGGCTCTGATGGTACAAGCTCTCATCCTGCCTCTCATCGATTACGGCGATGTTTGTTATCGCAACATTTCACAAGATCTCCTAAACAAAATTGAACTTCTGCTTAACAATTGCATTCGCTTCATCTTTGGGCTTCGCAAATACGACCATGTTTCTAGCTTCCGGATGAAGCTGAACTGGCTACCTATCCGTCAGCGAAGATGCATTCGTATTTTGTGCACCCTTTTCTCAATCCTCTTTGACCCTAATTCTCCTGATTATTTAAAAAATAAATTTATCTTCCTTCATAACTCGCACAGTCGTCAATTGCGCTCTGTAAATACTCTCTCTCTCCTTACACCCGCTCATTCTTCTGGCTTTTTGTCTAGTTCTTTCACTGTTTCGGCAATACAACTTCGGAACAAACTGCCGTTCTTGGTTAGAAATGCGTGCAGTAAATATGCATTTAAAAAGGCTTTGCGTGCATACTCTAAAAGATTGACGCCCCAAGAACTGGAGTTTTGTTATTCTCTTGGATCCACCTGTCATCTGTCTGTTATTTTATTTTACTTTTTGTCTATATATTTGTTTACCACAAGTGTTCACGCGAATTTAAAAAGATTTTAACCAAGTGGTTACATGAAATTAATTATGAAGAAGCCGAAAATGTACTTGCTAGTTAAGCCTACGCACACACACACACACACACACACACACACACACACACACACACACACACACACACTGACACACGCTCTCACTCACACACACACTCACGCGCACACACACTCACTCACACACTCGTGCGCGCACACTTCTAAGAGCAAAAATAATGTTAAATTAATCATAGATAAATAGGTACTTACATTAAGATATTACCACTTAGTATAGTAAGTTGTTAGAGGCATACCTACATACAACTAAGCTTTCTTGTTTACATACTTTATTGTAGTTTTAGGACATTTCTTTATTGTATATAAATCAATGTGGAAGAGCGGGGTCTCCTGGCACAGGCGATACAAGCTTAAAAGGAAATCCCAATCACGTTTGATGAAATTGTAAACTTGAGATCAATAAAGAATTATTATTATTATTTTTATTTTTATTTATTATTCTCGAAATAACGTTATTTCGGTTAGTTTTAGGTGAGATTCACGGGCCTAAGCCAATTGAATGTCACCTCCTGTATTGGGTTAGTTTGACGTATCCTCCTGTAGAAATTTGCGCACAATGCGACACGTGTTTAAGATGGCAGCCTTCTGCATGGTCATGTAGGTACTTTCTGGCAAATCGATGGTTCTTAGAGAGGAAAGGAGGTGTTTTGGAATGACTCCAGTACTAGAGAGCACCAGTGGCACGATAAAGACTTTATCCATTTGCCAGATTCTAAGAATTTCTTGTTTCAAATCAGTGTATTTGTTAATTTTTTCTGTGATTGTTTTGTGAAGATTGTGAGTATTTGGAACTGCTACGTCTATTAGGTGTACTGTTTTACTATTTTTGTTAATAACTATGATGTCTGGTCGGTTGTAGTGAATTGTTCGGTCAGTCAGTATAGCTCTGTCGAAGTAAATTTTGCAAGTGCTGCTCTCCAGTACTTGGTTTCGGTGTGTACTGGTAGTATGGTTGAGGTTTTCCGCTGATAAGTTTGTATTTGATTCCTAATTTCTGGTGAATAATGTTACAAATCTGATTATGACGGTGTGTGTAGTCGGTTTGGGTCAGGTCGGCGCAAGCACCTGTAATATGTTGGATGGTCTCTGATTGTCTATTGCATTTTCTACATTTATCACTATTGAGGTTCCGGTCTTTTAATATGTATTTTTTGTAGTTTCTTGTATTGATGACTTGGTCCTGAATTGCAATTAAAAATCCTTCTGTTTCCGGGAAAAGACAGCCCAATTTCAACCATTTGTTGGAAGCTACGGGGTCAATATGTGGCTGTTTCAAATCGTGAAGATGTCGACCGTGTAGTTCTTTACGCCGCCACGTAGCAACTTTTTCGTCTTCATGGGCTTGTCTCTGCTTGAATATTAAGTCTCTATTGGCCAGGTTTAAAGGTGTGTAATTGTCGTCAGTTTCTACAACCGTTTCGTGAATGACACTGGTTTCAGATTTCTCATAAAAAAATTGCCTGATGTTTTTCAGTTGCCCTTCCCATAGAAGCTTTAAATCAATTAATCCCCTTCCACCTTTATCCCTTTTAACAGTAGTCCTCTCAATCGCTGACTTCGGGTGTAAATAGTTGTGCTTTGTTAACGTTATTATTATTTATTATTATTATTATATAATGTGTAATTGCTATTATTATGTATATATTAACTATGTTTATGAAATCTCTTTGAAATCTTCTTATTTTGATTTCAAACCATTTCACCTTCTGTACACCTTATTTAAAACTTTTATCTTTAGCACTGCCTGTAATATCTCTGTCTGACTGTGTGGTTGACTGGTAGAGAATGCCTCTAGGCATTAAGTCCGCCCTTTGTAACATAGATAGATTATGTGCAATAAAGAATAAATAAATAAATAAATATCTTCAATTAAAACCAAAGGTATAAATTATTTGAACTTGTAGATTTGTTTTAAAGAAGGGATGTGCATAGTTAGGTATTTGTCGAACTACCTACATAATTTAGCGGATCCCGTTTAGTTAATTTCTGTGAAGTTGAAGTCATAGGTTTATGTTAATATCGGTTGGGTATGTTGAAAGTTGAAACAGTTTACTTACACAGGCTGTTTGAGTTTTGTAAATAGCAAATGTAAATGTAATAAATAATGTAATTCTGTAAATGCAAAAGAAATTTGATCACAGCGGCGCTGTGCCAGCCACGGTCTTACTGCTTTTAAGTTCTATCTACGGTTTCTGACCAAAAAATATGGCAGCAATGTTTACTTACGAATTTCATAAATTTAAATTTATTCAGATTTCAGTGAAACTACTACTACGACAATAAAAATACAAACATATATCTATAATACTAACTGTACAACCCTCCACGATATATCCCAAATGAGCTATTCAGAGGCAAGTTGACTCAGCCACCGTAATAATACATAATATTACCGTGACTCAGCCATCCTCGTGGACGAAACACTCGAAGGCCCTCTTTTCGCCAACCGAAACCGAACATCGAACATGGCAAGGGCAGGTAAAGAGTCTTTCGCCATTATCTAGATTCATATGCTGCTTCAACTGTTTTCCATTATAAACTAATTTGTACACCCTTATAACATAAACAAACACAATTATTTTGAAACTTTATACTGAACTTATTAGTGTTATTAGACACACCAGTCGAGACACACCACACATGTTCACAGTTTATAAACATTTGCCTGTGCATTTAACGCCTTCACACTGTGTTTCACATCACATATCTTAAAGAAAATGACCCATACATTTTTAAATCGGCCAAAAATGGCTCTATCTGTCATAGGACTTTGGTTTGAACCAGAGATTCTTAAGTTCCCATATTTAGTGTACAGAGGTTTTCTGTTACTCATTCAGTACAGTTATCTGGTATTTAACATCGTTTACATGGGCATGATATGGGGAGATCTGGTCAAAGTTTCTGAGGGCTCCTACCTTCTTTTCACACAAGCAACCCTTTGTTTGAAAGTAACTACTTTTCTCAGGAACCATATTAGACTGCGCCAATTGTTTGATTTCATGGAGAGTGATATATTTGCAACGCAGACACGGGGGCAGGACAGGTAAGTCGAAATAACAATATAAATAAGCGCCAGACAACACACCACTTGTCATGGTCTCGAAGTGAGGACAAACATCCCTGTGTAACGTTAGAGGTACCAGACAATTTAAGTAATTAAGCCAGAGGCGTCTCCCACCTAGACCCTGATTGACCCGACCGGGAATCGAACCCGGGACACCAGGCAAGTCAAGGCAAGAAACCGTGCTACAGTTGCGGCTATTGAAGCTTGCTTGATACACGTCAACGCGGTTTAGGGGGCCAGCGCCTGTTATTAGTATACACTCATGTTCCTCATGTGGCAGACATAGGTACTGGTAAATACTTCTTGTGAACATAATTAGAAATAAGAAGAAGCTGATGTATATTTACTCCCTGAGCTTAATCTTCAGGATCACATAACTTAAGCCTAGGTTGCTTTACTGCCTCATACCTAATCATTATCTTGTTTAGCATCCTTTCGGCACAGTCGCTAAGAATGTGGAAACTATACGCATCATTCCTGACATGTGGCATGATCAACTGTAGCGAGTGGGCAGTGGTGCCCTTGCTCGAAAATCATAGCCCGAGGGTCTTCCCATTCCAGATATGGTAAGTTTTTCAGGCATACTGCTGCTTTAAGACGATGTATAAACAACAGCCGACATCAAATTACCTCAAACTATCACACATTACTGTTTTGAATCATATCTATCACTTTGATGAACAACTACTGAAAATATTTGACTGTAAGTATGTGGTAACTTCATGAACTGTTGTCAGTACTTGTCAGGTCCTGCCCGGGGGTGCTTATGTCATTCCCGTAAATTTTTCACATTTGACATGTCGAAACAAAAGTAGCGTACCGTGTTGCTCTTGGCTAGTCTTGGACGAGAAGCAAGTGATGAGTTAACTTGTGTTTGACATGACACTTCTGGGACATCAAGTGCTGGCAAGACCTAGTCCTTCCACATAAAACAGTTCTGCGAGTTCTTAGCCACTGGCCAGAGTTTACAGTCTCTTTACATATTATAGTGACTCAAGAGTTTGCAGCGTGGTAACCAAAAGACGAATTCTATCGTAGAAACTACGATCTGGCGTATCACACGAACAGTAGAAAACAGCTGGGCAGTGCAAATTCAATATAAAATGACTTTGCTTCAGGATGCCAGCAGACCCTGCAAAGTCCCCCGACTATTACATAGGCTACTTATATCAAGTCTTCGCCGCTTACTCAAGTGCCATCATATGCATAACCATCGACTTCCTTACAGTGTCTATGATTATGTTTGCGTCAGCGCAGCTGGAAGTTATCGCAGATAAGGTACAAGAGGTAAGAGAGCAGGTGGAAGTAACCACGTGGAAATATCTAATAAACAGGTAACCCTACTCTTGTTGTTCCCAACTCGTAAGTGAGTTGTAAGTGACGTAAATCTACAGACATTTAAAACGATTGTATTCTACTCGCAGCCAGCGTATTTTGTTGTACAAAATACATGAACCCTATTTAACATTTTAACATCAATGTGGATTTTCTGTAAGTTCTTAACCAAAGTTTCACTAAACTATTTTATTAATGCAACAGAATAATGTTTTTTTTTCTCATTTCTGCTCGATTATATTGCAGATTATAATACTCGTATCTTTTTAATAATTGCAGGCACAGCCTTCGCCATACACAAGTAACTCCGGAATAGATATAGAAGACCGAAAAGAAGTTGTCGAAAGCAACAACAGAATCCTCAACGAATGTATTAAGCAACATCAAGCTGTAATCAGGTAAGAAGGCATCATCCTTTTGCTGGCGTTGGTGCCCAACGTGGTGTGCCGCTGCACTAAGGCTGCCTGTCCACCGAAGCGGAACTAGGCAGCGGAGCGGAGTTTTGGCAAAGTGGCCTAAACTCCGCTCCGCTGCCTCGCTCCGCTTCGGTGGACAGCCTAGGCAGCCTAAGGCTTAGAACTCGCAGAGCGGGTTTTATCCGCGCTCGCCGCGGTGGCGGTATGGTGTTTATTTACCCAAACTCACGAGACCGGAGTTTCGTGCGGTGCCGCGGCCGCCCAGGCTGCGATTTTCTCCCGGAAACTTGGCAGGCGACTATCGCACTGCAAGATAGGCGTTTGGACACCCGCCGATCGACCGCAGACGCAGAGCGCGCGGCCGCAAACCGTCGCGGCTGTGGCTGCCCGTTCGGGAATCGCGCACGCCGCGGGAAATGAAGGCGTCGAGTGCTTTAAATTTTTTCATACATTTCTGCATTCTGTTTCAATCCATTCTACAATTCTACGATGAGTCTATTTTAATAATGAAGGCCTGTGCCTTTCTTTCTGCATTTTATACCGGGCGCAGCAGAAAAGCGCTCTGAGCTTATAAAATACCATTTAGGCAGCGCAATTGTTTCGTTTTTAAACTAAATTTTTAATTGTGTTTTTATGAAGGCCTTTGCCTATCTTTCTGCATTCTATAGCGGGCGTAGCAGAAAAGCGCTCTGAGCTTATAAAAGACCATTTAGGCAGCGCAATTGTTTCGTTTTTAAATTAATTTTTTAATTGTGTTTTTATGAAGGCCTTTGCCTATCTTTCTGCATTCTATAGCGGGCGTAGCAGAAAAGCGCTCTGAGCTTATAAAAGACCATTTAGGCAGCGCAATTGTTTCGTTTTTAAATTAAATTTTTAATTGTGTTTTTCGTTTGCAGATTTGTCGGGCTGCTGGAGGATATGTTTAACGTGAACATATTTTTCCAAATGTGCGGAACTGTCGCCATCATCTGCATAATTGGCTTTCAAATAACGATTGTACGTAGTAGTAATATGGGGATTGGAGACCACTCTCACGCTGAGCCGTAAAATGAAAACCAATGAGACTTGACTATCAAATTTCGAACAATCAAACTTAAATTAGTGATTTGCCCTATACGTTTTCGCTGGCCCTATATTTATAGTTTTTTATACGTTCTCCCTAATTGACTGTGGAATCTAGTTTAGACCCGAATTTCAGTTTGAATGTTCTAGATAAGATTCTGATACAATTTCGTATTTGTCCCCATTTGTATATATACATAGGTATCCTATTTATATGTCTTTGTAGGCTTCCTCTTATAGTCCCGGGTTCTTGAATCGGGGCGTGAAAAGGCATTTCTGCAGGCCTCCAAGGTGAGGATGGCCAGCCCAGTGATTCGTTTGAATGACTAGGCTTGTCAGCCTCATATCTGGATCTCACGACCAGGTGGAGTTAGTTCAACTTGACGGGCAATATAAACAAAATAAAATACCTACCTGTCACAACAATAAAAGATCAATAGGAACATACACACTCTCTAGCGTAGGTTGTTGAAGAAGATTTGACAGCCCCATAAAGGTTTTTAAACAACTTGAAGTCTTGATAAAAGCTTTTGCTATAAGGTACTACGAGTATAGTCTTTATAGTTCGAGTCAAATTTCTAGTCCACTCTAATAAATAAATATCCCTGGACATTAAATAATACCTAATTAATCACCTACCTATTTTTTATTGTAAAAAAGTAGGTATGTAAATTAAAATGGTAAATGGGTAGGTATATATTGTAAATTGAGAGCGCGTGGCCTAGTGGTTGAGATGAGCACCCCAATTCGGATTGCGGATCGTGTGGTCCCGAGTTCAAATATGGCGAGAACCAAAATCTTTGTGATCATTGTTATATTTCCGACTACCTAACTCTCCGGTGATGGAAAACATCGTTAAAAACCAAATCAACCTGGATAACGGCGGAAGGCTCACCACCCACCACGTTGGGTTCTAATAACATTGGTGAAAAGTGGGCTTCTGAGTGTTCCGTTCACTATGACAGCAACAGTCACTTGCTTCTGACTACCCCGTTTCGGATAAAGTCGTGATTATATAGTATGGTACGAGTATGTTAAAAAATAGGAATGGGAGACTGGCAGCTCGGGTCAACTTTAGTTAGAGTGGACTTGGAAGTTTGACGCGGATAGAATAGCTAATTACGTTGCTGGCGGTGTAAAATAAATGTCATTGTATGGTCAGTGCGAATGATTGCGCTTTATTATACGTACATACATACGTACGTACGTACATTCAATGATTTTCAAATTTTGCAGGAGCCGCCAAACAGTTTTCACTTCATCTCGACTGTGAACTACCTGGTGACAATACTTATCCAACTATACCTCTACTGCTGGTGTGGCAACGAGCTGACCCAATATGTAGGTACCTACTTTTTGTTTTACTCAATAATTCTCGTTATAGTACACAAGCGTTCACGTCAAGCTTGACATAGCCTATGTACCTTTCTATGCTGCTGACGTAAGACCCATTTTGCAAACATTGCGAACAGGGGTTGCAGAGGTATATCGTACGTGAGGTTTGCATGAGCCACAGAAGGTGTGAAGTATATTCCCAATGACTTCATGGTAGACGACGGTAGGTATGTACCTGCTGCAGGTGGGTGGTATCATACCGTCGCACGCTGGGCTGAAAATCGGCCTTCATAGACAGGAATTTCAAATTGCAAGTGCGGGTTTTTTGGCCAGATATTGCTTCTTAGCTATTACTATAAATAAAAATTACATGTGAGCTAATTCTGCTCAAAAACAAAACGAGTACCTATCTATAATTTTTTTACGAAAAACTTGTATGAAGCGAGTTTGAAAAATCCGATTATCTCTGAAACGGCAAGGATAACCATTATATCCTCGCAGATGGTTGTGGTACTAATTATTTGTACCTATACTGGGGGGCTGCTAAGCTTTAAGGCCTGCGCAGAGGATGGATTTTTGTCCGCGGAGAAGAAAAAAGTCCGCTCCGCGAAAAAAAAGTTCGCCAAAAAGAGTACTTAATGCACACAGTGTGCTATCATTTGTTGTCCAGAAATTTAGTTTAGGAGTTCAGTAGTTCTTTTTTACGCAGACTAAAGTCCGCTGTGTGCGTTGCTGCTCATAGTTCGTTAGTTCTATTTTTTTTGCGGATTCCCCCGTACTTTTATCCGCTGCAGTCCGTCGGCGTCCGGTCCGCGGTTATTTTGTACTGCGTAGTTTGTTCGATACAGTTTGTAAGGGATCTATATTGACGGTCATAAAAGTACGTCGCGTAAAGTCCCTCGTCTGCGCAGGCCTTTAGACATGAAACAGCCTTTGGATTCACGCGAATGAATTGGCAGGTCACCAACCCAGGAGTGTAGCCAATAAGCCCTGCTTGAAAATACCTATCCTTGGCGCGCAAAATGGATTCTTCTTGGTAAAAAGGCACACTACAGGACTTCGGCTTGCATGTCTCACGAACGTCAAGCACTTAGGAAGGTCGTACCTCGTAACATAGGTGTAGTGTAGCTACTAACACCATGCAAGGGTAACTCATGGGATTAAAGACTGTCACCCGTCAGCAATGCCTCTTTTGAATTAGGTGCAAAATGCACCAACAAATGTCTCTAATCAAATGTTTCAGAGCATAAACCTCAGAGACGCTTTGTACAAGACTCCTTGGTATGAGCAGGACACGAATTTCAGGCGTACACTGTTCATCGCTATGGAGTGTATGAAACGGCCTATCATCTTCCGGACTGGGTACTACATACCTCTCTCTCGCACTATTTTTGTTTCGGTTAGTAAGTTTCTATTAGATAAATTATTTATGTATGTAAGAACTGAGGCAGGGAAGTAGTAGGATGGAAACCATTCAAAGTTTAGCGTCAAAACGACGTCTTTGCTCAACACGGTTTAAAAAGATGATGATAAATAAAATTATTTACATAAATTTATTTGTTCCAGATTTTACGATGCTCATATTCGTACTTCGCCTTCTTGAATCAAGCAAACAATCAATAACAGAGCAGACTTAAGTAATAATTAATACTTTAAAATGATTTTCCATATTATCTGAAGGTTAGCTTCATTAAAATTGTGTTGGTTCTATCAACTATAGAGAGTAGAAGGATATGCTTAATATTGGGTATATGCAACGAGAGACTACGGGGAGTTGTGTGTTTAGAAATTGACGCATTATTTGTGTACATGATGATACCAATAAAAAACAATAAACTTATTTTTTTTTATGAGCAACATTTAATTATGAACCAAAGAAAAAGACCAGCCGCTTAAGAAACTACCTTCCATTAGGTTGTTGTTAAACGAATATTTACCGGATAATTCAAATCTAAGACAGGTTTTTATAATCATTTCAGACCTTTTCAGCATCATTGAAAAACTCCTCGTTGATAAAGGACGATCTGAAATTTGAACTCAGATTAGCTAAACTAAAGTCAAACACAACACGTTAGAGCTTGTCTTAGCTGAAATCACGCGCCCCTTCACCGCATTCACGCACGGATATACATAAATAAATATCTGGGACAATTTACACCATGATCATCTGACCTCAAACAAATCATAAACATTTATTTGATCTTCTTGTTGTACAAAGATCTTAAAGACGAATATGTAGTTTCAAACAAGAACCTAAAAATTTTTTATTTTATTACTTAGCATTAAATTAAAATATACCTTAATAAATTAACATTAAATTAGTAACAATATTATTTTTAATCCTGCCACTGCCATACAAATTAGAATAATAAAATATTGCCTGATTTCTAACTAATTTTCCCTATCAAAGAACTCCTGCAGTGAGTAAAAACAATTTTGAGCCAAGTATTTAGTAAGTTCTTTTTTAAATACTTTGGCTTCCTGTACATTTTTTAAAGATTCCGGAAGGGAATTAAATATTTTAATCGACATTGAATAGGGACCAGTGTTTACTATTTGCAATTTAGAATATGTTTTGGCTATTTTTTTTTTCGGCGTCAAGTTTTCAGGACGGGAATGTTGTGGAAACCAGTCTACATTATTTTTTACTAAAATGCAAGTTTCTAATATATACAATGAAATTAAAGTTAGGATGTGGTACTTGACAAAATAGCCCCTACAGCTAGTTCTTGAATCTATATTTGCCAGTATCCTTATAAAGGAGAGCTTGTACCTACTATGGGCGTCAGACTGATAAAACATACTTAAATATTTCTAAATACTCACATATATAGATAACTAGCAAACCCGGCGAACTCCGTTTCGCCACCAGATGGCTTTGTTTTATGTAACATTTCGTTTGGTGATTAAAAGATGAAGAAATTTTATTTTAAATTTTTCCTGAATTTTCTTTGCTATAAACCTCACGGAGCCCGAGACCTTTCCAACGAATGCAAAACCGTGGAAATCGGTTCTTGCGTTCTGGAGTTATAACGTCAGGAAGGAAAACCCGACTTATTTTTATATAATAGATAACACCCAGACACACAACAAACACTAATGTCCGTCACACAAAATGTTTGTCATGGGTGGGTATCAAACCCACGACCTCCGGCGCTGAAGGCAGGATCGCTGCCATTGCGCCAACTGGCCACATTTTAAATAAGAACGAAATACATATAAAAATGTCACTGTAATTGGTCTTTCAGTAGCCAGTCGGGTTGGAAACGAACCTAGGAGCACGAGTCGTTGGCTCGCAAAAGTACCTACACTCGGCATCTAATCCAACAAAAAAGTAGTGGGGTGCATCATTTCAAATTAGAAAAGCTCTACCTTCCAATTGCTTTGCAATCGCCCAGGATAATAGCGCAAAAACAATTTTTCTTATTATTCTACTACATAATTAAATTGAACAGCTAAACACTACTTATTACAATTTTCACTATAGGATATTATGCCTGACAGCTCGCATTGTTCCGTGTCACGCATACTATTTCGAATTAAATAAAAAGAAACTGGCAAAATAAAATTTAAAAAACATTATTGTGAATTACAGGTACCTATATCATTAATGTTCAGATCATACATATTTAAGAGTATCACTGTGTTCCGCCTCACAGGCATAAATACAATATAAAATTGTCAATTAAGAACTGTCAGGGATATCATCATACGGCGAAAATAGTATGTGTTTGCCTATATACTTAAATAAATTGCTTTGAAAACTTGGAGCTACAAAGTTATTAATAATTTGTTTGTTCGTTCAAAGTCAAAGTATTTATTTGCAAACTTAGTGGTACAAAGATGTTAAATATAGGTTTTTAGGTTCACCTTGAATAATTATAGTGCAACTTACTTTTCTATCGGACCTATAATATTGTAAGTTTACTAAAATCACAAGGTGAGATCATAATACCGGGTGATTATTTATAGCGTTAGGAAAATACGGTTCAAATAATTACCCGGTACCATCATCATCATCATCATCATCCGTGCGGTCTGTCCCGGTTGTGAACCCACACTGGTGTGTGGGGTCCCAGGGTCCGCCTTGGCCCACTTCGCGCGGTCTTGTGCATCCTCAGTGGTGAGTCTGTTGGCACGCATGTCACCCTTGACGACGTCGAGCCACCGCTTCTTGGTTCGACCTCTTCTACCGGTACCTGGCGGGGGCGGCATGGCCAGACATTTGTTGCCCACGTAGTTTGCCGATCTCCGTGAGACATGACCATACCAACGAAGGCGGCACTGCTGCAGCTTGTCTGCGATGTCACGAACACGAAGGCTGCGGCGGATGTAGGTGTTACGCACGCGATCTTTGGGTGAGACTCCACACATCCACCGCAGCATCTTCATTTCCGTGACGCGCAGCTCCAGCTTGTGTCGCTCTAGTAACGGCCATGTTTCACTGCCATTTATAAGGACAGGCCTAATGATGGTTTTATATGTATATGACATAATAGACCTGCCTAGAAATTTAACCTATTCCTGCTCTAATATTACTCTAACTCATTTCAATTTAAATTATGTAATTCAATTAAACTTCATGATAATATAGTTATTATAGTGTAATACAATATTACATTAGTTGTACTTTATCTCATTGTAAGTGAACTATTTTAAGTTTATGAGAAATAAATTTCTATAACCTTACTTCAGCTTGATCGGCATTTTGGGGTCACAAATGACACCAGTCACCTCACGCCATTTGGCCCAAGCCGCGGAAATTCGGGCTCTGACGTCGCGGTCGATGTCCCCGGGCGCGCTTAAAACAGATCCCAGGTATTTGACACGGTCCGTCCGCTCGACCACGTCAACGCCTATGCGGATGGACTGGGGATCTGTGGTGTTGCAGGCTATGTACTCAGTCTTCGCCAATAATGCTTAATACCCGGTACAATAATGCTTAACTTTATCTCTAGAACCTTATCGTAGAATAACTTAGCCGAATTCAATTGATATTTTAAAAGCCCTAATTTTAAAAGTTATTATTATAAGACGGATTCGGTAGGTTATGTAAGCACATATTTATTTATCTAGCATTTATTCTGAGGTTTATATGCAAAGTCAGTCAGACATTTACAGTTACGTCAGTCAGTACATATTCTCATCTATGGAATGTTCTACGTGGCTGTTGACAATCAACTGCCAAATGAGTCTTGGAAGACCCGGCGGCTGGTAGGTAATTATCGCGCGCAAGTACATGGAGTGGACAGAGGCCTGCCGGAACGATGCAGACAACAACACGCTCTTATCTATCCCCGATAAGATTTTGGAAGAGGGATAAGGTTTAAGAAAGATTGTGACAAGTCAGTTTTTTCTAGCTTGGTGTGCTTTTTTGTCTGTACAGATCCTATTAATAAAATTAGGACTTAGTATCTGAATTAAGACTTAGTATAAAGCATTGTTCAGAGTGGCACCGAAACCTGGCTATGATGATTCATATGATAAATAAATAAAACAACCTCTCACAAATTATTCATTTATTTATAAACCGTGTATCACATATGCGTAGTGTACATTCACGACATTTTAGGCAAGAGTGTGCTTAGTTCATGAAAATTATGAAAAAATACATTTCCTCGTAACACTTAACGACACTAACTTAGAGTTTTAGTCAAAGTCGATTAAATTCGTGCGCTTAATTAAAGTAACTATAGCGTATATGCGAAGTGTAAAACAACCGTTATTTTTTTGCCGAGACTTATTAAGATTTAAAGCAATAGGAAAATAGTTCCCATCGAATATAAAGATTATATGAGGTTTAAAATAATATACAAAATTACTGGCCATTGCTGGTCAATATCACAATGGCAAAACAGACAGTGGGTAAGGACGAAATAAAAATTAGTTAAAGAGTTCACACACTGTTCTAAATGATTGATAAAGCAAAACTAAGAATTGACTGCTCGTTAACGAAATGTTTTATATGAGAAGTCTTCCTGTTTGAATATAAAAGTATTTTAAATGAGCAGCTAAATCCAAAATGTTTTAGCTTGAAAATTTAGAATAGTGCGCACAAAACTAAAAGGAAGGCTTTAAGTTTATTATTATCCACATCACAAAGCGATGCTATGTGATAAAGCTATCAGTACCGTGGTTAAGCGTTTTAATAAATTCACTTAAACCACCCAGTATAACTTATTTTAGCTAAAGCATGCTTGTTTTTTTTATTAGGGAGAATTAGTTATTTCGAGTAATAATATCAGATACAAAGAAAATTAAGGGCTTTACGATCATTGCCAAGAAGCCAAATAGTAAAAAAATACAGGCATGTGATGTCACGAGAGTGGCAATAAACGTAAAAAACAAGACGACGTTTAAACTTCCATCCAAAAGCTGATTAACGAGTAATAAGAGGCTTTAAAGCTTATATCGTGAATAGTGTTTTACTTTTCCCTGTACGCATAGCTCTTTACATTTCATTGTATTAACTGTAAGTGTAATTTACAGCTCATTTTGAAGGGATGGTAAACGACAGCCTGGTACGACAGGCTTAGCATTTATTTCATCAACTGATTATTAGCACTTCAACATATTTTAGCCTAAAATTATCAATTCAGTAACACATTCGTTAAATAATTTAAATGAAATTTTTAGCTTTAAATAAATTTTTAAACTCATAAAATAGCATTGTTATTACAATTCAATCAACATCAAAGTATCGAGAACAATCAATCAATTAACTCCCAAAACAATAGTGTTAAATAACAATCATTCCAACATTAGTAAATTAATAGAAATACCTACTTAGTTAAAATTTTGATTAAAAGTCTCAAAAGAAGCACAACCGAAAAACTAACAGCATAGTTCGTGTCAAAGTTCTAATCGAGTCTGAAGTTGTCCCGAGTCCCGCATTCCTATTTTTCCCTTTGCTAAGATAGGTGTTGAGCATAGTCACAGAATAGGTAATAGTACAGCGTACAAAAGGTTCTCTCAAGAAACGCGGACAAGTAAAAAAGGTCTTCTTTAATATTAAAAGTTCGTGTCATACTATGACTCTTTAATTTGTCCGTGCTATCGATCAAGGTCACGTTTAGGTAGCTTGCACGCGAAATCGAAATTTATCGCGTAGCACGAGCGCTCATATTCCACTGTGCGCCGCTGAACGTAACCTGATTGCTGATTTAACTGTCAGAGTGCAGGGTCGCAACTCGCTGATTTAATTATTGACTTAAAAAGTTTTACTGTAATTGATATAACATCGTTTAGTATCAGTAGAAGTCATTATTATTCTCATAATTACTTGTAATTACAAGTTACAGTTGAAACAAATCAGAAACAAGACATTAAATAACGTTCTCGGTGGCGAGTGTGCGAGCCGAGCGGCAACCTACTGTCATATCCTATACGCCAGAGAGGGGCCACGTGGCCGAGCGTACCTAAACTTTGAAGTGACATAGGCCTGGCATAGTGATGAAAGAGACTCGAGTCCTTTAGTCTGAAGTAGACTGCAGCTTTTAGTTTTAATTAATTTGACTCAGTCGGTTAACGGATAAAACTAGAAGACTAAGGGTATGTACGCATTATGCGGTTAGCCGGAATGCGGCCAGCCGTCCGGTTAACCGCAGTTGCAACCGCGTCCTGCGGCTAACCGCATAGTGCGTACATAGCCTTTAGACTAAAAAGGACTAAAAGGCTTAAAGGACTGCAGTTTACGAAAAAACTGACGTACGAGTAAAGTTGTAATTAAAAACTCTCTAGGCTGAAATGAGATTACTCTTTCTCATTGTATGAAGTGAAACTTTTTATTAAATGAATAATTGACGAAGAACCTAGTTCTATAAGAAAAGCACTTGATGCATCAACTCACGTAATACGTCTCGACTCCCCAGGCGTTAAGTCGCCAGTCTTATAAGTCATTTAAGCTGTTACTTCGAATAAGAAGGATTGTCTTATGACTTAAGGTTGGAGACTAACAGACTTAGTCAGTCCTGAGTCGTCAAAACTAAGGCGAGTCTTCATTAAAAGCCTTAAAAGACTAAGTCTCTTTCATCACTAGTTACGCATGCGCGAAACAACTTCGGACTCGACTAGAAGTTTGACGCGAACTATACTAATCACAACTTTAGTCTTGCACACTTGCCCTCAAAAACACATACAACATTCTTATCTGATCCAACTCAAAAAAATACACAATTAACATGATAATACTTATGCTACTTCAAAATGTCCAGTTTTATTATTTAGTAGGGTGTTAAATGGGTGATAAAATAATAGATTAAAATATTTTTGACCCTTTCCAAATAGGCCGGAATAAAATCCAATTATGAATATGCTCCGTATAAACCGTTAACTGGGTGGACACCACAAATCCTTCCAGCTACTAGAGTTGACCAAACTGACATGACACTGACCTGATATTAGTGTTTTAGATGCCTTGGATGACAAGAAGTGCATGAACGTTATCAATTATGTTTTTTTACATATAATGTTTTCTGTCCTGATTTAAACGTAAATTGATGACAGCCGTGCGTTATCTTGATAAACCAGCTACAAATAGTGAAAATTGAATAAAATAAAAAAATCTTTAAAAATATGACAAAGTGAAGTGGAATTTGAACTTATTTTGTAAAATTAAATCATTCATTTGAAGTTTTAAAATATTACTGTTTTTTTCGCAACTGATTGTACAGCAATTTTCAAACAGTTAATAACCATTTAGTTTCTATCAAAATAGTAATAAATTTTCACAAGTTTTTCTTACAGAAATTTTACCTCAGTATCATACTCACGAGAGGGTTTCCACGTCATATAAACTTCCCTTGACTTAACTCTAAGACCGGACAATAATTTAATTCATTCATAATATAATTTCGGAATTTAATTCTCTCAATTGATTATCGGCATACTTGCTTGTCATCACATCGATGATCGATCGCATTGTTGACGTGTAAATACAGTCATGATCGAAAAGACAATCGCCGAAATTATTTTTTTAATTTTTAATCTTGACTGTGACCACCTTTTCGGTTGCAATCGCGATACATATAGTCTAGTATGGGGTCTACGCAGCTACGGGCTGACCAAGACCAATGTTACCAATTATTGTTTTATTCTTTTTCTCGTATGTTTTGTTGCAATACTATTTATAATAAAAAGGGTATTTTAATTACTCCACACCGTTAGTATTACGAGTCCAGACAATCTACAGTGCCAGCTAAGACTAATTCTGGTACAGCATGGGATGCGTTGAAGGACTACTAATTTTACTATCTAAGGAGAAAAGCAATTGCTATGTTAGAACTAGGAATGGTAAGATTATCTACAGTTAGCGTATCTATCAAAAATTCTACATGTTCACCGGTTGCGGCACGGATTGAATAAATATGCAAGAAACGTAGGTTAAAAAATAATAAATAAAATCACCACCCTGGTACCACGGCCTTCCACGTATGAACATGTTAAGGGCTATAGTTATTTTCCCATATAATGATACCTATATTCCCCCCTTATTCATGATTACTCAAATAAATTCAAAACACTGACTTAACTCATAAGTTGTGTCCTCCTTTAATTCTTAGCGCTGTCAAATTTTGCCAAATAGTGACATTATACTGCATTAGCTAGATAGGATTAAAGTACTGATTGATGAATAAAAGGGTAATTTTTATGTCAAAACCGTGACACGCCGTTTACAGTCGCTCATCTATACCGGAAACAACTATCAGCTATAACTAACAACTATATTAAAATAGCGACTACAATAAATGCACTAATCGCTGTCTTCATTAGGAAATACGGCTAGCAAGAGAATCATGATATATTATCTAACATTATTTTGGCATATATTGTTATAACAGTTAGCGACAGAAACCCGATAGAAGAAGCATCATTCTACAATGGGAAAGAAATAAATCCTTCAGGAATGCACATCTTCTAACAGGCTCTTAGAACAATCGAGAACTTCTATGCGATTACGTCTTATCCTTGCCGTCTGTAACAATATTAAAGACCAAATTAAACAAAATACGTACTTGATTTATTAAGTATTTACAATATATTCGCTTGGAAATAGGATTCATGATATTGCAGATGCTATTGACATGATTCTTATACAAAGTTTGACTCTAAAATAATTGTTAGTAACTGCAAAGTGCGTTTTAAAGAACCCATCTCAGACGTACTTTGTCCTTAGTTAGAGTTTATTCAATCTGTCCCCAAACACAATATAATGATAAGTGAAATTCTTGAATACGGAATCAAAAGATCGCCATGTCCATAAATTGATTAACACCCTAAAGTACTCGTTCTAGAGTTCCCGCTTGTTCTCTACAAGACAAATTAAATATGTCACATACATCCTGTGAATTTCTAAATGGCACACTATGTCAAAACTACATACGAATGCGTGGTCCTGTAATTGATATACTCCAATAATAACATTAAATCGAAGTTATAGACACATTTTATTACAAACTATTACGAAAATATATGTATTACCTTATTTATAACATTAATTATTCGCAATACAGCCGATACAACTAATTCTTTTCGTAATATTTTGAGCAAAAAATGTTATCTCAGCTGAGTGTAAGGAAGTGGCAACTACCCGTTTTACTGTCTTTCAAATTATATAAAATATAAATACTCATAAGATTTGCAGCACGTTAAAATAGTTTATACTTCTAAGAACGCAATTAAACCCCTACGTAAACTAATTTACGGTGAAACTACAAATCGATATAAAAATCAATAATACAATCAACATAATTAGAATTAAGTACAATTCATAACAATGGCTTAACATATTATATTGTTGTTATTAACATAACTTTCTTACAGCAAACATTATGACACAAAAATGTTGCTTAGCCCTTTTTCCTGTGACTGTACATACAATTTTGTTTCTAATGCGGATACTGTATGAAACTAACGCGTAATTTATGACACTAAACTGACCTTGCCTCATTTCTATTAAAAGTATCGTTCTGTAATTATAAAACATACTTCAATACAATGATTGCTTCAACAACTAAGGCGTTTTGTGCTAACAATACTATACCCTACAAAAAGTGTAAGTTTTTTTTTTACTTTGATGAAGTAGGTAATGATTTCAGCTTTTTTTTAAATTGTAGATCCATAAAAACAATTCATTCATATATTTCAAGGGAATAGGTATAAGGGTAGGATAGGGCTGTTGTCAGTGAAGAGGCACATAATTATAAAGCGCATTAAGAATTAAACCCATGTAAATAAATAGATTTGATTGTAAAAACGCGAAGACAATCTTTTGAATTATATTAGCAGAAGTCAATTCATTCTACATTACAAAAAAACAATCACTATTCTGTTGACACCCTTTTGAATTTCATAATTTTAAAATCTGAATAGGTACATTTAAAATAAATACAACTTTGCTTTAAAAGTAGGGTCGATCGGCTTAAACTAATATAGTGGCGTATTAATTACGTTAATGTGTATCTTAAATTAAATGCAACATAAAAAAAGATAAACAAAACGAGGTACTTACTACTTACAAACTGTTATCGTTATTTGTACAATTCATAACTTGATCAGTTGTTTGGTGAGGACAGAGTTGTGTAAGCAATCGACAAATGTTCCGCTTAATATTAGCAAAATCCCGCAAGAACAAATCGCCTGCGAACTGTGAGGGTAGCAAATCTAGACTCCCACCGGTTGCCGCACATAGTCACAAATTTGTTCAGGCGCCAATATAAAAATGGCTGCAAACTGAAGCCCGAAACAAACACGAAACGAAAAACACCGACTCAAAACAGGAATGATACTTACGGACAAAACTAATGTGTCGTATCTAGTTCACTTCTCTATTGCCCCATCGCATATGAATACAGTTTGACATGTATACTAAACTATGAAAGGCGTGTCAGACTGTCAAATCAGGCGTCTCGTTAAGTTTAGTGTAAGAGAGACCCCACACTACCGTTCGGTGAGCGTCAGCGTCGTGCTGGCGACCCCTCCACACTAGCGTTTTTGGGCGTTCCGTCGTCCGGCGCCGACAGTCTGACACGACTTTCATAGTTTAGCATACATGTCAAACTGTATTCATATGCGATGGGGCAATAGAGAAGTGAACTAGATACGTACGACCCATTAGCTTTGTCCGTTTCACCGTATGACAGATAAAACGACACAAATAACATTTTCAACGCATTTTGTCTTTGTATAAAGCTCACCTTGTCTTATAGTAGGTACCACTTGTTACATAGTGTATCCAATATAATATCACCATAGATAAATATACAGAGAACTGCCCAGCATCTACTATATATATACGAAATTGCCTGATTAGTGAACCTGTCAGTAAGATCGATTTTGAATAGACTGTCAGATGTTAATAAGATAGCCTCTTGGTCGACATACCCGCCGATTTGTTTGCCAGACTTAGATCTATCAAAAAAGCCTGGCTGGCTGGTTGATTTAGATTTTTTGTTCGTTTAAATTTGTATTTAGTGCTCAAGATCGCACTGGTCGTTATTTATTTACTTATTTTTATTATTTTTATTTTCTTCTATTTGCATGTTGTGTTTGCCTTAAAAGATTGTTACATTTAGTTTAAGATACGTTGTATCACTGGTGAACCTTACTAAATAAATAAGAAAAGGCATACCTATGTTTTGCAATAGGCAAAAAATCCATTAGTTCAACAATACACATTTTCCTGTAACTCTTAACATGATCGCTCTTTCAACAAAACTGTATATCTGAAGAGAATCCATCGTATCCTGTAGATACTCTGTCTGCTCTTGTGATATTTATTTATTTAGATAATATGGCATCGTATGCGTAAGAATCAGGCATCTGTTTTAATATTATACAGAGCAAAGTATCCGTGCACCTCAAGGAGATAACCAAATTAAGCTCTCGACTTGAAATAGAGGCCAATCCGACTGAATCCTTTTGACTGGACGGGGATACTGGGCCGATGTCACCCGACTGAATGAAGGAGCATTGAGCAGAGAAGCGGCCACAGCACATCTACTAACATTGAAAGCGACTTCTTTATTCAGCCGTGTCGCATCGGGTTCAATCACGTTGCCAGTAAGACTTAGAATGTTAGTAAAGTTTGATACAAAAAGAAAAACTTAGTGTCAACTACAGCACAAGCGTATTAAGTTCTTTCTGTCAATCCGGCTTTTAGTTATGTTATTTGAAGTGTACAAAAACATAGGATAAATAAAATTATAGACCGTCGCCAGAAAATTTCATCTTGATCTCATTGCACTTCATTCACATTAACTTAGAAAGTAGGCAATAAACAAAGAAAGAGATGAGGATAGCTTTTTAAAGCCGTTTTCGAGTCCATAATCCAATTTCAATCTTTTGTAGTCTTCTTAGTCAAATTGCATGTCAACTAACGTGATTGGTGGTAGATATTTGAATAACCAATCACATTACTACAGAATAACACTTGCTATGCAGTTGACTGTACACAAGAGAAAGAGATTAGTTCTATTACAAAACTTTTTTTCATTCAGCGATGGTATTGAGTTTGTACAGCAATCAAATCCATATTTCTGTAACATTAGATACTATTGTTTAAATTATTAACAAATTATTTAATCACACGACAAGTCCTTATATTTCAACACCAATGTATAAAAGCGATTGTACAAAATCACACGTAACAACATCATTTCATTATTAACCCCCAAACACTGGTATACTGACTAGACACCATTTTAAAACGAACTATTACAATAAAATAAAATTACATTTGACGAAACTAACAATGTCACAAACTATACAACGAAATGATATGGAATAATAGTCATTATTACAAGTGGAATAAAGGTGGAGGGAGATTCGATTTAATTTGAGCGTCACAAGACAAAACAAAATTTATTTCATTCATGTACACTGTCCTTTAGAAATATGTTTTCCAAAATCAGGGACTCACCTTTCTTTTTCCAAAGTCAATACCTGTGTACCAAAAATAGTTACATAAGTGAAAGTTGGCAAAACGTACAATGGCCCTATTTATCGCGTGATAAACGGAACAGAGGCAAAGCTTCAACATCCGTGCCGGGGGCTCCCGTTCGTCCAACACTGGCAACGTGAATTTTCATTCGTAAAAAAAACTTATCTTTTAATTTTTGGTATTCTAATAACCATATTTTATTGTACAAAATACATGAAACCTATTCGTTACAGAATAAGTTTCACGAAACTTCAAGTGAAACAAGTGACAAGAGGTCAAGCCGGGGCTCACGCACACACGCGTAGTAGTTTACCTGGAACAGTCACTCGTATGAAGCTTAGTCACTGTTCCTTTTAGATACCAATGTGGTGCAAGTTAATGAATGGTGTGACGTCACAGCCAGATAAGTCCAGAAAAGGCAGGATGCCTGATTTCTTTCTGTTCAGTTTTCTGTCTTTAGATATGAAAACAACCATTGTAAGATGCTAAGATAAATAAAGTAATAATTTAAATAAAGTTTAAATATTTGTAAAAATATTTCTTTCGGATGTTTGATTGAAGGTCCTTGCCTGAAAACTGATGAAATAACGTTGGCTTGCAACGTAAGCATGTACTAGAAAGATTCGTTCGTTCCTAGAGATTTCGGTAGCTCGGTGGTTAGAGCAGTCATTCAGTCAAATTGAATCAACCATCAGATCCAAAATGAACGCTTTGACTAATTTGATCGTGAATGACCGTCAGTAAAATTCAGTCCCCTTGGTCATTCATTTCAACTTTATTCTCAGGCCCGTATTCTAGAACAAAATCTGTACTAGAGTATAGATCTGAGTGACGTTTTTGTATGAACTGACGTTTTGAAATCTCTACTCAAGCACTGATCTGTGCTTGAGTACGATTCTAGAATACGGGCCTTATACTCTAATGCTTGACTCAAATTGACAGCAGATGACTCGTCATTTATGGTTTTTGAGAGTTGTGATTAGTCAGATTCAGTAAATTCACATATAGATGTGACACATATAGTCACCTACCTGTATTAGTGTGCCTCCGCTCTCAGAGCCCCAAGTCTCCGTACTGTACGGACCACTTCTCGTACGCGACGAGGCTGTTCGGCGACACCGAGGGTCGGATTCTCTTCAACGCGTCCATGAAGTCTTGGAACGTGATGGGGCGCACTAGGGAGAGGTCGAGGCATTTAACCTCTTCAGGGTCTAATTCTGGAACAGGTCAATTAATATAATGATAAATTGGGTTAAATCGAATAAGTACACGTTTAAAATAATTGTGAATGAATCGTTGGGCTAAAAGCTTAACAAATAATGCGTATTGACATCTTCTAGATAGATGGTCTAGCTAGATACTAGATATCCTGCTGCTACTTAGCAATTGACTATAAAAAAATTTTTTTTTCGAAAAACTACTGAATTGAAAAAAAAATTATACAATTATTTTGTATTACTGGTCAAATTGCAAAGTATTAAACATGATAGTTATAAGGTTTAAAAATATTTTACAATTTATAACCATGAAATAGCCTCATACTTGGGAAAAGTACTCTAAATCATGAGTAGGTTCTTATTTTAAAAGGATGCCAATGATATCAAAGTCACCCTGTATATGGATAATATGAGCTTCAACGCTCGCACGAGTTACGCGTGGCAAAAGGCGCCTGTACGCCGTTCTAAAGCATTCACCTCTGATAGGTCCTAAAGCAGCATCCCGGCAGAGCGCAGTAAGATCGCTGCTTGTTTGTCGTCGCTGACGTTGGCGGCGCACAGTAGAATATGAAGGCTTGTGCTACGCGATAAGTTTCAATTCCGCGTGCAAGTTACCTAAACATGGCCTTGATGGCAGCACGGACAAATTAAAAAGTACTATTGTGACACGAACTTATAACAGATTAAAGAAGACGTTTTTACTTGTCCGCGCTTTTTGAGAGGACTTTTTGCACGGAGTACTATTACCTATTTTGTGGTGCAGGCCTCACCTCTGATGGGTCCCAGAGCGGCGTCCCGGCAGAGCGCGGTGAGGTCGCTGCCGGAGTAGCCGTCGGTGAGCGCGGCCAGGCGCGCCAGCTCCTCGTTGTTACCTAGGCCTCACCTCTGATGGGTCCCAGGGCGGCGTCCCGTGGGCGGGGGCCCTCAACGCTGAAAACAGGCGCCTGTTACGGGCGCCTCAAAGACAAATAGCGTTGAGGGCCGTACGGGGTTACCGTACGGTATCGGGGGGGGCTGCCTGTGTCCTGGCAGGCATGCCCCCCTGGGAGCTGGAGGCGGACGTTCTTGCTGCTGTGTACCAGTCCCGCACAGCAGCGAGAGCGGGAGGAGGGCGCCCGTACTGGGACGATGTTGAGGGGGTGCGCCGGCGTGCGCGGAGCGCGCTGCTGCGGAGGTGGGCGGAGGACCTGGTCAACCCGCTCTATGGCCGACAAACCATAGAGGCGATCAGGCCGGTCCTCGACCAGTGGGTGCGTAGGGAGAAGAGGCCCCTTACGTACCGGCTGGTGCAGGTACTTTCCGGACACGGCTGTTTCGGGAAGTACCTGCATAACATCGCCCGGAGGGAGCCCACCCCGAGGTGCCACCAGTGCGACGCCGAGGAGGACACCGCCCAGCACACCCTTGAGGTGTGCCCTGCTTGGGCGGTGCAGCGTCGCACACTAGTGGATGTGGTCGGCACCGACCTCTCGCTCCCGGCCCTGATACGGGCCATGCTGGAGAACGAGAGTGGATGGGAGGCGATGGTCTCCTTCTGCGAAGAGGTGATGTCGCAGAAGGAGACAGCGGAGAGGGCCCGGGAGGAAGATCCTCAGGCGGGACCTCTCCGACGCAGACGGCGGGGAGTGAGGAGACGGCGGTTTGCACGCCTTCTCCCCGCTCCCTGAAAGCAGCACCGGGGTGAAAGTCGGGGGGCTTTCACCCCATTGCACGGTGCTCCTGTCTGGGGGTGTCCCCGTATACCGGGACGCCCCTGCTGCGTGAGGAGGCCCGGCGTGAAGGCTGGGCCGTCCGCCAGGGACGGCATGGTAATCCGAACTAGGCACCATGTCGTCCCGTCAAGGCGATGAGGTATACCGGGGGTCTTTTTAGTGGGTATGCCGTCACCTTCAGTGACGGAGAGTCCCACACTCCCCCGCTGCCCCACCCAGGCAGCGGGATAGTGCGTAATGCATTTTTTCCCCCGAAAAAAAAAAAAAAAAAAAAAAGGGCGGCGTCCCGGCAGAGCGCGGTGAGGTCGCTGCCGGAGTAGCCGTCGGTGAGCGCGGCCAGGCGCGCCAGCTCCTCGTTGTTACCTAGGCCTCACCTCTGATGGGTCCCAGGGCGGCGTCCCGGCAGAGCGCGGTGAGGTCGCTGCCGGAGTAGCCGTCGGTGAGCGCGGCCAGGCGCGCCAGCTCCTCGTTGTTACCTAGGCCTCACCTCTGATGGGTCCCAGAGCGGCGTCCCGGCAGAGCGCGGTGAGGTCGCTGCCGGAGTAGCCGTCGGTGAGCGCGGCCAGGCGCGCCAGCTCCTCGTTGTTACCTAGGCCTCACCTCTGATGGGTCCCAGGGCGGCGTCCCGGCAGAGCGCGGTGAGGTCGCTGCCGGAGTAGCCGTCGGTGAGCGCGGCCAGGCGCGCCAGCTCCTCGTTGTTACCTAGGCCTCACCTCTGATGGGTCCCAGGGCGGCGTCCCGGCAGAGCGCGGTGAGGTCGCTGCCGGAGTAGCCGTCGGTGAGCGCGGCCAGGCGCGCCAGCTCCTCGTTGTTACCTAGGCCTCACCTCTGATGGGTCCCAGGGCGGCGTCCCGGCAGAGCGCGGTGAGGTCGCTGCCGGAGTAGCCGTCGGTGAGCGCGGCCAGGCGCGCCAGCTCCTCGTTGTTACCTAGGCCTCACCTCTGATGGGTCCCAGGGCGGCGTCCCGGCAGAGCGCGGTGAGGTCGCTGCCGGAGTAGCCGTCGGTGAGCGCGGCCAGGCGCGCCAGCTCCTCGTTGTTACCTAGGCCTCACCTCTGATGGGTCCCAGGGCGGCGTCCCGGCAGAGCGCGGTGAGGTCGCTGCCGGAGTAGCCGTCGGTGAGCGCGGCCAGGCGCGCCAGCTCCTCGTTGTTACCTAGGCCTCACCTCTGATGGGTCCCAGGGCGGCGTCCCGGCAGAGCGCGGTGAGGTCGCTGCCGGAGTAGCCGTCGGTGAGCGCGGCCAGGCGCGCCAGCTCCTCGTTGTTACCTAGGCCTCACCTCTGATGGGTCCCAGGGCGGCGTCCCGGCAGAGCGCGGTGAGGTCGCTGCCGGAGTAGCCGTCGGTGAGCGCGGCCAGGCGCGCCAGCTCCTCGTTGTTACCTAGGCCTCACCTCTGATGGGTCCCAGGGCGGCGTCCCGGCAGAGCGCGGTGAGGTCGCTGCCGGAGTAGCCGTCGGTGAGCGCGGCCAGGCGCGCCAGCTCCTCGTTGTTACCTAGGCCTCACCTCTGATGGGTCCCAGGGCGGCGTCCCGGCAGAGCGCGGTGAGGTCGCTGCCGGAGTAGCCGTCGGTGAGCGCGGCCAGGCGCGCCAGCTCCTCGTTGTTACCTAGGCCTCACCTCTGATGGGTCCCAGGGCGGCGTCCCGGCAGAGCGCGGTGAGGTCGCTGCCGGAGTAGCCGTCGGTGAGCGCGGCCAGGCGCGCCAGCTCCTCGTTGTTACCTAGGCCTCACCTCTGATGGGTCCCAGGGCGGCGTCCCGGCAGAGCGCGGTGAGGTCGCTGCCGGAGTAGCCGTCGGTGAGCGCGGCCAGGCGCGCCAGCTCCTCGTTGTTACCTAGGCCTCACCTCTGATGGGTCCCAGGGCGGCGTCCCGGCAGAGCGCGGTGAGGTCGCTGCCGGAGTAGCCGTCGGTGAGCGCGGCCAGGCGCGCCAGCTCCTCGTTGTTACCTAGGCCTCACCTCTGATGGGTCCCAGGGCGGCGTCCCGGCAGAGCGCGGTGAGGTCGCTGCCGGAGTAGCCGTCGGTGAGCGCGGCCAGGCGCGCCAGCTCCTCGTTGTTACCTAGGCCTCACCTCTGATGGGTCCCAGGGCGGCGTCCCGGCAGAGCGCGGTGAGGTCGCTGCCGGAGTAGCCGTCGGTGAGCGCGGCCAGGCGCGCCAGCTCCTCGTTGTTACCTAGGCCTCACCTCTGATGGGTCCCAGAGCGGCGTCCCGGCAGAGCGCGGTGAGGTCGCTGCCGGAGTAGCCGTCGGTGAGCGCGGCCAGGCGCGCCAGCTCCTCGTTGTTACCTAGGCCTCACCTCTGATGGGTCCCAGGGCGGCGTCCCGGCAGAGCGCGGTGAGGTCGCTGCCGGAGTAGCCGTCGGTGAGCGCGGCCAGGCGCGCCAGCTCCTCGTTGTTACCTAGGCCTCACCTCTGATGGGTCCCAGGGCGGCGTCCCGGCAGAGCGCGGTGAGGTCGCTGCCGGAGTAGCCGTCGGTGAGCGCGGCCAGGCGCGCCAGCTCCTCGTTGTTACCTAGGCCTCACCTCTGATGGGTCCCAGGGCGGCGTCCCGGCAGAGCGCGGTGAGGTCGCTGCCGGAGTAGCCGTCGGTGAGCGCGGCCAGGCGCGCCAGCTCCTCGTTGTTACCTAGGCCTCACCTCTGATGGGTCCCAGGGCGGCGTCCCGGCAGAGCGCGGTGAGGTCGCTGCCGGAGTAGCCGTCGGTGAGCGCGGCCAGGCGCGCCAGCTCCTCGTTGTTACCTAGGCCTCACCTCTGATGGGTCCCAGGGCGGCGTCCCGGCAGAGCGCGGTGAGGTCGCTGCCGGAGTAGCCGTCGGTGAGCGCGGCCAGGCGCGCCAGCTCCTCGTTGTTACCTAGGCCTCACCTCTGATGGGTCCCAGGGCGGCGTCCCGGCAGAGCGCGGTGAGGTCGCTGCCGGAGTAGCCGTCGGTGAGCGCGGCCAGGCGCGCCAGCTCCTCGTTGTTACCTAGGCCTCACCTCTGATGGGTCCCAGGGCGGCGTCCCGGCAGAGCGCGGTGAGGTCGCTGCCGGAGTAGCCGTCGGTGAGCGCGGCCAGGCGCGCCAGCTCCTCGTTGTTACCTAGGCCTCACCTCTGATGGGTCCCAGGGCGGCGTCCCGGCAGAGCGCGGTGAGGTCGCTGCCGGAGTAGCCGTCGGTGAGCGCGGCCAGGCGCGCCAGCTCCTCGTTGTTACCTAGGCCTCACCTCTGATGGGTCCCAGGGCGGCGTCCCGGCAGAGCGCGGTGAGGTCGCTGCCGGAGTAGCCGTCGGTGAGCGCGGCCAGGCGCGCCAGCTCCTCGTTGTTACCTAGGCCTCACCTCTGATGGGTCCCAGGGCGGCGTCCCGGCAGAGCGCGGTGAGGTCGCTGCCGGAGTAGCCGTCGGTGAGCGCGGCCAGGCGCGCCAGCTCCTCGTTGTTACCTAGGCCTCACCTCTGATGGGTCCCAGGGCGGCGTCCCGGCAGAGCGCGGTGAGGTCGCTGCCGGAGTAGCCGTCGGTGAGCGCGGCCAGGCGCGCCAGCTCCTCGTTGTTACCTAGGCCTCACCTCTGATGGGTCCCAGGGCGGCGTCCCGGCAGAGCGCGGTGAGGTCGCTGCCGGAGTAGCCGTCGGTGAGCGCGGCCAGGCGCGCCAGCTCCTCGTTGTTACCTAGGCCTCACCTCTGATGGGTCCCAGGGCGGCGTCCCGGCAGAGCGCGGTGAGGTCGCTGCCGGAGTAGCCGTCGGTGAGCGCGGCCAGGCGCGCCAGCTCCTCGTTGTTACCTAGGCCTCACCTCTGATGGGTCCCAGGGCGGCGTCCCGGCAGAGCGCGGTGAGGTCGCTGCCGGAGTAGCCGTCGGTGAGCGCGGCCAGGCGCGCCAGCTCCTCGTTGTTACCTAGGCCTCACCTCTGATGGGTCCCAGGGCGGCGTCCCGGCAGAGCGCGGTGAGGTCGCTGCCGGAGTAGCCGTCGGTGAGCGCGGCCAGGCGCGCCAGCTCGGCGTCGCGCACGGCGGCGGCGGCGGCGCCCGTGCCCAGCACGCGCCGCAGCAGCGCGCTGCGCGTGCGCGCGTCGGGCAGCGACACGTATACCCGCTTTGGGAAACGCCTGACGAAAGGATCACATATATAAAATAAACAAATAATGAACTGAGTAACTAAAAATACTGAAATGCTCCCCAGAATTAATAGGTCAGCCACACAAAACTGATTTTGGAATATTTACAGACTCGGATAGTATTTGTGGTGGTAAGGTTAGTATGTCACGCCATTAAATACTATCCAATAAAATAAATGGACAAAAGTAAAGTAATTTACTGAAATCAAGTCATGGCTACACTTGATGGGTATTGACTTAATCACCACGCTTACCAAATGCAGGTTAATGATCACAAAACCGAGCTATGTTCCGCCCCAAGTATATATAAATTAATGCTAATTGTGGGGAAAATATTTTTAGACAAAGAGAGATGTATTATACCAGAGTAGAGTCCTGTCAGTGAAGGTTTAGTAGGTTTTCTGCCCATGAAACACAACAATAGAAAAACCATTGTTATGCATCATATGTGATTCATGGGCCAGGGAAAGGGTTAAGTACCTGAGAGCGGCCTCATCCAGCTCCTGCGGTCTATTGGTGGCCGCCATCACGATGAGCCGGTCAGCTCCGGCGGCCGGTAACCCGTCGAATTCCACCAGGAACTCAGTCTTCAGCCGCCGAGAAGCCTCGTGTTCACCGCTCGACCTCTCACAGAGAAGCGAATCCACTTCATCAACGAATATTATTGCTGGCTGAAAAAAGGGAAAGAAGGCTTTAGTAGTTCCATAGCGCTCGCGACCTACTTTGGCGAAAAATATTAGTGCTGGCTAAGCGAGCGCATTATGTTCAATAGCAATTTCTTTTTTTTTTATAGTGCCCGTCAAGATGACCTCACTCCACCTGATGGAAAGCGGTCGTGAGGTCCAGATATGAGGCTGACAAGCACAGTAATGCAAAGCAATCACTGAGCTAGTCATACTCATCTTGAAGGCCTGCAAAAATGCATTTGCACTCCCCGCTTGAAGATCCCGGGACTATTAGAGGAAGGACACCCATGCGCTTGGAGAACGTTCCACGTCTGGATGGTTCCACAAAGAAAAGAGTCACCGAACCTTTTTGTGCGTGGGAACAAATGCTGGACTGTGTGTGGATGACGCCGCAATCCAGCACTCGTGGTACGGGTAAGGGTGAAGATGGGACAAGTTGGAATAACTCTTCAGAGCATTTCCCATTGTAGAAGCGATAAAGAACACTCAACCTTGAAATTAACGTGATAAATAGTTCACATAATAGAATAGGCAAGTTTATGAAAAACATTTGGATATCTTCTATCTTTAGGTATGAAAAAGGTTGTATATCTTATCACTCATTTTTGGGACACCTTGTTTATGTCTCTGGTTATAACTTACACATTATGATGTGAATGTTTAACATACCTGAAGCTCCCTGGCGACCTGGAACAGCGCTCGCACCATCTTTTCTCCATCTCCGACGTACTTGCTCGTCAGAGTCGCCGCAGATATGGAGAAGAAGGTGGCTGAGCACTCCGCGGCTACACACCTGGCTAGCAGGGTCTTACCTGATGAATAACACGAAGCATATTATCTAAATTGCTATAAGTATTAGCGACTATATGACCCACCTTTGGGCAAATGCCTTCCGCTTTGAAATCATGCTGTTCTGCCTAATCATCGCGTTTGTTATAAAAATCCCGTAGCCATGTTTCAAAACATGTTATACACATTTTGTCTCACTTAGGTAGTTAATCCAGGACGACTGGACTTCATTTCGAGTGATACAGCTGAAACTATCACGATTACTTTCCGTTCGTTTTGTGTTTCCCAGTATAGCTAGAACGGATATTACAGCCACACAAAGACTTAAGCGTGATTATAAACCATAATTATGCGGGTTGCTGACCACAAACCAGGTTTATGTTTCAAAATATTGGAAAGACACCACATTGGCCGAACAGGAACGATATGAATTTCATGTAGATTTAGACGGTGTGAATCGTACCTTATACTATTCAGCTTACCATTTCCCGGAGGCCCAAAAAGGAGAAGTCCTTTGGCTGGTGATCTCAAGCCCGTGAAGAGTTCCGGCCTCAAAGACGGCAGGACGACCATTTCTTGAAGCGCTTGTTTTGCAGTCTGTGATATTAAAATATTTTTAGGGTTTTTTTAAATCATTTAATTCGTTGTTCTCTGCAATTTTGAATATCATATCAATGGTCCCTAGACTATTTCCTCCCATAAGAGGTCCCATTAAGACTATTTTCTGACTGTTCAGGCATGATTGCGTAGCCGACTCCACGCAGCAGGAGCAGACGACGTGTCGCCGCGTTATGCTGCCGTTGTTATATCGCAGCTAGCTTCGTGTCGCTAACTACGGATGGTATTTCATTAAATACACAGAAACCAGTAGTGTCGCGACGACAAGTCGTCTGCTGCTGCTGCCTCAAGTCGGCTACAAACTTGCACTTTTGGTATTTATTTATTTAGAAAAGGTACACAGACAGATTACCATCGATACATGGTTATTAATAATATCATAAATGAACTAGGCTAGACAGTAATCCACAAATAGTGTACACAGCATGGTTATTTCATAACTCCTGTAGGACGGACGGATTAGTGTACGACACATTTGTTTACAAACTAATAGATAATAAGCAGCTTTTAAAAATGGTATTTACACAAAGGGCTTAATCAGTGTTTTAGATAATGGATTTTTTCAATTCAATTCTTGTATTGGCATGTATTTCAAACCTTGACACATTGAATTTGCTTAATAAAATAGTTTTTAAACTCACGTCTTGTCCAGCTATGTCATCCCAGTGCACCTTCGGACCCCCCTCCACTATTTCATCCAGGATCAGCTGCACCAGCTTCGGGTCGACGCCCCGCACCGACAGCGTCGGCTGGGGGGTTCGGCTCCTGGTGGGGGTCCCCCGCTGCGACCCCCCGCCCACCGCCCGCCGGACCGGCGACCCGTTCACTGGCACCTGATACGCGCTCTGATGTTAGAGCCGGAAAGGTGATGTTAATGGGAGTGAATGATGTGATGATGCAGTGAATGTTAGATGTTTTATCGTAATAGGTAGTTAATAGGTACCTAGTATGAACTGACTAACAGTTTTTCTTTTTGAATTGTTTAAATGACCTTTTCTTATGTTCCTTCATGGTTGTTTTTTTTTCTCTTTGTTTTATATTCTTTTAGGTTTATTTGTATTAAAATGACACACTGCTTGTGGTTTACTACCGCTTGTAATCCCAAAACGAGTTTAAAAGAGTAACTGCTGAGTTTCTCGCCGGGTCTTTTCAGCAAGAAACAACTCCGACGCGGTGGTAAAGTCGCATTATGTCTGTATACTGTGTATTTATACAGGTTGGTCCAAACATACACGTCAATATATATTTTTTAGCTTTCTCACGCTCAGGGGTATCCGAAAATACCCCATATTTCTTACGCAATTTTCGAAGTTTTCGAGTTATCATTTTTTTCACGAATTTTTGAAAATTTCTGGGTTAAGTCACTTTTTCGGTCACTGTAGCGCGATCTATTGAGATAAATGCCAGTTTTTTTTTATTTATTAGATGAATAATAGCGATAGATGATTCTGAAGAATTCACATCTTTAACGCTTATCATAACTCTTAAAAATATATAAAATTGGAAAAGTTAGAAATGCTTTTTTCCCTGAACTTTAAAGGCCGTTTAAAAAAATAAATTACCTAAAATTTTTCATACAATTTTTTTTTAAAAACTACTACACTTTTAACTAATTACCATGTAAATTTCAATGAGTTACTTCAACGGTATCATACCTAAATTTTTATTCAAAATGTCAGAAGTGTAAAGTTCAATTAATCTGTGTATCAACTAAAACTTGATTACAAGACCTAATGGATTTATTTATAACCTGGCGTGTTTGTTTTAAGCGGACTATCTGTCAGAGGCGCCGCGCCGCATGCGTAATTAGTGGTACTTGTATCTTTAGTTAGATGTTCTACCTACTGTAACATTGCGTGTTCATAGCCGAACAAATAATAAGTAAATTGTTAATGGAATTCAAGGTCTTCAGGATGCAAATACACAAACCAAACACATGAACTAGGTCATGGGACTGTTCATTCGAAGTTATAAATTGAATTTCCTTATTGGCATCGCAACAGAATAAAATTGACAAAGGATGTTATTAATACTAGTTATATAATAAGATGTTAAGTATTGATAACTTTATTTGTTGAGAGAGAAGGTGCTCAACGGCATTTTTGCAGTGCCCCTACGGGGTTCATGTTTTAGTACTGGTGTTCTACATTTAAGATCTTGTAAACCTACATGGAGCAATAAATGATATGACTATGACTATGACTATGACAAAATATACATTACTCGAGCGAACTAAAGGGTGATCCAATTTGAGCTTCCTATTTTGGAGATGCTATAAAATTTAAAGTTGTCAGTAATTTTGACAGTTTCAAACGTCTAAATATAACAATTAAGTCCTACTATATATAAGTCAGAAAATGAGTGCAAACCACGGCCAGGGGAAAAAAACTTAATGAGGGAGAGGAAGAAGATTGGATATGATAGCAGCAGAAAGTGGATATAAATTCACGTCAGGGCAATGTCAACTGGCCGCCAAGATCATGTGTTTAACATCGTAAGACCTTTTAATGCAAAAGGAGATCATTTCATTTGGGCCTTTTCTGAAAGTGCCGGACAACTAAAACAAAGTGGTACGTATAGTTAGAACTAGTCATACGGAGCAATAGTTATCAACGGCACAAAAGTCGTAGGGTTGTCACAAGCCAAGTAATACGCGTTTAAAAATTCGTAACATTCATCCATTTGTAAATTTTTGAAATTGCGTGAAAAAAATAAAATAATGATGAAATTATTAGAAGTAATGATCTGAAGCCATTTTTTTTAAGCGCAAGGTATGGCAGCTAATTAGGAAACCGTCATTTCCAAAATAAAACAAAAGTGCCAGCCGGCACTTTCAGAAAAGGCCCAATAATGTATGGAGCCAGAATGATCTCCTTTTCTTAAAAGTCTGCGTTAATAGAACACCCAAGAACTAGCATCCTCTGAATTATAGCCGAAGTAAATCGACTCTACTATACTAGCATCATATAATTCGAGGTATGTTTGTATTTTCCCCCAATCGAAGAGTCTTCGACATATGACATTGGGGGAGAAAATGTCGAAACATAGAAAGCAAAGGAAATACAAAGTGACACGCGTTGCAGACATATCAACAACCTTATTTATTGGTGAGTCAGTAATAAGTTTAGGTTTTAGTTATTTGGATATAAGAGATAGCAAAGATATTGACTCAACAATAACTTTTATCAACTATGTTGACAATCTACAAGACTAGCGAAATTTTGTAAAATGATTGATTTGAATGAAAGATTTGAGAGTAATTTATGTTTTACCTAACAACATTATTTGAATAGAATATTAACCAAAAATGCACATGACTGAAATCAAAAATGTTTCATGAAACCAGAAACGAGTAAAGCTTTACCTTCTGCTGCGATTATAAGACCCATTTGCGTTGGTGTTGTAAAGGTTGGCATGCTTTACTCCGTACTTTAAAGTTAGGGGAAATAATTGTGCGATGGGGTGTGTCATTGTATTGTCCGAAGGCAGAGCAAGGTAAAAAGAAGCCGAGAATAGGTCTGACGGCGCCAGAGCGCACGCAGAAATATTAACGAAATGCCGGTAACGTAAGTATAAAATTCTAAATCGAAATCAGCCCATTACGTCCCACTGCATTGCATGGAAAAAACAACATAGGTTAGGTTAGGTTAGACATCATGAGACTATCAAAAGCATTCATTAAAAAGGTTTTTTTTTTAAATATTGCTTGGTCAGATCTACAAAAGGACGAAGACGTTTCTATTTACATTTGCCTTGAAGATACCAAGGTTGTAAGAAACATTCAGGAAATATAGATACCGATGAAAAATAACAACACATTTTGCGTAAATTCGTTCTAAGTAAAAAATGTTATATTGTATGAATACGAAACCAAAATAGATCATCGCTTATTATATTCTCAACCACGCACAATCAAAGTGAGAATTGTTAATGTGTTACTAAATATATTAAAACAAAGACAACTAAGAACGAGAAAAGAAGATGCTAATTCAGCCGTCGGAAACATTTGCAATTATGATGAATGATGTGTGTGACAGACAAGCATACAGAAAATGCAATTTCTCACAGAACACACAAATATATCTCGCAGCCATTAGCTATGCACGTTTAGTACGAAACCAAAAAGTAGTATTTCTTAAATTACCTCAAATGAGGAATAAGAAAGAACTAAAGTCTCCAACGTAGCCCAGGGTTAAGTATAGATAAGTTTATTGGGAGGGGGTGGGACAATTAAAGCAAAAAATAGTATCTACGTTTGCAAGACTTATGTTATACGAATTAAAACCAAATTTTTGGGCCTTGGGAGTGAAAAAAATAATGAATATAAAGATCCCATAATATGCTGAATCTCCTCAAGAACAGCTTTAAGTAATAAACATAATGGCAGGTCCTTTTGAGTATATAGAGCATGAACCGGTAAGTTTATCTGCCATTTATCTAACACTCCCATAACTTTGTTAAAATATTAGTAACTTGGTAACCACTCGCTTACTAATAAATTCTAACAAATAAAGGCGCGTACGCGTGAGTAAGCTAGCAAGGGCACTGTTTTACCCTTTTTTGGTGCAGAGCTCTGTAAATACATGTCTTTAAATAGAGCTTTGATTCACACAATTCATTGATTCGAGTCATGGGCTTGAATACGCTTTTGAAAAGGGTAAAAAAGGATGTTAGTGATCCACCGCTGTTCGAAAATAAGTCAATCACAGATCAAGCGTAACATTGTGGGGTTTGTATACCGTCCGCGCGTAGTAGAGTTCTTAGCAGGAAGAATTCGGCTTATTCCGGCAAAGTTGGCCTGCCTGTCCATCGAAGCGGAGCGAAACGCCGGAGCGGAGTTTTGGCAATTTTCAACCAATAGGGTTGAAGGCATGCGCCTTCAAGCAATCCCATTGGTTAAAAGTTGCCAAAACTCCGCTTCGTGGAACAGGCAGCCTCAAGCTCAACCTGTGATTGTTGTTGGTAAATCATGATGACGAACTTTGAGACTGACGAATAAAAATAACAAATACCTTTAGATAACTTTACATATTCGGTTTTTGCATCCAACCAAGTTAAGCTGGTACAACGTGTCAAAGACTGATACTGGGTGGGGGCTGGGGCTTGAACCCAAGACCCGGGCTTTGCAGGCAAGGTTACTACCAACCGTGCCATCAAAAATCAGCCATTTATTATATTGCAAAACAGATAAGAGGTTCGTGCTAGTTTTCGGCAGTACAATTATGTTCAGCAGTTGGGTTCTTATGGCTACGAATGGTGATGATGATTGGCAAATATCTATGCAATTTTATTTGCTTCCCATCTATTTTTTCGTTCACCGTGTTCTTCTCTTCATGCAGTCTACTCACCGAGAGCTGCCGTTTCACAGCCGGCGGCGTAGAGGCCGGCTTCACCGGGTATCTGCTGTAGCTGCCATTGGAGCTGTTGGGTTGTGAGGATGACCTGCCCATTGACCGCGGAAGAGTCTGCGACTTCATGAGGGGCCCACCGCCGCCGCCGCTCGGCAGCCGGCGACCAGCCGTCGTCAGTTTCCGGCCTGCCACTGATTGGATAATGGCTTGTTAGGAAAATCTTAAGCGCAGACGCAATTTATGTTTGAATAGGATTTGTTAATGGGCGACAAAAGACGACTTTTCAAGGCTCGTATTCCAGAAAGTGACTCAAGCTTTGATTTGTTTTAAGTATACATTTTGTACAAATCTATGGCCCTTTATACGCGACTTTTTGCAACGATACAAACGCGATGCAGTCGAACGCGCGTTTGTCGCTGCGAAAAGTCGCAGTGTAAGTGCCTAAGTACAGTTAACTTTTTAAAATACAGGCATAAGACTAGATTAGTAAAGCACCCATTTAATGAAATAGTTTTTTTCGCATGAAAACCACATCTAAATAATATTTCACAGTAAACTCTCGTCTTTGAAGTTTTCGCGTCTTATTTCCAGTCAACAGCGTTACAATGGAGCTTTTGTACAGTACGCAACAAAAGCCGTTGCATATTATTTTACTTTCTCACATAGGCTGATTTTACAGCTTACAGCAGGTTTGGCTTCAGTCTGACAGCAATGAAAACGCTTAAGCTGGGGTTAACTTTTAGCTTACACTCAAGTATTTTCATTTTCGTATCACACAGCAATAATTAAGAAGACTACATATTGGTTCAACTATTGCTGTGGTATTTGGTGAAAAGTTAAATATGCAAAGCTGTTTTTGCTTAAGCAATAATTAATGAAAAGATTTATAATAATATGTAAAAAATATAAGGTATTATTTATTATTATTTAAGCTTGTTAAGATAAGGCTAGTTAATGAGTTAGTAATGAGATGGAAATCTTCTATTGTGACTACATGTTCTCTAAAGCTCGAGATAAATTATTTCAAAATAGTGTTTATGGTTAACCAACTCTATTATTAGGTCTAACGATTACTAACTCAAACTCAAATAGACTGTATCAGTACTTTTAAATCGTCAAATTTACAGCAAAATATACTAAATAATAGACATAAATACCATAATAATATGGATATGTAAATAAACAGTATACAGACATAATGCGACTCTACCACCGCGTCGGAGTTGTTTCTTGCTGAGAAGACCCGGCGAGAAACTCAGCAGTTACTCTTTTAAACTCGTTTTGGGTTTACAACAGGCGTTAGTAAAGTACAAGCAGTGTGTCATTTTGATACAAATAAACCTAAAAGAATATAAAACAAAGAGAAAAAACCAACCATAAAAGAATATAATAACAAGAATTCATTTAAACAATTCAAAAACAAAAATTGTTAGTCAGTACATACATACTAGGTACCTATTAACTCTTACAATAAAACATCTGTTACAATAGAGCTATTTAATCCCGCATCGAGCAGAGCGCTTATACCCAGGCATTTTTATCTATAAGGTAGTCTTTTGTAGTATAATAGCCCTTTTTTAATAAAGCTGTTTTGATGTGATTTTTGAATCTATGTAAAGGTAACTCACAAATTGTTTTTGGAATTTTGTTGTAATAATGTATACCTTGCCCCATAAAGGATCCTAAAACTTTTTGTAACCTAAAGAGTGGAAGTGCAATTTTATCCTTATTCCTAGTATTTCTGCAATGTATGTCACTGTGTTTAGCATAGAGACCAATATTTTTTCTGACCAAAACAATGCAATTGTAAATGTATTGTGACGCTACAGTGAGGATACCAATTTTCTTAAAAATCTCCCTAAGTGAAGTGAAAGTGGTACAACCCTACTGTGTTTCATTAAGTTTGGAAAAACACCTTCATCAACACAATCATTGAATATTACGGCTAAATAAGGGGCAATCACGTCAATTATGTGGCTAACAATTTTGACTGATATACCCCAAAGATCAGCGGTATCTTTTGAATTAATTAATCTGAATGCTTTTATTATATCTATTGACTCAACATGTTTAAATTTAAAGAATACACTGCAACAAGATAGATTATCTTTCAACAAATGTTCCGCTCTAGTTGGTGAGGAATTTAATGAAGCTGTAGTGATTATAGGTATATTACTGAAATACTTATCAAATGCTTCAGCAACAGATGCTTCTGATTGTAAGATGTTATTGTTAATATTAAGAGTGTATGAGGTATCGCGCTGTTTAGCTTTACCTGTTTCGTGATTTATGACGTCCCAAGTGGTTTTTTTTTGTTAGTTGACTTTGATATTTTATCACGAATGTGCAATGCCTTAGCTGTAGTGCAGGCTTTTCTGAATATTTTGGAGTAGTTCTTGACATACTCAACAAAAAGTGGATCGAAATTGTATTTTTTCATGCCGTACAACTCATACATCTTACGTCTGCTCCTGTAAATTCCAGGCGTGGCCCATTCACAAAACTTAGATTGAACTCTGCAAGTAACTTGTTTGGTGGGAAAACAAGCTTCAAATTAATTTTTAACACAATCAAACAGTATTTTGTAGACTGCATCAGGGTCACCCTGCTTGTAAGGAATGGAAGATACTTTATGCACCGATTCTAGTACAGAATATAGGTATGAATGCTCTAACAATTCAATCGCATGAGACAAATATTAAAAGCCACAACAGTATACGCGCGGCCGGGACCGGCCGATCACAATAAATAGGAAACCAACAATGCTGTTTTTTTTATAATGCCCGTCAAGATGACCTCACTCCACCTGATGGCAAGTGGTCGTGAGGTCCAGATATGAGGCTGACAAGCCCAGTCATTCAAACGAAACACTAAGCTGGCCATCCTCACCTTAAAGGCCTGCAGAATAAAGTGACAAAATAAATAGACACTGTCTAAGTAAGGCACAATTTACAGTGTAACAAAAATAGCTTTAAAAATCTGAGAATCCAGCAGCCGCTCCCATTTTGTTTTGTTTATTCTGTTAGCACTCTACCGGGGCATCTGTATGATCCGGGCCAAAAGCTTTCAGAGCTCTCGAAGGCGCTCAAAATTGATAAAAGTGACGACGGACGGCGTGACGACATTGCTGACGGCATAGTGTTCCCTTTTGTACGATTTGGCTCAGTCAAAGAGGAATTTTCGAATAGACACTACAAAAGTATAGTGGTTTTGCACAATAAAATATTTAAGTGGAGAATTCTCCTACTGCGAAGATGTTCAGAAAACTGTCTGCAAACGACCAGCGAGCAGTGACATTATCTTGTAAATATAGCACATTCATTCTAAAAGGAAATGCGATAATTTCGCGTGAGTGAGTACGCTGATATCATTTGTGAGCTGTCAGACCGCGATTTTATTTTAGACCAGCGATTAGAGTCTTCAACGCTGTTAGTGCAAAAAATATTATTCGGACTGCTGTAGACTTCTCACAGCACTTGGCCTAAATATTATGTTTCCAACATTCTGAAATAGTGGAAGCAAGTAAGAGAATTTAGATGTAATTACAGTCGTAGGTAAGAATTTCTAACGGACACGTGCGTGCGTATCGACTGTCATGTTATACATTCAAATGTATAGTGTATGGTCACATAATATACATTAGCAGACAGGGTTGGGTAAAAGGAAGTTAATTCGACTACTTTTAAATAAATCTTTACATCAAGCTTGTATCACTTGACAGACGAAACCAGTATTCAAATGCTAATGCTTATGAAAAAACTGATACCCATTTAACGGCTGGAATGACGACGACCCGATGGAAAACGAGTATCGGAGGATTTTCACTTTAGAAATCTAAGGAGGCCTAGATTCAATTGCCGAAGTATTATGGTTGACGATTGGAACTGGTTAATTGTTGTTCGATCCCACCACCGACATCATTATTATATCTATACTATAAAGAGGAAAGATTTGTTTGTTTGTAATGACCAATATAAAGCTGTGAGCATTATAAGCGAGTAATTTTTTAGGCTATATTTTGACGTGAGGTCTACGAGGTGACAGCAAATTTTTAAATAAGTTGGCCTTGAACATAAACATCTGGGACATCTTACACTAATACCAAAAAACTAATACATACCATCTGGCCCCTTTTTTTTTTTTTTTTTTATTAGCGTGGGGAAATCCTCATGGATACCTCGTCGCTCGGGGGAACGACGAGGTTATGTCGGACTTCTACCGACTAAAACCCCACGGTACTCGACCTCAACACTTCAGCGGCGAGGCGGGGTCCCTAAAAAGTTTCACAACGCCCCGCCGCCAGTGTTTCCCCGTATTGGGGCCCCCTCCAGCCGACCCCCCAATGAAGGGGGGAGGCCACGGAAGTACCTGGAGCACGCAAGTACTTCCGCCGTCGGGGTGAAAGCCGTGCATTGCGGGCAAAAGCACCCCCGTACTCAAGCCCGCTGGCTCCCACCGTACGCGGACCCTACTAGGTCCGCAACCACGATCCACCTTAAAGGTGGATCCGCTGCCGCATCTGGCGGTGCGGCCCCGCCGAGCCACAGTGCACAGGGGGGGGCAGCCGCGGATCACTGACCCCCTCCAAACGGTTGTGCACCGCGGCTCCCACCTCGCGCCCTAAGGCGCTGCGCCTGTGGGCGCCCCTTTGGGCGGGCAGTGGTAGCACCATACCACCACCACGCCCGGCGGCAGGCAATGGGTGGGTGGGAAGTCCACCGCATTGCCATGCCTGAGCCCTCTTAGCTTCCCGGTGGTTCCACCTACCACCAGTACTAAGCCCCCCCGCCACGACAAGGCGAAGGCTCATGGGGGGGACCATCTGGCCCCTAAACTAACCAAATCGGTACTATATACTCGTATACTAACAACTACGCACAAAACTCAAACAAAGTTTCAAAAATATTGGCAACCATATTTCTGCGATCCGCAGTCGCACCCAGATGATTATAAATGTGTGGATATGTACTATGAACAGTATATACTACACGTGTTGTCAACTGCACAACAGCTGCAACAAAACCTTATTACGGACACAGGTAGCTATTGTAATTTAAATCCCTATTGTATGTTTGTACGCAGTTACCCGTTATTTACCGTCTACATAATAGCCAATTTCATACCTGTATGCTAGTTATTCATCTGTCCTAGATACTACAATTGATTCATGTTGGTCACATGAAATTGTGTCACGAGCTTGCGTTATTCTTAATGGAAGATTAAAAATTACACAATTACGTTGGCGTGGTAGGCTGTGGGCGGCAGGTATTCGACTCGCCTTACTTTTGAGTGAACTTTCAAAATTACAGAACTACTTTTTTGAATGTTATTATTCCTCAAAAAATGAATTTATGTCTGGATAAATATCAGAGAGAGTAAGATGCTATGGGAAAACTATAATCAATTTATTATGTCATCTAAATCATAAACACAACTGTTAGCACAACAGGTACAACGGCCATTGATTTACAATAAAGTATTTGTACGAGAACAGCCTCAGGTAGAATCAAAATCGGTAATAAAAATCTAAAGAAAGATTTACTTAAACATTAATAAAAAAATGTCTATGATTGAAACTGATTCACTTTGGTATTTAACATCAGGCATGTATAGTCGTATTAACTTATAAATTTAATTTTTTTACTAGGATTGAACACCAGGTTAACTGATCCCCACTCTCCTGTTTTTATTAGTTCTGATTTATCACTAGAGATGTGTTTCACCTACGTACTCACAAGAGAACTAATGTGACGCGACACTTGGCAACAATAGACACGAGGCAGATGACCCTAATATGTTTGTTTTTCAAATATTCAGAACATAAAGTTCATCCACGTCAAGCTAAAACAGAGAAACTAAAAAATTTAGCAACATGACCAATTCTGAAACTGGTCTTATCTGACGGAGTAAAACAGACTGAAACGAATGTATACGGCTGGGCTAAATAGTCCCTGAGGGAAAGGTGGTCTCAGGTTTAGAGTCACAGCGGCGAACTCCGAAAGTTCTGGTGGTCCCAGGACGTGGAAGAAACCTATTGAAACCATACAAACAAACTTACAGGGAAAACAACAACGATAAAACATGAGCCATTCCATGAACTAAATATACAGGTAGGGACCGCTCCAGAGAAGTGAACGGGAAATAGTCCAAAATTATTTTAATTCCATTTGGATATTTACGGACGGACTAGATACGGAAGGTTTATTTCAGGAAAAACTGGAGAGCTGTTTGAGGAACTACGTCTACAACACCTAGATTTATTTCTATTTATTTTGATTGGGTGTGGGTGTATAAACCACAGTAGTTTGTAGACAAGAGCCATTTGTTAATTTAAAGTGGAGTCACTTGAGGATCGTCGACCTGCCAATTTATCTAGCCTCAATGGAAAGTGTCGCTTGTTTGCATTTTTTCCAGTTCATTTGATCGAGTATTATGCATTTGGAGTATGTCAACTCGTGATTATGATAAGACTTGTCAACCAATGGCTCTGCTCTTCTAGGTATCATTAACTTTGAATAGTATATTTTTGATGGAGTTAAATAGTTTTAGAGGTTACAACAACATTCATATTTGGAAGTTTCAGTGACTTCAATTTCAATCAACAATAGTAGATTTTAAACAATTAAACGTAATTAGATTAACCGGTACCTTGCTGAATTATGTACCTATATAGTCAGGTGTAACGGGAACTTCGAAGAGAGGGCTATTGCTGCGCATTCAGCGATGCGATATGAGATAGAATCAGACATGCTAATATCCGTAAAAAATCTAAAGCCACCAATGCCTTAGCCTAGTCTGATGTGTTTTTTGAAATTACAGTATATAAGGCACTATGAGTGGAAGAACTGGTGACGAAGGAGGACGGCCAATTAAATATCGCAAGACGTCGGTTCACTGTGGTTAATTCTGGCCTCTGACTGGCTATGAAGAAGGGCTCTGGATCTATGAAGAAGGGTTATGTTCAACAGTGGACATGTAAAACTGAGAATGATAACGACGATATTGGAAAAATGCCATGTATACCTGGAAGTCGGACCTTCAAATTAACCACAGAGTTTTAGCTATTAGTCTAGTACTGAAAGCCAGACTAACTTTCGGTAATTAAATAGAGCGTGACGTGTAGATTATACTGGGTTACTGGGTATAACTTTGGCAATTTCGGTAAGTAACTCTAAATTTAAATTTTCAACAACATTACTAAAATATTGAGCAGTAATGGCGACTCTACAAATCGTCCAGTTAATGTTTGTGAACGCTGCGAACAATAGAGATAACAATAGAGACAAATGTAGCACTTAATAAATTTATGGCATAAAAATAACGCAACGTATGAGCAACGAATCTCTATTCGTGTTAACCCAAATCCAAACCCAGTGTTAACTCTCCTCTCGAATTCTGGAACGTCACTCTTAGAGCTGTTATGTTCTGTTTAAGTGCTTAGTTGCGGGATGGGCAGCATCAGATTGAATCATGGTTTAGAAATTGGAGGTTAGTCACATCATAAGCAGGTTAGCTAATTTAAAAACTCTTACAGTCAACAAAAGCTCGAGAGTCGCATTGCCAGTATAAGCTGAGCTGTCATTGGTATGAACACGCAATCTTTGCGTGGACAGTTTTAAGTCCTACGTGTTGCACTTGAGCCGTGGTTGGCTGTACTACATGTGAGTCATGTTACGTGTTTAAGGGTTCGATTCGTCGTGCCGTGTTCATTTGGTTGGTCTGCGTAAAATGACTCGTATGTCGCATGTGTAGCCAACGGGCAAAGGGGAAAGGGCAGTCCAGTAAATTGGTAGTCTGGCTAACGTTACAGGATTAGAACAAGGGATCGGTTACAGTGACGTCACGCGAATCAATAAATGTTTTCGGTTATTCTTGTACCTACAAGGTACGGTGAAAGTCAAATTATTTTTGGACGGCTATTGGGATAGAAGTGCGATGAGCTATTCTGTCGATTGGCGCCGGCAATCAAAGAATCAAACGAATGTTGACTAGTAAAAGTTAAATGGTTTTATGTAAATAGGTACAATGTACTCGTACACACTTAATTGTGGTTTTATATTCCTTGTTTTTGCAATTCCTGTGAATACACTTCGATAAATTAGAGATTTCTCATACAAACTTGTTAATTTAGGGCCATTAAGTCATATGTATATAAAGGAGTCCTCTATCAGACTAGCTTTTGCCTGCGACTTCGTATGCCCGTAGTCGTTTTTACAAGTTCCTATAGGAATTTCGGGAAATCCTCTCGTAGTTAGTGCTCCTCTACATTCCTACAAGGATCTATGCCAAGCAGATTCGTCTGTGTGCGAATGGAAGAGTTTTAAATATGTTGGTTATAAAAACTCATCTGCAATTATACCCAGTTCAGAGTTCACACTGTTATGAGAATATCATCATTACGGATCATTATTGATTTTGTACCGTACTACTTATTTAAACATAAAATTACGATATTTTACAGAAGTTATTCAAAAGACGAAAATGTAATTAAATGTTAAATGAATGAAATAACCGCATGGAATTTTACCCGTAGCAATGCAAATGTATTATTAAAATGAAGAAAATGAGAGGCATTGACCTCTGAACGTCGAATGTTTATGAAAACGATGTAATGAACAACGGCTATGTCATGTTTACTGGCATATGCATATGATGTAGACATTTGTTCCAATTGCTGAGTCTAGACTAGTTAGATGAATAGATATGCACCAGACAACACACCACTCGCCATGGTCTCCAAGTAGGGATAAATATTCCTGAGTTACGTGTACCAGGCAAGGAATTAAGCCAGGGGCGTCTTCCAGTTAAAGGTTGCCATATATTTGTGTTGGATCTTAAGCCATTTCTCACAGATTTCTAAAAAACTATCAGATTCAAATGTGGTGTCACATAATACGAAATAAATATATATAAATATAAATATGCGCCAGACAACACACCTGTTGTAATGGTCTCGAAGTAGGGATTAATATCCCTGTGTTACGAGGTACCACACAAGGAAATAAGCCAGGGGCGTCTCCCAGCACACCCAGACCCAAGTCAATTCAGAAAAGATCGTTTCTTGAATTGACCCGACCGGGAATCGAACCCGGGACACTACGGAAATCGGGGCAAGAAACCGTGCTACAGTGCACTACGCCAACCGTGTCGTCAATTAATACCCAAATAAATGTTAACACCAAAGTGCAGAACAAAGGGGTCCTTAAACAGGACCAACATATCTCATGTTGGTCCTGTTTAAGGATCGTACCCACGAGCCGTGGCATCATCCGAGCCAACGAGTCAGTAAATAGTAAATAAATAAGCTACCTATCAGAGTAATCGTTTCATTTATAACCGTAGTGTATTGAACCATGACGTCTGGTTGGAGTGGGTCCGACCCGCGGGCGCGAGTTCACGCGTCGCTGGCCCTCGCCGGAATTTGTACTTCATAATTTGACGTGGGCACGAAGCCTATCGATTTATATTATATGCTAAAATGTATATGGAGCTAAATGGTACTTTTGTTTGCCTGACAGGACAAGGTTTACTTTTGCCAGATTAACTACTGTTTAAGTAACTCACGTACCGGACGTAGCCCAGCCGGTAAGGTCGCAGTGGGCAAGCACACAGCACTAAGAACTGCGATGATGGATGTCTGGGTCGAAAAGTTAGATATCAGTTTGACTTTGACCGAGGAGTTTGTACGTTTTGTCATTAGCAATTTACCTCTAAATGTAACTTTAGAATATACGTAGTAAAGATCGTACGTTTTGCTCGTAGTATCTTGCAAAAGTAACTGATGAAATGTGATAAGATAACAGCATAGTCTACATGCATAGATTTAAAAAATAACTTATTATTAGAGAACTAAAATCTTTGTGTTCATTGTTAAATATCCGACTTACTCTCCGGTGATGGAAAACATCAATAAAAAACAAACCCGGATAACGGCGAAAGGCTCACCACCTACCCTGTTGTGTTCTAATACCATTAGTGAAAAGTGGGCTTCCGAGTGTTTCGTTCACCATGGCGACACAGTCACTTGCCTCTGACTACCCTGTTTGGGATAAAGCCGTGATGGTATGTATGTATATTACAGCTAAAATGAGATACAAAATATAACCTTATCTTTGAAATAACGTTGATATCACAACTATTTCTTTACATGTTATTGATAACGGAAATGTTGTACAAGAGTGATGTTAAGATAGGTAAGCGAATGATTCACAAGACAGACTAACTATCTATGTTCCCGTTATGCAAGTATCGTTGTGTAGAAAGGTCAAGTTTTGATACCGACACCCACACCTAAGCGTAACACTTCCGGTATAAGAAGAGCTATCATAGCTATGAACTCTAATATAAGTCGTGGACGCTTTCGCTTAAACGGTGGTTGGTTCTCCTTTGTCAAAAGCGTATTTGTATTTTGTTTTCTCTCATACAAAAAATCGCTATTGACAAAGTTTCAATAAGCTCAGCGACAGCGCGTAGAATCGATCTTGACTCAAAACCAATAGACTATTACGTATTATTTTATTACAATAGTTTTTTAACATTGTTATATGGCTAAGATTTGTGATGAAGTGAAAGCTTGAAGAGGTAGACACTAAATCAGCGAGCGACTACTTTCTTTAAATAAATTGAGCTATTATAGCTTACTTTTAGTTTTCTTACAAGACTTATAAAAAGGTTCCAAGTGAATTTGAGCTTCCTCTGTTATTATATGGCGAGTTCCATTACAATCTACTATTTTAACTACATCTCTACATATGTATTATTTAAAGAACGCTCTTGTAGTTCTTATAATGGTGTACATTAGTAAAATGTCTTGATTTCCAAAGGTCGTAGGTTCGATCTCGATTTATAACTATCTACATGCAGTTTGGGGACAGACAATCTAAAAGATGTTTGATAAATTTGTTAATTTACCCTGAAAAAAGTGAAAAACAGAGATGCCGAGTTTTTTGAATAACGGTTTGCTCTAGTCCAGTACGCCACCGCATCTTGCAAAAACGAATGGACAGGTTTTAAAACTTGGCAGGTTATAATTTAGGTCAACTTGAAAGATTTATTTTGGGAAGTAAGCGTAATAAAATAACGCAGTGTGTTGTTGTAACACTCAGTTACAACCATACTTTAAAAATTACTAAAGGGTCGTTTATAAAAATCAAACAATCACGTGAAAGGACGTCTATACGACCCAATAGGTTTTAATTGTGAGATGTCAATTTGATTATCTACCGTCAAGAGTCCAATAAGAACCTTAATGTACTCTTTGCGGACATTGGCAAACTGGGGTCATTCATTTGACCCCAGATTGCCAACGTATTTAATTAAAAATATCCTAGATCCTTTGCTTTCAAAAATGTTAGATATTTAAATAAGGTATAAAATACAAATACCTCGAAATGGTTTTCGATTTAGGTCATGTTTGATTTTTGTTCCCATACCCAATTGTATTTTAAGAAATAAGGAAGTTACTTAATGCATGTCGAGCTAACCTTTGAGTTTTTTGTTGCACTTAGTTATAAATATATATTATATAAGGTATAATAACCATGTAATAGTGTAAGCAGATGTTGGTTGGTCTGAATAAATAAATAAATAAAAAAATTCAGTTCCAAGATGTAATTTATTTCTTATCTCTTATTTATTGCTTCATTTTATTCATCGCATTGCAGCTGGCAAAACAGAAGGTGATCAATGGTCTGATAGAGGCACCTGCACCTCATGCTTTGTGTTCGCAGCATCATAACTGAATATGGACGCAAAATTGCACACTGACTACGCAACGGTTTACTTGGATCCGCAGTTAAATAATAAAATTTAGTGCAGTGTGGTAAGATACATATTTAGAGGTTGCGTTAGCTAAGTAGCAGGGATATCTATTGTAGCAGTTTAAGTAGACACGTTAGTTTTCCCCTCTTGACATCATGATATCACCACAACCCAATAAAGTCCCCCTAACTGCTAAGGGCGTTGATTTTAATCCTACAATAGGTTTGAGCTTTCGCTGAAGAGAAACCGAGTAAAAAATATTTAGCTCGCTTGGCTAGTAATCATTCCAAGTTTGAGACCTAACTCTTTATCTTAGTTCTCCTCGACTTCATCATTCCCATCAAGCGAAAATAGCTCAAATATAAGACCACCTCGAATAAAAAAAGATCTGTGTTAGCATTCCTACAATGCAGACGAAGCTTAGTAATTATTTGCTTTTGTGAGCGTCCCAAACTTGACCTTTTAATATCTATACCAAAGTCGACAAGACTCGAGTGAGATCGATTTTCCACGAGTCTCGCTTTGCGTACGATTGTTTATAACATTAACTTACGATACTTGCATAACAGATACAGGCTTCATTCAACAATACGCAGGCAGGATGTATCGATGAATTCACTCACACAACGTAATGCAATTGTGTAATATAAGCTAACGAAATCGGTGCTAGCACAGTGAACCCACATGCAAACATTGACAAATAGAAACAAAGCACAAACCGATGGACCTCCAATGTTATGAGTGTTATATTAGATATTTAGGGTTAATTTAACTCAATCAAACTTTTTGTTAACTTTTATTCTTATTTTGCAGTAGGTTATGTCAAACGAAGCGAAGCATTATCTTTAGGGTTGTCTACCTTCATTCGATGACTTCGTTTGACCACTGTTACTTTCGGTATGGGCGAGTAACGTCGTCTTGGCTTTCTCTAATGGCCTTCGCTTTAGGGGAGACTCCGTAGGCTTTTTGGCGCTCCGCTCAGGCTCACTCTCAACACCCAACTTACTGAGGGCGACTAGGTTTGCTACATTAGGAACAACATAGGAGTAACTTATTTTATAGTACGAAATAGGACATAACAACCTATGTTGCTGTTTGAAGTTTTAAAAACTAAAAGTAAGCTTAGCATGCAATACATACAGCCAGCTGGTAATTTAAAATTAATTTAAGCAGTAGCAATACGGAGATGAAAAGTGACAACCTTACTTCACAAACTATATTATCAGTAATCAGTGCAATCACTATCTAGGTATATTTGCATTGAACCTTCTTATGAGGTTTCAAAGAAAAAGTTTGTAGGAGAGTTTGAAATTTTTCTTTATTTATTCCATTTCATCAATCAGCTAATTTATGGGAAAATTAATTGATTATTTTACCAAGTAGACAGATAAGATAGATAATAATAGATAGCTTTGCCTAATGTATTGCCCAGATATTCTACTTCTAAATCAGTTTTAGCACTTCTGACAAAGTCAGCACATTTCATCTCCAATTCTCAACTACACTAGTGATTCAGTTCATAGTGAATATCCACATACCGAGGAAGTGCAGGCGGTCTTTAGCCATGCCAAGGTTTGTCCTCATCTTATCGTGAAGGCGCTGGGCGCGCTGCCAGGCGTCCCCGCGGCCGCCCCAGCAGTCCACGGCGATACCACGCTCCAACTCGTGTATACCCTTCTTGTACAACTCTATTGCTAACTCTTTCTGACCTGTTTGGAAAAAATCATATGCTGGTACTACATTGAACTAAAGATTAGTAACCCGAAATTTGTAAAATTTTGGGCAAAAAACCCAAAAGACAGGACAATTTGAGGTTTGTTGATTTGCCAATTTATATGCTATACCTATTAGTTTATTAAAATTAAATGTTTATTTGTAAAATGGTGGTTTTACAAAACATTTTTCAATAGGTACATACCGTATTGTACAAGGTACTTACTTGAAACATAACTGACTAAATAATATAGGTAGTTGATATAATTGATTGGTATGCTTTACAGTAGGATCACCCCGGATTTCTAGCCTATCTTAAATATCACAGTTAAAGTATACAAGTTTGGTTTTCTGTCTTCGGTTTAATACAGATTTAAATGAGAGACTTACGCCAACAGTCAGTATAATATTAGTTTTATTTTAATTAGAATTTGTTTTTGGCAGTGCATTTTAAAATCACGATTTTGTAAGTTTGTAGAAATGATTATTGTACTTAGTTTAGTATTTATGATTTAAAGTAGTATTTTATATTTATTAAAATGGAATAGTAACCGTCAAATCAATTACTTGAAAATACCTACTTTGTTAAAAACACTACAAAAATGAGAACACCAAATGCAAGCCACTATTTTGGAGTGATATAACAATAACCAATTAAAAAAGAATTTTCTAAATTGATTGTTTATTAAAATACATGCAAGCAAAGCTGCCACTAAAGCTTTTGAGTAATAAAGGGCCATTTAAATGATCCGTATTATTGTACTGTCAGTGGTAAAAATGGAATTAAGTTTCAGGATAGTCAAACCTTTTCAAAAAGAGATGAAAACATTAATTATATATTTTTTTGAATTAATACACTCTTTCCACTGCCAGTCACCTATGTTATCACACAGTACATAAGTTTCTTACCCTCATTTTCCTCATCAATCTTCAGAGCTTTTGAAATGTACTCAAAAGCTTTGCGATGGTGATGTTTCTGTTTGGCTAGCAAGGGGTCCCCTGGCCCCACGTTGTGTATGTGCGTCATCTCCTCGTGCGCGATCTCCGTGGACACCACGCCGTCCTTCACCACCACCTCCAAGTTGCACTCCCCGTTCTTACGAGGCTTGTGCATAAGCCGATGAGACGCAGAGTACAAATACTTAAAAATTATGAATAACTGGTACAAAATTGACCTGAGTATATTGAACAGAATGATAATAGGGAACGAAACAGCGTAGAGATTCCTCTTATGTACTGAAGGTTGCGATTCATTTCGCAACGCTGAACCTTTCGCTAAGTCTGCATCTGTCTTTTTACACTTGCGGTTCGGGGACCTCGTAGTTTTACGCGATATACGACCACCATTGGAATCGTCACCCGAAACCATCAAGAACACTGACACCCCAATTAATTTAACACCAAATCCCCATACAAAATTTATAAACAAAGAAACGCACGTTTACTCTACTGACTAATCTAAAAACACAGCAAACGAAAACCGTGCGTGATCTGTGATTTACTAGCGTATTGACAATTTTTTGACGTTTAATTTTAGTTCAACCGTAGGAAAATCATTTCTACTATCGTAGTAGTTTAATACGCTTATCACTACAATTCCATAACTTTATCATTTTTTAACCACTTTAACGTCAACCCACGTCATGTATCATACCGAAATTTACAATCTTCTGTAGGTACTTAAGGCTTGCAAATAAAATATTGAGTATAATGAGTATTGAACTATGATATACAATGTCAATATGATGTTGGAGCGGTGCCGTTGCCGCGCCGCGGCGCTGTGAAAATGTGCTTTTACCTCGCTGCAAATGCCAGTTGTGTTGTGCGTAACTTGTTTAGATGGTTTTACAAAATGCAGGCTAGCAACACTATGATAGGGATGTCTTGTAAACATATTTTGCAACTGAATCGAACGAGTTATGGTTTACATACATCAGACAGTCAATGAAACTCTGCCATTTATTGAAATTGTTATTACTGCTAGTTTTAGAATACTATTTGTTTTCCAAGTGCATGAAAACAAGATTGCAAGTCAAGTAGCCCCCCGATTCAGAACGATGTTATCGACCGATTCGGTAAATTTGTTTCAATTATAGTAAATGATCCGCTAAGCAATCAATATTTTGATATGTTAAAGTGAAAAGCCCTGAGTTTTCATAAGCTAAATTACATACAACCTACCTTACTTAAAAAATAATTAAAAATAAAAGAAAATAACCGAATCGGTCGATAACTTTGTTCTGAATCAGGGGGCAGGACTAGATTGGATAACTGTCATTTTGAATAATGGTCATTTTGAACTGTTATACATTCGAATTACAATGTTGGCTTTGAATAAAAATATGAAGTAGTATTTTAACTAAATTGTATTGGTCCTTTCTATTCTACATCAACCGTGGATTTCCACCGAAGGTTGTCTAGAAACGATCGCTCAGTCGTGACAAGACCGCCTAAATTGTACTTATTTTTGTGTTTCTTTCCTAATTACCTGTTGTATTTGTTTGTGCAAATTGTGCACAAATCATCATATGGGCAGTGGCCATACTCAAATCGCGCATATACGTCACAATCCTACTCATACGTAGATCAGGTTGACAGGCTATTTTTATAGCACCAAATTCCTTTTTCTGAATACAGGATTATTGTTTTTAGAAAAAAAGGTTAATTGATATAAAATTATTTTTTAATGGATAAAATTATTACCAGTGTTCGCTCTCGCGTTTGCCCACGTGGAACTATATCCAAGTTCCTACCCGTGGACTCATACCGGTTATAGGTACTTTTACTCGCACTTGACAAATTTTTTGGTGGCCGCGCCCTCTAACCACAACTTTTTTTCTCTGCTTAGGTATCACAGATCCCTAAGATTGTTTAAGCCTCCGTGGCTGAGTTGAGGACGCTTGGTCCAAAATCTAGAATATTTGGGTTCAAATCCCACGTCAAGACAGGATTTTCCAAATTATGAAGTGTGGTAATTTAATAATAATAAATAGTGTATCAGTGAGTTTCTTGTATGTAACACCTTCAGGTTAATTTAAAAAAATGATTGTATATAAATCATGTACATATTGTGTTTCTTCCTAGCAGGGCCCCGCGAGCTATACTCATACAACTAGTGGCAAGCTCTCGAACTAATCAACAGGGTCCAGAAATTACGATAAATTTACTTATCTTTCCAGCAGGACCCTCGGATGTATTGCACTTGTTGGACATACAAATAGTACCGATCGAATCTGTTTCCAATGTACCTTTCGATTAATGTTTTATATTTAATGATTTTTTGATGGGACGGCAGAAATTCAGATATTAATTTTGATGATTTTAGCTTCGTACCTATTATATACCTACTTATTATATTTTTTTAATTGGTTATGAATAAAAATGGTACACTTTTTCAGCCCATATTCATTATATTAACAGAGAGCCCTGCTGTAAGGATAAAACTTTCCTGCTGAATTTCTCTTGTTTTATGAAAAAATCATTTAATTTAAAACATTAATCGAGATCTACAATTCACCACTTGACTGTTATGAAAATAGAAGATGAAAACTGTTGAATAGTGTAGCTCATAGGTAAACAATAACTATGTTCGAAATATTTTTAAGTAAAAAACGTTGTTCCATTGTGTTTTCATAAACAAATCTCCATTGTAAATGCGCAGGCAATGACACACGAAACATGGACGGCCTTGCTGTGACGTCAAAACTCTGACATACGTCGCGACTTCGGCAAGATTTTGTTTGGTTTACGATATTTACCCGAGTTAACAGGCATTTATTATTGCATTCTCTGGGGGAGCGCGGCTAACAGGATAATCTACAAATCGATTTGAAATACAGCAAGCAGTGCAAGCACTATGCATGACGTTGCTTGTCAGTGCTGCTGTTCTGTCACTGTCAAAGTGCCGTTGGAGATCGATAGCTCGGTGTGTTTTTTGTATGTTCCCAAGCAAAAATTGCATCAGCTGGTTCTATGTATCGAAACACGCGTGTTAAATAAAAAACTGTGTGTCATCTACTGTTGTATATCCATAAATAAATCGAAAGGTCAGTATAACATGAAGTAATAACCTCACCTGCAAAGCTTTCCTAGTCGTGTTTAGATATTTGTTTTTATCTCGGATTATTATGAGTATTAAGACGATAATATTGTTCGTCAGCTTGTAATTATATTCAATTGCACAAAATATTTCACTGTTAACTTAAAAAACCATGGTCACATTGTGGATAAAGCTTGCTGTTACATGATCATATTGGTACCAAATAAAATAAGTGTCTTGAGTAAGCTAACTATTCTGGTTAATTTCTTTTGTTTTAAACTACATTTTGATGGTGTGAATTTTTAAAAATAATTCTAGAAAATGGCTGAAGAACAGCTGAATGATTTAGCCATCGGAGATGATGATGACGACATTGTCGACCCATGGAATGTGGCTGGGAAATCGGACACAGGAATTGATTATGAGAAGTTGATTAGTAAGTGGTGTGAAGTAATTGTTGTTAATATTAAAAGCCAACTTAATAAATGATTGATGGTGATCCTATCACCAGACCCACAGCTTTAACAAACTGTATTATATTTTTATTTTTATTTATCGATTACCCTGGTAAAAACATAAATTACTATAGGTTCATATCTCATTCGGGATTAATATTCATGCAATTAATGAAGCGCATTCATTGCCTGTTGTAATAGAAACTATACTTAACCATTATAATTTAGTATTTTTAAATGAAAATTTTTATTGCTTTGAAAACACTCATAACTTCAATATACATCATATTAAATTTAACCAATGCTATAAATAACAAAGAGTTCAACAGATTTTCATGAATGAATGCAAATGTTTTTTTTTTCAGAGCGGTTTGGTAGTCAGAAGATTGAACAAGATCTTATTGATCGGTTTGAAAAGATAACTGGGGAGAAAGGTAATCAATGTAGTTTGACTACTCCTACTTTTCATGTTCATTTCCATAATTTTTGTATTCCGGCATTGCAGATTTGGTCAAAGATTATGCCAGATATCCAGTCTTCAAAATATACGCCAGAATTAACCAGTAATTATTAATTTAGGCCAGTAAAAACAAGTTTTTTTTAAATCATTTTGTGTTACCATATGTACAACATATTTTACACCCCAACATTGCCTTTCACAACAGACCTCCTTGTTTGCCTTCAGGTGTTGTAGAACAGTACTTGTTCAAATTATATTATTAAGAGTTTTTTTTATTTCAGCTCATCATTTTTTGAGACGGGGAATTTTCTTCTCCCACCGTGACTTCAACACAATATTATCTCTCTATGAATCCGGAAAGAAGTTCTACTTATATACAGGAAGGGGGCCATCCTCAGAGAGCATGCACATCGGTCATATGATCCCCTTCATGTTTACAAAGTGAGTACTATGGTTCGTTAAGGTTATATTTTTAAGGTACAGAAGACAGCAGGTTTATTAACCTTAACTCTTGTGTTGGCACCATAGATTAATTAATCCAGTAGGCATGAAAAATTATTGAGCACCTGATACAGCCACTTTTAATATTGCATGTGTCCATTTTTCATACCCTGCCATGCAAAATCCAAAATAACCATAACAACTTAGTTTCTAAGAGAAATCCTTTAATTACCTTTTTAAATAATTTTAAAATGTGTGGTATAATTTTTGTTGACAATGTATTTAGTAAAATTATATTGTGGTGTAAGTGAGTCATTTGTTTCACATGATTTTAAGAAGTTTGATTTTAATACATAATTTTGTACTCTGAAGGATCTTATTTTATGACATGTTATGGAATAGCAATTCTGGAGCATTAAAAACACTATATTTAAAAATGGTAAACGTAAAAAAAATGCCTGTCAACTTTGTTTTATGATATTTAGAGATTCGAAAAAGTAACATTAGCAGTATTATAATATTGTTTCACGATTGGCGTAGTGCGCGGTAGCACGGTTTCATGCCTCGATTTCCTTAGTGTCCCGGGTTCGATTCCCGGTCGGGTCAATTAAGGAAACGATCTTTTCTGAATTGACTCAGGTCTGGGTGTGCTGGGAGACGCCCCTTTCCTTGTGTGGTACCCCGTGACTCAGGGATATTAATCCCTACTTCGAGACCATTACAAGAGGTGTGTTGTCTGGCGCATATTTATATTATTTATTTATTTATTTATATTTTGAAATGGATATCACTTACAGAAGGCAGGATTGCATACTACTAACCAAACTTAAAACCAGGGTTTTCTAATTCCAGATGGCTGCAGGATGTCTTCAAAGTACCACTCATAATTCAGCTAACTGATGATGAGAAGGCCATGTGGAAAGACATAAAGATCGACGACGCTCGCAAGATGGCGTACGACAACGCCAAGGACATCATCGCTGTCGGCTTTGACCCTGATAACACGTTTATATTCAACAATTTGGACTTTATTGGGTATGTTCTGATTCTAGTACTATTTTAAATAAGTTCCAGTATACTGCTTGATCTAAATCTGGGTTGTTTTAAACATAAGTAGAGATTGCAGATGTCAAAATGCTCAACATAATATTGTCAATTTTTAATTTAATTGTAAGTGACTCTGCTTTCTTATAACCTTATCTTTCTCTATAAACTTTACTGCAACAAGTTTATATCTCCAATATTTACAATTTGTATTTGTTCGATAGGCCTTATCAGTAATTAAACGAATCACTATAAATTTGCTGAATGTGACTACACTAGAGCCTGGCTGACTTATCTAAACTAATATTATAAAGTGGTAAGATTTGATTGTTTTTTTGTATTGAATAGGCTCCATTACCACCGATTTTAAAAATTCTTTCACCTATATGAAGCTACATTATTAGGGAATTACATAGGCTATATTTTATTATGATTAAACGAAACATTCAGTAAAAAATAATAGTATAAAATATATCAAGTGGAGAAACGCGGGCGAGATGTGCTGCTTTACCGACGCCGCGACCTGCAATTACTTTTGACAGAACGAAGTCTGTCGAGGCAGCTAGTAAATTAATAAATTATCCGTCACATTAAAATAATTAGGAAATTTAAATAGTGTAATGTGACTGATAATTAATTTTGAGAGTAAACACGCTAAAATTTATTAATATTGTTTCAGTAAATGCCCAGCATTCTACCAGAATATGGTGAGGATACAAAAGTGCGTGACATACAACCAAGTGAAGGGTATATTCGGCTTCGGCGATTCTGACGTCATAGGGAAGATTACTTTTCCTTCCATCGAAGCCGCGCCGGCGTTCTCTACCACCTTCCCCTTCATATTTGGGAATAAAATCGTAAGTTTAAGCAGTCTTATTCATGAAAATGCTTCAGGCAACTTCAAGAAAATTCTTTAAGCAGGAAATTTATTGCAGACTCTCTTTCTCTATTGTTCTTGTAAATAAAAAGTGTCCTATACCTGTTGATATGAAATATAAAAAATATTTTACTAAATCTAAATTAGCCATTAGCATTCTACTGCTTCGCAAATGCCCCCTTCCCCTTCACGCACGTCTGCCTTGAGCCTTTTTCGTTCAAGTGCGAGTGAATTCGATCTAGAGCGCGTAAACGCGAAATTATGTAGTAAAGGAAATGGTTGCGTAAATGTGCCACTAGAGGCGCCACCACCAATGCTCCGTTTGATCTAGAGAAAGTATCACATTTGACTTTGATATTTCTTAGACCGCTTTCACATTAGGGCGTCAGCAGTGCGGCAGCAGCGGATGCCTTAACACTATAAAAACAGCACTCAGATTAGTGCGGTGCAACAACATACCATCACAACTTTATCCCAAGCGGGGTAGTCAGAGGCTAGAAGGGACAGACGATGAGCGAACAGAATAGTATCTATGTCAACTTAACTCATGTGTCAACTTCAAAAACACTATCAAAATTTAAGAGTTTTTGAAACCTAAACTTGACATTGAATGGTTTGCATTATCACCTTGTAAATAATAACTCATGACTGTGCCGTCATGGTGAACGAAACACTCAGAAGCCCACTTTTCACCAATGGTATTAGAGCCAAAAAAACAGGCATATGATCAAATTAAACATTTCAAAATAAAAGGACAACTAATACATTAAATACACACTTTCTTCTATACACATAAACACAAATCTCGCATACATACATTTACATACACACACACACACACACATATAGACACGCACGCGTGTATACACACACACATACACGCCCGTGGCATATAATAGTATGTATTACTGTTTTAAATGTATAACCCATTAATTGCTATGCTCTAATTGGAGAGCGGTGCCCCCTGTCACAGGCTTTCATAAGCCTAAAAGGAGGCTCCAGCCTTCACAGTGTTAAGACTATGTTTAAAGAAATAAATATTTTTTATTTATTTATTTTATTTATTTAATGCAATCTACGCAATAATTAATCTTTCGGTGTCGAACTCGCCCATTTTGCTGTCTGTCAACAAAAACGTGCGCCTACAACACTAGCTCGGCGCCTGCCGCGCCACTGCCGCGCTGTCGTTTATAGTATGAAATTATCAGCAGCGCCGCCGTCGCGCTGCTGAAGTCGCCTAAAGGTCCAAGCTCACCAAACGGCCCGCATCGCTTCTGATAGGAAAAGATTACAATCTTTAAACGAAATTAAATCTTGACAGTGTTTAAAGTCTATATGACCAAGTCACGCACAGCAGCTCGTCGCCGGCTGGGTTCACTCGTCGACGCACGCGCCCGCAGTCAAGCTGCTGTGCGTGGTTTGCTAATATAGCCTTTAAACACTGTACACAAGATTTAATTTAAAATTTGTAAAATCCGTTCCTATCCGACGCGATATGTAATTCCCTAAAATATGGTTGAGTGGAACGATGGCTGGATCATACGTCAACTTGTGAACAGGTGCCACTTTCGGAAACTGGTCTGCTCAGGTTCACTATGATTTGGGTACCGTACCGATAAATAACTTATATTGATGTTCAAACTGTAGGACTCTGGTTACAAAGGCAAAAATTGCAAGTGACTAACCTGAATTTGTCAACCACCTCTTTTTTAAAAGAGCAACTACTGAGTTTCTTGCCGGGTCTTCTCAGTGGAATCAGACTTCCGACGCCTGTGGTAGAGTCACATTATATGTATCAGAAATCAGAAATATTTATTTGCTACAAACACAGTACATACAATGGTGAAATAATAATATAAGTCCAGTGTGTACCCTGCTCGCAGACGTGCAAAAAAAAATAGCAGTACAATTATAAAGACCAAACAATGTCAATAAATACCAATTAAATATGGACACAATTAGAACAACATTAAATTAAGAATCACATTAAATTAGGAATTACATTATAATATATTAATTTATGTCGATTTCCAATTAAAATATTCCTTAAGACTATAAAAATGCTTATCCATGAGCCATTTCGACAGTTTACTTTTAAAAATTCTACCCCTTAACATTTTTAAGTCTTCTGGGAGCAAATTATAAATTACTATGCTCATGTTATACGCATTTCGGTTATAAATATCCTTGTGACAAGGAGGCTGATCAAGTGTCTGTGCTGCTGTCTTATATTGTATGTATTATATTTGTATTAATATATTTATGTTTATACTAAATTTAAGCTGTTAAATGAGGATTCAAAAGAACTGTAAATTAATGGTCTACTCTCTACTTCAATAAATCATTTTTGAGTTTGAGTTTGATGCGGGCCGTTTGGTGGGATCGGACCTAAAATGTGGAAGCGCAGTTATAGCGAGTTCTCGTCTGTCTGTATTCCTAGGTCCCCTGCCTGATCCCGTGCGCCATAGACCAGGACCCGTACTTCAGGATGACGCGCGACGTCGCGCCGAAGCTCAAGCTGCCCAAACCAGCGCTGCTGCATTCCACCTTCCTCCCGGCTCTGAAAGGCGCGGCGCACAAGATGTCGTCCAGTGACCCCAACGCTTCAATATTCCTCAATGATACGCCCAAACAAATCAAAAATAAGGTGAGAGTTTAAAAAGATATCGTTAGATAGAAAATAAAAAAATTCGGAATTTCTTTCGGACGTCAGGAAATACTTGTTTTAAAACATAAATGAAATAATGTTGGCTTGCAACTTAAGCATGTACTAGAAAGATTCGTTCGTTCTATTGAGATTTCGGTAGCGCATTGCGACGCTGAGCCCTTCGCCCTCCGCGGCCGCAGCTCGGCCTGCGGCCTCGCGAATTATGTCTAATATTTAGTATATTTTTTGACTATTTAAAAGTACTGATTAAGTCTATTTAAATAAAGATATTTGAGTTTGAGTTTGAAAATGGCTGTTACCAAACAATTCCTGGTGTTTATTTAGAGCAGCCACCCAGATTGTGGAAGACGGGTTCGATTCCCGCTTGAGATCATCAAGGTCCGAAATCCGAATTTCCTAGTTTTCTATCTTTAGATTTGAAAACAAGCATGGTAATATGCTAAAATAAGCATGTTCAAATAAGAGTGCAACTTGAAGAGTAAGTTCCAGGGCCGTGACATGATTGTTTTTACGCTTGCCATCTAGAGACAACCGGTTCACCAATGTACCAATTGAAGTCGGAGAATCCAGCATGGAATTTATACTGTCGCTCTAAAGTCTAAAGAATATGCTTTTTATTATTTTACGTTATTTTGGAAAAAAAATCTTCCCGACGAGAACAGGGTCAAAAGAAAAAAAAATCTCGAAAACATTTTAGCATGGCTTTATTAATGACCCTACCAAAAAAGAAAGAGTTAATACCAAGTCAACCATAATGTATTGATGATTTCACCTTCTACCATTTCTGCTTTGCCTGCATTGTAGCAATAGATTTATTAAATACTAGCGGCCCCGTCAAACTTCGTTCTGTCAAAAGTTATTGGCCAATGCTGCTGTCAAAGCTGTGTTAGTATGAAAATAAATTTCTGCATTTATTTCATTTTTTCGTCAATTGCTCAATGTTTTTAATACTTATTATCCTATTCCCGATGTAGACTAATCCAAAAACACAAAAATCATAAAAATCGGTCCACCCGTTCTTGAGTTATAAGTGGTGTAACTAACAAGACTTTATTTTATATAATAGGTTGAGGAAAAAGTTTCTTCGCATTTTTTAAGAAATTCAAAACAATTTTGAATTGAATTGTCTCGGGTCTAGGTGTGCTGGGAGACGCCCCTGGCTCATTTCCTTGCGTGGGACCTCGTAACACAGGGATATTATTCCCTACTTTAAGACCGTTACAAGAGGTGTGTTCTCTGGCGCATGAAAAAGTCGTGTTAGTTACACCACTTATAACTCAAGAACGGGTGGACCGATATTTATGATTTTTGTGTTTTTGGATTTGTCTACATCGTGAATAGGATAATAATAAGTATTAAAAACATTGGGAAATTGACGAAAAAATTAAATAAAAGTAAAAACATTTTTCCATACTAAATGTTCACAGCTGTGTTCATTTGCCAATAACTTTTGACGGAACGAAGTTTGTCGGAGCCGCTAATATTTAATGAATCTATTGCTACAATGCAGGCAAAGCAGAAATGGTAGAAGGTGAAATCATCAACACATTATGGTTGTGTGTCTGTCGCATATTTATTTATTTATTATTATTTATTGTTGTACAGATCAACAAGTACGCGTTCTCGGGCGGCCAGCCCACCGTGCAGGAGCACCAGCTGCGCGGCGGCAACGTGGACGTCGACGTCTCCTACAAGTACCTCACGTTCTTCCTCGAGGACGACGAGAGGCTCCTTGAGGTGAGCTACTTCAAAACTAACCTACTCGCTCCTTTGTAATACTTACAGGAAAAGGGTAGACACGGAAGTATAATTTATTAATTGGCTAGAGTAAATTGTTGTATGTAACTGTTGACATTTAAATTGCTTGCTATACAACGTGTTAATGAAAAAGCGCAAAACCTGAAATTAGTTTGTTCAGAATCGAGAGTAGAATCGATTCCACTGATAAAAAATAGGGGTAAAATTTTAACCAAAAAATTTTTATTCACTACGCCGTGTTTAATCATTTCTTAACTCTATTATTGCGGCGGCACGCGAAGCGGGAACGTCGCACTAGCTCGCGCTTTATTACCATAGAGTTTTTAATATTGCAACAAAGACAAGAAACAAAAAAAAGCTAATATCTTCGTAAATATTACGCGATAATTTAATTTAATAATTTACATTATTCTTTTATATTAAAGATAAGTTGGGGTGTCTGAGGTTTTGCGCTTTTTAATTAACACGTTGTAAAAATATCCACCACCGAGTAACCATCGAGTTTCTTGCCGGAGTCTTCTCGATCAGAAACAACCTCCGAACCGGTGGTAGAGTCACATTATGTTTAATTATAATATTAACTGTCATAGTATTATTTTATGTAAGTTTATTTTAATTTACTATATTTTTGCTATAATTTTTTTTTGTATATGACTTGTCATAAGTACTTTTCATAAGTCTATATGAATAAAGATATTTTTTTTCTTTTACTTTATCCGGGACAAATTACACCCAGGATCATTTGACCCCAAACTGAGCAGAGCTTGTACTATAGCGATATGATAAACATATTTAAATATTTCTGAATGTACACACTTATATAGATTTTAATTTTTATCAAATTTCATATTTTAAACAACTTGTTAATGAAAAAGCGCAAAACCTGAAAATAGTTTGTTCAGAATCGAGAGTAGAATCGATTCCACTAATTAAAAACAGGGGTCAAATTTTTACCAAAAAAATATTTTAATTACACCGTGTTTAATCATCACTTAACTCTTTTATTGCGGCGGCACGCGAAGCGGCGACGTCGCACTATATGGCGCGTTTTACCATAGACTTGTTAATTTGCAGACAAACATAAGAAAACAAAAAAAGCTAATATCTTCGTAAATAATCCGCGAAAATTAAATTCAATAATTTACTTAATTCTTTCATAATAAAAATAAGTTGGGGTGTCTTGAGGTTTTGCGCTTTTTCATTAACACATTGTATAAAGTACCATATTCTTGCTCCTCTACAGATAAAAGAAGAATACACAAGCGGAGAGATGCTAACCGGCGAGCTGAAGAGGGTCGCCATCGACACCATCACCCCCTACGTCCAGCAGTACCAGGCGCGCCGCGCGCGCGTCACCGACGAGTTCATGCAGCGGTTCTTCGACTTACGGCATCTTGAACTCTAAGGATACGACTCAGAACGCATAATCAATTGAGCGTAATAAGAGCATCAATGTAATCATTATACTATCCATAACATCCACACTAAAGGCCCCCATATACGGTACGATCCGTCGTTTCAGACCGATCGAAACGACAATCGTTAGTGCCTTGTTATTGAAATCGTTAACGATCTTTACATACACTAAAGATTCGTCGTTTCGATCAGTCTAAAACGACGGATCGTAACGATCAATCGTACCGTATAGGGCAGGGCCTTTAAAAGCGTCACTTAAAAAACCTAAAATCTAAACTCGATGCAAATGGAGACTATTATTCAATGTCAAAAAATGTTTAGTAAAACCATTCATTAGCGTCTCAGAATACTGTAATAGGGTAAGCAAAGGGTCACTGTCAGAAATACTTTTCGGAGGACCCATTTTTGCCCTTTTTAAATTGCCTATCTGTTCTCTTTTATAAAGGGTTATTTTACATATCAAATGTTTCTTCATAATAATTGCTTGTTTTGTAAAATCTGAGAGACATATCTAGGGTTGAAAGTACATTTGTTTTTTTTATAAGCGCATTTTAACGTCTCAACTACATCATTCAGTAAGATCTTCAAATCTTAAGTTCTGATAGTAGGCTAGTAACTATTAGCAATCGTATCTCCTTTAAGCGTGCATTTTATACTTGTACTTATTATAAGTAGGTAACTAAAATCTATTATGGATAAGATGAAGTGACTAAACCATGGTAGAAGAATTTTTAGACGATAACAACAGTTTTTTCCAAAATATTAGCTAAGCTAATAAAACCTTGATTCAAGTTTATAAGTGTAATAGTAGTCTTATATTTTTTTTCTAGGTGGATTGTTATTAATATTTCAACCAGAACTTGTTTAAACTGCTTGAAGAATATTCTCGAGAAGAAGAAACAAAATTCGAAAAGACCCATTATGAATAAAAAACAAATAATCTGAAGATACGTTAAAACGTATAAACGTATAACGTACGTGAAAAGTATTCGGGTGTACGCATTCGTACATGAACCTAATGAATGAAGTATGTAATCACATTATTAAGGTAGTAACTAATATTTTCAACCACGTAATATTATTTTCACTTCTCATGCTCTAAAAGTACGCCAATGCCTACGAAGCGGGCCTAAAGTGACCACTTTAGTCTCTAGGGAGTAAAAAGTAATTCGTTTTTTAATTTACTTCATGTGACAAAGACAAACTCAAACACCCAGTAAAAATATAGTATTATCTGTGGAGTGTGGACCGTCTTCATTGCGAAAATGTTGAGAGTTTTAGTTCCATGGTTTGTCCGCAAAGAAGGTGGCGCAATGTGTTTTAAATTGTTAATCTGTGGTTCAGTTCAGAAGAAAAAACTGACCACGAAAATTTCAGAACTTTTGTCAAGTGTAAATTTGTTCAGTTTTAAATGTTTTTGTACTAAATTGACTATTTTCCTCGCACTCAAAGTGAAAAGTACAGTTTGAACCTCGAGACTAAACGCCAACTTAATATACCCTCGGTTTACCACTTCTGGTATATTATGGCTTCGTTTAGTCCCTCGATATAAAATATACTATAAAACATACATAGTTATCCCTAGTAACTTCGGTGTCTATTTATCACATATGAATTCTTTAAAGTGAAAATTAGTTAAAACAGATTGGAAAGTTAATGATACACACAAGTTTTTACTCAGGAAAAGTAAGAAATAAATATTATAGTGATTCCGCTTTTAATTTTTTAATTAGCTTCAGAGTTACCGTTTGGAAAACCTGAAACGGGTGACATATTATCTGCTTTTTTTCCTGTCAAAATCGAGTTTGAAGTTCCCATGTTTGTTTCCTGCTAAACTGGCGTTTAGCCGGAAATAATCGGGTTTTAACGTTTTTTTTTTATGCATATCTGTTTGCAATAGGTATCATAAAAACCATTAGTCATGAAAGTTAAGTCATACATCAAACACTGTAAAGCCTTTATTAGCACTCAAATATAAACGAGACTATAGAAGAACCCTTAAAAGGTTCTCTAAAGCCTTAGCTCTCCGACTACATGGTGATCGACCGGACGTGAAAAATTGGGCACATTTTTTCGAATTTAAAAAAATATTTATTCTGTTCAAATGTAATGTTTAATTTACGATTGTTACAATACATGCATATGGTCATGCCCTGAAAACATTTACATGTAATGTATCGTTTTTTCTTGGTCTTTTAAAATCAAGTTGTAGCAAAGCATCGAGTCGAGCGTCATGATAAGATAAGATAATGTTTATATTCGCACATGAAAAAGGGTTACATCGAAGATCTCAGAATAGTAATGTATGGCTTCTCCTCTTCAGCTATCTAAGCAAATATTATTATTATGTCTGGTTATTATTTGATGCGGTTCGAGCAAATTTAAAAACGAAGAATGCTCGATGTTCTGATACAAGTGCATGCTCTTATTTATTAGCACCTTTAAGCAAGTCATAGAACATATCCATCATATCTTGCAAACATCAAATAACATCGTATTTTTGAAATTATGTTCCAAATTCCATATTCCAACAAACCGGTCTGAACCAACTGTTTGGAACACGGTTTAGTGTGTTACACGGGTTACATGTGTTTGATGGTCAGGTTTTTCTTCACTACGATCTTACTTAAGAAGCTTATGGGCCGATTTTTCAATCCTCAGTTAATGAAATTAATCTGTTGATAGTAGTTTATTCGAAGGTTAACAAGATTTTTAATTTTTCAATGGTCAGATAGATGTTATCTGTTGAATAAAGCTGCTAACTGAGGAATAAAGTTATCTGCTTCTTGAGGGGCTGGATGAGATTTTATCTATGTGTTTTCTTTGACATTTTGAGGTCATGTGGTGTGTCATTTAGAATTTTCTTTTATTTTGTTTGGTACGCACACATTCTAATGGATATTTTTGACCAAATCGACGACGCAACGATTCTGGAGCAAAGGCATACTATACAAACGCTGAGCCCAATAGAAAAGATCGGGTTGTTAAAGAGAGACCTAATCATTTTAGTACATGGAATGAAAAGGAGTTTTGGAGAAGGGCAAATCCTTAAAAGCAAACATACTCTTTGCTACAACTTTAGACAGCAAAAAAAGTTGAAGTTAATTTTCTTTTACCTTAATGTCAATTTGTCAAGCATCAACTTTTGTCTTGTTTCATTCTAACATTGCAATGACTGTGTGAGTGCAAAGTGCATCTCGCTTGTGCATAATCAGTGTGAAGTAAGCGATATAAGTACATAGACAACTGCTAGATAGCTATTCTTTGGATAAAAGACGATTGAAAAATTTAAAATATCTATTTGCTTGATAAACAGCCAGTTGGTTTCGATATTGATTGAATATAAGATATATAGATATTGATTATAAGAATTGAAAAATCAGACTTAAGTTTAAAAATTTAGTACAGACTGATAAAAATATGGATAATCGTGTGTTTGTTGCTGTTTTTTTCATTTAGAACATCATAAATGTGTCTGATGATTTGTAATATTGCTGTGCCTATTTTGTAAATTGTAACCTAATTTATTTTGTTGTCTAAATGTCATATTTTTTTAATTTAAAATGTAAATGGCTGTGCTGAAAGCATAACAGTATTTATAAAATATTTACTGTAAGTAATAATAAAATCTGCTATAAAATTTGATTTGTTGTTTGAATTAATTTATTATAAAGTTTGAACCTGACGGCTCTGTGTCTATCTTTTAATGTGGTTATTGAATGAAACTCATCGTTAAGAACCACCTTTTTAGGTTATTGCTATCTAATAATTATTAATACACGCGGACAGTTATAGTCCCATACTATGTTGTGTCCGAGAGGTGGTCGGCGGTCCTACTGTTTGTTAAAATGCTACGAGTATTCTAATAGTAAACTACGCAACAACAAAACTTTCAAACGTTAAAATATTCTAACCTATTTCGTATTCAATTCATAAGATGTTCAAAAAGCCGTAGACGATATTTAGAATCCAAACAATATAATAAGAACATAGCAAACAAACATGAAATAGACAATACCAGAATACAATACCCGGGACACGGCACTCTGCCGAACTGAGGCAAAAATTGTTGGAAAACACTTGAATACACAGAGGCAACTTTGATCACATATGCATGACAATAGCGCCGAGGAGCGGGTGACACAGTGTTCACTTATGCCAGGTTGAGGTGAGACGAGTATAAGAAAGTCACATTTAAAATAATACGTCAGTAAAGTGTCCTTCCAAATCTCTTAATTTACGAAAGAAATCGAGCGGTTAATGTATTATAAGAGATAAGTTGTGCTAAGCGAATCTAATCACGTGGAAGCGAATGCACAGCACCTACGGGTAAGACCTCTATCCTACACAAGCCCTCAATAATGTACAATCAATCATACGACGAAGCGCCAATACCTCTTATAGCCAACTACACAGTCGTCAAAGAAGCAGAAGAAGAGAAGAGAGATCCAGACGAACGTGTAATTTTAGAAATAGGAAGACAAGACGACAGGCCTAGAGAAGAGCTTACGTTCTCACACAAAAAGTATGATAAAACAATATCACATCATCGCTCGTATGTGCTAGAAGATTACGAGCCGAGGAGAGTGGCCTACTTTAGGCCACACGAGCTGGATCAGGCTGTGCATGAAGGTACGTGAATCATTACTCAACTAATTTTGCATAATAAACGATGGGCCTTGGGAATTTTTATACGTGGTAATACGCTGACGGGGTGACGGGCGGTTTTCGCCACGATTTGCCTGGTGTCCTGAGTTCAATTATTCTCGGTAACGAATTTTTTAAATTGTCTCAGGTCTGGGTGTTCTGGAAGACGGCCCTTGTTTGGTATCACACTAGAATATTTATCCTTTTTGAGACCAAGACATTTGGTGTGTGGACTAGCGCATATTTATTTAATGAGAAAAAACACTTTAAAACACAAAATTGATAAAAGATCATTCTCCTATAGGAAACGTTACGCTCAAAGTACATATGGGATGGGCGACTGCACTAGAAATACTTTTACCTCTAAAACTGTTTTGAAAGTTTTTACCGTCCTGAATGTTTTTCCTGCGTAATTATTGATGATTCTTAAGTAGAAAGCTGCCCTGCATATTTGTATTGTTTTAGGGGACTAACTAAAATTTACATTTGATCTCTTTATGACAATTAACAATCGTCAGAATCGTCCCCCTATTATCGTTTCAAAAGGCTGTAGATGTGACCTTGGGGTGTCTTGGAGAGTTGCTCGTACGTAGGTAGGCCCGTACTATACGTAAGGTTGTATTTGGTCAAAAATATCTTTGCAGTTTCACTTCTTTCATATTAACAATTTACTGCGTCCCTTATTTTATGACTGTGCAGTCATTTAGTTTTTATCATTAACGTGACAGTACGACGTAACTGTGAAATGTGACAGCCTTTGCACTAATAATACCAAAGATTTGTGTCAAATATTAGGGTCTTCGATAGTTTATGTCGCAATGCAATTTTTAGGAGAATATCTAAACCTTCCTTCACGTTTACTAATGATCTGCATTCCAGGTTCAAGGTATTACGAGCAGGAATTTAGAGACACCGTTGTCCAAGAGACGGCCAACTCCGAGTCCTCTCTTGACTTCTCCCACGAGTCCCAGGATACGAATAAATACAGCACTGAGGACCCTAATCAAGATAATATTCTAAATTGGAAAGAGCGGGCTTTGCAACTTGAAAGAGGTAGTTATCCGGCTTTCATATCCTCTAACGTCTACGACCTCGATGGCCTGGCGGTGATGGTTAAGATGACATCAAATTCCCAGATTGAAAATAGCTAGAGTATATTTAGCGATGCAAACAAAAATAAATGTTTCGCAGACTAGTTAGGTAGTTAAAAAAACTAAGCGGGAACTAAGGTTCCAGACGCTTCACCTCACACCACACTGTCTGATGGTAAGTGGTTGCTGCAAACTATGACCATGTGCTATATGTGCGACACCTAAGGTCCTTTGCGCGTTGACGGGTTGCCGGCCGGCCCTATAAGGCTAGTGGAAAATTTGGTACAATCAACAAGAAGAACAGTGAAAACCTCTGTCCTTCACACCATAGAATTCATTTATGTTGATGCGTCATTACAGAATACAAGAAGACAGCGTGCGATCGCGAGCGGACCAGAATGCGAGACATGAACAAAGCCTTCGATCTCCTGCGCTCCAAGCTGCCTGTGACTAAGCCTTCCAAGAAAAAATACTCCAAGATCGAGTGTTTAAGGTAATAACACTTCTACCACCAAAGTAGGTATAACCTTTAGCACAAATTACGCTTGCGGCGCGGCGGCTCTGACAGATAGTCCGCTTAAAACTAACCTGCCATTTGACTATGCACAGACACAGTGAGTTTACAGGCGATACCAGTGAGCTTCAGTGAGTCGGCCAGTCGCACTGTCGCGAGTTTTTGTCGAACTTGGTGCAGTTTTACACATGATGAATTTTGTTTTTGGCCGGTTCTGTCAAGTAGGTATAACCTACCTACTTTATTTTAAAAATTCAGAGAGTAACCATGGACGGTCACGGAAGTTTAGGATAATGGGGCCTTTTTGAATTTAAGTGCAAATATTACATTGAGTGACTTTACCGACGGGGCCCTCAGGATCGAGGGCCCTGAGCACGTACCCAAAGTTCCAAATGGCAAAGATGGGCCTGCATAAAGCGATATTAAATCAGTCATACTCAGAAATGAAGTCCCAATGTCAACCTTAGCTAATTACAAATAAGACGTTGAAGATCAGTATGATAGTTTTAATATTGATGATGGTCGCACTCAGAATCCTCTTCTTCCTTAATGCGCAAGGAAAAGATCGGGGCTCAATTGTGTTGTTCTAACGCCCTTTAATCAGTTTTCTCATATACTTTAAAACACGGAAGGTCATAGCTATTAAATTGACTGGCCTGTTGGCGCAATGGCAGCGATCCTGCCTTTAGCGCCAGAGGTCGTGGGTTCGATCCCCACCCATGACAAATATTTGTGTGATGAACATTTGTATTTTCTATTTAAGTATGTATTTAGAAATATTTAAGTATGTTTTTATCAGTCTCTGACGCCCATATTACAAGCTCAGCTTAGTTTGGGGTCAGATGATCTTGGTGTGAATTGTCCCAGATATTTATTTATTTATTTATTAAATAATACCTATTATTAGATCAGTGTTCTGGCTTGCCGGTAAGTAAGACAGAAAAAACTCGTCGTCACGTTCATCTTTCTCACTGCTACTGCTTGGCCAAAGCTTTGAAAATTGGCTTCTCATTTCAAAATTACTATTTCAGTTCATAAAGCCCTAACAATGATGAATACTCGTAACTATGAGTAACAATGTGATTTTTGCAGGCGCTTCCGCTGATTCACACCTTTCGTATGGTGGCTGGATCCACGTAGTGATTAAATTCTCTTTCGCTGGATCCATGGAAAAGCGTGGCGTGTGCGTGCGTCTCTAGCTAGATGAGAAGCTTTAAACATTTTTCTTTCTGTTTTGTTACAGAATTGCTATCCTGTACATCAGGCAGCTGGAGTGCATGCTAGAGGGGGAGTCTGCAGAAGACAGCTCGGGTTTCTTCAACGTGCACGCTTCAGACCTGAGACGACGGCAGCAGCGGTATTGACTTTATCATGTGCAGGGCCCTCTTCTTAATAGTTTACTATTCCTAGCTCCAGTTTTATTATGATTGTTGATTAAATTGCCACTCAGCCAGTGGTCAGTCAGTTGCCAATTTTTGAGACTGATTTACTGTTACAACAAGTCACATTCATTTAGTAAGCAGTGCCGAACTTAACAATTTAATTTAGAAGGGCCCATTTGGACGGTTTTTTTTGGGATCGTATTGTTATTTTAGGGCCCATTTTGCTCTGGTTGAGATAGACTGTTCGAATGTGTTTTTTCATTATTATTGTATGAGAATGTGACTAGCGTTACGTGAATATAAGTAAATGAAATCAAAGTTGCCCAAAATGTGCCTTAAGTGTATGTATATAGTTATTTATCTATTTAAGTAATAAATGTTTAAGTACAAATACATCAGGCAACTTGTTTTTCAATCTATAGAGAAATAAATTAGGCTTTAAAATAATCAAAAGCTTTATTTCGTTAAGCCAGATGGAAATAATCAAAACACTTCACAAGAACAACCGCAGCAACGCCATAACTAAGTTTAAAACATCAAAATTGATTATTTTTTAAAAACGTTTGTATATTTACGTTTGTATTTCAAATATACCTATGTATATTTGAATTCACATGCAGATAAAGATGCTATTTATCACTATGTAACACACGCGTTATAAACAAGGGTAATAATGAACAACAAAATATTTTTATGAACAAGGATAGGTAACCAGTACTACTACTGAAAAAAAGAGGTATCAACTTGGGTTTACTTACGAAAATCACATTTTAAAATTATCATTTAAAAACGTTTTTACCACATTTATTTCACCATTACAGCATCCATTTGCTTTTAAAACGTTTTAAGAAGTGTTATGGACGGCACTATAAAAAACACTGCAAGAGGAAAGAGACGGGAAAGGTAACATGACTGATACAAATATTGAAGTGTTATCCTCTCTTTTTTATCTTCCTCTCCAAGTTTAACTCGGCCTCCCTTCTTTCAAGAGCTTTAAGGTAATCCACGTAGGCGCATTTTATTAACAATGGTACTTTCACCACACCTATAACCAAGAGCATAGAGTTAACATGAAGACTTCATTTGTAGGTAGCAAAGGTTATAAAGACTGACACGCGTGTACATAGATATTATAAATCGTGTAGAGATACAACTTCATTGAAGATTTGGGTCATATATTATCTAAAGAAATGACCTCCTAGATTAGATATAAAGTTACATGTAAAAGAGGCTCTCACGACTTACCGGAAAAACAAGAGGTGACAATATCTTTGTACAGCATATACACTGGAGCCAGCAGGTTTTCGTTGTTTTCTTTTTTCTGTAACAAATTAAATTAAATGAAAATGAGCAGATTTATACAATGTTAGGTCATATTGCGCGTTTTACGTTTTTTGTAAAGAAATTGGTTTCCGCACGCCGGATCGATACATTCATTACCCTCTGTTTAGCGTAAAAACCACCCTATAATGTTTAAAGTCTATACAGGGATGTTCCCGAGCTCCGATACATAAGTTCACGATCAAAATTGGGTCAGTCGATTAGGAAATCTATTTTATTATTGCAGTGGGATAGTAGGATTATTCGAAACGCAGATAGAAAAATATAACTCAGAGAACCAACTTAACCACTCAAATCAAGTTAAATAATTTCATCAAATCATTTCATTGATAAATTCTTGAGTTGGCACACATGACCATTGTGCTTATCAACATTTTTCATACCGCGTTTATCCTTGTAACATAACATTGTCACTAAATGACCCAATTATACCAGGCTGTTATCACCGAGGAGGATGTAGCTTCCGGGCCGCGGTCGCTTCAACCGCCCCGTTCCCCTCAGCTCCTAGTACCAAGGGTCGTCCAAGGGTAGCCGTGTGGAGTGTGACGGACACATCGGCGTTATCGCAAGAAGCGGACAATCTGACTTTGGCCTTAGGCTAACGAAATAACTATTTATTCTGGCATAAAATTATTATGCATTATCCCAATTTTGTGTTACTAAGTGAATGTACTAATTTAGTTAATAGCATTTATTATATTACCGATGTTCCCCTGAATTCGTAGTTATCGCTACCACTAAATATCATCTAGATCGCACAAGCATATCTAGGTAGAGCGCACAATTTAATATTAACATAAAAAATTTCGAGTATTAATATAAATTTATTGATATTAAATATATCAAATGATTTAAAGTAAAGGAAGAATATATTGTGTGTGTATTTAAGTGTCAATATACATTCATTTCTATTCTATCTATTCTATATTAATAAGAAAAAAATATTTTGAATTTTAGCCCGGTCAAATTAGATCAAAAAATAGGAGTGAAGTTACAATAATTCGCACCCAGCTCAAAATTAGTAGGATTATTCAAAACACTATCCTAATTGAAATGTAAAAAGTCCTCATCGATCCGACACACCTGGAAAAAAAATATTCTGGGTCAAAAGTAAGGGGAATTATTGTAACCTCGAATGTCGAAATTGACTGGATTATTTTATTTCTTACTCTTACTTAACCCTCCATTCCGCGAACTTTTTGACTTCCCCTAGTATGTGTTTTTTCGTATTGTTAATATTACGTTAACTTTACCGATTAAATTAAGATTCAAGACACTCATGGTGAAACTTGGTAGTACGGTCAATAAACAGCAAAAGGAAATGACGTTGGAACAAAGTTCCAAATTTTTAATGAATGAAATGCATCTATTTTAGTATTATTTTTTTCCATTTTATCTAAAGTTTGAGAAGGCAGAGTGGAAAAAATATTTGTCAAATCAATAGCTTATTTTAAGTGACTTACTTACGAGTAAATAGCTACATTGGTGCCATTCCATTCATTTTATAATTTTGGTTTAGTTGTACACATATTTAACGTATTTAACATTTAATGTATGATTGATTGATAAGATAAAACAGTAACTAAACCGAAATTATAATAGGAATTTTACTAAACTCAGGACGTCTGAACGTGGGTTCGTTTGCAAGCAGCAATAGCGAAAACCATCCAATAGATTGTGAGAACAACATTCCATACAGCCACATAAACTCAGAAATGTTCGAACGAATTTTACAAATTCTTGTTAAAGGAACAGCGTCCCTCGTATGTGACTGACGTGATGCTACCAGGCGATCATAAGTCTACGGAGCATTTGGAATTCCTTACGAAAATTCAAGTAGGGCGTGACTTCACTGCGCACATCGTCTGTTGCGCGCGGCATACGTATAGCCGGGCGGCAGACAACGGTGCATCATGTCTGAACAGTTTCGCGAACGTTTCGAATACTCGCAAATAGCAAAGCTTTAAAGCAATGTGTAGGGAGATTTCGTGGAGAGCAGACGCTTTGCCAAATGTAGTGCTGGCCATCGCGAATAGCCCGCCGATGGATGGGAGAGCCTCCAAAGTACTAGGAACGCATAAGCTAAAAAGAGATCATTTCGACTTACTGCGCGGTCGTGGGTCGTGGGCGGGGTTTGCTAGGCAATAATTTTTAAGTTTCTACAATAGTTTGATTCGAAATGTTGTCTTTATTCGATTATTGTCATTTTGTTTTTTTTTGCCAATGTCTGCGCTTCGCATTGTTGAGTATTTGAAGCGCTGTACCTATGTGCCATCTAAGGCTGCAAAAAATATTTCTCTACTTTTCAATTACTTTCAGGTCTTACTTAAAACAATTGTATCTAATAATAACGTGATAACTGTAATATTTGAGCCCATCTTGTTTATCTTGATACATAAAATGTGTGCAACGAAATAAATTACTTACCATGTTTTCACACAAAGTTACTCCTATAAATTATGATTGTGTTTTTATTAAAATGAATTGAAGGAAAAGAAGGAGGAAAGGAAAACATCGTTTATAGTTACTGTCACGTATAGCGATAATAGTAATAAAACTCGTGAATAATTTAGTGGTACTAATTGACTGTCACATCAATTGTGAAGCTTCCAGAAGGAACCTTACAAGGCAAATTTTATTTACTTCAAAGTTCTTTCTTTACTCTGACTTATGATAATTTATTCAATATTTCCTTTTCAGAAGTCACGTCAAGAAATATTGATAACGTTTTGATTGTATAGAATGGACAATAAGAATGTTTAATGAGATTCTTAATTTTAATTTTTTATAATATTTTATTTACACAGTTTAGTAACACCGGTTATTAGATGCAGATTGCAAAAGCAATACCTACTCAAAAGTGTTGAACTTGGTCTTCAGTTAGTACAAGTTTAATTTACAAAGAAATTGCGATAAATTTATTTTAAGGAATATAGAGATGGTCAAGGGTAATAATGATGGAAGTAAATAATTTGGAATAAGTACATCGAATTTATATACCACACTAGCTGGTTGCTGATGGGATATCACAAGCTTGGACTAATTTGAATTCCGAAACACATTGTCAGCCTCGGTAATCGAACCCTAGGCCCGATATCCAATTTATTATTTTAAGCATGACAATCTATAATAATATTATAAATAGGAAAGATTTTGTTTTTTTGTTTGTTTGAATTGCATTATCAGAGGTTTTTTTTTAATTTAGGCTATATTTTGACGGGAAAGACAGTACGCGGGCATAGCCGCTGACGGATAGCTAATTCTTATAATTTGTTCACTTAGGCTTCGAGGTTATGGTACCAACCTGCTGTTTTATGCTGTCTCTGTCAAATATCACCAACAAGTACTCAGTACTTTACAAGCTAGCTCCGCTAAACACCGATATCACGCGATTAGCAAACGATGACGTAACCACTAACCAAAGTTACCAGGGGAATATGACCTAACTGCAGGTAAAGCTGAACAGAAGCGACGCGTTGGATATTCGCGAAGGACATACGAGTCGCGATTCTCACACCTAGGATCTGTGTAGTAAGGCTCTTAATTCAACATTGCTCACTCGTATGTAAAATAAAAGAGGTTTTAGCCTTGTAGATCTAGGATTGACTGAATGTTAGACTTATGTCCATTTTGAACTATGTTTAACACGTCGTCATTTTGCTCTTTTACAACCGATTTATGAAGGGGATTACAAGTAGATACCTTAACAGTTCTTGTTTTAATAATGTCATTGAATAAAATGCGCGAGAATTGGATCTTTGGGAAGCAAACGCGGCAGTCAATACGTGTCAATTTAGTATTTACAAATATCTGTGCAAAATTTCTTAGAGAACTTGTGTGAATATTCAAAATTCCTTCTCTGGTGTGAAAAATCACAACATTCTACTTACTCAACGAAGTAGAATTCTCGGGCTTGGATTTTCAGACTGGTCGTCGTGTGTAGCTGACGGGACGAACATATTAAACGTGTTATCAGAAGCACAGAGTCTCAGTCACTGAAACTTATCGCGATAATGAATGGGTTCCTAACTATCATCTACAGAATACAGATTGGTCATCGATCACAAAACCGCACTATTTTCCGGATAATTTGCAACACACCTACCAGGAAATTAAGCCTGTATTTTCTTTTGATTCCGGGCAGAGCATTTAGCCCGGTAGGTTCCAGGTGTACAAATATTTGGGACATAAAGTCTCTATTCGTTGGTTCGTTATTCACCCGTTGCTGATTAATACTGGGTGGTATAATCAACAATAGACGTGCAGTACTACAGTGTAATGTTGCTGGATGACTGTTATAAAGAGGTTCTCCTGCTAGTGGCATAATTATGGAGGTAGGCGATCTAAGATCGTAGTTTTTGAAACACCCGTATCGAGCGCGTGAGAATTTGTATGGTCCCTTAAAATTATGACTCAGTTTAACAACCATTGATTTGTATAGAAGCATCTGTAGATCCACATGCTGCTTGCAGGAAACCCCCTTCACAACAGCTATTCAGCAGCATTACATACACTGCAGTACTGCACTGCGTCTATTATCAATACTATTATAAAGAGGAGGAAACATTTTGTTTGTTTGTTTGTTTGTTTGTAATGAATAGGCTCCGAAACTACCGGACCGTTATAAAAAAATATTTGTCTAGTTTTGAGAACTTCACGGATTTAGCTCAATTCAGCTTAGATGCTAGTAGAACACCTTTCTACTAGGCGCCCAGGATGTACGAGTAGGTGTAACTTTACTTACAACGACACAACCTCGCTGGTCGAAGGTTGGCGGTCTCCTAGTGTTGATGCTGCGCACGTACTCTTGCCAGCGTCGCAAGCATTCCGTCACTTCCTGCTGATCACCCCAGATCCCCTGTGTGTATGTGAAGTAAACAGCACCCACCAAGACACCAGCCTGAAAATATGTATCAATATGGATCTAGATTGCCAATTCGGCCGTTTTAGATTTCGTTTTTCTATCGGATCGTTTCAGACTTCATTCCGAAGCTTCTGTGAGTTGAAGAACGTTGACAAAGCTATACTAACGTATCTGTGAGTACAATTCGTGCATAAGCTCCATAGAAAAAGAAAGCGTTTCACGTTTTCTAAGTCACAAGCATCATTCATGCAGTTAGTTACATTATTAGCATAGTGAAGTGACTGGGGTAACAAAGTCGACTAGCCAATGAGCGGGGCCTAATTAGTACTAGGCGAGCAGAACGCGGGCAGAGTCGATCTGGAACTAAGCACTGATTGGAAGTGTGTGCCGTACGGATTGTTGGCGATTTGGAGGTTATTTCGTAACTAGTGATTCTTATTAAAAAGATGATTTTTTTCCTGCAAAATGCTGCTGTCTATCATGACATGAACCACAAACTACTCTTGGTTTAAGTGTTTTATTACCAATGCACTATTTTGCACAGAAAGATAGATCTAGAAAAGTTCGACCTGACCCTAGCGGGCTGGCTCAAGCGGGACTCGAACCGCCGTCTTCCACAATCCGGGTGACTGCTCTTCCAATTGAGCTATTGAGAACATCAATATACCTGGCGAATTTGTCTAAGCCAACGTTGTTTTACTCGTATCTAATAATAAGGTAAGGCGCTTGCCTTTTAACATAAGAAAGAAATATTTTGGCAAAAATTTAACTATTGATTAAGATGAAACTAGCTATAAGTACTTAGTATAAGTGTATTTTTATCATTTAATAATGCACTATTTTCCACACAAAGATAGAAAATATAAAAAATGATCTGGTCCTATGCACTATCTTTTGTAATTTTGGTTCAAAGCGTAACTTAACAGCAAAGTAGTTTTTAAAAACACCTTTGGTAGTTACGCAAGTGGTACAGAGTAGAAGCAAATTCAAAAATCGTGTACAATAATCAAATTAAGTAGGTATTTAAGCATTTCCGAATTTCACATCACATCAATATTTAGAAATTTCCTATCATTAATCTGAATTCTGCTGTTAGAAAATTTGTCTAATACATGTCGAAAGATAGAAAACTAGATAAATTTGAATTTCGGGACGGGGAATCCTTGAAGAAATCAGGCAGGATTCGAACCCGCGTCTTCAACAATCATGTACTAGCACATATGTACTACAAAGATTTTGGTTTATTGAGATTTCGGTAGCTCAGTGGATAGAGCAGCCAACCGGATTGTGGAAGACGCGGGCTCGAATCCTGCCGAGATTTACGTTTTGTAACAGATAATACAGACATACTCGTGATTTATTTTAAAACCATAATGGCATTTCAAAACCTAAGCTGTTTCTAACTAAAATAAATTGAAATCAGAAAAAAACCAAAAAATGTCTAAACACATACTTGCTTAGATAATAACACCTAGGCACAGATAAACAAATGTTCGTCAGATGAATGTTTGTCCAAATGGAGTCCACCCTCCTACCTTCAGCCCTAAAGGGGGGATCGCTACCATTGCCTCAAGAGGCCAGTTTAAAGCTCTTAGGATATGGTCGAGTGTGCCAAAGAGCGCTAGCACCTCAGGTTCTTAACTTGAAGAATTTACTGTCAGGTAAATTAGATTTTAGAATTAGAGTTTTGATCGTTCTAAAGTCCATAAAGCTAGTGGTCGTAGTTAGTTTATCATTACGAAAACATGGAAAGTAACCGACACATTAGGTACTTACTTTGACGGCGTACATGAGTTTCCCATGAGCGTACGGCAGCGGTAGATTAGGCATGAGCCTTCTGGGACTTTTCCGCATTTTATACTCTTCGCGAGTGCACACTTTGATGCAAGTTGGATTGATCGCCATTTCTGTAAACAGAAAATCAATCGTCCATTTTATTCTTCTCGTATGCGAGTTCCAAAGTTGTTGATTAGTTCAAGTTGGCTTAGTTAAGTACTTCAGCTATCAGCTGTAAAACAGGAACTAATTGTATATAAAAAGTATTCATAATAACAGGTGACGAAAATCCTGACTCGCAAAAAAACATTTTTCAAGTTTCGTGAAGTTCGTCGAAAACAGCACGCTGTGATTGCTAGCTCACTTTACAACGCCTGCCGGAATTTAGCAAGCAACCGCGAAAGCATTACATAACTTGTAACAAATACCAGGGTAGCAGAAACACCGGGAGCTAGGGCGATGTAACAACCCAATAGTGAAAGGGAGATAGGCGGAGGGGGAATTTTGTTGTATTTAGCTCTCTTTCGCACCTACTGACGCGACGCGCGGTGGGGTGGTAGGGGATGGGACGCCGGAATTTAATTGATGTAAAGCTTACTACGAGTTTATGGTAATTCTTAGTAACACAAGTGCTGAAGCCAAATCGAGTTAGTACTTAGTAAGTAGTTATGGTTCCTATTGAAGATAACTAAGTACATGGCGTTGTTTGTGTAAATATCCCAACCAGGTGTTTCATGTCATTACACCACGTTTTAAAACGAAAATGAACATAAAGAATCGAATGAAAGAGATTTATTCTTATTTTTAATCAAATCGTCAATCAAGAGATGACTTCATTCTTTCATAAACGTAGGCATATTTTAGGACTTGCCAGCCAGATTTATAGCGAGATGTGAAATCAAAAAATCACGTAGGCGAAAGATTGGCGTAAAGGAGTTCAATAACACTGTCCTGCTATCAGGTCTAGCTCTAAAATAGCGTGCGCGTAAGATAAATGTACAGCTTTGGTACTTATGCATGCCTGTGAGTCATACACGCTAGCCCATCTCCCACACGCCGTCCAATGTAATGCTTTCGCAAACTAGCTTCTGTTCGTTAGTGCTTATAAAAAATACGTAGGCTTTAATGTCGTCATTAGAATTAGAAGTCATCGAAGTTGGTGGAACATATTATTTATTATGTCATTAAGGTTTATATAAATTGGAAATCGCATATTGAAAAGATAAAGAAAAAGACTACAACATTGAACAGTGTAATTTCAATGATGTTGGAAAAAATGCATTTTTGGGATCCTTTTTAGAGTAGTACCTAGATAATTTAATTGTAATCACATAAAATGCAATGGTCTGTTTGATTTCGAGCGGTCCTGCTAATGCCACAAAATGGGGTTTGTTGCAACCCCCACTCCACCCATCTATACGTTCTTTTAGCTGTTTAACTTGTTAACTTATCGCCTCTAATTCCATGACATGTCTAATTTAAGGGCGTGTCTCAATTTACGGTTTTAACAGTGTCACCAGGTAGTTTTTGCAAACTAAAGCTTCTATGTTGCTTCAGAAAATAAATACGTCGGCTGTATTTCATTTACATAAGTGCCTCATTTTGCTATTGAAATAGGTAGCAACGACGCACTTCATGTTCAAGTGTGGCGCGATCTGAAGACTCTTAAACTGTGGCTGTTCGTTAGTGTTTCACTAAAATTTGCGAAGGCTGTATTCAATCTGAATTGAAAGTCGTATATTTTGCCCAATTGCAAAAGTTGGGAACAACAAACGAACAATTGAATACTGCAAGCTTCCGTGACCTGTAGCTGTTCGTTAGTGCTCTAGGAAATAAGCGTAGGCTGCACTGTTTATAAACAAACAATTAATACTCATATCTGTTGTTTTATACAAGAAAATCAATTCGGAAAATAGCTTGAGGAGCCTTTAGAAATTTTGCATTAGTAGCAAAATTTCTAAAGGTGGAACGTCCTCACCCTCTGTACTTACCAGGTATACGCGAGCAGTCGACCTTCTCAGCCGGAGTACACTTGTCATACAGCTGCATGTCAGGCTTCTGCTGCCTGATGTGCTTCGCCAGGTTGATGGTCCGGCAGGCCTCGCAGCGGATGCGGTCTGACTTCAGGTTGTCACACATTCTGGAGGTCGGAATGAGATAGCGATCACACGCAAATACTGGGGATTTTGACTAGGAGTTAACAAAGGATTTTGGTATTCAATTCAGGGCGGTTGACGGTTACAGAAATACTAGGTGACAGATGACATCAGTTGGCAACAGAAGGCTGTTTGCTTTTTTTAAATAAAAGAAGTTGCTAATACATTTTTTGCAGGTATGACTGTCACGCGATTTAATAGTCTAGCTTGACTATGGATGATTAGTCTAGCTAGACTAATCACGTCAATTCACGTCACGTCACGACGACACGACGCTAGGTTCATAAAGTAAAAGTTTATTAAATTATAAAAGTTCCTAAAAAAATACTAAGTTTCGAAGGCACGATTGGCGTAGTGCGCTGTAGCGCGGTTTCTCGCTTTGGCTTGCGTAGTGTCCCGGGATCGATTTCCAGTCGGGACAATTCAGGAAACGATCTTTTCTAAATTGGCTCGGGTCTGGGTGCGCTGGGAGACTCCCGTGGCTTAATTTCCTGTCTGGTACCTCGTAACATCGAGACCATGGCAATTGGTGTGTTGTCTGGCGCATATTCATTTATGAGATTTCGTCTCTACACATATCCATGTTTAAAGCAGTGAGTTTAATGTTCCTTATTTAAACAATTTTAGAAATATAATAAAACTCTTATGCCGAGATCTATAGTCGTTACATTAGCTAAGCACAAACTTATCACAATAATAAAATTATTATGTCACTTTAATTAAACTTAATAGTATTGTTATAATTATCACTAACGAACACCTTAGTTGATGTTTAACTAAAACAAAAATAATTTTAAATCGATGAAAAGATACTGATATAGATAGATACAACTATTCAAAATCTAAGATAAGTCTGAGTTTAAGCTAAGCACGCTCTATAGATCTTGCAATGGCCTTAGTCCAAACTTATGACTTCTTATTACCAAAAGCAAACAAGCTATAAAAGTATACAAAAAAATATTTTAAAAAATAACTGCAGAGGTAATGAAGAGGTTTCATTTTCGAGTTCTGGCATTCATATTCAAATACACTCGGCCTCTGGCAATAGATTGAGTAAGCCTATGGCTCATAAACAGCAGATCATAGCCCGTAGCATAGATAATTCATTGAAAGCACTTGCCTGTCGGGGGATAATTAGCAATAAAACTCATTGAAAGATTACTTTTCCTCATACTTGTAGCTGGAAGTTAAGTAATTATTCACTGAGAAATTACTTTCCTTTTAGTTGTCCAATGTGACTATTCTAGAAATAGTAGAGACATTCTTGAAGGGTTACAATGAAGTAGTTATTAAGTAGAAGTTTCACTCAAACATTTATTTTCATTACATAGCGGTATTTAGGTATGTATACGTTTTAAGTGGGGTACTCATACAGAATTTTGAATTTAAAATAAGGTCTTCTTTGGACAATAGTACTTTTTTTCCTAGGTACGTAACATGTAGATATAGAGATAAAACTAGAGTTTTTTTTTCTCAGATCATTTGATTTGATACGAGAGGCATGAAAAGAAAAAGATGATCTGTTAAACTTTCATTAGAAAAAACATACTTCCTTGCAAAAATCTCAAATGGGAAAAAAAATGTTTAGTTAAGCGATGTATAGTTATATTAATTCCAAACGCAAATACCAAGACACAAATTATAGTCCAGGGTAGGATTCAAACCCATGAGCTTCGACGCACAGGCAACATTATGGTGATGATCAGTCGTCGCTCATTGCCTACATTACAATTTATAATGATTCAAAAGCGATGCAAATAGTTAGTAGGTACATAACTTAGTAAGAGTTTCATTCTGAATCCCTAGCTGCATTGCATCTCCTAGAACAGTCCACACTCTCAAAAAACGTTCAGAATGACAGATAGTGGGATCCTGGGATCGAAAGGACAATAATAGTAGCTGGCAGCGCCGTGACGCGTGCGCGGATGCGATAGGCCCACGCGATGTCCGACGTTGCGCAATGCCACTGCTTCCGCGAGTTGACTATCCTAGATAACGGGTGGTTGCGAAATCTTGCCAAAATTGCGGGCCTACTGCGGTAGGAAACGGAAGGGCTCCGAGACCCTAAGGAGGGAAGGAAATGAGCGCTTCAAAAATTGCTCTTTCTAGGGTTCCGTACCTTGGAAGTGACCGCGTAGACTACTTCGTCCGACTCTCTGTTAATACCCTTTTTTCTTGAATAAATAAATAAATAAATATCCCTGGACATTATTCCACACAGCGCCATCTAGCCCCAAAGTAAGCTAATTAAAGCTTGTGTTATGGGATACTAGACAACGGATAAACATACTTAAATACATTTTCTTTTGTAAATACATACTTATTATACATAGGAGACACCCAGACCAGTACAAACAGACATGTTCATGCACACAAATGTTTGTACTGTGCGGGGATCGAACCCGCGACCTCTGGTGTAGTAGCCAACTTCTTAACCATTACACCAAGTCGGTTCTTGAGAACGTATGGAGGTGTTAAAATTAATAACGAATACTCATGTCTGCAGTTATTCTTCGGAGCAGTGAAAAAATAAAACTATTTATTTTGATTCAAGCTCATCTCTAGTAACCAAAAACTTAAAACGAGACGACTTTACGCGGCTTCGCAGACTTCGTCAAATAAAAAATATATATATATACGCGCCAGACAACACACCTCTTGTCATGGTCTCGAAGTAGGGCTAAATATCCCTGTTGCCGACTAAATACTTTCTTGTAGTTTTTGTACCTTTTTCAATGTGAATCTTTTTCTGTTCTTGACATAAGTGCTGTCATATTTTTGGTTCTGTTCTACGTCTTGGTTTGTATAGTTGATTATTTTATTATTTCCTGTTTTTTATTATATTTTATCAATACACTCTTTACTTTTCACCCAATATACAGTCCACATCATTTCCTCTCCCCTCCTTTACATTTGGTCCTTCGCAGAGGAATTGATTGGGACCAGGAACTTCCTCAGGACCTAAGCACCAAGTGGAAAGCTTGGCTTGCTGACATATCTGCATCTGTTGACCTTCGAGTCCAACGCTGGCACCTAAGAGAGGCTCATGCTCCCAACCAAGCTCATCTAATAGAGCGTGAGCTGCACGTATTCTGTGACGCAAGTGAGCACGCGTATGTGGCTGTCGCTTACTGGCGTCTGGTATTTGCTAACGGAACCGTGCAGCTTTCGTTTATATGTAGCAAGTCCCGAGTAGCGCCTTTAACTCCTGTCACTATTTCTCGCCTTGAATTGCAGGCGGCAACGGTAGCAGCTCGTCTAGCGTCGTCTATCTGCGACGCTCATAAGTACAAACCCTCTAGACGGTATCTATGGACCGACTCTAAGAATGTTCTAGGATGGCTTCGCAGCGACGCGCGTTCGTTTTTGCCATTTGTTGCACATAGACTAGCAGACATCCTAGAGCTTTCAACTTTAGATGAGTGGCGGTGGGTGCCCACAGCTTTGAACGTCGCAGATGACGCCACTCGGCAAAACTCAGACGCTGACCTGAAAAATAGTCGGTGGATTAAAGGACCTGAGTTTTTGAAATCACCTCATCACTTTCGTCGGCCTAGACTACTTCGGTCCAGTGCAGATAACAGTTGGCAGAAGACACGAGAAGCGGTGGGTTGCTTTGTACACCTGTCTCACGACGCGGGCTGTACATTTAGAGGTAGTCCATGACCTCTCAACGGACGCAGCGTTGATGGCCCTACGTCGATTTACGGCCCGTCGTGGAAGTCCTCAACAGATCTGGTCAGACAACGGGACTGCGTTCGTCGGTGCTGCCAAATTCATGCGAGAACTCTACGGCCCTGCAGTTCAAGAGTTTGCAACCAACCAGAACATCGAGTGGATCTTCATACCACCTTCGGCACCGTCAATGGGTGGTGCTTGGGAGCGGCTCGTGCGATCAGTGAAGTCTGCTTTAAAAGTAACCTTGCAGGAGAGAGCCCCAAAGGAACCAGTTTTGACGACTCTTTTGATGGAAGCTGAAGCTGTGGTCAACTCAAGGCCCTTAACTTACGTTCCCGCTGACTCAAGTGATGAAGAGGCACTAACGCCGTTGCACTTTCTTATCGGCACAGCATCCACGGCTAACCATTACGGTAAGACTGAGCCGCAGGATTCATGGGGGCGTTCTTCTTGGCGTAAGGCATTAAGGCTTACAGATTTATTCTGGAACCGATGGGTTAGAGAATACCTCCCAACTCTGACACCTAGGCGAGGTGACAGGACCGGCGACGGACTGACTCTTGCTGTAGGTGACCTCGTGCTTGTGGTCGATGGTAACTTACCTCGCGGAACCTGGCCACGTGGCCGTATAACCCGAGTATTTCCCGGCGCAGATGGGTTAGTGAGAGAAGCCGAGGTTACCACTGCAGGAGGAGTCCTTCGCCGCCCCTGTAAAAAGCTGGTGCAACTCCCTGTATAAAAGCCATCTCTATCTCCTTCTCTCTTCGTTCGCATATTTTCCCCCATTTTGAAAGAGAGGGAGAGATGTTGCCGACTAAATACTTCTTGTAGTTTTTGTACCTTTTTCAATGTGAATCTTTTTCTGTTCTTGACATAAGTGCTGTCATATTTTTGGTTCTGTTCTACGTCTTGGTTTGTATAGTTGATTATTTTATTATTTCCTGTTTTTTATTATATTTTATCAATACACGCTTTACTTTTCACCCAATATACAGTCCACATCATTTCCTCTCCCCTCCTTTACAATCCCTGTGTTACGAGGTACCAGACAAGGAATAAAGCCAGGGGCGTCTCCCAGCACACCCAGACTCAAGCCAATTTAGAAAATATCGTTTCCTGAATTGAACTGACCGGGGATCGAACCCGGGACACAACGGAATTCAAGGCGAGAAACCGTGCTACAGCGCACTACGCCAATCGTGTCGTCAAATAGATTAAACATATAAATGTGAGGCAACTTAACATACATTGCCCCAGTCCTAAAAAGTTTTGGTGAGTCCTAGGTTTCTTCGGAAAACTGGAACAACTTATTTCCACAAATATTATGATAAAGTTGATAATGACGACATACCAAATGGTATTATCAATCTATGTCCTAAGTCCTAAAGCCTTTTAGCTTGTACAAAAACCCCATGTGAAAACTTTCAGTTAAACAAAATAATTTCTGTTGTAAAGGTATTTTCGAAAGTAGGTAACTGTTAAAAGAGGGAACTAAAATTACAAAATAGACAGTAAGACTTACACAGTACAGATGTACATTCGACTTCACCTACTTGCAACACATTACACAATTAAAATAGGTTAAATTAAAATGTAATAAGCCTGTTCCCACGCATCGGTAAAACGTGACATTTATAAATGAAGTACCTAAGTTAAATTTAATCTGAATGTAGTATCATAGCCGGAAGCGGTTTTATTTCTATATTTTTATAAAATTTAGGTATAGACTAAACCGAAGGAATGTCCTGATTTTTAGATCTAACACATCCGAATGATATCACTTAGAGAAAGTTGGTAGTTAAAATAAATCTGATAAGAAAAGAGCTTTGAAGCTTTGCGTCCATTGAGTGGTGGTTTTCATGAATGATTGTGGAGGGGCGGGGATGCGCCCGCGCCGCGCGCCGGCGCCGGAGGCTGCGCACGCACTCGCCGCCAGCCACCGCCGCTGGACACTGCGCCGCTTGCGACCGTTCGCGCGGGAATTTCAAATTCAGAAGTTTTATTCTTCACACATTTTAATTTTTTCATGTGCCTGACTTTCTGTGGTGTCAGTTAAGTGTTTTGAGGACTAGGTGCTTTTCGGGCATGCTGCATTAGCGATGGGGCATTTTAGTTTAAGGTGAGTTATAGGATATTCTTTGAATTTAAGTTACTTAACTCAGGTTGAATAATCTAATTTTGAGGGTGGATCTTAAATTATCAAGTGTTTATGAAAAGTTACACTAGGATAAAAATTCTGCAAGCTCTACATTTTTAAACTTCAGGGCCAAGTAATTAATTCTAAATGATTCTGTATAACATTTTAAATGTGTAAGTACCTAGATATGAACTAATGCATATACATGTTTCCCTAACTCGTTAAAAAGCGATAACATAAGATAAATACCTATACGTACTTTTAACTTTACCGTACAAACTAGAAAAATTTAAATGGTAATATATTATTAGTAATTAGTAGATACGAAAGTAATTATTAATTGTATAGCATCCACGAGAGCTACTGCCGACAAACTGTTTTGCAGTTTGGCAGATGTTGTAGTAGAGTACTGTATTGTGATAAAGGAACAAATAAATAATAATAAAAAAATATTGGATGAACTTTTAGGGACATTGTTTTAAAAAATAATAATGAAGAAAAAATGTATATCAAGGATAATTTTTCTGTAGAAATGTTAAACGTAAATAAATGTAGTTATATGCACAGATCACTAAATTTATTTTGGTCCGTTTTTACGTATCATGTTATCATCATGCCTGTGATGTGTATAGACCTCTAAGAATAAAATCCTACATTATGTAGTTTGAAAAAAAAATTTTTAAGAGTTGTTAGAGTTCGAAGCAACAATGTTTCGAGCTTAGCGATTGCAAACTTTTATTCAGCAGGCGTATTTAACAAGATTTTTTAAAATCATGAATGATCGTTGAAATATTAGTTGATAGCTGAAAATTTTATGATTTATTTATTTTTAATGAAGGTTTAGACCACTCCTCAGAACCTTCTTTCTTCTTGAATTTAAGAGTGGCATAAAAGTCTGTTAACAGCTCGTCAGTCAAGCACCATGCACCAGATGCGGTTAAATTGTATTGTTTCTATTGTGCCTACTATGTCGACTGACGACGTGTCGTCAAAAAACAGAATATTCTACTAAATATATTAATAAAACCGTTAGTAATTAGTATCGAGGCTCTAAGGAAGTAGCGAAGTAGCATATTTGGTGTAAGCAACCAAAAGTGGTTAAAATTCTCCCGCGTTGCAAACCCAAAACCTTGCAGCGTAAATTGCGTGCTTGGCATGCACCACTAACGAGGTGTCAACGAACCCGCGCACTTGACCACTTGGCCGAACCAACATTTGGCATTTTCATGGATCACACCACCACACCATACCGCCTTCCCGCCGCCGTAGCGCTAAATTACTAACCGGTCGGACGTTATTAAAAAATGGCTAAAACACAAGCTTCTGAATTTCAATTTGATTGATACTAACACAAACATACAGATTATATTTGTTGTACCCTGTGATAGACGACCCTATAGATAGAGATTAGTCTTGGTTTTTAATAGAACATTCTTTGTACGGTTTATACTTAAACACTCTATTCCACTCCTTTGGCAGAAATTTACACAAACAGAATACATAGTTAAAAAGAGTTACTTGTAACTCGAAAAGCAGATGTAGTTCATAAACTATAGTTTTGAGAGTTCAAGAGTAGAAATTAAAATTAATCATCGTTTATTATTTAAATCAAAGTTTGTATGTGTGACTAAAAACTTGATACTTATCACAGTAGTGGGTTATAACGAAATTGTAACAATAAAACTAAAAGTAATTAGGAACTATCTCACTACTGACATCCTGACTCGAGCGCTCGTCCTTGAAACAGCTCGGAACAGGCTGAACCAGCGCATACGCACCGATCCAAATCTCACGCAAATTGGTGCGCATGTCATGTCGCGGGAGAAAGGGAAGGGGGGTTCGCGGGGAGGGAGCCTCACACGAACTGGATCCCGAGACAAAAAACACAAAAAAAACAATAGTAAAAGAGGAGGCGAGATTAAAACTAAGACTATTGTTCCTTTCATCCCGCGCCCCGCCGATTCAACAGTAGAAATTCTCTCAGTTCATGCATAAATTCATTCCTGGTTTTGTGGCAAGCCTCGTATAATTAAACGCTTAAGAGATTTAGATAACTGAAAGCCTTTCTCCAAATTGTCAACGGAAAACGATAGATAATTGGGCGGGTTAAGGTTTTGTTTTCAGTGTGTGCTTGTAGTGGTTTTTGCAAACGGTAGCGTTAGGACGGTGCGCACGCGATTCTTTGAAATTTCGCTTTCAATTTCGATGCTTGTTTGTGTTTTTGCTGTCGGCCCGTTCGATAATTTACTGTAGTTTTAAATTAAGTTGAAAGCAAAGCTTTTAGAAGGTAAAGATACAAAGTATTATTGATCACGTTATGGACCAAAGAGATTACCCGTGCCTTTTAGCAAATTAAACAATGATCACGTTGAAGGGAAGTTCAAAAAGTTAGCTTCTAGGCAGATAGGAATATTGGCACTAACTAATAGAGTTGACTAAAGTATACATTACCAATATAGGCTGAACTATCACGCAAGGGACAACTGTAAGCTGAATATTTTAAGCAAATAATAAGATATATTTAGAGACTGGATCCCTACAGATACCCATTGATTTCCATTGCGCTTAAGGTAGAGCTAGAAAAATTACAATCTTATACCTTCTGAGTTCTGAGTGAAAGCTGAAAATGCTCGTTTCTTCAGTATTGTCATTGATAAGTATAACAAGTAAATTCAGATTGAAAAACCGAATATGCTAGTAATCATCAGGGGTAGGTACTAGTAATGTGTGTGTCGAGTCGGGGAAAGATTACCTACAAGGAAACTGATTCGAATGCACTATTTTCCAAAATACTTTTTGTCAGAAATACCACAAATTTCGAGACAAGGAATCCATTAACCTGTTACGTCTGCACGTTCTCCCATTAACAAGAGTTCGTCCGAAGTGTGCTGCACAATGCAACTGCATGCGCTTTAACCAAATTACTGCCTTTCTTAACCAAACAAAATGTCTTTGTGGACTGCTAGTGACGTTTGTGATGAAATATCGATAAATTTCTCTACATTCGCGCTATTTTTTACTGTTCGCTATACTGAGTAGGACATATCTTTAAACATAGTACCTATTTGCTTTGCCTTTCACTTAATATAAAAAGTGTAAACTTCAATATTTTATACTAGGAGTGGTAAAAGAGAGATGTGTGTAATAGCCATGGTTTTATGTACAAAAATGCGACTTGTTACAAAAAAAAACTCTAAATCTGACTTTGTAATAGTGTGACGTTTCCAATTATCTTTGCTGAAAGTAAAACTCTTTCCGGGGTTGCTATCTCACTATCACACATTAATGTAAAACTCTCTTACATAATTTTCCTTTTGTAGTGTGTATATCGAACCAGTTAGATACGTTGTACGTCTCAATTGGCGCTCTTTATTAGTATGCTTATAGTACTGGTCAAAAATACTATCAAACGCAATGATCAAGAATTCCAATGAAGTTAGATTCATCTTTTTTTACTTTTCATCGATAATCACCGCGTAAAAAGTAGTGAGACTCCTAACCTCAACACTGTTTTCGAACAAAACAAAGCAAATGTAAGGTAGAGTTGAACAAAACGTAGGCCATTTAGTTAAACGGTAACGTAGAGAACAGATGTTAATTGGTCAACTCTGGACACCGTGGGATCGCGGAACGAAACAAAAGACCTGGAGATTGCGACCGGTAATAGATCTCTAAACTAAAGTTAATAATGTAGAATGTTCACCAAAGGTTACGATTTATCATCATTGTAGAGTCCACTGAAAACTTTAAAAGGTTGAAAATTTTCTATTTTAACTCAAACGTATTCCATATAGTTAATACTGTGTTAAAAAAAAACAATTAATTATTTTCTACTTGTATTTATCTTTTTTATTAGTTGTTTATTTTTTTATTATTATTATATAACTTCGAGACAACCTAAACAGTCGTTATTGTTCTTGTTACCGTGACCAGATACCAGGGTAGAAGACGCAGGCAGCTGTGACACAGTTCATACTAGTACAGCCGCCGACGTTAACCTCCAGTGCATTATTGAATTGATAATTTACACTAAGATAAGATTTTATATGTTTTTATAAGGGAAGAAATAAATAAATAATTATATTTTATATGAATTATCATATTATTTTTAGTTGGAATATCACAATAAAGAGGTTTAACAGTCAGTATGAAGTAAGTTTGCCTAGTGAATAGTCAATAGCGGATAACTAGGATTCAAACACCTTACGCACCATATAACTTAAGCAGATAATAAAAAGACAAAGAACTGTCACCCCAAACGGTGCTGGTTGGACTTGATATATTTTTAAACTATTTATTTGGTTTTACTTCTATATATAGTTTTAATCATGATAATTCTCGTATGAAAACATTTCAAATGATGAAGTTATTGCTTGAGAGTTTACTGTTTACCTGTCGTTTTTGTTCCTATTTAAAATTATAATCATCATGAAATTATAAACACCAAAAAAATTATACTCCAACGCACCCGTAAATCACAGTAAATAAAAAAAGTTAACTTATGCATTAAAATTTATTTATGATTGTCGCGCGCCGCCCGTCACGGAATAATTTAGACGCGAAGACTGCGCTAGTGTGTGTCTACTTGAGCACTAGATTATAGTACTAGGATACCTCTCAGAGCTCATGTCGCCCTGGTACTTCTAGGTACAAACGAGACTTGGTCTAGACCGGGCCGCGATCCAAGCAGGTTTAGCTCGACGTCTGGGACTATCTCAGACTGCCTGTGTCTGCTACTATCGCCGCGCGCCGCCGCGCGGTTTGTTTTTTTTAGCGCGCTAGCATTCAGAGTTATTTTAAATTGTTAATTGTGATTGGTTGTCAATTATGAATAAGGATTGCATTTTTTTAAATTTTGCTATGAATTCTGGTTTATTTCGTATGCTAGTTGGTTTGGTAAGTTGGTTTTTTTTGTTTCATTATTTTACTTTGCGACACCGGTCCGGTGTCAGTTTTTTCGCAGTGATTGCAATTTTATTTCATGAAACTATCAATGTATTAAATAAAATTGTTCTTCTCACTTGTAAAATATTAAAAAAAAATGTTCTTCGTAAATTGCCGACTTCGTACTACTTCGTGTTGCCTTTAAGTCCATCCCTATCAACAAATAATTCTAAAACATACTATTTTAAGTAGACTTCCACTTTAATCAGACTTTTTTGTTTTAGTTCATTACGATATTTTTATTGAAACGAGTTTTAGTGATAACGGTTTAAGTAACTAGACCAGAAAAAATCGAGTTGGAATTCAAAATTGAATAAATAAAGTTAATCAAACTGATAAGTCTGAACATAGTTTCGTTAGATGTAAGTAAACCATTACCTACGGTAATACGTGAGAGAGAAGAATTAAGTAAACATACGTGGGAGGGTACAGTCGGCAAAAAAAGTTAAATTATTTTTATTTATATAACGTCTGGAGGAGCATAAATTCTATTTGATATTCTAATTTTTTTTATTATCCTAAATATCCTAGATATCCTAGGCCCAAATAGGGCCTCTCGAATTTTTTTTAATTAGAAAAAGGATTTTTTACTGATGTAAGGGATTTTTCCGACTGCAATGTGACGCTTTATGTGTACCTGAAAAAGTAATTAAAATCTGTTTAGATCCAACATAATTATTCTGTTTCTGAAATAAATTATCCCTTTTATATATCTAGATAAATTAGTCTATTTAAATATAGATATTAAACACACGCAACCCGTATTTAACTATCGATTAAATAAAACAAAAAATATTTCTCTGACTGTCCGCGCGCAGGTGAGATGTTGCGATGTAAAGAACCAGACGATTGCCGTAAATACGGTCAAGGTTACTGAATGTATTTAACTAACCTTCTACAGGACCGGGAATCAGCCGGCATTCTTGATCGGAGGAATAGCATCTCCTAGGGTTGTGTCTGTCAGGCTTTGCTTGACTTTAGTTATTTATTTGGATGGTAGACCCAACTGTTTGAAAATTGTCTGTTTGGTTACTTCATTCTTTGCTGGTAACATTAGCTAAGGTAGGTACTGATTATGTTTTTATTGGGGGTCAAGCTTCAGTACAGTACGGTGTGGGATTATTTTCTTACTCTTGGTTGATACTCGTATATGTAACGACGGGTACTATATCTCGGATAAAAATATTCATGAAGGTATCTCAATATTATAAACATACAGTGAGACACTGACAAGCGTCAGTCAACACTGACATTTGTCAGTGTCAAAACAACTTCAGTCAGATGTCCCGGTCCGTCATTGTTCAGTTGCGAGCCGCCGTTGATTAAGGTCAGTAATATTTTGACTATTGTGTATTTTTATAGTGGAGGTTGGAATAAATGTTCTGGTGTTATTTACAAACTCTATTACCTCTATCTGAGACCCTTTACATATAATATGATTTAATTACATCAGTTTAACTTGTCTTAAACGTCTCTCGCTCGTCCTCGTTTTAATTTGGGTTAAAATGTACGAATTTTTTCAACAAAGCCAAGTCGGTAAACCTATTCCGTTAAAATTGTTACCCCTTGGTTAGAGAATAAGACAACCCTAAATCCGTTGGTAACCGTGTGTGGTATCGCGTGGGATTTAATTGAAAAGTTCAGATTTACTCTTCAGTTAACAAAGGCACATGGTTTCTAAACGTAACATTAAAAGCGTGGTTTGAAAAATCAAGGTCTCTATTCCAAACTGACGCAGAGGCGTTAGAATATGAGAAATTGTATAAAGCGACTAAAACATGCTCCTGACCACAATCCCTCTAATGATATTTAAACAGTCGTACTTGTCCTGAAATGACGTGTTTATTTATTTATTCATACAAAAAAAATACATTTAAATCTGACATTTACAATGCCACATAAACCAATTTTGGTTTTACCGGACACTGGTATCCGTCGCCTTCACTCAGTTAACAATTAATACCCGTCTAACTAAATATACAATATTCACTATGGTCTTATAAAAGGTACCCTCCCCGCCCATTGCCTATCGCAACACCGCGCGGCCGTCCGGTCAACACGAAAATCCCATACAGAAAAAACATCTATGAAGTGTTGATAGACACGGGTGGATTCCGAGAATAGCTACTGTTCGTCAAAGTAAAAACTAAACCTGATCAAAACTTTGACAACAGCCTACTAATAAATTACCAATTACATTCTCGAAACGACATTCGATTAATCTACTATTTATCAGCTAGGTTTTGTCCACACAGGCTGTCCAGCCTCAAGATGTTAGAATAGTTAATTAATATGACTCATACTTTGACTTGCCTGTTAATTAAGCCGACAATGAAATTCTAGACGATCAACGAGTTGACCAGACACACACTCACACCGGACACAGTGTGAACCGGATATTTTTCATGCACCAGGGTGATACAGCATATCCAGAAACTTTTAGGCAGAAAGCTCCACGAACCACTAATGTGAAGGGGTCAACATAAATTAGCCGACGGCTAAAGACAGCAGCGTACATTAAGTCTAAGATCGTTTCATTTTTTTAACTAAGGTGTTAACTGACCGGAAATGTTGTTACTTAACACAATAATGTACTTACCTTAAATCTACTGATCTGATTTTGTTCAGCATTTGCAACATACGTTACCAAAATATAAAGCCCATGTCGTAATTTCAGAACTGTTTATTTTAACGGAAATCTGATAAACTTCTCTTAACTACCATGAAACTGAAAGGCAGTTAACTTGCGCGGGAGTCTGCGAATTTCTCGCGGCTGTTCCGCGTGCCTGCGCGTACGCATACGCACACAACTCAACAGAAACACATGGAATTTGTTGCTTTTGTACGCGACTTGTTCCTAGCCTATTTGTAGAATCGTATACCTAGACAGATTTATGGGAAGACGCAAGCTGAGACCGAAACTAGAACCTAGATTGAACTGTGCGTTGCCGGACTATTATAGTCTATTTCGCTCATAAAGTTTACTTCCGCAGTAATAAAAACATAAAAAAATAAGTTACTGGCCAATAGTGACCACCACATTCTTATAAGGCCGATTACTTCTAAGCAACCCACCATTTAATTTTACTTTATTTAGCAGCAATTTTTAATGTTTTTTTTTAACTTGAGACAAAAATGGGATATGCTTATACGCCCGGAAACGACAACGAAACGAAAGCACCCTTCAATGGCGCTGGCCTGTCCCATAAGAGTAGATGTGAAAGGGATAGTATGTCTACCACGAGTTGATGAAACCAATGAGAGCCGCTAGCGTTCGCGTAACCCGTGTTGACGTATTTATATGGAATTTCGATATAGGCGCCCGTAGTGATTTAAAAATGAACCAAAAATGACATTTGTGGCAAATTTCTGAACACAATGATCGCCGTGAACGTAATGGCAACTCGTGGTAGCGAACTGGTATACATTTGAGGTTTGGTCAAGTTTGATTAAAGTATCTAGATTCGGGCGATAGACTTGCAAAATTGGAACCTCAACTCTAATTTGGGGATACTGATAAGATTTGTAATATACTAATAATTGAGAAGAATGTTTCAGGCAATAATTGTTCCTGTTCTATATTATTTTATCTTTTTTCTTAAATTTACAGTTGATAGCACCAACATCGTTCAAATGAAAGATAATAAAACAAAGCGATACATAGTTGTAAAAGTCGATAACTATAAGTCCTCAATAGAGCCGTGTGACAACAGAAATAGACGCTATCACGCTAAGTGACAATGCGGTGCGACTTGAGAGCGACGCGGGCGCAGCCGGCTCGCACGTGTGCAGGGGTGCACTTGCAGGGCTGCCAAATGCGGTTTGTTGATACTGGAGAAGGTGACAACCAGTGTTGTTCTCATTGTAATGTCGCTAATCCACCTACGAGTTGTTGCATCATCATGATACCATTCGGGCACAATCTCGTCACATAAGACTGAGGAGAGGATAAATAACTAAATAAACGTCTGGGACAGGTTAAACCTCAAATTAGACAGTGCCTGTACCTGCTTTAATATACATAAAAAAATACATTAAAAAACATATTATGTTAGATGAATAAATTTTGGGCAGGATTGGAATTGAATTGAACCAATGACTTGCATGACGACTTTCATTCATGATACAACTAAAGCACATTTCTCGTCAAGTGATACCGACCGTTAGAGTGACGTGCCACCTCGTCTCCTTTTATATGTATTTTTACCACATGGAAATCACAGATACTTCGTCGTCTACTCGGGTGATGGAAAATGTCGGCCTTCTCCCGACTAATAGCCCGTTGGTACTCAGACTTGGAGGTTTAGGTGGGTCATAGACCTCAAGGACACGTTACAACTCATAGAACCCAGAACCCCCTTTTTTATTCCTGATTCAGTGTACAGATCGTCTAAAAACGTCAGAATTTGTATGCCAAACCAAAACCCCCATGTTGGAAGCCTCTGCTCATCAATGGTCACCCTATAACTGCGAATGATGAAGTTGATATAACAACACAAAAGTTCATTTGTCAGGAAATAATGCACACGTGTATCGGTAACCCTGTACCGATCGCGGCGCTAAATCTCCCGCAGCGCGCGCGCACCGTTTGACGAGCCGACAGTTTATGACGGGCACGTCTTCCTGACCGGTTCCTGCACAAAGCTTCCTAGGGTACATGGTGTCTGGATGACCCCTCGAGTGCTTAGGAAGTTCATTAAACTTCTGGGACAACTGCCAAACAAAACAGGAATTCATATTTGAGGCAAGTGCTGACCCACGAAACTAACCCCTGGTTTATTATTTCCAATCCCAGACTGACAGAATTACGAGTATTTCCCTAAATAATTCCGTGGCAATGTCGACTCAAAGGTGTTTTAAAATTCGAAAATTTATTTGTTACATATACTCGTAGTAGATATCTCTGTTCTGTATCCTTACTCAATCTTAATCCTCCTGTTCATTGAAACGTGCGTTCAGTGGCATTAGTTCTTAGAGCTTCCTTGCTTCAGAGGTCTCGTTAAACTGTCGTGTCGGTCCAGGTTGTTGATAGCAGTCATTAACCACGTCTAAGGGCCACTTAGGGCTTTCGCAGCGTGCAAGAGGTCTTTGGTCGCGCCCACATTGACAATCACTATTGTCAGTTGGGCAACACTTTACATTTGTGATGGTTGTTAGAGCATCCCAGCGCCAGGATTTTTTTCCGAAAATCTAAAATCTAAGTTACACTACAACTGTTAATACTGGATCTATTGTTTTTTAAACTAAAACTTGTGTTTTTACTACTGTTCTCAGTTCTCAGTATTTTTCAAGTCTTAAGACGACAGCAAAATTCGGAAAAAAAATAACATTGTAAAAGAATCAAACGCCTTATAGTAAAACTTACTAACAAACTGGAGATTATTATCATAAAGGCCTGGCTCGTGAATAAAATGAAATCTATACTGATAAGTTCTTACTACCCTAGTACTCGTATTCATATATTACGCGTAACCTTTTGCTCTATTCAATTCGCGCATGCTTGACCTGCCTAGCGCAAATCTCTGCGACAGCGGAGCGCTCGCCTCCCGCCGACCTCTTCGCTCCTGGTACTTCCGTAGCAATTTGGCGGATATCGTCCGTTTGCGGAAATGCGGATTTTCGCAATTCATTCATGAATTGAATTTTAGTACAATTTATTAAGAGAGCATTTACGTTCAATGTCATCTCATGAAGCATGAAGTGCACGGGCAATTGGCATAGTTGGAGAACGATTTAGAGAAGAATTTAATTTAATTCTGATTTAATCAATTATATCCTAGTTTTCGCTACAGTAGCCTGTTTTAATAACACAGGTCGCATTCATAATACCAAAAACATTATAAAGTCACGTTTGAAGGACGTCCTCCTAAAAAAAAAACAAAAGAGCTCATAGTTAATTAACGGTGCAAAAATAATTAGAGAGCGAAATTTATGGAAATTTATTAGACAATGTTTTTACTTCATAGAACTTAGACTTGTATAGTTTTTATACTAAAACATGGTTATTTTACAGTAAAATATTCACTTTCAGGAGTACATTTTTAGCTTAAATATTTTATAAAGACATCCAAAGCAATGAAACAAATGAAAATGTTTTTAACAAGATACTAAAGTGCGTTTATTGTTAGAAAATTACAGGCATCAACAAACACTAAATCGGCCGGTGAAAGTAAACTATGATATCGGAGAACCCCTATACTTTCGCTATCGGCGGTTCAGCCGTAAATCTTAGCCCGTAATTCACACGCGCTTCTCCGCCATTATTATACCACATATTTCTTAAACCAACTTAATGACACCTGCAAACACGACCACTGAGTAATATAAAATACAGAAGGATTTGACTTACTCTTGAATTCTTTACCTTATAGTCTAAGGGTAATTTTTATTTTTTATGATTACGAGTTTAGTTTATTTTCGTGTTGAAATTAAGGTCGAAATAAGATATGATTGTTGACGTAGTAAGCGCCAATCACTGTTAAGGCATTGGAAAAAATAAAGTAACAGAGCATCAAATAGATAGACAGTGTAAGATTTAACTAACTGCCCAATGAATTTACAAGTTAGCACAATTTTTTGTATAATTTATTCTTTAGTTTTGGATGCAAGCGTTTTTCACCGTTATTCTAATTTTTAAACACTGGATTTTGTCACAAAGAATGGAACAGTCAAATTGGACATCTGTATTTTTAAGTTAGCTAAAACTCTGTAAACATAACCTCAAAGGAAATAGGTACTAAACAGCATCGTTTCATTATCCACTTTATTGCAGAGTTCGTAGAGCTTGAAATTAATTTCAGTCTAGTTCTGTAAGCTGACGTTAGGTTGGGATAAGATAAAGGAGTAGGAAGTAGGAACAAATTGATGCTTCTCGCTCCTAGGATTTATTTTAGCGTGCAAACACTAAAGGTACTGTAAATATACTGGTGTTGAGTAGTAAATAATGTCGTGTCGTACTTATTATGTTAGATCATAAACAAGCACTGCGATTCTGGTTCGTTTTTTAATAGATCTATTAGTTTACGCCGAATAATCGATTTGATACTTGAAATAATGTAAAACAGTAGATAATGATAAATAATTATTTATCCGCAGTTTTGTATTCAAGGTTACTAGTCCTAAGGGTCCCTACCCTGACCGAGTAGTTGAATTGTAATTGTTTGAGTTTGACTAATTGTTATTATAGGCCTTAACTTTAATTAAAAGGATCAAATGGTTACCGCCATTTCAAGCATTCATTCGCTCTTGTATGTACAAGGGATAAGAAAATTAAGCCAGCATATTCGCCACCTGTCATCGACAATTTTTTCAATCACCCAAATAATTGCATTGGCACTTTAAAGGGCCGGCAGCTGCATTGCATGTAATGTATGTAGAATAATACTAGTGAGGCTGATCGGTAGTCAAATATATCGACAACAATTGAACTTATAGAACTTTAGTGGAATTAAATTATTAATTTGCTAAAGTATCGAACCTCAATAGTTGCTATTGCTACCGATATTACTGATGAACAACTATCGATACGAATAGACCGCCAAAACCAGGAAGAAAAGTTTTTTTGCTTAATACAGTAAAATGTAAAGTATTACATGTAAGAAAAATTACCAGGTTTATATGTCATGGAATTTTCAAAATAGTGATAGCACTATCGATGTATGTTAACTGTCGATAGTGGAGCATCACTAACGGACACCTTAATGACCAGCCGCTTATCTCTTGCATTAAGGGCCTAAACCACTGTAGCGTTGTTAATCTCTCGGTTCTATAAATAAAAATAAATAGTGTGCATCAGATAGGGTTGGTTCATAGCTGCAATGCAAGTACTTACTAAAAGGCGGTCGCAGTACTTTAAGTTGTTTTATTGAAAGGGTTGGTGAACATTTTATTTGTGTTGCAAAATTTGCAAAGCATATCCCAGATAACAAATTAAGTATTTAGTTTTAAAAATAAAACCTCAATACCGAAGAGATTGTAATACTGCCGGTATAACCTAAGCTCTCCTCTTCTATGCTTGAACTTCACACTTTATTATAATTATAACTAAGCAGCCAAAACTTCGAAAAAATAACCAAGAACTTTTTGCAGTGTAATAAAATTCAAATAAAATAGAATGATTAAATTCAGTGCGTATATCAATGCTGCCTGATTTAACGAAATTTCATGATTATTTCTTCATTGCTCATATTTTTGCTCATAAAAAAAGTTCCTTGGCAGATTTGATGCTTGGAGACATTCTCTACTAAACCCTTACCAGGTAATTTAATTCAATGTATTAATATGATAGGTTTCTTTTGATGTTCCTTTCTTGAAATTAGGAACATTTAATGACAACCTTAAGGCCAGTGTAAAGGGCAGCGATGGCCAATTATTTTCATCACGCGTCCAAGCGCGTTCAGTATCGGCGGGCTCCATCGCAAGATTCGCAAGTTATTCGCAAGTACCTACATCGCCCGCATCTTATGCCGCCCTGGTACATTTTACACGGTATTTACAAGGTCCCGAGGGAACTGGGTTGCTATGGTTACGAAGTAGAGGTATAGGAAGTATTTTGATTACATTACCGAAAGTCAAGGTTGGGTTGACGATACAATACGTCTAACACGAGTTGCCACTTTACATTTCCATTATCGTTCGCGTGAAAAATTGTATTGGGATTTGACATTGTCATGTTATCTCATGTCATCCCAATACAAAAATTTACGCGAACGATAATGTAAATTTAAAGTGGTAGACGCACAGGACACTACAAATGTACGAGTATGTTACACATACACATGATAACTTCGTTGCATTATGAATATTATTCATTATACAACGTTGGCTTACAACGTAAAATACACTAGAGAAATCCTCCAGGTCTGTTAACGGCCTCGGTAGCTCAGTTGGAAGAGCAGTCACCCGAATTGTGAAAGGGTTCGAATCCCGCTTGAGTCAGGTCGTATTGTTCGTACTACTCTGAAATATTATGTTGCTACACCCATTTACCACACAAATGGACATTTTATTAAAGCTCTTGCTACAATAATTTGACATTGAGCACTGAACGGTACTTACGTCCACATCCATTACTTACGGCCAAATGTTTTAGACATCACACACAACACAAGAGGTGCCTGGACTTAATCAGCTATTTATGATCGTGAACTTATTAAAAGGCAATTGACAAAGTAGCCTAAAGGGAAAGTTCTAGAAGCGGGTTGACAAACTTAACTTGTTATAATAATACTACTGTACGACTCTGAAACTCATATAAATGTTTGAATGTTTTTTACTAACATAAAGTACTCTCATTTAATAAAGTGAAGGAGGTTTTATTAAAATGATCCCGGTGTTGTTGGTAGGAACAAAATATTTTAAAAATATTTCTGTGGGCGGGCTGTTAATGTCCTGCTGAGAAGAGTCCAGTCAGAAGAGTAATTAAAGATGAAATGTTTTGGTGTAATCTGTGTTAAGTCGTTATGGTAAATTAATATCAAATTCCCATTCGATTTAATTCTGTAGAAATGCAGGGAAAATGCCTTGAATTCATGTCATATTGGAAATTTAAGAAATTATTGCTCTACTCACCAGACTTTTTTATATAAGATATGTGTCGCTCTGTACGTAACATCTTTACACATTGACGCCTGGCCCTAAGCCTAGCCCTATTGTTGTCAGAGACCCAAATACGTATTAAGATAATTTTAAAGAGATACTTAAATAAATGAAGACGCAAGATTAACCTCTTCATCAAAATCGGTATTTTGGTCCAAACGCGCGGTCCAAGATTCCGAATTAGTCGATCTAGTACAACCATTGTGAAAAAACATACTTATCACATTAATTATTTTATTATCTTAGTTATTGAGGATATATTACTGAGTTAACGATTATCTAAGTTGCTGTTAAACTAAGACAAAAATATGATATATGATATTATAATAGATAGATACAGATGTTCAAAGTCTAAGATAAGTCTAGGTTTAAGCTAAGCACGCTCTATAAATCTCGGCCCAAAACCGCTGTACAGTCAGGAGCATAATGGTCAAAGTGTTGTATATTCTCAGCTTGTTGAAATCCCCCTACTACAAAAATACCCTTTCTTGTTCATCCTTAACTTTCCACGGTAATCTCGATTTTGCTCTTCTCTTGACATTTTTACTGCAAATTAGTTGCGGTTCATAAAAACCGTCGTTGCATACATTATCAATGTCTTTATTCTTTTTTCTTTATTGTATAACAATAACTTACAAGAATTATCACTAAGACATTTTGATAAAAAAATATATTTATACTTTAAAAATGGTAGGTTATTGATTAAAACAGAGTAGCTATGAGAGAAAAATCTATTTTAATATAACTGATTCAAGCCATGAAGTATTATTATTACATTTAGACAAATTAAAAAAAAACCTCTAAGCCTTCCAAGCATAGCCATGTTTTAAAGTTAGTTTCAGAGGGATTGTTTACACCTCTTATTCGTGAAAGCGTAATCAGTAGACTAACTTTAGCAACAGCAATTCACTGAAGACAGCCCTAAGCATGAAAGAGTAAATGCTTTATTTGTTTAATTAGTGTACTTACATTTATTTTTACCATTATTAGAACGTTGCAGAGGTTTTAGCTATGAGAGCTCGGTCTATGCCGACAAGAATGCTCATGTAAGCCACGCAGAGTATCTTTTCCATCAGTTAAGGGCTTTTTTAGAAAGGACTGCAAATGACAAATTAAAAAAAAAAAACTCTTAAGAAAAAAATAGGAAGGTAGATCAAAACTTGCTCCAAAACCAAATAACGCTTACACCGGACAAAGAGACAAGAAACAGCCATAAAAAAGTAAAACCTTATTATGCAACGTCCATAATTTGCAAATTGTTGGGTTCCATTCATGGAGAAGAACATAAAGTAAACACTATTGTTAGTTTAGAAAACAGTTCCTAGTCTTCGAGGTAACTGGTGACAGTGCGCATGGGCAAAGACGATTTTCACTTTTCAGTATGATTGAGTGTTCTATGCAAATCAGCATAAAGTTCCGTTCAAAGTTATGTGGACAATCAGTTCATTTGTCCACTTTGTGTAGATAGCCTATTAGAGAAAGAAAAGTCTGAACATCATATAGATTATCTACTTAGTTAGGTAGTAAAACTAAAAATCAGCGTTACGGCATTCCTAGTTCTGCCTAACACAGGCTGAGAGGCAACCATTTTGACCACTCAATAAAATCGTTTTTGTCTGAGTAGATTTGAAGTTTTGGTATTATTCAAATATATTATTCCTTTTCTTTTAATATCTATAGAGCTTTTTTAAACAGCGAGCTTGAGCGTAACACTATAGCTCAGCTCTCGTGGGGATACGAACTCTCATATTACTGCCGAACGGTAATACTTTCCCTGCGTTTTGCGATAGAGTGTATAGGCCACCACAAACTGTCATTTCAAATCTGTCTTGAACCATATAACTTATTTATAGATAAAAATATATCCTGTGCGAATCATTGAATATGCTCGTGTCTCTATACTAGTATATCATCGTAAAAGTAATTTCGAACATCGGTTGCTTGTATTGCGCGCGCTCCGCAGCCTACTCGATCTAATCCATGGCAAAAGTTTTTCTACGCTCTCCTAACTTTTCCCAAGGCACAATCGATTTATCTTCCATCACTGTCGCTCCTACGCTAGTCTATAATCACGTCTTCTATTGTTATGGCAGCCTGGTAGTTGCCGGGCGTCGGAGCACCGCACGCCCGCACCGCGCACACATGCGCAATGCAGCACGTCCAATACGCCAATCCTATGCGTCCATTCACACATGCTCCGTAACACCTAAACACAAACAATGAAATCCATAATCTAACGTTGAACAACTTTAGGGAAACTGAAACAGCGGGAGCGGTTGCGGCCTGTATGTATTAGTGTTCTGTATAAATAAATAACTCTGAAAGATCAACCAACACACAACGATGCAATTTACCGACTATTATAAACTGTCAATGCACAATACAAAAAACGATTAGTGAATTTTGTACACCAAAAATCGGAGAACGTAATTTCATTTTAATGAACTCCACCGCAAATAATACAAACGTGGAACGCAACATAAATCACTTTAAAATTCATTCAAGCGCATATCTCCAAAGAAAAAATGTCTCTCAGTAAAGGAACAAAAACGCTCCCGTTAGCAAGGAAGCCGGTTTTGTGGTTTCCCACATTGCTTGCCTTGATGTACCTACACCAGATCTGACCGCGCGTGATAGTTGCAAATTATGTTAAATAACAGTAACCAAGCCACAAAATCGGTCGAGTTATCCTATTAGTAATCGATAGCTTTTTTGTTTATTATAATATAACTAATCGATTACACAAGTAGCATAAATTGAATAGCTAATAAGTCGATATTGAAGTCAGTTCTAATCAACGTCACATAAACATTCTCGGTTCGCAGCGATCGCATGGCGCATGTCTTAATGCGACGCCACTGACATATTCCGCGATTGTCGCATGCGATAAACACTCCATTCGGATTATGCACTCCTGGTAGCCTTTGGTGACAATTTTCGTTAGTAAGAGAAAAAATTCGAGCACCGCAAAGTAAGAACGATGATCAATTCGTTAAACATAAGATAGATAGAGACATACTTTTAAGCAGGTACATGTGGAATAGTACATTGTTCACCGAGAGGAGAAAGAGACCGATTACCGTCGAGGGTGTCGTTTGAAGCCCGAGCAGTAGGCGAGGGCTTTAAAACACCCGAGATCGGGAATCGCACTTTCTCTCGAATGATACATAGTGCTTTATACTACACCTACGAGGAAAATAAAAAATTAAATCTTTACTAATTGAAATTTATATTGAAATTGTTGCAGTTTGTGAAGCTTAATGTAACACTTTTTCCATTAATGTTTGTTTCAACTGCGGCGGAGTTAAAAAATCTTCATCATCACTATCACTACTTATCATTTTGATAGTTTTATTTTACTTTCTACGAATACTGCATCCTCAAACAACACACAAATTGAAAATGGCGCCAATGGCGTCTGCAATTTTCACATGTTCTTTTTTCAAATTGTTGATCCTGCCGCCGCAGGGTCGCACTGCCAACCCGACACCATCCGACACACAGCTAGTGGCCAGTGTCATTTTGCGAACTTGGAGATAAAAACTCACTGTAAAAACATTTTGGCTTTTGATATTTAGGTTACCGGCGCATAGTCTTACCCAAAATTAAAAAAGAAAAACCACGTAAGAAATGGATTTTCATACACTTTTCTCTCCCGCTCAGATGCGTTTTCTCCCCGCATATTTGTTCGATATGCAATGACGTACTTTCTACCGTAAATTTGATAAAGTATCAAGGTACTTACCGAGCAGGTGTAGTATATAAACTATTACTGTAACATGAAAACTAGTGTCGATGACCTCCCCCTAGGTTTTCGTTTTCCTGCGTGTTATACATGCTAAATCTCGTAAAAAGTTGTATGCTTTATATGCAAACATGTTACTGTTACACGATTGCATGGTTGAGTCACATCCTGAGAGACGCAGACAGCCGGACTGACAACAGCAGACAACGATTGACTATTATAAAACTTTGTGACCAACCGAGCCAAAACAAGACACCCATTGTTCTAACCATGTGCGTATTTCCGCTGAGCAAAAAAATTGCACAATTTGTAGTCCAATGTGTTTAAAAGTGCACCCAGAAACTGATTAAGTATGCTTTGATTGTGTGTTGTTTAAATAATTTGAACAGCTTTGTAATTTAATTATGAAATTATGAATCTTGTATAAGACACAAGTTCGCTCGTGTGTGGAATACTGCTCTCATCTCTGGGACGGTTCCGCTAAGTACCTACTCGAAGCTCTTGACAGGTTGCAGCGGCGTGCTATCCGTATTATTGGAAACCCAGAGGCAACTTTGACCCTTGAGCCTCTCCAATTGCGTAGAGACATTGCCAGGCTAAGTGTTCTCTATCGCTTCTACAATGGGGAATGCTCTGACGAGTTATTCCAGCTTATCCCACCCTCACCTTTCCACTCCCGTACCACGCGTGCTGGACTACGGCGTCACCCACACACAATTCAACATTCGTTGGCCCGAACTAAAAGGTTCGGTGACTCGTTTCTTTGTCGTACCATCCAGACGTGGAACGCTCTTCCAGCACATGTGTTTCCTTCCTCTTATAGTCCCGGGTTCTTCAAGCGGGGCGTGAAAAGGCATTTCTGCAGGCCTTCAAGGTGAGGATGGCCAGCCCAGTGATTCGTTTGAATGACTGGGCTTGTCAACCTCATATCTGGACCTCACGACCGCTTTCCATCAGGTGGAGTGAGGTCATCTTGACGGGCAATATAAAAAAAAAAAATAGAGAAGGAGAAGCTTATTGCACTATGTCAAGATATATCCTATATTTCATAATACAAAACTGACAACTCAAAAATTACAAGGAAGGAATTTCAGCTACAGAACAGAAAGCGCCGGAATACAGATGAAAATTTTATTACATTCCATTTCACGAGTTTTTAGCTGTTTTACGTTTTTAGCTCAAACAAATCAGAGCATTCAGGGCATAATGTGCATCTGTCAAAACATTCGGCCATAACCGGAGAGTTGCGCAAACTTATAAAAAAATTGGTTCGCGCCTAATTCCTGCAGAAACAGGGTTGCCTCCGTTGAAGTTTAGAATTAGAGTTCTAATGGCGATTCGAGATACCGTTCCAAACAATGGATAATAGTTAGTATAATTGGCGACGGTGTTCACTCGCTGAAATACAGGTATTCACACCGTCTGAATCTAAATTCAAGATAACACAAAATATTTACAGTAATGTTATTTTATATGCGGGCAATGAAGTGAAAGACGAAGTTCGTAGTCATAGGGCAGCAGCTCTCCATATGTAGAGTACGTGCCGAGCTGTGAAAAGTTCAGAATAACCAAAACAAATCGACAAGCCACAACATTAAGCCGATCTTTTCAGAGCTTTTCGCAGCCTAGCCGTAAAAGTACCTGTTTATGAACGAAGCCCGTCATCGAGAGTAATACAAGGCATTTCATTCTCATAAAGCAGGCTATTTCTTATAAAGTAAGTCCTAGGTTTTAGCATTGGCCGCTGGTCGAAAAAAAGAGCGGCAACCTTAGCGGAAAAGGGCCGGCTTTGATTTCCTGGGCAACAGTCACTAAATGGTGTAATTGTTTTGAGAAACACGGCGAGTGCTGATAGACACTTTTTATTACTGTTGTAGTTTACATTAGTGAAGCTAGATTCTACGTTCAGTCCCATTTAATTGACAATTACGTTTATTACGTAGGTTACATGCATGTAAAAAATCAATAACATTTAGTTATTAAAAACAATGAGCTAGAGTAAAAAAAAATGTAGAAAGGAACTTAAGACACAAAAATTGCATTCATAATGTAGACTTTTGTGATAAATCGATATTGTTATAAATTAATTAAGATAATAAATTGCACAAAAAAGTAACAAACTACTAGGCTAAACACACTGGACTTACATTATTATTTCACCATTTTATGTATGTACTGTGTTTGTAGCAAATAAATACTTCTGTTTAATTTATTTATTTATTTTATTTATTTATTTATTGGTTCACCAACGCTTATGTACTAAAACACACATACACAAAAAAAAACTTATGATAGTAGAACTAAGTGTAACAAACAATTATAGGTAAACACCTCATGCAAAGGAAACTTACAAAACGACTTATTATTTCAAATATTGTTTGCCTTTATGATTACCATAAAGGCAAACAATATTTGAAAAAGGATTGATTTTATTATTGGTTACTTATTCATTGTTTAATTATAACTAAATATGATATTACTATAGCAATTCATAGCTATCAGATATCTAATGAAAATTTAAGTTTCTCTCTACTTAGCAATTTTTTTATTAATGGAAAACATACACAAAACAGTACATACACAGAGATTCTGTATGCACATTATAAAACTAACATTAAAAATAATTTCATATTAAATATGTGTATACTTATTATGTTTTAGTAAATTCTAATATTTCTCCTAAATGCACTTCCTTCCTAAACAAACGGTGTCCATACGCGGTAGATAGAGGTTATTTTTGAAGCAATTAACCGTGATGCGCTGTCTGCGGCGCATGCGCATCGAGGAAACGATCTCCGAAGCGCCATGTCGTAATTGGACTGGCGGGAAGTGCATATTGACTTATAATACACCTACCTTACACAACATATAATATCTATAATATTAGAAAGAGGAAAGATTTGTATGTTTGTAGCGAATGAACTCAAAAACCACTGGATCGATTTAAAAAAAAAGATCAATATAAAGCCACCACATTTTTATCAAATAACACAGGATATATATTTTTTAAAGCTAAATCAGGCCGTTAAAATATTTAACGAGAGAAACAGTCCACGGGGTTGAAGTCGCTGGCGGCAAGATTTATTACTATATAAAGCTGTAAAATAAGTATACAGTCAAGTTTAAAAGACATAAACACATACCATCACGACTTTATCCCAAACGGGGTAGTCCGAGGCAAGTGACTGTTGCCGTCATGGTGAACGGAACACTCAGAAGGCCACTTTTCACCAACGGTATTAGAACCCAACGTGGTAGGTGGTGAGCCTTCCGCCGCTATCCAGGTTGATCTGGTTTTTAATCGATGTTTTACATCATTGGAGAGTTAGTCGGAAATTAAACAATGAACACAAAGAAAAAGTTCTTAAACGAATAAATATAACTTTTTGAAACAAAAAGTGTAAAACTTGCTATACCTACCTCGGAAGGAACTGAAGGAAGCATCGGAATGCTGAATCATTATGACCCCTCTAAATGTACTGAGCATAGGAAAACCTATTTCTGCTTTATCCAGACAACCTTTTACATATTGCCTTAACCTTATCAACTTCTATGTACTTAAATAATACACTAACTGAACTACTCTTTAAAATAGTGTAAATATACACTGTAAATGGGTACAACGTTCAACGCATTTTCGGGTGGGAGAAATCCCCTTTATAACGACCATCAGATAGGACAGGTCAAATGCCAACCCATTTATAAACAAGAAAGAAAAGGAAACAACAAAAGGGATTCCTTTCCTGACACTCTCTACACCAAGGTACGAGTACTTCTTGCATGAGATAAATTGTGTTGTACATGTGGCCTACGTTAAGGCATTGTAGCTGTGGCAATATTACCTTTACTGTGTTACCAATACCTACGAAAGGTAACACTTGACCTGTACAATGAACCTTGTATACAATTTATTAAACGACTTTCAATTTATTAGGTTCCTCCGTTTAATGGACAGAGCATTTTAAGGGATTGTGATAAGATTGCCTATTCAAAGTACGAAGTATTTACAATCTGACCGGTTCATTGTGTAAGAAACTTAATTAAAAGCTGTAAAATAGGATTCAATTTATTTACAAAAAACATAAAATAAAAGCCCAACTTATTGTAAATTTTACAGAGGTTTCATTTAAATGAATGAATTTAAGATTGTAACACTACGATCGGGTCAAATGAATATTTCGGAAGGTACATGTAGTTTTGTTACCTACACTCACAACGCGTATTCTTTTTAAATTCCGGAAAGAAAGATAGTTAATGAAACTGAGTTAAGGAACCCTCTGTTTACTGACTTTTCTGAAATTAGCATTTTAGCAAGTAGATACCTATTGAATGAAAATAAACTCTTAAAATAGGTGCATCGGAAATTACTCGTATTGTGTGTAATGACCAAGAATTTCAGTTTGCTATTGTGCATTGGGCGAAATAATTAGTCAAACAAAAACATCGTTATATGATGATGATGTGATGACTAAACTTTAATTCACACGACAGCAATTTTTCTTCTTATTCGTAGGTATGAGTATAAAAGCGTAACTGTACAAATATTAAAGGGTGTTTGAGGTTGTGTAGACACAAATGTGTCCACGACGTGCAGATCTAGGCTTGTTTCTAGAAATCAGCTTGTGTAAGCTGATTTCTGACAATGTAAGATGTGTAAGTTATATTAAGCCTCTTTGCGGATTAATGAAAAGCAAGTCTTGTGCTTCCCCTCGCCGGGAGCTGTCCAAAAGACACGTTTCTGGCCATTATCTAACATGTATAGAGGGAGATATCCTTTGAAGGTATTTCCCGGTCTCAAAAGAAAATATAGACTAAGTACTACTTCCATTAGACTACTGAATAGTTAACTACGATTTATGTACTCGTACATACCTTACTGAAGGACCTCTAAAAAGCCTCTAAAATGCAGTATGCGTGTCATAATGAAGTCACTTAGTACATATTTGTATGTCATCACTTGAGCACTCATCATTAAAAATGTAGTTTATTAAGTGTAGGATACAAAAAGTTCTCGTATACTTTATTAATCTTTTTAATGAAGTGACTAAACTAGTGTATCAGCAACAGTGTTATGTTCTGTAAAGATGTAAATTAATAAATGACGACCGACTTGGTGTAATGGTTAAGAAGTTGGCTTCTACACCAGAGGTCGCGGGTTCGATCCCCGCACAGTACAAACATTTGTGTGCATGAACATGTCTGTTTGTACTGGTCTGGGTGTCTCCTATGTATAATAAGTATGTATTTACAAAAGAAAATGTATTTAAGTATGTTTATCCGTTGTCTAGTATCCCATAACACAAGCTTTAATTAGCTTACTTTGGGGCTAGATGGCGCTGTGTGGAATAATGTCCAGGGATATTTATTAAAAAAAAAAAAATTTTGAAATATAGTTACTATTTCCGACATCATGAAGGTATTCCAAATTTCAGGTTCATAATAAGTAAATTCGTATGGTAGAGACGTTGTTTTATAAATTAAATTTGTACCAATTACAATGAAAAAAGAGTGTAATGAAACTAAGAAATAAAGGAGGATAACATTTTAAAGTAGGTTAAATGAATTTTATACATAAAACATGCAATTTAATATCAATGAAAGACCTATTAAACTAACTTATCATTATCTTATTGAATTATTATTAAAACAGCCTCTTCAAAACCCACAAACTGCATTGTTGCATATGTGAACAATAGAGCCAATTGGTGCAACCTTGTTATAGTATATTCAATTTGCGCGCGAATTTATAGTCTGTATATTGAGTTAGAACAGACATAAATTCGTACAAAGTGCAGATGTGGTGCACACATCCTGCTAGATCATGGGACTGCAGCCGTGGCCTAGTTTCCTTAGGAACTGTTTAATAACACAACTGAATACGAAAAGTACCTAAGTACCTAGTATAGACCTAGGAACTTGTTCGGTTTGAATGCTCACACAAATAGCATAGGTACTAAATAAGTATACTCTGCATCAGGATTTCTCTATCTTTTAGTCCCAAGTATAACTTCTAAGAATGTAGAGCAAACTTTAAAAAAAGGTTGAAACTAGATATCTAAGTAAGAAGGTTTTTTTAGTTGAAATATCACAATTTGAGCTTCATGTGTTCTTATCTGATTGATGGCCCTTGTTGTGTCTCACAAGTTCTCCTTGGCCAGCCAGTCACAGCTTAAAGAAAGTCGTCTACAATTAAAACGGCAGAATCTAAGTCGTTCAAGTATCCTAATTATGCTTCAGTTAGACTCTTTTTCTTTGTTTGGATAACTAACTACTCGGTCATCTTTGTGTCAGAGTTTACCAAGCCTTTGTTAAGAAACTCGAACGCTGAAAAAGTCTGAGTCTCATAGACATGACGCGATTCGCGTAATTTTCTAAGTAAAGAGACCGTGTTCACATATCGCTTGTTTTTACTGCTCAAACATTAATTGAATTGTTTAAATGAACACTGTTCATGAGCATTTGCATGAACGACCTGGATGTAGGATAGTTCTCACGGATGGTTTATTTAAACTATTGGATTTTTATTAAACACAACTGATGCTAGCGATTTGCAATTGCTTTATTGTCTGTGAATGAGTCTAGTTGATGATGATGTTGATGACACGTGATTTCATTTTATGATTTCTTGTTAACCATGCATCTCTAGACTAATTTACTTACTATTTCTGAAATGCATTCCAACTTAGTAGAATAATGTCAAAAATATTTGAGTGTCCAGACGCGAATTCTCAAATTGCACTAGTGAAACAATGTAAGTAGGAGTGTCTTTAGGCATTAAGTCCTCAAATTGTACGTTTATCTATACTAATATTAAAAAGAAAATAGATTTATTTGTTCGTATTGAATAGGCTCCGAAACTACTGGACCGATTTTAAAAATTATTTCAACAATATAAAGCTACATTATCAGGGAGTGCTACATAGGCTATATTTTGAAGGAAAAGACAGTCTACGCGGGCGAAGCCGCTGACGGACAGCTAGTGTGCGATAAAGAACAATTAAATAAACTACATGCATAGTAATTATCAATTTTTAACCCACTTACACGCAACGTAACACCTAATTTTAGTGTACTAGTGACGACTGCAAAGATTAACTGATTCTTCCATTGAGTTTAAATTACTTTGGTCATTTTGGAAGTCAACTCACAAAAAATCAAATTTATACAATACAGAAAGGTATTCTTAAAGGAAGATATTATAAACAGTTGCAACCGTTGCGGGGTCATATAATCTAATGAATTTATCAACTGAACTTCAAAAATTATTCTGCAACAAATTACAACCATAACACAGTTAACACTGTTCCCATAAATATTATTTAAGATGACGACGAATCCTGTAAAAACCTAACTAAAGACCTCCAACCCTGTGCTTAAGTAAATAAATATAACACATGTTAAAAACGCACGCTAATTCGGTAATCCTCACAAATGTCTAACTAAGTGGGTTACGTCACGCAGACGTTAGGCAGACATAAACAGCTACCAAATGTTGGGCTAGTCTAGACCATACAAACATCATACAAATTAGTTACTTCGCACGCGTCCCGTGGGTAGTCTTTATACTCTTAATAATCGACTGATTTAATGATGTGTTACGGTGGTAAAGAGTTGTACAGTCGCGCGCAAAAGCATAGGGCCTGATTGAAATAGTTTTTAATAAGCTACATCAGCAATGCAGCAACTTATGAGCTTAAAGAGCTTAAGCTTAAGCTTTTCAGAGAGGTATTTCAGCGTTATTATTTAAGCTATATTCACAATACTCTTACTTTAAATTGAAAAGTTGTAAAAACTTATCACCGGACAAGTACCTATGAAAAGTTAACGAATACCTACCGGACGTTAACATCCAAAGTTTTAACAAAGTTTTTGAGCAGTATATTTTAAAGGTAACTTAATCTAATTATATCATTGAAATATTAACCGTTAAAAATCTATGTGTTATTTACTTGCTTTGGTTCGCTATTGCACATTCAACCACCAATCTCAATCTTGATTAACAAAATGGTTTTGAGAAAGATGTGAAAGTCATATTCAAGGAGTGAAATGCTATGGAGGTATGAAGCTATAGCAGATTAAAGGTCCCAGTATTTATTATTACTTTAAAGCCACTTTTATACTCGAGTGTACGTGTGATCAGCCATGTGGATGCATCTGTTATATGCGCATGACGGATTTGTTTGTTTTAGCTCAGTTTCATAAAATTTGACTGAATATCCGCAATCAGCCGGCGAAACAGGCGCCACCTTTTTGGACATTCTTATTTTGTAACTGAATATCTGTTATCTCAGGAATTTTAACCTAAATAGGAGCATATTTTACTTTTTAGGTATATTAGTAATTTTAATTATTTGGCTGCTGAGAAACTATAGTTTTTCTTAGAAAGTCTTGATAACTATCCTGTTCTGCTCATCCTTTTGGTTAATCTCAAGGATTAAATCTAACTGAGTTAGTTACATACAATAACTGGAACAAAAGATTTCACTTAGGTACATCTTTAGAAATAGCCACCTAGAATCAAATATGCTTGAGCCGGCTTGTGTTTTGTACGTTAATACCAAACGAACTCAAACAGTTTAAGGAGAAATTATTTAAATCTAAACTTAAAAAAATGTTAATTAATAAATTTTAATGCTACTATACAACTCAAGAGGTTCTAAATGATAAATTTCAGAGGTAGTGTTGTTAAATCTACTGTAAATTACTTTTTGTTTTGACGTGACAACGTCTTAAATTAGGTTGCGGCTGGGAGTCACTTATGAAAAAGTGTAACGCTCGGTAACGTTACGATGAGTCACCGAACGAGAGAGAGGCCCGCCGAATGCCTTGCGTCTCTCTCCCACTCAACTATGATCGGAAGACGTTGTCACGTAAAATCTTCGCCCGTAAAACCGACTTTACAGGCAACCATTTTTTTTGATTTATGTTGTATGTATACCAGCATCGTTTATACTTATAAATAAGAACAACATTAATTTTTGCATGCCTTAGATAGGCAGAATATAGCAATGTACTTTATCACTACTCGAATTACTATTGACACCTGTATTCTGTGCAATAAAATATATTCTATTCTAGACAATGATCATACTAAATTGCTCGTAGATAAAAACAACAAGACACAGATAAAACCAAATTGTTGATAACCGTTCGCGATGTTGAACCGTTCTGTAAAGCGATAATGTCAGATACTGGACAAATAAAGTAGCGAATAAATATATGACATTAGTTTTGCAAGGTGTCTTATTACAGAAGAGGTCTGAAATAAGGTCAGTATAAATCAGCGTCGTAGGCAACGGTATGAAGGAAGCTCTACCTGGATAGCCAGTCGTCTGGAAACGCCCGCAACAGGAGAAATATGACACCCCTTACTGTACACGTACGCACAATGGTTTTTTTTTTGATGAAAGTGTAAAAAAAGGGTTTGCGTCGATCCCCTAAAGGTATGATCTAAACTTTTATCTTCATTAATAAAGCAGATCAAGGGTGTGATTGTGGTTGGTCACCTCAAACCTCCACAAGCTCGAATGCCCTCAGTGCCCCAATACCTGCACCATGGAGGTTCTTCTCATGGCGACTGCTGGACTAGATGTTCCTGGATTCTGGCCGGAATCCGTATAAGTCAAATATTTGCCGTTGACTCGAGCAAAAGAAGAAGCTTACATTCTTTATTTGAAAGTTTGTATTGAGACAGTTGTGGTTGTGTGCTGTTTGCCTAAGCAATCAATGTCCATTATAAATTGGTGCTCGTGGGTATATGTCTAAAACACGCTCATAGTTTTGACCTATTGACATGACAATAATTAATCAGGTGAATAACTTGTTTTCAAACTAATTAATGATGTTTATTAAATGTAGTAAGAGTGCATAGCTTACCTGAGGGTCATGTTACTGAACAGCCGAGGCTCTGGCGACTGATCAATGGCATAGACATAACATAAATATGCTCACATCTATTATCTATTTTCCAATGGGGTAGTCCGAAGCAAGTTGATTGTTGCCGTGGTTAACAGAATACTCACCAGCCTTCACTTTGCCAAGCGTATAGAGCCCAACGTACGAGCCATTCGGCCGTAGTATGGACGTTATGGGTTAATCGTTTTTTTTGACGGGAATGTTAGCTAGAGATTTCACAATGAACATAAAGATTGATCCGGTTGTGGAATGGTCGTAGACTTTTACTACGGTCCGCAACATCCTCTTAATAAAAATATCTCCTGCTGTTATATTACACATTATCGTTTTGTGTCGTCTTTATCTCGTGGGTAGGAAGATGTACCTAACTAATTTCTTAAAGAAAGTAAAAAAGTATCTTCCAAGAAAGTGGCATCCTAAAAGTTTTAGTTTTTTCAGTGTCTCGTGTTAATGACGCGAGATGTCGCTGAAGCCCATCTACACAATAATACATTTTTAAATACAGTTAGGGCTGTATAAACTGAACTCATTTATGAAATTAAGTTGATAAATAAATCAAAGCTTACTCTTTATAAGTGTTACCGGTTTCATGTGTTAAAACTTACTTCTGAGGCCGCCTTTCCACCAGATATGTGCTGAACTGCGTAGCTCAGGATGTGAATGAATAGAAAAAATACCACTCAATCAATATCACCACCACCACGGATCGTGATTGTGTAAAGAGTTCCTCTCCGTCAGCGAAAACCCCGTCTAGGTTTTAAATAAAAATTTACCTACCTATACCCGATAAGTTAAAAAAAGTAAGTATTTATAGTTTTTTTTAAAATCTTTTTATGTTTTTATCTTAGGTACTTTGTTTTATCAAATGACATTGTTAGCGTCATAGTCTAGTTAGCGTCAGGGTACAATAAATTTAAACCCATCTAATGTAACCTAAAAGTATTAACCTACTTTAAACTCTCCAACAAATCGTTCGATTGCCACATAGGCACCCCTAGCCTCTAACAGCCGTTCTCACGGTCGACTCCCGCGCAGCACACTGCGCCTGCGCTCTAGACACGGATCACGGAAGCACAGTACGTCTCGATGTCTCCACTAATGGCGAAATAAAAGTCCTAACAGTTCTCGTAGTGTAAATACTTTAGCCTTGTTTCCACATTTAAAGCCTTAGAAGTTAGATGTCCATTTATCTAAAATGAGGGAAACAAAAGGAAAAGTCACAACAAGTGCTAGAGGTACGCTAAATTAACCTGCAAATGGTGTTAAAGGCATGAAAATCGGAAAGATTGATCTTTAGGCCATACGAATTAATTTGACCAGTAGCACGGAAAAAAAAGGGGAGAAGTTATGGCGTCATCTTTTTTTTGGTATATTTTTTTTTTTAGGCTGAAACCTAACGTTTGTGGTATCTACCGCTCGCCACCGACAGGGCATTCATCCTCACACTCTGAATCCGCAATGGTCTAATACAATTCGGTTTCAGAGATGTTTCCTTCCGAGGACGCTTAAATTGTGGAATGAACTCCCTGCCGAGGTTTTCCCGATGAGTTATAGTATGGAGTTCTTCAAGAGGGGTTTGAAAAGGTTTTTACAGGGTCGACAACGCGCGAGTGATACCCCTGGTGTTGCACGCGTCCATAGGCCGCGATAAGCGCTTACCATCAGGCGGTCCGCGTGCTTGGTTGTCACCGACGTAGTATAAAAAAAAAAAAAATGTGTTAATCGTGATTTTACCACATTCCGTAAACTTGAAAAATTATAAAAAATCCTTTTTGGAAGTTAGATATGAGGATATTTCGTACCATTTGAAGAATATTTTACAAAAAAAAATTCAATATTCCGTATCATATCTGGAAGAGCCCAAACGTGATATGTTTTAAAAAATATTTTTATTTTAATTTAATACACGTGACTAACAGGTGTAATGATGTGATATATTTTACGAATTGGCTCAGTAAGCCCATTTATTAAATACCACACACGATAGGTTTTAGAGCAAAAAATTTGTTCTTCCCATACAAAAAAAGATGACGCCATAACTCCTCCCCTTTTTTTCTTCTTTCCGCGCTACGGGTCAAATTGATTCGTATGGCCTAAAGATTAATCGTTCCGATTTTCATGCCTTTAACACCATTTGCAGGTTTTAACTGAATTTCGGGGTGTACCATAGCACTACGACATACATTCACTTATTACACTTTTACAACATCGTGTTTAATGAATGACTTTTTCCAAGACGAAATCGTTCCATTTACCTACAGGTAATAGAGATATGTAAAGTTAAGGCAACGTACTCGTACAGACAGGGTATCACATACCGTCAAAAAACTTTAAGCTCATCGATCCTTGATAATTATTTTTTCCTATCGTTATTAACCAACGAATTTGTATATTGAAGCACATGTTTCTAGAAAGAATCAAACTTCTAAGAATAACTATTGCGGTTAACTAAGAAATCTAACAAGGCAATCTAAGCAAGTTCATAACAAGATTTACATTTTTCTACACTATTACAACACAATCTCTTCAAGACAAGAACGAATAGGCTTTCACTAGGCAGACATGTGTACATCATAGATCGGATCGTCACTTACCACCAGGTGCGATTGCGATCAAATAACTGTCTAGTCCAATATATATATATAAAAAAAAACTTATTTCACAAGTTTTTCTGCTAGTACCTCAGTCGCTAGCTATTCGATATCGCGATATCTATGCTTATTCAAAACATCTAAATACGTTACTAGTTTACATGCATATAGGTAAGCAGAGACGCACTTAGAATAATGTTCTTCGCAAGCCTTTGATGGTCTTACATGAAGCTCTTAACAAGCACGCGTCCATTCGAGCTTTTATAACGCACTTAAACTGTTTTTTATCATTTATTCTCACACCGTAAGGGTATTCAGAACGAGATTATCTTTTGGGACAAGTTAAGAGCATCAGTGTTTTCGTTATAGATGTTCAAAGTTAAAAGTCATGTGGTTCAACTGAAATAGACTTAATTAGAAGTTTTTTAGGAATAGATAAGGAATAAAAAAATCGACTACCTAAAAATTACTGAGACAATTTAAGAACAACAACAATTCTTTTAAGAAGGTAAATAATAGAAAAATGTCTTTGCTGGCACCGAACACTAAAACACTGTAAGCGTTTGCTAGTTATTTCCTAGTTCTGAGTTAATTTTCATTGGAGTCGGTTTCATTTTTTCAAATATGTCTTATTTATCAATATGTGTAGGCATCTGTGCTGAAATAAAGCAATAGTTAAATCGCCAAACTGCAGTTTCAAAGGTTTCAGTCGAACGCTGTCCTCTTCTCATTTATGTCACATTTGGCACCCTAACGCGGTTAAGGCCGGCTCCAATCAACTTTACAGCAGACTCTGGAGCTGCCTCAGGCCACCGCCATTATAGGCCTCGTAAACTTTACTGCTGCACAAGCCCGCGACGTGTTACTCGAGGTTGTCTGATAGATGGCTTTATTTAGCCTGTACGCATTTTATTCTCAGTTTCCAAGTAAGGTATACTTGCTATTGATAGTTGAATTTTAAGGCGAAGACATTTCACCATTTTGTTTCTATTCTAATTTTCATTGCTACAAGAAAAGCCATCAGTATTGTATTAGATGTACCGTAAAAACAAATACCTGATACTTATCTAATTTCCCAGGGGTAACATAAGTCAAAGAAGCGTATTAAGTAAATGAAAAGGCCGATAAAGCCAGACAGGATTCCTAGAACGTATCACTAATTAAATTAGTAAATTAAATAACCTCTGCATCCGAAACGAGATAACAGCCCACGAGGATCCGCCTCATGTTGTAGGGTGGGGATTGTCTTAAACTTATCGATATTGTTAGTTATGCTTATTATTTCTGTACATTAACTTGCAAGTCGACATCAAATTACATTTTTCATTCATATTCTGCTGTTCCCTATGTAACCCGTTAATTGCGGAAACCGTCATTACACGATTCTAACTTACGCTGTTTTTGGCAATCTGTCCGTAAAATTTGACAACTTGACGGAGATGACGGAGGTTAAAACGGAGCGGAAAGTCCACTTGAGTACTGGAATAACACTCAATGAACCAAGTTAGAGTATGACTTGAATATTTTAGACGTTTGTTAGGCTGACTGTGCGTCTGTTCACCATGAGTTTCCGTCACGTAAACTACGATGGTTCACTACCGCAATTTCTATGCCATTTTTAGTTCCATTTCTTTTCACTAGAGGCAATCTACCGGAATCTCATACAAAAACATCAACACTAACTCTAGTGACTGTGTAACCGGTGTAAACTCATGGTAACTATATCTGCAGTATTAAAAGTGACGTCAGTAGCAAGTGCAATGCAAATATTATTTAACCTACCGTTATGTTGAATATGAATGTTTTCGCAAAAAATCGAATCGATTAGGAAATGTTGACAACACTATGAGACTTTTCGTCAAGTCATAATATTTTTTGCAGAAGAACCTTTCTAAACAAAACACACCGCCCTCGTAACTATGTCCATCGATTTTATGCCTTATCCTGAAGGGAAACGCTGCTTTTTAAATATAAATACTGATATGTCGCTAGGTGGATATTTTGCGCGCCTAACGAGGTTATAATAACTAGATCGTTAAAGGATGGATGAACTGCGAAAGAAGATTTCTTTCTTAGAGACCCAGATCATTCAGATGATTAATCAGGGTGATTTTAAACGAATGAATTCACTATGACAAATAAAAAAAAAAGAAATTAGCTCATTCCTACTAAGCACTAAGTAGGTATTTGTTTATTTATATAGGTACGTGATTAATCATGTTAACATACGGTACACAAATGTGGTGGATGTAACTGAAGAAGGTGCATGAAATGTACGTAAGTTCATAAACCCACGTGCTCTTGTAGATTTCGCCATGATACTTATTTATTTAATTTCGTTTTTCTTGAGATTCATTAGAGAGGAACATAAAAACTTTGTCTTGTTCACTAAGTAAAGAAATAATTTTAAATTAATGTATTTCATCAAACGTTAACATTATCTTCAAACCATTTGATAAATACATTTATTATAAAGTCAGATTAAAAATAGGTAAAACCTGTGCTTGTTCGCCGTCGCGTCGTGGCGTGTTAATCGACCTATTAGGGCAGGCCGGCGTGTAATGGGCCATAATGATTATTCCCAACATCGATAAAATTAGGGCCGGCCTGTGACCAGCACTTGCGCAACGCTGTGAGAGAGTTTATTAATGCACTTTGAGGTATGATGGTCTAGGGACGCTTATCTAGCCTATGTTGTTTTATTGCGGTTCAATGGTGGTTTGTTCAGTTACCAGGCCAATGGTGAATGGTTCCGAATGCTCGAAATTGAGCCTGGGTTTGTGATAACCAATATGCTTTCATCGAGTAGGGTGAATAAGCCATGTAAGTATGAGCAATGAAAATAGTGAATAAGCCTAATTGTATCAAATTAAGTAACATTTAACATTTATGTTAAGTGACGTCACGCGCGACTACGATCTATGAAAGATATCTCAGACTAAATCGTGTAAACTGGAGACTTAAAAACTTCTCCTTCAAGTTTAGTGCGACTATCTTGGTTGGTTATTTGTCTGGAGGGTCTGATGATTTTACAAATAACCAGGATTCATTCTTAAAATTGAATTCTTAGATTTGTTCCAAGCTTTTTTTGGAGTAGTCATGTAAACATCCTCGAAGTAACTACGTTCGGCAAAAACAAAATAATTTCGACCTAAAAAGAGATCCGGTCTACAAACTCAACACAGACTTTACATACAGATTGGCGGATGAGGTATGCAGTGCTTACACTTACCCACGCTATATATTCGGCAGTTTATAAAGGCTAGCAAAATAAACAGGCACCGTGCAGTCTGGCTAGAAATAAATTGGACTAGGTTTAAAAATAGTTTGAGAAAAGAGCTGCTGAAACGATGAAATTGATAGGTACTATTAAACTTTCAACTAGTGCTCTTTTCTATTGCTATAAATATAATCCATGTATATTTTATGATATTTTTAAACATCGATCACTCACCACTGTAAAGGAACCAGTCAGATATTTTCGCATTGCAGCAAAATTTTTGTATTATAAGCGTAGGCATAGTTTGTGATCAATGATCAATTCTTTGATCATACGATCTAAGGATCAATCACGATAAAATGAAAAAAAAATATATAAAATGAATAGAAATAAGAAGTGACTGAGTTTCACACTAGTGTTTTGACCTCATCATGTGCCATTTTTTTTCGATGTCAAAAGTGTGAATCGTGAATCCCCTTGCTTGCCTAGACAATGGCATGAAACGATGACGTAACGTTTTGAGCCGGTGTACCAGGCAAACAGGAGCACGTAGGAGGTTTTGCAGCCCGTCTAGCAACGGTGACGTCAGAAGAGGGCGGGGTTAAAAGTTGGGGTGACTTCTATTGCCTTTACGCTAACACAGCACTCATCAATCGAAGTTTTACAAAGAAGTTTCGTTACAATACTTTCCGTTTAAGTATCGATAGAGCTCTCCATACCCAGATATTAACCAAAATAATTAAAGAACCCATTTAAGTCGTGACGTAACTTAAATGAAAAGTAAAAATAGAATAAACACACTTTCTACGTATAAAAATTTAATTACATTAGTATTCAACCCCACGACAGCCAATAAAAAAATAGTTACATCGTTAATCAAACGCAACCAGTTTCTAATCTTCCAAGCTCGAAGAAGGGACAGTTGTATCTGTAAAGAAAGAGATAGCGGCGCATTCCTCAGGGACTCTGCCGCTACATTCCCGGCGAAAGGGAAACTATTTATTTCTTTTTACAAAACATTTCTTTACAGAGTTAATTTCGAACCTTTATTGATAAATTACCACAAAAAACTGTCGGAAGGTGTGAGGGCTTTATCTAATCTAAATAATACGTATGTCAATTCTTATTAATGAAAAGATTATATCAATAGGCCTTTTGATATACGACTTCCACACTGATTGTAGTTTTACTAACAAAACTAATGAGATGTATCCATGGACTCTAACGAAAGAGATACTCAATGTAAAGAAAAAACAAAAAATGTTTGCTCAATGTAAGTTACTGTTTGCTGTTTATTTTAGAGAGATAAAAAATAAAGGTTTTCATATTATAATGAAGGTAGAAAATCCTGCAACAGTTAACTTGGTTATGTGAGGTTCTTTCACATACATTTGCATGTTCTACTTATCTATAAAATCTTCAAAAAGTGTGGAAGGACATTATTAAACTTGTTTTCATTTAGTTTTTGCTTAGGCTCTCTAAATGCCATAAAAAAGTATTGCAATCAAGTACTCGATGCATTTGTCAAAAGCCCAATAAGTTTTACGGTTAAACAAACATGGCGTCGTAACGCTTTACGGCGGTAGCTTCACAAGCAAACGCGATATCATATTTTCGGGCCCATAAATTAATGGAACTACGGAAACGAAATAAAAAGTGCTAATTTCGCACTTTGGCTGGTGTTTGCCCGGTAAGTGCTAAACGCTCTGGCATGCACTTGGTTCTGTTACCTATGCTGTTTTACGTGAACGGAACTTATTATCTTGCATTGGCTTAATAAATGAGTAAATAATGTATAACACTTATGCAATAGAACAGTTATTATATATTTAACCGTTGTCGAATCTGGTAATTGAACAGACTTTGTGTTAATAAACATTCGCAAAAAGAAACACATATGCGTTTTGAGTGAAAACTCGCGTATCGCAATACGGTTAAAAAAATGGCAAACAATGACTCACAATGCAAAAACCTGAACAATAGAAACACGGGACGGGTTAAGCTTAGGAAGATACTTGCCTATATGAAAATTAATTAAAATTCTTAACTCTTTAGTTTAACTACAGGTTGATTAATTCAACCCCAGTACCACCCTTAGGCCTTAGTATCGGGTTCGTAACAATACAATCTTAGTTTAAGTAATTGAAAAAGTGAAGTGATATGTGATGTGAAGGTTATTACCTGAAATCATTTTCCTGTTAACTAATATTTCGTTAAATTATTATGTCTGTATTGTATCAAAATGAAGACTTTCCCATCAAGTAATATTGTAATGTAGTTATATCTAAGTCAAATTTGATGACGGTCGATACAGTGAGTAATCTTTATTCAATCAGCTGTATGCGTAATGTTAGCGGATGAAGGCACAGTGTACAAACGGTACAGTGACCGCTGAAAAAATTGAATTTTACATTTGAACGTGATTTTTGTAACTGTAAAATATCTTGCATGGAATTATGTAGAGAGAATATTTGATCTGAATAATTCCTGCCTAAAATAATTCACCGTAGAGATACTTAGCTGAATTTATAAAGGTTGAACAACCTAGGTCCTAGTACATATAGTAATAGGAAATAGTAAGTTCGTTTTTAAGCGTACTCTGTGTGTTCTAACGTATACAGACGCTCGTGTCATATTACAAACCCTCCTATTTTGTATTAAATACAGAACGTCTGTAAACGGCCATTAAATATGTATGGAATAAGAGTGTGACATATGACATCAATATATGAGTCAGGGTGCTCCGCTGAAAGTGTTAAAACATGAGAAAACAGAGTAGTTTAAGTCATTCGGCTTCACTACTTGCGAAAAGTGTTCCACAAATCGGAGCAGAAAGTCCAATTTGATGTTTAAAAACAGTTTCAAACCTTTGACGGTTATGTGATGTCATGTCGAGGGATGTAAAAAGTGTACCTAACAGAACTTGACATACTGTTGAGTTTATTCATGCTAGCATTCTGTTACTTTTTGAATGGTGACCAACCAGCTGAGATGTAAATAGAGCCATCGCCTATGGGTCGCTAATGCCAGTAATGGTCGCATTTCGCGCTTGGGTGCGCGTGAGTTGACCCGGTTGTTCACAATGCTACTCAATTTGCGGGCGCGGCTGAATTGGGTGGTTAATTATATTTATTAGGTCGTTATTTCTCCTCTCCTTCTGTCTTGGCCTTTCTTTGTTCTATAAAAAAATAGATGTCTGTAGTAATTGAATGGTTTCTTCAATACCAAATTTAAATTTATTATAAAATGGCATTGCAGATTCATCCTTTCTTAACTAGGCAACATGCCTATTATAGAACAAATGAATACTTGACGGACAAAATAATGTAACATTGCATGAACTTGGATTATATTAGTTATTGGTTTTGTTATTTTTAATTTGATTTTATTTTGAACTTGTGACTAATTTTGAAATATGGTAACTGAATTAAATATGAATTTGAAACTAATTGTAATAAATTTACACTGTAACATTTGTAACTAATTAAATTATGTGAACATTTGCATGCCGAATCAAGCTGAATATGGTGACACTATTTTTTTTTATTTGGCATCTGTATAAAATACACCCATGTTTCTTGCAAATAAATAATTTGGAATTTGAAATTTGGAAGCAGCCTCCTGAAATCCTTTCAGTATGCCACTGCTTAATTACACTGCTCAGGTAGTGTTATGTTCCTGCACCTTATATTTAAGGTAGACTCAGCTCACTTAGCTGGAAAATCTAAGGATGAGTTGACATTTTCCGTTTTACGCAAATGGTAAATGTTAAAGTGTAATGTTGAATTAATCGGCCCCACCGATGTTAAATGTGTCCACTGTCCATTACGCTAAGAATGAAACCGCTTACCATCAACCTATTCGCAAGCTTTCTGTTTCTTTCTTAACACTTACCTGGCGTATAAAAATAAATGCAAATAAAAATATAATTTCATCATCCATTACAATTTAGACCCAATATTGTAACAGAATACTCTACGCCCGAGGTTAATAAAAAGTTCAAACGAAAGATTACAGAGACACTTTTAACTATGATCGGAATGTTAACTAACTTTATTGAAACAAAGCATAGACAATAGTGCATTGTCATTTCTTCAAAGTACCTAATATTTTAATGGTTGTTCAATGTGTCATTTTATATTTTTGTTACAAATGAAATGGGGACTTGACGAGGTGTTTAGTAATTTTGTGTTAAAATGTCAAATCTTCCAGTAATGGCTTTGCTTTCATAGAGCTTTCCTCCACTGGCTGACTCACATACTTACATAAGTATCTTTGCTACGCAGGAAAACCTCTCTCCCCTGACCTTCGCACCCTTTAATCCCTCTGTGATTAGCAAAATCCCTCGGCCCCCGTGTCCCCAATCGCCCTTTTTTATCGAGTTTTGTCCTAAAATGGAAAACAAGTACCAGGATTCCAGACTTAGCCAGCAGTAAACCGTTTCCCACCCTTAGAACAGCCTCAAGATGCGCAAACTCAAACTTGTCTTTGCTTTACCGCAATTCCAGTCAGATGTCTAACTCTTTCTAACGCCTGTTGTCGGTGAAGCTTGTCGTCTCTCTTGCTCTAGTTTAGAGGGGGTTGCATTTGTTTGCGTGGGTGTGTGAATATAGGTTAGGGGCCACGTGCGGCCGCCAACCCCTTCGACATGCGATGCGTGCGTGGCTATGGCGTGTGTTATGTCTCACACGAAGGCATACGTGCGAGACGTCCCCCCGACTCCTGCTATCCCGGTACCCGAGTATGTGTAGAGATTAGAATTTGCTAAGCAAACGCTGGTTTTTTTCTAACACATCCACATGTGAAGCTAATGTAGGCTTCTAATACACCTGCTTTGACAACATGGAAATATTCCGTTATGAAAACATGAATTTCTAAGCAGTGCGTTAGTAGTGAGGTAACATTTTCACATGAGAGCGCTCAGCGCAAGAGTGAGAGGTGAGAATGTTTCTCCTTCACACGTATGAGCTTTTTCGGAACACACACGTAGTAATAACAGAGCGTTTGCTTACTACTCGATTCAGTATCAATAAATAAAATGACTGAGGCAAAAATGTGATATCTAATATTGGAAAGGGCGAGCGACATAGTTAACAACTTAATCATAAAAACGTGTTTAACACTAACGGTTTAAGTAACTTTAATTAGACAAAAATAAAAAAATATTGAAAGTCATGAAAATTAAATATGAATAATTTCGATTTAAAGTATTCGTAGTGTACTTGTATTGTTTATTTGTTGATTGACCGCAAACATGGCTCGCTCATTGATTTTCAATGGTGGTAATCATAAGACGCGGAACGGCGTGGCTAGCACGGAGTGAGCTTTCGTAGCACTATTTAGTAGGTAGTTACTCGTAGCGCGTATTGGAAATTGATTAATATCAGTAAGAATAAAATTAAATGCGTTGTATTATATTTAATATCTTAAAATACGCCTTTCTGGATCAATATCTACAAAGTCGTATTTTAAGATATAAAATATAATAGGCAACCTTAAAATAAAGACCAGGTGCACTAGTAACGTTAAATTTTTAAATAGCTGTCTTGAAACACTGGTTCGTAACTACACATGCAATATTTATTGCCTCATTTACTTACTAATTACTACCGTATTTATAAACCGACATAAATTACATGACGCAATTACCAGGATTGTGAAGTACATAAGTGTTATTTTTACAAGTCTCATAATCAGAAGTTCTTTTATTAATACTCGTATCAGGTAATCCGTACCTTTAGGGTTTCATTTCGGGTACGATTAGTGATGTTTAACGTTAATTTTGAAAGTATGTAGCTGCAACACTTCTGTGTCATCAATAAATACAGAGTTAAACTAAAACTAAAAAGGACCAGTACCTTAAATATTTATTTTGACATAATTTAGGTAAATAGTTCAAATTAGAAAAATATAAAAGGGCTGTGTCCTTTCCATAGTTCCGAGCTTAGAGGCTAGTGAAGTGCGAAGGGCTAGCGGTCACCGCGACAGCACACAATGCCCAGCTGGCCAAACAGCTTATTTGCCCAAGGTCACGGCCCGACACTATCTCGCGGCGAAAGCACTGGAAGTACCGTTCCTGAGTGTGGGTACAGTCGACTACAAAATGTTATGTAACTTTGGCCCTCACTGAAGTGATTTTACGTCTACATTCATGTATTATATGTTCAAACAGACATATCCTAACTGATTACTTTTTTCATATCGTCACAAAGCCAAAACGTTATAAGTACAGGTTATTTATTTTTGATGGACAGCGAATTTAATTTATCTAAAATTTAACTGAACTTGAAGTATTTTTGTGGAAATTTAAAACAAGCATGAGTATTATTTGGAATGATACTGCCCTTTAACATTGGATCTCAAACTTTAAATTAGTAAAGATTTGTAACTGTAGGGACATACTTCTTGTTCTGTGTGTTTATCTAATTAGAATTTCAAAACTGTTCATTTACCGTGAACAGTTAAACAAAAAGACAATAAGTAAGGCCTTATTTGTCCCAAAGCCTTTAATCAAGTCATCGCTATGCTTAATACCGTATAATTTAGGACATTTCTGTGATGTTGTAACTTACATATTTTACATATTCCTGACCAATTTTTCTTTTATTTTCAGGTAAATCTCGGCTCCAAGCCCGTGATTACGTTCCCTCAGGATTACGGGCGTAAATCAGCCCTAATCCTCGCCTTCGTGTGCGGCCATCCGATATTTTGGTTGCTATGGAATCCTCGTGCATAATTAGATTGTTCACCTCAGTTTTTATAGATCGTTTCGACGTTATTGCATAGTGTGATGCACTCTGCTTACTATGTTGATTCGCTAGTTTATTATAGTCGTAAATATACTTTTAGATTTGTTCGTTCGTTTATAATTTAAATAAGGACATGACTTCACAGTCACAAAGTTAATCCTAGCTATGCTTTTTTTTGGAAGAACTTATTTGGAAAGAGCAAACAAAAATAAAAAACATTGATAAAATAAGAAACATTCGACGCGTTACGTTTTTTTATAGGTGGGTAGCAAGCCATCAAGATCTTAAAAAATTAGGCTAGACAATGATAAGAATTTCAGGTAAGGGAGCTGTACAGTGAAAATGAGCATAAAAGATATTAGGATATCTATACAAATAAATTTCCAAAAGCGGCGTTTCACAATTTTAGCTGCTGTGATTGCTATGAAGGTGCTATCTAAAGTTTTATTCATTATTAACCTTTTTACTTTACTTTAAGTAGGTACACTTTGACTTTTTAGTTACAAAAACATACACCCTTACATATTTGACAGCTAGTAAATATGGTATTAATGTTTCAATAAATATGTCATCTAGCATCTAAATCAATCTAAAACAATCGTTCAAATTGAGGTTTGATTTTATTTCTTATCAAGTGCCTAAGTACTATATTTAACTTCCATACAAACTTTCATCATAATGATATTTCAACGCCTTCGGCTTCAAGTCTAATTTTCGCGATAAAAGGTGTTCTTATGTACCTTCTCAAGCTCTAATAGTCTATCTCTGTACCAAATTCCATCGAAATCGGTTCATAAGGCGTGAAAGCTTTACAGGCAGACCGACAGACAGAGTTATAATAAATATCTGGGACAATTCACACCAAGATCATCTGACCCCAAACTAAGCAGAGCTTGTAATATGGGCGTTAGAGACTGATAAACATAATTAAATATTTCTAAATACATAATAACACCCAGACACACAACAAATACAAATGTTCGTCACACAAATATTTGTCATGGGTGGGGATCGAACCCACGACCTCCGGCGCTAAAGGCAGGATCGCTGCCATTGCGCCAACAGGCCAGTCAAATAATATTAGTAAGGATTTGTACCAAAGACATACATCGAATAGAGAACGCAAGTCCCTCCGTCTGCGTATGCAAACCAAACGCGCTTTAATGATAGAAAGTCTCCACTCTTTGTAGACAGAGAAATTAATATTAATCTACTACTTGCTATTGACATAACGATGTATTTGAGATTATAACGCAGAAAGAAACATGTATCCCTTACTTCATTAAATTTAACATTCTAACTTTGACCTCCCTAATTTTTTTTGCTATATTGCCCGTCAAGATGACCTCACTCCACCTGATGGAAAGCGGTCGTGAGGTCCAGATATGCGGTTGACAAGCCCAGTCATTCAAACGAATCACTGGGCTGGCCATCCTCACCTTGTAGGCCTCCAGAAATGCCTTTTCACGCCCCGCTTGAGAACCCGGGACTATACGAGGAAGGAAACACATGGCACATACGAGTATATGATATATTGAAAATGTGCATTTTCGTTAAAAATATCCTCACTTTTACACACAAACTGAAAGCTATTATGCTTAGTCCCGTAATCTTGGTCACAGGCACAGACTGGTAGCCACACTCACGAAGCTACTTAATGTTGGTTCGGGACCATACCACATGTCGGTGAAGACATTTATTAAATTACCTATAAATAAATAAATAGTTTTTCCTTATTTAGTTCCAGTGTCAAAAGATTTTTGCTACCAAACTGTTTTTAATCTAATGTATTTCGATGATAAATGTTAAAATGTGCATGAATATCTACTCATGATTTTAAATAACTTACCTAATTATTTCAAAAATATCTTGCAGTGCCCTAGCAGGGTTCATATGTATGTACTATATTTTTATTTAAGACCTGTAACTTACCACATGAAGCATCGAATAAATGAAATATGAATTCTGAATCATAGTTCGTAGATCGTAGTTATATCGGTAGAGCGCGGACAAAATGGAATAGTGTCGGAAAGAAGCATTGCATTTAAAGGTACGTGTAGACTAGAGCATTTGCTAGAGCATTTCATTGTAATGTGACGTTCATGCGAATGTTCGACGCTGTGTTTGACGGAATGCTCATGGCGAGTGAGCATATAGGTACCTGTACGTCTACCATGAGTTGCCACTTTAAATTTACATGAGGTACCATTCGCCTAAAAATAAATATTGGGATTTGACATTGTCATGTCATGTCATGTCATGACGATAATGTAAATTTAAACTGGCAACTCGTGGTAGACCTACTATAACATTTTTGCCTGCACTCCACGGATAAGAATATGTACTGACATAAAGTTAGCCGTCATGCGCGCTCGTGCGTTTGCTCGATAGAAAGCTGACTGAAATGACACCAGAACGCTTGTTGATATTTAATTTTAAAACGCTGTTCGATGTTCAATGTTCAAGTGAATGCTGTGATTTGTCAGCATCTTCAGACACATGAATTTCATGTACACTCGCGTAATTTATGTCGACTTACGCCTCTAATGCGGCCATATTCTCACGTTGAAGTTTATTTCCAAGCATTTGTGTCATGAAGATCGTTAATGTTCCTTCGATCGAGCATGTTACTGTCATTATATAAAAACTACTTTCTTTACATTTTGCGACAAACCTATACGAGTGTGATAATATGGAGCGGACTTCCAGTTGCGCACGCGACGATAGCGCAGGGTTCACACTTTTTTAGACAAAAATGCGCGGGTTATATCGTATCTTCTTATAAGCTAAATTTTATCAGAAAACCCCTTCGCTAGAAATGACATAACCTGACAACTTTATAAGTAGTGAAACTTTAAAGTCATGTACGTACATACATGGTGTGTATAAAAGAGATTAATCCAAACTTAGTTTTTTCGAAGAAATACGTAAAATACATGCTTTATCATCTAGTATTATCCAAAACCGATTTTCATTGATGTACATAATTTAGGTCTAAACACCACGCGTGCTAACCTCCTGAAACCCCCTTCTCCCCCGTGCTACGTTTCCAAAAAAAATGAGATACAATTTGCTCTACATACTTGATCTCTATAACCATAGATAAAGTCCTGATTTTTCTACACAACTAAGTTTTTTTCTTCGTGTTAACCCTACTACAGTCGAAGTCCTTTCCGCCGCCCACTGCCGCGGTCAGGGGCAACGCTTACATTACATTTGCTGCCATTTTGGCTGGGTATCTGTTTCCCCCCGCTATCAAGCCGTGGAAAAAATAACCCACTTTGTTATCATGACCTAATTTTAAAACAGCCATTTAATGTGAAATTTGTAACTCTTATTTGGGTTAATACGTCTACGATTCTTTTCGAAACAGCGTGTTGACACATGATCATTCCTACGCCATAGATTAAAATTATCGCAAACTATAATTACAAGTTAACAGTAGGTACTAAATGCATGAGCAATTAAAATTGGAAAACAGCTAAAGTTAATCAAATTATATCCACTATTAATCAAAAATATTAAATCAAGAGTGTGACGAATCAATTTTTATTCCAACATATTTTTTGTTACCCTTTCTCGCCATCTCAGGGAACCGATTAGTAGCACTTCCTTCTCAGAAGCCCTTTGCTCGGGAAGGGTGTACCGGCCTCGTTTTGTCAAGTCACACCTGACTTACCAGTCAAGTGCCGTCATTAATACTTCCGTAGGGAAAAGATAGCTCTGTTGTAGTTAATCTCATTAGCTCTGTGCTGTTTTTATACAACGACGATTAGAGGTGTGTAAAATTCTGTTCAGAAGTGGCATTCCTCATGCCTTAGTGTTAGACTCTCACTTACTTTATGAAAACGCGCTTTTCTTTCTGATACGAAAGATAAAACGGCGCATTAAGCATCACGGTGCATATTAGGACAGTGAAGTTATTGTGAATAAGGGAGATCTACTCCAGAATCCTACCATTTTCTCCATGATACAGTAAAACGAAGTACACATTACACATGCCCATTTTATTATTTTTTAGATTACTTGATCGTATTTTATAATTAATGGTTAACATTGACATTAAGCTAATACGCAATAAATACCAAGAAGTGGACGTGAACTAACAATTTTCAAACGACTAACCAACGATCCGGTTCAAAGGACCAGCACTTTAAACTCGTCAAACAAAACCGTATTTACTCATATTAACCAGAACTAATTGCTTCGCGCTGTTTCTAGGACAATCACCGACTTTATTTTATGAATATTTTATTGGCAGAACAGTATAAAAACATACCATCACGACTATATCCTAAACGGGGTAGTCAGAGGCAAGTGACTGTTGCCGTCATGGTGAACGGAACACTCAGAAGCCCACTTTTAACCTATAAAATTATAACCCAAGGTGTAAGTAAGTAGTGAGCCTTCCGACGTTATCCGGATTGATTTGGCTTTTTCATCACCGGAGAGTTAGTCGGAAAAACAATGAACACAAAGATTTTGGTTTGGGCCAGATGTGAACAGCAACATTATGCTATGTTTCACATCCAATGGTGTCTAAGCGTCAAAAGGGCTCTATTTATTCATTTATTTGTTTAGGTATACCAACAGTAAATCCATACATTACATTTTTAACTAAAGGTAGTTGGAATCATTTTTCGTACGGTCACCAATAACAGGTAAACACAACATGGTACAAAAACTATTAGACTTAAAATTAACCAATGACCTTACATTAAATAACATTAAAATTTAGGATACTCTATATTTATTAATTTACTTAATTCTTAACTTCTTCTTGTATTTTTCTAGTACCTTACTAGAGCTTAAAATAAGACGAGCTGTTCTGGAGAGTCAGACAAGGAATTAAGCCAGGGGCGTCTCTCAGCACACCCAGACCCGAGGCAATTTAGAAAAGATCGTTTCCTGAATTGCCCCGACCGGGAATCGAACCCGGGGCACTGCGGGATTCGAGGCGAGAAACCGTGCTACTGCGCACTACGCCAATCGTGCTGTCAAATACTAACCTGGAAGCACAATTAATAATAGGCTTTTTGCTCAATTTGCCGAAAACTTTTTTTATGTATGTTCCTCGATTGATCGCAATTGTTTAGCAAAATAAGAAAATGTAATGTCTAGAGATTCGTGTGGTCCTCTGGCAATCAACAAAAAATTGGTACGCTATGTTTTGTAAAGCATCCTCGTGTAATTGGTATACTTGGTATAGCGTGTTGCCCAATAATATGTTAAATTACGCAATTCTACTCTCTGCTATTGTATTGTTATGATACTTAAATACTCGTAACTACATTTAAATTTCCAAACCATTCTCAGAATAAACTATTTTAGTGTGACATCCCCATCCGCGGGAAGCACGTAAGAGGATCGCCGAGGGGTTGGATTAAAATAACTCGTTTTTTCCAACATTCGATACTAAGTCGCACTTAGCCGGGGAGATGTTATCATAAAAGTCGAGCCCTTGCGTTATGTGATATTTAAAAATTCCCACGTGTTTTTTTATTTTTTGTGCCTAACATAAACCTATTTCTTTTAATTTTTGGTTTATCTATATTGTTGTATGAGTGTTTCTTGTTGAAACTTTGTTTCTTAAAATAAAGTATTAATTAGTTTTGTAGAAAATATTTCATTACAGTTTTAGCACTTTTAGTTAAATGTAGTGAAGTAAGATAGCTTTTAAATTTAATGAATTATTTAATATTATTTGACAACCTAGTTACTACGTTTCATTTTTAGTAAAATGTTAGTAAATTCTACGATGCTTACATTCGGATTCGATTAAACCAACTCTAGCCGTTGCGTGCGTTGTTGTCATTTTTAACTAAACAAACACCATTTTCAAGACGTGATATTATTTACGGTTCGTGTCGCTGATTCCTTTAGAGATCGTAAAACCATAGACCAGGCCCTTGTTAGGAAAGGCGTGGGAGGTTTGCGGCTAATCCCATACACTAAGGGAACATAAAACTGTCTAAAAAGGTGTTAAGGCAAATTAAGGCGCGTGAGCTAATTTGATTCGACGCGGTTTTATGGAATTTTAAATTTTATCGCATATATAAGTATCAAAATATTATGTTGGGGACGAGGCACGACAAAAGAAGAGATTTTTGCTCAAAAAACTAATTCAGAGTCTATATAGTGGCCCAGCTCGTAGTCGTCGCGTCGATTGGCCGTGACTAGCGGCTCTGGGTGTTGCGGCACTAACATCTAGAATGGGCTTAGCGACGATACTGCTTTGAGTTTCAAATTTCTTCGTAACCCCATACCAGTGTTGCCCACTTAACCCTGCCTGGTTACCGGGTCTTAAATCTTACGCTCAATTTGCGATTCACGGCGCAAATGTGGGATTAAATTATTGAAAGGTACCTTCTACCTCGGGTTTTAATGGACCCTGAGCGTGATCTGTTGCGTCGGGCGCCAGGACAGGCCTGCAATTACAACAATTACCTATATATTGTAAGTGTGCAAGATTTTCTAGCGTATTTTGAAGGAAGGCCAGGAATTTTTTGTTAACTTTTTTGTTCATCCAATAAATAATTTAAAAACTTATTCAAATTTATTAATTATCCTTAAAGATAGTTATAGTTTATTTTAATTTATTTAATTTGTTCAAATTTCATTTTGTTCTACTTACTATCAAGTATTGCGTTCAATATCGCCTTTAATACAAATAAATGTCATTTTTTAACAGACAAAAAGCTGCTTACAGTAGACACCCCTGTTGTGTATTGGCAAAACCCAGTGTAACGCTCTACATTCTACTGACGTAAAACAAACTCATAATGGTCCTTACTTATATGGGTATGGAATTTTACTATTGACTTTGGCAATAAAAGCGATCTGTGGCCTTTTTATCCATCTTTATGTACTTGATTTTTAAAATATTTAATTTCTTCGTAGGTGACCAAGAAGCTGATACATAATCTGCAAGGGCAGAGAACCCTGATATGCAGTCAATGTGTCAAGTTCTCTTCAAGATCTTGTCTCGATCCCCAAGAATTATCTCATATTTATGCAGTTTGCACCGACTCTGTATAATTATTTAATACAAAGATCGCCACAAACATACGTCAAAAGAGCTTCTCCAACGTAGTTCTTAAATTAAATAATTTTCGGGTTAATCATTTAGAGTAAGTAATAACTATCAAAAAAGCCTGGTCTGTTCTCTTTAGTTGGTTTAACATAATGTTAACAAGTTAAAGATATACCTAACTTGTTGTTATAAAACAACATTCTCTTTCTATTTTTTCAACTAATTTGCTTCGGGTCGTCTCGCTGTTCGCAACATTTTTTCTAAACAAAACTTTATCTGGGACTGTGGTCGATCAGTCTTTTTATGCACCGTCAGTCGCAAATCAAGGTGTTGTTTCAACGTAGACCAAAGCAAAGCAAAAATCATAATTTTCTTACTTCTTTGATAGCCTTATGTTTTAAGCTAAGTCACTATTTTTTTTTCTATCGCTGTCGCATCTCTAAGATGGCTCATCGAGTAACCATCTGCCACAAAAATCGAAGCAAAAGGTTAATGACCGACAAAACAAAATGCACACTGTGCAGCGAATTCACAAATTAGTTCGCAGATGGAACTCAGCCGGAGCAAGACGGCGTACGCTTTGATTGACGTTGGGTCCGTTATTGGGTGAAATTAATTATGAGAATGAGAATTGGCAGATTTAGAACACAACAATGGAACACTAATAAATTTATGAAATTAGAAAATCTCGATTTTCCCAAAAACACTAGCAAAATACTTTTTGAACTCCAATCAAGATACCCAGTGGGTACGATGATAATAAAAATTAATGGAATTTTAAACACATCGACTAAGTACTACGCATCGAAGTTGGTTTGAATAATATCCGTTGTTTCATCATCACTTATCTGACACAGTGAAAAATAGAGTACAAAAAAGGCCTTAAAGTTAAAAGAAGTACGAAGCGCTCTTGTTTAATTGCAGAAAGACAACTTGAAGGCCATTCTGAAGTCACTACAAGCCACGACCGAACCATCCTGCTTAGCACGCGCCAATAAATAACTTAAGCACGCGACACCGGGTAGGTAGATAAAATGCGGACTACGCATGCGTCAGGTACACTCCACCGCTGCTACTTGAGCCACCCTGGCCCCTTCTCTATGCACTACCATTGTTCAAGCCGGGGGTCGCAAGTTAAACTGCAGGGGTCTAGCGAAACTGGTCGCACCCCGAGACAGGTAGCGCAGGTGAACGCATGCGCCAGGTGGTTAAACGACCTCCATTCCAGTCATGTTAGCCTGGTACTAGGCTGGCATCTTGCCACAGGTAAGCTCCCGAATAACAGGTTAGGGCTCTCACGTGGGACCCGGTGATGACCCTAGGGTACACCTGGAAGATTTACAAAGCTTTGTATCTGCGACGAGATTAGCATTATTCCATTCGTGTCTTCGTGCTTCACTCATCGCAAAGAATTTAGGATTGTATCTCAGTAACATTTAGTTTCAAATTCCGTCGACAAGGCAAAGTTAGTCTGTAGGTTGGAAAAAAAAATCCTAAGCTACCTCATGGCACTCTAAACAAAGTCCGTATAGAACAAGTGTCGAATAAGGGTGAAAAAGTGTAAGGATATAAAAAATGATTCTTCTGTACGTGTGTTTGTCACCTAATTCCTCATATAAACGTTTGGACCAATTTGCATGAAATTTTCTGTGTATTTTTTAGTTTATTCTTAGATGGTTTGAAAACACAATTGAACCCGGTACCGCTCCTTTTTTGTGCAGGACCGAGTCTGCCGGGTCCGCTAGTATTTGATATAAGTTAAAAAACATGTACGTTAATAAAATTAGTGATATAGAGTTACCTCCCAGTTTAGTTCGTAAAAGGCTAGTGCACACCAAATCACGTCAATTAACTTGATTTGGTTGACCGAAACTTCAACCACCCATCACACCAATGGACACACGTTTGTTCACTGATTATTATTGCGTTAATCAGCCTCTCAGTAACTGAGGTTAAGTGATTCTTTTGCATGAATCCATCAATTACAATTAGGAGTTAAAGTAAGTCGATATCGCTTTGTTAATTAACATGAAGCAAAATACCAATAAATTACCGGACACGCTTGATCCGCGACCGGCCGCGCGATTCGCTCCATCCATCACACTCCGTCACCCGATTTACCGAGCGATACGCACCATGATGACTTGACCAGATTCTGCTCATGCAGGGGAATGACATGTAAACATTGCTGAGTATGTTTGTTCTGTCGAACCATGCCGAAGCGTTTGGACGAAGTATTTCGCTTGCAGAGTGACTAATGTAATAATAACTATTAAGTAATTCCCTACAGACTTTGATGATTGATGTGAAACATGGGCCAACGGGCAATAATTTTAATCCAGAACTCCTACTCTTAAAAAGAAATACTTTTGTTTTAACATGCAAATCTATCAGAAAAACAAAATTTTAAATTAAAAAAAAAACTTAAAAATGGCATAACATAAAAACTTCACGGGCCACTGCGTCACCTGGCTGGATGTCGCACAGCCACAGCCACGGCGCCAAAAGTAGGATTAAAAAAAACAAAGAGATAATTCTTCATGTTACGCCCCGTTAGGTACACAGTCAGTGTGTACATTATTATTTCGATTTGATGATGAAGCTGTTTGCAAATTAAGTATCTAAATGATTAAGTTTTGAAGTAGGTACAGCTGCTTCATTCTAACATTAAGTATTGGTATATTCTAACAACAATTGTGTTACTTAGAAAGGGAGGGTGCAGAACCAGATCAACCAGCTCCCTAATTATTATCATGGTAAGAAGTTTTCCTCAATAATAAATAAATATCATGCTTACATGAACATAGTGCACTTATGTTGCCATTCAAAGAAGAAAATACTTTATAAAACAATTTTTAACAGCGCAGGATAACGTACAGTTTTATTAATTGGATAGTTTTGGCAAAATTGAAGGGGTGTTTAGTCGTTTCGCCCCAGCAACGATTCGCACCCTGGTGCGAATCGCCCAAGTACTGTTCTGGAGTGGGACCATTCGCACCGCAGTGGTTACAGCGGTGCGAACGGCCCAAGTTATCTTATGAAATGTGTCGATTCGGCCCAACGTAAAAAAATTACCAAATGTTCATTTGTTTGTCAGATTTGAACTTTTGTACAGATAAGTACAAAAATGTGCGGTTAAAAATATAAAAATTGTGATAATACGTAATTTCAAAAATAATATCTACAATTTCACTGTACCATAATAATCACAGATTCAGTAACAAAATTACAGTTTGAGTAACCTAACCGTCTTACTACAAAAAAAGATGCTTAATATTTTTGGTATAATTTTTAACAGGTGTATATCTTGAGAAGTAATATGGTAATGGTTTGAAATCACAGCTTTTAAATCTAACATTTTACATTTACTTAAAAACGAATTCTTGCTAATCAGACTCTTAAATTATTATTTACTTACAACTAGGCAATTATGCTACAAATATAATAAGTTGTACTTCTTACCATTTGAAAGGGTTTGAACATTTTTGTATGGAAGCTTTTTGAAGTTTCCGTGCACGATGAAAGTGGTTTAAGCAGGTATATAGAAAGAAGATACTTATACAAACAAAAAATGTTATGAAAAATGGTAGGTACCCTTAAGTGTCACGTTTCCGAGTTATTTGCAGGTAGCGATCGATAGAAAAATGTGATGTTCATTAAAAATCTACGAATTTTATGGGATATTTTGTCAACAAATAACAGATTTTAGTAAATTTAAACCGTTGGCTGTGTAAATTATTGCATTTTCATGGAGTGTACATTTTAAAGTGGTTACATATTTTAGTAAAATATTTAAATATAGTGAATGTGGATTTACCTGTTTGCTAGTAAAAACTTTACAAAAAAAGCTTAAAATTAAAATCAAATAAACTTTATTGCATAGGAAAAATCCAACTTGAAAGAACTATAATATATTAAGTATTATATTATATTAGGTAGCATAGGAAAGGCAAATAGAGACCTATCGCTTTGAGCGATTTCTTCTAGACCACTTTGGCATGTGGGGAGATTCCGGAACAAGGTAACAGACTGTTAAAATGTCCTGAAATCTGTTATCTGATAACAAATGAACACGAAAAGCTTCATAATTAGTCGATTTTAAATGAATATCACCTTTTTCTATAACTCGGAAACGTGACACTTTAGGGTACCATTGACCAATCAGAAGCGCGTGCCTATGATCCAGGTTATTATATTGTTATGTGACCAGTAAGTCTACGATCTACGTAAAGGGTTTATTTTACCTGGGATATTCTTAGAATGTGTGTGCCGCGTAGATCTGCACTTTTCTGCATTATTTAACATAATTATATCACTAGGTTTTAAACAAAATGTTCACTACGGAAATAATTTATAATAACTTTACACGAACATTTTAAGTGATCTTAAGTCATTTGTAAATTTTGTACAATGTTTTATTTGACCTACTATTTTGTTTATGATTGTACTTAATGGGATGTTAAGGGAAAATTCGTTTTTTCATCCGAATTCAGCCACCCTAAAAGATAACTATTTTGTTCCCCACTTCGGTTCGTATCGACCCATTGTAAACAGTTATTGGGCGATTCGCCCCGCGGTGCGAAAGGACCCATTTAAAAACAGCTCATGGGCGATCCGCACCGCGGGGCGAATCGTTTGTGGGGCGAAACGACTAAACACCCAATTGAAGTAGGTAGGGACTTAGTTGGTTATATTGTTGTGTATTGGTCCAATCTTATGCAAACAATATTTCTAAAAGTAGGATAACTAGTCGTAAAAACGTCTATAAAATAATAAATCAACAGAATTTTATTCGTCCTTCGACAGAAGCTGTAAATCATCTCGCACCAAATTCTAGTGAGCATCCAAAATAGATCCGACTTAACATTGTAATTATTTTTGGTGTGAACGGCATAGAATAGTTCGCGTCAAACTAATCCGCCCAGCCCCCTGATTCAGAACAAATTTGTCGACCGATTCTGTTATTTTCTTTTATTTTTAATTATTTTTTAAGTAGGGTAGGTTTTATGTAATTTAGTTTATAAAAACTTAGGGCCTTTGGCTTTAACATATCAAAATATGAATAGCTACCGCTTAGCGGATCATTTACTATAATTAAAACTTTACCGAATCGGTCGATAACCTCGATCTGAATCGGGAGGCTGGGGCCATATTACAATCTCTTATAGCCAGCCAAGTTAATTTCCTAAACTGAGCGCAGCAAGCAAAAACGAGACGAGAACGCATTCCGAATTTTTTTATAGTAAATTAAGTACGCATGAGCTAAACCACTTCAAATGGGACTAGAAGTTAGACGCCAACTAACTAACCTACGAGTATGTTTAGTGATTTAAGAATTTAGATGATTTTGAATAATTGGACGATCGAAATAATATTTTTTTTATTTTTTATAGCTCTGTAACTATGTTTAGGTGAGATTTTCAGACATCGTCTTTTAATTAGCCAATACTTGGTGGCACTATACACCGGTTCGCAATAATAAATAAATAAGCGCCAGACAACACACCACTTGTCATGGTCTCGAAGTAAGGATAAATAATCCTTGTGTTACGAGGTACCAGACAGGGAAATGAGCCACGGGCGTCTCCCAGCACACCCAGACCTGAGCCAATTTGGAAAAGATCGTTTCCTGAATTGATCCGACCGGGAATCGGCCCGAATACTATACAAAATGAAGATTGGAATTGGGTAGTTGACAACATGATCGATTTCTAAAAATTATGTATATTCTTAATCGAAAAATACAATAAAAAGGGGCATTTGAAAAGGGCAAGTCAATTTTTAAAAGTGTAAAATAAATTAAAATAAGTATACAACACACAATATATACCTAGTAACTTTTGGAAACCATATTCATAAACGCAAAATTTAATATAGCTGCCGAACAAGTGTCATAGAAATAGGCGTTCTGTGACGTCACCATCTTGCGATAGTTTGTAGGGCGCGTTTTAGCAAGTCCTAAAATCTGATTTTTAATATTGCTATATCTCGGGGGGCTTTCGTGTTTTCGAAATATTTCTATTAACATTGTTTCTATTATTGAGAGGTCTTTCGATAACAGCTCATCAAAAAAAATAGTCACCTACCCTATTGCTTCTAATTTGCAATTTTGCTATTGATGATTTTTATTATACCTAATTATGATCTGTGTACTTATTATAAAAATATATAAATATAATATACTCCTCTCGAGAAGGTCGTTGAACCTGTATTAGACGGAAAATCAGGATCGGCAAAGCAAGTCTAATTGATTGGTGACAATGTCTAGGTCTGCCCAGCCGTGACGTTTCTAGATCCGCATTTTTCCTACCTAGATCTTCCATTTCCGAAGGGACAATGACCTATCTTAAAATCAATTAAGAATGCTTGAACCACTAAGCGAGCATTGCGGAAAATGAATCCTAAAAATATTCCACAGAAATCATATATTTCCCTAGAAACATACAGAAACCAAGTCCGCGCGGCCGTTTTGTAGCACCTTAATTGGAGCTATAAATGGCTCCAAACGGATCGCTTTGTAGTGTTCATTACAGCTCCGCAATGTTCGATGTCAAAGCGCGCCGTACGTAAGCAAGTAATAGTCACGCAAGTGTGGATCGGATAAGTGCTTCATTTTTGACGGGGCGGTTGTATGGAGACTATCGTTCTATACGTTATTATTCTAAGTACACTTCATAAAAAAAACGAACGGCCTCATTCATTACCGTTCAGAAAATACAGCCCTGTCCTGTTTCATTTAAATTTACCGTTTCTGCTGTTTTTTATGAACCCCAATGTGCATCTAGGACTTTTTTTTTTAATATTCCATCGAACTATGGCGGCGGAACAAAGGCGGTAGGAATTCAAAATTAACGATATAGACAACCAAATTAGGAGTTCCCGAAACTGTAGTCCGGGTTGAGTAGTCCTATTTGCGGCACATAAATCAATTTAGTGCTAAGCTTTTACTTCTAGGCGGAGACCTAGTTCTCATAAGAATTCATTAAGGCCTCGTAAAAATTAACCAATCCGCAATTTAGGTCCAGCTATTTTCGGATCTGTCCAGTCCATCGTATCTGTCTACATTGACAATTTGGGACGAATTGAGGTTGTTTGCAAATCATTTGTCAAGTACTATAATACATTTTGCAATTCTTAGCAATGAAGTATCAGCGATAGTTATTAGTTTTTTGTCACTATTTTTTGATTCAGTTATATATTTTTAATGTTTTGCAAGGTTTCTAAATGATAGCGAATGTTCAGTTTTAAAGCGGTTTCATTTCAATTGGTTAAATAATGCGGTCTTAATAGAGATAGGAAGATGCTTAAGCCAGGTAAGTACGTTGGGTGCAATGATCAAAAGCATACCTATTGTGTGTCAAAAGTCAGTTTATTAAGCGTTGCCTTTACTATTGCAAACAGGCAGTATTATCTTACTTTTTGTAGAGTATCATTGTAAAACAAAGATTATCTCTGAGCAGATAGTGTTAGTATTATAAAATGCAGGTCCCATTAAAGTGCCATCAACTTTTTACCACCTTGGCTTGATGAAACAAAGACGTCTTGAATTATTGCAGGGTTGGGAATCATGGTGGTAACTTGGATGGATAGGTTAACAAACATACAAACAGGAACAGATTGTGGGTATAGATAAGTTGGTTTGAGAAAAATATTTTACGATATACCTATCTATCTGGTAGATTAACAGTTCTAAAATGTTAAGCCTACAATAAAACGTTCACTTTAGATAGACAAATCACTTATTACCTTACACATGATTTACGATATACTAAGATCTGATGAGTTACAGCTACTGGTACTTTAGAAAGTGGGAACACGACCTTTTCTTCTCCAATGCGGAGATAAATAAAATAGAAACGATGTGTAATTCAATCAGAGATAAATATATCACGTTGTGAGTTATCCAACTTTTATTTGCTGTCTTGTCGTCTCGTATAGTCAGTAACAAATGTTATTTCAAGATAATAAAAAACTCTAATTACACTAAACATAGAAAAATCGATCTATCTTTAGATATGAAAAGCAAGCATTGTAAAATGCTAAAATAATCAAAGTAATAATCTAATAGCATATTTCATCTTAACCGAGAGTTTAAATATTTGTAAAAATATTTCTCTCGGATGTTTATAGGTACTTGCCTTAAAACATTGATGCAATAACGTTGGCTTGCAACGTGAGCATATACTGGAAAGATTCGTTCGTCCCTCTGAGGTTTCGGTAGCTCAGTGGTTTAATTTTTTTTAAAGAGATTTTTTTTACCCGGATTGTGAAAGACGCGGGTTTGATTCCCGCTCGAGATCACCAAGGCCCGAAATCGAACTTTTCCAGATTTTCTATCTTCAGATATGAAAAACAAGCTTTGTAAAATGCTAAAATAATCAAAGTAATAATCTAATTACACTGTTATTTTTACGACCGACTGGTTGGCTCTACTCTTCCTACTTTACCCATAGCGCCGGGATAGTACGGTCTTCATGTATGTATTCATACAATTAGGTAATTTGAATAACATTAATTATAACAATGTCGACTATACTAGCCACTATGCCACAACACAATAGTAGACTTTCTCCAAAGTGGGTGCTAAGCTCAGAAGCTAGACTTGATGTAACGAGTCATTTAAGCTATGACCTAATTCACACCCACATGCTTTTTTGCGTTAACTACATTCAGCCCCATATGGCATAACAGTTACGTATGTTGCAGCCCAATAGTCAAATTAGCGATTTAAATTAATGCTTGGTTATTTCATGAATAACAAACGGCTACATGAAGCTAGTAGCATATCGAATATATTGATTTTGTGAGCTTTCTTACAAATCTGTCTGTGGTTTTGATCACTACCCAATAGCGGTTGGGTTAAGATTAAGAAGGTTTTATACAGAAGTTGAACATAAATTAGTATTCGATGCAAAAACCCTAAAACTCAATTTACTTTATTTTCTGTCAAACGTAGCTACATAACCAGATAAACCAGTACCTAATGTTCTTATATAGATATAGGGAATTCAATTGATTTTTAGAAGCCATACCCTATATAGAGCTATATGATCTGTCGCCATCCTGCAGCTCTCGGATTTTTAAAATAATTGAAAACTCTATCATTTTAAACGCACTTAAGGATTGGATATAAATAAAAATAAATCATATAGTTAAATATGGATAACGCTAGCCCAAAACACTGGTTAGACCATCACAGAAATTCTAAATAATAAAAACACATGTACCTACATAGACTGAAAAGTACTACCTTTTATTATGAATACAATTTTATTGCTCAATAGAAGAATAAGAAAAACGTCCTGCAAATTGTTTTTACTTTACAGCATTTCAGCGCACGCCCGCTTCTGTTTACTAAATCTTTTGTACGGCTTGCGCAATTGTGTTTTACGAGCTTTTCTAAGAAATAAAGGGAATAAAAGCCGTTTGTGTGAAGAAGCCGACAGAATCTACCTCGGGTTCTTCGATGCTAAGGTGCTACACCATATCCATAGTTTATCGCTGTTATTTCGGCCGTAGGTTTTCAGTGCTAAAGCACGATTGAAATAAACACATAATACTTAGGTATAGGTGGATAAGTATAGACTAAGCAAACATTATTTACGAGTCTTCCAGAAACTACAATTTAGATATACCATCGATAGGAATACTAAAATCTTAGGAGAGTAGCATAATAAGGGCGTAAGTGCAATACAAACAAACAAACTAACGAAAAATACATATACTTTAATAATATGAATACATAAATACACTATATACGAACAAAACGTGACTCTACCACCGCATCGGAAGTTGATCTTATAATGAGAAGACCCGGCGAGAAACTCAGTACTTACTCTTTCAAACTTGGTTGGGTTTTATAACAACAATAAGCATAAGTCATAATTATTATGTTTGACATTATAACTTATATGCGGTTATTTATTAGATTACAAAAATAGTGAAATCTATTGGACTGAATATTTTGGCTGTTGGTTTAGTTTTTAAAAGTAATGTAAAACTATTGTAGTTAATTTCTGTTTATCTTTTTGACTTAATTACTGAACGATCGATAGCGGATTAACCATCCGTAATGCCGTACTACAATGGACGTGAAAACTATACAATTTCGAAAACCTCTGGAAACGCTCCCTGTTTCCACCAGAGATGTGCGAGAATGCTGTGCGAGAAATGTGTGTGTTACGAACCAAAATAATTGTTTCATTCACCTATTGGTTCTTAACAAACACATTCCTCCCACCCCTACCCTTGTACTTGTGCTGACTGATGCATTTGATATTGACTGCCTTATCTATTAATCTCAATTGTTCATAATTGTGCTCGCTCTCCCAATCATTCCGCATGTCGCGACTCTAATTGATGTTAATCCGATGGCCGAGATAATACGATCACTTCGCAACGTTCAATTCGTAAAGTTCATTAATCTTTTGCTGGATCGTAGGATGTCCGAAGTGATTATACTAATGAGTAATAGTTAAAATTGTGATTTTCAGGTTATGCAAACGCTTAGTTATATTTTCTTTATTATTTCTTGCATTAGTGTTTGTTCTGCACCACGCACACTCTCATTTAGACTCCTGTCTAAGTTGAGATTGACTTGCACAACAACTGCTTTGGTAGGGATACGAAGGGGAATACGATGTCCTTGAGATATATCTTGATAATTTTAAAGAGGCTAATGCTGATGATCTATGTACATATATTTACATAATGAGGTATGTACATATCCGGTCGTATGAAAATGTTTGGATCGCTGAAGGAATTGGTCAAAATGCTCGTGCAGCAAAACATATTTGAATTGAAACAACTCACTATCCGTTGAAAAACAAATTCGCATCCGGTATATTCAAAAACATTGGGATCTCTATTTCAGACAAGAAACGCAACCCACTACGAGTACCTTTCAACGCCGTCAATCCCTAAGTAAACATTGCATCACGCGTTAAGAGCGGAGATTGATTAGTAGTTATACAGCTTTTTAAAGTTCTCTGAAACAACCACGGTGGGCTAGATTGAATGAATTAGCGAAAATAGCAAATGCTTGTTTTTTTAAATTTAAAATGGGTTTGCGTTTGGCCTCAGTCTCGCCTGATGGTAAGCGATGACGAGGCCGATGGTGGTACACGCTTACCCAGAAAATGCCTATTCACTCTGGCCTTGAAGACACCAAGGTTGTAAGTATCCGGAAACACAGACGCAGGGAGAGCGTTCCACTCCCTAGCGGTGCGTACCAGAAAAGACGCAGCAAACCGTTGGGTACCGACTGTCGGAAAGTCAACCACATTGACCACCGCTTTGAACAAATAAAGCAAGAGCTTCAGTGCAACCTTTCCCATTAAGTTACAAACGACATTGCATTTTCACAATATTACAATGCTATTGTAATAAAGCTGTTACATGGTTCGAAGCTTTGCTTAGTTTGGGATCAGATGGCCATATGTGAAGATGTCCAGAGAGAAGTTATTTTGCGAAGGGCACGCGCGGAATTTGCGGAATAATTTCATTCCTCGCAATTTGAACTTTATTTCCTGTATTGACGCTTCCATTTACTTTACCAATTTGTATAGCGCTCCGACGCATGTTGTTTGGTGGTAATCGAACGCCGGCGCAGACGTCGCGGCGTCGCCAACGCGGCCGGCCGCAAAAGAAGCGCACGCGCTCATGGCGGCGATTTGCACTGATCGATTCACATGCCAGTTATACTAGGGTAAATCAATTTGCGGGCAGAACAAACAATGTCGGACCTCTGTAACTTACCTGACACTAGACCCTAACTACATTATTTCGATAAGAACTACCAGAACAGAAAAAAACACAAAATGTTCGAATGAGAGGTTAATCAAACGACAAATACTACTTAACAGGAAGACCTTAACGCTGCCTTAGTAAAATGGAGTACTGCGCCAGAATATTTTGAAAATAATACACAATTTCGCGATCGTGTTAAACTTAGTAGCGGCCTTAAACCTCATATGTTAGGGTTGATAATCTTTTCACCCTACAGACCGGTAACAATGTCATAGAGCCATCTGTAGGTGGTAAACAGCAGGCGTTATTTTCTTAAAGATATGCAGTAAATAAAATATATCTTCATAGTTTCGAAACGTTGCAGTGACTCTTGTAGCAAGTCAAAACTGGCACTGAAACTTGTCGGAAGATTTACGCGGTTTTTGAACCGTGAAAAATCGCCTCCTCGTAAAAGCTTGTGCGAATGGACGACCGTGTTTACACAAGCATTTTATTGTGTTGTACACGTGGTTTGTGAATAAAAAAATAGTTCTTACAGTACTATTTCCGTTTTTCCATTGTATGACCGAATTACTCATCGCTTGAATCAGAATATGAAGCTGTGGCGAAATCCTCGTTGCAGGCAAGCAATACAGGAGCCGGAGCGCCGGGATTCGTCACACAATATTTAGGAGTAGATGTAGTTGTGGAATAGTTAATAAAAGATAAGCCAATCCAGTGACTTGTTTATTAAATAGGGTAAAAGTATAGGGAGGAAAGAAGAACTGTAACAAAATAACAATAAATGAATACAAAGAGACCTAGGTAATAGATTATCTAATAGTAATAGGTAAGTAAATAGGTATGATATGCTTACCCCGATACGCGGGTTCCTGTTACTTATAACTGTTTACAATAATTGGTTATTTAAAGTATTTAAAAATACACCATCACGTAAGTTAAACTCAAACTGGTAATCTGGTAAAATGCTCGTATAAGCTCTGTTCAGTACGATGGTTTTGGTAGGACTGACTCAAAATGCTGAACAGCGAACGGGGAACGATAAATTAAATTTTGAAAGGACAGGTACAAAATACTATTGATGGCCAGTAAGTTAAACTATGAAGTTTTCAGCCATCGTGGAGGTTCTAACGTTCACGAGACTGGAACGAAACGGCATCGTTACAAAGCAATTACTTGTTTCTTTTTACTAGCGGTAATCATCTTATTCTGCAAGATGTTTATTCGTGTAATTTCACTTTAAAATTAAAGCTGCAGAGCTTCTAGTAAATTATTAGTTTATTAAAATACTAACCGCCAAATGACAAGGAGAAATGAATCAATACACAAACAAACTTATCACGCAATGTTGTTATCAAGCGATGCCATGTCTCGTGTCCATTTTAGATTTATAGTCCCGGTATCTTACAAGGTAACATTTGTACGTTGTGCTCGCTAAAGTGAACTATTTTTAGTGTTTTGCATACACTATAGATTGTGGTATACAATACAATATGCAACTATGAAGTTTTCCGTTATGTGTACTTAAATTTAGACATGTAGTGTTTGTATCTTCTATTGTGTACTCGTATAATTTTCCTACGGATTCCTAAAAAATCTAAGAAACCGCACAAGCACTTTGAAATTTACCAGGAATCTTACCATGATGTTGTTTACTCGTTACCGTATAGGTCATATTTTTAGAAGGATCTCAGTAATTCAATACGTTCTTAGAAAGAGTTTTTAGAAATTTTATTTTTACGCTAAATAACCGGTATGATCTTGTCCGGTTTCCAATATATCTCTTCTCATTACGATTAATTTTTTTAAACCTATTAATGCCTTTACCGTTTTTCTCGTTCCCGTAGGAATTTCAGGATTTCTTTTCTCTCCCTTTCTTAGTAACGAAAGAGTTTTAAATATGTTGATTACTTGCTTCAAAACATAGAATGGAAATAATGTAATTTTATTGCTGTCTACACCCATGCATGGCACCCTGTGGGAACCTTGGCACGGTACAGGAATATGATGTTCGAATTGAATGCCATTATCATATCATCCATTGCTCGGTGAACTTGGTGGTTCACAGGAAAAGGCAACTCGACACCCCGTTATGATCCCGGTTTCGACCTTTGCAAACTACTATTGATGGTCAACAGTGCTGTTTTACAGGGTTAAATATTTTTTTTATTTGATGGATGAATGTCCTAAGATTAGAACTTCGTCATAAATTGATAAAAAGGGCTTGGTTCAAGAACATTTATATGGAAAACTCATGTACTGTTCTGTCACTTTCAAACACCCAAGAAATCTAATAAATTAAAGAGTAGAAAGAGATCGGTAGAATAGACTAGTAAAACTGGTTGGTATAGGTTTTTTAAATAATATTTTGTTCAAGATAAAAAAAACTTTTAATTTAAAAAAAATGTTCGCCCTTTTATTTTGAGTGCAGTTAAGGCATAGATATTGCCTTCATTTTGAATTCTGATGGCTTCCCAAAACAGAGCGATGCATTTCGCTATGATATCACTATGACAGCAGGGTTAATAATAGCCGTATCATAAATTTCATCGAGCAACTCACGTCCGCTGGCTGAATACTAATATATTGGAATTGTATTGAAATGTATCCAATAACAATGCACTGTCTCGATAACTAAGTGCCGGACGATAATTGTCACGCGATAAAAATTACGTTTTGTATGCTCCGTGGTAACTTTGTTGTGGCCTAGGAATGTGCTGTTGAATGTTTTTGGCAAAGAGGATACCATAAAGCTTTCCGTTGATAGGAACTCCCAAGTTACAAATGAAAGTGATGTATACAGGATAACACATATTTGCAAGAAAATACAATGGTTAAAAAAATCCAATGCCTTAATTTTGTAGGCAACTTCATTAGGTCGTGTTCCCCCTTATTGATCACTATATTATTTACTTTCGACCCGCGGCTTCGCCCGCGTGAACTTATCGTTATATATTATGGCCAAATTACATAAAATCTTCATAAATTGTAGTCTATGTGTTATTCTTATGTCTCAGCTATATTAGTGTAAAGTTTCATCTAAATTCGTTCAGTCGTTTTTGCGTGAAAGAGTAACAAACATCCTCACAAACTTTCGCATTTATAATATTAGTAAGATTGTGCCTGACCTAATTAGTGGGAAAAAAACCATGCCTCTATCAAACAAATTAGTATACATTTGTGTCTTCTTTCTTGCACACAGCAGCATAGAGTTTAACCATGGATCCATAGCTCCGTTCCCCGAATTATTCCCATCACATCCCGCATGTCAATGCTCCCTGCGCGCGCGACGTTTATTTGCGCGCTTACAGTCGGCTCCCTTTGAACAGAATATTCGCTTGTATCCAAGCATGTTTACCGCGAGATTTGTTAGTCTTTGCGCCTAGAAACGACCTTCATAAGACCAACCGTTTATTTAAAAAGGAAGTCTTGTGTTTTATATTTCGTGCCTTTGATGTTTTAGTTTGAAAATTCCTACACCTATCGTATTAATAAGTAGGTAGAGCTTATTTGAACTAAAATGACGTTCCAGTCCACCGCATTCACGCACACATACAGTAAAGAAAAGTAAAGCAATCAGCCTATATACTACCACTGCTAGACAAAGGCCTCCATCACTGAAATCAAGACGTCGCTACTATGTAGGAACATTGGCTTCCTAACCCTGACAAACTTCGGTTTGTCAGAAGTTATTGGCAAATGCCAGCTGTGAACATTTAGTATGGAAAAATGTTTTTGCTTTTATTAATTTTTTTCGTCAATTTCCCAATGTTTTTGATACTTATTATCCTATTTCCGATGTAGACAAATCCAAACACACAAAAATCCTGAAAATCGGTCCACCCGTTCTTGAGTTATAAGTGGTGTAACTAACACGGCTTTCTTTTACATATAGGTATATAGACGCAATAAAAAAGTAGTGTGGTAAGTCATTTCTCGTTAGACAAGCTTTAAAGTGATATGCTAATAAGAATATTCCACTGCTGATCAAGCCATCCCAAGAACATTTTTAATCCCGCCCGAACCTGAGCTCCTTATAAAATTAACAGACCATGAACAATCCATTTTGTTAATACTTTAATTGTAATTAGAATTCATCCATCCATCAATCCATTCCAAATCGTCGACACGAAGATGCACAATAAGGATTTTCTATAATACAAAATCAAATTTAACATCTTCATTAAGGTGCATCTAATCTTAAATTATCAATTACACTGAATAAATTAATAATTAATCAATAATTACGTCCTGGCAATGGCTACCGGATATCACGGGCTTATTAAAATTGCAATGGGCAAGAGAATAGCACTCATCCAAATTAATTTCAGATTCAAATCAGGTGGAGCATCATAATATTCAAATTAAACGCAACCTTGTTGTCTGAATAACACCTAGATCCTTTGTGGGGAGTCCAGTCATTGGTGACCTCGATCCGATGTGCCAAACAGTGGTGACAAGTTTTGGTCACTTGACATTCAAGGCAACTGACAATGCAGAATAAAATTGATTCAGTTGTCGCTAGAAACACTTGACATCAATCATAACTTGTAATCGCTTCAACCAATTCACCGCCGAATGAAAATCACAACAGCAAATCGATTGTTAAGACGCACCAGTGCGTGGTGTGGCATGGGCGTTTTTAACAAGGTGCGGATTTCATCACGCTATCTCATTTGTTTTATGGGCTACTTCTTCTTCTAAATTACGTGAATTTGTAATACCAAATAATAAAAGTTCTGTTTATTTTCCGTGTGGCCGTGTGGTGACTGTAGAGTACATTTGTCACCAACCCCTACTCTTCCCGCGGGTGTCGTAGGAGCCGACTTTACACTATACAGAAAACGGGCAGCAGCGCTCTCTGATAAAAAATACCCTTTTAAACTGCGACCTCCAACCCGCCTGCCAAACGTGGAAATTATGGCAAATCCCTCCGCTTATGTGGAGGAGGCTCATAGTCCAGCAGTGGACTGTAACGGGCTGTTGATGATTTTCATGTTTTGAATTTTTGTATTTTAGGTAATTTTGAGGATCTCTAAGTCTCATTTGGTTGCTTGCTAGTCAAAACTTTTAACAAGTTCTGAACACGTGCCTGACGTAAAACAGAAATTCAAGTTACGAGATCTGACTAATGATTAAGACAATTTCTCGATCGATGTTCCTGTGTCCGTCACTGCACACAGACACAGCGAGAGCAGCGCTTGTTGTGTCGGTCACGGTCGGTAATTAACTCCCGCCGTTCCTTTTGTAAATGAGCCGATGTCCCGTGGGATTGCTTTAGACGTGCTAATGTTGTGGGGTAAGGCATGAGAGAAATGTTAACTACAAATAACGTTATAATTTTATAATTGCAATAAGAAACCATTTGATTACGAATAGTTATCAGGTCTAGGTCTAGAAAGGTTGCTTTATAATGGTCTCTGCAAATATAAATTCGATCTTAATAATTGAAGTGTTTTATCGCGAAGATATGTGTTTTTTCCTTTCTTTTTGAATACCTTTTTGACCAAGCCTTACTTAGTCCTTATTATGTTATTTTTGATATCAAGCCTGAATACTGTGTGCATGGCAATTTTTTTTTGAAAGACTTCTACATTAACATACGAAAAGCGTTTTCATTAAATGAAGACCCTCTGTACCTAAAACACAGAATACCTAATCCGTTTTTAAGACAATACGTCTCTTCTGCTCATCAACTAAAAGCCAAGTATTTCTTCGTTCCTATTATCTTTTAGAATTCTAGTAGGTACACTTCTAACGTAGTTGTGATGAAAGCTTTTCGCTTCTCACCTGTAACCTGCGCCTTGAGCCACACTTAACTAAGATGTTATCCTCATTCCCGTACAGTTATCCCTAGTCCTTTATCGCTAACCCATCGCCGTGTTCAGAGTCGATACGACACCGCGAGATCGAGCTCCGATACGCGGTATTTACATTCCATTACGCGTTATAATTGGGAGACCGAAGTGTAGAGATGGAATAAACGGTTTTGATGCTTATTACAGATAAAGTATCGATTTCGTGTGAATGATGAGCACTCGTTTGAGTTAAGACTTAGCTGCGAGTATACTAAAGCCACATACTTAATATTATATAAGGCGGTCAGTTTCAAACATCTCAAATGAGTAACTAACTACTAAAAATATAACCTTAATTATTTAAGTTGCATTGGGTAAAAAATATAAAGATTTAAATGTAAAGTTTACTTTATTTTTGGTTTTAATTTTCTAGCAGCGGAACAACTAGTCCATTAAAATAATAATAAGCTATTAAGATGTGTCTATACTCGTACCTTGCGATTGACCATGCAGTGTGGGGTGAAAAATGCAATATATAATTAGTTCCTCATTAGTTCTATCAGAAAATAAGTGATTTATAATTTGTTCTGTTTTTGTCTTCTCAAAAAACTGCATCAAATGTCATGGCTAGCCAGCGATGTACTTTCTTCTGACGTGCTTCAAAAATACAATATTAATATTGCCGATTAGTTCTTTATCGGACCAAACCATGCCTATGTACTCGTACTTTACATTAATTAAATTGATGACATTACCAATATATAAGTTCGAAAAGAATACTATAATCAGCGATGTTTTTCTGAACTTCCTAATATAAACTGTAAAATAAAAATCTGTATTGCGGAAACCTTCCTGAATTAACAGAAACCACTTTATTCAACATAAGTTATATAAATACGCAATGACGTAGGTATAAAGTTAAATTTGTAGAAACATGTGTATGTCTTATTTTTACTAGTGTGATCTTCATATTGCAAATAAGATAACTAGCTCTAAGACTAGCATCTAAGCCATCTAAGTCATGTGTAAGCATTGTAATAAATAAATAATAAGATGAAGAATTAACTGAAATAACAAATAAACACGAATAGTAAGTATGTTTCGTTGAATGTATAGTCGAATACTTTCTTTCGCAGTTATAGTCCCTGAAAAAAACGAAACTTAACAAACAACAATAGTAAATTATTGTTGTTTGTTAAGTCAATTACTATTTGTAATATGAAGATCACACTCGTAAAAATAATAAAAAATAACTACATGATTCTACAACTTTAACTTTAGACGTACGTCATTACGTATTTAACTATCCAGGTTGGTCCAAACATACACGTCAATACTTTTTTTTTAGCTTCCTTACACTCAGGGTTATCCGAAAATAACCCGGGTATGTTACCCGATTTTTTGTAGTTTTCGAGTTATTAATTTTCTTACGAATTTTTGAAAATTTCTGGGTTGGGTCACTTTTTCGGTCACTGTAGCGCGATCTGTCAAGATAAATGCCTGATTTTTTTTCTTTATTAAATGAATTATAGCGCTAGATGATTCTGATAAATTTACATCCATAACGCTTATCATAACTCTAAAAAAAAGTATGAAATTTAAAAAGTTAGAAATATTATTTTTTCCCGTAACTTTGAAGACCGTTTTAAAAAAAAATTACCTAATATTTTTCATCTTATCTTTTTTAAAAACTTGACTATACTCGTAAGTAATTACCATGTAATTTTCAATGAGTAACTTCAACGGTATCATACCTTAATTTATCTTCAAAGTGTCACAAGTGTAAAATTCAAGTAATCAGGGTATCAACAGTGTGAGGAAGCTTAAAAAAAAATATTGACGTGTATGTGTAAATGTTTAATAATAATGTTATATATAAATAATCTTAAATAAAATGGATTTGGTTCAGGAAGGTTTTCAAAAAAAAAATTTTTTACAACTAGGAACTCGCCTTTACACCACTTTAGACGCGCCGAAACCGTATTGCATAAAACATTTTTCTATATTGTTAATTTTCATTGTTTCAGATCGCTGCTAGTAGTAGCCATCGTAATATGCAATTGTATAACATGGACCGCGTCGAGGCATCATTACACACACAATGTAAGTTAGGCTTATTTTAACATCTTTGGGACTGAGTCATTTATGAATTTTCAGGCAGTGGTACAGGCTACGCATGTTATGGTAATGTTCTTCCAGGCCATAATCTTAGTTATGTGAAAACAATTGAAAATCGAGTCATGAACATCCAAACTTCGAAATTTTCACATTGAACATGCACTTAACTTCATCCATTGTCTTACCCTGCCCCTTAACTTATGTTTATTATAAGAATGGTTTTTTCAATTATTACGAGTTCTCAAATCTTTAAAAGAAATCGATGTTTAAGTGACCACAATCGTTTTATGATGGATCTGATTGACGACGCCAATAAGTCTGACCAAGAAGGCTAGAAACTAAGGAGAGATAACTCCCGAAGTGGGGGTAAGCTTTCGAGGGCCGAAAGTCGTATACTCTGTGCCGGGCAAAACGCTGTATTGCGCATGTGCAGCGGCAGCTATTTGTCATTTCATGGTCACATGGTTTTGTTTTGAACGGTGTCACGTGCGACAGTTGTTGTTTTTCGAGGTTGTGTTGACCAATTTTGACACTTCGCGAGGATCGCGGCAAAGAAGCGTAATGCGCATGCGTCACTGTGGGATACGGATTTAGTCCAACCCTTTCCAGGGAGTTATCTCTCCTTAGTCTCTAGCCTTCTTGAGTCTGACATTGATCTGACAAAGTAAACCGTTCCAGTTGATGTGTTTAGGTAGGTACTAATAACAGTTTTCAATTTTATCCAATAAAATCATTGTTTGATTAGTTTGAAAAGCTCGACCATAGTTGTGAATACAGCATACCCTATATTGAGGTGCTGCTTGTTTACCTAATAGAGATTGCTTGAAAATATCAATTCGGTTCACTTTCCTCTCAAAATTCGGCGAACTTAATTTAAAAACCCTACAACAGGGCGTCGCCGGCCGATGGCCCAGGGGAGAGGAAGTTGATATGGAGAATGAGAAAAGTTTGAATTGTAGGTAAAGTCACGAGCACATCAGCGTTACACGTCTTGTAATATGAGCCTTTATTGTATGGCGATGATAGATAATAAAAACGATACAAAATCCAATGTGTAACGCGGCATGAGCTCTCGAATACGAGTTTTGTATAAATAAATTAATTAATGTTGCCCCTGCTGCAAGCTGCTCCTCCTTGCCTCTTCTTGGCGACGTCCTTGCCCTTCTGCTGTTGTGTGCTCAAGTTTTCCTGCGATTCTAAAGAATAATTTCCAAATTCAACGCGGCGCGGGTAAACTTAAAGCAGTATGTACAAATCATCACATGTAAATTCTGCATTTAAACATAGGTTAAAGTTCACTACTACATGATTAAGTGCTTACAATTTACAACCCAGGCAATAACTTTCAGTTTCAAAGATGTTCGAAGCGCTAACGATTTTATGATGTCTACTATGATTTGGGCAACTTGCGCACTCGGGCTCCGCGTGAGACCATTGGAAGCCGCCTAATAAATAAGCACTCGTTAGGGTTGCCACAGGTTGTAACTTCAGTCGTCCTGTAGCGTTACCTCAACATTTATCCGATAGCAATGAATGTACATGTCACACAATTATATTTTAATAGATGGTTGTGCATAAAAGCATTAAATAAATAAATGTTCAGGAACACTCGTCGACTGAATCATTTTACAAATAATGGAAACATAATCTTAGTACTCTTAGAAATTGTTCATAACTGTAACTGCCGATGCACAGAACTTACAAGTTGCATCCAATTCCTACGGGCTTTGGCTTAGTTATACTGGCAGAGCCCAATTTGGGGGGGCCTTATACATGTTATTTATTATTGTTTTTTATTGATAGCCTTTATAGAGCACCCAACGAAGGAAAAACAGGGGAAATAACACGTCACGCTCTCTGGTGTGAAGGTGTTTTTTTAGGGTTTTTCTTAATCAACTCTCAAACGGTGGCTCTTAGCAAAAAAAAATGTTTTACTCAAGTAATCTACATAAAATTTTCTACAAAAAAGGTTCTAACTATCCACTTTTACTCTGGGATCAATATTCAATAAGAAATGAAGAAATGAAGAGGGACAATAATAATATAAACTTATGTATTAAAACAATTCTAACTATCTTCTAAATCGAATCATCATCAACATCATCGTCGCTGGTGGGGGCTCCGTTCCGTTAGTGCATGAGCTGGAGCATACTATCGCAGAGCTTTCCGGCAGCCGCATCGCACCCCACGCCCCAAATATCTGAGACTTTTTGGGTCAATTCTGGTTTAGCCATGAACAGCTTAGCGATTCCCACTTTGCTTTTTCCGTAGATCGCAGAGGTGGTGGTGGAGTCCGGAGAAGCTGTGTAGGAGGAGAATTATGGCCAATGGAAGCTTTTGAAGTTGTCTGTCGCACTGAAAACCATTTGGTCTCCACCTTTCCACGACCTGGTTTCATAAAGAACACGTTGATATTTGGTTGAGACAATACTATAAGGAGGACTTTCAAGTCCACATCCTCTGCAACTTTTCTGCTTCAATATGTCGTTAAATCTTGATCCCAGCGGAAAAAGTGTTTAAAACCTTTTTTGTTGGAAAAATATTTTTTTGCTAAGAGCCACCGTTTACGAGTTTTTTTAAAAAGAAAATTACCTTTGCACCACCACCTACCCGTGAGCTCCACCCCCATCCATCAGTACTTTGAGTATGTTGCTTCAGACACCATTCCCTACATTTGTGGCAAAATTCGCTTTTACATGATTTATTCCCCTATTTGTCAGTTTTTCGTCTTCGTTGAGTGTGCTATTAGTGCTCATCTAAAAGTTCGATAACGGTTTCAAAGTATGCAGCTAAGCAGCTTCATAAGCCGTGCTGCAATTGGCTGTGGAATAAACTAAAATGCATATGCATATAAAATATTGGAACAAATAAGACCTAATTACAACTTCTTTCGTAATCTACAAATTCTGTTCGAAATGCTTGGCGCGAACCCTATATCGTTACCAATATAAGAGCATGAGAAGCTATAAACCAATCATTCCGGCGCCAAGATCGGCGCAGGAGTTGACATGTCACTCGCTGCCACGGTCGGTCGTTCACTCACGACGGTCACAAGTTCACAACACTATTTCGGGGTTCTTATGCCGTTAACTGGTGATTACATAGTTTGAGACAATAATACGTGCAAATATTAATCTTCGTACAACAACGTTAACATCGTTAAAAAAGTCTAAGAACTTTATGAGCTCAGCTAGCTTTGTAGACAATAGATGAAAGACGTCCTAACAACCGTCTTGGATTATGATTATTTTCTTTCAGAGGAAAAACTCTAGAAATGAACCACCTGTAATCCTTTTTCCCCTCTAACCTCATTTATTCACCTAACAACAATAAAACAATTTGATACGGTGAACATTTTCCCCACGTTTGCAGTCTTTCTTTCGATATTCGATTCGGTAATAAACCCGGACTGTACCGAATATCTAAAACATCCTTTCATCATCATCATCATCATTTGGGAAGTTGCGCTACATTTTCTCGTCCAACTTACCTCAGTGCCTCAAAACAAAACTTTTACAATCAGCACAAAATAAAGAGTTTACAGAAGGACCGCTCTCGCCTTTTCCTATCACTTGCCTGATCGCCTAGGGTTGCTACTATATTCGCCAGATAAGCTCGATTTGACAGATACCGCGTAAAATAAAATACATCAAGTGAAAAATTGCACCTAGTTCGACAAAAACAAAAATATACAAAAGGGGTCCAGTTAGATTAAAAGGAGTTGAGATGGGTGAATACGTATAAAAGTATTATATTATAGGAATTCATTTACCTGGGTCCAGGTGCAACCTGCTAGCCTAATGGCTTGATCATACAGACCTACCTACCTACCTACCCAGTAGGCTGTAGATAACACCATGAGCCTTTTTAGTTTTAATTATTTTTCAACACCATTTGGTAACTTAAAAAACGTATAGTCACAATTTCATGTGGTGTTCATACAGCCAAATACACTGCAACAGAAATATCTGCGCGAAACCATTTTTGACCATTGAACTATAATGTAAGTATCTGATGAGGTACAAATAATATCTAAATGTTTTTGACAGTGCGACTGACCGCGACGCTGAAACACCCTGACTTCGCCTGTAAACTCACGTGTCTGTGTGCGTGTGTCAAAAATGGCGTGTTGTTTTAAGCGGGCTATCTGTCAGAGCGCCGCGCATGTCTAATTTGTGCAATCAGTGTGGTACCTACCAGTGATTACTTACGGAGCTGAAACGTGGTCTCTGACTATGGGCCTTATAAGAAAGCTCAAAGTCACTTAACGAGGGTGCTCGGTGTTTCACTACGTGATCGAATCAGAAATGAGGAAATCCGTAGAAGAACTAAAGTGACCGACGTAGTCCAGCGGGTAAGTAAGTTGAAGTGGCAGTGGGCAGAGCACATAGCGCGCAGAACTGATGGCCGTTGGGGAAGAAAGGTTCTAGACTGGAGACCGTTTCAAAGTAGGCACAGCGTTGGACGCCCGCCTGCAAGGTGGCCGGACCGCCTGCAACCGGTCGCTTTGGAAATCTGTGGGGTGGGCCTATGTTCAGCAGTTGACGTCTTGTGGCTGCGAATGATTATGATATTAAAACCTGCTTTGCTGGTTCTTTTTACCTATGGCTACGTTCTCCCACGGCCTACTTCAAATGTAAGGTAAATAATCAATTCCCTAAGAGTTAAGTAAGAGTAGCTGGTAGAAGTCCTAAACTATCACAGCGACCCTTGGCGGTGTATTCCTTTTTGCAAAAAATAATAATAATAATTTACCAGATGAACTCTGGCGATTCTTAATGTACCTGCTGCAAAGTTTGCACGAAATAATCAGATTGCAGCTTTTGCTCACAATTCTTAGAGATAGGCTTCATTCTCATTAGCACATTAAGCACAACGTTTATTTAGTGACTTTGCAGTCCTTTAGTTCAGAGGCCGGTACAGTCAGTCACACAACAAGCTTAACCAGGAAGCAGAAAAAATACCTTTATTGTCCATAGGTGTTTAAGTAAAGGCCTCCTACCAACATAATATATAAAATCTGACCTGTACGTCTACCACGAGTTGCCCATTTAAATTTACGTTATCGTTCGCGTAAAAAATGTATTTGAATTTGACATTGTCATGTCATGTCATGTCAAAACCCAAGACATTTTTTACGCGAACGATAACGTAAATTTAAATCGGCAACTCGTGGTAGACGTACTGTAGTTGCTCCAAAAACGAAGCTATTTTACAGTTATGATATTTAATATTAATTGCACAAACTGATAAGTGCAGCAGGTGATTAGAGCATTTTTTTTAATGTAAGTAAGTAGGTATCTATAGTCCGGTATGTTTAAGCGGCACTGCATAATACGTCTGTGACAGACGAAAAAGCGGATGATGATGATGATTTAATACTGAGGTCTTTTCGCTTCAAACGCAGAGGGTCCAGATTATGATGACAATTCTAAACTCGAACTGCGATTGATTGTACTTTAGAATTGCCACCATTAACTCATATTGACCAACGTGCCCTACAAACACTCTATTGCGTTTCCTCAGTGATTTTCTAAGCAATTTCACGTCAGGTGCGTCCAGCGACGGGCTAACCAAATAAACTGTCATTTATAATTCAAAATCAATCGTTATTCATGTGCCTACACTCGGGCTTACAGTGTTGCAACATTTTCTGAAAAGTACATTGGCAATACAAAATGGGTCTTATACCCAACAAGTTAAGGTTCCCGTAGATCTCAAGTAATGTTGTTGAAAGTATGACAAGTTGTTTATCGTCATAACATTTCATTTGAACCGCCGCCGCTTGGTTCCCGCAGTGAACGGCATTTTAAACGCAAGGGCTTGACCAATCTGATAACTTTACAATTACATAAAAAAATATTTTAAAGATACAAGATTAACCCTTTTATAGCGGCCTGATGGATCTAACCTAGGCTCTGTGCTGGGTTTCTTGAGTTCCAATAGTGTGTTTTTAACAAAAAATCTGTAGACAATTTAAATTGTCTAGAGATTTCATGGTGAAGTTTCCCTATTATTAGGTGGGTTCATTAATTTTAATGCCAATATTGCATAATATTTAAAATAATTTATAATATAACCAAACTGCTTAGTATCTACGAATAACGTTCGGTGACATCATTTCTGTGTGCCGTTATTTTTATGTTATCATCCTTTGTGCTAAAAGCAATCAGAAAAGGACAATTAAAAATTAACTTACATCACCCACAGAAATATAAACACTAATGGGCACTTAAAACCATCTCATAGTGATTACGGCTAATTTTCCCCATCTGATATGGATGGGGAAAATTAGCCGTAAAAGCTCTATTAGTAAATTATGAAGAATTTAAATGAATTATCCCAAGTTTTGTTTACAGTGTCATTCAAAAACGCTCTAAAACAATACTTAAAATTGATTTTTGCGAATACATTAAGCAGTTAGTCAGCATCATAGTTTCAGCAACTCGTTTCATTCAGTATATTTCTTATTGTTTTTAATTTGTCTATTAAAATGATTTATCATGCTTGATTGCACTTCTCTTAGGTCATAGATGGCCACGTCCTAACACTGTAGAGTCAGAAACACTCGTCCCTAGAGCTAAGTGCTTCTTGCACGGACTGCTGTCAAGTGCACTCTAAGACACTCATTTATCATTATAATGCGCACGTCTTGCAAGAATTCATGTCGCCGCCACATCGCTTCGCTTCCATCATGCCGATTGAACATCTTAAGATATCACTCAAATCTTCATTTAACATAAACGGCAAATCGATTTATTAAGTTGATCGATTAATATTTCAACAGATTTTACTTGATATTCAAAATTATGACACATATTTGTAGCTTTAAAGATATACAATTAGTTATATCTTAGAAGGTTACATTTCATAGCTAAAACGAGATAATAAGTCGAGCGTCTAAATACCTACCTACCTGTACGATCCTATTCTATTAATCATGTTTTTTTTTATTTTGAGGTTATGGTACTCATTGTTTTTTTTTCTGCGTTATCTCTTAGAGCTATAAAACTCTATACTTTTTCGACAAGGAATAGTTTATTTTTCTTCATAAACGTCTGATGTAGATCAAGAATTTTAATACCACTTAAATAATACCAGTTTACCAATTTGGAAATTAAGATAAAGACTGAGTTTCCATTTGGCAACATTTCGAGCAAACATTTTTCGCTCACGCGTCTTCTTCTTTTATTTGATTAATTTCTTACAGATGTGAGATAGATTCAGTATAATGTATGACACGATTAACAAAACAATCACAGCGGCGGCGTTGAAAGCTGATTTTATGACAGCAAAAACAATCATTCAATAATTAGCGCATCGTTTATCTTGATCGCTAAATGGAGTGAGTTGCGATTGCCACCCAAGTCTGCGGTCAGTGAGTCATCGAGATAGGCTTCTGTGCCCCAGCTATTGTCTGAGTTCAGTCAACTTAATGACACTTAGCTAATGGTTATGTCTAAGTAAAAAATTGTTATTTTTTTAGGATTGTATCAAGCAATAGACACTAGACAGTACCTAACTACGTAAGCCGTGATAAACGCTTGCTCAGAAAATCGCACGCTCTAGAGTTTCCAGAATAGATCCTGCTATCGTGTCTGACCTAATGAATGATGATTACGCTTGTGTAGTTGGGCTAGATTTTATCCATAAAAATGAATGATCACATGAACAAAGAGTCATGTTTTCTTAGTTTTCCATGAGCATGTTAGGTTATACAACTAAGTTGAATGTACTATGTACCTAACTAACAAGGAGACTACCCTGTACGTAGTAAGTATTAATTAATCTGTGCCCTGGCTTTGAGTAGAAATCCCTGAATCCCTGTGTGGTACTTAGGTACCTCATCATAACACAAATATACAATGACATTTTCTATTTATATTTAATTAGTTACACATAGATAGGAAATACTGGTGTATTTACTGAAGCTCTCTTCCGTTTCCAGGTACACAGACATCGAAGCAGACACAGAAGACAGGGCGCCGGGCTCTTCCTCTCATCCTCATACGTGATCCCTGGCGGTGAGGGCGCCGGGGCGTGGGGTGACTGGGGTGAGGTGTCTCCTTGCTCCAGGACATGCGGCGGAGGCGTGGCCAGCCAAAAGCGGATATGTCTTCAAATTGGGTAAGGAATATCCAATACTCCACTTTCAAACACTATATTCGGTGGTGAGGGCTCTATGGCTTGCGGTGATTAAAGAAAGAGACTCTTTGATCCCAACTTGCATGGCAGATCATTTTAGTTGGTAGCCAAGCTTGCTGTTATGCAAGCTGAGAGACGAATAATATATCTTGTCTTCCTTTTTTCTGGAGATCAGTGATTAAAGTCTTTATTAACTCTATGGCAATGTGAATAGTACATCGTTTTCTGGTCTATAAAAAGAAACTTCAAAATATAAGTGTCTTTTAACGTTGCAGACCCGATGGCCAGCCTCTTTGCACGGGAGGAGACACAAAGTTCTTCTCGTGCGAGACTCAAGACTGCCCTGACGGGTCTGGGGACTTCCGCGCCGACCAGTGCTCGGAGTACAACGAGGTCGCCTTCAAGGGTATCAAGTACTCGTGAGTAGCATGATTTTTACCTGTCAGTAATTAACCAAGTGGATTTGAAAACAGATGTAGAGGACTACAGACTTCACCTGATTGGTATTTTATGAATCGTTGCAACGCCCTCACAACATCACATCGCGTCACATGTACTTACTTTAAATAAATTGTCAACTTTCCTCTATGTGACACGCAATAAAGATATTGAGATATTGAATTGAATTGAATAACCTGCCTAAGCATTATTTACGCGTTTGGGAATCCCTGAATTCATACTTTTAATATCAAGGTGCTTTAATTTCTCAGGTGGGTACCATACACCAAAGGTCCCAACCCTTGCGAGCTGAACTGCATGCCACGCGGGGAACGGTTCTATTACCGACACAAGAGCAAGGTCATCGATGGAACGAGGTGTAGCGATGAGTCCTTCGACGTCTGCGTTGATGGTACCTGCCAGGTAAGGACCGAATGCAACTTCTGATCAAAACTTGTTTAACGAAGCCTGAAACTCCAGCCTCTTCTAATGATGTGGTTTTATCGATTGACTGTCTGTTGCAGCCAGTCGGTTGCGACTTCATGCTGGGTTCAACAGCGCGCGAGGATAAGTGCCGGGAATGCCGCGGTAACGGCACCAACTGCCACACCGTCTCTGACCTCATCAATACACAGGATCTCAGAAACGGTATGTCATTCATTTCATACGAAAGCAACACATAATTTGTTTTTTTTGCCTTTGGTCTGCTTGGCCAGGATGTGAGCAGATAAGTAGTTATTTTATCAAAAACGTAGATCGGTTACAAAGAGGGTACAATATAGACCAGCACGTAGACTTGTTGGCGCTTTTTACCTCGAGAATGCCTCAGGCCTACATATTTTAGAAAATATTAAGACATGCAGTAGTTATGTATGTAGGAAAGATACACCAAAGTGGAATTATGACAATGTCAAGTTTCAATAAGCGAACTAAAAAGTGAGAATCGGACCACTTGAACCTAATTCTATAATCATTCGTGGCGTCCAGTGTTCGCATTCTTGTGAATCCAAAGCAGAATTAAGTAATTATTTAATTAAGAGACGATAGGATTTATTAAAAGACTTTAACGTTACATTGTCATTTGCTGGAAAGGTTGAACCTTCTCTTAACGAAGTGGTAAATGATTTCTGTTGAACAATGCTTTGCTCTTCAGGTACAAATAAATGACAATAAGCGGCACCATAGTAATAATTATAATAAATCATTTTGTTAATTTCAGGCTACAATGACATACTGCTCATACCTGAAGGGGCCACTAGTATTTACATTGCAGAAGTCAAGCCATCCAGCAACTACTTAGGTGAGTGGAAGCAAAGCATCAGCGACTAGCCACAACTTTAAGCATAAAAAAGTTTTACTTACAATTAAACTCTATCCAACAGCAATTAGGGCAAAAAACAACACTTACTACTTGAATGGCGACTACCACATCGACTTCCCTAGGAGCATAGTGATTGCAGGAGCGACGTGGCACTATGAGAGAAGTCAAGATGGACTTCCTTCACCTGACAAGCTGCGCTGTCTCGGGCCTACATACGAACCGCTATTGCTCTCGGTAATAACCCTCCCTGTCTTTAAAGATTGAAGATCTTTAAAGCATTTTAGTCCTAAATTGATTCAAAATTACCGCACCATACTTTTAATTATTCTTTGTATGAATTCAGATTAGGTCGATAACATTAAATCATAACATTTTCAGCTGCTCCTACAAGAGCCCAACGTAGGCGTTCAATACGAATACAGCGTTCCCCAGTCTCTGAAACCTCCCCCCAACCAGCAGTACAACTGGGTTCACGAAGAATTCACGCCGTGCAGCGCTACCTGTGGAGGAGGTAAGGCAATTAACTTACAAATTGTGGGCCCCGTTTTAGATGGTCGTTTTGTTACACAGAACATTGCTCCAAGTTGATAGTTTCAAATGTTCACCGTTTTTTAACATTGTAAAAATCTTCAAAATACCTACCGAGCAAAATGATTAGTTTTTACTTATTTTCCCAGGTTTCCAAACTCGAAACGTGTCATGTCGATCACGCGAAGAACTAGAAGTAGTAGACGAAGGTCTTTGTAACGAAATTTTCCGACCTGTGACCAATCAGAGCTGCAGCACGAACCCTTGCGCCGCCAAGTGGGTGGAAGGACCTTGGGGGCCCTGCTCCGAGCTGTGCGGTAAAGGAGGCTCCAGGTCCCGGCAGGTGCACTGTGAGAAGATAATAACTAATGGGTAAGTTTATTTTGCTCATCTGAAAATTCTGTAAAGAGGTAGAAATTCTGTCAAATGAGCGCTCCGGTTTTGAACCAATTGGATGAATTTCTTTGATTTTAATTATATTTCTCAGTGCGGGTAGCGTCGATTTACAAGTAAAATAAATGGGACATAAGTAGGTTTTACCCTAATATAACACTAACACTTCCCTGGCTTTCAGGTACCCCTCTGTGGTGGCTGACAAGGAATGCTTTGATCTGCTCGGACCCAAGCCTGCGCTGTTCGAGGAATGCAACCAGAACGCCACCTGCCCTCTTTGGTTCACCGGACCATGGAAACCTGTAAGTGTAGCAGCAGCGTTAACATAAAATTCTTCTTCTTTTCGTGTGTGGCATGGCAAATAATGATTGTATGTTTTATTTTAACCGGACCCCGACCGAAAACCTAGCGACTTCCAGCGTAGCAACCATTGCATGTCCAGTGTTTGCACACTGGGGGCACTCGAATAAGACATAGTTTTAGGTCACCAACTACAGTCACCAGGTCTGCCTCATCAAAGAACCCCTCATCATTTGACCATGTAGTTCTTGCTAAGGCCAACCTGAGAACGAAGGCGTTTTAAAGATTTTACAAGGACTTCTCATGGTCAGGTGCCGGATGTTCAGCAGGGGCTATGTAATTCACTGGTGGTGCAAACTTTGTGGACCAAAATGTTGCAATTGTTTATACCTACCCAGCAAATATTTTGTTTCATCATACAATAACTTGATATTTTCGTAATTTCTAGTGCGATAAACTATGCGGTGAGGGTAAACAGACCAGGCAAGTGGTCTGCTACCAGAAGAGTGCAAATGGCAGGATCGAAGTGTTAGACGACGAACAGTGCAGCAACGAGAAGCCCACAGCTGAGCAACCCTGCATGCTGCACCCTTGCGATGGAGTAGACTGGGTTATTACCGACTGGACTGGGGTAAGCAGTTTTACATAATGATATCTTTTGATAACCAAGTTGTAACTAAAAAGACTTATAAATATTTATTTTTCAGGTGACAAATTATAACACCAAATGCCTATTATAATCCATGAGTGTTACTGGTGATAACGTACGGATACGTGCGAAACGTGGTCTTTTATTCATAAGTTTGATAGACTAACAAAAGAGAATGATCATCATCAGCCTATAATAGGTTGGATCCTCCTAGGACTCCAAGCTCTTAACTCTTAGTAGGAGTTCCGTCCTCACTTTCTGTCAGCACCTAACCTGCAAACCTGTTCTTTTCCAGTGTGACACGTGCCTCTCAACAGTGCGCACGCGGACGGCCGTGTGCGCGACTAAAGAGCGCGTGGTGGTGGACGCGCACTTCTGCGATTACCACGCCGCGCCTACGCTGGAAGAGCCGTGCGACCGGACGAAGCTGCCGGCATGTGAAGTGCAGTGGTATGCCACTCAGTGGAGCAAGGTCAGTTTCTTAACTCTGAATTCTAAGAGTTGAGCATCTTTTAAATTTATAATGTCCGACAAAGGTAGAATATCAAGGAAGGAGGTATGATTGGCATTTTACAAATTAATGATAGCGTTTCAGTATCAGACCAATTAGGGAGATATGGTGAACGATTTCACTTTCACGGGTTGCCGATATTTATAAAGTTTTGAAAGAGAGCAATTAAGTTAATTTCTACATTTTAATTATTTAAAAATTTCCATCTTGCTAACAAATCCAGCTTCATACTAACCGGAAGACCCATACAAAATCCACTTGTGAAAACTTGTTAGCGTAACTTCGGCCTAATGTCTCTAACAATGTTTGAATCCACTACTTAATTTCTTTACCTTACCATCTTATGTTTTGTCTGATCTTTCCCTCAGTGCTCAGCAGAATGTGGCAAAGGCGTCCAAACGCGGCGTGTGTTCTGCGGGCTGTTCGACGGCGCGTCCGTGCTGAAGGTGGACGACGCGCGCTGCGACAACGCGACCAGATACAACGACACCAAGCCCTGCGAGGTGGAGCAGTGCCCGGCCAAGTGGTTCGCGGGCCCGTGGTCTGAGGTCAGTATGTGGGCTCAAGGGTGAATTCACAAAATAAAGAGTTTACAGAAGGACCGCTCACGCCTTTTTCTTAAACATGCGTGACCGCCCAGGGTTGACTAACTATGTTCGATCTGATTTTTTTAAAATGAAGTAGGTAGGTTTTATACTTATATCTACTTGACAGAACCGGGTAAAAACAAAATTCACCATGTGATAAATTGCACCAAGTTCGACAAAAACACTCGCGACAGTGCTACTGACCGCGACACTGATGCTCACCGGTATCGCCTGTAAACTCGCTGTGGCTCTGTGCATGATCAAAATGGCGGGTTTGTTCTAAGCAGACTATCTGTCAGAGGCGCTGCGCCGCATTCGTAATTTGTGGTGAATTAGTAAATATACGTAGAGAATTAGTAGGAACTACGGTAGTTATGTGGGTTGTAGGTAACACTAGCTTGGCCCATTGTCCGGAGATCCTGAATTCGAATCCCAGTTCGGTCAAAGTGTGTTTTCTGGTTTTCGGAACATACATAACCCGGAATGGTGATCACCACGCGTAATTGGCAAGTGACTTTGCCTATCAATGGAACAGTATATAAGTCTAATCACTATGGGATGTCACGTTGGGATCTGGAGTTTGGCGTGAAGATCTTCCAGACAAGCACGCTCAAAGTTATCAAAGGTCGATTTGACAGCAGTTCGCCATTCTCTCTGAGTAGCAAGCACTACTTACTAGAGAATTTGAACGACGTCGTGAATGAACTGAGCATTCTGTTACAGTGCACGGCTCTCTGCGGCGGCGGCGAGCAGTACCGGCGCGTGATGTGCTTGCGCGGGAACGAGACCGTCAAGGACTGCGACGTGGAGGCCGTGCTGGACAGCACGCAGGCCTGCAACCTGGGGCCTTGCAACGAAGGTACACACAGATCGCATGACATGATATACGCTCACGACTTTGCCACAAACTGGTGGTGGTGTCCCGGCTACGATTCCCGGTCGGATCAATTCAGGAAACGAGTTTTTCTTAATTGGCTCGTAACGCAAAAGATACTTTTTTATTGGTTTATGTTTGGCCTCAGTCTCAAGTCAGACGAGGCCGATGGCGGTACACTCTTACCCAGAAAATGCCTATTAATTTTGGCCTTGGAGACGCCAAGGTTGTAAGTATCCGTAAACACAGACGCAGGGAGAGCGGACCAGAAAAGACGCAGCAAACTGTTGAATTATCCTTACTTCGAGACCATGACAAGCGGTGTGTCATCTGGCGCATGAAAAAAACTGACACTTACGTGTGCGTGACACTATTTTAGCTGTTCCATTACCTATTTAAGATATAACCTATGTTAGTCGCTGATAATGTGGTGTGAATATTTAGGTGAAATATGTTTTATTATCAATTAAATCAAATTAAGAATAGTTTATTTTAAAATAATATAAATTAGAATTATATTACAATCGGTCCAATAGTTTTCGAGTTTATCCATATCAATCACAAAAAAAAAACAAACGAAGCCTCAAACTTTTCCTCTTTGAAATATTAGTGTAGACAAACAATTGTAGACAAAAATGAAATCTTTCCTTGTCCAGGCAAGTTAGCGGTTGCCGCCCTGGTAAATGAAACACTTAGCCCACATTTCGCGAAGCTTTGATCAGTTGATGGTAGACATTACTGACGAAGTAAAATCTTCTGTACAATCTTTTATCATCCAAAGACGTGAAGTTGAACATCATCTTTTTATTAAGAATATTTGCAAGGATACAACATAAGTAAATGAAAACTTGTTTATTTCAGACGAGATACTTCCAATAAACCCGAACTCGACTCCCATCATGGACTACGATTACGAAGAGTGCGAGGAGGATGAAGAGTACCCAGAAGTCGGCGCTGAAGAAGACTCATCTTTAACCTCAATGGTATGTTAAGAAAAAGAATAAGAAGAAACTTAGCCTGTACTGTCCCACTGCTAAGCAAAGGCCTTCCCCAAATCTCCTCAGTGATCCCTATCACCAGCCAAAATCTGCTACTCCTGCAAGAACCTGTCCAGATCGTCCCACCATCTTTTTTCGGTCGACCTCTTTGACGGTATCCGTCTTCCGGTTCCCACTGGCAACAATTTGTAGGCTATTTTAAAACAATTTTTTTTATTTCAGATGTTCAGCGATAGTCCTAGCACTGATGGTAAGATTTTTAGCCTTTTGTGATGTTGTCCACGAGTATTTCTATAATTTAGGCATGGAATTTACTAATGGGCTAAGTGGCACAAAAAACAAATTAAAATTTTCCTTTTTTTTGGCACTTAGCCCATGTGTAAGTTCCATGCCTCAATTGTATTTATTTCCATGGTTTATTTTTACCTTGCAGAATTCTTCTCTGAAATCGAATCGGAATTTTCAACGGCAGCAGGATCTGGTTCTGGTAATACTTTATTTATGAAATATACAATAAATAGAGTGATGATCTTGATTCAGGAATCATACTTTATTTTGTTTAAATATTTTTCAGAATCAACAATTGAAGGCTCAGGCACCACCGACTCAACAATTGATGTAGACTACACTGACACGGCAGAGACTGGATCTGGAGAAAGCACTTTGAGCACTGAAACTGATGATACTACGGAAACTGACACGGAAGACACCGGATCTACAAGCACTGATCTATCTAGTTCTTCTCTAGCGACCGAACCAACAGTGGTCAAAGAATCAGCTGCGACCGACTCGGCCTCGCCGAAATCTGAGTCTACAGATGAAGTAAGCTCAACGGAAGCGACAAGCACAGGATCCACTGAAATAGACATTGACTACGATTATACCGACGGATCCACGGAAGCGAATACCGGTGAAACATCAGTAACAGAATCTGAAGGAACTACTGAATCAGTTGCGACTGGGTCTTCAGAAACTAGTGAATCTGGGTCTACAGAAGCAAGCGCAACAGAATCTTCAGAAACCGGCTCTACTGAGACAGGCTCTTCTTCTTCAGGTTCTGATGGAACTGGCTCCACCGAATCGGGAGCAACAGATTCATCCGATGTTACAGAATCATCTGAGTCCACGGAAACGGGATCAACTGAATCAGAATCTACCGAAACGGAAACGACGGAAACAGCTACTACTGAAACAGGAACTACTGAGACAGGGACAACTGAAGAGGAATCGACTGATACTGGATCAACTGACACAGAATCAACTGAAACGGGCAGTACAGAATCTGGAACAACAGAGACCAGTATCACTGACTTGTCGGGCTCCACTGAATCTGACTCTACAGAGTCTGGTAGTTCTACAGACAGTGGTACTACTGAATCTTCAGAAGGCAGTAGTTCAACTGAGGCCACCGACTCATCTGGATCTACTGAGACTAGTGGTTCTACAGAATCAGCCACTACTGAATCTTCCAGTTCAACCGAATCGGAATCTACAGATCTTTCCAGTACAACCGTATCTGGGTCAACTGAATCTTCCGGCTCTACGGAAGTATCTGGATCAACTGAACCCACTGAATCAGAGTCTACGGAAAGTTCTGGCTCCACAGAAACAACTTCATCTGGTTCTACTGAAGAGTCTGTATCAACTGAGTCTGGTGCTACGGAAACTGGTAATAATATTTTGGTATTACTAACGTTTGGACTTACGAATGAGTTTTAACTTAAGCTAATAGGGTTTTTTTCTGTTGAAAAAGGATCAACGGAAATTGGAACAGAGGAGACAGGTTCTACGGAATCATCCACGACGGAAGGTAGCACTGAGACAGCGACGGAAGAAACAGGATCAACCTCATCCGGTAGCACAGGTAAGTTAAATAGACAGTATGTGTACCTACTTGTTTGTATACAGAAGATCAGGCTTTGTGTGATTAGTTTACAACAATTTGAAAATTAATTTAATTTCCAGAAACTGAAAGCTCAGAAGGTAGCACGGAAGGTGTATCAGGTTCTAGCGAAGAATCCAGTGATTCAAGTACGGTTTAATCATTTTAATTTCTCATAAATTAAAAACAACGTAATATGAAATGTAATACATTATTTCTCTCCTAGCTCCCTACGACTGGGCGACCATTATCGACGTAACCTCAAAGCGGCCGCGCTGCAAGCCCAGGCAGTCCAAGTGCGCCAAAACTAAGTTTGGATGCTGTCCCGACAAGCGGACGCCCGCAGCCGGACCCTTCGACGAAGGTAATAATCAACACCTAACTCTATTAAAGACTGAGTCTACTGATTAAAAAAGAGAAAGAAACCAAAATTATAAAATCCACCAGGAGCGTCCTCCTCTATAACTAACGAAAGCTAAAAGCATACACGTACGAGTATGTATGCCGATGTAAGTTTAACAGCTAAATATTACGGAATAAATTCCTGTGCTTTATTATCCAAAGCGCAGCAATAGTGATGAACTGCTATTATCCTTGAATAAGTTCAGCGTTCACTACCGTTAGCATAGTTGGTTCTAAAACGCTTTATAGAAATAAGGGCCTACTTCCTAACGCAATGTCCACAGTTTCGGGAGAGCTGACATGGTCTCAATTAGCAAGAAAACAAATAAGGCTTCAACAACCATCATCCACATCATGAACCAAGTTTAATAATTATGACACCCACCATCCATACTCAAATAAACATTCAGGATTATCACATTGTATTGTAGTAAGTTTTTTGAAACAATAATTTTACCAAAATGTCCGTTAAATTTCGTTAAATATTCGACCCCCTGAAGAAGATAAATACCTACACAGTGAAATAAGGAACCCTTTTACGAACCTGATCTAATCCTCAGGCTGTGCAACACCAAAGACTTGCGCGGAGACGAAGTTCGGGTGCTGTCCCGACGGCGTGTCTCCTGCCAGCGGGCCCAAGGAGCGAGGTTGCCCCGCGGTTCCCTGCTTGGAGACGCTCTTCGGCTGCTGCAAGTCTGACAACAAAACTTCTGCTGAGGGCAACGATGAAGAGGGCTGTCCACCGCCGCCACCACCTTGCAAGTCATCCAAGTACGTTAAAAATATATTAGTTTACAAAAAAAGTTACGTTAGACAGCGAACAGCAAATCCAGCCCCACGGCAGCCTTATAGAAAATATGATTATGGGAGGCTACATGATTAAGGTTCTTCCGCATTTAAGACTTTTCATTGTAACATCGAAAAAGTTAAAAAAAATCGTACTAAATTTTACAGATATGGCTGCTGCACAGACGAGAAGACTGAAGCTACTGGACCGAAAAAGGCAGGATGCCCAGAAACAGGTGAATATTTGATACCGATAATTCAGTAGTGCATTAGTAAAATAATGCCGAGTAATTGAATTAATTTGTTTGTGCCAGAAGCAAAGAAAGCAGAAGAAGCCAAGGCTGGCGAAAAGGCGACGACACCTGTGTTACCTGCAGGCGTGGGATGCGATACGACTGAATTTGGTTGTTGTCCTGATGGTGTTTCGCCAGGTTAGTAACCTACATTGAGATGATTGGAATTCTCAATAAAAATTTACACATTACAGTTTGATGTTTCATATCAATTCCTGTTTTTTTACAGTAATTGTTGTACGTCTTGTACAACACATTTGCTAAATTATAAATGTTTCCAGCTGGTGGAGCACAAATGGAAGGCTGCGTGTTGTCTTGTAACACATCCGCGTACGGCTGCTGCCCCGACGGCGAGACTCCCGCGCACGGATACGACTACGAAGGCTGCTGCTTGCTGTATCCGTTCGGCTGCTGCCCCGATAACTACAACCGCGCGGAGGGACCTCACCTTGAAGGTAAATAATGTCCAGTAATAATAATAAAAAGAAATAAATATTTGGAACATATGTTGGACTATCCTCATGACATAGTTGAGCGTGTACTACGACCAAGTAGGTATCATAATTATCCTAATATATGAGCATACTTTGTAAATTAAGTAAGTACAATTTATATGAACGAATGCATGTGTGTCTAAGGCCTCTGTGGATTCCATGCATAGTAAATGCTGACTATTATTTCAGGATTGCAAGTTGACTAAGAAATTAGTCCCTAGTGTAAAAATAGTTTGAAACGCTTCCAAATCAATGAATTATAATCTTCTGAAGTTCTAAAAACAAATAAAATATGACAATAGGATGTGGCTGCCAGACTTCACGCTACGGCTGCTGTCCCGACAACGTCACGCTCGCCACCGGACCAAGCAACGAAGGTTGTGGATGCCAATACACTGAACATGGCTGCTGCCCTGATAGGTAAAACAGTCATTTCTTTATTTTTATTCCATTCATTTCCATTCCTTCAAGGTGATTAAGGCCAGTTCAGTGATTCGTTTGCATGACTGGGCTTGTCAGCCTCAAACCTGGACCTCACGACCACTTTCCATCACTTGGAGTGAGGTCACCTTGACGAGCAATATAAAAATATAAAAAAAACATACCGAAATCCGTCACCATCGCAATTCCCAATGGAAATTCATAGAATGTTTTCCAAACTAGTTATGTCCCAAATTATTCTTGTAGGTACACTTTCTTTAATCTGAATAACACTTCAATGTGGTAACTAGGTACTGACAAGACCCTTCTTAACATCTATTGCCTTCGACAACACATTTTTTCCTTATTTGGTATCCATTCCACGAAGTACGTGCTGTTCTTATTCTGTATATTGACTAGTTGTTCGTCAACTTCCTTCATCGACATTCGTCCTCTGAATATAGTAGCCACGGTCAGGTATCTCCCGTGTCGTGGGTCGCACGCTACCATCATGTTCTTTGCGTCAAACATCTGTGTTATTATTATTATCGTCAGTTCTGTGTTATTTTAACACTAAATACTTCCCCAGACACACCCCAGCAACCGGCGCCGACTTCGCCGGCTGCGACTGCGACACCTACCAGTTCGGCTGCTGCGACGACGGCGTCACCATCGCCAAGGGCCCCGGCATGCAGGGCTGCCACTGCCAGCAGTCCGAGTTCGGCTGCTGCGGAGACGAGAAGACCCCAGCAGTGGGACCGGAACAAGCCGGCTGCGATTGTTCGACTAGCAAGTACGGATGCTGTCCTGACGGCCAGACGCCGGCCGGTGGAAGCAAGTTCCTCGGATGCACTGATAAGCCTGAAATTAGACAAGGTAATGATGTAGTATTTTTATATCGACTGGCCTGGCAGCGATCCTGCCTTTAGCGCCGGAGGTCGTGGGTTCGATCCCCACACATGACAAATATTTGTGTGACGAACATTTGTATTTGTTGTGTGTCTGGGTGTTACTTATCTATTTAAGTATGTACTTAGAAATATTTAAGTATGTTTATCAGTCTCTGACACCCATATACAAGCTCTGCTTAGTTTGGGGTCAGATGATTTTGGTGTGAATTGTCCCAGATATTTTTTTATTTCTTTATACACATACAAGCGGAGCGTCGCAATACAAATTTCGTCAATAGGTTTCCAATTTCAGAAGATTCCTATTCTGAATTCTGCGTTACACTCGTTCCGATCGATCGAAAATGAAAAATATTAACGTAGGATATTCATTAATTTCATGCTAAATCTATTCGCAGTAAGTTCATTTAAGAGTAATACAAGTTTGCAACGATTACATCCCAGGTACCATCATTATTACTTTTATTGATGAGATAATATACCGTAAACACAGTACCTACACAATTTACATACGAGTACACACAAGTCCCTACACAATCTACATACACAAGAAAAGATGACAATAACTTATTGACCCTTTTTTCAAAGAAAACCATAAAGAGCTACCCTAAATCCTTATGATTTTTGTTTTGCATCGCTAATTAATATCTACTATTTCAATATCAATTGACTGCAAAAATCTTATGCTGTAGTTAGTATTTTTTTTAATTTAAAATGGGTTTGCGTTTGGCCTCAGTCTCGCGTGGCGGTAAGCGATGACGAGGCCGATGGTGGTACACGCTTACCCAGAAAATGCCTATTCACTCTGGCCTTGAAGATACTAAGGTTGTAAGTATCCGGAAACACAGACGCAGGGAGAGCGGTCCACTCCCTAGCGGTGCGTACCAGAAAAAACGCAGCAAACCGTTGGGTACGGATTGTTGGAAAGTCAACCACAACCGGAAGCCCTCCCGGCGTCTAGTGGTCCGGTGGTAGAAAGTAGACGGTGGTATCAGGTTGTGTAGTATATTCACACAACCTGATACATACAGTTCGGAAACATTTTCACAATTCGATCCTCGTAGACTGTTTAATAGTTCTTTACGTGCGTGTTGTTCATCTTCATTGTCATCCCAGCCGCCTGCGCCCTGTCCACGGACCGCGGCCCCTGCACCAACTACTCCGTGTACTGGTACTACGACCTGCAGTACGGCGGCTGCTCTCGCTTCTGGTACGGCGGCTGCGACGGCAATGGCAACCGCTTCACTAGCAAGGAGGAGTGCGAAGATGTGTGCGTCAGCCCCGCGCCTAAAGGTTGGTCACTTTAGGATCGTAAACTTCATTATATTTTTTACTGTCCTGCGTTTCAAGCATGTGAAGGCCCAGCATTAGCTGCTATTAAGCAACAGCCAGTGTTAATTACATGAAGAAATCTTCAAAAGTTATGGTATATATTGAAGAAAGTACCATAAAAATCTGTTGCGTAGGTTTGAAGATCTAAGCGTACAGACGGAGGAAAGCGACTTTATACTATGTAGCTAGAGATAACATTAGCATTGGCCCCCTTTTTTTCGAAAAGACACTCAATATAATTTCCAAATTAATTAAAGTTTTCATCTACGAAGATGAAAGCTTGGTGGCGTGTTATTCTTCATTACTCTTCTCTATGTAGTCAAAACGTTAAATCAAATTCACCTACTTTGAGGTGCAGCAAATACTTACAGCCAATCTTAGTAGGCTAAAAGGTCTGTTAGTGTCGAGTACTTATCTGTTTACAATTTGAAGTGTTTGTATGTCTTGATTCTGACTGAAACCCTGATGCAAAGCATTCTAAGGTAACTTTCTTTGTGCGCAGACGCGTGTAACCTGCCGATGGTGAAAGGCGCGTGTACGGGCTACCACCCGCGCTGGTACTACGACGCGGGCCGCGAGCACTGCACGCAGTTCATCTTCGGCGGCTGCCTCGGGAACGCCAACAACTTCGACTCAAGGGAACTCTGCCAGAAGCAGTGCGAGCCTGCTAAGAGTGATGGTAAGAATGTGACGAACTTGTGCGACAACTTCAAAGACAAGTTTAGTACTCATGCTCATCATCAAGTTGTTTAGTGGTCCACCACAACTTTGAAACATTCATTCTTTCGCCATTAGTTTACTGGAAGAATCTCTTTCTAAAGATAAGCTTGCCTCTGATTTTTCTGTTTTAACGATTTCATTATAATTGTATTTTTGTGTACGAACGAGGTAATAAAACAATCAACCAGCATCCTGTTTCTTAGTTTGAGATTTGGACCTTCAGGTTTAATGGGTTGGATAAATTGACCTTTAAAACAAATTTAACCAGATGAAGCTAAAATATTCCAAGTCCTCTAAAATCAGAAAAAGAACATTCTTCTAGAATCAACGTTTATTGTTTCACCAATTTTGTCTCTAGTGGGTTGCGGGTTCCCCCAACAAGGAAGAGACCTAAACCTAAGATAATTGACACCTCAGTTCTAAATTAGCTGTATCTTCAGACCAATGCGCATTGCCCATCGACGCCGGCTCCTGCGCCGGCAACTACCTACGCTGGGGCTTCAACGGCGAGAGCCGCCGCTGCGAGCAGTTCGTGTGGGGCGGCTGCGAGGGGAACAACAACCGCTTCCGCTCGGAGGCCGCCTGTCTGCATCGCTGTGACCCGCCGGGAGTGCCCAAGCGTAAGTTAGCTGGTGTTAGAATGGGGAAGGGTTGGATTTTTGATAAAATGGTTTTAGGGAAAGCGGACCATAAGCGTCACTATGTAGAGCAGGGGGAGAAGTTTATTGTTGCAAGAATCTGCATACAAGAGCTCTCAATTCCTCATGGGCTCTGACTGGCGTCGCCCAAGGTTGATATTTTGGTCAATGAGAATGTGTCTGCATTCTGAAAGAGACGTTAACTTCGAATACTCTCTTAACGGAATACTAACTAAGGTCCCTAAAAACTGACACAAAAGTTGTGGCCCATTAAAACTTTTAACAACAAGACTAGCTTCCTCAAGTTATTTATGGCAAACTTTTAGCATGGGGTTCTATAACACTGTTAATCTTGGTTTGGAACGCTGCATCAAACAGCACATTCTAAGCATGACTTCTACTGTTCTGAAAATGTCTTTCTTGCTCTTCTATAGATGGGTTTTTAATTGGTGTAGAAAATGAAACTAATAACTTTCCTAATTTTCTTCTCGCTCCTTCGATGTGAATTCGTTTGAGCGAGTGCTTACTAACGAATGCAAACAGCCCAGTGCAAAGCGCCGCAAGAGGCCGGCAACTGCACGGAGAAGCTCGCGCTCTGGGCCTTCAGCCAGGCCGAGGACAGGTGTATGCCCTTCTACTACTCCGGCTGCGGCGGGAATGAAAACAGGTTCGATTCCCAGAGGAGCTGCGCGGAGACTTGCCCAAGCTCGTATGGTAAGCATCACGTGTTGTCGACTTGTTTTCTGGCCATGCTTTAGCTCTAGATGCGAAGGCAGCAATAGCAAACCGATTTTTACAAAAGCTCATGGTGAGATTGACTAAGATTAGAGATAGTATACACCGATTCAGCTTCGTTATCCATCCAAGTCAAGGAACGCAGCGACAGTCTTTCGCTGCACCTACCACCGTGGTGACCACAGGACCCGTAGCTTCAAATTAATCACTTGGATAATGTGGCAGCAACCGGGGTATTTCATAAAGGATTAACAACGCGCTACTCAGTTGGTCCGTATTAAAAAATCTGTTTTAATTTACTAGAAGTATCATACAAACAGCAAACAAGTTTGCAAGTGGGAGGTAAAGTGAGGTACGAGTAAGTCTTGGTCATTAAGTACCCGATCTATTTGTAAGCATGCCGGGCATATTCTTATTATTACTATAATCTTTTGACTGCCTTAGATCTATCTGGTAATTAGTGGTGTATAACGATTTAGTGAATGGAGAAGATTTTCTTGAACGCATGCCTTTCATATTTCAATCGCATCTAAATATTATATGACGGTATAGCATTAATTGAAGTAAACATTTTTCAGTGAAAGACATGTGCACGCTACCGGCTGTCACCGGCGAGTGTGCGGACTACACCGAGAAGTGGTACTTTGACACTTCCATCAGCAGGTTGGTATTGTGTACCCAATTTTAATAATTATTCTAAAATAATACCTTAATCAAGTCGAATTTTGAAGACGTAAGAGAAACAATACCTCTAAATATATTTCCACTAGATGTCGCCAGTTCTACTACGGAGGATGTGGCGGTAACGAGAACCGCTTCTCCAGCCAACTTGAGTGTGAGAGCCAGTGTGCTGAGCAGAAGACTACCACAGTGCTGCCGCCAACACAGCAGACCACTCGTAAGTTGACACATAGATACTAGTTTAAATGCTCTATTCTGGTTCAAAATAGATAATGCAGGATTTATGATTTGTCCTTTTTTAAAAAAACTCCTATTTCCACGTTTCAGCGGCCGACGTATGCGTATTGCCGTCAATGACTGGTGATTGCGACAATTACAAAGAAAAATGGTTCTTCGACAATAATATCGGCAGGTAAAAATAAACGCCAATTGAACACAAAATGTCGCACGTTTGATTCCCGCATTAAAGTCCTTTGATGTAAATAAATTCTTGGGTATTGCGTTATTTACGTTTTTTCTGAAATCAACAAGGGAAGTTCTCTTTCAGGATCCAGGGTAATTAATATAATATTGTCTGACATAAATCTTCTGCTGTTCAGGTGTCGCCAGTTCTACTACGGCGGCTGCGGCGGCAACGACAACCGCTTCGAGAGCGAGTCTGAATGCGAGGCGCGCTGCGTGCCGGCCAGGACCACCGCCACCGCGCGCCCGCAGACTCCGCCGCAGTCACAGTCGCATACAGCAGGTACAGATCCCATCACGTGAAAATATCGCTAGGCGACAGTGGAGGGGATGGCTCTGCGCACGGTTACAGTATAAAGAGGGGTTTTGAACCACCAATCTGTCCGTAAATTCGCTTACTGTGCAGGTGCTAGCCAGCGTGTTTTTTTAAATGATGGTAGCTATAACACTTCGTGTCGATAATCCTGTATTTGATGGTAACTATTTACAGCAGCCCAATGCTCCGCCGCGACCATCCCGAATGAGGAGGCTTTATAGAGATCTTGAAGTAACCAGACCAGCAAATACTACATAGATTAGATTGTTCAGCATTGTGCCTTGTTCGAGTTGATGTACTCCCATAATTAGATTGCTTCTGCAGCGGGTCACTTAGTTCCGGAGTCAGTAATGAATAATTTCCAGTCGCATACCACGCCTGACTCACCTTGAAACAAAAATTGAGAAAGTGAACTTACTTTTCACTGCGATTTCTGCCACTTGAATTTGATCACGGCACATCTGAGCAAGCAATCAGCAACAGAAAAAGCCTTTACTGTTTATACCTTACTAAATTTGCTTGTGCGACCCTTTCTAAGCCATCTTCATCTCGCAGAAGTGTGCTTCATGGAGATAGACACGGGCCCGTGCCGCGCGTCCGCGCCGCGCTGGGCGTACGACGCGGCGCGCGGCGCCTGCGTGCAGTTCGCGTACGGAGGCTGCGCCGGCAACCAGAACAACTTCCCCGACCAGCGGTACTGCGAGCAGGTCTGCGGGGCCGTGCAAGGTGAGCCTATAGACAAGATGTAAGAGCCGGTCACATACGGAAACGGGCCACCAGATCACCCAATTCCCATTTAGTCCGATTCTGGTCATTTCGACTTATAGTTGCGTAACATCATGAAAGATAGAATTTAATCACGCCTAACTAATAGCTATAAACAGCATGAAACCACACAAGGTTAACCATCACAGTGGATGCTCTGTATTCCTGCGCTTTTCAGCCTCATATCTGGACCTAACGGCCACTTTCCGTTGGATGGGGTGAGGTCATCTTGAGCCCGTTATGCAAATTTATTTTATTTAAAAAAAAGTTATTGTACCTAGTAAGACGCTTGCCAAACTGATGAACATAGAGCATACCTGCAGGCCCATATGTCCATGGCGTGCTGTGCTAGCGCTTTAGAACGTGCAGCGACATAAAAAAAATAGGTAGCCAAATAGATTCTACAATTATTGCACCTAAACATAGTGTTATTTATCCGACAAACATAATTTTGCTTTTTAATGGCAATTTTATTGAACAGCTCAGTACACAAGCATTTTCCCTACAGATGTGTGCCAACTGCCAATGCTATCAGGTCCATGCGATGATTCTCAAATGCGCTACTTCTACGACCCTGCCTCAGACACCTGCAGCCAGTTCACCTACAGCGGTTGCGGTGGAAACGACAACAAGTGAGTAAAAAATTACAATACCCTATCAAATCCGGCTCGAAGGACCATTGAAATCGAACTATTGAAAAAAACAAATATTTGAATTGAGAACCTCCTCCTTTTTTGAAGTAAGTTAAAATAGGGCCCGCTAATCCTAATAGTTCTCGTGCTCATTGTGATTATTTTGTTGTGTCGCTATGCCATTGGATTAGGTTTTCTCTTGACGGAAATCTGGGCTATATTAGGAGAGTAGTAGATATTATTATTTATTAGTTTACGTTGGGTCTTAAGTCATCTAAAGTATTTAATGACAAAGAATATCTATGGAACAGGTAACTTATGTTGCATATACCGGGTGATTATCAAATAACTTCCGAAAACGATATGGCATACTCACAAAGTGATGTAGAAACTGAACTAAGCGAAAATGAAATGTATTTAACTAACTTTCATTTCAAGGTCGACACAAATTACTTGAACGGTCAGTATTTTTTGTATAAATACCTTAAAATTAAAGTCAATCGAAAAAAAACAAATTCGCTTACATACTTAGTTACTACATCGCTTACTGAGTATGCCATATCGTTTTCGGAAGTTATTTGATAATTACTTACCCGGTATAAGAAATTGATAAAATCTACATCTCATTACTTAGATTTTCTAAATTATTTTTTTGGTTTATCTGATGAATGATAGCGCAAGTTCTGAATTAAATCCCAAACTAAAACTATTCGTGGGCCCCAGGAGGCTAATGTGATTCGCGTACATCTCACTCATCAAGACTAACTTTCACGACCTTATTATCATACTTCTTACAGATTTGAAAGCTTAGAAGACTGCGAGCGCCGCTGCAGGACCGGCCCCGCACCGGCTCCCGTCGCCAACACGACTGCGGTTGCCCAAAACCTCACCACTCCTGCTCCTGTAAGATTAACACAAATTAAATCTAAACATTTATAGCAGTCCCTGCCATTCATGGATAGTTTAAAGACAGTTGGTGATCTTAGTGGACAGAGCGGAAGTAGTGGAATATAACATAGATAGGTACTTATATTTATTCATCTGCCGGATGCAAGCGACGACTTTTACGCATCTCCTGTTCTAAGGGTCCTGTTGAAAGAATCGCGAAGAATTCTACTGTTGAATTTATTCTATTATTGCTCTGAACAGTCAAACTACCCACCTGCGGCAGATTATTATTAATTTCTAGTTGCAGCATCACCTGTATTGTGCTGTACCAACACACACACGCACACACACACGGAGTCACACTACACATTCGCTACCGCATCTATTGTCTATGTATTGTATTACAATTATTACACTACACAATATATTGAATCACTCACCATTTATTTTCATCTTTACTATTGTATTTATGATACTTATATGTATATATGCACATACGTATGTCCGCCGCAAATGTCCATGCGTCATTTCAGTCTGGGCCTACTGAAAATCAGCGCCTGGGCCCATAAAGCCCAGGTTATATGCTGAGTAAGGTCCATTTGTCTTTTTGGGCATCGGGACACCGCTGTCTGATGGTATGATCTTTTTTTTCCTGTTACCTAAGTATATGTTTTGTGTCCATGTCCATAAAGTTAATAAATGTTTTTCTATTTCTATTTCTATATTTCTATTTCTATTGGTTCTTAATACACACATTCCTCGCAACGCATCCTCGCACATCTCTGGTGGAAACGCATCCTAAGTCAATTCTGTAGACTAAAAAGTTAAAGCTCTCAACCCAAACGAGATCCATGCTATGTTGCCTAACTCACAGGTCGCGCCCTACAACTTTTATAGCCCTATACATATAGCTCTCGCTATAATAATCCTAATTAATGAATTCTTTTTACTATCAGGGCGAAGAACTCCCTCCAGTATGCCGCACTTACCCCTCAGCGGACGAAGAATGTATGGAAGAAGGCGAAGTCTGGTACCTGGACGCGGCGCAACGTGCCTGTGTCGGGTACCTCAACCATGCCACTGGCAACACTTGCAGGCGCACTGGCGTTTTCGTCACTGAAGAAGCTTGCGAGAGGGCTTGCGGAGCCTTCCGGAATATCGGTAAGGTTTGGGTTTTACCAGCTAGTGGTTAAGAATTTGGCATCAGAAATTCACTTGTTGATGTTCAGGTCGACAATGAAAGCCTAAAGCAAGCAAGGTTTAGAAAGGAACTGGAAAAAACTGTTTATAGACACGGTGGCATTATTTACATCTGGGAAAGGTTGACATGCAAGCAATGGACTACAGCGCTAGGGCTATCCCTACCGGAATTCCATAATTTCCTTACGGAGTTATAAGATGGATCAGCAAAACTATATCACTTTAATTGCATGGAGGATAATTAAACTTAAAATAATTTGCCGAGTGCAGTGTATGACTCAGTAACGTCTCTGCTCCGTAATTCTACATGAAATCAGTGCAATTAAACCATCTAATTTTGTATTTCCTTACACCAAAAAAAGATCTATGTTCTGTGCCTTAGATTTCCTTTAATAACTCCACTTTGTTTGACGCAGAGGTGTGCCGCTACCCGGTGGACGCGGGCCCGTGCCGCGCCGCCGTCCCCAAGTTCTACTTCGACGAGGCGCTGGGCAGCTGCGTGGCGTTCGCGTACGGCGGCTGCCACGGCGGGCCTAACCGGTTCAGCACTGTGGACGAGTGCGAAGACGTCTGCAAGTTTGAGAAAGGTGACCAGTCTTTGTCAAATTTAGGGATTCGAACCCTACTAGTTAGTGATTTATCATTTTTGCCACTTACAGAAATAGTATGTTTAGTGGTTTTTTTATGTTAACCGTCAAGATGAACTCACTCCTGATGGAAAGTGGTCGTGGGGTCCAGATATGAGGCTGACAAGCCCAGTCATGCAAACGAATTACTGGGCTAGCAAGCCCAGTCATGCAAACGAATCCCCACCTTGAAGGCCTGCAGAAATACCTTTTCACGCCCCGCTTAAAGACCCCGGCACTATAAGAGGAAGGAAACACGTGCGCTGGGAGAGCACTCCACGTCTGGATAGTACGACAACGAGTCACCGAACCTTTTAGTGAGAGCCAACAAATGCTGGATCGTGTGTGGATGACTACGTAGTCCAGCACGCGTGGTGCAGGAGTGGAAGGGTGAAGAAGGGATAAGCTTGAATAATTGTTCAGAGCATTCCTCATTGTAAAAGCGATAGAGACAACTTAACTTGGATTCAAAAATTCGACCTTATTTCTAGAAATTATTGTAGCCCAATGATCCACGTATATCGACGTAAATCAATCGTTGCTGGCTTTTTATGCTTGTTAGCAATATAAAAGCAACGATGTCATTGTGAGAAGAGGAGAAGATCACCGTGTTCACTCTGGTAATTACAAAACATCCAGATCTTCCTAATGCTCGTATTTCATTCCACAGACCCGTGCAAGCGCACGCCAAAGCCAGTGAACTGCTTCGACTACGTGGTGACGTGGTACTTCGACGAAACCAGCGACAACTGCTACTCCTATGGATCCTGTGACCCCAGCGATTCGAACAGGTATGGAAGCAAAGCAAAGGGCTAGTTAGTCATTAATGGCCAGCAAAATACTAAACAAGAGGAATTAGATGAATTTTATTATTAAATATTTTTCTTGCGTCCAGGTTTGCATCTCGTGAGGAATGTGAAGGGCAATGCAAGAGGGAGCCACCTGTGCTGGGCACAACCACCACTACAGTTGCGCCTAGACTGACTCCAGCTCCAGAGGTATTGTTACTATATTTAAAAATATGAAAATTCGAAGAAGATAGATACTAGGGTACCAGCTAACGCCAAACTTGTGTTTAAAAACCACCAAATTTACCAGGTCATCTATAAATTTACGTTTACAGTCGTTCTGTTTTGAGTTAGAAAATAACTAAAATGCAACAGAAGCACTTAGTCTATAAGTAAATGAAAGTTTTAATATGTAAGAAAATTGGCAATTAATCAGTAAACTCAAATAGTTTCGTAAATTCCTTTTATCAGTGAGACCAAAACACGGCCTACTGTCGTACAAAAATCTAGAACTTACAATTCCCTGTAGCCGACAGCCGAAGAAGAATGCGTAACGCCAAAGTCTTTCGACAATTGCACCAACTCTACGCTGGTATTCTTCTACGACTCGGAACGGCGAGCGTGCGTGGAGAGCAGCCACGGCGACTGCGGACACGCGAACAGTTATTCCACTGAGGAGGAGTGCCACAGGCGGTGCGGCGCCTTCCGAGGACTGGGTAAGCGAAGTCTTCAATAAGGAATTCGTACTTATGCATTTTGTTTTGCATCCTGCCTTCTGACACTATAAAACCAAAAAATGATTCTTTTATCTCTTGTTCTTTCTTCGTAGACCACCAATAACTTTGAAGTCAGGGTATAATTTTTCAAAGCAGTTTGAGCAGCAACAACACAAGAGCCGCAGTAAGGACTGATAAACATTAGAATACGTTACAGTTACAGCATTTAGTCTTATTACGCATTCTTTTCTGAAATCTACCTGACCTTAGCATAATATTTCGAAAATAGAGGAAAACATGCAAACGATTGCAATAAACTTTGCCAAACGCTGGTATTTGATAATGTCTGTCCTCGGCTCGCTCAGTTATCTTCTGTACTTAAGGTGAACATCCACATGCCTTGACACAAGTATCTCTACAGGTATTTTTACATCACTTTGTTGGCTGTTGCTGCGTCGTCTACAGGCTTGTTTATTTTCAACTCTAAGTTATATTTTATTTTCAACTCTATATACCACAGACCCCTGCAGATCGCCCCTGGACGTAGGCATGTGCAACTCCGCCATCCCCAAGTTCTACTGGAAGCTGAGCTCCGGCCGCTGTGAGCCGTTCGCGTACAGCGGTTGCGGCGGCGGACCCAACCGCTTCTCCAGCGTCGATGAGTGCCAACAAGTCTGCGGGGACACTGGACCTCGTGAGTACTCTTTGCACATTTCTAATTTTGGATTACAAAAATCACTATATCATCTAGAGATCTGTGTTCTTGAAATCACTCAAAAACACCAATTATCTTTTTGATTAAACTTGGATGTAATTAATAATCTCTTGCGCATTTTTAACCCCATTATCACTTAAGATAACCTATTTATTTGTATGGTGAAAGAGTAGTTAGAAGCAAACCGAATTTTACATCCGCACTCAAATATGGAGTTATGCATTTATGAATAACCACTTCAATTTATATTCAAAATATTAGAACAACTCGTAGAATAACAAGATCACTACCATCAAGATGACTATTTAGAAGCTTCTTTTAGTATGCTATCATAAATAATGCCGAAGGTGGATCCAGATAGAAGTAAAATTAGACAGTAAACTTAACAAAGATTCGTCTATTTTATATCACGTTTAAGATCCAAAATTTTTGAGTCCAGCTTCGTGATCCACGAATGTAATTCGATCTGGATCCGTCTTCGCTCGTGTACTGAGGGCATGGCAGCATCAACACATCACTTGCCTGCGCGTGGCTTGTAACGAGGGGGTATGGGACAGAGGCGGCGTGCCTGGAGGCAGTATCGAGCGGCACCGCGTGCACGGAGGCTCCCTCCCGCCGCTGGTTCTACAGCGAAGTCTCCGCCGACTGCCGCGGCTTCGTGTTCCAGGGCTGCGGCGGGACGCGCAACAACTTCCGCTCGCCGGAGGAGTGTGAACGCGCCTGCCGCTCTGACACCACCATCGGTACTCCCGCCCACAGCCCTACACGCGCAAAACTACAGTTATTCATTGCATTTTGGGCATTTTTCTTCGAACGATACAGGATGCCATAATCATCCATCGATCGCTTGCACTGAAAACTACCTACCTACTAGAAATTCCTGAATTAGTGACCTCGTGATTTCGGGAGGTACAGATGATATTACCAGGCTGAGGTTAAGGTTTCCTGCATCGCTTGAAGTTAAAGATGTCTAAACAATTTCCTTAAATCACCGCTTATTTTACCAAAAACAGTATTATCGTCAATTGATTATAGAAAACTTTTAATAAGGGTACATAATGTTATCTGGTTGTCAGCCGCGTGTACTGCGGGCGAGGTTGGTTCATCATCGTAGTGCCGCTACCGCTCTCATGTTGTCCACGCTAGCATGCACGCTTGTTTCTTATTTTGCACTAGCACTCTATATTTTGTTTTTTCTTCTTTATGTTCGTCAAGAATGGTAATTTTCATGTTTTAAATATTTCAGTGCTAGCCCAGATAAGTAGCCCCTACCTCATTGCAACTAGGTGCTCCGCAAAACCACTGGGTTCGACAAGCTGGTGCAAGAAATGAAATGGCCTCAATTCCCTAGTTTTAAAAATATTTTTTCCCATTTTTGAATATTCGTCAGAGTAGATATGAACATCAAACAATTTTGAACATAAAAATGTGGCCATTAAAAAGTTTACTCACAAGTGAAAGTAGTAGTCCATTAAGTCATCATAACAGGAATCCTCATCGATGATACAATTCCAGCAGCAGTATTATCATACTTGTACAATCACTGAGTCCGTTTCTGACATATCCTACATTTCCAATAGAAATAGACCCATCCGAGAACGAGGTCCTCCCCGACTGCACGCGCTATAACGAGGAATGCGTGCGCCTCTCGTGCGAGTTCGGCGTACAGAGCACGCGCACGGCGGCCGGCTGCGAGCGCTGCTCGTGCGTCACGGTTGAGGTAGACTGCGCGCCACTGCAGCAAGAGTGCGACGAGCTCAAGTGCTCGTACGGCATGACTAAGACCAGGGGAGCTGATGGCTGCGAGAGGTTAGTACTGAAATAGGAATTTTCCATCTCTCAATCGGGTTCATAGACAGAGGAATGAAAATGTAGCAAAGTTAAGCGTTACATTGTGTATGTTGTGACGCTATTAACAGCGTTGGTATCATAGTTAAGTGTCGGTGCAATGAAACAGAATTTAGGATTTTTAACATCAACAAATGAAATGTTATTAGGTGTACGTGCATCGACCACCCGTGCGCGAACAAGGAGTGCCCGTCGGGTGAGCGCTGCGTGGCCACCCCCTACAGGGACCCCATCAGTCAAGAGATCGTTTACTCCGCCGACTGTCATGTTGGTAAGTGAGGTTAACAGTGGGTAACACACATTAGTAGTATAAACTTACAACCGAATAACGTAGTCTGGCAAATCCCTTGAAGACCAGAATCGAACTAGATAATCATCTACATTTGTTAGTACGTCTAAAAAAACAATTATAAAAAACTGCATATTATGCTATCGATGGTGTAGTTAACATGCAGTAATAATATTGTTGATGGGATTAAACGATTTGACAGGTCAAAACTAGTTACTGGCTTTACACTAGACAGTTCAAAATCACATCAAATTTTACAAGGGCACTTTGTACTGCTGACACAAGACCCATTGTAAAATTTGACCTATCGTCCGTACCACCAGAGGTGCTACCGCCGCCACCCGATGTACAAAAATTTCGTTCTTCGCACTCGATAGAACATAACTCGCACTTGGTGATTAGGTGTCGTCTCACCTAACTTCTAAACATCATACTGATAATTCTCCATTCCTACCCCCCCAGTAAACAAAGCAGGCACATGCCCACCAGAGCCGTTCAGCTCGGACAGCTCGGGCCAATGCCGGCGTGAGTGCAACGACGACGCGGACTGCCGCGGCGTCGGCAAGTGCTGCGCGCGCGGCTGCAGCCAGCTGTGCCTCGAACCCGCTACCCCCACCAGCCCTGCGCCGGTCACTACCACTTATGCACCAGGTATGTTGCACAACTAGTACAGCTTTACGAGCTAGCCGTTCCAGACATTTAAAAACCGGCATTACTCTATGAATGTGGCTCGCTGAACTGGCAGTCATTAGTACTAACACAAATGGATCTCTGTTGTCCGATTAATAACCTTTTTTTTTATTGGGGCAGTCTGGAATGGAGACTGTTTGATAAGACTTGCCGCCTGTTATACCTGTACATCTAGGCTGCAGTTCCAATCAAACAGAGGGGCTGATGAAGGTGACAGGATTTCCGTAGAATAAAACTGCCTACAAATGGCCACTTTGAGAAACTATGGGGAGGACTATATTCTAGACTTCTAGAGTGTGATGCCTTACAGGTTGTCGTGATTCTAGTGCGTTTACTTACCACAAACAAGAGACCCATCTGAATGACATAACTCAAAATGATGCAGCACTAACCTATCATCTAATTTGCAGAACTACCGCAAGCACCTCAGGCGAACCCGGTGACGGAGCCCGAGGTGAATGCCGCGGAGGGCGGCAAGGCGACGCTGCGCTGCCTGTTCCACGGAAACCCGCCGCCTAAGATCACCTGGAGACGAGGAGAAATCACCGTAAGCATCTCATTCGCATTATCTGCTTATCATACAGGCAACCATACATATCTACAGTGAAATTAAGTCGATCGCAAAACACTATTTTCAGATCAAACAAAGGTCGAAATATTATTTTCGTCCATTCTCTTCATAATATAAAGCCAGCCATTACTAGAGCTTGTCTAATCCAAAATGACGCGCCCCTGTACCGTATTCACGCACAAAAGATTTATGAATTTTGAATATGGACGCAATACATAATATAAACGTGCCACTGTAATTGGCCGTTATGAAGCCGATTGAACTGGAACCTAGGAACACGCTTCGTTTGTTCGCAAGATTACACTCGGCACATCTGAATCAACTAAAAAAGTAGTGAGGCGCGTCACACAAATTAGACAAGCTCTTGTATCTATGTTCGGCAATAACGATACGATATTTTTGACTTTTCTTCCCTTTTATTTCTATAAACTCAATCAGTTTTCCACCTCTGTATTGGCTCACGTTTTGTCTTGTCTCATACTCTCTCTCAGAGCTATCAGCTGTTTAGAGAAATTAAAGTAACAGTCCGTTATCAAAAGTAGTGAGTAAGTCTACCATAAATAGGTGACAGACAGTAAATCCTTCTGACATCGACTCAGAAGGCTTCAGTTCCAGTTCTTACCAAATCACATTTTAAGTGTTTCTGAACAACAAGCAACATTTGAAAACACGTGCACAAGCAAATCATGTAAGGAGAAATATATATGTTCTCATACACTGTTGCGTAGATCGACGGCTCGGTGGGCCGCTACCGGCTGCTGTCGGACGGCGCGCTGGAGATCGTGTCGCTGTTCCGCAACGACTCCGGCGTCTACATCTGCGTCGCCGAGAACGTGCACGGGGTGTCGCAGCAGGAGGTGCGCCTGCAGGTCCACGGTGAGTGCGGCCCGGGCGCTGACAGCCTTACAGTTAAGCTGCGTCCACCAGAGATGTGCGAGGATGCGTTGCGAGGGATGTGTTCGTAAAGAACCAATAGAATCGCTTCATTTGCCTCATTACATTTAGCTTTGAGATTCTATTGGTTCTCAACTCACACATCCCTCGCTACGCATCCTCGCACATCTCTAATGGAAACTCAGCCTTAGTGTGCGTAAAGCTCAAAATATGATGGCCTTATATGGCCAGAGCCGTGTAGTACGTAACGCGCTTCAAAAAACCATACGTGTGTACACGGACTTATTGCAGTGTGTTCGCGAGGACCGGTGTGGTGTCTGTAAGCGGCTCGCGCTTACAGACACCACACCTTATACGAGCTTACAAGCGTGTCAACGCTCGTACAAAGTGTGGGCCTATACGCTCCTACGAGCAGGCAAATGGAAAATTAATTTCGGAGGGTGTAGCCTTAGTAACATGTTACTAACAATGGAAGAAGTAAAACAAACTTTGACATTCGATCATTCTACGGGGTGGGGAGAAGAATAAGAAGCTCAAGCCCTATAAATTAAATAGGAATGTTCGTTTTGAGCTTATGAGTAGGTATTGGTCGCGTAAATATCAGAAATAAATAAATAAATGAAAGTACTTATTCTTTAGATTGGTCGGCACAGACCTGAGTTTCTAATAAGTTACTAAATTCTTGAAAATCTCTATCGGTAAAGCTAGGGGAAAGTTACTCTTTTCTACACCCACTGAAGTTGAATTACGAGTATGATCATGTTAGAAGTTTTACCAAAAACTCTAAACATAGATTTTCGGTGAACACGTAAGATATTTGAGCCTCAGAAACTAACTTGCATAGGCAACCAGTTGGATGTTTGGCTGTTGGCACAGCACGTGCTAGTGAGTAGTTAGACAATAATTTTAATATATGCTTAAGATTGACAATTACTTTAACATTAAATGCACAAGTAGATAGATACATTTTAAGGGCATTTGGTTTTTAGCAGTAGATAATTTAATTGGTAATGGGTTTTGAATAGAACATGTTAACATTCCTTCTTGCCTGAAAAACTAATAAAGCTAATTTCTATATTTTCTTTTCTCTACTTTTTATTCGGATACAGCCGACTCTGAAAATGTATCCTTTCTTGAACCTGAAAGATACAATGTTAAGAAAAAAAGGATACATCTTTATTGAGTCGGCACTGTCTCAAAATGCAAAAAATTGGCAGAGTACTTATCATAAATAAATAAACCTAAGTAACTCGTACATGTATGATTTGTATGAACTGTTTAAAATATTTAAGATCTCTACCACGTTCCTTTAAAATAATGTATTGTTTGATTGAACATTCTCTGGCAATTTTCGCTATGTGAAAAAGTAAAAGAATTCAATTTTCTTTTACTTTCTGCACGAATCTCTTTCCTATGTTTACATTTTCGACCAAAAACACCTTCCATGCAAAAAAATATCCATACACTTTCCATGACGAATTGAATACACGTTCAGACATAAACAAACACATTAAGATCACGGATCAAATCTTAACGAATCGAATTAAGTTTATACTAATAACTTATCTGAAATCATCAATGCGGTTGACCCGGCGCCATCTGTGTTTGTCTACTTCATAAACAAATCTGCGGCAGTGACCTCCCGACTCCACGAGATGATAATAATAGGAGATTGTTGTTCCTATTTAGGAGTATACCTAAGGATACATGTGCAGACCCTTATTAGTGTTACACTTCCGCCTTTGAGAATTGAAATACTGCAAGCTGTCAGATAGTTAGAATTTGCAAGAATGAGCATTTTTGATGTAGTTCTGTCAACCTTATAGCATACTGTGAAATGTGTACCATCAACTCAAAGTAGAATGCCAGTGCATAGCATGGACAGGCCAGCTTATGCCCAGCAATGGTCAGTAGGCGTTATATTGCTGGTGGAAACTAGAGACGCACACTGAACATACACACATACACATTCACCGAACATATATTATGCTAAGAAGTGACAGGCGTTTTACGCGTAGATTGTGAGCTGTGGTCGATTTTAACTACCGTGGCTGTCTAGCATCATATGTCCGGGGATGATACGTTTTATCTTGTGACCGCATCAAATACCAGTAAATTGTTTCAATGACAAAGAAGCTTACAATGTTTTATAGTTTTTTTTTTATGATACCGGTTGAGTCATTTCCTAAAACTATTCCATTTATCCACCCCGATAAGCGAGAAACATTTTGCTTCTTCCCGCAAGTACTTAAGTACTTCGCAATCTTTCGCAGTCAACAGTCGTTTATCTAATGCCATTAGCACAATTAGCCCGTGTGGACCGCTCGCAGTATCGCCCGCGATCGGCTCAGGAACAGTCGCCTTATATCTACAGCACGCTTTAACGAAGTTGAGCTCGGCAGTTTCTCGTGTAGTGCGCCCTAACAGAGTTGATCCGTGGTCATCCTTCAGCAATGGCGCAGAAACGACTTCCGCTCGTGGTTGTATTCGCGCTCGCCTGCGCCACTGCATCAGGTTACAAACTCAACACACTTGTGACTCACCATACACTTTCTGACATATTTTGGGACTTCCTGGCATTTAAAAATAGAATCGATTTACTTACCATGTTCTCGAAAAGGGTAACTTAGGTACTCGATTAATAATCCTTATTCGTGATCTACTTCAACAGAAAAATAAGCTTTTAGTAATACAATTTTTAAAAAATGCATCAGTTTAGGGTTTAGCCAAAACTGGCTTAAAGCTTACCTTTTATTTATTATCGAAGGTCCCTCAATTGATCTTTTGAATCGCAATGTTTAAATTCACCAGGAGCTCCCAAATCTCTCTCATTTGTACTGTCCCCCATTCTTCAGCTTAGTAGATAATAACCGCGGGTTTGTTCACAAACTCGAGTAGACGTAGTTACTAACAGAGGGAGTGGTTAGATCCTGTGGAGTCGCCGGCCGGCATCTCGGGCGACGCGAGCGCCGTGGTGACCGGCGAGATCGGTCGGAGCCTGAACATCCGCTGCCTGGCGTACGGAAACCCGCCGCCGTCTATATACTGGTACCGCGGCAGGACGATGCTGCCGTACAGCAGCGAGCAGTACGAGGCGCGGGAGAATGTGCTGCAGATACGGAAGCTAGAACTGGACACGCTCGGAGAGTACTCTTGCCAAGCGTTCAACGGAGTGGGCAAGGCAGCATTCTGGTCGGTGGAAGTGCGCGCGTACCAGCCCGATGAGCGATGGGAACACGAGCTCCTGGTGCCTCGCGAGAGAACCGTTGATATCACGCCGTCATTGCCAAGGACTCGTGCCACGTCCACACCCGCTCCGGAAATCGATGTGCCCGTATACACTGGTGAGAATCTGTTCGAACAACGCGCGCTTTTCGAAGGCAAACTCGCTTCTAACTGTCTACATTGAGGATGCTAGTCGTGAAGTACGAAAATGAAGATGGACCAGACTATTATTTTTCTGGTCTGATCAGATGCGAGTTTGTGTTCCAGTTTTTTTCACGAATTCTAACATAGGCATCTGTTATTCGGAATCTGTAAGACTAATTGCAACAACAGTCTTGCTCAGTCAAATTATATCGGACTATAGAATTCGTGAGAAAAAAACAGATAAGAGGGGTCTCGGTGATCTTTAATCGGCCTTCCTTGTATTGGGTCGTTAAGCTTATCGGCCCTCTCTTGGCATCCCGTAGTGATCGCTTTGCATGCTGCATGCTGTGTGTTCTTTGCATGATTGTATTCTTGTAGTTTAACAGTAGAAAGCTTAGTAACTTACGACGACTTCTAAGAAGTTAAAACATTCGATAAGATCTCAACCTATCGTTGCACCCGATAATGTGTAATATTTAAATAATCAAATGATATCATTTTTATTAATATATTTTCAGTTACTTAAATTACCAGCAGCGTAAGTACGAGTATTTTTAGACAACTGTATTGTAAAAACATACTATTATTATGTACCTAGGTCAGGTCATTACCATTTCATATATCGTAAGTTTCTATCGTGAATCTTTTTTAGTTTGTGTATTTATTTTATGATTAATGAATGCATAATGAAACATTTATATACTTTTTCTGATAGATAATTCAATATGTATAATATGTATAATATCTCACAAGTACGAGTAAGTCAGATCAGCGTCCATGAATTAACACGGAGGTGAAAAGTCCACAGTTCTCTCACATAAGTTGAACTTTATAGATACTTATTATTATTTATTGGTAAATTATGTACTATTTTGTAAATAGGCATCTTCTACATTTGTACATTCCTATACTTTTACGCATATCACCTAAAAATTTTAAAATATGAATCATTTGGTTTTATTTTTTAGTGCAGACAGGTACAATTCCTTTTCTACGATTTATTTACAGCGACGATGATGAGTATGCCTAATTGAGTTATCGATACAGTGGCCGTGAACACGAGCATCCCGCTGGAGCAGACGACGCTGGCGGTGGGCGGCACGCTCAGCCTGCCGTGCGACGTGGACGGGTACCCGCTGCCCGAGGTCTACTGGACCAAGGACAACGCGCGGCTCGCGCAGGACGCGAGGACGCAGATCACAGGTCAGCTCACGTGACTACCAAGCTAATACAAAGATAACTAGGTATCATGGTATTGTACCCCAGATCCCATGAGTATTTGAGCACAACAAGGACAAAGCTTCTTGTAAAGGGATGTGACAGGTACATTTACAAGTTACAACGCATGTGTACCTACGTGAGCCCTAGCTTGATCGCCGACTAAGCCGCTCTAACCCGTTCCTCTCCGTACGCGGCGAAGCTGCCAATGTTCACGCTTCTATGTGCAGAAGTGTCACCTGTCACGGCGCGGTTGTTGAAGTTTTGTTTTTGTTCCGTTTATTTACTTACTAGTATGTGCCCGGAGCTCTTCGCTATTTGGGCGAGCTCTAACATACCTTTCTATGCAAGCCTGCATTACACAGCCAATGTTTTTAACCTTCGCATTCCAACGAAATATAATTTTAAATAGTTTGCTACCGATATAATATAATCGATTAGTAGGTACCTTAAGTTGTTTATTTCTAGTATTTCTATCAACATAAATATAAAACCTGTATGTGTACGCAAAATAACAGAATACTCACTAGGTTATTTTTAGAATAAAACAATACTGAGGACGTACTATATTATTTTTCATTCCACAGACGCTAGGCTGACCATCTCAAGTCTAACGGTGGAAGACAGCGGCACGTACGGCTGCCACGCGCGCAACGAGTACAGCTCGCACTCCTCCACCATACAGATCAACGTGCAAGGTAAACATTTGCAAACTACCTTTATATCAGGTTTATTTTTACCTAAATCTACAGCTACGATATAACCACTGACGCTCAAATGTTTAACATAAAGATCAATAGATGACGAGAAACAATAAGGAAGATAAGGTGCGAATAAATTATTAAAAACATTGTGTTAGCAACACTTCATAACTTTCTATGCCTGGGTACAGAAAAAGGTTTTAAACTTTGCGTTATGTACATACGACCTATTTGCGGCGTAAATAGAGGAGTTTTGGTACTTCACATAAATAAAGTGGTTCTGATACTTACCTACTTACCGATGGCGATGCTTCTCTTACTTTTATCGCTGAGATTGCTCGGGATAGAGTAGAAACCAGCACCGCTTCATTTTAACTATGCCTAATAGCAAGTCATTAGCCTAGTTAGAGATGGAATGAACGATGCGTTATCTAGTGTATTTATTTTATACATCTGTCTGGTTCAGGCGTGCTGATACCGGCGCACTGCACCGACAATCCTTTCTTCGCGGATTGCAAGCTGATCGTTCGCAGCAAGTTCTGCAACCACCAGTACTACTCCAGGTATGCCTTTAAAATAAATGTATTTACACATAAATGATGGTTAAAACCTCTCAAAGTGATACTTTGTACGTTAGAAAACTGAGGCGTTCAAACAGACAGACATATATTTTATAGTCCTAAGGTTAATCTAATATAACAGATAGCTTGGCACTACTTGTCCCTCAAAGAAAAGTTTGTTGCCTTTAAACTAGCTGCTTGGCTTGGGCTTGGCTGCAGGAATTATTAAAACTATAAAAATACGATCAGAAACTTGATAAACTCAGGAACACACTTTGCCTCACCTGAGAATTGAACCCACTCAGACAATCATGTCAGCGTCTTTCAATTATTTTGCTTCCTGGTAAACTAGATCCCTATACAGGTATATTTTTAGCTACTAATATACGACTGGTGTTCTTAGTGTTATTAGTAACTGTAAACAAGTAAAATGAAGTCATACTCATCGCAATCGCAGGTTCTGCTGCGAGTCGTGCGTGAAGGCGGGCCAGCTGAGCGCGCTGGAGCTGGGCGCGCAGGCCGACGAGGCCTTCAAGCGGAGGAAGTAGGCGCCCGCGCCCGCGCACACGCCGCAACCACGCACGAACGCGCTCAGAGGCTTGCGAATCCTTCTCACTAGGGCCACCACATTTGAATATTGCACTAGATCCAGTAGGGCTATTCTTATTTTTCACAATTTTCTAGTAAAAAATCAGTACTAGGTTTTATTTGAAATTGTTATTTTAAAGTTCAGCCATTATACTTGAACTAGTGAGAAAGTTGTAGAATGAAAGTGTTCCTTCAAATAAGTGAGAACGATTCGCTTTATCAACATAAGTATTAGTTAAACCAAATTAGTAGTTTCTGTTATGTTAGTGAGGCATTCGCAGGCGAGGGACGACTCTGTCGAATTTTCCAAAACCCAAACCGACAATCGTCACGTGCCATAATCTGAAGCCCTTCTCACAACTAGCCTCAGTACAATGATTGAATCTTGGACCGATCACCATTCTTGAATTCGACACGATTGGCGTAGTGCGCTGTAGCAAGGTTTCTTGCCTTGACTAGCGTAGCGTCCCGGGTTCGATTCCCGGTCGAGTCAATTCAGGAAATAATATTTTCTAAATTGGCTCGGGTCTGGTGTGCTGGGAGAGACACCCCCGGCTTAATTCCTTATCTGGTACCACGTAACCATGATAAGTGTTGTGTTCATATTTATATTATATAAATTCAATACCTTTTTGTGTCTCTTCGCCCAGCATACTCAACATAAAAATTGTTATTTTTACTGTTAAAAAATGTGACAAAATAGTGCCCCTATTAAAATAGTGCTCTTAAACTTTATGAAGTTATACCCATATTTAGGTGAGTAGTTATCCTAAAAGAGGTTTAGCATACTCACCTTCGTTTAAGAAAACTAAACAAGTTATGTACGACTATTCTTCATATTTCAAAACATAGTTCTCGAATAATAGTGCTATTCAAAAATCGGTGCTCTTGTATTAACTAAATTATAGCCGTCGTTAGGTGAATGCTAGAACTTTCGCCTAGCGCATATGCACCTCCCTGTGCGGTACCTGACATGGCTATAGTTTCAATTTATGTACCTAAAAAGTTCCCCAAGTTTACAATTTGTTGAATCTCTGCGGCAAATGGCAAGCTGGGCAAAAAAAAAACAATATAGCACCCGACGTCTGTCAAGTGGACACTTGAACTTAATGCTAAACTTATGTTTTATATCTTTACGGTTAAAAAAATTAGTTTGAATCAATTTAGAAAAAAAAACATTAGCTTAAGCTTTTTATTGAAAGTCCCTTACGCAGAAAAAGATCAAAAAAAGACGATATACCACTAATTAGAAAAATATTATTATTCATATGCGGGACATTAAACGATTACAATGTAAATAATAAATTGTTAAATATTTTATAAAGTTATAAATTGTAATATATCGAATTATGGCAGTCAAAACTACAAATATTCAGGACCTGTAAGTGTATTAGTTAGAATTGAATCAACGTCGATTCAATTTAATTTATTTGTTAACTTAACATTTGTTTGAAAAAACGAGCGTAATAATAACGTATGAACAAAGTTCTTAAATGAATAAAATCAGACAGTGTTACTGTCGCTTATTTGATAAGATGATTGTCATAATAAATTAGCATTTTAATTTGATCGTACATACCTAAAATAAAAGGAATAAATTGAATAGCTTGCACACTCGATTTAATATGTGAAGTTTTATGAACATTTTTAGATTTCAATTATAATTTGTATCCATTACGGTTTACGGACAAAGAGGTATGCTTGCTCGGCGGAGAAGCAAGGCTAAATTCCGATAATATGAGAGCACTATTAACTTTTTTTCAGACACTAAACGGTCTATTTAAGAACTGTTTCTTACAGTATGAGGTATACGTACAAGTAGCGGTACGTAAGTCTAGCGCTGAACGAAATGTGAACTGTCGCGCACGAAATACTTAATTATTAATTTAACTAGTTAATAGCTAATGTTAATGATATTTCTTTAATAGAATGGCAAATAGTCTAATCTATAAGACAGTAGCAAAAATGTAACGTTTCAAATATTGATATGTCTCTTATTAGGGTATTCTATATTGATCATGAGCCACTAAATAAAACTCAAAAAAATATTCAATCGAAAGTTAACCGTGGCAACGGACGTCTTAAAGACTGCTGTCCTTTTTTGGATTTTTCCAAAATCACTGATTATCATTTAATTTCAAATTTCCCGCCATAATATCTTCTGCCGATTGTTTCATCTGGCTTAAATTCAGAGTGCTGCTTACCGAATGATTAAGTAAAATATTGATTGGTTCGGTTTCCTAAACGACGGTGGTGAATAAATATGTTAGAATAAAGGCACAATTTTATTCCTTTGGGCACTACTTAGCGCAGCACTATATCGTCACCATTTTTTCCATGAAATAAGGGATTTCTATGCTGAGTATGCTGGGCAAAGGGACACTCTCCATCGCTAGTTCCACAGTATGGCGTCCAGTATTCTTCTTCTAAAATGTAAATTTTTAATGAAATTGAATCTCTTTTTCGTACTGTGTAACTAGTTTGGCCGACACCAGGCCCCGATACACAAAATATGATAGCGCGTAACAATGGTGACGCACGTAAATTTACTTAAGAAAAAAAATACTGTAACGCTTTAACGTAAACTATCATTTTTTGTATAAAGGGGCCTAAGCACTCCCGTCTCCCTTGGAAAGAAACGCAAAACGTTAGTTTCAGTGGATTTGAGTGACCATCCGTTTTGTTTGAGTAGTTTTGTTTTAGTAAATGTGAGAAGGGTTATTATGTAAGCCTAATCTGTGTTAATTGTCTGTTGTTCAAAGTATTTTAATATCCAAATTTCCTATTTACAAATTCACGGTGAAAATTCTGTTTTTGAACAGCTAAATGTACCAATAGATATACAGTAGGTAGAAAATAATGGTTATGTAAATAAATACTATTAATGTCACAAAGTTCCATCTGTGATGGGCAACATAGAATTTCAATAAATATAACTTGAACTCGAGTAGTCATGATGATATAGGAGTAAATTATTTATTTCATAAGGTGTTTAGATGCAATGTGTAGCTCGTAAGCTGGAGTCAAAGATAGGCGAAGTCATAATAATTTGTTTAAGTGAATTTTATATTGTGACAATGTACATAGATAACAATTAAATCGTAATAAATATAATATACAGTGTTTTGTATTCAGTCCAAACTGCTTATCGATCTAGTTAAAACCTGAGAATTTTCTAGTACTTACACATAAGGGTATAAAAATCAATAATATTCATAATAGTAGATAAGTATAATAATACTATTGATAATAATGATACTAACATTGTGCACAAAATTCAAACTCAATAATGATATAAGTACTCAATAGTTGAACAAGGCTTTGTAAACTGGGAACAGAAAAAAAGCTAAAAAAATTGCGATAACATAAATTTTTATTTACATTCCGAAATTCACAGTCAAATATAACAAGAAACGTCCTACGTCACTTACCCGTCACTGAGAGTACAATGAGAGACATCCCCACGGCCCCACTTTTGATTGTTATATACATTCACATACACATGGCTAATTTCGTGCGCTGACCCGCTGGCGATGTGCGTCTAGCACCGAAACATTAACTAAATCATTTATTGTCAGTTCATTTACATAATAAAATCAAATGAATTTATTAAAAGTGCGAAGGCTAGGCCCGTACATAATTTTCGAATGCTACATTATACAATTTCCTAATCCGGCTCGGTCGTATTGCCTGTTTTCGCATGCTCTTACAGAGCGAACTGTCGATACATACACATTATATGATTCTTAGAACAGATAAATTAATACACGATACAAGTTTTATATACATCAAACTATATTTTAATGTACATACATAGGCATAATACCGCCGTGGAAGCGGAAACCGCACAGGTTTATGCTATAGGCGACGTCGCGAGCGGGAGACCATAAGGTGGACACGTCAACAGATTCCCAACCGGAAAGCAAGCTACGATCTTTTCCGAGACGGTCATGTTATAATATTGGACATTAAAACGCATATCACGTGGCGCATTTAACTATCGGTATCTACATCAGCAATTATGTAATGCATATGCCTCAGAGTGCGAACCTGTCAAGCGCACCGCCGCGGGGATCCGTCCAGCCGGCCTCCGCCTCGGACCGTCGCTCGCGTCGACACAATCTCAAGCTACTATACAATGCAACGAACTAGACATCGGCGCGTACATCTATACATATCTAAATATCTTATAGGGCGCCGCGCGGGCCCATTTTAGTATCACAATACGTGTTAAACTAAATAGAGGTCCCACTAAATCCTAAGTAAAAACCTACGAAAAAAACTATAAAAAAGAATAAAATATTCTATTACAAATAAAACACTCGTCGCGGGGGAATCGGGGGCGGCTCGCGGGGGGTGGCGCGTCGCGGGTCGTCGCACTCTTCGCGCGCCGAGCGGGCGCTGCGTCCAACTGTTCGTACAGAGGTGAGACACGTTCATCGTATAAAAGGAAGCGGGGCGTTCAATCTAAGATCTGGGAGACCATCTTCAGGACGTTCTCCATGTCGTGGTCGACGTCATCGGGTGGCGCGGGGGGCGCAGGGGGCGCGGGGGGCGCGGGCGGGGGGCTGGCCGGCGGCTCGGGCGCGGCGGGGGCGGCGGGCAGCTGGAAGGGCTCGTCCAGCTCCTCGAGGCCTGGTGGCACGGGCAGCTTCGCCAGCTCCTCTTGTAGTTTCACGTAGTGACGCTACAATAGGGATGCCGATAACATTAAAAAATGGCATTCTGTTTAGTCCGGTCGTTAGACCGTCCAAAAATCCTGGACATATATTTTTGGCTTTGTCAAATTAATAAAAAAAAACACAAAGATAAACAGCATTTCAGTTCCAGAGTGAGGGCTTCTACCATCACGCGACGTCACGAAACTTCAACGCACTGTATCCTCGTCATTTTTCGTTTACGAGAAAAAATACATGTCCAGAATTTTTTGATAATCTAACTGACGAACTAAAATCTTTTTTTTAGTTTTCTAGCCTATTGTACATGCTCCTATTTGTTAGTCATACCGCAAAACAATTTTCACACGAAAAACAATAGACAAAGATTTGCAGAAGAATTAGTATTAAGAACTGCTGGTATCGTAAGCTCATCGGTTTAATCCTACGACTTTGAAACAATCATTCAGAAAGACACTATTACGCACCCGCAACCCACAACCACAATCAACTTCGCGCTCGAAAGGAAATAACAGCAATGTCAGTAAATCATAAAAGTTGGTTTTAAGAGGGGCCAGATTAAGAAAAGATACTGAATGTCTGAAGTATCATTAAAAAATAGTGTAAATCCCTCAAAATACAAATACGAATTCATTTATTCGTCATCATAGGTGGTAACAAGTTGACAGGTATTGAGTGAGCATATGCAGTATCTCCATGATTTGCCTTGAATGACATACGAAATTATTTAATATCAAGACTTATTAATCAGGATTATTAAATGGTAATATAAAAAAATATATATGAGCTTAAAAATTACATAAGAAGGAATATTAATTATACATTCGATTGACAATCATAATTTAAATTCATTATCACAAAAATATTCATTAACATTGTAATAACATTTATCTATAAGGATTTTAGATAGAATAGATTTGTTTTTTTTTTAAATTAAATGTTATTAAGCGTTCAGGGAGCTTATTGAAAACTCTTGGAGCCATCTCAATCACACTTTTACGCATTAGTGCGGTTCTACAAATATTGTGCAGACTCTAGTTTTTCTAGGGCGAAGGTTGGGTTTTTGATCCTTCATTTTAAACAGATTTGGATTAGACTTCACAAATAAACACAATTCACTTCAGAGATTTGAAATGTGGCTGACTTGTTTCCATAGGGTGCAAACCGCATATAGCCATAATACATCGCTTTTGGGCCCTTAGTAATATTTCTCTATAGGTAGATTTACCCCAAAATATTACACCATACCTTAGAGTTGAGGATACAAAACCATGATAAGCCATTAAGACAGTATCACGGTTGGATGTTTTAGCTAACTTGTAAAGTGCAAAGGAGAATTTGTAGATTTTTTTACAAACCTGAATAGAATGCGACTCCCATGACATATTGCTATCCATGTAAATACCAAGAAATTTCTTATCATTCGTGTTTACTATTTCACAGCCTTCATAATCAATTTTTAAATAAGGGAACACTTTTTTCTGAGTAAAATGAATTATATTTGTCTTTTCCAAATTAACCTTTAAATTATTTTGACGACCGACTTGGTGTAATGGTTAAGAAGTTGGCTATTACACCAGAGGTCGCGGGTTCGATCCCCGCACAGTACAAACATTTGTGTGCATGAACATGTCTGTTTGTACTGGTCTGGGTGTCTCCTATGTATAATAAGTATGTATTTACAAAAGAAAATGTATTTAAGTATGTTTATCCGTTGTCTAGTATCCCATAACACAAGCTTTAATTAGCTTACTTTGGGGCTAGATGGCGCTGTGTGGAATAATGTCCAGGGATGTCCAGGGATATTTGGCTCCAACCATTCATATCTTTTACAGTCTTGTTTATTTCATTTTCATAATTTGTGTAATCCCCATCTTCACACTTCATAAAAATAGTGCTATCATCGGCAAAGAGCATAATTGGATGTCCAATTGATTTAACTATGTCATTGATGTAAATAATGAACAGTACAGGTCCGAGCACACTACCTTGTGGCACCCCACATTTAATCTCTCTCTGTTGAGACCTGCATTTTATTTCTTTTTTACTGGACAAACAGATTTGAGTAAGCTCAGCATACTGATATCTGTTTTGTAGGTAGGATTTTAGCAAACTTAATGCATTTCCACGCACGCCATAGCGACTTAGTTTTTCAATTAATAGTTTATGATTTACGTGATCAAATGCTTTAGTCATGTCCATAAAGATAGCACATGATGGTACCCTTTCCTCCATACTACTTATCACTTTTTGCACTAGATCATAGACGGCTGTATTTATTGTAGTGCACATTCGGTAGCCTTTTTGTTCGTCATTTAAAATTTTGTGCTTTTCCAGAAAATTGTACAGAGCATTATGAGGGGCCTTTTCGAAAATTTTTGAAAATACTGACAATAAGGCAATTGGACGATAATTTTTGGTCAATTCTTTGTCCTCTTTTTTAAAAAGTGGCTTGACAATAGCTGGCTTTAAATTATCGGGATATATTCCTGTAGAAAAACTCGAATTTAGAACGTGACTTAATGGCGATGCGATTAAATGAGCAACATATTTTACAGCCTTAGTGGACATGTCATCAAAGCCAACACTATTTGTGTTTTTCAGTTCCGTGACTGTATTATATTAAGAACTTGGTCAGGTGTTGTACGCCTCATAAAAAATGAGTTAATGTTATTTTCAATGTCAGTTACATTATTAATAAAATTGTCAATAAAAAAAACATTACGTCGTCAATAAAAAAAAAATTAAATGCATTGGCTATATCTATGGGATCTGTAATATATGTATTATCTATCTTTATTTTGTGTAAAGAACCTATCTTTTGGCATTCTAGCTTTAGAGTTGTTTATTATTGTCCATGTTGCTTTGGATTTATTTCTAATAAAATTGACATTTTGTGAACGTTGTGTTAGTTTAATTATTCTTTGTAATGTTTTCGAGTATCTCTTGTAGGCAATTTTTGCCTCTTCGTCTTTTTTACACCTAAATTTCCAAAGAAGTACTCGTTTTTTCTTACAGCATTTTATTATACCCTTACAAATCCATTTATGTCTAGTTTTGAGTCTTTTTTTAATTATTTTATAAGGAAAACAGAGATCATAAATACATTTAAAAACATCCATAAAACAGTCATACGCTATTTTTGGATCATCAGAACTAAAAGTTTCATTAAAAAAAAATGCTTTCTAAATGACATCTAAATATTTTCAGGTTTTCCTCACTGAGGTCACGACGTTTGATGTACCATGTTTCCAGGGCACATGATTTACTTACAGGACATTTTAACAACTGCCCAGTGTGATCTGAAAGAACTGTATCTATAACTACACCCTTTGATCCCTTGATGTTGTAAGCAAAATTGTCAAGACATGTTCCACTAACTATTCTTGTCAGTTCCTTTAATCCAAGCGTTAAATTTCGGCTTAATAAATGATATTTAAAATCACGACTTTTTGGACTGTCTTTTAAGATGTCAATATTGAAGTCTCCACAGATAACAACTTTCTTATTTTTATGATCACAAATGATATTTCAAATTCTTTCAAGTATTTCATGAAAAATGTCAAGACTATACCTGTTTGCATTTGGGACTCTACATTCATACAACTATCATATTTTGCTTACATATTTCTATACCACAGCATTTTGTTATACACTCTACGGAAAGTTTTATTATTTCTTCCAGAACTTTATATTGAAAACCTTTTCTTACTAGGATGCATGCTCCTTCCCGTTTCTTTTTACGACAAAAGCTTGTTGCCAGTTTATAGTTTGGTATAACCAGGAATTCTTCTATTTCTAGTGTCATATTATGCTCTGTCACACATAATATATCAACTGGTTTTTGGTTTTTACTAAGCTCATCCAGGTGCAGGATCAGTTCGTCACTTTTATTGATGAGTCCTGATATATTTTGGTGTAATAAATTGATGTAACTATAAAAGAAAAAACTGTTTTTTTATGTTTTTTCACTCTGCGCTTCCGAGTCAATATTAATCATCTGTAAAGTTGAGATGAGATCAGAAGTTCTTTTAAGTATATTTTGTACTCCATATTTATTAACCTTCACTGTAATATATGTAGACATTTCAAAAGACAAATTTCTGTTTGAGTCGATTAGGAAACCATAGCTACCAGTGGTCATGTCCCGGGCGAGTAGATTGTTGAAAATTTCGACTCTTGAGTTGAAAAGCGGTTTACCACAAATATACGTTGGTGCGGTTACAATCATCAATGATTACCTTACGTTAACGCTGAAAGTTTACTTGCCTACAATTGTTACGCTAAAACATAAGTTGTTATAAATCCCACTTGTGTCAAATACGTATTTACTTAACAGCTGCATAAACTGTTATTATGCTCCTGCAACAAAAATCGCGAATCCAGGATTATGGTTTGAGGGGCTGTGATCGTAAAAAAATAACTACCTATTTAAAAATGAGTTACGTGATGAAAATTGTATTTTATGCAAGGGTTTTACTAACAAACTTAATATGAAATTTAATTTGAGATTTTCATGGGTGGGGGGTCGAGCTCCTTAGTGCGCGGCTGTGTGTGGGGGGGGGGGGGGGGGGGGGGGGGTGTACCTTGAGCGCCATGAGGTTGAGCTGTATGTTCCGCTGCGTGCGCTCGTCGCCGTTCTGCCCCTCCAGCTCCGTGATCCAGTTGGCCACCGTCTGCATGATCTCGTTGCGCTTCATCCAGAAGTGTGTTTGGATAACCTAACAACAAACATTCAAATTAAAATACAAGTTGCCAATCGGTCAAAATAGATGAATAGCGTGAAAGTGCGTGAGCAATAATAGGAGAATCGTCAACGACACACTTCTGGTACTCGACCGACTTCGACCTTGACAGTCATAGAAACGTAATCAGCACTTTGAATTTTATTTTTAGCAGAAACTAGAAAAATTAAGTCTGATCCTAGGGCTTGAGCAGGACTCTTCCAACTGAACTCCCGAGGCCAATAACAGACCAGGCAAATTAGTTTAATGTATTTTATGTTGTAAGCTGTTCATAGAGTAAGCAGTACGTACTTCCTTAAAGCAAGGCTCGGGCGTGCGCAGGTGGTCCAGCATGGCCCAGCGCACGCAGGCCTGGTAGATGTTGCTGTTGTACTCCAGCGAGGCAGCGGTGCCGACGCTGGTGCCGCGGCTGCGCTCGTAGCCCGGCTCGTTGAAGTACGGCTCCGGCACCAGGATTAGCGACTGGATCGATACAAGGACCTGTAAAAGGAAGACTAAGTGTTAATTCTGGAAATTGTGTAGGGCTCATCTCCAAGAGCAATGACAAGAGTCGTGACATTCGGGCAATAAAAAGGGTTTTTGTGGCTCTACTCAATAAACATTCAAAATGAGATACGCCTGTTTGTAGTATCAGCAGGGATTTGATCGTTACGATTACCAATCCGAATATCGCGCGTAGCGTACGATTTCATATCGGGGCGAAATCACGGAGTGCACGCAGCGAGCAGATGCATCTGCTCGCCGCAAGATTTAATAATCGATTGAACAGTGAGCGCGTAATCCTTAACAATCAACACGTCATTTCTCGCTGCTTGCACGCCGCAATAACACCTCGCTGGAAAATTATGCAGACAAATCGCTAGTGTTCCAAAGCCCTAAGGCAATTTGTCAACTCATTCATCTCGTTTGACAACTAACCTGTAAGAAGCTAGACGTGTGCGCGTTCCACTTCTCCTCGGGCCGCCCGTGCCACGTGTTCAGCACGGACAGGCACACCTTGCCGTCGTTGTACAGGTTGGGGTTGAACCGCACGGAGTGGCGGCCCGTGGTCTCCAGGTTGATCAGCATCGGCATTGCGGGGTACTCCGCCGGGAAGTACACGTCCAGGACGAAGCAGCCGTTCGCGTACGGCGTGTCGGAGGGGCCGGTTATGAGGACCTGGGGAGAAGTATTAGATTAATTATTTTATTTATTTAATAAACAAACGGTCATACAAAATCATTGTTACAATTCAGTATTATATTTAAGACCTGTAGTTTACTTGATTGTTTTATACATTTTCGTATTACAAGAGCGTTCCAGGAGAATTGAATTAACAATCAGATAATTGTGATTGCAGCTACATTCGAATGCAAAGGAAATACAGAATACAGAAAACGAAAATACACACTCTGTAAGAAGTACATAAGTACTTCTTACAGAGTGTGTATTTTCGTTGAAAGTTCACTGATAAAGAAAGGAAAAAGAATACGATACAATTATTATATTACGTAATACGATAACAATCATGCGGGAATATCTCGAACTATGAGCTAAAATAACTGACCACATGAAGTATCGAATAAATGAATTATGAATTAAAGGCTCTTTTAATTGAATTAATGTTAGGGATATACCTATGTATAGATACTTGTGCTTAATACAGCCTGTAGTTTTTTTACTATACCGTCACACATCCACAGCAAGTAAGAGTAGTGTTGTCAAGATATTGGCTGTGTTAAACTTGGGTTAAGCGCAGCAGCATCATCTGCAGTAGTTAATTTATCAAAAATACTTTGTAAAACCTTGCATATTTTATATGAGCCATAATTTTTGTGCTATAAAGTACAGTCAGCTGCAGATATATCGGAGCTACCAGAGAAGTTAGCAAAGTAAACTTAAATGAGTTCTTAAGTACTGCAAAGTTATCATTAATATTAGGTTGGGGAAAAAGTCTTTTCGCTTATAGTATGTATGAACTTGTAATAAAATCTCTTTGGCTATACTATTTACATCTGGTTGGTTTTGGTATCATTAAAAATTTAAAATTTGAAGAAGATAATTTCAAATTTAAATTAGGAAAATGTGTGATTTTCATTCTTTTTTCTTACTTTCTCAAGATGAGTGAATCTAATGAAGAAATCCGATACATTTTTAAAATTTTACTACAAAAAAGGTAAAAATGCAACGCATCCCACGAAAAAAATTGACCCCCTTTATAGGGGGTTAAATCCGATAACACGTGCTTTTATAAGCACGTGTTATCGGATTTTCTTTAAAAGTCTGCTTTCACACGTTGACCGGTACACATCTCCGCTACTTTTGACCCTTGAACTTGGACGACAATGGATACTACACCTACAGAAGCAGCACAAATCATCGCCAAGAAGGGCTCAGCCAGCGGGCTGTCGCACGTCAGCTCCACATAAGCCAGTTCTGTGTTTCGAAAGTTTACAAACGCTTCCGGAGATTGGTGGCTTTATGCCGAGACCAAGATCTGGACGGCGCCGGTGCACATCAAAGAGGGATGACCGTTTTATCGTGTCAACTTCTCTCCAAAATCGGCATTTGACTGGTGTCGACGTCCAACAGGAGCTCCGGAATGTTCGTGGGGTAGCTGCCAGCGAGTGGACAGTTCGTCGAAGACTTAAGCAAGCTAATTTGACTCCAAAAAGGCCTGCCACAGGCCCGAAACTGACGGCAGGTCACCGACAAGCTCGCCTTCAATTTGCTCGCTCCCATCTTGATTTGGAGGTTGAGCAATGGAGGCGAGTCCTGTTCTCCGACGAGTGCAGAATGTGTTTCCACGGCAGCGACCGAAGCGGTCGGGTCTACAGGCGGTTTGCGATTTGCGCAGTAAAACGGAGCTTGTTTTCGTGCCTGGCGGGGGACGAGGAGGCGGTCTAACTTCAGACTGCTACATTTCCAATATTCTGCTGGAACATGTGAAATCCGCTTTGATAGAGGAGTGGGAAAGCATTCCGCAAGCAACGATTCAGAAGCTGATTAGGTCAATGAAGAACCGTCTACGAGCAGTTATTAGGGCAAGAGGAGTGGACACAAAATATTGAAACTTGATTTTAAGGCCAAAAAATTTTTTTAATAATATATTTTTGTTGTTATCTTCATTTATTATTTTTCAATATTTCTTATGTTTTTTCCTAACTCCTTCACTTTATTCACATCATCAGTCAGCATAGTTTTGAAACAGCATGTAATAACGGAAAGGTTGCAAGTTCGATCCTGGCGAGCGTCTTTTTGTATTTTGGTTAGTTTTGTCTGACGGCTCAAAATCGTGCAATCAACATAGAAACCGGATCGAATTAACTAAATTTTTACATAGCTTTTTGAAATTTATTGGTTGATTAATACCACATGGTTGTTCAAATTTTCACTCGTTCTGGCTTGGGTGGAGTTCCGCCTGTATCACTTTGCCCCACGAATTCTTTATTGGATTAAGATCCGAACTATTTGGTGGCATTTTGATAGGTGTCTTACTTCGCAATAGACAGACCCCTAGCTTTAATTTGCAAAAATGCAATTTCCATCACACTCCATACAGCCCTACAGTTTACAATCTTGTTCTGTTGCAAACAAAGTTTATTTTTAATTTAATGATGTTGTTTAATTATATATAAAAATTGATTTCGTAAATTTGGCTGCTTAGATACCATTTAAAGTTCGATTACTTAGAAACCGATGGAGTTCTAGCTTCTAACGAATTTCTGATAGTAAGGTGTGTAGATCACAATGAAAACTAACTGTTTTGATGTCTTTGACATGCTGACAGCTTAGTCACCAGTGCTTTTCTAGCGGTTCACTTGTTGGTGACCAGTAGGACGTGTAAATATTAATGAAAGCTGACTGCTCAGATATGATTGAAGCACCAAACGCTCATAAGTTAATGCTAATTTGACTGTAAATATATTTTTTAAATCTAAAATGCTTACTTCATTATGAGCACCTGGACCGTACAGCGACTTCTGCTGCTGACTGTACATTCCGAAATCCAGGTTAATTTTCACACTCACCTTCATGACGTCCAGCCGGTCCGTGTCGGTGCGCACGAACACCGACGAGGAGTAGGAGAGCGGCAGGCTGGTGGCGAGCGTGGCGGCCTCCTGCGCGAGGCGCTTCATGCGCGTGGGCGCCGCGTGAAGCGCAACCCGCTCCCGCACTCACCTTCATGACGTCCAGCCGGTCCGTGTCGGTGCGCACGAACACCGACGAGGAGTAGGAGAGCGGCAGGCTGGTGGCGAGCGTGGCGGCCTCCTGCGCGAGGCGCTTCATGCGCGTGGGCGCCGCGTGAAGCGCAACCCGCTCCCGCACTCACCTTCATGACGTCCAGCCGGTCCGTGTCGGTGCGCACGAACACCGACGAGGAGTAGGAGAGCGGCAGGCTGGTGGCGAGCGTGGCGGCCTCCTGCGCGAGGCGCTTCATGCGCGTGGGCGCCGCGTGAAGCGCAACCCGCTCCCGCACTCACCTTCATGACGTCCAGCCGGTCCGTGTCGGTGCGCACGAACACCGACGAGGAGTAGGAGAGCGGCAGGCTGGTGGCGAGCGTGGCGGCCTCCTGCGCGAGGCGCTTCATGCGCGTGGGCGCCGCGTGAAGCGCAACCCGCTCCCGCACTCACCTTCATGACGTCCAGCCGGTCCGTGTCGGTGCGCACGAACACCGACGAGGAGTAGGAGAGCGGCAGGCTGGTGGCGAGCGTGGCGGCCTCCTGCGCGAGGCGCTTCATGCGCGTGGGCGCCGCGTGAAGCGCAACCCGCTCCCGCACTCACCTTCATGACGTCCAGCCGGTCCGTGTCGGTGCGCACGAACACCGACGAGGAGTAGGAGAGCGGCAGGCTGGTGGCGAGCGTGGCGGCCTCCTGCGCGAGGCGCTTCATGCGCGTGGGCGCCGCGCGCGCGCCCGCCGCCCGCACCGCGCCCTCGAAGTGGTACGGGACCGTGAAGCGGAACCCGCTGTCGGGGCATTCCGCTATCATCTCGAACGTTTCTGCAGACAAGCAACTATCTTTGTTAGGGGTTATCCGGTAGTCTCCCGCCGAGTCTTACGCGGGATTCATAGTGTTTCCAATTTAGGATGATAATTTTGATAGTTCACGCCTATGAAGTATTGCATTTTTTTCCGTAGTGTCACAGAATAAAATAAAAACAGAAGACGCACTTTCGACACAATTGCAATACAATATCAACCTTCGTTGCGCGCCAATACGGTCCAAAACAACTCTGCACCTGTACTCGTACCTAAATCTTTGAACGGCCGGGACAATCGAAAGTAAATCTTATATCTAAGGTATCTAATAGGGTGTGCACCATAATAAAAGTAATAAATAACTTCAAATCCTAATACCTACCTTATTTAATTCACTAATATATTTTTATTTATTTAATTATCTCTTTATTGCACATTACAATTTTCATTTTTTATTTTTTCTTGCATAACATCTTCTTTGTTTGTCTTTATAATCTAACGATTCCAAGTTCTATGAAATAATAAATCGTTAATCGAATAGATTCACTATAGTATATTTTATATCGAGGGACTAAACGAAGCCATAATATACCAGAGGTGGTTTGACTCCCGAGCGTGCGAGGCTCCATCGCATCTAATGCGGTGGGTAGTGATAGCATTAGTCGTAATATGATCATACCTATCCTTGATATCCTTTCACCTGTCATTACCCGCATCCTCAATCTTTCTCTACTTTCAGGAGCATTTCCAAAAGCGTGGAAAGATGCTCAAATAATTCCTCTCCCTAAAAAAGCAAATCCTTCTGCATACTCTGATTACCGTCCTATATCCATCTTACCTTTCCTGTCCAAAGTACTTGAACGTGTTGTCCATCAGCAGCTCAGTGCTTTCCTCGCCAAAAACCAACTCTTCAATAGCTTCCAATCCGGTTTCCGCCCTGGTCATAGTACGACTACTGCACTTGTCAAAATTACAGATGACATTCGTCTTGGTATGGACCAAAAAAGTCTTACTGTGTTGGCGCTTTTGGATTTCAGTAATGCCTTCAACACTGTTGATTTCGACATCCTACTTGGCGTGTTGCGTTCTCTCAACATATCTCCAATTGTAATTGACTGGTTTCAAAGTTACTTGCATGGGCGCCGGCAATGCATTCGTGCTGAGAATGTAGTGATGATGGTCATGGTGCGACCTTAGGGCCGGCGTACCCCAAGGTGGCGTCTTGTCTCCTCTTCTTTTTGCTACTTTCATTAATTCTATTTCCCAAAATCTATCTTCTTCATATCACCTTTATGCAAACGATCTCCAAATTTACTCCCAAGGAAGTCTTGTTGATCTGCCCAGAGTTATTAATACCATTAATGCTGACTTGAATCTTATTTACAACTGGAGCAAGTCTTTTGGGCTCACTGTTAACCCTGCTAAAACGCAAGTAGTAATTGTGGGCAGTTCGTGGCTGATCTCTAGGGTTGACTGGGATGTTCTGCCTTCAGTTGTATTTGACGGTGTGGTAGTTCCTTTGAGTAAAACTGTCAAAAATCTAGGTGTTTGTATTGACAATACATTAACTTGGACAACCCAGGTTGGTCAGGTTAGCCGGAGAATCTTTGCTGCTGCAAGTTCACTAAGTAGGCTTCGTAATTTTTTGCCAATACCTACCAAAATTGCACTTGTCCAGGCCTTACTGTTTCCCATTCTCGACTACGCAGACTGCTGCTTTCTAGATCTTACTGAGAATCTTCTTGATAAACTTGAGCGGCTCCAGAATTTCTGCATCCGCATTATTTTTGGACTGCGAAAGTACGATCATGTCTCTGAGTACAGGTCTCAGCTCAACTGGCTTCCTATGCGTCTTCGTCGAGATTCTCACGTTCTTTTTCTCTTGTATAACATTTTGTTTAACCCATTGTCGCCGCGTTATCTTAAGGAGCGGTTCCGATTTCTGCAACCAGTACGAGGTCAGCCGATGCGGTCATCTAAGAAGCTTCGCCTTGCATTCCCTCCTCATTCGTCGCACTCCTACACACAGTCGTTCACTGTTAAATCTATTCGTCTCTGGAATACCCTACCCTTATTTATTAGAGAGTCAGAATCATTGTCTATTTTCAAAACAAGGATCAAAGCACATTTCCTCGCCCTTTAACGTTCCTGCTTAGTCTCCTAATCTCTCTCCTTCTTTTTACTTCTCCCTTTCTGTTTACTTATATTTTTTTTTTCTTTCCCTGATCACTTTTTGTTATTCGTGGGCTGTTAGTTACGGATTCTATATTTCATTGTTATTTATTTGTCTTTTTATTGTTATTTTTTAAGTGAATCAATTGTTTTATTTTTAATTTTTCAGTTTCTTGTGCACTTGCTTACCCTTCCTGACATTTTCCTCTACTTGGGTTGTCTGGAAGAGATTGCTTTTAAGCAATAAGACCGCCTAATTGCTTCATCATAATCTTGTAATCCTAAGCTGTATTGTTTTATTTGATGTGCAATAAAGAATATTTATCTTATCTTATCTTATCTTATTAAGGTACAATTCACATCAAACGGCCCGCATCGGCGCGCAGCGCAAAATGTCAGTCCAAAATGTATGCGACTGCGGCCGACCACCAGAGAGTATATGAATACAACGTTTTAGGAGACGGGATTCCGAGCAAGCAGCAGTAAGGCAACATAATACTTTTACTACCAACGTGAAGGCAAATAACGGAAGTTCCATTTCATTCTCTTTAAATTGTAATAAGTGAAGGTTCTTGAAAATCACATAGTTATTTTTTTCTTGATATTTCAAAGTGCATTTCTCTCTGGGCCACCCTGTACTAGTTTAAAAGCGTCGTTGCTAAGTGTTGCTTTACCCAAATTAACTTTTACACAAGTAGACCTAATTTTTGACCCTGGAAAAAAACATTAAAAGTTGTTTTAAGTTTTTTAGTAATAAATAACTCTTTAAATTCAATTTATTTGCTATTTTAATTTATGTGGTCTATCTCTTGTATTTTTGTCAGGTTGGCTATAAAAGTACATTTTCCCCATACAAAAAGTAAAGTGTTCTAAGTTTCATGGGACTGACGGACAACTTCCGTTCGGTAGTATCTAGTGTATTGTTGATCTGTGGTCCCAGCGTATGCGACGGCAGCCGAGCGGAGCCGACGGCATCCGCGCGCAATCGGTCGTGTTCCGCGGAATACGCTCGGAGCCGACCGGCTGCCGCGGCATGCTCGCGCATCCGTCCGGGATCCAAAATGTATTAGTTGGATGCGAATACGACCTTAAGAATTGATAATTAAATAATAATTTCTCTGCGGCTTTGTAAATGCGCTCAGATGCTCTCCGCTGGGCACCGTTCGATGTGAATCATACCTAAGTTGGCGTTTAGTCTCGAGTTGCAAACTGTACTTTTCACTTTGAGTGCGAGTAAAATAGTCAATTTAGTACAAAACATTCAATAAATATTACTTAATAGAATAAAAATCACAAATGTGTCTTATTCCTCCAGTACATACAACTTTCGTAAGTTTTTAGGTAAATCTTCCGCGACTTTGGCGACAAAAGATTATATATCATCGGTCTTATTCATTAAAAATTTGCGCCTTCTTAAAGTGGATTATAGAGGACTAAACATCCGTTTGCTCAAAAACGTTATTCATAAACGCACATTAGCGCTAGAGAGATGCTATAGCATCGGTTTACGCTATCGCTGCCTCGGGGTATCTTTAACGCCGCAATAAACCCTCCCATGATGTCAATAGGTGACATTTGATGTATTCTGTCACTCCAACCTGTGCTTCATATAAAAACATCGGAGTCAATAATATTCTCGTAAACTAGTTTATTTTAAGCTTTTTCCTTATAAAACTAGTGATAAGATAAGAAAAATTTAGATTGGCAATAGTGATGAACAGGTTTCTGGCTATGTAAGTAGCGTAGCATAGTTGTGACTCTGAACCTTAAATTACAACCAACAAAATTTCTGTGAAAAGTGTTGGATAACTGGATCAATACTTGAAAATCTGAGAGATGCATGAGTTTAGTTATTGGCTGACAGAGCAGTATAAAAATAAGGTTAATAAAGAAGAAAAAATCGATTTGATAAGACACAGTAGCTACCATCATTGAAAGCTACAAAAACAAAGGGTTTGTTGTAAAAAATAAGAAGATTCTAGGTTAGCTATACAATAGGGGAGTAGATATATGATCAAAGCAGTAACCCTAAGTCAACAGGGCGGGAAGACGGTAAGATGAAATGAGTAGGAATCCAGAGAACTCTCATCAACTTATTGTGATGTGTTTTTGGATTGGCAGGCCTGTTAGATTATATTTGTGAGAGGAATTATGAATCAGTAGATCTTAAATTGTGAAATTATTTGGTGTTTTTAATCTTTACTTTGTTTAACTTGGTGTTTTATGTATAAAACCGAATGAAAAAGCAACAACTATTTTTATTTAATAAATGTAATGTTGAAATGTACATTCTTGTTCTGGTTTAAAGCCTTATTAATAAACAAAACATAACAATATGTACCCCTGAGTTGCAAGGTTATTGTATTTTTGTAACTCAGTGGTGAAAACCAAAGAGATGGTATGATCATCATTAAATCAACATCCCTGGTGAACATAGGCTTCACTTGTAGGCTAAATGTAGAGAGCTCCAAATACAAATATATTTTTTCACTTCTCATGCTCTAAAAGTACGCCAATATAGCCCAATGAAGCGAGGCTAAAATGACCACTTTAGTCCCTAGGGAGGAAAAAGTAATTCGTTTTTTAATTTCCTTCACGTGACAAAGACAAACTCAAACAGCCAGTAAAAATAAACTAAATAAGTAATGTAATTGAATTGCTGATGGATTACGTAAATATTGTATCATATTCCACCAAGAAAATGGACCAGACTAGAATCTGGAGTGACCTTCTTTCTGTGAGAAAATCGTCAAAAACTTATCTTCACAACAAGCCTTCTATTTTGAATCTTTGAAAAACAATCAATACAGTTTCATTCTTATTTACAGTTACAACTGCTCTGTGCAAAATTTATCAATCTTAGCGGGAATTTGGCAGCATCCTGACCTCCAAAATCAAATAGCTCCACTATCAAAACTTTGTTATCGAATAGCATCATGTCTAAGCTACAATATTGCTAAAAGTTTTTTGATCACCGATGCGATGATGCCAAACTAACAAAGAAGAAATGCCACTTCACACTATACTACAGTGTGAAGTGGCCGATTAGAAATTTCAGCAGAAATTTAAGTGTATTTGTTAAAAAGAAGATGTTTTCTGAAGTGTTCACTAGTTTTATTACGAGTATCCATCAGATACAAACATGGACAATCAGGGGTATAAACATGTCTCCAAGAAATGTGTGCTTAATATGTTATCAAAGATGAATAAAATAATCCAAGTCATAAAATATATGTCGGTGAATACATATTAATAGTATATTTTATATTGAGGGACTAAACGAAGCCATAATATACCAGAGGTGGTTTGACTCCCTAACGTGCGAGGGGAGTCAATGAAACCAAGGGTATATCAAGTTGGTGTTCAGTCTCGAGGTGCAAACTGTACTTCTCACTTTGAGTGCAAGGAAATAGTCAATTTAGTGCAAACACATTTAAAACCGAACTTTACACTTGACAAAACTTCTGAAATTTTCGAGGTCAGTTTTTTCTTCTGAAATGAACCACAGATAAACAATTTAAAACACATGGCGCCACCTCGGACAAACTATGGAACTAAAACTCTCAAAATTTTCGCTATGAAGATGTCCGTCCACACTCCACAGATAATAGTACGTTTACTGGCTGTTTGAGTTTGTCTATATCACATGAAGGAAATTAAAAAACTTTTTACTCCCTAGAGACTAAAGTGGTCACTCTAGTCCCGCTTCATAGGGCTATAATGGCGTACTTTTAGAGCATGAGAAGTGAAAACGATTATTAGTGAACTACCCCATCCCTGTTGAAAGCTGTCAAAATTATCATTCTAAATTGGACAAACTATACAAATACAAATAACTTTACAAATAACTTTATTTATTTTTTATAAATTTGTGCACAGTACACCACCTTATGGCCTAAATACTTAACATTGTTAAACAAAGTCGTGGGTACGGTCAGCAGCACATTATGCCAAACGATAAGCGTGTCCCCCACGCATTTTTACCAAATTGTATATCCTTAATCGAGTGTGCTTCTGACCGAAACATTACACTAATTATAAGCTTTATTCTTAAAAAAAAACAAAAAAACAAACTGATGGTATACAGACTTAACTCTTTACCTCCCGCGCTAGTCAAAGACTGTGTTACGGCAAGGTATTAGGTTTCCGCCATAATAGTACCAACTTAATTTTAATTTTAATTTAGAGCGGTACAAAGACTATTTTTGAATATTTTATCAACTAATTCTTGTATATTTGTATAGATAAATTGTAAGTGTATGATAAATAAACATAAGTACATTTAAATAGCTAGCATATATTTTGAAAATTTTATGGTTTGTAACATTTGTAATAGATAACAAGTAAATAAATAATTTAGTATATATTAGATGTATAGTTAAAATATATATATATTTTATCTATTTATTTTCAACAGCATTTCAGTAATATTATAGTCAAATCCTTTAAAATACTCAAGAAGTGACTTCTTACATAGGAATTTAGTTTTATTGTATAGTTCTATATTATTATGTTTATTGATTCGATTGTACAGGCACGGACATAGAAATGGTGAGAAACAATGAGCAAAAGAAGTCCTGCATGCTGGAACTTTATACACTGTATGAGATCTACGGTCTGACTCATAATTACGACAGACCGAGTGCTGTTTCAGAATGGCCTCCCTAACAAAAAGTTGTCTTACCGTAAGGGTTTCAAATTCTTTGTATAACTCGATTGTAGGATGTCTAAAGCGCTTAAAAAGCATTACTTTAATGATAGTTCTTTGAGCTCTTTCTAATTTAATTTGCGTAGTTTTGCACACACCACCCCATGCTATAATGCCATAACACAGTAGCGATTGACACAAGCTGTGGTAAACAATCTTATTTGTATTGCTATCTCTCAAATGCCGAACTTTTTTAAAGATTGGTATAAGTTTGCGTATACGGTTTTTCAGATTGTTTACATGCTCCTTCCAATTCAAATTCTTATCCATGATGATTCCTAAGTACTTAACGGTAGAGGCCTCAGAGAGAGTGAAACAGTTACAATTTGTGTCATTTTTACAAGTGTGTGCTTTCAATATAAAGTCTGTTGTGAGTTGAGGGTCTCTTAATGAAAAATGTATATACTTGGTCTTTGTTAAATTCAGTGTCAGTAAGTGTAGTTTGTTTAGTAAGTCCATCATCTGTTTCATGCCTTTTTCAGCCTTTAGTCTCACACTATTCCATGTTTTTGCAGTGAACAGCAGAACTGTATCATCTGCGTAGGAAGTAATTTTACAGTTTGGAAGGTTTACGTTACATATATTATTTATGTATATCAAGAACAAGGTAGGGCCAAGTACGGAACCTTGCGGGACTCCATAATTGATCGGTTGTCTCGAGCTATACGTGTTACCGATTCTGACAGACTGTGACCTATCACACAAATAATCCTTGAGGAGACTCAGCGGTAGACCCCGAACACCGATCTCTTCAAGTTTACACATTAGTAGAGGAATCGATACAGTGTCGAACGCCTTGGCTAAATCTAGAAAGATGCCAGTGCATTTCTGTCTGTTATCAAGGTTTTTGACTATGTGAGAAACTAGATCATCAATCGCATCATCCGTAGATTTTTTTTGTCTGAAACCATATTGGTTAGCGGAGAGTAATTTGTTTGATTCAAGGTAGTTAACAAGTCGGGAGTTAATAACCTTTTCTAATATTTTGCCACTATAACTGCGCGTTGACGAGAAGCTGGCTACATGCCGTTAAATGATCTGGGTTACAATTTTATTGGAAGCAACACTGATTTGAGTGTAAAGTTTCGCAGTTAATCCGGCGCTTCTGCGTTGTCAAAATTAAATTATAGATATTTTCCTAGATATCTGATTTAAACAATCTTAAAGCTTTTGTTTACCGCCGCGCGTCGGCCAAAATTTAAAAATGGTTCTACAGCCCATGATGGTAGACAAGAATCATTCTATTCTTAAGAACGTTGATATGTGAGCTTTGTAATAAAATAGCATAGGTTATTTTATGGTTATCAGATATGCACTTTACAAAAAATTGTCAGATCTCATAAGGTATCGGTAGCTCAAAAGTAAGAACCATGGCCTGAGCAGCGAACGGATGAATACACTATTTGTAGTTTCGGAATCTATAAATGCAATTTATAACATTCCAATAAATTCCCACTTGCCTTGAAATAGTTCAAACTATCCACTTACCAAACTGCATGGTGCGCATGAGATCAATGTACCGCGCCTCCCGCGTGGCGCCGCTGAGCGCGCGCGCCGGCGCCGGCGCCTCGCCGCCCGCGCCCGCGCCCTCCGCGCGGCACACCAGCGCCGACGTCGCCTGCATGTGACAACAAACTGGTTAGACGGCTGGAGAAACTTTGGCATTCAGTCACAAAACAGAGATACCACTCTCGCCTTTTTTCAGTATAGTAACCTAAACTTGCCTGGCCGCCTAGGGTTGCTACTATATTCGCTCTGATTTTTTAAAATAAGCTCGATTTGAGAAAATTCGCCAGGTCTGTTAAACGGCCTCGGTAGCTCAGTTGGAAGGGCAGCCACCCGGATTGTGGAAGATCGCGCGTTCGTATCCCGCTTGAGTCCCTAGGATCAGGTCCAAATTTTCTAGTTTCTATTTTTGTGTAGAAAATTAAAAAAAACACTTGCGACAGTACGACAGACCGCGACACCGATTCCCATCGGTATCATGTCACCGTGTCTGTGTCCGTAATCAAAATGGCAGTTTGTTTTAAGCGGACTATTTGTCCGGGGAGCCCCGCGCCGCATGTGTAATTTGATTGGTTCGCTTCGCCAATTGCCATTTTTTGCAGTAGTTTGTCGGCCTGGCTACAGAAACACGACGAAAACTTACAGTATATAATAAAATAACTAAGTTTGATAGTAAATAACAATATAATATCAAAAACGGCGTTGATATGTGATTCCATAGCTGAAAGTGACTTAGCGGGAAAAAATATATATTTAAAATTACATTCTCACCTGTATATCTGCTATGAGCGCAGCTAGGCCTTCGTCCTCTTCCGACAGTTCTGAATTACTTGATGTACTAAATCTTTGGCTATACGTCATTTTTCCGAATATATTCTTTTTACTCATTCTGAAACAAAGATTTTACCGATGAAATTCTGGGATAAGATACAAGCAAATTAGATAACGCGCGGCGTAACGAAATTATAGGTAAAATGTGTTAGAATAAAATTAATCAAAACACTAGTAACGTCAACCCTCAGGGAGTTACAAAAAAACAAATGGTTATTAGATCAAGAGGAAAGTATCAACAGTTGAGAAATTTGTATTTGTAAAGAGCTTAGATATAATTTTTTTCAGCTATGCAATTAATAGTTACACAAGACTGTAAAAAATACAATTCAAACACTTTATAGTTGCAGTCCGAACTCTGCCACTTTATTTTACACAGCATACCTGTACCTATAAATTTGTACTCTCGTCGAATAAAATATTTGAGGCACCTGAGCTTGGCGGCGTAGGAGTTGGTGGTGCGGCTCATCTGGTGCAGCAGCCGCGGCAGCGCGCGCAGCGCGGGCTGCAGGCGGCGGCTGCGCAGCGCCACCAGCGCGCGCGCGCACTTCAGCACGCACACGTACAGCGGGATGTGCCGGGACATGTCCAGCACTGAGCACAAACGACACCAGTTAAAGATCGGGATCAAATTACAACGTGGATATCACAAAATCTGAATAGGCACTATTTATAGCCTGACACGATCCGTGCACGCGGCGGTACTTCACGGCGGTCACCATAAAAGCAACCGTGCTACATGTTTGCTAATGCCAGAACCCGCCACTGAAATCAACGCAAGCTTCCAGCCGCCTCTGCCTCGCGAGTCACGAACTGCTTAGTTCATTTTTTCCCACCACCATTTTTAATCGCTGTTTAGGGGAGACATAATACCGCTATAAACTATTACGCGATGATCAATCGTTTACGTGCAGATCCAAGACTTTAGACACTTAGTGGACTGCTATGTACCAATTCGATCATAGTGATCATAAAAGCGCATAAAGCACGCCAAAGAAAAAAGGCTTTAGTAGTAGAATGTTACACTGATGCTACTAACATACCATGTGTACAGTCTAACTACTGTACATTTTCGCTGACTCTGACAATTGCGTCATTCAGTGTGTTGACCTACATCAACCACTGTTTACATTAACATCGTTAATTAGCTATAATAAAGTATTGAGTACGACCTTGACTGCCAGTCAGTTAACAGGTATAGATTTGCCACATTATTTAACTTGTAACTTTCTACTTTTTACAATAAAATTTCACTGTAAACTTTGTGGTGAATTTTGCTGCGTCTTCCGCAACTACTACTTACTTCTTCTACTTAACTACTGTACAAAGTACAGTGCATTGATCTGCAGAGCGCGCGATCAGCATTTTATTAATGACCTAAATTATAACTTCGTAGCTTTGTTAATAATTTAAATCATCAGTTCACGTTCGGAAACCATTCGCTCCGCGTGATCTCATACCATTTCACCATAACTTAACCATTTTTACTAGTTTCTTAATATACAACATTTTCACCATTTTTTACCATTTTATTTTGTGGGATTTACACCCTACAACTACTTCTACTACTACTATAAAACAAGTGTACCGGTGTTCGTGGTCTACTAAGCGGACATCGTACACCATGATTTGACCAAACTCATCTTTATTTATATTTATTTATTGTTTATTGCACAAAGAAAAGTAAATTGGCGGACTAATTATCTAATGGCATTATGTACCAGTCAACTAATAGACGAAGCAGAAATCGTGTTTTTTTTTTAAATGGGTTTGCGTTTGGCCTAAGTCTCGTCTGGTGGTAAGCGATGACGAGGCCGATGGTGGTACACGCTTACCCAGAAAATGCCTATTCACTCTGGCCTTGAAGATACTAAGGTTGTAAGTATCCGGAAACACAGACGCAGAGAGAGCGTTCCGCTCTCTAGCGGTGCGTACCAGAATAAAGACGCAGTAAACCGTTGGGTACGGATTGTTGGAAAGTCAACCACATGGGGGTGGAAGCCCTCCCGGCGTCTAGTGGTCCGGTGATAGAAAGTAGACGGTGGTATCAGGTTGTGTAGTTGCTGCGCACACTCTCTAAAATACACCTTATAAAAAACCGATAGACAGGCGACTTTACGCCGATGCTCCAAACTCTGAAGTTTGTTTCCAACGAGCGCATCGTCGCCTACGAGTCTCTTAGCCCTTCGGTCCACTGAGTTGATTGCATCCAACTGGTACTTCGCAGAGCCATCCCCCAGGTGGCAGCAGTACTCCATACACAACCGAACTTGTGCTTGATACACGTGGAGCAGCTGTTCCGGTGTGAAGTATCGCCGAACCTTAAAGAGGACACCAAGTTTTTTGGCAGCGGTTTTTGCTTTCGACTCAATAGAGCTACCAAAGTTAAGGTTGGAAGAGAGTTCCATACCTAGGAGCTCGAGGTGGTTGGTTATCGGTATCGGTGCATTCAGGAAAGTAGGAGTCAGATTGAATGGACTCCGTTTGGCGGAGAACAGACAAGCCTGGGTTTTGTTGGCGTTGAACTCAACGAGGTTAGCTTCGACCCAGTCGGACACTGCTTGTAATGTTGAATTCATCCGCTCCACCGTGGCCTCTCTAACGGACTCAGTCTCAGCGACACTGGCGCGGGCACTGGACATATATCTCTCTGTAACAGTGCTGTCGTCTGCGTATCCAAACATACCTGTGCACAATAGATCATTAATGTGCAGCAGGAAAAGTGTTGCAGAAAGAACAGACCCCTGAGGTACACCGGCATTTATAGCCAATAAGTCAGAAGAGCAGCCATCAATGACTACCCTTATTGACCGTTCGCTCAGGAAGTCAGATATCCAGTCACACAGTGCGGTGGGAATTCCGTATGAAGGAAGCTTGCTTTTGAGACTGTCGTGCCAAACCCTGTCAAATACCTTCTAGATGTCGAGAGAGACAGCGAGTGCTTCGCCGTGTTTCTCGATGGCTTCGCACCACAAGTGAGTGGCATACACTAGAAGATCACCAGTTGATCGTTTCGTTTCGTGGAGGAGTTTTGTAAAAACCTGGATCGGTGAACATAAACAATAAGTTCAACCAGAACAAAATCTTAATCGTAACTCGCTGCCTACGCGTGCGGTTCCAAACCAATACAATCTGGGCCACTTAAAGGTAAAGGTGACATGTTCCCTCATAGATCGTATCATCACTTACCATCAGGTGCGATTGCATTGAAATGACTGTCTAGTCAAGTATGAAAAATTTGCTTTTTAACGCTCGCTACTGAAAACGAAACCTTGCATCACTCACCCGAGTCATTCCTAAGATACGAGCAGATGGCGGGCACGAGCGAGCTGCCGCTCACGAGGTCGATGAACTCCAGCGCGAGCGAGTGCGGCTCGCCCTCCGCCCCCGCGCCCGCGCCCGCGCCCGCGCCCGCGCCCGCGCCCGCGCCCGCCCCCGCCGCGCGCGCGGGGCTCGCGGCCCGGCCCGGCGGGGACTCCTCTCCTGTGGCGTTCTCTTCCGGCGGCCACTTCTCGCCGGGGTTCATGTATGATGCTAGAACCTAGGACAGGAAACTCGTTTTAACTTGTCATAAGCCACCAAAAATAACTTTATCTAAAATACCGTATACAATCTCTCAAGTTCCGAACATAACAGAACAACAAAATAAAAACGGCATTTGAAATATCCATTTAACCCTATTTTTAATAAATAAAAATAAATTTAAGGGCTGCTTGACTTTGGCTTGAGGTGAAGTAAATTAATTTAGGAGTGACAGTTAGTGAAATTAAAGAAGACATCACCTGAATATAACAAGAGGTCTAAATGGAGCTGCAATACTTACTTTATGAATATTCCAAACTTTAGAAGGTATTCAAAAAAACCTAGTTAAAAACCGTAAAAGCATGTACAACTTTCCGGAATATACATTTTTGAAACACACCTTTGTGCGCCCCAATTTTCTTAATTTCTAAAGATTTTTTTTTAATGCGATCAATACCTGCATCAAAACTGTGACGTGTTCTTCCTCAGTCCGTTGTCGCACAAGCGCCTGCTCCACGTTCCAGGACTGTTGCGTGGAGCCGGTGCCGAACCCGGTACCTTTCGCCCAGTACAGCTGGTTCTTCTCCTCCGACTTGCCCGCCGACGACCCGTTGGACGCTTGGCTATTCTGTTGGACAATAAATAAGAATTAGGCATTGATAAACTTTGGTCTCGTAAGAAAGAAACAGATATCTGCTCAATGAGCTATAGAGGGCTATGTGCAGAGTTTCATTACATGTTCACAGATAAGTGACCCAGATAGCCCAGCTGGACAGTAAGTTGAAGTGGGCAGTGCTCATAGCCCATGACAAGTTGAAGTGGGCAGTGCTCATAGCCCATGACTGATGGCTGTTGGGCCAGAAAAGTTCTGGACTGGAGATCTTTCTAAAAACAACGTAGCATAAGGACATTCAACGGCGAGGGACGATCAGAAAAAGGCTGATTCGGTGTAGGCGGGAAGCCCGCAATCGACCGTTTTGAGAACCAATAGGTGAGTGAGGCTGTGTTCAACGGTGGACGTCTCTAGTCTGGGAATAGGCAACTATTCACGCACGAGTACATTCCATCAGATGTACAAGCTCTGCTTAGTTTAGGGTCAGATGATCTTGTTAGATAGTGCCTGTTGACAGATCTGAGATATTTTTTCTCCACACACGTACGTTTTTTCCTGGCAGGCAGTCCGTTAGGAAAATCTGACGGATGTGACCGAGTGTGAATGGTGGCCTATTGATGGCCATGAATCAAAGCCCATGATTGAAAAAAAAAGATTGAGTGTTCTCGGAAATATAATGTTTTATGTAAGTATAAAACTTACATCAGTATTTTGTTCAAACATGTGCGGAAACTTGTTCGTTACTTTCGCAGCGAAGTAACTAATTTAAGGAAACAATAAAAGCATTACGACGCGTGGTTCAATCAATAATTTCGTGGCTATTGCAATAATGTACCCATTCAAATGGCCACCATATCGCGTTGGATTAGGCTTGTGAATAGATGTCAAGTATTTTGAATAAATAAATAAATGTAGTATTATCTCACATCATTGGAGGTGGGCCTGTGGTGCGTGAAGACGGCGAGGCACGTCAGCACGAGCCGCACCGCGCCCAGCTGCAGCAGCGCGCGCCGCAGCGCCGCCGCTTCACTGCTGGCCAGCGGCCCGCTGCTCTCCAGCAGTCGCGACACCACGCGGAAAGGGAGCGTGCCCAGCGACCAGCCGGCTTCGCCGTTGCCGCCGCTGCCTCCGACTATAATACTGCCTGTATAACGAAAAAAAAGTAGTTACGATGCTGGCTGATTTATAAATAAACGGTCAAAACTCATTGGAATTAGGCGCCTTGATAAACTGAAATGTTTTGCTTACAGTATCTAGCCAAAATTATAAATTACGTAACCTGACTATAACAATGTCATCGGCAGTCGGATTGAGTATAGATCAATCCTTAAATTTCATTTACTATTATTCATACATGTCGCTAATATTTAACTTTAGAGAAGCAAACCGCGTACATAAATGATTTGTTTAACCATGTTACTTACCTTGTCTGTTTCACAGATGAGGTGGGTGAGTTCGAGAATTTCGTGAAAGTCATTGATGGCTAATTTTTACTATGAAAGTAACTTATCCAGTGTCGCCATCATTGGTGCAAGTTCATTGATTCATGAAGTGTAATGTGAAAATGTGTAGTGCTGTACAGATCCCTTCACGTACAAAGAACGCTCGGTGACAGTGGAAGGAATGATTCTGCGCACGGATGCAACATAAATTCGCTCACATCAGTACACAGCTACATCCACCGTCGCGGTGAAAGCCATGCATTGCGGGCAAAAGAAACCGCTCGTTCCCGCCGAACGCGGACCCTACTGGGTCCGCAACCACGACCCACCTAAAAGGTGGATCCGCTGCGGTGCGGCTCCGCCTAGCCACGGTACACAGGGGGGGCCAACCGTGGATCACTGACCCTATCCAAACGCAAACGCACCGCGGCCCCCACTTCGCAACCTAAGGTGCTGCGCCCGTGGGCGCCCCTTTGAGCGAGCAGGCACCATACCGCCACCACGCCCGGAGGTAGGCAATGGGTGGGAAGTCCACAGCACAGCCACGGCTGAGCCCTCTTAGCTACCCGGTGGTTCACGGCTGCCACAAGTACTAAACCCCACGACAAGTGCCCTATAAAAAACCTTTTCTAAGCCCTCTTGAACCTCATTTTACATAAAAACGTCTTCGGGAGGAAGTATCTCTCGAGACCGAGCTGTACGGGATCAAAGATCTTTTTAGATGTCGGAAACTACAATGTGTACTCACGGCCGTCCTCGTCGTGCGCGACGCCCAGCAGCAGCCGCAGCAGGTGCTGCGCGCGCGCGCCCTCGTCCAGCAGCGCGGCGGCGTAGCGCGGCAGCTTCAGCAGCAGCCCCAGCGCGGCCAGCGCGTGCGCCGGCACGCCGCCCGACCAGCTCTCCTCGCCGCCCAGCGCGCTGCTTGCTGAGCTCACGCCCAGTTCTACTACCTCCTGCGAATAAAACCTTTATCAAGAAAAAGTGCTACCGATTCTTAGGGAAAGATAACCTTGTCCCACGCCCTTTTTACGTCGCTAAGCCACTGAGAAAGATACATGAGAGCGAACATCGATAAGAAATTACACATTTATTGCAATTGTTGTTTTTATGTTCGTTGTTACGGAAAATACGGAGCCAATGTCGAAATCAGAAACTGATAGCACGAATCTTAGACACCCCACACTAGCGTTATTTGAGCATTAGCGTAAATTGATTCAGCTAAATAATCACGAAAACCAAAAAGCTAACCCTCTTAAGTTCAAAAAGTAAAATTACACATTCGCACATAGGAGGCTAAATAGGTACATACAATGTGTAAAATGTAGGTACGCTAACGGCAATAGCGTTTGCGTCGGTTGTTCATTGTACTGTTGACCAAAATCTCGCGTCGAACGTCGGGATTGCGCTGCGCCGGCGTTGAACCGCGCCGCTGCGCTAGCGTTGCGTCGGCGTCGCGTGAGCGTCGCTATGGCGACTCTCAAAGAACGCTAGTGTGGGTGCACTCATACGGAAAATATCACAAATTGGGCAAAGTCAATCACTAAGTGAAACATATGGACATGCAAATATTACACACAACGTGTGCAGGAAATTAACTTAAGAAAAGGTTCTGCACCAAAATTCTATCCATTTTAACACCCCGCCCTATTTTACCGCATAGATCACATTTTTATAGAATACTGTTTGTTTGAAAAGTTCAAACCTCATAGGGGTCGTCGAGTTTGACCCAATCAAGGTCGTGGTGATGGTGCACGGCGGCGGGCGGCGGGTGCGGCGGCGCGTGCGGCCGCGGCAGGCGCGCGGCCACCAGCGCCAGCCCGCCGCACGCCGCGAACGCGCGCAGCACCACGCCGTTGCAGCGCGTGCCGCTGCCCGTGCCGCCCGCGTCGCTGCTGGCGGGGTTGTTGCTGCCCTCCCACGTCGGACCTGACCACACTTCTGCCATACAAAATTAAAGATCAATACCCTTGGCATAAACTAAATTCAACTAAAACACACTTGAAGACAACGCGGTTACGTAATCGTAACCGCGTAAAAAGTTCGAATGCAGGGTTGCCAACTCAGCACTTTCGGTGCTAGATCTGGCACTATTTTCATGTCTTTAGCATTGAAATTTTATAAACAGCACCTAGCACTTAATCTAGCACTAAATAGCCAGAGATCTTCCTTACTAATTTAAATTAAAAAAGGTCAGCTTAAGCTAGATTTAGCTAACTGTAAGAGAACCAGAGCCATCCATACAACAGCAGTGCAGGAAAGATGATAGGAAATCTATGATTCAAAGATGATTTTATGTAATATTTTATTTTGAAATGTTTTTACTATCAATAATTGTGACAGTTAAAGATATATTCGGTGATTTTATTATTTTATTTCACATGTTTAGCACTATTTTTGGAAATTCATAGCAATCTAGCACTTTTTGAGGTATCATTCAGCACTCACCTGTGGTGCAGAGTTGGCAACCCTTTTCGAATGAAAGCTAGTCCTGTAATAACTCTAGGATAAATTGGTTGCATGAAAGAGCTTTTGAAGCCTCCTCAATAACACCATGTCCGTAGTTTCGGGAAAACTATAATGGTATTAGTAAGAATGAACGAATAAGATTACAAGAAACATCATGTATTTTAATTCTCATAAAAATATGCAACTCACCCTACACACATAAATCTACAAGAATAACACAAAGTAGTAGGTTTATCGACACATTCATGGTACCGAATCAACGGACTTTTCCTAAGTAAGTAATCCCCTGATATGATGATTTGTAATAAAGCTTCGATTGAATAAAATGAAATTAATCTTACCCCCATTAGTGTTCAGATGTAAGGTGAGAGTGAGGTGAGGTCCAAATACGTGAGGCGCGGCGATGGCGAGTTGCGCAAGGGTCGTGCTGGGCGGAATGAACCCTTCCAACCCCGGCACTTGTACCCGTATTGTCGATTCTATCAATTCTGTAAAGAAATAAAACATGAACACACAGTTAAACGTAAACAACAAATCAATCTTAGTATTGAATCTGCTGCATAATAGTACATTGTTCACCGAGAGGAGAAAGAGACCGATTACCGTCGAGGGTGTCGTTTGAAACACCCGAGATCGGGAATCGCACTTTCTCTCGAGTGATACACAGTGCTTTATACTACACCTACGAGGAAAATAAAAAACTAAATCTTTACTAATTGAAATTTATATTGAAATTGTTGCAGTTAGTAAAGCTTATTGTAACACTTTTTCCATTAATGTTTGTTTCAACTGCGGCGGAGTTAAAAAATCTTCATCATCACTATCACTACAAACACAACACACAAATTGAAAATGGCGCCAATGGCGTCTGCAATTTTCACATGTTCTTTTTTAAAATTGTTTATCCTGCCGCCGCAGGGTCGCACTGCCAGCCCGACACCATCCGACACACAGCTAGTGGAAGTGTCATTTTGCGAACTTGGAGATAAAAACTCACTGTAAAAACTTTTTGGCTTTTGATATTTAGGTTACCGGCGGCGTAAAAAAGAAAAACCACGTAAGAAATGGATTTTCATACACTTTTCTCTCCCGCTCAGATGCGTTTTCTCCCCGCATATTTGTTCGATATGCAATGACGTACTTTCTACCGTAAATTTGATAAAGTATCAAGGTACTTTCCGAGCAGGTGTAGTATAAAGTTGCATTTTTACTGTTGAATGGCGGTAGTCAAGGAGCAAGATGAGTGCAGAGTGATTTTAAACTAAATATTGAGTAAAATAATATTTATTTTATGAGTAAGGGATTTTTGAGAAACAGAAATATATCTGAGGCAAACATTATCATCTGGCTTAAACTAACGGGATCTTGTACTGAGACTCGTAAACATCCGTATTTATAAAGACAATGGAATAGATAGTAATATCTGGCTATAGAACAAATATCGGTCACATAGGTAATTGTCCTGGGTGGGATTTCGAACTATTAGTCATAGACATGTCGCTACAAATAATGATAAGATTTCTAGATCCGAAAAAGTGGGAAAATTTCGAAACATTTTAATATTTTTATGAGAAAGGTTGACCACTTTAGAAGAATCAGTGCATTTTATACTAAAAGCTATGTCCAAATCTTAATATTGTATAATCCAAAATCTAGACCGGAAATCCAGTATCGCAAACACTCACCATCAGTGACGGACAGCACGGACGGCTCATTAGTCGCCTTCAGCTGTCTCTTCTTGCTGTTCTGCTGCTTCAGCGAGGTGTTCTTCACGTCCTTGACCCTCTTGTCCTTGGAGGCGCTGGCGGCGGCCAGGCTGAGCTCCCAGGCTTCCGCCACCGTCATGATGGCCGTGTCGGACGCGCTGCGCAGCACGGCGTCCGCGCCGCCGGACACTGTTGAGTTGACGCACATCTTAGTCGCGTCGTCTATTATGGGCACTGGAATTCAAATTGGGTTATGTTGCGGTGCCGTTATTATTGCAAAGGTCGACACAACACAGATCATTTATGCCATCATTTAGGCCTTTTAGTTGGTGTTACCAGTACAAACCCAACCACTTTTTTCTTTGGCTATTTGAGTCTAACTGTCGTAAGCAGAAAAATGTGTCTTAGACAAGAGTTATGCCACTTATTATCAATTTCCTGTTAAGACTTGACATCGTTTATGCATAATTAACACATGAAATAGTCAATTCGGAAAACCAACCACGGCATATAAAAAATGGGGATAAAAGAAATAATCGCATAATACTACTATGAAACTATTTACTAAAAGCAAAAATACTATTATCAAGTTAAAAATATTCAAGTTTTATTTAGAATTCGTTTTCCATTACATTAAAAATATATAAATTCACGCTTGAAGCGGCTACGCTGAGAAAGCGAAGTATACTGAAGTAAGAAATTATGAAAAATGAAAAAGTGGCAAGATACCGAAAATATAACAATAAGTCCGTGACTTTTGGAATAAAACAGATTTTTTGATAAATAAATCATTTTATTTTTCAACGTAGTCTCCCTTGAGCTCTATACTCTTTGTCTAACGCATCTTCAATTTTTTTATCCCTTCCAAAAAATATGATTTGATGAGGTCCTCAAAATAGGCCTTTGTTTGCGAGGCCTTTGTTTTCTTTTTCCACCAAGCCATATCTTCAGGTTTGGGAACAAGAATTAGTCACTCAGAGCCAAATCTGGAGAATAGGGCGGATGAGGGAGCAATTCATAGCCCAATTAATGGATTTTCCAAGCTTTCTCATGCCCAAGTGATCATTCAAAATTGAAACCACTGGGCCATGCGAGATCCCTACGGCTTCCACAAACTCTTGCACTTTCAATCTTCGGTCGGCCAACACCATATCGTGAATTTTTTCGATTGTTTCGGGTGTAGAGACCTCAACTGGGCGTGCAGGACGTTCGGCATCTTCAGTGCTTGTACGGCCACAACGAAATTCAGTAAACCACTTTTTTACGGTTGAAATCGATGGTGCAGAGTCCCCATAGTGTTTATCAAGCTTAGCCTTGGTCTCGGTAATAATGCTTAATAAGCACACGAAATTCACTTTTTCCATTTTTTCCTCAAATTGCTGGGTAGTCTGATAAAGATAGCTGTCAAACACAAACTTACTGACGCAGCAAGTTAAAATTTTGATAGGAGTCAACTGACAGATGCCTGTTGACAGGAGTAGTGTTGCTTTTTCAGTAAAGAGGTCAGAAATTCAAAAAGTCACGGACTTATTGACCCGCCCTCGTACCTATAGTTATTTTAAAGAATATTAGGTAAATTGTATGCTTTATCAATTCCACTTATTAAGAATACGAAATATTACTTAATTGACCACTTACGCGGCGGCCTATGATCAGCTAGCAGCGCCCGCACAGTAGTGTGCAGCGGCAGCGTCAGCGTCGTGTGATGCGCGGCCGCGGGGTGCGCCGGGTGCCGCGGCTCCGGCGGCGGCGCGGGGTGCTGGGGCCCCGGCGGCGCGTGGGGCCCCTGCGGCGCGGGGCCCGCCTGGCACGCGGCGCACACGCACCAGCTGCCGCCCCAGCGCAGCGCCACGCGCACGCGCGACCCGGACAGCACCAGGCGCAGGATGAGCGAGCGCGTGAAGCCGCTGATGCCTTCTGGGCCTAGGCGAAAGATAACACGGGTTGTGAGTAAACTGTGTACCGGTTTTGTAGTTCCTATTTGAATACTAAAATCGAATAAAATTTTTATATATTTTGTCAGTATATTGGCCAAAAAGGATTATACTTAATTTTTATATTAGGAAACATTCGAAACGATGCTTCATTGCTATTACTTATTATTATGAAATTAAAATAATATATTTAATTGAACAAAATATACAAGGTTGTTGATGTTTTTATATATTGTAAAAACATCAACAACCTTGCAAGAGCAGCTGCCATCAAACACAACATTTGTTCTACGACTTTTAATAATTTGACACATTTTACTTTCATACAAAAATAAATATAAATTTAGTTTTACGTCTGAATGTTCTTATCTTTGTGCGCATGGCATCGCAAAAATAAGGTAAACAAACCCTTCCGAATCACGGGGTGTGGATCCGAATAACTTGTGATATGATATGCGGATAGTGATATGAAGTACATAAACTTCATATCACTATCAGCAGATCACCTGCGAGCGTCGCGCGCGTCGCCTTTTCGTATGTGAATGGAACATAGACTTACAAATGTTACGACGGTACAATAAAAGCTTAGAAAATCACTTCTAATTAATGTAATGAGTTATGATAAAACTCATACAACAAATGTTGTTGTGTATGATGGTGTAGCTACCTAGTCTTACGAGGTTGTTGATGTTTTTTCAATAACTCTGTAAAAATATTCCTCCCAAAAACATTCTGGACATGTTTAAACCAACATTTTCACCACCAATTGCAGAAGTGTATTAAAAAGAATAACAAAACGTTATCGTCAAATCAGTCTCATGTCCATCCATGCACAACTGCACATTTGTAGGCCATGGTCGTAGCTTTCGTATTCCTAATAGAAAAACTAATCAAATTAAACTTTGTAGCAAATTATCACTAACCAGTACATTGCATAGACTCCAATATCCTGTGTAGAGTATGTGCGAACAACTTTTGGTTGGCAGCGTGGCACACGTTCAACTCCGCGAACAGACGAATCGTGCTTTCTTCTAGTTGTGCGTATTGTGCACCCTCTTGCCATGTACTGAAAATCATATTTTATTTGAATCGAAACACATACAAAAAGTACCAGCTGCTATGAAACTGAACCGTTAGAACTACCAATGCAAAGAAGTGGGGGTAGTGATGGAGATATTCTGATATTTTTTTGAGAAAGGTTGACAAGAATCAGGGCATTTTATACTAAAAACTTTATACACAAGTCTTAAGAGCGTTAGCTGGGGGTGGTTCAAAAACGTTGCATTTTTGTAAGATTTTCGTGATTTTGCTCTATTATTGTGTGCATACTTACTTGTGTGCGTACTATTTAAATACACTTTGAATTGTCTAAAATTAGATAGTCGCCAATTAATTGCTAAATTAAATGAAAACCCTTTTTCTAAAAATTTACTGCACACAGTTAAAGTTGTAATTATCAAATTATAAAGTGCATTTAATAATAGAGAGATAATTTATACTTAATTTGAATTCAACTAAACAAACCTTTAAAAATGCGACGTTTACGATCGACCCCAAACGCACATATTAGATATTCCCTATTTACCTCTCAGGCGGCCTTGGGTAGCAGAGCAACGTGAGCAGAGGCTGCCAGAAGCAGGAACCAGTGGTGCCGAGCCAGTCCTTGAGGCGACGCTCGGAACACAACGACCGCGAGAACTCCACTAGCTGGCATACATTCTTCATTGATGGTAATTCTAAAAATGTTTGTTTCAATTTGAGTTTTTTTCTAAATGACTAATGCTGTTATCCTGATGGCTTTTACAGATTCAACGGACTATAGGATTAGTGGATGGCTCTCAATCCAATCAATTTTAGTATTTAGTAGTAGTATCCGTTTTATTGCAAGTAATAGAAGGAAGAAAATATTACCCACCGTAACTGAACCCCCTAAACTACTGAATAGAACTTACCTGCTTTCGTTAGGCTAAATTCCCTTTCGGAATCAATCATTGTTACATCTTCTTGTGAATTGAGTTGTTCCTTGATCAACTCCAGTTTTGCTTCACTGTATTCTGTAAAAAAAATAGGATATTAGGATTAGGATATTGTTCATCTTGAACTCTTTTTTAGAATGATCACAAAAATTCCTTCAAAGCCCCAAAACTAGGCGAACTTTGGGATTTAAAATAGACTTTTTTATTATAAAGTATCAAATTTAGTAAAATAATTTGCTGCCGCGCAGATGTGCTGTCGCATAAAAGTCACCGCACATTTTGACTGCTCCAGCCTAGCAATTAACTTGCCATTCGAATTAAAGCATTGAATAGTGTGTTCTATAATATATTTTACAATGTCAATATGAAAAAGCGGACGACGGGCGGCAGCGCACTTGTCACCATACAACTCGACTCGCCGCCCGCGCACTGTAAGCGAGGGGACCGCCAGCTTACGGGCCGCGCCGGCCGGTGCCCCCGCGACGAGCAATACCAGGCGTTGCCGTGCTGTAGATGTGCTGTTGCGGTGCAGGTTAAGTGTGCTTTGTCGCATAAGGCTTTAGACGCTGTCGGCATGTGCACTACTGATGGCGTACGCAATGGTGCTGACCTGCGACGGCGCGCACCGCGGCGGCGGGCAGGCGCGACAGCAGCAGCGCTCGCGTGGCACAGGGCGACATGGCGGCCGCCGCGATGCTCTGCAGCTGCCAGCCGCGCAGCTTGCGCGCATAGCTGCTGTCGCATAAGGCTTCAGACGCTGTTGGCATGCCGTGCACTTTCGTGTCGTCTGTTAGACCCTCCATGCTGGGAAAACGTACAAGAAATTAATTAGGGCTTCTAAACCAAGGTAAGAGCACACATAACGTCATGTTCTTAAATAGCTAATTTATCTTAAATCAGTAGCTTTGCCTACGTAGACTATTTCTCCCGTTAAAATATAGCTAAAGTTAAGTCATATAATGTAGTTTTATATTAATAAAATAATTTTCAAAATCGGTCTAGTAGTGTCGGAGCCTAATCAATACAAACACACAATTAAATCTTTGCTCTTTATAATATTACTAGCTGTCCGTCAGCAACTTTGCCCGCGTAGACTGTCTTTCCCGTCAAAATATAGCCTAAATAAAAAAAAATATAGCTAATGTCCCTCCCTGATAATGTAGCTTTATATTGGTGAAATAATTTTTAAAGTCGGTCCAGTAGTTTTGGCGCCTATTCAATACAAACAAACAAATCTTTCCTCTTTATAATCTTTGTATAGATATATTATGGATTATTTGTAAAACCCTGAGTAAATAACTAAAATGATGAAATCTTTAGAGTATTTTACAACCTGTAGTAAAAATATTTATAGAAGAAATAACTTTGTATCTAATAGAGCTGCAACTTGGATGTAATGGACAATGGGGTGCAAGAAAGGAGCCTCCCCGAGTAACGCATCGAATTGTTTTATGCGTCTGGCGCACCCTGGGCAATCTGCGAAGATAGAAAATCGGTAACGCAGATTGGCTGATCCTTTCACAACGATGATCCAAAACGGTTCTTTTTAGGACCCTACACCGGATGCCCTTTTAAGGGCCACACAACGGCACTTTTCAGTGTCAAACCGACGGGTTCTCCAACTACCACTACAAATAGGGCTGCGCAGTGTTAATTGGGTGAACCAGCAATCAGCGTAGGCTCAATTAACATAGAGGGCTTCTCAAGCAACAAAGCCGAATTGCTGTCAGAACTCAGTCAAAGCTCAAACTGCGATATTTTATGCGTGCAAGAAACCCACTGAGATCGACACCAGCCGCGCCCACATATACCAGGGCTCACGCTTGTTGCAGAAATACCCCACGCAAAACTACCAGTGCCATCTTCATCAAGCCTAATATCTCCATTGTATCCGCCTCTTGCACTTCCTGCGATGAAATTGAATCACTCACCATAGACACTGGTCAATGCACAATCACTTCTATTTACAAACCCCCTAGCAAACCATTTGCTTTTCACCCTCCACATAATTTCGTTGACAGAAATAAAATAGTAATTGGCGATTTCAACAGCCACAATATAACTTGGGGTTATCGAGAGACCAATATTGATGGTACAGCAGTTGAGAACTGGGCCGAAGCCAAAAAACCTTAGCCTACTACATAATGCCAAACTTCCATATTCCTTTAACAGTGGTCGCTGGAAACGTGGCTATAACCAATACCTCATTTTCATTAGTTCTCATTTGAGAGCACTGTGCACGAAATCCATCTACAATCTGATACCTAACACACAACATAGACCCATTTCATGCAAGGTTCACTCTGCGTTAAAACCAATACAAACTATCTTCAGGCGCCGGTTCAATTTTTCTAAGGTTAAATATGCACAATACGCTGCTGGTATAGATGAAAGACTGTGCGATTTGGAGCCTTATCCACATAATTATGAAAAATTTGTTCACATCAGCCAGTCTGTGCCACGACAGTGCATTTCTCGAGGCTGTCGTACTCAATACATCCATGGTCTAAATACCAGGAAATATATTGAAGACTATTGAAGCTGGCGAAACACTTTTGCAGAACATCAGTGAAAGTCGCCGAGAGAGATGGATTGATACTGTGACCAAAATATTTATTTATTTATGTTCATTTATTAATACAGAAAAATTATCATACAGTTAAAAATACCCTGCAAAACTGTATTAACAGTTTGACTGCAGGAAGAAGTCTCAAATAATACATGTATTAACACTTAACAGCTTTATGCATACGCCTTAGTTAAAATAGATATGACTCCTAACGGTAAAAGAGCCTGGTCCACCTTACGAAGGCTTACCGATAATCCTCCTAGTCCATCTCAACCGGGAAAAGTCACTGCCAATCAAGATGCACACCAACTGCTGCTTAACGGGAAACCCCCACGCAAAATTCCAAAATTAAACAAACCGTTAAAATCTCTTGAAGGGTCTTCAGTAATCAGCAAGCCCTTTACTTTGACTGATCTAAAAGAAGCCATGAAGTCTTAAAAAAATGGCAAAGCCGCAGGTGTGGACGACATAACCGCGGAGCATCTCTTCTCTGCCACACCTTTTGCTCTTTGAAAGGCTTCTTCTGAACCGGCTCATTCCTGTTATTGATCCTAAACTCATCCCGGAACAGGCTGGTTTTTATACCAGGAAAATCCTGCACTGGGCAAATCCTAAAACTTACTCAACATATCGAGAAAGGTTTTGAAGCTAAAAAAAAATTACTGGAGCAGTTCTGGTCAATCTGTCGACAGCATACGACACTCTCAATATCAAACTGCTTCTGTCGAAAGTTTCTGCTGTGTGATCGGAATTTAATAGATATACTGAGTGAAATGCTCCAAAATAGCCGTTTTAACGTTATTCTGAATTCCAATGCCAGCCGATGGAGATGTCAGAAGAATCAAATTCAAAAATCACATCAAAACAGCTTTATTAAAAAAGGGCTATTATACTACAAAAGACTACCTTATAGATAAAAATGCCTGGGTATAAGCGCTCTGCTCGATGCGGGATTAAATAGCTCTATTGTAACAGATGTTTTATTGTAATAGTTAATAGGTACCTAGTATGTACTGACTAACAATTTTTCTTTTTGAATTGTTTAAATGAATTTTTGTTATAATATTCTTTTATGGTTGGTTTTTTTCGCTTTGTTTTATATTCTTTAGTTAAGAATCTCATTAGATTTATTTGTATCAAAATGACACTCTGCTTGTACTTTACTAACGCCTGTTGTAAACCCAAAACAAGTTTAAAAGAGTAACTGCTGAGTTTCTCGCCGGGTCTTCTCAGCAAGAAACAACTCCGACGCGGTGGTAGAGACGCATTATGTCTGTATACCGTTTATTTACATATCCATATTATTATGTTATTTATGTCAATTATTTAGTAAATTTTGCTGTAAATTTGACGATTTGAAAGTACTGATACAGTCTATTTGAATAAAGTTATTTAAGTTTGAGTTTGAGTTTGAATGGTCTCCCACAGGGTAGCGTCTTAGCACACATCCTTTTTAACATCTACACAAATTTCCAACCAGAATATCCTAACACTGACAGATTCTTATATGCCGACGACCTTGCCCTTACTATTCAAACAACCACTTTTTCTGAGGCTGAAAAAACTTTAACGGAAGCTCTGGAGAAGCTCGGGACCTATTATGATGAAAATGCTCTCAGGCCCAACCCTGCTGAGACATTGTCCTGCTCCTTTCATCTTCGTAATAGACAGGCCAAAAGAAAATTGAAAGAAAGAAAGAAAAAACATTTATTAATTAATTAGGTGCCGGGAGTCCGGGACAGCGACATCAGGCATTGCGACCATCCGATCTATTTAGGGGTGACCCCAGAAAGGTCCCTTACATAAACAAAAAGTAGGCTCGAGAAATAATCTCCTTTCTCGCCTTACCGCAACAACTTGGGGTGCCTCCCCGCATGCGCTCCGTACCTCAGGCTTGGCACTTTGCTTCTCGGCAGGCGAATATGCATGCCCAGAGTGGCTTCGTTCGGCACATGCTAAGCAGGTGGATGTGGTGTTGAACGAGACTTACATACATACATATGTATGGTATGTACCATCACGCCTTTTTCCTAACGGGGTAGGCAGAGACCACATCTTTCCACTTGCTACGGTCCTGACACACCTCTTGCGCTTCTTCCACTCTCATTAATCCTTTCATACATGCTCGTCGATTATGGGTACTACTGACCTGACCTTTTCTGAGCACGTCTTGGACTTGAACGAGACTTGTAGGACCATAACGGGATGCCTCAAACCTACGCCACTCGGCATGATATACCCTCTAGCCGGTATAGCCCCTCCAATCGTGAGGAGGCATATCGCCGCCTCTGTTGAAAAACAGAAGCTGGAATCAGACAGGAGGCACCTGCTCTCTACATTCACGCCTTACAATCCCCCTCGCCTTAAAAGTCGTGATAGCTTTCTCCGCGGAACCTCCTCTTTAAAGTGCACCCCCGGTGTGGGGCGATGTAAATTGTGGCGTGAGACTCACGCTCCACCACCAGAGTACATGGCGCCCCTTGAACATCTTCCTGCCGGATGTGAACTGCCGTGGCCCACATGGAAGTCGCTTAACCGTCTTAAATCATCATGGTACATCAGTGCGGACAGGGTAAAGTGCGACTGCGCAACCTCGGCCTAAACAATGCAGCATCTGCTGGTTTGCCCCCAGTGCCCTACTAGCTGCTCAATTAAAGATTTATATGAGGCCTCCCCCCTTCCCCTGGGGTGGCGATGGCGGAGCACTGGGCTGCTGTTATTTAGAATTAGCGATAAGATCATCGACACGAAGAAGAAGAATGGACACTAAACATAGAAAATTATTAAATACAAACCTTTCTTCTTGGTCCATAGGAATATCCATTTGTTCTAGAAGCATTTTGAATAATTCTGGCCGAATGTAGCACATTGAACACAAAACTGAAAGGGAAATAAAGTAAATTAATTTTATCAGTTGTGTCAATAGAGATATTATCTACGTTGATTATAATGATGTACTTACTGGCATCAAGAGATTTTTTCAGTAGACTAGATTCAGGAACATCTTTGACCCACGTATAAACTAGTTCGAATAAGTCATCAGTAATAAGCTCTTCTAAATTCTCTAATGTTCTTTCTTCCTTCAACGTCCATAGTACCTGTAGAACATAAAAACTTGCATTAGAGAACGTAGAACGTAAATAAATTATTTCCAAACATGTTACATAAAGATTTATTGGGCGACAATAAAACCTATTTAAAGGGGTTTGAACCTATTTAAAGGGGTTTGAACATTTTGTATGGAGGCTGGCATTGCCACTTGCCGCCATTTTGGTTATTTTTTCAAAGTTTCCGCGCATGATGAGAGTGGTATACAGGGTGGATTTTTTTAACGCCACCTGGTGGGAAAAAACTGTACATACTGGAGAATGAGATAGACAGTTTTATTCAAAGGAAACATTCCTTTATTTTTAAAAAGAAACCGAACTGCATTCACAGATTTTCGTAAATTCGCTTGTTATTGTCATTTTGGGTGATCATCATCATCATCATCCGAGCGGTCTATCCCGGTTGTGAACCCACACTGTTGTGTGGGGTCCTAGGGTCCGCCTTATTTTCTTGGCCCACTTTGTGCGGTCTTTTGCCACCCTCAGTGGTGAGTCTGTTGGCACGCATGTCACCCTTAACGACGTCGAACCACCGCTTCTTGAGTCGACCTCTTCTACCGGTACCTGGCGGAGGCGGCATGGCCAGACATTTGTTGCCCACGTAGTTTGCCGATCTTCGTGAGACATGACCATACCAACGATGGCGGCACTCCTGCAGCTTGTCTGCGATATCACGAACACGAAGGCTGCCGCGGATGCGGGTGTTACGCACGCGATCTTTACGGGAGACTCCACACATCCACCGCAGCATCTTCATTTCCGTGACGCGCAGCTTCTGCTTGTGTCGCTCTAGTAACGGCCATGTTTCACTGCCACATAAAAGTACAGGCCTAATGATGGTTTTATAGACCTGCCCCTTTAGCTTGAACAGCATTTTGGGGTCACAAATGACACCAGTCATTTGGCCCAAGCCGCGGAAATTCGGACTCTGACGTCGCGGTCGATGTCCCCGGACGCGCTTAACACAGATCCCAGGTATGTCTAAGAAAAGGAGATGCAGAGGTGTATTCTTCAGTCTGTATCCCTCCATGAGCGTTCTCAAGGCAACCCGGTCGAAACCCATACTGACACTCCGAGATTGTACACTCCTGTCGAATCCGAGAGTCCACAATGCGCTCGAGGCGCTTCATGGTGTGGGACATCACCTTTATGCCGCGATAACTGCTGCATTCCTGCACCGAGCCCTTGCCCTTGAAGACTGGCGTGATAATGCTCAGTCTCCAGTGGTTGAGTAATGATGAATTTTATTTCCGAAACACACTTCCTTATATAGGTACACGAAAGAGAAAGAACGCTGATACTGTCTTGCTTCGCCGCAATGTTACACGCGCAGACGGTGGTGGTAGATTCTCCAACTTTCGAAGTACCGTCGTACTCTACTCTGTGAGATTGAAGGAGACCGAGCATGTAAAGCTCTCGCACTCGCACCATATAAATATACTGCGCGCAGACTGCTGAATCAGTCTTGCAAGAAATGCGGCAGTGTGTACACGTATGTCTCCATATAATGATAACATGAGAAACAACTTCTATCTATTTTCTGTTAAACAGTGTACAACCGTCATTTTGTCATCAAAATAACACGAAAAGCCTCATTATTAGAGAGTAGGGTAGATTTTTATTAAATATCACCTTTTTATATCGACCTTTACCTTCAAATAACTCGGAAACGTGACACTTTAGGGTACCATATTACGAGACATTTTTATGTGTCCTTTTCCCAATATACTGCTTTCATCGTGCGCGGAAACATCGAGAAAAAAACAAAGCGGCGGATGGGTAGCTATGCCACAAATGTTCAAACCCCTTTCAAGGCAACGGTTTAGGTAATATCTTCTCGTGATTTGATTAAATCATCAAATCTTCAAATCAATTTCTCAAGCTTTACAATTTTCTTCGTTTTATAAAGAGTTTTAAAGCGTTTTAGTTTTAGCGATAAAAGCGCTAACGTTTGTTCAAATCAAACCGGACCGCAAAATAATCGTCACATAAACCTTAATATTCAAAGATGAATTATTTGTGATACAAGATATTATCACTATTATGAATGTAAAGTTCTCTTAACATCCAAGCTAAAAAAGATTTTACTATTTACAAGGTTTTTAGAAAAGTCTCGGTAACACTCAGGCCCGTATTCTAGAATCATACCCAAGCGTTGATCTGTACTTGAGTAGAGATTTGAAAACGTCAGTTCATACAAAAACGTCACTCAGATCAATACTCAAGTACAGATTTTGTTTCAGAATACGGGCCTCAGAATACTGAGTATTATTGAAACTTTTGAAAAAAATACTCATTATTTATGTTTAGCGTTTCTTCTATGAATTTGACGTATAACGCTTGCAGTCCTAACCCCGAGGTGCAGAGGCACCGTAAGTGCAAGTTGGCGGAGTTGGTGACGTCATTTAAGACGTCGCGCCATCTGTCAAACGCGCGCTAGAAGTAGTTTTGGCCCAAATGGGGCCGCAGCCAGTCTCACCGTGGCCAGCGTGTGCGCGAGCGCGGCGGAGCAGGGCTTGCGCTCGCGCAGCCAGGCCTCGGCGCAGGCGCTGAGCCACTGCAGGTAGGCGGCCACGCAGCCGGCCGGGCAGCGCACGCTCAGCGCCCGCACGAGCTCGCACACGCCGCTCATGGCGCCGCCGATGCCGTTCGCCTGGTTTGGCACTTGGAACTCTGAAAAAGAAAACATTCATACACATTTGTTACAGCTAGGACTAACGCAAATTAAGCCCTAATTGAAAAGCATTGGTACTATAGATATCAGAAACTGAAAAAAAACTCATTGGTCCGACAACTCTTCCGAGAAAGGTTGCGCCGCAGTTGCGATAACTATTCATACAGTACGAGGTCTGTTTAGTCTGAGGTTTTACTACTTTTTGCTTGATTGAAAAATTCTCCGCGTTATCTGAGTCTAAGTGGTCGGTAGTGGAGTTGTTCTGGTACTCACCATGCGCGTGCGCGTGCGCGTCGGCCCGCAGCAGCGCGGCCAGCAGGCGCGCGCGCGCGGCGGGCGCGGGCGCGTGCGTGGCGGCGGCCAGCAGCGCGTGGTGCGCGTGGTGCGCGGGCGCGCCGCCGCCCACCACGCACGCGCACAGCGCCGCCACCGCGCCCGCCGACACCACGCAGCCCCAGCGCACGCAGCCGAGCCGCGCGCGCGTGCACAGAGAGATCACGCACGCCCAGTTGTTCCTGTACAAGGAATAAGGGTCAATGTTTTCCTGCTGATTCATAGTCACTTTAATTTATAAATAAACCTGTTTGGTATCTTATTTTGAAAAGGAATTTTCTTTCACAGACAAAGCATTATTTTCTAAACTAAAATTATGTTTATTTACTTATCTTTAAAATTGTTTTACCGTATATATGGCAACAGACTTTTGAATTATCAAAAGAAATTATCAATTAACTCGGACGGTTAAATTATCGCTACACAACCTTAGTATTCAAGATATGATCACTGTAGGTATACAACAAAAATATGAACATTTTTTTTATATTGCTCATCAAGATGACCTCACTCCACTTGATGGAAAGCGGTCGTGAGGTCCAGATATGAGGTTGACAAGCCCAGTCATTCAAACGAATCACTGGGCTGGCCACTCTCACCTTGAAGGCGAAATGCCTTTTCACGCCCCGCTTGAAGTACCCAGCACTATACGAGGAAGAAAACACATGTGCTGGAAGAGCGTTCCACGTCTGGATGGTACGACAAAGAAATGAGTCACCGAACCTTTTAGTTCGGGCCAACAATTGTGTGTCCCGTGGTACGGAAGTGAAAAGGTGAGGGTGGAATAAGCTGGAATAACTCGTCAGAGCATTCCCCATTGTAGAAGCTATAGAGAGCACTTAGCCTAGAAATGTCTCTACGCAATTGGAGAGGCTCAAGGGTCAAAGTTGCCTCTGGGTTTCCAATAATATGGATAGCACGCCGCTGCAACCTGGCAAGAGCTTCGAGTAGGTACTTGGAGGAACCGTCTCAGAGATGAGAGCAGTATTTCACTCACGAGCGAACTTGTGTCTTATACATAAGACAGAGCTGCCCATGCGTGAAGAATCGTCTCACTCTGTTGAGGATCCGAGTTTACGGGATGCAGTTCTAATGACGCCCTCAATGTAGTCCCGCTGGTTTAGGTTGCTACAAACATCCATGCCAAGGATGTTTAGGCTATCCTTAATCGGTAGCGGGGTGCTCTGAGAAGTGGGATGGGAAAGGAACGGCGACACCTTTGCTGTGAATGCACACACCTGCGTTTTCTTGGCATTGAACTCGACACGATTGCATGCACCCCATTCTGAAATGCGGTCCAACACTCCGTCAAGCACAACAACAAGACTTCGCCTCTTCTCCTCGATGTCAGTCTGCTTTGCCCCAGGGCGAAATAAATAACGCGCGTGGACCGTGCTATCATCCGCATAGCAATGAATATTACTAAGAGATAACATGTCATTGATATGCAGAAGAAACAACGTCGGCGACAAGACGGAGCCCTGCGGCACTCCGGCATTAATCTGGAGAAAGCTTGATTTTCGACCATCGAAAAGGACACGAATTCTACGTCCCTCCAGAAATCCGGCGACCCAGTCGCATAGGACAGGGGGCAGACCATATGCCGGAAGCTTGGAAAGAAGCGAACGATGCCATACACGGTCGAAAGCTTTGGCAATGTCAAGGCTGACGGCCAAAGATTCCCCACGCTTGTCCATAGCCTCCCACCAGATGTGGGTTACGTACGCTAGAAGATCACCCGTAGACCGTTTTGGTCGGAAGCCGTACTGACGGTGGTGAATAAGAGAGTGATCCTCTAGGTAGCGGATGAGCTGCGTGTTTATGATCCAAGTAATTGGCAGGGTCAGACCGGTCCCCTTTTTGGGAACTGGTTGAACGTTTGCCTCCTTTCAAGACAGTGACACAAGACCCGAATTGTAGCGATACAAGCTAGTGAACACTGGAGACAACTCCGCTGCACATTTCTTCAGCACCACAGCTGGAATTCCATCAGGGCCACTGGCTTTCTGGACATCGAGTGACTGCAGTTCGGCACGAACATCACACTGCCTGATACGAATATCAGGCACTGTGGAGCCGTAATGTTGAATTTCAGGCGGCACAGCACCGCAGTCATCGATGCAAGAGTTTGCGGCAAAGAGGTTAGCCAGTAAATCGGCTTTCTCTTGCGGCTGATGTGCCAACGATCCATCAGGGAATCTCAGTGGGGGCAGAAGGCACGCAGAAGTTAGATTGCACGTGTCTAGCTAGTCATCAGTAGGAGCGGCTACCCGTAGGGTGCGTGATGAGTTCTTGGCCAACACGTGCAATTCGCTGGGCGTCTGCTCTCTTGTAAGCCCTCTTCGTGGCCTTGGTGGCTTTATTAAAGGCTGCTTTCAGGGAGGCCAGGTTTGAATGATCATTGAGTGCCTGGGCCCTAGACCAAGCACGGTACGCCGCCTGTTTTTGTTCAACAGCTGCGGCACACTCGCGATTGAACCAGAGACCAGTTTTGCTAGCACTGACGACATCAGTAAAAAGAATGAAGCATTCCATTCCGGTACTGCGATAGCAGATGCACTCTCTGAAGCATCCTTTTCTCCAAAGCAGCACTGCCGCCAAGGGACGGAGGCAAAGTATTCTCGCAATCCGTCCCAATCTGCCGGCCGACGTGTAGTGCCATAACCGCCGCGTCACCTCCACAGGTTGTGGGGGGGGGGGGGGGGGTGCACAAGGCACTGTAGCGCCAACCAGACAGTGATCGGAGGAGCCCAATGGAGCACCAACCGACACTTCATACCCGGCTGGGTGACTCGTCAGCAGAAGGTCCAATAAGGAGGGTGTATGACCGACAATATCTGGTAACCGGGTGGTCTGGTGTACTAGTTGCGTCAGGTCTTGCGTGAGAGCAAACGCATGGGCAGTTCGGCCTGCATGGTCTGTTTTTGATGAGCCTAACCAGGACTCATGGTGGGCATTGAAACATTATTTCGGGCCTGAGCGTTGTCTGCGGCCTGACTCAGATGTTCGAAGAGTCGAGTTGTCTCGGCGTCGCCTTTGTGGGAGCGGTATATGCACGCATAGACCCGGCTCGTGGAGCCCAAGTCAACGTGCACCCAGAGGGTGGAGAAGGATGGTTCTTCTAGGCAGCGGAGACGGCTACAGCAGACGTCCGCCCTGACGAAAAGACATACACTGGCTTTTGGATGGAAGGACTCTTCCAGCACATAGCCGGGGTGTACGACCTGAACAAAGACCTACTAGACGCCGTGAAACGACTTGACATCACGGATCTTCGAGACCCCGGCGAGCGCTACACTCGACACAATAAATACAACCCCGTCCTCTATGCAGATAGAATTAGCACGGTTGAATACGTAAGCAAACATGGGCGCAGTAAACCTCTTGACAAGCGAATGGTTCCCACCCGTGCAGGCCTGCTAGAGACCCGCACTCACACTGCTCCCGACACGTGAAGGCCTACGGAACACGCAAACACGTCCTTCCAGCCCCTAAAAGGGGAAGAAAAAAAAAACCAGGCTACCTGCGAGAAAATTCTCAATAGTAAAGTTCCACAAACCAATTAATGAAATGATCGCCCTCTCAAGGACCGGTACTCGGATATGAACCATACCCCCAATGTAATTACATGCAAACATTAAGTAGCCTGTAAGAACACACTAGCGAACTTGTATGTACCACGAACTAGACGAATAAAGATATATTCTATTATATTCTAGCCGGGGTAGTGCAGGTATCACGTATCGGCAGGGCGGCCTATCTGTGTTTCCATCAAAAAGAGCGTCGCAGGCCTCGCCGTCTCAAGGTGTTGATGGACGGCGTTGAGGTTTGCATGGAGTCAGCGAATGTTAGCGAACTCCACCTCAAACAGCGTGTTGGTGGGGGATTGGGATGCCGCTGTTGGCCTTTTTTCGTGCTCCTGACTGCCATAGAAGTTGGAGGATGGGAGGGCCGTGAAAGGAAGACTATGATCTTAGGCAATGAAAGACCAAGCGTGGTGCCCTGCATTGGTATTAATCGTGTGGAATAGTGTAGGCTAGTCCGCCGGACGGAAGGGCCCCCGTACCCCTTCGGGTGTAGTCGCCGGGCCCCACCAGAACCGGGCACCACCCGGCTAACGAGCCACCCCAAGATTATGCGCGACCTGGGGCAGCCTCCAGAGGTGGTTAGCCCCTTTTGGGCCCCTGTACTATGCCGCGGGCGGCCAGCGGCACCACCGTTTCTACGGGTCTCCCTGGCCGGCAGGTCGATACACACTACACACACACAATACCGCCGCTAAGGCTCCCACTGGTCCAACAATTGCCACGATCACAGTCCCCCTGGCACCGGTTAGTGCAGTGCTGATCCCGGAACGCGAACTGACCGGGATAGGTCAGAATCACTTGGCGGGTTTTACACAACTGCATGGTGGTAACAACAACGGGCCGACACAAGTCTCCCACCTAAGGAGCAGATGGTCTGCTGCAAAAAACCCTTAGTCGCCTCTTACGACACCCATGGGGCTGTGGAAAGTATTCTTTTAAAATGCCGCCACCAGCACGGCACAAAAACTAAAGAAAAATTTGCCACTTAGAGGGTTTCACACAGCAACAGTCAACTTCCTCTGATGAAATTTAGTTGTAAGCGTATCCTATAGAATAGGATTAGACAAATAAAAACTCACAAGCTCTGCGGCGCGTGTATAGCCGTAGGTATGGGCGCGGCGGACGGCGAGAAGGCCGGCGCGACCAGCAGCCGCAGCTGCAGCAGCCCCATGTTGGAGGAGTCCCGCGGCCGGTACAGCCGCAGCTGCACGGTGGTGCAGACCACGGGCCGCGCGATGGCCAGCCGGATGAAGGTCATCCCGGCGGTGCACTGCGGCGGGCCTAGCGGGGCCACGGTGCCGCCGCAGCCGGCTTCCACGCCCACAGCTCCGGGGCAGGCTGGGAAGAGATTTACTAGTCAGTCAACTATTCAAATTTCAAAGTCCTAAATCTCATGTTGGCCTATTTGATAGCCATTACGAAGTTTCAAATGAATGATACAGTCGTGATTGACATGAAAACAACAATAGCAAATCCTAAAAATTCAGCTGTGTCGATTTTTATTCGGTGTTCTGATAATAGGATAATAATAGGATGTCAAAATAACCAAACATTTTTAGTTAGATGGCTTGGTTGCATTAGAACCGTGTAAATGTATTTCAGACTATTGTCATAGTAGTATTTGTATGCAATGTCTTTTTAGCAAGCTATTGTTAGTATTTTTAACCATGCAAAAACTTTTATACTATTTCATTATTTGCATCACAATGCTACTATGTACTGAGAATGAATGACATTAGCACTAGTCTAATCAAAGTGACATTTGATATTAGTCCATACATTTTAAATACAGAGCCCCCAGATGTAATAAATTGTCAGCTGTTGTATACTGCTAAAAAAGATGGTCTGGTGTCAGGTCGTGAAGGGTGATTTTGCTTATTGGATTTACCTAAAATACTCCCCACAAACTAACGCAATGTTGTAACGTTTTTTCTCGCAGTTTCAGTTCTATTTCTATGCGTTCTGCAAAACATTCTTCTCGGAGTTATAAATCCTATGATGTTGTCATGCCCAATTCTAAACGGCAGTCGTAAGGGGCGCTAGGCTCTACTGAGGAAGCTACTCACTGGCAAGACTAGTCAGATGCGGCTGCAGCTGCACCTCGTGCAGCGCCGCGGCGTACGGCAGCGCCAGCGTGAGCGCGAGCGACGTGTCGTCGGCGCTGAAGAAGTGGTACGACCACGCCGCGGCGCGCACGCGACGTGCCGCGCACGCGCCGCGCCCGCTGCCGCCCTCCAGCAGCACGTCCGCCGCCTGCGCCGTGGGGTTGCCGCACGACACCGTGCCTGGGGAAGCCTGCGTTAGTCGTCTGCGCGGAAATATGTGTGCACCAAATAATGGTATTCATTTGATCACTTTTGCAAATGAGACTGCCCGATCGCATTTCATTATTGTTATGGAAAACCTATTGTTGTTCTCGTAATGTAGTATTTGTAAAAAAAAGATTTGGAGTAGTATAACACTCGAACTAAACACAGTCACTACAACAGAACATACTCAGTCTATTACCAACAAAAAAAGGAATCGACCGCTTTTGCTCCATCTGTGATAGATCTTTCAAAAACAATGCATTGTACAAGTAGGCTAGAAATTATGCAAGGATCTACACCATACAACTTAGAAGAATCACAATGTCAAGATATTTGATTAGCCCTGGACTCAAAAATCAAACAATAATAATAACACTTGACTATAACCGAAATATAATACTATATTCAACTTACAAAGCGGCGCAATGTTGACGAGCCCGTTGGCGGTCTCGATGACCGGCAACTGGTTCTTTTTGCTGCTGCTCGATGAGGGCGTCGACAAGTTGATCAGCTGTGGCGGCAACTTCAGGTAGTTCATGAGAGATGACACCAACCCTTGGCTGTTACTGGGCCCAGACTGCAAATGAAACCAAAGTGATAAACAATAGAATTTACTCTTTCATCTAACTTCGTGGTTTAGAAGTTAGGTTGAGCTTGGAGCCCTGTGTTTAATCCCGTCCATAAGCAATAAAATTTACGGCTAAAACCCCGGTCATAGGAAAATCCAAAACGATCTAAAAGCTGCGGCAAGTGAGAGTGACAGTGAGAGAAGTGAATGAAATAACCATCGCGTTTTGCGAGCACGTAAATGTCAATTAGTATGGAATCGAGTCAGCGCCATCTAGCGGCAAATTAGGGCAACATTAGGCCGCTAGATGGCGCTGATTTGATGCCATACCAATTTGCGTTTTTTTACTCGCAAAACACGATGATGATGGTGAAAAAGTAATTAAATTCTCTCACTGCAACTCGCACACGGCATTCCTCTATGCGGCTGCCGTTCGCCCGCTGCATTCGAGCCCAGTTCCAATTCTATGCATTGCATGAAACGCGCCGCCGCCCTGCAAAACGCTGACTTTGTGTCCGCGATAAACCCGCAAGTTTGATGGCAACCTATTGATAGGTGGCAGATGGTAGCTATTGAATTAAAAAAATAACTGTATCATTAGGCTCACAATCTCTCACTAACGGCGAGTAACGGCCTCAGGGTCACCCACATACTACTTGGGTTTAAAAACTCTCAAGAAAACAGGGAGCTTCCGTCCACCATGATGGCAACAAATTATTTTCGACCACAACAAGTGTATGTTTGCCTATGTATAAACTCAGATGTATAATCATAAAGTTTAGTACCTGGTGGCAAGCAGTCAGCTTCTCGACGGCCAGCTCGAGCCCGCCGGCGTCGATGAAGGCGGTGAGCGCCTCGGGCTTGTCCAGCAGCCGGATGATCAGTTGCTGCATCGCTTGAGAAAGGTGGACTATCTCGTCTTTTCCTGCACGCGAGAAAGAAAACAGCTTAAATTATTTGGTAACAAGACTTTTTGTTCACAATAACAAACAAATCATAAAAAAGTAGAAAAACAAAGAATCTTCAAACCGTAGGACCGTTTTCGAGCGAGATTCGAACCCGTTTACTAACTTTAGATATCAAAACAGGCACTACTGTGAAAAACGAAAATCTTAGTAATAAAAGGAGTGTGTTAAACTTGCCAGATTATGTTGATTGTAGATGTTTCTTTAAATTTATATCTATTATTATTCTTTTTATCAAGTATAGTTAAGTTCAAGTTGAAATAGAAATAAATAAGGTTTTTGCCTCTAATATAATAACTACCAAGCCTTGAAATAGAAATAGATGACTTAATATCTCGCCGGGTCCTCTCAGTATATGATCAACGTGGATATGACGTGACTAAGTAACTTAAGTAAAATGAAATGCACGAATACGAAAATGCTGACGCGGTGTAAACCGTACACTATCCATATTATTATAGTATTTAAGTCTATTATAAAGTATATATTTCTTTGAAATGATTTTTTTTTTATTATTATCAATCCACAACAGTCCTGAGACTATGAACGGATGGATTGTAATGATTTGACGGTTTAAAAGTACTTGCTACAGGTCTATTTAAATGAAGATATTTATTGTTTTTGTTGTTGTTAATAGTGCGGTAGACTTACGGAGGAATTCCATGAGGCTGTTGACCATGAGCGCCGGGCTGGCGGCCACGTTGGGGATGCTGGCCACCAGCCAGAACACCTCCTCCTTCAGCGACGTGTACTCGCCGGGGGAATCTGAGCTCATCCCTACACACAAGACAAACATTTTAATTAACCAATCATAGAACACAATGTTTATGCCGGACTTGAACAAAAAAAGATATAGGCACGAATAAATCATTTCAACTGACCTGAATTCAATAGTAAGTTGTTCATTCCATCGCACATTGATAATGTTCTGTAGAATCTGTGCATAATATGCGGATGCTGTAGCACTGTTGGCAAAATGAAAACAATAATTAAATACGAATTGTACACTCTTACACTTACATAGTGTTAAAAAGTGCCCATTGTGAGAGTTCTCTGCTTGACAATTCGACAGTTGTTACCAGTTTCCACCAATTTAAAAAAGGGCCTATATTTAAAAAAAGATGATTCAGGCTTCATAAATTTTTGGGCCTTTTCTGTAAGGGCCGGTCCACGGAAAAAAATGGTACGTATAGATAGAACTAGTCATACGAAGTAATAGTTATTGTCACACAAAAGTCGTATGGCTGCTAGAAGCCAAGTTATAAGAGTTTGAAGATTCGTCATTTTCATACATTTTATTGATTTTTGAAAGTGCTGGGAAATATAAAATAATGATAGATATGGCTAGTAGTAATGATCTGAAGCATTTTCGCTTTAGCCAGAAAGCTGTCAGTTAATTATAAAACCGCAGTTTTTACAATTAAACTATGAAAATACCTTACTCTGGATAATAATACCAGATTTATTTTCTAAAAATGCTGGCCAAGAAAAAAAATGGTACATTTAGTTAGAATTAGTCATTTGGAGTAATAATTATCAACGCATAAAAGTTGTAGGGTTGCCCCAGGCCAAGATATGCAAGTTCAAAGATTCGTAATTTTCATACATAACAGTATAAATTAAAGTAAAAATGCTTCAGATCATTAATTCTAGCAATATCTATCATTATTATTTGTTTCCCAGCACTTTCCAAAATGAATAAATGTATGAAAATTAAGAATTTTTGGACTCTTATAACTTGGCTTGTGGCAGCCCTCAAAACTCTGTTATGCGGCTTTACTCCGCGTCAACGAGCATATATTAAGTCATGTTTTATCTGTCAAAGTGTCAAACTGACCACGGATCGCCGGTGAAAGGCCACAACTACTCCTTCACGAAGGTTGACGGTTACTCGGTTGGCACCACAAATGCAATAAATGATCACCTATGTCGGCGTGCGTGGGCGGGCGCGGCGCCTGCTGCTTGCGCTCGTCCTCCAAGTTGAGCGAGTCTTGCTGCTGCGAGTGCGCCGCCTTGCTCTCGTCCGTCTGCGAGCCCGCCGCGGCCTGCGCCGTGCTGGGGCTCGATGCTGACTGTAACAGGTTGCTCGTTAATAATCTAATCGGAATACGATTATAAATATAGCTGGCAGTTCATTTCTGCAAACGTGACTTCAGCGCATTCAAAGGGGTCCTCAATGGACAAAAGCGCGCTAATTCAGTACCAGGGCAATGTATGTGAGGTTGATTGTTATTTATTAGGATAATGATTTGGTTCCAGCGAGATAAATCACTGAGTGCGGGTTAATAAGTTCATAGAGGTTACATAAAACAGTAATATTCATTTTAGGACAGGCGCGCTCGCTGCAACGCTAACACTCACACTGGGCGCGTGCTGCGGCTGCGCCGGCACGTGCAGCAGCTTGCGGCAGTAGTGCAGCAGCTGCGCGATGACCGCGCGCCGCAGCGGGGCGCGCCGCCCGCCGCCGCTGCCGCCGCCGCCGCCGCCGCCGCCCAGCACGTCCGCCAGCAGCCCGGACAGGCGCGCCTCGGAGCCGCACTCGCTGCGCCCGCTGCTGCTCTCGCGCACCCACGATGATGACATGTGCGCTGGAATAATAACAAAATGTTGTCTTAGAAATGGCTTGTTTACTTCTTATTTGAAGCAATAATTTGTCTACAGCAAAAGCAATTTTTTTTATTAGTATATTATTCAGCTTCTAAAAGCATTCTTTAGAGGCCTGTTTGCAACGGTACACAATGCAATGTACGATGGAATTAATTCAGTAACAATGCAATTGCATAGAAATCAGGTGATAGTGGGTTAAAGGAGAGTAGAAGTTGAACGAGTTGCTGTCTTTTCAGGTTTCATGCGAGCTGAAAACAGTATAAAATAAACGCAGCATGATTGCATCTGTTATGATGTTGAATAGAGTAACGGGAACGAAGCTAAACAGCCAACCACAGCGGCACGAGTTTTTCAACTTCGCTCGCTGAAATCTCGTTGGACCATGTTCTCGGCAGTAGAGCCCACACTCACCGACAGTCTCGAGCAGCAGCTGCGCGTGGTGCGAGTGCCTGCCGCCGAGCAGCTGCAGCATGGACTGCGCCAGGCGCAGCAGCGTGGCCTGCAGGTCGTAGGCGCCGCCGGGCTGGGCGCCGCGCTGCCACACGCCGCACACCAGGCGCAGCGCCGCGTGCGCGCCGGCCGCCCCGCGCGCGCACACCACGCGCGACAGCAGCGCGTGCAGCGCCGAGGCCGCGCCCGCGCCCGCGCCGATGCTGGCGCCGCCCTACACACACCAACCGTACGGTCTAAAACTCACATTGCCTGTAATAAATCTGAGCAGAACCTCCTAATAAAGTTAAGTACACTATCGAGGACACTGACGCCTTACCAGTCTAAGGGCTAAAATTGTTTGCACATGCCGTGTTTCCGCTCACTCTAAGCCACGCCCTCCATCCATTCATGTTTCGCGGCAAGCGGCGCATCGATCACGGTTTGGCAACGTCGCATATGAGTTAGTAGGAACGATGCGCTCGGTTATAAAAATACACGTTTGTTTGTAAACAACTATTATCTCTTAAATCATTTCAGTACAAGATGATCACTGTGTCAGTTGTATGCGTCACGGGAAAATGGATTCTTATTCAATAAAAATACAGTTGATAATTTACATTGATTATGTATCCATAAAAAATATATTCCCTATTAAAAAATATAATAATATATATCAATTTTTGCTCTATTATTGTGTGCATACACATTGAAGTGTCTAAAATTAGGTAGTTGCCAATTATTCGCTAAAATAAATAAAAAACCTTTTTTTTAAAATTGATAAGACACTTAAAATTTACTGTACACAGTTAATCATAATCATACATATTTATTGCTTTATGTGGTTTAAACAAGTTCTTTAATCTAAAAAGTACACACATGACCCTAGGGCACTGCAACATTAAAACAATTTGTACAATAATTCATTATAGATAATAATATAACAACTCATTAGCTAGGTTCTAGCGGTTCCTTTGCGGTGCCGGAATGGTGTGCTATAATAAGTAAGACATAGTAAAACTATAAATCCTCTGATCATTCTCGAATCTCTACTAAATAATGGAATACGACCGCTTTTAATAAAACAGATTCTAAAAATGAAACAATTCAAAAATAAGACATGAAATAAAACAACGGCGAAAGATATCCGAGACATCAAATCCGACTTACCAAATAAGGTTCCGACGAAACAACGGCGCCGTCAGTATTGACATTCATGGTGATAAACTTGACAACGGCCGGCACAAAGTAATCACATTCTAGGATCACGCGGCCCATCGTCTGGTTACTTCCATCCATCTAAAGTAAGGTAAATAACAGCAGTAAATAAAACAAATACAATTGAGTATTTGATTTGGTCGTTTATTTTTGAAACATTGTAAGAATATTAACTAATTCTGCATGGCAACATTTGACACGACATGTACGAGCAGGGAGCTAAGTGGTTGTACCTCCTCTCTCTTCTCTTGCTTTTTGAGTTGGGAATATGTACGAGCTACGTTGCACATTACACAGCCATCAGCAGTCTAGCAGCCTACTTACGCCGGCCTAGTGACCGATGGACCGATTAACGTGCAGCGTCGGCACCGACGTCTCACAAACAATAACCTTAAGTAGTGTGCATTGCCTAAATTATCTATGTAAACAAATACTTTTTACAAATAAACTAGATTTCAACCAAGCGTGTTGACTTCTCATTTCCCACCGCTGCGGCCAAGACACCTTTCTCCGTCAGTAACATGATCAATAGCGTGAGCCTGCGCTATTGGCAGCGGTTTCAACACCCCTACCTAACCCTAACTATCCCCACTTGCCCCGGGCACCCTGGTAGCAAGCTCCCTTTACTTCTGTTACCTGTACGGCCGGGATGCGGTGCCTTACAATCACATTGCTTCCCGAACGTACATTCCCAACTCTTCCCGCTTTCACCCGGGCACCCCGGGAGCAAGCTTCCCCCCTTATTATCTATCTATTTATGTATCGTTAGGTCGGACTAGGTCTCTAGCGAATCAGCGTCACGGCGCAAGGGACTCTAGGCTTACTAGGGAGTTAGGTTCCCTTAGTAACGCTTTATTCCTTCACAGTGCGGCCCGGACGCGATGACTTACAACCACTTAGCTCCCTGCTCGTACACATACAATTGGACTTAACATAAGATGTTTTAGCTAAAATTATTTTTATGATAATGCAACGTAAGTGAATTCTACACAGTAATTTTATGATAAACATGTAAATATTTATTTGTTCAAACCTGTAGTGGTAAACTTGTAATCCACGCGAGTGCTTGCATGGACAGCACCCAACATCTTAGTGATACATTTTCTAATCTGTAACAAACATTGAAAATTAACTGCTGATCATAAGTAGCGCAAATACACGGTTACCAAATGAAAATAAAGTTTAAAAGACTGAACATGATTCAGAAAAGGCACATGATTGCACGAACGAACGATGAATACTTTTATTTGAATTTAACGAAATACTACGAAAATCTTCCAAAGATGCGACGTTGCCAATCAGCTTCTAGCGCACGCTACAGTAAATAAATGACTCACGTGCAGAGCGACTGTAGCAGCGCGTTGACCGTGTCGGAAGCGAGGCGGATGCGCGGCATGTCCGCCGGCACCGCCAGTGTGGCCAGCGACCACGCCCCGCCGCCCCACGCTGAACCGTTCAGTGTCAACCAGAGGGCAATCACGTTTTCCATGAACGTGCAGTCCATCTGCAGGAAATACAAAATTCATATTCCTGAGACAAAATTATACACCCAACGGATTAGTAACCAAGGTGGGCCGTTTTAGGAATGGACATCTCCACTGATTTAAAGTGACGCAGATTACGATGATAGTACGAGACAGATCCGGAAATGATGAACTAATTATTTGATCCTATTGAGCATTGTAAAATTTCTTAGTAAGAATCAACTTTTCCGACGCGGTGGTAGAGTCGCATTATGTTTGTATACTGTTTATTTATATATTTATATTATTTAGTATATTTTTTGAATATTTAAAAGTACTGATTAAGTCTATTTAAATAAAGATATTTGAGTTTAGCGATTTCTTATCCTTATATAGAAATCAAATCGACTCTTTACAATTCAAAGACTAGAAAAACAATGCAGCAAATGTATTGAACAAGATGAAGACGGCGTTGCAATGAGGCCCTATAAACACCGGGATATTTTGTAGCGATAAAACTGCAATATCCGTAGTGATGCAGCATTAATACATTCACAAATGCTGTGCTAAAAGTAGCGATACAATATATGGATGCAATCAAACGCGTGATAATATTACGGTCCACGGGAGGCCTTAAAAAAGGCTTTCACATTATGTTTTAGAGGCCTTTGCTCAGCAGTGGGATCCCAGTAGCTAGTTTAGATTAGATTTTAGATGTTTATGGTTCCTGTCTAGGTTCTCTAGTTTTGCGCCCTCGATAGTAAATACCACGTTATTATCGTGCACTGACCTGATAGTGGAACTCGAGCGCCAGATGCCGGAAGACATCGTAGAGCGTGTGCGTGAGCGGCGGGTGCGCGCGGGGCGCGGCGGGCGGCGGCGGGGGCGCGGCGGGCGGGGGCGGCGTGGGCGCGCGCAGGGCGGCGGCGAGCGCGCCCCCGGTGCCCAGCAGCGCGCGCCGCGCCAGCGCCTCTGCCGCGATGCCGGCGCCCCCCGCGCCCGACTCGACGCGCGCGTCGCCGCACTCGGACACCACGCTGCAAGGGGCACAGCCAACACTCACCAACACTGTCGCTTTGCACTGCAGATACCTAGCGGGTGCCGCGGAATCATTACCGATACTACTTTCTCACACTCACGGGTTTTAGCAACGAACAAAAAACTCTAATTACGCGGCCGAGTCCGCTCGTGACCACGGCGACATGCAATCTATACCAGTGACGTACAAGGCTCGAGGCTTCCGAGTTCTTTTGTCTAGAGCTCGGTGTCGTTTACAGGGCTCGCCTGGTTTGTATGAAGCCCGACGTCTCGGGAGTCTTTTCCAGAACTCGAGCCTTCTTGAGAGCTCGATCGATCTCGAGACCTTTTTAGGGCTCGAGTCTTTTTTAGCGCTCGAGACGCAAGTCGCGCTTTAGTTAGTTTACGTTTGAAGTCTTCCTTTTCAAAGCAGGCAAAAAAATATGGGTTTGTGGCATATAATATATGTAACCAGAAGGGTATTTTAAAAAATTGAGGTTTAATTATCAGAAAAAGACATTTTAAACTCTTCACAAAATAAAAGGCTCGTTTTGACATTTGTCTTCACTACGTAACTAGTGATGTAGCCATACGACTCACGATAAATCGATTCAAGTTTGCATGAGTATTTGATCGATTTGAATATGTATTGTAAAGTGCATTGGATTAGACTTCCGATTAGAAAATTTACTTTAACTTTGATTTTGTGGGTATTTTGAAATGATACAATGTTACGAAAGGTCAATTTGCTTTCATCCAATATTTTTGTTACAATCATTCACTCAATCACAAAAAAAAAACGAAAATAAGTAAATCTTCAGTCAATCATTTTCTTCAGATGATGAGCCGAAAGGGTCTATATTTACTCGCATAAAAACTTTATCATAATTTATTCAGTGTTTTTAGGAATAATGATATTTTGGCATAACTATACGCATAATTTTATTCGTATATTTTTTTAAAGCCTAATCAGATATGGCATAAAGATAACTCAGCTTAGGCTATATATTAGCGCATTGTAACGCATAAAATGAGAAGCGCATAAAATAATGAGTAAAATCATCAAAATCTAGTATAATGAGGTTTTTTGGCCCCTGGCACTCGCCGGCCGCTGCCGCGGCACGCTCGCTTTGCTCGTTCGGCTTCGTACGATAGGTTCATCTACACCTAACACACTCGTCGCTTCGCTCTTCGCACCTATTAACCCATACTTGGTAACCTTTATGGCAAAATAAAAAAGCCTAGACTATTATGCGTCAACTCAATAGCCCAACAGATCGTTATGCTTAAAACTCAATAAACAACACGATTTTGCCAAAGTTTCATTATGACAATAAAAAATATGCAACATTCATTATGCCTAAGAAAATTAGTCATAAAGAATTATGCGAGTAAAATGTATCCCGAGAAAAAAAAGTCAGTCGAGCTATCGCCACCCGTGTGTATTATTAATCATTTCATTTTCAATTATATTGTCGATATTGACCACGCGCACAGCACTGTCTTCATTTCATAACAGAGACATGAAATGAAAGACAGTGCTGTGCGCGTGTGCGCTAGTCATATGCCACTTGGTCGGAGACAAGCCATTCTGTAGAAATCAGCATTATTTACGGCTTTGAGCTCAAGCTCATAGTTTTAGTAAAGATCTCTCACACAGCTGGGGAAACTCAGTAATTAATTAGTCTGACACTAGTATCTAAATAAATAAAACCGCCCGAGTGCGAGTCAAAAATATCTTGATCGATTTATTTTTTTCCTTAACCGATTAATAACAGTCTGTGGAAAATAAGAAAAAATCGTTATTCAGAGCACTAAGCCGAGTGAGCGGTACCCATCAATTTATGTTCAGAACATTTCGATCAGTAAAAAATAGAGAACTTCGTGGGCGTGAACTGTCAAAACGGGCCCTTTCATTTTGTGAAGAGTATAATCATCGTGAAAAATATTATAGTGAAAAGGTTTAAGAAGATTCGAGCTCTTTTAAGACTCGAGTTCTTATAAACGCTGAAGCTCTTTTGATAGGTTCGAGCTCATTTGATAGGTTCGAACTCTTTTGAAGCCTCGAGGCGTGGCTCAGAGAGTTCGTGTTTCGGCTGGGCTCGGGTCACTGAGTCCGGCCAATCCGCCTCGAAGCTTCAAAAGTAGAAGCCTCGAGGTTTGTACATCACAAATCAATACTATATACTGATATTATGAAGAGGATATATTTGTTCGTTTGTATCGAATGGGCTCCAAAACTACTGGACTGATTTTAAAAACTGTTTCACCAATATGAAGCTATATTATGACATAGGCTATACTTTTTTTAAATTAGGCTATATTTTGACGAAAGAATTAGTTTACGCGGGCGATGCTGTTGACGGACCGCTAGTCGTAGATAAAATGGGTAAAACAATTTATACGAGGTGCATTCAATAAGTACCTAGCCTCTTCGCCAGAGGGCGCTGTAGTTTCAAAAGAGTACCACAGTGTAGCACATTCTTTTTTAATTCTTTTTTCAAATTTTCATTCCAATCCCTTCATTTGTTTTAATTTGACAACTGATGGGAGCGAACGTGTCGATCGGTTTTACAAAAATGGAAAAAGAGCAATATCGTTCGGTGATTCGATTCCTATTTTTGGAAGGGAAAACGCGCTTCGAAATCAAAGAGCGCTTGGATGCTGTGTACGTTGACTCTTCTTCATCGATGGCCACCGTCAAGAATTGGTTCAACGAGTTTGCACGTACGTCGGTTTTTGATGAACCACGTCCAGGTGCACCGAAAACAGCTGCTACGGAGGAAAACATTAAAAAAATCCATGATCTCGTATTGGCAGATCGCCGATTGAAGGTTCGGGAGCTAGCTGAGACTGCAGCCATTTCAGAAGGAACAGTGCATAATATTCTTCACGAGGAATTCGGCATAAGAAAGCTGTCGGCGCGATGGGTGCCGCGTTTACTCACACCGGAAAACAAGCGCAACCGTGAGACCACATCGGAGACGTGTTTGGCGCTGTTTAAGCGGAATCCAGCGGAGTTTTTGCGTCGTTTTGTTACCGTCGATGAAACCTGGATCCACTGGTACACACCAGAGACCAAGGAGCAATCAAAACAATGGATCCAGACCGGGGAACGTGCTCCAAAGAAGGCGAAAACTGTAAAATCGGCCGGAAAAGTTATGGCCACCGTTTTCTGGGATTCACAAGGTGTGATCTACATCGATTACCTCGAGAAGGGTAAAACAACTACAGGGCTTTACTATGCCGATTTATTGGGCCGATTCAACGCCGAATTAAAGAAAAAACGACCCCATCTGGCGAAGAAAAAAGTGCTGTTTCACCACGACAACGCACCGGTTCACACGTCTGCCGTTGCCATGGCCAAATTGGTCGAATTACGCTACGAATTGCTGCCCCATCCACCGTATTCTCCAGATTTGGCCCCTTGTGACTTCTTTCTGTTTCCTAATCTGAAAAAATCACTCGCCGGGAATAGATATGGATCAAATGAGGAGGTCATCGCCGCCACGGAGGCCTATTTTGCAGAGTTTGACAAAAACTATTTTTCAGACGGGTTAAAAAAGTTGGAGCATCGCTGGGCTAAGTGTATCGAACTAAAAGGAGACTATGTTGAAAAATAAATTGCCACTATTCCAAAGTTTTCGTTTACTTTTTTTAGGCTAAGTATTTATTGAATGACCCTCGTAGTATCTTTTTGATGCAAAAACTCTTTAGCGTAAGCAATTTGTAGTTAAAATAAAACAGGAAAGTTTAAATGTTATGAATACTGGCCATCAATACAATCAATCAAATCTACCGTTTTAAGATTTTACGACTGATTCAAAATATCACGTTCAGCATTGATATCAATGACTATAATAATCAACTATGATATGCTTCTGTTATTTGCTTACTTGGTAATATTGTCTATGACGGGCTTGATCTTTGTCTCTTTCTTGATCGCGTCGTGGAAGTACTGTTCGAGCTTGTCTTCCGTCTCTGAATCATCAGACTCCGTAACCTGAGTGAGAGCTTCATCCAGATCGATATCCTTTATTGATTCTAGAAATAAACACAAAACAATCTATCTTTAGGGAATATTACATTTTAAATTAAGAAAGTTGTCAGTTCCTACATCTTCTATTATTTATTTTACCACATTTTTGTGAGAATTTACAGATTATTAACACATACTTAACACGTTTGTGATAATATTCTACATGAACTGCTAATTTATAAATGCGCAAACTCAAAGCGGAACAATCTTTTATATGCACAAACTTGAGCATGCTGCATAACAACGCACTCCGAAAGAGTACAAGTGAAAATGAGATACGAGTATGTTGATAAAAACTCACAAATGAGGTTCGGCTAAGTTTGCGTGTAAGACTAAATTTCATAAAATACACATGCCTCTAGTCTGATTGTGTTGCCACTAATGTTAAAATGAAAAGAATATAGAAATATTCAGACTTCCAAATAACAGCACCAATGGAGCTTCCTAAACAATCTAAGAAGATTCCCAAAATACGTTTTGTGAAACGCGGATACCTCTTACTGTTATCATAACAGTAACAGCAGGATTATCTCCATACACCACCACATGAAACATATCCCGCATATTATGTTTTGTTTACCGGTACCTGCACACGGCCTGCCAGCCAAATGCAAGCAAATGTAACATTTGCACATTCAAGTGCTATTTTGACCGAACGGCACGTGCGTCGCTGTGTATATATTTTTTTTGCAGTAATTGAGGTACTCATTCAAAAGAAGACTGATAGGTTACACATTCGATGCAAGTTCGGGCTGCACTTTCATTGTTTACATAAAGCAGTCAGAAGCACAGAGATCGTGCTATCCCACACTTCACTAACAGACAGGTGTATCTTAATCCATGGCTCTTCGCGAGCCTCAGTGAAACATCAAAACATCTTGTCAGTCGAGAGCAACAACTTCCGCAAACAGCGTGCAAATAAACCGATACTTCATCGCACAATTTGAAGCGAATGTTAATTGGACAGATTGCTATCTAATTGATGCTGTATTAGTGTCCATTTGTCGCCTGTTTTAAAAGTTTTCAAACAGAAGTTATAAGTCGAAAACATTATTGATTCCAGCCACAGCAATATAAATAAACACATATTTGATTTGATGTGATAGACTTACCGTCGATATATCCTTCAAACATGAAGGTTCATAGACCTAAACGCGATTAGTATTGATCTGTTCTTGAGAAGATAATTTAACGATTTTTTTGTATAATATGTTGTTTTCGAATATCATCTCAAGAACGGATCATGAAGTCATGAAATCTGTCAAGAAGTCTGGAATTATACATAATGTATGAAATACACGAGCAGTAGCGAATTTGACATGCCTACGACATCAAATTTAAGGGTGCGAATACATTGTGCTCAATTTTGTATGCAGGCTAATTTGTGCTAATATATAACGCTGTGTCTGTTACACCAAAAATGTAAGTAAATTGTGCCTAATCAAACAACTCTATAGTTTCGGCACTACGGTCAAGCGCCTAGTCAGTACAAGCGTTATCGGAGCAAGCGACAAATAGACCGCACGTCCGCCGTACTGTATCTTACTTGATGTACCTTGTGGGACTATTTTGGGCTTGCTAAAGTTGCTACTCTTCGCCAGACCAAAACTATCGGCTAACGCATCTGCAATCACAATAATTTTGATCGTCAGTACTCTAAAACGGTAGACCTCTACCATGTTGCTGCTATAAAGCTAGAAGCACTCATCAGTGTCCGAAAATAATGAAAAATAATCCAACTTAAACACCATGCAAATCAACCCATTAAGATTTATTACCGTAAACGCGACGACAAGTCGCCAAAACTTGTAATATATAGTTACCTATAGAGCAAGAAAAACTAACTAGCTTATCACAATTGCAATAAAAATTGTGTCCACTGTGGTGAGTGTAGGCATAAAAAATAATAACATTTTGATGATAAAAATGGCTGCGATCCGCAAAAAAATTTAGCACTTACGGTGCTAGTCTCTTCGTGTAGGTTCGGCCTACCCTTGCCTGTTGTAGTGTGCAAAGGTGAAAAATGACTGAATCTGATCATATAAGACAGATCATTTATTTTCAAATTGAATCAATCATAATGATCGCAAATGACCGTTTCTGACCGTGAATGACAGTAAGTAAAATCAATGAAGGACTGTCTTATCCCCTCACCTGATAGCTGTCCGAAATATGACAAGTGTCAAAATCCATTATCTGCTGGACAGACGCAATATATAGAGCAGTAGATAGATCGTATTACAAGCCTGTTTTCTACTCCAAAGTGTTTTATTTTTGTCCATGACTTAGTTCTTAACGTAGCATTATCTGTCTAGTTGCATAAACCGTCAATGAAAACAGACCTATTATAGAACAAACAAAAGAAGTCATATTGAGTTGAAAAGTACCCTGTATCAGCTTACGTCTGATGACAGCTGTCACATTCATCAGGAGAGGGGTAGGGTCAGATTTCGTCATTAACATCTCAAGTGGTGTGGTTGACGTGTAACCGTGCGCACATACCTGCGACAGTGGCACCCTTGGGTCGCTGCGCGGGCTTGGGCGCGGCCGGCACGTGGTAGCGCGAGGAGCCGGCCGCGGTCCACGCCTCCTCTACTACGCCGGGAGTCGTCACATTCGATCCGCTCTCGAACTCTACCAAGTCCTATGGGAACACATAGTAGGCGTTTGAGTAACAAAGTAGATGCACAAAAGCAGTTGCAAATTAACATTGAAATTCACTAAACATTGTCCTACATCTGCACCAAAAGAAAGCTTTGATATTGTAAGTTATTTCTGATTACACATGTAGTGATCAACTTTTTTTGAGATATTGGCGATAATTCATAACATCGGTAATAGGGTGATCACATACGACTTGGCGAAAAGGAAATTTAAAATAAATAATCCAAAACTTTACTAAATTTAAATGCAGCATTAGTAATGATCGCTTTAAACTCGAACCAACCTGGAGCAAAGTCGTGAGGGCATGTCTTGGCCACGGTGGTAGCGTGACCGCTAGTTTTGCCAGCCCTAGGATACTGGCCGGCTCGAGAAGTCCTGCACCTCCACACACTGCGCATAATCGTCCTACTACCTGTGAATATGTTTAAAAATATTTACAAAACTAACACGTCGCAGGCGGATTTGCATAATCAAACAGTTTGAATTGTCACTTGTTTATTTTTCCATAAATATTTTTTTCAATACAAGTCTTAGTTTTGTGATATTAAATTGTTTGGCATATAAAAATAAAAAATAAAATAAATATGCGCCAGACAACACACCTCTTGTAATGGTCTCGAAATAGGGATTAATATCCCTGTGTTACGAGGTACCACACAAGGAAATAAGCTAGGGGCGACTCCCAGCACACCCAGACCCGAGTCAATTCAGAAAAATATAGGAAGTGGTTTACGAAAATATCTGGTTCAGCGATATATTTATTAACAGACTGTAAAATAACTTTGTGTTCGATCGAACATAATATTACAGTAAGATCTACTTAGTTGGAAACGAACGAAAATTGCAACTGTCCTATTTGAAATCTGTCTTTCACGGTGTGTTCTCGTAACACCAGCAAAGCATACCATGTAGACAGTATCAGCTATTCGTAAGTTAGCTAAGAAGAGTGGTCATCATCGCTCACTCTTTCAGCAGTCTGCCTACAGACCGCCCCACTAACCTTAGCGCACAGCAGCAGCGCATCGCCGTCGCACGAGCTGTCCGCGGCGAGCATGTGCGCGACGAGCGCGGCGCCGAGCTGCTCGGCGAGCGCGGCCGGCATGGGGCGCACCGGGCGCGCGTCCGCCGCCCCTACAGACCGCCTCACTAACCTTAGCGCACAGCAGCAGCGCATCGCCGTCGCACGAGCTGTCCGCGGCGAGCATGTGCGCGACGAGCGCGGCGCCGAGCTGCTCGGCGAGCGCGGCCGGCATGGGGCGCACCGGGCGCGCGTCCGCCGCCCCTACAGACCGCCTCACTAACCTTAGCGCACAGCAGCAGCGCATCGCCGTCGCACGAGCTGTCCGCGGCGAGCATGTGCGCGACGAGCGCGGCGCCGAGCTGCTCGGCGAGCGCGGCCGGCATGGGGCGCACCGGGCGCGCGTCCGCCGCCCCTACAGACCGCCTCACTAACCTTAGCGCACAGCAGCAGCGCATCGCCGTCGCACGAGCTGTCCGCGGCGAGCATGTGCGCGACGAGCGCGGCGCCGAGCTGCTCGGCGAGCGCGGCCGGCATGGGGCGCACCGGGCGCGCGTCCGCCGCCCCTACAGACCGCCTCACTATCCTTAGCGCACAGCAGCAGCGCATCGCCGTCGCACGAGCTGTCCGCGGCGAGCATGTGCGCGACGAGCGCGGCGCCGAGCTGCTCGGCGAGCGCGGCCGGCATGGGGCGCACCGGGCGCGCGTCCGCCGCCCCTACAGACCGCCTCACTAACCTTAGCGCACAGCAGCAGCGCATCGCCGTCGCACGAGCTGTCCGCGGCGAGCATGTGCGCGACGAGCGCGGCGCCGAGCTGCTCGGCGAGCGCGGCCGGCATGGGGCGCGCCGGGCGCGCGTCCGCCGCCCCTACAGACCGCCTCACTAACCTTAGCGCACAGCAGCAGCGCATCGCCGTCGCACGAGCTGTCCGCGGCGAGCATGTGCGCGACGAGCGCGGCGCCGAGCTGCTCGGCGAGCGCGGCCGGCATGGGGCGCACCGGGCGCGCGTCCGCCGCCCCTACAGACCGCCTCACTAACCTTAGCGCACAGCAGCAGCGCATCGCCGTCGCACGAGCTGTCCGCGGCGAGCATGTGCGCGACGAGCGCGGCGCCGAGCTGCTCGGCGAGCGCGGCCGGCATGGGGCGCACCGGGCGCGCGTCCGCCGCCCCTACAGACCGCCTCACTAACCTTAGCGCACAGCAGCAGCGCATCGCCGTCGCACGAGCTGTCCGCGGCGAGCATGTGCGCGACGAGCGCGGCGCCGAGCTGCTCGGCGAGCGCGGCCGGCATGGGGCGCGCCGGGCGCGCGTCCGCCGCCGACGTCCCGCCGCCCTCCGCCTTGCTGCCGCCCTCGCTGCGCTTGCCCACCATCGCCATGCGCGCCTTCAGACCGAAACGGGCACGCTGATATCACCAACAGATCGAGTTAGTGAGACACAGTATGTGGTTGGGTGATTCAAATCATATAAATGCAAAATAATCACAAAGTAAATCAAATCAACGAAAATTTATAAAAAAGCAATGAATTGTCAAACACGCAGCGTGGTTATGTGAAAAATGATGCCAGTAACTGAAGTACTTATTTGAATATTATTTTTTGTTATTGTTAAAATTGTTACTATACATACACCACAAATTTTTACTAAGTGTAAGAAAAAAATGGGGTGCTCAGTATCGATAACTGATCATATTTTTTTGAGTAGTCAAAAAAAAAACCAAAATTATCCATTCGAATATTCAATTATTGGTAAACACTTCATCGCACGTGCTCCTCTTGATTTGCGTATTCAACCGCCTTGCGGCATCATTGATAAATCACGTTGAAGCTCAAGCCCCGCCTCTTTCATGGCAGATGCGAACGAGAGAGCACTACTTCCCTAATTGATTAACCTTTAAATTTTTTGTACTCATAAAAATTACTGGTGTATAGTTGCTGGCCGCAACATATGGCAATTCAAGGGGCCTACTCGTGAAGGAAAGGTCCGGATTTTCGGTTAATGTGTCAAACCTACAACAATATGATTTTGTTGTTTTTTTTTTTATACCACGTCGGTGACAATCAAGCACGCGGACTACCTGATGGAACTGAACACCAGGGGTATCACTCGCGCGTTGTCGACCCTGTGTATGGTGAATATCATATTAAAGAGTACAAAAATACATAACAGTTGTTAAGATCATTTTGCCCAAAACTACGGACATTGTGTTAACGAATAGGCCCCCAAGAACGTGTTGTTTATGGTGTTATTATTTTGTCAAAGTAGGTACTTACTGTTTAGTTAAGTAGTAGTACTTGATGTTTAGTGTTATTGTTTGAATAGACACATCGAATGTAGTTTTTCGATAATGGAATTTATAGTTTCATCCGATGTTTTATTAGAACATTATTCATTTAAAATATATTTTTATATACTAACGTTTGTTGTATCTGCGCTTACAATGGCGAATCTTTTGTCGTTTCGTACAATAATAGAGAGCAAAAACTGCATACGATCCTCAGGGCAACTAGATACGACAAAAATAAATATAAATCAAAATAAATGTGTTAGCCTCACTGCACCTTGTCGGTCAAGTGTCATGGTTATCGTGTGACAATAATCTATAATCTGAATTTTTTAATGTTATTGTTGTGTATTTAGGTTATGTATATAAATAAAATATAATACCTGTGCGCTAACCAAACACATAGAGTACCTGTTGTTCTTCAAGGGCGACCTGTATGCCTCTCCTGGCTGCTTCCAGTTCTTGCATCTGATGCAGCAGCTTCTTGTGTAGTTTGCGTCTGTGCACCTTGCACTCCGTGCGCGGGGCCGAAGAACCACCGTTCTCTGAGCCGCCGCTGCCGACGCGGCCACCACTCACCCAGTCCCATCTGGAAAATATGCTTACTGTCAAAGATATATTTTTAAATGCTATGGGTTTACGATTGATTTACATCTATCCTAAATAAATGAATAATACTTGAGGGTGGTCAGCCAGATCTTCAATTACAAAATAGGATATTATGTCGGAGTGTTCTCGATCGGAAACAACCTCCGAACCGGTGGTAGAGTCACATTATATTTAATTATGCTATTAACTATCATAGTATTATTTTATGTAAGTTTATTTTGATTCAGTATATTTTTGCTACAATTTTTTTTTGTATAAGTACTTTTTATAAGTTGATTAATATCATATAGGGTCCAATGAGTAAAACCACATAGAAAAACTGAATAATTAGATTTATTTGGTAGATCACACAGTTTCAGACACAACGGGAGAAGAGGGTGATGGTAAAACAGTACGGATCGTTGATTGGTTTGACACCGTGGCGCTATCTAGGTTTTACATTATGAACTAAGTCGATAAAACAAATCAAGTAGTTCCTACTTGATACGTTTTGTATTTACCAAAGTCTATATGAATGAATTTTTTTTTACTTTACTTTACTTTTTTACTATGCAATTTCAGTCTTTTAGCCTACACGCTCATCAGTACTTCGCGGTATTACTCTACTCACTTCAGGTGTGAAATGTTTTGTTGTTTCTAAAATTCAGCGCCTACCACTATTGCCATAAAGTGACAGAACAATGTTATAGCTAAGGTAATCTTTGCTATGTCTTCATATATGAGGCTTACCGCACGCACAGTTGTGTTTGAGAGCTGTTAATTAGTGTGCACCTGTTGGTTAGGTGTGTAAGTGTGTGAGAGAGAGGCATGGCAGCTGTACGGAACGCGTGTGTGATTTAATGAGTGTGCGTGTGCATTTGTGTGATGTGTGCGCGTGTTATGCTTGTGAGGAAGACAGACACTGACCTGTTGTGCCTCTGCATGTTGTCGGGCGCGTTAGCGGCGGCGTCGAGCGCGGCGGCGAGCGCAGTCAGCATGGCCGCCGTGAGCGCGGGCTGCGGCCGCGGGGCCAGCACCAGCGCCAGCGCGCGCTCCGCCAGCGCGGCCGCCACGCTCAGCTCCGGCGCGGGCTGCGCGAACAGGCTCTTGCGGCACATGTACATCACTAGGACGAGGCATCTGCGGACAACAACAATTGCTTAGATAATGGTTGCACGATTTACATATGCAAAGAGTGATTTAGCATTAGCGGCGTGGTGGCCGCTCCATCAGCGCGTGCCGCCGCACAGGCGCGCCCCCAGCGTCGCCAGCGCCCCCACGCGGCCGGTGCATACCTGTCGGGCGCCCTCGGCGGCGCGTCGGGGTCGGCGAGTGCGCGCACAAGCGTGTCGGCGAGGTGGCCGCCCCACCAGCGCGCGCCGCCGCACAGGCGCGCCCCCAGCGTCGCCAGCGCCCCCACGCGGCCGGTACATACCTGTCGAGCGCCCTCGGCGGCGCGTCGGGGTCGGCGAGTGCGCGCACAAGCGTGTCGGCGAGGTGGCCGCCCCACCAGCGCGCGCCGCCGCACAGGCGCGCCCCCAGCGTCGCCAGCGCCCCCACGCGGCCGGTACATACCTGTCGAGCGCCCTCGGCGGCGCGTCGGGGTCGGCGAGTGCGCGCACAAGCGTGTCGGCGAGGTGGCCGCCCCACCAGCGCGCGCCGCCGCACAGGCGCGCCCCCAGCGTCGCCAGCGCCCCCACGCGGCCGGTACATACCTGTCGAGCGCCCTCGGCGGCGCGTCGGGGTCGGCGAGTGCGCGCACAAGCGTGTCGGCGAGGTGGCCGCCCCACCAGCGCGCGCCGCCGCACAGGCGCGCCCCCAGCGTCGCCAGCGCCCCCACGCGGCCGGTACATACCTGTCGAGCGCCCTCGGCGGCGCGTCGGGGTCGGCGAGTGCGCGCACAAGCGTGTCGGCGAGGTGGCCGCCCCACCAGCGCGCGCCGCCGCACAGGCGCGCCCCCAGCGTCGCCAGCGCCCCCACGCGGCCGGTACATACCTGTCGAGCGCCCTCGGCGGCGCGTCGGGGTCGGCGAGTGCGCGCACAAGCGTGTCGGCGAGGTGGCCGCCCCACCAGCGCGCGCCGCCGCACAGGCGCGCCCCCAGCGTCGCCAGCGCCCCCACGCGGCCGGTACATACCTGTCGAGCGCCCTCGGCGGCGCGTCGGGGTCGGCGAGTGCGCGCACAAGCGTGTCGGCGAGGTGGCCGCCCCACCAGCGCGCGCCGCCGCACAGGCGCGCCCCCAGCGTCGCCAGCGCCCCCACGCGGCCGGTACATACCTGTCGAGCGCCCTCGGCGGCGCGTCGGGGTCGGCGAGTGCGCGCACAAGCGTGTCGGCGAGGTGGCCGCCCCACCAGCGCGCGCCGCCGCACAGGCGCGCCCCCAGCGTCGCCAGCGCCCCCACGCGGCCGGTACATACCTGTCGAGCGCCCTCGGCGGCGCGTCGGGGTCGGCGAGTGCGCGCACAAGCGTGTCGGCGAGGTGGCCGCCCCACCAGCGCGCGCCGCCGCACAGGCGCGCCCCCAGCGTCGCCAGCGCCCCCACGCGGCCGGTACATACCTGTCGAGCGCCCTCGGCGGCGCGTCGGGGTCGGCGAGTGCGCGCACAAGCGTGTCGGCGAGGTGGCCGCCCCACCAGCGCGCGCCGCCGCACAGGCGCGCCCCCAGCGTCGCCAGCGCCCCCACGCGGCCGGTACATACCTGTCGAGCGCCCTCGGCGGCGCGTCGGGGTCGGCGAGTGCGCGCACAAGCGTGTCGGCGAGGTGGCCGCCCCACCAGCGCGCGCCGCCGCACAGGCGCGCCCCCAGCGTCGCCAGCGCCCCCACGCGGCCGGTACATACCTGTCGAGCGCCCTCGGCGGCGCGTCGGGGTCGGCGAGTGCGCGCACAAGCGTGTCGGCGAGGTGGCCGCCCCACCAGCGCGCGCCGCCGCACAGGCGCGCCCCCAGCGTCGCCAGCGCCCCCACGCGGCCGGTACATACCTGTCGAGCGCCCTCGGCGGCGCGTCGGGGTCGGCGAGTGCGCGCACAAGCGTGTCGGCGAGGTGGCCGCCCCACCAGCGCGCGCCGCCGCACAGGCGCGCCACCAGCGTCGCCAGCGCGGCGCCGGCGCGCCCGCCCCACTCCCAAGACACGGGGCAGACTGCTTGGCACCATTCGAGGCTCACTTCCTCGTGCACCTTCAAAAAACCAGCGCTATACAATCTTAATCAACTTTTAGCAACAAGCTAAAACACATCAGAGAGCCAATTCATCTACACTTTTTCTTTGTTTGTACTCTCAAATACTTCTTTTCAGCCTATATCACTCCACTGCTAGACATAAGCCTTCCCCAGGGGGCGCCACAAAGCCAGATCTCTCGTTTTTACCATCCAGTCACCACCAGCCACTTTCTTTAGGTCGTCGGTCTAACGTGCCGGTGGACGTCCAACACTACGCTTGCCGAGCCATGGTCTCCACTCGAGAACCCGTCTACTCCACTGACCATCAGTTCTGCGACAAATGTGACCAGCCCACTGCCACTTCAGTTTGCTACACTTCTGGACTACGTCAGTCACTTTGGTTCTTAGTCGGATTATCTCGTTCCGGACCTTGTCCCTTAACGAGATTCCTAGCATGGACCTTTCCATAACTCTTTGAGGGACGTGTAATCGGTGGGCTAGTTTCACTGTCAGATTCCACGTCTCGGCTTCGTATGTTATGACCGGTAGGACGCACTGATCAAACACCTTGGTCTTCAGGCATTGTGGCAAAGGTGACTCTAAGATGTGACGCAACTTTCCAAGTGCTGCCCATACAAGCTGAACCACAGAATAAAATAAAAACAGAAGACGCACTTTCGACACAATTGCAATACAATATCAACCTTCGGTGCGCGCCAATACGGTCTGAAACAACTGTACACCTGTACTCGTACCTAAATCTTTCAACGGCCGGAACAATCGAAAGTAAATCTTATATCTAAGGCGCTACGAGCGCTCTCCGCCCGCCTACACGAAATCCTGTTTGCCGACCGTGACGTAACCCGGCGGCGTGTCGCTCATAGGGATGTGCATGCAAATACAGGGATATAAAGCGCTTACGTGTGCCACGTAGGTACTTATAAATACTGTTAACCAATACGCTTTTTCGTGGTTTGTTTGTTAATCACTACATAGTAAAAAACAAAGTCGCTTTCAGTCTGTCTGTCCCTATGTATGCTTAGATCTTCAAATCTTCGCAACTAATTTTAATGCGGGTTTTTTAATAGATAGAGTGATTCAAGAGGAAGGTTTATATGTATATAACATACATAATATGGAGAGCGTCGTGGCCTAGTGATTCAGCACCCGAACTCAGACCGTGGATCGTGTCGTCCAGAGTTCAAATCTGGCCACAACCAAAATATTTGAGTTCATTGTTAAATATCCGACTTACTCTCCGGTGATGGAAAACATCGATAAAAAACCAAATCAACCCGGATAACGGCGGAAGGCTCACCACCTACCACGTTGGGTTCTAATATCATTGGTGAAAAGTAGGCTTCTGAGTGTTTCGTTCACCATGACGACACAGCCACATGCCTCTGACTACCCCGTTTGGGATAAAGTCAGGACGGTATGTTATGTAATATGGTAGAGAGACACTGATACTTTTAGAGGTTTTGAATGTGCAAAAACATTTTTTGCGCTTACATTGCAAACGCTGGCTGAACCCTACGAGATAGAACAAAAAATGTACCGCATCATTGTACACATTAAAAAGGTCTAGAAAAAAGTCCGCGATGGTGTATCTCTTACGGATAACCCACAATAACTATTTTTTATCCTTTACTTTTTACGAGAAATATGGCTTATTTACAAAGCGATTTTAAGCAATACAGCATTAATACTTAGAAAATTAAGTACCTTAAATACATTGTGCATTTAATATAGATCAATATGACCCTTCATAGCATGTAATTTAAATGAATAATTTCGAAGATATTACAGTATTAAACTTGCGAAAATAAACTGCTGCGTCAAAATAAACTGCTGCGTCGGTCGACTGAATCGTCCACACGGGTAGACCGAGCGTGTAGGTGAATAAGTAAAACGAATTACGTAGTGACACAGGCCTGGCTGAACTCTTCTGGTGATGTGAAATCTGTGCCCTCAAAGTTGTCTCTACCCAGCTGAAGTTTTGACCCAGGTATATGCACTCCTGGACAACTATAAGGGCTACACCTGCGACGGAAGCGGGTTCAGGGACGATGTGTTCGTTGAACATGACCTTAGTCTTGTCCAAATTCATCCCAAGCCCAACGCGTCTCGAGGCAGCATTGAGACTGGACAGCATTTTCTGCAGGTCTTGCAGCGATTCTGCCATTATCACTATGTCGTCAGCAAAGCGGAGGTGTGTGTGTGACTCTCAAATACTATCCAATTCTAAATATTCTCTAACTAGATGATAACGTACGCTACGTTATCATTCCCCCCATGAGCCTTCGCTTGCCTTCGCCTCGAATCCACCTTATAGGTGGATCTAAGTAGGTACAGGGGTCCTTTTGCCCGCAATGCACGGCTTTCACCGCGACGGCGGAAGTACCTGTGTACTCCAGGTGCTTCTGTAGCCTACCTCCTTTATTGGGGGGTCGGCTGGCGGGAGCCCCAAATACGTGGCGGCGATATTTCGATAACCTTAACTTCATACCGATGATAGTTACCGAACTATCAAAACCAGTAACAGAGTTGAAAAATAGAACATTCTAACCTTAACGAATTGTATTTTAGATTCCACCTTTGACAAACATTTTGAGTGAAGAAATTATCCCATAAGTATTATTATGAACGTCAAAATGTTAAAATCACACACGTTTTCAAATCAAAAAAAATATATAAGCAAGTTCAGGAAAACACATTAGGTAATTTTAATTTAGAATTTAAGTAAATTATAAAATAAAACTTACCACCACATCTCCCATTTGGAAGAAGAAGTAGAGCAGCATATCGACGATATTCTCGCTTATAACCGTCAACTTATCCGTGGAAGCGCGCTCCAACAGCGCTTCGGAGCTGATCTTTCCCTTATTTATCAAGTCCTGTATCTGCGGGTTACAATCCGGCGCGTTCTTGAGCTTCCTTACAATGTTGTTGCAAGTGTGCAACTGTTGCTGCAGTTCTATGCACTCCTGGTAGGCTGACACGACGTTGTGGTCGGTGTCGTTCGCTATGTTGAGGTACGCCATCATGTGGGCGGCGTTACCGTTGTATAATTCTAAGTAAGGATTGAGGAGGTCCATGAGTTTGCCGGTTGCCAACCTGGAAGAATATTTTATGATTGAATATTTTGTAGTGATGTACAGACGACAGAAGATAAAAACAACATGCAATAAATAGATTTATATTTCACTCACCTAAACCGACAGGCTAAGTCCTCATGCAGCGCATTGAGCGCATTTATTGACGCCTGAACGTTGGCAATTTCTGCAACTTCTCCATAGAACCAACCGAGGGGGATCTTGCATTTCATGGCCGACATTCCGTATCGGCCTATTGTGGTAATCTACATGGATGGAAAATAATTCACCATAAGTACTTAAACGAATAATAGGTTTGACATTAAGACTACGACCCAATGCAACCAAGTTTCATGTGCAACCGGAATTACACTTAACAAAAAGTTATGACAAGACATTACTCAAGACACATCTAGCCTAGTCATCAAATTAGTGATGTAAAAACCTCGAGGCATCGAGTTCTAATTTTGAAGCTTCGAGGCGGATTGGCCGGACTCAGTGAGCTCGGTAAGCTCGTAGACCCGAGCCCAGCCGAGACACAAGCTCTCTGAGCCACGCCTCGAGGCTTCAAAAGAGTTCGAGCCTTCAAAAGAGCTCAAACATATGAAAAAGGGCTCAAGCCTTCAAAAGAACTCGAGTCATAAAAGAGTTCGAGTCTTCTTAAACCTTTTCACTATAATATGTCTTGTTCTTATAATCAAAACTCTATATTTCAAAAAAACCCTCTGGTCAAATTGTATGTGCCACAAACACATTATATGCTATGAAATGGAAGACTCTAACTAAACGGAAACTAACTTGAACGCGACTCGCCACTTCTCGAGCGCTAAAAAAGACTCGAGCCCTGAAAAAACGAGCCGAGCTCTAGACAAAAGGACTCGGAAGCTTCGAGCCTTCGTACATCACTACATCAAATAGCAACACACACAGCTACTAGCTATTTCAATGGACAATTCAGATGGACGAAGGATTTCCAATAATATTTATTACTACCAACAAAAGTTAACTGCTGAATATGTAGATTTAATTTTACAATCCTCAGAGGTGTTAAGTCTTCACCTAGTACATTGGAACAAGTAAAGTAATTAGCCTATATACTGTCCCACTGCTGAGCAAAGGCTTCCATCACAATATTTTTAATTTCCCAATACTAACCTTCATATACCGGCAAAGCGGCGGCGGCTGTATGTCAGTAAGCAGCAAGTGCTTAGTCGCGATGTCCGTCGCGAACACCAGCTTCACGCAGTCTGTTTCCTCTCCTACCACCCAAATGTCGATGCAAAGTGTCACCAAGTCAGAACATGACGGGATTATCTGGAATTAAAAATGATTTTCAGTGTCGTTCGTTATAATATAGTTTAAAGCAGAATCGTTTTTTCATTCATTAGCTACAATTATTCTAATTGAAGACCGCAGTAAAGAGACCCAATATAATCGTAATAGGGTGTTCTACTATGTTTGAAAAAGTACTTCAAAATGTTAATTTTCCTAATAAAAAGTCACAAAAAAACTATATTTCGGCAAAATAAACACGTTTTGTTGCCATAAAATTAAATTAAATTTAAACGCGTCAACAAGACGGCTGACACCAAGAACCAAAAAGGGAATAAAAAATTATTCCCGCGCTGTCAGCCACCTTGGTGACGTAATCAAGGTAACAGCGACAGTCGTGTATCGTGTACGACTGCGTCGGTATCTATCAACGTCAAGTTGATAGATAGAACCTTGCTATTTACCAAGAAGGCTAGAGACTAAGGAGAGATAACTCCCTGGAAAGGGTTGGACTAAATCCGTATCCCACAGTGACGCATGCGCATTACGCTTCTTTGCCGCGATCCTCGCGAAGTGTCAAAATTGGTCAACACAACCTCGAAAATGTCAAAAAACAACAACTGTCGCACGTGACACCGTTCAAAACAAAACCATGTGACCATGAAATGACAAATAGCTGCCGCTGCACATGCGCAATACAGTGTTTTGCCCGGCACAGAGTATACGACTTTCGGCCCTCGAAAGCTTACCCCCACTTCGGGAGTTATCTCTCCTTAGTCTCTAGCCTTCTTGCTATTTACACTGAACTGACAGTTTTTGCCTATATGACGTCACACCGCACTGGCTCGTGTTTTAGGTCACGTGATATACAGATTAAAAATTACGTTTTTTAATTTCAATATAATAAAATAATAATGTGATTTTATGACTCAAAATTGAAGTACATTTCTAAAAAAAATTCAAATGTATGTCATTTGAATTTTTATCAATTTTCATAATTTATGTTTCACTACCGAAAGTACCGTATTGAATAGCTTGATTTTGACAGTTTGATTGTAGGCCAAATGTCAAAATTATTCAACTGAGATTTTATTGAAATTTCAATAGGAAATCCTGGTGCTGGTTGGCATAAGATGGCAGCTCAAGAGGCATTGGCTAGATACCTTAGTGACTAAGTAGGGCAAAAATAGCCATGTTACCGATTTTATTAATGGAAAGTCCTCTGTGATCGAAGTTTAGGAAACGAGTTAGTAGCAGACGATACAGAAGTTAGCACATTTAGGCCGATTTCCCTCTCTGAAGAAGGCAAAAAAGGCCCTAGGATCTTGCACTGCTCTTGCTCCTGTAGTGTGTACTGGCACATACCACGTCAGTGAGGCGCACAGTGTGCCCGAGGTCGAGCACGATGTAGCGGCGCGCGCCCGAGTGCATGCGCTCCACCACCAGCGTGTGGTGCGGCGGCCGCGTCACCAGCCCCGCCCACGGGATCTTGCACTGCTCTTGCTCCTGTTTGAACGGAAATTACATTAGTAATCACAATTATGAAAAAAAGCAACCACATACACTGCGACTCCAAGGTACATGAGAAACTCATACTCGAGTGTGTTCAATTTGCTTGAAACTCCTAAGTTCATCAGTACGAAAAGCGAGCGTCAGAAAGAATTATTTATAACATCATAAAGATGGAAAATTGGAGTGCTTTGCAGGTCCATTTCATGGACTCAAATTTATAGTCGAAGAGTTAAAGAAGGTAAGAATTTCAAAAATGCCACCTTGTTGGGTCGTTCACACTGCGTACCAATGGAGTGAGTGACTTAACATCGTACACTCAGATCTGTTGGTTTCAGTGTTGTCAGTTCAAGTTCTGACTTCCTATTATTTGCCATCGCATTTGCAATGAATGCAAACTAAAGGTTCCTCATTTAGAACTTTATCAAAACTGCGCATACATTATTTTAGGCTCGTGGGCCTCACCGACAGCATCCCCTGCCTCGGCGGCTGTGCTGGCTTCTACTGGCCATCGGGCTCCCTTCTGGCTTGCTATTCTTAATCGGACACATGAATAAACTGCCTACACTGTTTCAGAACTCGGCGATCTACCTGACAAGAGCTTCCTCACAACAAGAACCTTTCGAGAGATCGCTTTATAGCGATAAGACCGCCTAAATTGTACATTTTATATCTACTTACTGTATAACTCGTTGGCATTGTTTGTTTGTGCAATAAATATTATTTATTTTATCTTATCTTTTCTTTTCCTAGGTTCGGTCTATACGGTCTGCCTCTGGAGCGTACAATCTTCGCAGCGGAAGTGCCCGAGCTCGGGCGCGGCACGTCGACGCCTGTGACGTACGCCAGCGTGCTCGCCGGCGACAACGCCACGCCTCCTAGCGCCAAGACTGATTGCCAGCTCAAGGATTTGCTCAGAGGAGCTATGTCATACTTCATCTTTTCTGAAGATATGACACTTCAAAGACAAGACTACGACTAGAATAAAGCCATGTCTGTGTTATGACCATTTATTACATACTATGTTATTTGTGTACTTCTCATATGTCCATATTTGTATTTGCCTGAGCTGTCACAGTACGTCCGTAAAAAAGAACACCACGAACACGCAAACAAATACACATCTTTCTGACCTTGAAAAGCTTATCTTCAGAAAACTCGAGTTTCTCTTGAGGATCGCAGTCCATCAAGGAGTTCTCGACATCTTCCAAAGAGTCAGGATCTTGGGATGTTAGTTTCATTTGGCCTTCTTTCACGACGGACCACAGCTGCAAACAAACATCTCTCTATACAATCGATCTAGTACCTACTACATTTAAAATCTACCAAATTATATCAAGTTTTGCACTCACCTGCTTAATAACGCGTTATTATTGCGCTGAATGCTCGATGTCTAATGTCGATTATGTCTAGGTGCTTATAAGTTATAACCCACCTATAGGTAGAGCAGATTCAGTAACATGTGAAATATGCGTTTTAGACATTTAGAGAAATGAAATGCCGATGTGGTAGGAAGGTATGCATTAGACTCGCTGGCAATCGATTTTTATTGATTATTTTTATGCCTTTCACGTAAAAGACGAGGTTACTTCGGACAAATTTTGACTAAACTTCATGGTAACGGACCCCCGGCGGCGCGGCAAGGTTATCAAATTTTCTGAGCGCCCTTCCAATAGTCGGACGCTTGTGTAACTCTTTCAGCGCGTTCTAGCGACAGCAGCTAGTCCTGCAAGCCTGCAAGCAATATTCCCTCACCTGGTTGGGATCCGTCGCGTGCAGCGAGCCAGGCATCGAGCTGACGACGGCCGCGTGATGCCGGCCGCCCGTCGACTCGAGCTTGGTCCCGTCGGAGGCCGCGTGGCACGTCACGTGCAGGGGCATGGCCTCGCTCAGGCCCGCGCCGAACACGCCCACACCGTTGCTTTGCGCCCACGACGCTACCGACGATGGTGGTGACTTGGAATCTGGGGGGGTTGAAGCTATAACTTCTATAGTATCGGTGGTGTGTACTCCAGGATTGAATAAATATACATGATTTAGTCACAACGCGAACGATGGAACCTAGATATCACGATTTTTGCTCTAATAACGCTATTTGAAAAGGTACAGTCCGAAAGCAAAATAAAGTTTTACAACTGAAAGCGGAATAATGAATAAGTATCCGTCAAAAAGCAGTAGCTCGAAAGACGTAAATATAACTTTCACCTTCTACAGTAATCTGTTATTAAATAAGTTATAATAAGTCGGCTAGTAATGTTAAATCAAAGATGGTGGAACGCTAAATCAGCATTACTACATAGTGCAATTTTTGTAAACTAGCAGGAAACCGTTATTCACAATAATAATCAACGTAACAACAAACTCACCAATATCAGGTGGTAGATTGAGCAAATCCTTGAGCTGGCAATCAGTCTTGGCGCTAGGAGGCGTGGCGTTGTCGCCGGCGAGCACGCTGGCGTACGTCACAGGCGTCGACGTGCCGCGCCCGAGCTCGGGCACTTCCGCTGCGAAGATTGTACGCTCCAGAGGCAGACCGTATAAACCGAACCTAGGAAAAGAAAAGATAAGATAAAATAAATAATATTTATTGCACAAACAAACAATGCCAACGAGTTATACAGTAAGTAGATATAAAATGTACAATTTAGGCGGTCTTATCGCTATAAAGCGATCTCTCGAAAGGTTCTTGTTGTAAGAAAGCTCTTGTCAGGTAGATCGCCGAGTTCTGAAACAGTGTAGGCAGTTTATTCATGTGTCCGATTAAGAATAGCAAGCCAGAAGGGAGCCCGATGACCAGTAGAAGCCAGCACAGCCGCCGAGGCAGGGGATGCTGTCGGTGAGGTTACCTGGCCCGCAGCAACTGGTGGTAGACATCAGCGCGGTCCCGCAGACAGCGCGCGGTGCGCTCGAGCAGCGCGAAGCAGCCAGCCAGCCAGCGCAGCCGCCGAGGCAGGGGATGCTGTCGGTAAGGTTACCTGGCCCGCAGCAGCTGGTGGTAGACATCAGCGCGGTCCCGCAGACAGCGCGCGGTGCGCTCGAGCACCGCGAGGCAGCCGGCCAGCCAGCGCAGCCGCTGAAGCAGGGGATGCTGTCGGTAAGGTTACCTGGCCCGCAGCAGCTGGTGGTAGACATCAGCGCGGTCCCGCAGACAGCGCGCGGTGCGCTCGAGCAGCGCGAGGCAGCCGGCCAGCCAGCGCAGCCGCTGAGGCAGGGGATGCTGTCGGTAAGGTTACCTGGCCCGCAGCAGCTGGTGGTAGACATCAGCGCGGTCCCGCAGACAGCGCGCGGTGCGCTCGAGCACCGCGAGGCAGCCGGCCAGCCAGCGCAGCCGCTGAGGCAGGGGATGCTGTCGGTAAGGTTACCTGGCCCGCAGCAGCTGGTGGTAGACATCAGCGCGGTCCCGCAGACAGCGCGCGGTGCGCTCGAGCAGCGCGAGGCAGCCGGCCAGCCAGCGCAGCCGCTGAGGCAGGGGATGCTGTCGGTAAGGTAACCTGGCCCGCAGCAGCTGGTGGTAGACATCAGCGCGGTCCCGCAGACAGCGCACGGTGCGCTCGAGCACCGCGAGGCAGCCGGCCAGCCAGCGCAGCCGCTGAGGCAGGGGATGCTGTCGGTAAGGTTACCTGGCCCGCAGCAGCTGGTGGTAGACATCAGCGCGGTCCCGCAGACAGCGCGCGGTGCGCTCGAGCAGCGCGAGGCAGCCGGCCAGCCAGCGCAGCCGCCGAGGCAGGGGATGCTGTCGGTAAGGTTACCTGGCCCGCAGCAGCTGGTGGTAGACATCAGCGCGGTCCCGCAGACAGCGCGCGGTGCGCTCGAGCACCGCGAGGCAGCCGGCCAGCCAGCGCAGCCGCTGAGGCAGGGGATGCTGTCGGTAAGGTTACCTGGCCCGCAGCAGCTGGTGGTAGACATCAGCGCGGTCCCGGAGACAGCGCGCGGTGCGCTCGAGCAGCGCGAGGCAGCCGGCCAGCCAGCGCAGCCGCTGAGGCAGGGGATGCTGTCGGTAAGGTTACCTGGCCCGCAGCAGCTGGTGGTTGACATCAGCGCGGTCCCGCAGACAGCGCGCGGTGCGCTCGAGCACCGCGAGGCAGCCGGCCAGCCAGCGCAGCCGCTGAGGCAGGGGATGCTGTCGGTAAGGTTACCTGGCCCGCAGCAGCTGGTGGTAGACATCAGCGCGGTCCCGCAGACAGCGCGCGGTGCGCTCGAGCACCGCGAGGCAGCCGGCCAGCCAGCGCAGCCGCTGAGGCAGGGGATGCTGTCGGTAAGGTTACCTGGCCCGCAGCAGCTGGTGGTAGACATCAGCGCGGTCCCGCAGACAGCGCGCGGTGCGCTCGAGCAGCGCGAGGCAGCCGGCCAGCCAGCGCAGCCGCTGAGGCAGGGGATGCTGTCGGTAAGGTTACCTGGCCCGCAGCAGCTGGTGGTAGACATCAGCGCGGTCCCGCAGACAGCGCGCGGTGCGCTCGAGCAGCGCGAGGCAGCCGGCCACCAGTGCGCTCGCCCCGCCGCGCTGCGCCGCGTGCTGCGTCGAGTGCTGCGCTAAGGCGGCCAGCCAGCGCAAAGCGCCGGGGGACTCGCACGCGCCCAGATACGGGATGCAGTTGCTCACGCTGTTGGTTAGGGTCGTCTCGAATGTGGACTTCCACGGCTTCGGGAGTTGTTTTACGCCCCTGTTTGATGAAGGACAACATTTAAGGGTCTGCTTCATCAATGTATTTTAAGGTGCTACCTCACTTGGAGCGTTTGTCTGTAATGTAACAATTTGGCCTGTTGGCGCAATGGCAATCCTGTCTTTAGCGCCGGAGGTCGTGGGTTCGATCCCCACCCATGACAAATATTCGTGCGACGAACATTTATATTTGTTGTGTGTCTGGGGGTTATTATCTATTTAAGTATGTTTATCAGTCTCTGACGCCCATATTACAAGCTCTGCTTAGTTTGGGGTCAGATGATCGTGGTGTGAATTGTCCCAGATATTTATTTATTTATTTACTTAACTAAAACAAATATTTACACTTAAAAAAACAACAATTAAAAAACACATTAAAATCAGGTTTATTTAAAGGTTTCCTTACTTAAAATACGAATGACCATCGAGTCTAGTTACCTCACCTACTACGCCTACATCAACTACTGAGTATGCCATACAATTTTCATTACGGTCTGTGTAGTTATTCGGTATAGTTCAATTACTCAAAAATTTTAATTGACGACCGACTTGGTGTAATGGTTAAGAAGTTGGCTACTACACCAGAGGTCGCGGGTTCGATCCCCGCACAGTACAAACATTTGTGTGCATGAACATGTCTGTTTGTACTGGTCTGGGTGTCTCCTATGTATAATAAGTATGTATTTACAAAAGAAAATGTATTTAAGTATGTTTATCCGTTGTCTAGTATCCCATAACACAAGCTTTAATTAGCTTACTTTGGGGCTAGATGGCGCTGTGTGGAACAATGTCCAGGGATATTTATTTATTTATTTAATTAAAAAATACGCATGCCAAAAGTAATAATATAATATTTAATTATAACAACGGATTTTAGCTTGGATATCGAACGCGTTTCATTACGGCACAGTGCGGTTAGAGAAATGCAGTGACCACGCCGCGCCACCCCGCTTAGTTTGGGGCCAGATGATTTGGTGTGAATTGTCCCAGATATTTATTTATTTTCTTAAACATGCTCGGAAATATTGTCATTACTTTTGAATAAAGAACACGCGAAGTATCATATTCACGTAGACTGAAAACCCAAAATCACTTCCCGGCGCGTTCTTTGAATTTCGAACGAAGAGCGCGCCGGCAATGTTGTATGAAACGGTGTGCTGTCTGAATTTAGAACTCTTTCATCTATCGTACACATTGCGTTCTCGTGGCTGTATAGCCACAGATGCGTAAACCTTTCGGCACAAATTGTAAAATAAAAAAAAACAAACTGGCGGTAAAGCAGAGTTGTTATTTTGTTAAAAATATTAATTAAATTTATTATGTAAAAGGCCCTTTTTATTTCCTTGCATTTTTTTAAGAAAAGCACTATATATGCCTCGGCCGAAATGGCAATTGCCTGTCTCGTATCATTGAAGTCCTCGCCTGCGGCTCGGCCTTCAAACTCATACTCGACCTGCAATTGCCTATTTCGCTGCCTTTGCAATAATGTACTATTATTTTAGATTCGATTTTGAACATTACATTACAGTACTGCCTGCCTCCCTGACATGACGAAAATTTGTCTGTAATGTACATTTCAGTTTCCATTTTGATTTTCATCGGAATGTTATTCGGTGCTTTTCGGCCAAAGCTCGAATTAGTAGCATTACAGTTTGCGCACTGTAATGCTCGGTTCTCATCCCGCTCTGATGTAATGCTCGTCTCTATACCGTTACATTACAGGCGAATGCTCCAGGTGAGAGACCACCTTTAGAAGTAATCTGTTAAGTAAAAGTTGTAATGCTTTTGTAATTTACTATTAGTGTCGATTCCCACTGAAAGAGCAGCGGCGCGCAGCGGCCGTAGGAGCAAGTGACTGAGCAAGGTGGATGCCTAATGTGGCGTCCGGAGGGGCCGCGCTGCCTCTCGTGGCGCCGCGCTGCCCCTCCTTTGCCTTTAAATAACTATGAACTTTATCACTTTTAGATAAGATTCAATATGATTTTAAATTTTAATTATTGATATTAATAATTTTAATCATTGTTATTTATTTTTACTTTATATTTAAATTTTATGGGTAATTAAAGTGTTTTAATGATTATTCTAATGTTTGCTATCATGTATAGTTACCTAATGCATTTAATCTGTTTATTTATATTGTATTGGTAATTTCAGTGTTTTTATGATTATGATTTAACAATTTTTGTTAGGAATAGTAATTTTAATGTCTTTTGTAATGTATTGGCATGCCATAAATGAATATAATTTATTAATGTAATGAACATTTGCACGCTGTTAATTTAGCAAATTTTAGTGCGACTATGTGTACCTGATCAATAGTAATGACACATGTATTTATTTAACCTAAAATTTATGCAAAGAAATTGTTTGAGTTTGAGTTTGCCTTATAGAAAGCCGCTGCGGGCCGCTGCTCTTTTAGTGGTAATTGACTCTAAGACACTAAGTCATGTGATTATTTTTTATTAGCTGTTAAAATGGAAAGTCTGTGTTTTTAAACGCCGTTAACGTTGATGTGGATAATTTTATTTCAAGCTGAATAATTATTTGGTACATTATTATTCAAAATTCGATAATAATTGGTAAGTTAGTTACCTATGAAACAAGTTAGTGTGTTCTTTCGCATATATTAAAATAAAATTGAAATTAAAAAAAATAGCAATGCAATGTAAATGCTGAAATAATTATAACAAAGTACTTACTCGCTCGTTATCAGCATGATCTTGACGCATTTCTTGGCAATGCTGCGATTGGCGCAAAGGACGCAGTTCTTAATGAGAGCGTCGGCGTGCCTCTCTATGGTCCGCGCGCATTCAAGCTGCTGCGCCTCCACAGGGTTGCAACTCTCCTTGCTCTTGCCTTTCTCCGTCTTGGCCGCCCGCATTCGCTGCAGACGGATCGAGATCGTCCAGATAAGCAAATCGAGGGCGAGCTTCCGCTTTTCAGCGTCCCCACGCCCGGTTGCTATTTCACATAAGTTCTCTAGGAAGGAGTTCGATTCGAGCATAGCAATCCTCTGCTGCCGCTCCATCGGCATATCCGTCGGCGGACTTGCACGCACCGTCAAAGATATTTGGTGCAGCCAATCGCATCCGACGAAACCAGATTTCTTTGATCCACTTTCATTTGATTTAGATGGTCCTTTCATGTCTTTGGCTGGGTCGAATAAGGACTTTATGTGTATAAGGAATGTGCGGCCTCTCGCTCTGTACAGGCGAGGACTTGTCAGAATCAGCGTGCCAGATTGCTGCGTCAAATCTAGTCCCGAGGACAGCAGCAATGGCCCGGCGAGGATTTCCGCATTGTGCGCTTGAAGATATTCCTCACTGTTGACAGGGTTCTCTACGTTCGCGGCGTTGTCTGCATCTATTGTAAAGAGCACCGGCGAGCCGTACGATGCGTCTTTCTTATACCCTAAGCCGTGCAAATTCTGCTTCAGTAATGTAACTTGTATCATAGGAGAATTGAGCGAACAGGACGTGTGCAAAGTGAAGCCGAATTCTATATGAGCGAGCGAGACGCTGTACGGCAAAGTTAATTCCAGGACGTGCTCGTCCCAGGTCGAAGACTGGAGTCTCCAAGCCCGATTGTTCTGGTGGTCGGATCTGGAGCGCTGCGCCGGGGAAAGCTCACACCAGAAACCGGGAACCACCGCGCTGTAAGGCACTGTCGTGTTCGTACCGTAAGACCCTGTTAAAGATATTAATGCTTCCATGTCATTTATATCCAACTCGGTCTTGTTTGCTATAATGACGGGTGCGGCTACGGGGCCGCACACTTCGTCTCGAGGTGCTTTCGAAAGCATGTCGAAATCTATATTGGCGAATTCGTCCTCATCTATATCTCCAGTTGAATCTTTTTCTCCGTTATTGAGGGCGTAGAAGTAAATAATGCCGTGCTTTGTCGAAACGCTAAGGCGCTCGACCGACGCACAAAATGTAACAGAAGTAAATTGTTCCTTAGGAACTCGTTTCTCGGATAACGTCCTGAAGTCTGGGAGGGCGTACAGTCGCAGGCTGCCGTCTGCGCCAACAGCGGCAAACGAGTCTTTGTCTCCAGGCAACATGCATAAATCGACTGGACTTTCACTGTGTGGCAATTCTTTGATAAATACAGGATTGTCTTCCAAAGTGAATATGGATTTTTTATTGTTGATTTTGTACAGAAGGAAATAGGCTTTTGTGCCGGAGATTTCTTTATCACTGTGTTCAACAACCTCATCTACATCCATTTTGGTGTCGCCGTCTCCGTCTACATCATCTTCAATTTTAACTTTTTCTGGCTCTATACTTGACACAACGACTAATAAATGTTCCTTATCCTCTGTTGGTAATAAATGTGTAACTTTAGAATCGTCACTAGTGTTCAGTTTAGATGGAAGACTTAAGCACTGTATCGCTATACCCTGTGAGACGACTTCCTGCAGCGGAGGGTCGCTATCAAATCCATCATTGTTGCTATTACTAACTACAGTCTGTGTTTTAACCTTGCTGCCTCCAAATGTGGTCACCTTTACTTTCTCGGTGCCATCGCCACCCTCGTACCACTTGAGGTCTGTTATCTCGAGAGGTCCGTTCATGTTGAGGTAGTGGGTGATCGGGTCGGCCTGCTGCAGTACCGCGTCAGTCTGATCCGCTAGCTTTGTGCCGACAGACTCCAAATTGCCACTCTTCCAACTCTTCAGCTGCGCAATTTTACCTACGAAATCGAGCATACTGCCCTGTCCAGATTCTGGCAGCTCAGGTAGCAGCGCCGTCGGCGGTGGAGGCGGCAATACCTTGAAATGCTTCGTAAATATCATCTTTTTCGGCTCCCAGATCTTACAGTCCTCTTTACTCGAGGACGCGTTCAGATTTATCACGTTACTGATTTGTTCGTCCAATAGACTGTTTGTGCATTGAGGTAGCTCAGTGTCCTCGTCCGAATACTGAAAGTATATTTCATCGTAAATGTTTGCGTCGTCCTTACGCGCGACCGTGCAAACCTTCTTGCTGCCACCGGGTTTGGAGTTGCCACTACTGTTGGAAGTGTGAACGACTGCGGTCACGGAGCCCGCTAAGGAGCTGTGTATATCGTATGTTAAGAGGAACAGCATTTCATTTGTGGGTACTAGGTTGCTTTTAGCTTCATTCTCGTCGTTCATAGCTTGAACGCTTTCTTTAGACTTATTTACGACGGATTCGAAGAGAGCCTTGCTGGAGTCGTCTTTGATGGGCTGGTTGGAGGGTGTGCCGTTAAACCTGGTGACTGTAACGGCGCATATGAGGGAGGGTTTAGTTTTGCTACCGCTGGTCTCTTTCTCTGTGCTTTCCGTACTCTGTGCTTGAGGGTACGTCTCTTGTTGTGACGTCATACCGACGAACGACATTGCTGTGAGTTTCATGCCGTAAGTAGCTGTGAACAGAGATAGTATAGATAACAAATGAAAGTAAACGAAAAGTACCGAATGAAAAGGACTTGTTTTATTAGCCAAATATTTAGACACCAAGCATCAGCAAAATTACAAAAGCATGATAATTTAAAAATGCTTACTACACTCACAATCATCCTTGTCTAAAGTAGTGGACCAGACCTTGTTACAGTCTGTTTTAAGTATACCACTGAAGATAGAGTCATAGGGCGAGAGGTGAATGAACTTGACGAGCTTGAGGCCGCACTCGAACTTCCAGATGTTGACTTTGCCCCCGGCCGTGCCGGTCGCGATCAGCTCGCCCGAGTTGCCTTTGGACACGATCGTCACGTTGGGGCACGGCACTGCGCACGCTGTCGCGTTTGTCACCTGAGAATAGAGATTTAATTGTGTCATTAAAACCGGTCTCATACATTATCGTTTCTAAACTAAAGGTCAAGTCAAGTCGGTACGGTAAACTCCAGCATATCTTTCAATTGCTTCAGATAGTGATTAAGAGGAAACGGAACTGAAAATAATTTCATAAGGTCTCCGAATGTTAATAAGTATTTACTTTTAAAAATGGCCAAAATTAACTAACTAAACCTACCTATATGACCTGAAATTGATGAATGTTCTTCCAATACAACTTGGAGAGTCGCAACCTTTTAAAATTGTATTAGAAAATTTCACACTATCAGTATTTTCAGAAAGAATGCAACGGAAATATCGCGTAACATACACATTTTGCTTTAAGTGACAGGCTTTGTAAATCGGTAACAGTTTACTGACCGATATCGGCACGTTGTGCGTGTACTCGCCCCTCACGAAGGGGCAGTTGGGCGAGTGTCGCTCGTGCTCCACCCAGGGCTCGTCCGACTTCTCCCAGCAGACCAGGCACACGAGGCACGTGAAGCACATGGCCCGGTCGTCGCCGCTCGGTGTTGGCTGGTGGTAGAACCCGGCTTGTGCCATGCGAGCTGGCAGCGCCCATCTATTGAAGAAGTAAAAACATGACACAAAAGATGGTCATAAACTGTAGATTTTAAAAGCTAAGCTTTTAAACCATTACTTTTGACAACAAACGCGTAATCTAACATCCAATTTTAGATTTTTTTTAATGTATAAGGATCTGGATTTGCGCCAATCGTCACTAATCATAAATAGAAACCATATCAACTCACTTGTAGTCCATATGCGGCCACCTCTTGAACGTCTCCTTCCTCTCGGCTTCAGAGTACATCAAAGGCCTGGTTTCCTCATCACGGGAGCAAGGCACCAGATCATTTGCGCGCTGACCAACTGCAGATGCGATAGCCAACGCCGGGATCCGTCGGTTCTGCCCCTTAAGCTCTTGGACCACGCCCGTCGTCACTAAGCGGACGATGGAATGCGGCAGGCGGACGGTAACTGTGCTCCACTGCAAACATTAACATGTCATTCTGAGGTAAAACCTACTTGACCTTTAATAGGTTAACCACACTTTAATGTGAACTATATATATATGACTATCTCTGGGACATGTGAGCCACCAGACCCTGACACACTGTAGGATTAGTACCACCAATTCTAAGTATGCAGGTTAATAATTTATATAAAATTGTGTTTCTCGTTTGCCATATTATTATGACTTATGATTGGGTGGACTTGCGTTTTATACGCGCGAATGAGATCGTTTTTAGAAGCGCCTGTAGGCGCATAAAGGCACACCTTTTGCCACACGCGTAACTCGTCCAAGCGTTGACGCGCTTATAAGCTCGCATCACTACCGGTAACGAACGTTTGGTTTTTTGAAGCGTGTAATGTAGCGCACGTGTAGGCGCGTATGCTGAAAAAAACGGGTTAGTATCAAGTGGTCAAAAACGCAAGTGGTCAACAGCATCAACCCACCTAAAAATCATTTGGATAAATAAAGGAATACCAACAACCCTGTTTTTTTGCCTAAAGTATAAATAAAATAGAGAAAAAAAAAGTAGTAACATTTCTCTCAACAGTTTATTTTTATATGACTTAACAATGAAACAAAAACCACTTCTATAAAAAACTAAAATAAATATTTTACTCGTACGCGTCGTTACACAATTTTAATAAGCCTAAGAGCCTGAAAATGTTTAGATGTTTAAATTTTTCTTTATGTCAGACATCTTTAACAAAAACTCGTGTGCTGAAATTCTCCCCTGTTCCAAATTGTTCAATTGCTCCTTATACCTGGCATTAAATATCTTTTCTTTCCTCTTTCTGTTGTCAGAATTGAACAAATTCTTTCTCAATCTGAGGTCGTTCAGCTTTGATTCCCTGCACAATCTTTGCAGTAAATAAATTAGAGTTGGTTTTGGGGGTACACGGGCACTTAGCCGACGGTGCCAAGACTCCACACTAATCGTTGTTCGATGTCTTTCATTTGAACAGCTTATGGATATTTGGCAGGTTAGCCATTGCCGGTTCATGTAGTTTAAATTGTCGAGTTCTGATGTATCTGCAGCATTTATTAAAATGTTTATGAAAGCGTCATTAATATATGCCGTGGGTGATAGCGGCAAATTTGCTGCTTGGCGACTATTTCTTTACCGTCCCTAGTAGCAGTAATACCTAATTTGTCTCCCTTTTTTCATACTGCCTTATTAATATGATAGTAACAGCCGGTAAAAGTAGAGTCAGGATAAACCAACTTAAAAGCAGTATACTGTGCAACTTCGTAGTCGCACTTATAAAATAATATTCTGAGTGTTAAACGATTAATGCAATTTGTGACGAGTTGCTTTATTGGCCAAATACTTTTTAACCTATTTGCGAATTCGTCTAGATGATCTTAAGACAAGTAGCTAAAGTGACCGGTTACATCTCGGACAAACTATTTATTTATCCGGTTGATTTCTGACGAGTTGCTTCATAGACCGATTACGTATTCGACTATCTGCAAATTTACCCAAATGATTTTTAGGTGAGTTGATGCTGTTGACCACTTGCGTTTTTGACCACTTGATACTAACCCTTTTTCTCGTATACGCGCGAGAAAGAAGCTAGTCTTAAACCGCTATAACCCGCGATCAACGGCGCGACATGACATGCGTTAAGGTTGGCAAATCAGTACGTCTACCACGAGTTGCCACTTTAAATTTACGTTCTCGTTCGCGTAAAAAAAATGTATTGTGATTTGACATGACGTAGTGGGCAGATTGACTACCGACCGAGATCATTAGCCTTTTAACTATGAAAGGGAACCACCATTATAAAAAAAACACGGAGCCGCTCAGGTTTACACCTCGCTGAGAACATGATAGAATCCTTCCTCTTACAGTCCGGGGGTCTTCAAGCGGGGCGGCAATAGGCATTTTTGCAGGCCTTCAGGATGAGTATGACCAGCTCAGTGATTTCTTTGCGGTACTGTGCTTGTCAGCCTCATATATGGACTTTACGACCGCTTTCCATCAGGTGGTGTGAGGTCATCTTGGAGACCATAATATAAAAAAAATATTATAAAGAAAACTAACCTTCTGTGCTTTGACGCCTTTGCGAACAGGCTCGGCGTCAATTGCGTTCTTAAGCTCATTGATAAAGTCTGTGAGACCCTCGATGGAGTGGGCGTCCAAGCTCTCCAAGCACTGGTACAGGAGAACAGCCTGGAATAATGGTCAGTGTTAATCCCATCCCAAACTTTAATTAGATAAGTTCTATTCCGCATGCCACTAATTATCTATGTACATATTTAAAAAAAAACATGGTATACATATCTGTGCATCATGGTGTAGAAAAGTTAACTTATAATAATATTTAACTCTTAGTGAACCTATTGAGACTAGATAAATACTCCTGCATTTATGTTTATTTTACTGTAAGGTGCCAAATAAAATAAAAATTAAATTAAATTAAAATTAAGATGTGTAAGTACCTAGTATATAATATGTATGTGTGTGTGTATGTAGTAGCATATACATATTTAACTTACTCGTTAAAAAGCGATAACATAAGATAAATACCTATATGTACTTTTAACTTTACTGTACGAACTAGAAAAATTTAAATGTTAATATATTATTAGTAATTAGTAGATACGTAAGTACTTTTTAATTGTGCAGCATCCACGAGAGCTACTGCCGATAAACTGTTTTGCAGTTTGGCAGATGTTGTAGTAGAGTACTGTATTGTGATAAAGGAACAAATGAATAGAAAAAAAAGGTAGAAGTATTTATTTTATTACAAAATAATTTAACTAAATCCTAACAATGTTAAAGGATTTCATATAGAAATAGTGTAAATTCATCACAGAATATCATAGAAACTTTAGAGGACACCAACTTAAAATTTGTTGTGACCTAAGGCATGGTTTCATATGTGTTGCATATGAAACCATGCCTTAGGTCTACAAAATAAATTTTAATCAATATTGCAATATTTAATGTAATGGCACTTTATTCTGTGCCACTATGATGCAATTTCGTATTTTCAACAGACTTCAAAAAAAGGAGGAGGTTCTCAACTCGACTGTATGTTTTTTTTTTTTATGTTTGTTACTCATAACTTTCGACTGGGTGAACCGATTTTGATCATTCTTTTTTTATTTGAAAGCTGGTACTTCCCGAATGGTCCCATTTTAATTTGGTCTAGTTCTGACAGTGGCATCCATGAGAAAACCATATAAGTCTTTAATCTAGATAGACAAAATGCGCGACAAATGGACGACAAATGGACGAATAACTCAATATTATTTATTTATTATAATTCTTTATTTATTTGAAAGCTGATGGTGCCGCGTGGTCCCATTTTAATTTGGTCCAATTCTGACAGTGGCATCCATGGGAAATCTATATAAGTCTTAAATCTAGATAGACAAAATGCGCGACAAATGGACGGGTAACTCAATATTACGCCAACCGATTTTGATAATTCTTTTTTATTTGAAAGCTGATGGTGCCCGTGTGGTCCCATTTTAATTTGATCCAGTTCTGACAGTGGCATCCATGAGAAATCCATGTAAGTCTTAAATCTAGATAAACCATATGCGCGACAAATGGACGAATAACTCATTATCACGCCAACAGATTTCGATGCTTCTTTTTTTATTGGAAAGGATATACTTCAAGGGTAGTTTGATGAGTGTTAGGTTCTGATTATGGGATCCATGACAAAGTAACGGAACTCTTCAATTCTTAGGAGCAATTGGACGATACTTTTTCGATGTATAAAATAAATAAGAACTATTCACTGAAAATCAAGAAATAAACAAAAATTTTAACAAAAAAAAAACCAACTTCAAAAAAAACTATTTCAAAACGAAGAACTAAAAAGTAAAGAAATAATTGCGTTTTCTTCTAAAACTTATACGATAATATAATGTAGGTACTATTATTGTTATTGTTGGACTCTGTGTCAGCCAATGTACGTTTGTAACTACCTACATACATGCGTAAACGTGATATGTAAGAAATAGGTATATTGCTAGGTATATTGTAGTGTTTCCTTGGCTGACACCGACTCCAACAATAACAATAATAGTACCTACATTATATTATCGTATAAGTTTTAGAAGAATACGCAATTAGTTCTTTACTTTTTAGTTCTTTGTTTTGGAATAGTTTTTTTTGAAGTTGGTGTTTTTTTTGTTAATATTTTTGAATGTATTGAAATTAAAACCTTTTTTTTAAATTGAATTTGCTGTCAAGAAATAAAACGTCAGATAATATCTTAACCAGGGAGGAATTGAGATGTTCTTAGCCAAATAGGTACAAAAAAAAAAAAGTTTTTCTGAGCCAAAGCGGTAAAAAGTAATCCTTATCATGTTACATTGTCTGTCTGTCTATTTGGTCATATATTATATCTGTTATTAGGCAGCTAATCTTAGGAACTGCTGCTTTTCAGTTATCAAACTGAAACAGTTATTTTTCATTATTTTTATATTTCTTTGTTTATTGCAAAGGAATGGTCATAAAACTACACTCAAAGTTAAACATTCTAACCCTGTACTCGCTTTATAAGCAAGAAAAATGTTTTTGTTTTTAAAAATCAATTCCTTTTTAAGTACTGCAGCAACCCCCTCAGACAGCAGCACCTCATTACCACAGAATAGGTAATAGTACTCCATAAAAAAGTCTCACACTAGTACTTTTTAATTTGTCCGTGCCATCGATCAATGCCATTTTTAGGTAGCTTGCACGCGGAATCGAAACTTATCACGAGCGTTCATATTCCACTGTGCGCCGCTGAACGAAACTTATTTAGCTGTCAGAGCGCAGGGTCGCAACTCGCTGATTTAATTATTAACTTTAGAAAAAATATTGCTGTAATTAATATAACATCGTTTAGTATTAGTAGTAGTCATTATTATTCTTAGATTTACTTATAATTACAAGTTACACTTGATACAAATCAGATACAAAACATTAATTATCGCGTTCGGCGGCGAGTGTGCGAGCCGAGCGGCAACCTACTGTCATATACCCCAGAGAGGGGTCACGCGGCCGAGCGTACCTAAACTTTGAAGTGACACAGACCTGTCATTACAGAGCTATCAATAAAATTCCTAAAAAATAAATATTTAATAAAATTCCGGGTGACATAAAAAGTGAAACCAGCGCAAAAAGATTTAGGATTACACTTAAGATATTGCTGCTTAACAAATGCTACTATACAAAGACGACAAAAAGCTTTAAGTCTCGCTATCTGACTGTTTGTTTATGATCAGAGGCGTCCACATCAACCTTTACATACCATGCAATCCACCCATTTTGCAATGGTTTTGTAAAGGTTGATATGAACGCCTCTGTACTAAGTACTAACGCTATACATAAATATATTTCATAATGTATTAAATAGATAGGCAGTTAATAATTATACTAACATGAAATGAACATGGTACGAGTATGTATGTATCACGGCTTTTTACCAACGGGGTAGGCACAGACCACATCTTTCTACTTGATGTAATTGGAATTTATAAAATATTAGGTATACTATATTTGCAATACCCTTGCGGGGTAATGTACTGTACTAATAATTATAATGACCATCTATAATGTGAATGTATATATTAGCAAATTAATAAATAAATAAAATAAACATTTGCAAGCTAAGTTAGCCAAACATGTATGAACAGTGCAAAATATTATAAATTATTTATGTAACATATTGCTTGTAAATAAATAAGTGATTTTTAAAAATATACATCAGATTAAAGTGCATACTCTTTTTTCACAATAATCTATACTAATATTACAAGGAGTTTAACTTTGTTTGTTTGTAGGGGGTAATCTTCGTAACTGATCCGATCATCTAAATTCTTTCGCTAACAGAAAGTTACACTATTCAGGAGTGATATTTTATTTTGATTGAACATAAAATTCAGAGAAATTTGGAGAAAAGTGGGCGAGATGTGTTATTTGATGGACCATGGACACCAACTGTTAACGATTTGCACGTCACCGCGTCGCGCGCGTCGGTAAAGCAGCAAATCTCGCCCATGTTTTTCCGACTTGATTTACTTTCACTGAATCAACTGAATTTTTTCTTCAATCACAATAAAATATAGGCTATCTCACTCCCTGATAATGTAGCGTCATATTGGTTAAATAATTGTCAAAATCGGTTACGTAGTTTCGGAGCCTATTCAATACAAACAAACAATAAAATATTTCCTCTTTATAATATTAGCATAGATGTATAGATAAGTTTACTTGAACTTTACAGTTGTGACATTTTGAATGAGAATTTAAGTATTGTGCGTTGAAGTAACTCATTGAAAGGCACATGATAGATAGTTAAGAGAGTAATAAAGCTTTTAAAATAACTTGGATGAAAAAGTTTAGGCTACTTTTTTTTTCAATGGCTTTCAAAACTTACAGAATTTGTAACTTTTACAATTTCCGATTTTTTCTAGAGTTTTGGTAAGCGCTATGGATGTTAATGCTTATAAAACCACTAAACCTAATATTTATTTCATAGTGCAATTAAAAGAAACAGGTATTTAGTGACTGAAACCAGAAATTTTCAAAAATGCGTAAAAAAAAACCTTAACTCGAAAACTACAAAAAATCGGGTAAGACTTGTTACCGTAACATACATGGGGTATTTTTTGATACCCCTGAGTGATTCATATACCTTAAATGGAAAAAACTGCTATCAGTCTCACTAAAAGTAAGAATGTGAAAAATAAACATTATCTACCTTATGAAAGTTAACTTTGCAACAAAAGTGACTTCCTCTTAATCAACTTTCGACCATAAGTGTACATACAATGCGCCCTTTCTAATTAAGTGCGTGCTTCATAATTCATTATGTCACATGAGACTTAGTGAAGACACTGAGCATTGTTTGCAGGGAATTAAAATATTTGACCCACTACCTGCATTTGATACTATAAAAATATTGTTAGGGGATTTTCTTGACAGTCATAAAGCTCAACCATTCTGCAAACAGGTCATGTGACCTTCGGACAAGGTCCTAGAGACTCTATAGCCAAGCTACTATTATTCAGCTAGCATAGAAGATTAGACTATATTCTTATTATTTTTACATGAATAACAAATAACATTCGAGTTTCTTCATTACAAACAAATAAAGTTAGAAACTTTATCTCTTTATATATTTAGACCCCCTGCAAGGGGGGCCCGGGAAAATGGGTGAAATGGCCCACAACAAGCAGACCAATCACCCCGCCCACTGCCAGCGTCTGTAGTAGAAAATAATAATTATATCTTTATAATATTAGTAATTTAAATGTAAAACTTTTTAATGATAGATAATGAAGTCAATTTTTTAACTGGATTCGCGTAATAGTTATGATGCTATTCACAGAAAAAACTGAAATGATATATTGTATCCCATAATATTTTCAGCATTCAGAAATTGGTTTGTAATTGTTTATCGCATCGATTGCAGGGATCTTGGCTGTGGTGTGATTAGGTTTTAGGTAATTTGACTGACAACACAGCTCATTATCTGTGAGGATTCTTAAATCATAAATATTACCATTTAACATTTTAGGCCAACATAAAATAGCCTAAAATAATAACATTCAGATGAATTGTACAAAATTAAAAAAAAATACTAACCAACTTACTGATGATAACATGAAAATGAACATGATTAGTACACATCAGCCTTACTTTACAGTGATCTTCTAGGTAAATAAAATATGTTAAGTTCAAGTATTTGCCTGTAATACCAATTTCACACAGCAATCAATGATGACAAAAACAAAATAAAGATGTTAATATTAATACTACTCATACACAGGTTAGTTTAATTACACTGCTAGTTTATCAATCATGTTATCTGCCACCTATGTTGATGTCTGTAACAATGTATTTCAACTCTTAATTTCGAATGCAATTAACCACCTTTTAAGTGCAGAATAAGATTAAGTTTACTGAGTGATGGCATTCAGAAATAAGCTGAATCAAGAATGAAATATTAATATTCTGACTTAATTTTCAGTGGTTTAGTGTTGTAACACTTAATTCGTTGAGTTCAATTTGCCAAAGTGATAATAAATTTTTCTTGTGTTATTGTAAAATGCATAATAATAATGACAGAACATAATTTTATTCAATTAACTATAATAAACTCAACTGTGTTGACAAATTACATTATTGCACCATATTTAATATGCTGAAACATGTACAGTTATATGAAAGTCTAACACGAGATGAAAGAGATAGTTTAATAAAATTAAGTAGCAACATTACATTCTACTAAGCACTCATGTCTCTTCATCAACAAAGAACCTTATAAACAGAAAGAATCATAAAACAGAAGTTTAGGTTAGGTAAATGTTACAGTCATGCTGTTATAGGGTGTAATGCTAAGCAATAGTTACCATGAAAAGGAGGCCCTTAGTCAAGTATAAGGCCAGCACTGATGTAAAGTAGAGATAGAAGGGTACAAACCTCAGACAATACAAGTTCGACGCGGATTATTTTATCTGGCTGTGAGGAAGGCAGCGGCCGCTGCAGCGCAGTGTGCAGCAGCAGCACCCCGTTGTAGTCGGTGCGCGCGCCCACGCCGCTGCCGTCCCATACGAACACCCTGTCCGCGCCCGCCGCATACTCCACCCCAACTGTGCCGCCCTCATCTACCAACACAATATCAATCACGATCCGGATTCCGGTACAAGGAATTGTTTATCGTCAACTGTCAGAGAACAATGTAGGACACGGACACGATCGCTTTGTCTGATTGATGCTCATCCAAAAATACAGCAACCCCTATGAGTTTATTACTAAATTATAAGACAGAGCGCAATAAACCTTTTGTCTGATGAGCATTGGCGTCCAAACTTACCCGCTGACAGACAAGAAGACTGGAGTATCACACCAGAGTTCACATCTAAAACGTGTACACCACCCACGAAAGTCTTCACCAATATTATATTTAAATTACTATGATACGTTAAAGAAGTAACAGGAAAGTTCATATGAATATAACCATCTTCTCGTAATATCAAAGAATCATCGCCCATCGTGGCCGTGAACACATCTGTCTATTCTACGTAAACGCCATTTGTAATTTATATTTTTTTATGTCAAATAATTTGAGGACCAAGTGGCCAGCTTCAAAATTATGGCAATGGAATGTTCCACTTACAGCCTCTGAAAAAAAAATGTTTTTGTTACTAAATTCATAATATCGCTTTGAATCGATTCATTGCGCATGCCATTTAAAAGGACTTTTGCCCATGGATGACGGTTATCAAATATTTCGTGATGGCACCGTGCGTCAGCCGCCATCCGTTATTAAAGTGACGCCATAGTGCGTCTTCCGCCGCGCGCCGTGAGTGAAACCCTTTTGGTTTTTCTTGATTCTGGCTTGTTCAGATGGGGTGACAAATATTTTTTTTTGGATTACACTTTTTAATCAAGTTTGGTGAACAGTTAAACATGAACCCTAAAAATTAAAGAAAACCTATAGATCGAATTCGACACCGTGTTTCTATAGGACTTCATAAGCCAAGTGTTTATTAGTTTTCATGTTAAAAGTTCACTGGTATCTTGAACTAGCTCATCCGTTGAATCATTTCGAATGAACTTATTTTGTTATGATTAAAAAAGGGCGTATGTAAAGTGAACAGCATGTCAGGACTAATCAATGTCTGGAGGTTTGGCTACAGCTTTTCGGTGGCGTTGAATTATATATGTTACCGACAATGTGTATAATCCGGAATTGTATACAATGCCTAAAACGTTCAGGCAATGTATGAAATATTATTCATTTTATACTTTGACTAGGCATTGTATACAAAGCCAGATGCGCAGCCGGCACAGTGTGTGAAAGGGTTCACTTAAAAGAGAGGTATGTCTGTCTGACTGTCAGAATTGTCTTTTAGCATACATTTTAGGTAGGAAAGATAAATTGATTAGTATGTTTTTCTTATTAAATATCTCTAGTTAAAAAATCAAAGTTTAAAACGGCAAAGTTTTCATTATCAAAATATCTTATTATAAACAATATCAAAGTATGAATCGACAAAAAAGAGAACGAGGGCAGTTCGTTTCTGGCAGCTGGTTCATGTTAACCTAACACCCATTGCCGGCTACGCATCCGGCATTGTATACAATATCTAGGCATTGTATACATTGCCTAGGCAGAGTATGTAATGGATGATCAAATTCGTAATATTTAATACATTTCCTAAACGCACCCGGCATTGTATAAATTACCTAGGCATTGTATACAATGCCTGAATTAGGTATGGGAACATTTTTTTTTTTTATAAATACCTTTTACTATTTTAAGCAACTAATTTGAATATTGCGTTGATGTAGCCGGTTGTTAATTTTTTATTAATTTTTAAAATTGCGAACCTATGACGTCACAAATTCACTAATTGTTACCATATGTGTTTTTCCACGATTCATTGTAAATAAATAATGAGGAGAAAATCACTGATTTACAGCACTTACGGATGAAACAGAGCTTGCCGTTCATCATGTAGCATCTCACGAGAATGTGAGCAGTAGTCTTCACATACAATTATTTTGTCAAGTTCTGAAACCAAACCCTACCTGTAAGGGTTAGGATTATAGCGAATGGCTATTTTAAGTTCTACCTACCCGTCTGGACAATGGGTGGAAAATAATGTACGTATTATTAAAAATAACTTTGTAGAAAAATATTTTTCACATCTGACAACACCATTAATACTATGCAGTAGAATCACCTAGCTAAAAATGTCACATAAGATACAGATCGCGTCAATTGATTGGTTGATGGAAAGATTATCAACCAATCACGTGAAAGGACGGTTGTACGACCCAATGGGTTTCAATTGTGGGATGTCAATTTGATTACCGTCAAGAGTCCTTTATTAACCTTAATGTACTCTTTTCGTACGTTGACAAACTGGGGTCAAATGAATGACCCTAGATTTCTTACGTATTTAATTAAAAATATTCTAGATCCTTTGCCTTTAAAAATGTTAAATATTTAAATGAGGAATAAAATACATATACCTGGAAATGGTTTTCGATTTAGGCCATGTTTGATTTTTTTTACCCAATTGCAAATTTCACCCATTATACATTTTGTTTTGAAATATAGTCAGTAGGCAACTCTTTCCTAAACTATTGTATTTTGATTCAATGCATGCAGGTAAACAGAGTTCATTCAGTTTCTTAATTCACAGGGTCTAAATTCTAATTTGATATCGAATACTGCACCATCATTGGCTGTCAGACTGACACTGCTGATAAGCTGCGATTAGCAATCGATTCGCGTTGCTTGCTATAAAATATGGGGGAATGAGAGAAACAATCAATCAATCCTATTATGCCCACTTTCATTCCCTGATGTCGTACGGCACTCTTATCTGGGGTAACTCAACGGATGCCAGCAGGGTGTTCGTTTTGCAAAAGCGCGCTTCACGTACACTTGTCGGGGTGAAAGCTAGACACTCGTGCAGGGATTTGTTTGTGAAGCAGCGTATACTGACGCACTACTCAGTCTATCTTTATGAACTATTGACGTTCATAAGATCCACCATTTCGGATTATCAGTGCACGAGTAAGCGATCTCATCTATAGTACGACCGTCTAAATCAGTCTTCGCCTGCGCGGTACAGGTGTGCGGGGGTAGGGCGACAACGGGGACCGAGAGAGGGGCGGGCGGCAGGTGCATTTTTGTAACAACTCAGTACGCTCGCTACACGGTTAGCGATCACTCGTGTTGATAGTTCTGGACGCTTTACGACAGTTATACATGAGATTACATTCTCAAGATGAGTCGAAATATCTTCGGACATAAAATTAATAGCCAGTGCAAGCAAATGGCTTTTAACGTATATGAATATTTTAGAAAAAAGAAACTGGATCCAAATTCCACTGAATATCAGCAAGATATAAATTTGAACAAAACCGTAGCAGAGGTTACTGGACTATCGGATAAATCTGTATCTAGAATTGTACAACAAAGGAGACTATTGAAAGATAACGAAATATTTAAATCACCAAAAAAACCAAAACAAGTGCGCAGAAAAAGAGTTGAAATAGACGATTTTGCAAAAGGAGTAGTAAGAAGAAGTCTCTCAATTTTATACAATTCATAAAAAAATACCAACTCTAAAAACTTTGAATGTTATACATAGAGAAGAGAATATATTACACTGCGGAAGGGAATATTTAAGGCTATTATTACATGATCTTGGTTTCAAATTTAAGAAATGCAGATCCAAAAGGAAACTTCTTATCGAACAGCCAAATATAACATCATGGAGGTAGGTGGAAATACCTAGAGTCTATAAAAAAATATCGTAGGGAAGGAAGAAATATTATATATCTTGACGAAACTTATGTCAATGCGTCTCATAACGTATCAAAGTGTTGGCAATCAAAGGATGAACACGGCGTGCTGTCTAATATCGGTAAAGGGGACCGTTTGATCATTGTTCATTGTGGAGGCCAAACTGGATTTGTAGACGGGGCACTTGTAATATTCAAATCCAAGTGTAAAACAGGTGATTATCACGATTCCATGAATTTTGTGAATTTCATGAAATGGATAAATGAAAAGCTGATGCCGAATATAACACCAAATTCTGTCATAGTGATGGATAACGCTGCTTATCATTCGGTTCGAGAGGAGAAAAAGCCGAGTATGGCTTCTACTAAGCCAGCTATGCAAGCATGGCTACGACGACATGACGTGCCATTTGATGATAAACTAAGGAAGGATGAGTTATATAAATTAATTAAAAGGCATTTCACAGAAGACATTTATAAAATTGACGAGTTATTAAAAAGAAACGGACATGAAGTGCTTCGTTTGCCCCCTTACCATCCAGACCTGAACCCCATTGAGCTAGTCTGGGGTGATGTTAAAGGACAATTAGCTCAAAAAAGTGTCGACTCTAATTTGGACCAAAAAAAAAGTATATTAGAGGGATTATTTGCTGAATATTCTGCAGAAAAGTGGGAGCATTGCGTTTTACCGCAGCCTATGGACTGTGTAACACCAGTGTCATCACTCGCGCGTCGCCAATCCTGAAAAACCTTGTGTTCGACAAGGTTTTTCACGATTGGTTTTTCAGATTGATTCCTGATGAAACCTATTAATCTTCTGCGAGTCTCATTGACATCATAATGGTAATCGCACGTAACTGACTGATTAGTAGTTATCGAGGTGAGGCGCCCTTGTAGGTGGCATTAGACAAGAGGTGAATTTATAAAGTAGTTGTATAAGACTTTGCCACGTAATTAAAATTGAGGACTGTATTGTAGATGATGCTGTTACTTTTATTATTAATGTGCAGAGGGATTCTGATGATTCTGAGGCTGGCTGCTCCGAAAGTGAAGAATCAAGTTCAAGTGATATTGATATGGACATATGTGATTGATTTCGATGATTTGATTTTTGGTTTTGATGATTCTTGTAATAAACAATATAATAGTTTGTTACCTAAATATTAATTTAGTTGTTTCATTCAAATTTGCCGTCGTTGTTATAAAAAATATATAAAAATCCACTATGACGTCACATAAATCTTAAGAACTGTCTATTACGCATTTCACCTCATGTGCGTAACGCTTCGCGCGCCCGCCCCCGCACCTCTCTCGATCCCCGTTGTCGTCCTTCCCCCTCACCCCTGTACCGCGCAGGCGAAGACTGATTTAGACGGTCGTACTATAGTAGGCCGGCTTAATGCGGTCCCTCGTCGCATGGCGCTTGCAGAAAAGAACCCACGTATAATCGGTCCAACATACTACAACCACCTACCCACTGCGCTAAAAAATGCACAATCCGACGAAGCATTCCGACGCCAACTGAGAAACCTTTTGTTAGAAAAGTCTATCTATTCCATTGACGAATATTTAAATTGTGTATTTTAATTTTAGTTGACATTTATATTTAAATTATTGGTATTTGATTGTATGATTTTGAATTTGTAATTTGTATTTTTTTTAACCTTGACATTTCTAAGCATGCTATTATTATTACTATATTGTTGACGATCTTAATACAAATTCTTATGTCTGACATTCAATGGAAAATATATTGTAATTATGTAGGTAAGAGAGAAATAAATCTAATCTAATCGTTTTCTTTCAAAATCTTAATTAATTTACTTATATTTTAATGTGACTTTAAAAATCGCGATTTTGGCCGCGATCGTAGTGTTAATAAAGTATTTGTGTTTAAAATTTAGTACTGACTGCATCGTCCGTCCGTCTTTGGCGACTTGCTGTCAATATGCGAGCAGCTGGCCGCGTTGCTGACTAGACAATAAATATAGCCCGTTTAGTCCCTGAGCAACGCGAAACGATTGTTGTAGTCATTTTGACAGCTATTCAGCCAATGGCGATGCCGTATTTGACGTCAAATAGGTAGCGTAATCACTGTCAAAATCGCGATTTTCTTGCGATCGTAGTTAGTGAATAGCTAAACTGGGGGGCTAGCCAAGAGCAACACGTCATGACGTCACGATGATTTCTACAATAGAAATCGTTCAAATGTATGGGGATGACACAAGCGCCGTGACAGCTTATGTCATCCCCAAACGATTTCTATTGTAGAAATCGTCGTAGCGTGTTGCTCTTGGCTAGCCCCCCTGATCTACGATGTTTGGAACCGCGGCATCTTCCTATTTTGATTTACTCTAAGATATCGGTAAAAAAACTGTTTCCCGAAAAAAATACTTAGCCGACTTAAAATGAACGCCTACAAGCAAAGTATGAGCAAAATCATCGAAATAAAAATTAGGCGACATAGAAGAAATTTTACAAAAATATATTTTTTAACTGTTTGTTTGTAAATTAGGACTGATTCATAGATATAGTTTGCAAAATTACATGATGAGTTTAAATGTAAGAAACGAATAGGTGAATATTTTAGAACAATAAAATGTACTTAATAAACAGTACATTTCGGATTTTTTATTAGGAAATACATTTACTTGTTACTAGTTTTTTTCCTATAATAAAGTAAGACATATTTGTTAAACTACCGCAAAAAGTGAATGGATTTCTGTCAAAACGTTCTTCAGTTATTATGAAAATAGTCCCTCACATTGTCGTGTCCGGGCGGCGTATTTCCTTTCCCGTGTACAATAGGAGGCAGCACTGCCTTGAAACGCGCACGGGTTTGGTAGGCTAAATCTCGTTTAAAACCTGTGTTCCATTAAAGATATGTGTCATCCAATCGCCCACGGATTTGTAACGCAAACTGTTCTTCGAAACACGTGTTCAAGGCGATGCAGCGATGCATGAAACTTAGCCATGAAGTTCCGGTAACGGTGGTCGGCTCGGCACAGACACTGAGTAGGGGGGCCCTGGGGCGGAGCGCACCGCAAGGGGGCTCGGGGGGTGAAGCCCCCGCTAAAAAAATCTTAGTCGTGAAAATACATAAATTCGGTAAGGTTAGAACTTCAACCAAAAACCGCACGAGCCGAGCGAGCGTAGCGAGTTTGCCGCGGCAGCGGCCGGCGAGTGCCAGAACCAGATTTTCAGCAAAGTAACTATTCTGCTAAATAAAACAAATTTGCTTGATAAAAAATATTTAGAAATATAAAATACCGAATTTTCTTAATCATCTAAGTATCACAAAATTCCCCAAAATAAACAAGGATTTGTAACGTTCAATCGCGCGTACGCCAATCACAAACTCGTGCACGATTGGAGGACACTTGCCTCGAATTGAATACGAATTTGAAAAACGGAGTTACCACAACAAACCCGTGCGCGTTTCAAGGCTGATCAGCCTACTATTGTACACGTGAAGGGAAATACGCGTCCGGGCGTTTGTATGGGAACGGTCCACTGTGCCAACGGGACTTAGGTATAGGAAAAGAGTCTTCATTTGTTCTATATGTATGTCTTTTGAATCTGCTAGGGCCTGGTCAAAGAGAATGTGGCCTGTTTTGCCCCTACCCCGACACCCCGGTGTTTTTTAGGATTAACTCTATGTTAGCCCTTCTGCAATAGTTAAGTAACATTTCTTGCTTCGATATTCTTGGTATCAGTCGCCATCTCTAAACCATCGAAATTTTCACTTCTAATATTAAACTTTAGATCGACAGTCAGACCGACACAGCCGCTTTTCGCCGTTTAAGTAGGTACCTACGAGCCTTGCTTAAAGTAGCACAGAGCTAGTATTTTTTAAATTGACTGCCTTTTTAAACCTGGTACTGGTCTCATTTTTCTTTACTGTAGGTACCTAAATGTTGTCTGGACGAGAGCGTTTGTAGTGTAAAGGAGCACAAACACAAACAAAAACTGTAAAATAATAATTTATTAATTGAATAATTACATCATCATAAAATATGCATATTAATCTCACACTTAACTCTAAAATGGACGGAATCATAAATACATGTAACTAGCTTTCCGCCCGCGGCTTCGCCCACGTCAACTTAATTTTTATGTCATACGGGATTTTTTTACTTGTTATTCACAAAATCCCGCCTTTGTTAGCACCTACGTCCTAAAAAGAACCCTTATATTCAAAATTTGAGACTCCTAGCACTTGAAGTAACGAAGGTTTACACAAACAATCAACCCCAAAAACAACCCCTTAGAGGTCGAATTTCGCAAAAACCCGTCTCATGAGCACACACTTAAAAAAAATGCAAAATCGAAAACTCATAGCACTTGTAGCTTCTGAAATTTTGTGAGTGACCTTTCGTTTTTATAAATATATTTTTATAATTTTGCGTGCGTATTTTTTAATTTAACGTTATAACAGAATGTATTCATCCAATTAATGTGTTGTGTAGGACGAAATTTATCTCCGTAAAATTACCTTGATGATGAAATAACTTTTAATCATAAGGATTGATATGCTTGTGTAGTAACAATTCTCAAAATCTACCTTTTAATTTACATGATTTTTAACACATAATATACTTATTTATAAAAGATAGATGTGTTGTGTCGCGGACTTTTTCTACTAAAAACCTATATTTTTGTAGTACATTGTATGCACTTATAATCAACAGTGGGGCCAGCGCACGCACGAAAAGATTTTCGATAGCGCTTTTTTGCCGGAATACTATATTAGTGTTAAGTAATTGATCTGGCTGAAAACTAAATATTTCAAAAGACTATAAAATTTTTTTTTCATTTGATGAATAGCAATCAGGGCAAATGTAGCTTTTTAACAGTGAAAGAATTTTTGAAATCGGTTTTGTAGTTTCGGAGATTACCTGTCCCAAACATACAAACTCACAACCTGACAAACTCACAAAAGCTTACCACTTTATAATATTATTAGTGAGTATAGATTTAGCTATAGCTATAGGGCGTACAACAAAATTAAACGCTACAAAAAGTCTTATAAAACGTGTTCAAAATTTAACCAACGTATATTTCTGTGCAGCGCCTCGTAGAATGAACTAATTGTGACGTTTTAAAATAAAGTTTAACGATTTTTATCATTTGATTAACGTAACGTCGCGCGTCGTTGTGATGATGATTGGAGCTCTTTTTGCTTTATTGTATCAATGTGACTGTTTGTCAATACTTCTTGGTATTGATACCCAATGTCGAATTGTTAAGCTTTAGCTGTACAATTTGAGCCCTGGCCACTTCGGTAGATTTTAATATTCTGACGTATTCGTAAAATACTGATCATGGCATATGTAGTTACTGTAAATTGCTGGAAACGACGATACCTATGAAGTAGAACAGAACAGTGGTATCCACATATCAAAACTCCCACGTCTCCAACCACTTCAGCCCAGTCATGGTAGAGTTAGCTTCATGCGCCAAGGGCCCGCTCATGCCGTACGCGAGCGGCGAGAACAAGTAGAAACTGTACACTGCTGTGGATACGACGACGCCCATGGTGCAGTGGTAGAACGTCTTGCCAACTTCTGGGCTCATGTAGCTTCTGATGCTGCCGAGTAGGTATTCCGTCAAAATACCTGCATAAATAAAAAATGCGCTACTTCCTTGTATAACAGAAACATCTGATTGAAGATAAGAGATTGTGTGTGATCGTATGACTAAAAATCTCACGAAAAATACAGTAATAGTAATCAAGCCTAAAGACATAGCAGATACAACACCATCGAATAGAATGGATGAGGTATAGTTAAATAAATAAATAAATATCTGGGACAATTTACACCAATATCATCTGACCCCAAACTAAGCACAGCTTGTATTATGGGCGTCAGAGATTGATAAACATACTTAAATATTTCAAAATACATACCTAAATAGATAATAACACCCATACTCACAACAAACACAAATGTTCATCACATAAATGTTTGTCATGGGTGGGGATCGAACCCACGACCTCCGGCGCCAAAGGCAGGATCGCTGCCATTACGCCAATAGGCCAGTCCAGTTCGCGTCAAACTTCTAGTCCACTCTGAACACGAGACGAGTCTCGCATTCCGAATATTTTCATAGTAAATTAATTAGTGCACATGCACGAAACAACTTCAGAGGGGACTAGAAATTTGACGCAAACTATAAAATATGATGTCCTATTAGTAATTGACATCAATAAACAATTTCAAGCGTAGATCGCTCTCGCTAAATCCATCATGAACATTGCTAGTTTTATTATTACATTACAAGTAAAGCTTAATTTCAAGCTGTTCCTAATTTCTACTTCACGGTTAATCCCTTTTATCAAAGTTACTCGTAATTTCCGTTATTCAAGCAGGCATTAATGTAAAAGCGTGTTCAACCCTCACCAGTGAGCATGGAGCTGAACACGAGGGCTGGGAAGTAGTGGTGGAAGTAGAGCACGCGGCCCATCGCCCAGAACGGCACGTAGTGCAGCGCCCAGCCCACGAAGCTCCAGCACGCTGCGTTCAACAATGCACGCTCTTGTTCTCCTGGTTGGAAGAAGCGAAAAATATACAGTTGGAACTACAGACATACAATCAACAATATCCGGGTGGTAGAGTCGCATTATGTTTGTATACTGTGTATTTATATATCCATATTATTATGGTATTTATGTCTATTATTTAGTATTTTCTGCTGTAAATTTTACGATTTGAAAGTACAGCAGAGCGATTCTTAAAAACTCACAATAAGAAAAGGAATACGCCGAGTGAACCGAACACACTTCGAAGTAGCGTTCGCCTGACCTTGATTTGGTATTCTCAATTTGTTTCAAAGCCTGAGTGAAGCGGAGTGAGTCTCGAAATGGGATAGGGCTTGCATGTATGTGGCAATTATGAATCGATAAATCGATAAAACTTTGTTTAGTTTTATAAACAAGAATACTTAACTAAACGGCGAGGATTAATGTGATATGACAGTATTTTGGCTAAGTCTACATTATTTATTGTATAAACTTGAGGTAAAGTATGAAAAATTTCAATAGATTTATTTTTGTGGCTCAATGTCCACATCGCCAAGGCTTTTTGGACCAATGCCATTACGCTTGATTAAAAAAAGAACAAAAAAAATGGCGACAATGTTGTTGTTGGTTTGGCGTTTGGATAAAAGTAAACTTTCTTTGTGTTTTCTAATTAAATATAATGCTTTAATGCTTCATTTGAGTTTATATCAAATAAAATATGAAGTAAGTATGACTACGTTTACTTTTCTATTATTTATACTTGGAGTTTTGGTTAAATGACGATTTATAAATTTTAAATTGTAATTTGCAGAACTATCAAACAGAAACGCTGAAAACTATTCTGGAAGAGATCCCAAGCGTACCCAAGGGATTTGCTAAGATGGAGAGTGCTAAAGATGTAGTTACAAGGCATTGAGAGTGGTTGGCCGCTTAAATGCACAGCATGGAAGGAAGAACCAAATCCTGGAAACAGGACAAGGTATTTTTGTTTTTCAATAGATTGCATTGACAATACAAAAACATACATGCAATATATTTAATTTTAAGAAGGCTTTTGCCAGAATATCGTGTTTGCCTAAATATCGCTCCTTTATGAGTTTATCATAATATTTCAGTATAATTTTTACCTAAGTTTTGTAGGCTGCATGCATGTGTGACAGATTAGCCATAACTTACCTAATTCAAACTTAAAATCAAATAATAATTAAGGAACATGCCTAGTTTTTGTATTTACTGTAAAACATTGTTTAAAGTTAATTAATATGTGTATTTTTTTGTTCTAGGTCGACAAAAACTGCTGTAAAGAAAAAAGCTGCATAACATGCTCAAATTATGCCTTCTGGGCAAGGTGCAAGCCACTCTTAGTATTGGCTTTAACTCCACAGTTAACTTTACAGACCTACCTAGCTGCCATTTCCCACTAAAAGTGAGTTGAACTAGTACAAAGTAGTAGTAGTACAAATGATAAATTTTATTCAAACGGCTAACAAAATGCTAAGTTGGGGATCCAAATATGTGTGCATTTAATTGAGTCATGATTGGGCTTATCAAAAACTTAGTTCGAATTTTTTGTATTATACTTGATATACCAATGTTATGTAATGTATCAAAATGGTGAAAAAATGAATTGAATTGTTAAAATTCATAAAAAAGTAGTTTTTCAAAACAATGAAAGCTTGTAGATTAGGTTCCATCTACTCATTTGAGTTCAATAAAATTGTTGTGTAATTTATTATAATGACTATTTTTTGTTTCAGCTACAGGAATCCGTAGATGGCTAGTCAAGAGCCACATCAGCAGCAGTCAAGTGGTTGTAGAGTGCAGCAAATGACTGGATGAATAGCAGTTAATCAGAGAAGTTGAAAACAGCACTGCTAAAAGCTGTAGCTGTATATGCAGCAAAGGCAGACCATCAACTTATTCTGAGATTGCTGCAAGGCAAATGGGTTACAAAAAGGTCCACATATTCTGGTCGCTAATTTCGTTATTTTTGAGGTGATTAGAGAAGTGTTATGAAAATTAATAAAAGATCCTGTGATTCAATAATATTTTTCTTTTTTTTCACCTTTACTCATCACCTTGAAGTATTATTATTAATATTATTGTGTGAGTGATGTGAAGGCCTGTTGGTGCAACTTGCCTTTAGCACTGAAGGTTGTGGGTTTGTTGTGTGCCTGGGTGTTATTACTTACTATCTAACTAAAAAATATGTTGAGAAATATTTAAGTATGTTTATCAGAACGCCTCCGTGGCTGAGTGGTTTCAAAGCTTGGCCCGAAACTCAGAGGTACCGGGTTCAATTCCCAAGTTGGGCAAAGTGTGTTTTCGGAACATGGACCAGGGTTTGTGATCACCAACCCTCGTTTGACAAGCGTGGTGATTTAGCCAATACCCATCAATTGTGGTGATGACTTGATTACAATGAGGGAAGCCTTTGCCCAGCAGTGGGGCAATATATAGGCTAATTACTTACTTGAATGTTTATCAGTCTCTGACACCCATAGTACAAGCTTTGCTTAGTAAGGGGTCAGATGATCTTGCTTGGTGTAATTTGTGCTAGATATTTATTTTTTAGCCATGACGCCGGGTTAGTAAAAAGAAGTTCTTTATTTACATTGAAGTCAGCTTCTCTGCACATTATGTGACTTAACTATAACTCTCTTTTTCTACACTTGTCATTCGCACCACTTGACCACACACTGTTTAATTTTGATAAAAGAATAATCAATGAAGAATATTTACACTTATACTCTACTCTTATTTAGGTCAAATCTTGCAAGCTGAATTAGAACCACTTCCACCTAGCCAACAGAATAAAATTTTACATGTTAGTGCAGTGCTGATGGCAATGAATTTCAATGATAAGCTTGACCTGATTCTCCAACCAGAATTGGACCTGCAGCTAACTGCACAGTCACGAAATTGTATTAGTATTCGCATTTAGTTACAATAACCTGTTCTTTGACCTGGCTGTTTCCTCGAGGGTGGCCTCCAGACGAGGGAATTTATTGATATACGTGGAATTTTAGACACATAAAGAGCATAATTTAAAAAAGCTGGTTTTTTACATTTATTCTTAAAAATAAATTTGATTAAATAACCTCAGATTAACAATGGAAATCATTCATTCAATTAATTAAACTGGACGCCACAAATTATTTTCAAAGTCTCGTCTACATAACTGCCCATCTAGGTATAAAATCATTCTGGGACCCAGCGATGATCCAAGGGTGCACTGCTGGCTGGGTAGTCCTCGTTTGGTTGCAGATGTTAAGCACGCTAAATGCTAATGCTCTTTAGCCACCATGTCAGAATCATAGTGGAGTACTGGAGTACCATGTGAACCAGCAAATAACTGTCTTCACTGTCCATGCTTAGACTTCAAGGTAGGTACATTGAACTTTCAATTACATGGGCGTCGAACTTTTCATCTTGGTTTCGGCTGGTAGACAAAGCATAGTCTCCTAAATGCCTTGCACACACTTTTCTACACTCCAAACAATTTTTTTTCTAATTATTTGACCAAAACATGACCAAGGATTTGATTATTTCCACTCGTAAATTCCAAACTCGATCACTCTGTAGTAACGGTTTATTTGACAGATTATTTCGAGTTCCCTGTGTCGAGATGACGGTCGAGTTCACATTGAGAATACCAATTAAACGTCATTCCTATACATGTGATGTCAAAAATCTCATTTACCTTAGTTCCATTTACTAACGCTCTCCTAGTGGAGGCGCTACCGTCGTTTTCTTGTTTTAGGAATGCCAAAGTTAAATCTCACAGCGGATTCCGCGTGCGGGGTACGAAGCGAGTTTATAAGAATAGCTCGGCAGATAGTCTAATTGAATAAAGTTATTTGAGTTTGAGTTCGAGTTTGAATGGATTTTCAGGAATATTCGTCCAGAGAAGATTATGCCAAGTTGTAAATAAGTTCCAAAGCATCAACTTTCTGCCACATAGAGGGAACCCAGGATGTGTTACAAGGGTAATTTAACAGGAAGCGGGGCGATGCGTGATAAAACTCGCACCGTGTCAAAAACACCCTAAAGGACCAGATCAGGGGGGGGGGGGGGGGTTGTTGCATTTTTGTACTACATACTTATCTATGCATGACTAGGTTAAAGCAATATCTATTTATAGCATTTGAAATTTAAAATTGTTTCTATAACTTCTTTTTTATATTCTCAGTAATGTGAAAATTCAAAAATAAATGTGGCAGGTATTGTTATGTAAAATGTATGCCATTGTTATGGAAGACCCCCCTCTTCCGTCGGGGGGCCTCCCGACACAGGTATTTGCAAGTACCTACTAGGCTTACCTAATCGCTGACGCGCGGGACTTATCCCGGCCATGGAATATTCTATAAAACTGTAAAATCCTGAAATAAACAATTTTTGTTTAATATCCTCACCAGGTAGAGGTCCACCAAAGGCCTCAGCTCTCTTTCGCCTGATCTCGTTCACGACGTAAATGACGAAGAACACGGCTAGGAACAGCAGATTCGTCCACCAGACTACCGGATTGCCAAGCAAGTAGATTCTGTGAGAGCTGCCGGAGAAAAATTGACCCTGTTGAAATAACAAGATTGTCAGTACATTGCTCATCGATGACACGATTGGCGCAGTGCGCTGTAGCACGATCGCTCGCCTCAATTTCCGTAGTGTCCCAGGTTCGATTCCCAGTCGGGTCAATTCAGGAAACGATCTTTTCTGAATTGACTCGGGTCTGGGTGTGCTGGTAGACGCCCCTGGCTTATTTCCTTGTATGGTATCTCGTAACACAGGGATATTAATCCCTACTTCGAGACTATTACAAGAGGTGTGTTGTCTGGCGCATATTTATTATATTTATTATTGCACGATTGCTTGACGATAAGTTAAAGAGAACTGGCATGTTTGTGGAAATCCTACAGCCGAGTTCAAATTGACGACTAATAAATAAATATCGTACATGATCGCAAACTAAGCAGGCATTTGACCTGTCCAATGTTTCATATATGATAACATAACAATGGATTTTTAGGAATATTCGTCCAGAGAAGATTGCCAAGCGTGTTCTGATAAATAAGTTCCGTAGCAAGTTACTGCCAAATAGAGGGAACCGAGGATGTGTTACAAGGGTGATTTTAACCAGATGCGGCACAATCCTGCTTGCGTGATAAGATGGCACCTTGTTAAGCGTCTTCGAGCAAACCCAGACCAGGCCCGAAACCAATTGAGAATAGTTAATTTCTCGGTTTCTGGAAATGAACCCGGGAAGTCACGCAAGTCAAGGCAACAAAACGGGCTACAGCGTTCTACGTCAATTGTGTCATCAAATTAAACATTCTTTGTCTATTCTAATATTATAAAGGGGAATTATTTAATTGTTAGTCTTGTTTGTATTGAATAGGCTCCAGAACTTAAAGACCGATTGTAAAAAATCTTTCACCAATATGAAGCTACATAGGGAGTGACATTATGCTATATTTGATTATGATTGAACAAAACATTCATTGAAAAATAATAGTATATTTAAATTAAGTCTGAGAAACGCGGGCGAGATGTGCTGCTTTACTGCGGCGGCGACGTGCAATTATTTTTGACAGGACGAAGTCTGTAGAGTCGAGGCAGCTAGTATTAACTATAGTAGTCATTCTTACCCGGTAGTTGATCGGCCACTGCCACGGCTGCGACGTGAGCTCGCCCTCCTTGGGCTTCAGGCCCGCATTTCCCTGGAACATGACCGCGTGCGACTCCACGAAGCGCTCGAGGAAGCCCGACGCGTACGCTTCGAAACTCATTTTGGGCACTGCAATGGACAATGTTAGGTGACGCAAATGCTAAAGAAGGCTAAAGGCTGTGCACAACAATATTAAATAGTTTATAGAAATATGTGATACAAAGGTGTTTGTATAATTTATGTCATCTAAAAAGAAGGTACTGGTCAGCAACCTGCGCAGTGACCGAATTATTAAAAAAGAAGGTACTGGTCAGCAACCTGCGCAGTGACCGAATTATCTAAAAAGAAGGTACTGGTCAGCAACCTGCGCAGTGACCGAATTATCTAAAAAGAAGGTACTGGTCAGCAACCTGCGCAGTGACCGAATTATCTAAAAAGAAGGTACTGGTCAGCAATCTGCGCAGTGGCCGAATTATCTAAAAAGAAGGTACTGCCCCCTGATTCAGAACGAAGTTATCCACCGATTCGGTGAATTTGTTTTATTTATAGTAAATGCTCCGTTGGGCGGTAGCAATCAATATTTTGATATGTCAAAGCCAAAGGCCCTAAGTTTTCATAAACCAAATTAAATTACATAAAATCTACCCTAAATCTAAATCAGCCTGGTCCGTCCCACTGCAGGGCAAGAACTCCCCACCCCCCCCCCAATCTCCATTCCACACGATTCAGGGCCAATATTGGCCAATCCCTGCAGTACACATCTAGTTCGTCTCGCCACCTTCTTCTAGGCCTCCCGCGCGGGCGTTGGGCAATTGGGTGCCATTCTGTCGCGGTCCTAGCCCACAGCTCAGTTGGCATGCGGCAGATGTGTCCAGCCCAGTTCCATTTCAGCTTGGCGGCTGTGTGACCCACGTCAGCGATTTTGGTTTCAGAGCGCAGTTCTGATGTCTTGATATGGTCAGTGAGTTTAACCCCTAGGATACTGCGCTCCATTGCTCGTTGACAAACCCCGAGGGCGGACTTTTGACGGTTTGTTAATGACCAAGTCTGCGCTCCGTACGTGAGGGTGGGCAATCCATGAGTTTCCGCTTGAGAGAAAGAGGTAGAGTGCCTTTCATCAGATCTTTCATTGATCAATAGTTCTTCCAGGCGTTTTCAATGCGTCGTGCAATTTCTTTATCTTGTCTTGCCTGGAAAGAAACTATTTGGCCTAGGTAAAGATACTCATGGACATATTCGATCCCCACACCGTCAATAGCAATGGGATGTTTTACGCTGTTTGTCATTAACTTTGTCTTTGTCATATTCATTTCGAGTCCGACCTCAAGGCTTGCGTTGTTGAGGTCGGAAAATCTACCCTACTTAAAAAAACATTAAAAATAAAAGAAAATAACCGAATGGGTCGATAACTTCGTTCTGAATCGGGGGGCTGGTCAGCAAACTGCGCAGGGACCGTATTATCTAAAAAGAAGGTAGGTACTGGTCAACAACCTGCGCAGTGACCGTATTATCTAAAAATAAGGTACTGGTCAGCAACCTGCGCAGTGACCGAATTCAGGGCTAAATTAGTGATATGAACCACTGTTCCTAGCGTTATTTTATGATATGGACAGTTGTAAGACAAGTGGGAATGTTTAACCAACTTTAATTAATTAATTCTGTCATATTTTGTTTGTGCATTGGTGTATAGAGTATATCTTATCTTAGATGGTTTGAACCTTGAGTTCAACAATGGTTTAAAATTGATGACTAGAACCGATTTACAAGGCCAGGGTAAAGTGTTGGAAGGAGAAGCCCTGGACAAAAGAACCACGAAGAAACAACTTAGAAGTATGTACACATGTGGCACTGTGCGTTTGTGAGGGCAGCGTGGAGAAAAGCAGTATGATGTGTGTTATTCCTTAAATATTAATCAAAATGTATTTTAAGAAGTATACATATCACTTACGGTCGTCAAAAACATTGTCCTCAACATTCCAAAGTGCGTTTTTATCTCTCAAGTTTGGATTGCAAGCTACCTCCTGCTGCTCGAAGCCCCATTTCGGTAATTGCTTGCCCGTCGTAGTGAGAGCACAAGCCTTTAAATTGAGAAACCAATGTATACATTTTAAGGCTATATTTTAACGGGAGAAATAGTCTACGTGGGTAATGGCGCTCACGGACAGCTAGTATTTTATAAGAATAGTACTATTCAAGTGCTTTCTCTAGGTCTCGAGAGTTAGGTAAGGCAGTGAGTGTGAGTGTACAATTAACGGTATTCAGAGAAATGTTGTAGTAAAATAATAAAACGTTTAAACACATGGAACTATGATAATTTTAGTGGTATTTTACCTGCAAGTAATGCACAAACATGAGTTTGCTTCTGACAGTCTGAACTTCTTCACCATCTTTGCCTCCAGATATAATGATCTTCCATACATCATTAGCATCACCGATTCCTTCCTGTTGAGAATAGATTATACAGACACCATCCATCTTAATAATATTTGTCCTGGGGCCGTATTACAATCCCCCGCCACCCTGGCAGCGCGACCGTTTACGGTACTAAAATGCTCAAGTGAGCGTCTTAGAACCGTAAACGGCCACGCCGCGATAGTGGCAAAAGATTGTAATACCCCCTAATATACCCCTGGGTGGAGAATGAAATGGCGGAGGCAAACGTGCGCGTTCGAGGTATAATTCGCGCGTTGTCAACCCTGTACGGTTGACTAGAACTGAAGGTAGGTTTTCAACCTGAATTTGATGAAATAATCACGAATATCTTCCAACTACGCGACGTTGCCAATCCGCTTTACGCTGTTAACCACGTCTGCCTAGCCTGAAACGCAGTTCCTACCTCTCCATATCCAGTAACTTGCATGTACTTGGTGGTGAGTGGCGCCCTCTCGCGGTGCGAGTGCAAGTTGCGCCCGGTGGCCGCGTGCGTGAGGCGCACGAGGTCGCCACTGCGCACGACCACCACCCCGGCCACTTGTTCCTTGTCGTACGGCTTCACCACGAAGCGGTTGTTGTCGTCTTTGTGCGTGTATGTGGTTATCTAGATTGAAAAAGGTTATGTCAGCTGATCAGCTCTAAGCAACCCATTGTAAACTATTTCGTTTTTTAAGTACAACTACCGGCAAACAGCTAGTGAAAGAAAACAGAGGTAGAAAGAAACTAGATGAAACTGTTTAAGACAACACATTTTAATAGAAAACAGAGATTTTCAAGGTAAATCATTGTTATTGAATAACACGCGTCACAAAATCATTTAGTGTCCATTACCTAAATTTTTCTTAAAGCAAGAGCAACCCTTGGCCATGCTCTAGTAATTTAGAGACCACACAATTTTCAAACACAAACTCAAAACTTAAGGAGTAAACAGGTTCTAAACTTCTCTTTTAACCCGTCCCGTGTTTCTATTGTTCAGGTTTTTGCATTGTGAGTCATTGTTTGCCATTTTTTTCTTAGGGTTTTCTTACGAACACCGGCTGACACTCGAGGAGTTAGGTTTTGTGAGAAAAAAAGCTCTTTGTTGTTTTTGAGTACCTACAATGTTACTTACTAGTAACTAGCCCTAATTTTAAGTGTATCACCTGCTGCTGTTTAGCCCCGACTCCTGAAGGATACAAGTGGTAATGCGAGTGCAGGTACCCTCCGCCCGTGCGATGGTTCTTCAGCGTGATGATGGCTCCGTACGCCAGGACCCTCGGCGCGCTCGCGTTGTGCAGGCTGTTGCCTTCGAGGCGGGCTTGGAAACCAGACGAGTAAAAGCCGTCGCCGTTACCACTGCAGCATTAATAGCAATTGTAGATCAGGATTATTAAGTACTATACTATTTTTACTTTATGATGATATGCCTGACAGTTCTCATTGTTCCGTGTTACTATTTCAAACTAAGTAAATAAAAAGAAACTGGCAAAAGAAAATGTTTTAAACTATTAAAAAACTCTTGTCCTTTTGAATCTTATCAAGTAAATTATTTTTATTATTATTAACTTTGAATGAAGGAAGTATCTAAATGAAATTAAATTAATATATCTTTGATGCGCCTGATGCGTGAAAAGGAACGTCATTCAATAGTGTATTGACACTACTGAATCGACAAAAAATCGATGAATCGGAGTGATCATTTTGTAATCACGTCATTCGCATCAGTACGAGTTCGTCTGCCTTGTGTGCTATTTTTAAACTATTATTTTCGAGATACCGCGTTTTATTCTATAAGTTATTAGCCATAACCCGTTTATTAATAATTTATTTAAAAATTAAAAATCTGTAAATCCGATTCCATTTCCTTGCTCGATTAAATTACATTCGTTATATCACTATAATCGACAATTATGAACTGTCAGGGATATCATCATAAAGTAGTATTGCTGTCCGTCAGCGGCTTCGCCCGCGATAATGTAGCTTTATGTAGATATTGGTGAAGCATTTTTTTTAATCGGTCTAGTTGTTGTTTAGACAAACAAACAAATAACAACTCTTTATATTATTAGTTTAGTAATAAGGTTTTAAATCTTATTTGCTGAAAATAGTACCTTTTGTTCAGAACTGTCAGGTGTATCCAAAAGAAAAACACGTAGAGTATAGCTGGCCACAGAATCAGAGTTATACTTCTACCAATCAAATGCTTCACAGTCAGGCTCTGAAAAAAAACGTACTATTAAAATGGAAATTGCTATTAAAAAGTTTATTCTACGACCGGCATGCGGCACTGCCACGGCCTTAAATTTGAAAGCACTGGTTCCACTGAGTTCTTCATTAATACTCACGACTGGTTTGCTTAAGTCGCCAAGCACATTCCATAAGTCTGCCACAGTCCTCAGGCCAACGAAGAGAACAACGAATAGACCAACGAACTTGACGGAGATCGTGCAGGCGAGGGATGCGCCTAGGAACAGCTGCCACGTCAGCATCCGTGGGCTGAATGGCGGAGATCCTTCGTCAGTCAGTGTCCGCAGCTTGCATGTAAAGAAAGTCGATTGAGATTGCAAACAAGAAGATTTTTTTTTTGGGCGCTTTTACACTAGGATAACTTATTTGCTTAACTATATTAGATATTTATTCAACTATTTACTTAACTTATTTATGATGATATCCCTGACCATTCATAATTTACTTATTAAGTTTCGAATTACATATTACTTGATAACTTTCGAAAGGACAATAGTTTTTTAATAGTTTATTACATTTTATTTTGCCTATTTCTTTTTATTTAGTTTGAAATAGAATGCGTGACACGCATAAACGTGAACTGTCAGGCATATCATCTTAAAGTGAAAATAGTATAGCTTTCCGCCCGCGGCTTCGCCCGAGTGAACTTCATTTTTTCCGACTTAAGATACTTATCGTAATACACATATTACGGCCAAATTAAATAAAATCTTTTTAAGTTGTAGCCTATGCGTTATTTATTTATTTAAAATGGGTTTGCTTTTGGCCTCAGTCTCGCCTGGTGGTGAGCGATGACGAGACCGATGGTGGTACCCAGAAAATGCCTATTTACTCTGGCCTTGAAGATACCAAGGTTGTAAGTATTCTGATGTACCTTTAGGCTGTATTGTTGTAAAGTTTCATTTAAATCAGTTCAGCAGTTTTTGCGTGAATGAGTAACAAATATACATACATACATACTCACAAACTTTCACATTTATAATATCAGTAAGATATATTCTGTAAGATGATTTGCTTAAAAAAAACTGATGGCTGATTCTGAATGTCGAATTGTGTTGTTATATTCTTCACTAAACTTATTATTTTCTTTTTTGACCCACAGGTCGAACTGCCAAGTACAGTTGCTAGGTCATTGAGCTGAAGAAAAAAAAAAGTTGAATACCCTATGATATGAAAGTAAATTTGACTGGCCACATACTCCTCAGGCTCAACATCAGATTACAAAAAAAAATGTTCTACGCTACCCTAAATAACTAGGTACAGGTTAAGAAAAAAAACGATTTTCTAGGCAGGACTGATGGAAAAAAATACAGAACAATCAAGTGGAGTTCAGTGTAATCTAATTCGTTTGGAGGCCTAGGTGGCCAATTCGAAAGACTACGAACATAAAAAAATGGTAATCATAACAATAAGTATTCAATAACAATAGTGAACGATAGCTTACCTTAAATGCTCCATAGATTGAACAACTCATGAAAAATAATAAAATAGGATCCAACAATATGTATCTATTCAGTGTGAGAAATCCAACATCTGTAAATTAACACATAAACAATTAAATTAATAATGATTATCATAAAAAGGAAACACTAAATTACACGAAAGCTAACTTCAAAAAACTTGTAAAAAAATATGAAGCTTACCACATAGCAGGAGCATAGTGCCAATCACTGTAGAATCAAGTGATTTTGTCATTTCCCATATAGTGAGAAATGTTAATGGAATCACCAATGCTCCTAATGATGTACAAAACTAAAAAAATATATATAAAGAACAATCCATAAAGATAGTAAAATGTCCAGGTAGGGGCAAGTTTGTCAATGTTAATAATGAATAATGTTGCCTACATAAACTTAGCCATCTTCTTACCATATTATGTAAAATTAAAAAGGTGAAACAGATATAATGGGGGGTTTGTAAGTACAAAGGAGAAGCTTTTTAAGCAAGTTAAAATTAGCAAACTTGCATTGGAAATTAAACAAATTAATATTACAATTCTCATTCCCTCATACTTGGCGTCGTCATACTTGTCTCCCGGCTTATCAAATGGGAAAGTCCCATCATATCCTGTCAACTTCCCTGACAGGCCAATGAGCATCTGAAAAAAAATAGATTATACTCACAACACTTATTTAACAATTCTTATTGCCTAATATAAATATTATAAAAAAAATTGCATTCATTAAATTAAACATGCATCACTTTTTATTATTAATTGTTAATTACAAGATTTTACTGCCAATCGTCAAGAACTTTAAGCCATTTTCTATTTTATTTATGAAAACTGTTTAATTTTTAATTTTTTTTATTTGATAGATTTGACTGCGTAGGTTGTTCTTCAAATGGAAGAATACTTGTATTGATAAAGATAAGAATAAGGCAAGATAGAGACTACCACAACTAACAGACCAGACTAACAGACTATAATTGTGAAGGGAACTTGGTAAGGCTTATTAAATCATTTACCAATTAAATCATTACTACCATCATAAATAATCATAATACTTTAATGCATGTACAAAAGAAAATGCAATTGATCAAATTAGCAAATTAGATTTAATTTAATAATTATCAAATGGGTTAAATTATCATTTTTTTTTATTTAATAACTTCCTTTTATTTAGCTGCCACTGATGAACGTAAGTAATACCTTTCCAAGTGGAGGATGGACATCAAAGAAGAAAGTTCTATTGATATACCAGCTCGCCATTTTGCCAAAATGAGTTTCATCCCAGCTGTGAATAATTTTAAGTTAGTTATTATTTAATATATCATATAATTGATATAATAGGGTAGGATGACTTATTTTTTTATGATGTGTTATCTTCTCAATAGTAAAATCATCGAAAAAATATATAATAAATAACTCTACAAAAACTCCCAGATCCAAAATAGAATTATTTCTATTTATTTTGGCATCAAACAGTCATATATGTTACAATGTTTATGAATAATAATTGTGTAAGAAGACCAACAGCGCCCAAAATGGATGATAAAATTATAATTAAACTACTTTTGCAACATTTAATAGAACTAAGTAAGGAGTGTGCTGTTGGGTTCAGTGTACCACGGTCGAAGGAATTGAAAAATAGGCATTTGGAAAATCTATTGCAGTCTTTTGCAAACCTCCAGCCGCCTGCAGAGTGCAATAGAAACAACTGCAAATTGTACGGAAACTACCTATCAAAAGTAGTAGACAAAATCACCGCTTCGTAGTCCCCTGATCCCTTTTCGTAAAATTGACCGATTGAATTCCTGTATTTAGTAAAAATTAGAAAAAGGCTTTGGCCGTGTTCCTATGTTTTCCTTTTTTTGACTGGCCTGTTGGCGCAATGGCAGCGATCCTGCCTTTAGCGCTGGAGGTTGTGGGTTCAATCCCCACACATGACAAATATTTGTGTGATGAACATTTGTATTTGTTGTGTGTCTGGTGTTATTATCTATTTAAGTATGTATTTAGAAATATTTAAGTATGTTTATCAGTCTCTGACGCCCATATTACAAGCTCTGCTTAGTTTGGGGTCAGATGATCTTGGTGTGAATTGTCCCAGATATTTATTTATTTATTTTATATGAATTAATCAAATAAATTTTATTGATGTTTGAAACACAGCATCTTATCATGAACACATCTCTTTTGATAATAAGTTAATCAAAAAAAGGAAAACATGATAATAGTGGCCATAGATTTTTTTGAGAAAAACTGTTTCCTCTACCTACTAGCAATATCCAGGGAGGAAACAGGGGACTACGATTGTATGGAAAAACGGCGCATCTGTATCCTCTTAATTTAATTCCAAACTTGTAGCTAGAGTTATTTGTAAAGTAGATTTTTTTGCTTACCACACATGATCAGGCTCCAAAACCTTGTAAAACCGTGTAAGAAATGTAGCACCAATCAATATACCAAATGTTATCCACCAGCTAAAAGAAAACATTCAATAAATAACAGTAATATACGTGGCTTCAAACTTCAAGATTACCACGATCTTACATTTTCTGAGAGGTCGGAGGTGATTTTTTCAATTCATTAGACATCTTAAATGTACATTCATTTATGATTAATTCAAGAAAATATTACGAAACTGCAAAGTACTTCAGAGTTCATTTCAAAAGTATCTTCAATCAAATCAAACCGGTAATTCGAAGCGAAGATCTTCGCCGAATACCTACGTGTCAATGTCAAACACAGGGTTGCCAACTCTGCACCACGGGTGCTGATGCTGAATGATACCTACCTCAAAAAGTGCTAGATTGCCATGAATTTCCAAAAAGAGTGTTAAAGAATAATGCAAGTGAATGGGCCCAAAAAAAAAATGTTTTGCAGATTTATGACATAGACTACGATGTAGATCTAATAAATACCTTTAACTTTTGTTATGGCGTCGACAAAATTGGTCCCAGAAAAAAAAGTTATAATTTATTTATTATGCTGAAGTACATATTAATTCTGCTTTAATAAAATATTATTTTACTATTTTACGTCTAAAACCATACGTTGCCACGATGGGCGACCCGCCAGGCATCAGGCAATCGGTTTTACTATTGTCATTGCCGTTCTCTTTCTCTCTTATCTATTTGTCATTGAATGTTTCATTCGTACACGACGGCCGCTTGGACCCTTTTTTACCTGGCGTGTGCGCAGTCGCCCTTCGCTTGTCGTTCGGAACGTAACTGTGCTCTCTATCGTGATTTTTCAAGTTTTTTGTGACCATTGCTATTTCTTTTTAAACCAAAATAATAAATTATTAAGGACGGTAACAATTTCCCCCTAGTTCAGATTTTAGTGACGTCATAAAAAAAGTTGATAGTGCGTGTGTGGTCTTTCACGTGGTATATGTCTCATCTCTGCACATTGTCTAAAATTTTTTGGGCCCAAAGACAAAGGCAAGATTTGCATTGTCCTTTGTGAAATGAAATATTTCATCACCGATAGTAGTTAGTTTGACTGGCCTGTTGGCGCAATGGCAGCGATCCTGCCTTTAGCGCCAGAGTTCGTGGGTTCGATCCCCACCCATGACAAATATTTGTGTGACGAACATTTGTATTTGTTGTGTGTCTGGTGTTATTATCTATTTAAGTATGTATTTAGAAATATTTAAGTATGTTTATCAGTCTCTGACGCCCATATTACAAGCTCTGCTTAGTTTGGGGTCAGATGATCTTGGTGTGAATTGTCCCATTGTTATTGTGTTATTTATTTTATTTATTTTGTAAAAAAATACAAAATGATATATTACATAGTTTCCCATCATCTTCCCTGCACTGCTGTTGTTTGGATGGCTCCTGGCCAAAGAATTGTTTATTTTATCTATCTATCTAATTTCAGTGCTAGAGACTTAAAAATAGTGCCAGATCTAGCACACAAAGTGCTATATTACGGCTTTACGGCATAGGAAGTACCTATGAGATGAAACTATCGCACTTTAACTAGAGTGTATAGATAGAGCATTTCATCGAATAGTTCCTATGCCGTCATGTTGGCAGCAATGAATTAAAGTGTTGCTTTGCTATAGTGTAATTGAGATGTGATTACTTGAAAACGAGGTGTTACTATTAATTTAAATGTCTGTTGAGATGTTTAACTATTTTTTTTATTCTCTCCTATTTTCTGGTCTTATTTGACCGGGCTACTATGTCATTATCATAATATCCTCTGAATCATTATTTGTAACATATTACTAATATTACCATCTCTCATAGCCAGTCAAGTTTATTTCCTAGCGAGCGATTTCCTAATATGATCTCACATTTTCCGCCAGTCAGCGGTTACCTGTCAATAAATGCATCCTCTAGATATGCTATTTACTGACGAAAATGCCCGCTACCCCGAGTTTAGGAAATTAAATTGACTGGCTGTAAGAGATGGTAGTACGGCCCCTGATCTGGAATTGAACCCTAACAACAACTGTCAGTGTCTGTCAGCTGTGTAAACTGTCATCGTTGACAGCACATGCAGCGTATCATGCAGTTGCTTTGTCAGTTACGAAATGACCTTTACGCCATTGGTTTAAGGTGCTATTTAGTCGACAAATGTTACACTCGAGTTGTGGTACACAAACAAAAACTGCCTTCATCATAAACACTTCGTAAATAAATTAGCGTTTAATACGTCGTATTCTCAGTTGTTTCTCATTCTATCCAGCGCATCAACACAGCGATGTCAGTCTCTTAATATTGCATCATGTGTCGTAAAAGTTTAATATTTATAATTATTCAGTGTTTTAATCATTTTTGTGGGGGTGAACTTTCTATTGATAACAAAGAAAAATATTTGACTGGGTTCGTTGATTACCTAAATAATTTGCCTAACCAGGCTTACAGCTACGACGATGGAGTATTATTGAACGCTCAAAAAGAAGTAAGTAAACTGATAATTTTGATTTGTTTAATTTGTTTGAAACTCTTACAAGGTTATCAAGTCTGAACGTTTCATCTCCCACATAATCAATACACGTGTATTGTGTTATCTACATCATTATACATTCTAGTATGGGTACATAAAGGAGATGAATCTATATTTTTTAAAGAAGGGCTGACTGGCCTGTTAGGGCAATGGCAGCGTTGTTCGATCCCCACCCATGACAAACATTTGTGAGTGTTTGTTGTGTGTCTGGGTGTTATTATCTATTTAAGTATGTATTTAGAAATAATCAAGTATGTTTATCAGTCTCTGACACCCATTCATAGTACAAGCTTTAGGTTAGTTGGTGGTCAGATGATCTTGGTGCAATTGTCCCAGATATGAATTAATTTATTCATATATCAGCATACATCCTAAGCAACTGTAGCTGTGAATTCATACTACCCACCTTATTATGAATAAAAAACAAATTAACCTTTGAAAAGGGGTATTTAAGGGATTGAACTATGCTATCAGGTAAATTGTATTTGCCTTAGCCATAAATGCTTTTTATCTCACTACTTATTATTACAAATATTTTGTTTTTTTAAGGGATACTTTATAGTTAAGTACCTACCTGTATAATTTTGTACAGTAAAAGTCACAGGTGGAGGCTAATTTGTCATAGTCTGTAGAATAATTGAATTAAATTTAAAGTGGTTGGAAAAGCTAGACCCATATACATTTTAAGTCAAAGTAGGTATTCGTTGCAAATTGCAATCATGTGGTTACAAAGGTGGTAAACATAATAAACCAGTACTGACCAATGACATGAACCCGGTTAGGGCTTTGCAACATAAACAAATTAATAAAATAAAATGAAATTATATAAAATTTTGATAAATTGGATTAAATCATATAAAATAAATTTAATTTAATGTAATTTTCACAACATTAAAAATTAAAACAAAACAAAAGCCATAAGAAAAATATAGTAAATGAAATTAAGGGTCCAATCGATAGGTTTTGGGGTCCCCAGACCACAGACCTTCGCTGGTACAGGTTACCTGGGACACCCTGTTTAATATTATGAAGAGGTAAAAGTTTGTGACTTAGTGAGTTTGTATGTTTGTGACAGGTAATCTCCGAAACTTCCAAATCGATATCAAAATTCTTTCACTCTTAAAAAGCTACACTATCCCTGATTGCTATAGGCATATATTTGTTTGAAATAATTAGTTTTCAGGCAGATCATTTACACTTATAAAGTAATCCGGGAAAAAAGCGCTATCGAAAATCTTTACGTGCGTGCGCTGGCCCCACTGTTATTAAACGTGCATACAATGTACTACAAAAATATAGGTTTTTAGTAGATCCATAAATAAGTCCGCGACACGATACATCTATCTTTTTTAAGTAGCTATAAGGTCATGTTATGTGTTAAAAAATCATGTAAATTGGAAGGTAGATTTGATAATTATCCTTATGAAAGTTATTTCATCATCAAGATAATTTTACGGAGATAAATTTTGTTCTTTGCAACTCATTAATTGGATTAATAGATTCTGATATTTCGTGAAACCAAAAAATACGCACGCAAAATTATTAAAATATATAAAATCAAAAGGTCCACTCAACACGAAATTTCAGAAACTACAAGTGCTAGGAGTCTTTTAATTTTGCATGGGGGTTCTTTTTAGGACATCATAGGTGCCTATTAAGACGAGTTTTTGCGAAATTCGACCTCTAAGGGGTTGCTTTTGGGGTTGATAGTTTGTTTGTAATAAACTTCGTTAGTTCGAGTGCTAGGAGTCTCAAATTTTGCATAGGGGTTCTCTTTAGGACGTAACTGATAACTAGAGCGGGATTTTGTGAATTAAAGTAACGTAATTCAAAAATAATCCCTTAAGACATAAAAATTAAGTTCACGCGGGCGAAGCCGGAGGCGGAAAGCTAGTGATAATAATAAACAGCTAATAAACCTGTTAAGCACTACTGTATCAATTGCAGTGTATGAAATAAACCTTACTGAATAAGAATTTTAAATTCTATTTTGGACGTGCATGTTTGTTGATTAGGTTTAAGGAACTTTATTTCTCAATAAAATCATAACAGTTTCATTTATGATGAATAAGATACATTAATTATGAATTGATTCCTCTCATATCTAATTGAAATGAATCTTTGTGAACTTGCAACATTGGATGGACCATTAGTTTCCAAGTGAAGCTGAAACAAACAAACTTTTTACGGATTTTTTTACCTTTTGTGAAATTAATCGTCAATACTACGTACGACCCAGTTTGATCACATACTCACCTGCAAATTTCGTGTTGAAATGCATAAAACCACTTCTCAGCAACCTACAAATTGTAAAAATGTATTTGTTTTTAAGTCGCACTGAAACCATTTGGTCTCCACCTTTCCACGACCTGGGTTTCATAAAGAACACGTCAATATTTGCTGGAGGTGGAGCTAAGGAGGACTATCAAGTCGACATCCTCTCCAACTTTTCTGCTTAAATATGTCGTTAAATCTTGATCCCAGAGAAAAAGTGAATACCTTTTTTGTATAAAAAAAATATGTAGATTATTTAAGTTAAAGATTTTTTTTTGCTAAGAGCCACCGTTTATTTATTTATTTATTTTATCTATTTATTATCAGTGTAACACGCTGACTTACAGTTGCCCAAAATGCCAGCACGCTAATTATGGTACATGCATTCTTATTTCATAATTCACATGCCAAATAACATTAAAATCAAACAAAACAAAAATAATAGTAATAAAAAATACAAAGTGTCAATAAACTTAAACCTAGAAATGTCATTTAACAAATTAAAACAAATTAAAAAATTCAAACACATTAAAAAATTACAACACATTAAAAAATTACAACATCATAGAATAAAATGAAATAAAATAAAATAAAACAAATTGTCAAATTATACGTCAAAATTACACATTAAGTGTACAAAATACAATTATGTCACATGCTATTAATAAATATGAGAGCTTTATTGCAAAATTGTGCAAAACTGTCAGCAAATATGTCAGTTTCAAAATCGTGAGCGAGTATATCACTGAGCAGTCGTAGAGCGCGAGTGGTGGGAGCGTGTGCGGCGTACCTGGTGCGCGTCGGCGGCTGCCACAGCAGGCGCCCCCGCCTTCGCGGCGCCACTGTCCCATCCTCATTCCAACTCATGAGCTTAGGAACCAGTAGACCCACTTTACCTATTATGGCAGGACTATCAATCCTATTGACAGATAGTGTAATATTATCTGCATAGTCCTTCTAAGTTTAAGGGTATCTAATCCCACCATGCCAGATACAAATAGTGACGGATATAAGTAAGGATAATAACCGTATTTCCTCTTTAGAGCCAACGTGCAAATTTGCGCTGTACCCTCTCCAACATGAGAGCATATTTCTCCTCGTACGGACTCCACACGATAGCACCATATCATATTAGAGTTTACTTCGAATATATGCGTTGTAAAGTACCATAGCTACTTCCAACCAGTCGAACTGTGATGAGGTACGTATGACAAAACCTAGCATCTTACTGGCCTTTTTACATACAGAAGTCATATGTCTACGAGTTTTTTAAGGAAAACTTAAAAAAAAGTACCTTTATCAAACTAAAACTCAACTTTATGAACTGCATGTTAAACCCAGTGTCAGATGAGAACCGCTTATACATACTAGCTATAAGGGCTATAGCAACAAATCAATACAAATTAACCTTTAAGACATGATGTATAAGTGTCAATTTCATGAGTCAATAAAATATAATCGTAAAACCCGTTTTTGCGGTTATCAATATCGATATGGTATGATGCCTAACTCATATAGGTTTTTAGCTACGTTTTGATATATCGAACCCATGTCTCGGTATGAAGTCGCTTGCAAAAGCCAGTATATTATACCGGATGACTAATTATCCCGTAAGGATAATAATGAAGCACACTTATTATCTGATGAAGAAATTATGTTAAGAGCGCTTCTCGGAGTTTGTGAAATGTTCGCTGTCTCACAATGCTCAGAAGTCCCAGTTCATGGTATTTAGGACTGGTAGTAAATGCCCTAACATAGTGCCCCCTATAAAACTTTATAACGAATCCTTAGAAAGGGTTTATAAATTCAAATACCTTGGACATATCGTTACTGACAGCCTTAAAGACGATGAAGATATCGATAGGGAATACGTTCCCTATCGATATCTTGGCGGATATGTTGGTACATAGGTTTGGTCGCTGCACGGACACAGTTAAAATTACGCTTTTTAAAGCATATTGTGTGTCATTGTATTCGTGCAGCTTATGGGCCAACTATACCAAAAAGGCCTACAGTGTCCTACGTGTCCAATATAATAACGCCTTCAGGGCGCTGTTGCGGCTGCCACGCTTTTGTAGCGCGTCTGCGAAGTTTGCGTTAGCGGGCGTAGATAGCTTTGAAGCTATATGCGCAAAAAGAGCGCATCGCTATTATTGTTCAGAGTACGCGGCAGCTGCCACAGCGTCCTGAAGGAGATAGCTGATAGTGGATCCTCACTGATCGGCCAAATAATATTCACACTACATACTATATAACAATACACTTCACGGTGTGCTAGGAATAGTGTGCCTTCCTGCATCACGGTTATGCAGGAAGGCACACTATTCCGAGGTTGGTCGGGGTGGCCACTATAATACATCTCTGTAGATGGAAAAGGGGTGTTGATCGGCCAAATAATTAATAGGACATGGTCACTTTTAAAAATAAAATACCAACATAGTCATTACGCTTCTACTAACACTATGGATCTTAGTTATCTGAATTAATTGAAACTTTTATTTAGAGGTTCTTATAAAAAAACAGACGGCCATGCGTATTTTATGTAAGAAAACTAACTACCTACATCACCCACTGAGCAAATCATAGGTATCATTTTCCTTAAGGTTATAAATAATCACTTTGTATATTGTATGTAACCAAACATTTTCAGTAACATTATTTCTGGTGATACGATTCATTTACATTCACTTGCAGTTTTTTCGGTAATATCCCCAGAGCGTAAAATACGTTATACGTCAGGGTCTATATTGGAACGCCTAATTTTTTGTTTTCTAATTGCCATTGGCACACAAACTATTGGCCTAAATTTTTTTCGCACAATCATCACATGTCCTAAACAAGTTTGGCCTATTTCATATCGTCTAAAGTTTTGTCGCCGTATTATCATTTCCCAAATTCGTCATTAGGCCGAAGGATGCATAATCCCCAGATACTATTCACAAGAGCTAAATTATAATTCAAACAGTTCAGGCAAGCATACAAATGAGCATGCAGAAAAGCAAGTAAGCATGCATGTATGCATGCAAGGAAGCAAGCAAGACAGCTAGCATGCATTCAAACAAGTAAACATATTTACAAGCGAACAAGCAGGCACACATGCAAGCATGCATTTTGTTTGCTTCTTTTTCGACGCTGCGGGAAGCAGCCCTTTCGCCCTTGCGTAGTAAATCACAGTCACCCACCTGGTGCCTGAGATTTACTACAGCGGACAAGGGCTGCTCTCCCTCCGCGCCTCCGGCTCTTGAATTACAATCTAGTGTAGAGCAGACTAAAATCACGGCCAGTTCGGTTTAACATACTATTTCTAAACATAGCCGACATTATAGGCGCCTCATAAAATTTGCAAATAAATGAAATAATATAGATTTATGTGTAGATAATCAAATGAAATTACGTAAACTTAGGATATAAAATTAGTCATTTGTCATGCCAAAAGTAACGTATGAAAATAGATTTTAGGACCTTGAATATTAGAAGTTATGAAATTAGGGCTTTTGAAATTTAGGCCATTCTATAATAGTGCGAAAACGTCCATTAGGCGTATCAATAATTCTGCGTAATAAGTTTAGGCCAAAGAGGTTTGGCCAAATGATATTAGAAACAATAATTTTAGGCCATCCAAAGGGCACCCTATACGTCATCTCGTTCATGAGTTTCAGCACTTTCAGATAATTTATACCACTTAATATCTTTTTTCTATACTATAATTAGTAAGTATGTCCATTATGTCCAATCTCCGAGTGTATGTTATTGATAACCTTTCGGGGAATTACTATTTTATCTGAATTCGTACTGCAGATAGGTACTGAGTTTCAATTTAGGTTAAGGCTTTAGTAAAGCGTTATTGTTATTTACTTTAATAATGAAATTTTCCCGACCCTGACGAAATGCAACGTCGCGGTTCGGTCTCGCGGCGACTTTAGAGCTAAGCCACATGGCTCCGTTGCGTTGTGTCACTTGCGCTGACTCAAAGCAATATAATAATAACGCACTGTATGACACACGAACGGTGCAATGTCGTACTCAAAACCGCAGAGATACCTTAAACTCTGCTAGAAAATGTACAATATTATGGTTACACATTTAAATTGAAATTGTCACACGAACTCTCAACGGAACGCAACGTAGCTTGAGTGGCTTCTCTCATAAGCTCTAGCTGTTGATTTGCAAGCGAATCCGTCTGCGTAGACTAAGACTTATGGTGTACAACGTTGCATAAAAATACATACAGTATTTTTCACGTGATGTTGATTGGATTAGATTAGATTTATTTCTCTCTTAGTACATAATTACCATATATTTTACATTGAATGTCAGACATAAGAATTTGTAATAAGATCGTCAACAATATAGTAATAATAATAGCATGCATAGAAATGTCAAGGTTAAAAAAAATATACAAATTACAAATTCAAAATCATACAATCAAATACCATTAATATAAATACAAATGTCAACTAAAATTAAAATACACAATTTAAATATTCGTCAATGGAATAGATAGACTTTTCCAACAAAAGGTTCCTCAGTTGGCGTCGGAATGCTTCGTCGGATTGTGCATTTTTCAGCGCAGTGGGTAGGTGGTTGTAGTATGTTGGACCGATCATACGTGGGTTCTTTTCTGCAAGCGCCATGCGACGAGGGACCGCATTAAGCCGGCCCATTAGATGAGATCGCTTACTCGCACTCATGCACTGATAATCCGAAATGGTGGATCTTATGAACGTCAATAGTTCATAAAGATAGACTGAGTCAGTATACGCTGCTTCACAAACAAATCCCTGCACGAGTGTCTAGCTTTTACCCCGACAAGTGTACGTGAAGCGCGGTTTTGCAAAACGAACGCCCTGCTGGCATCCGTTGAGTTACCCCAGATAAGAGTGCCGTACGACATCAGGGAATGAAAGTGGAACAACAGACTGACGCAACACAAAAAAAATGCGTATTCTTCTAAACCTTGTACGATAATAAACAACTTAAAAAAAAACTTGTTTCAAAACAAATTAATTTGCACAAAATAGTAAAAAAATAATTGCGTATTCTTCTATACGATAATATAAGGATAAGATAAATAATCTTTATTGCACAAACAAATAAGTACAGCAGGTTATTAAAAAACAGAAAACGTATTATTTAGGCGGTCTTATCGCTACAGAGGGATCGCTTCCAGACAACCTTCAGTAGAAAGATTTATAAAGATTGAGTAAAGCTGTGCAAAGGTTATAAGATAAATATTTTAATATTATATTTAAAATACAAATAACACACAAAATAACACAATATAATGTAGGTACAATTTTTTTTATTGTTGAAGTCGATGTCAGCCAAGGAAACACTACACAATACCTAGAAATTGAAATATGAGAATACTTAAAGAAATATTTTTACATCTCATGTTATGTGTGTAGTTACAAACCTACATTGGCTGACTTCGACTCTAACAATAAAAATAATTGTACCTACATTATATTGTGTTATTTTGTGCGTTATTTGTATTTTAAATATTATTTTAAAATATTTATCTTATCACCTTTGCACAGCTTTACTCAATCTTTATAAATCTTTCTACTGAAGGTTGTCTGGAAGCGATCCCTCTGTAGCGATAAGACCGCCTAAATAATACGTTTTCTGTTTTTTAATAACCTGCTGTATCTACTTATTTGTTTGTGCAATAAAGATTATTTATCTTATCCTTATATTATCGTATAGAAGAATACGCAATAATTTTTTTACTATTTTGTGCAAATTAATTTGTTTTGGAACAAGTTTTTTTTGAAGTTGTTTTTTTGTTAAAATATTTGTTTATTTCTTGTTTTTTAGTGAATCAAAGTATCGTTCATTTGCTCTAAGAATTAAAGAGTTCCGTTACTTTGTCATGGATCCCATAATCAGAACCTAGCGAAACTCTCATCAAACTACCCTGGGCCTTGAAGTACACATCCTTCCAAAAATAGTCATCGAAATCGGTTGGCGTAATATTGAGTAATTTGCCGATTTGTCGCGCATATACTCTATCCAAATTTAAGACTTTTATGGTTTTCTCATTGATGCCTCTGTCAGAACGGGACCAAATTAAAATGGGACCACACGGGAAGCACCAGGTTTCAAATAAAATAAGAATCATCAAAAATCGAACTCAGTCGAAAGTTCTGAGGTACCTGACAAACATAAAAAACATACAGTCGAATTATTAAGAACCTTCTCCTTTTTTGAAGTCGGTTAAAAATAAACAAATATCAGGTAGATAGTACTACACCAAGATCCTCTGAGGCTGAGCGCTTGTACTGTTTGTATCAGAGGGTGATAATGGTCGACAAATAAATATTTGTCCGGGATGTAAATCAAATCGCGGCCTGCACTATCAGGCCAGTCGTGATTCATAGATAATGCTAATGGCAGAAGCGCATTCATGCGCGATTCGCAGGCTTGTGGCTGAAGGCAGCGTTACTGCGTACCTATCCAATCAAATAGTCTTTATTACATGCTGTGCACATAAAATGGTCTTAAAAAATGTATTTGTTTTTGGCATGTGCAAGATTGTGGCAAATTGCCAGTAGCATGAATTTTGATTCTGACTAAATTAGAAGTAATTCCTAAGTATGAAAATACATTACGTACTTACATCTATGTACTGCAACATCTGCTTTGTACAGTGTATTCAGGTTATTATAGTATAACAATGTATTATAGTATAACCTCAGAAAATGTATGTTTTATCCATGGTAACTAAGTATTATGTCTTTTAATGACTCTTTGTTTTAATAACCCAGTCACGCAAAATGATACTGGTCTGGTTTATGAACCACTAATATTGGCCCTAAATTCTCTCGCACTGCGGGGGTGTGGTGTTATAATTATTATATTTTTTGGTTAAACTATAACTATTTTTTAATCTCTAATAGTCGTGTCATTAATATATATAAAATATTCGTAATATTCGGATTTAAAGTAAATAATGTGATGTGCCCGTTTGTTTGCATACACACATCAACATGGTCTGGGGATATTTCAATTAAACCTAAATAACTAAAATTCTATTAACTTTTTGTTAAGACACATGAAAATAAACCTTGTTTAATAGCCTATCTAATCTGATAAATAAACTTTTAGATAAAGTTAAAATTAAAAAAAACTTAGAAGAAGAGGAAAAACTCAGACAAAATTTCAATCTTAACTTTATTTTTGAAACATCAAAACCTAAACAAAACAACTAAATTTTTTAATAAAATTGTTGAAAACTTAAAATTAATAATCCGTGGATCCACCTCTCCTGACACATCTGCAGTGGTTCTGCATACTCAAAACAAGGGTGCCAATATCCTGTTGTGGAATACTGTCCCAAGTCCTGCTACGAGTAAGATGCAAGAAAAGCTGGTTTTTATGCACAATATCTTCAGGGAAATTTCTAAGAGCTCTTCTCTGAAGCAAAGCCCAGGCATGCTCAATAGGATTTAAATCAAGGGATTGTGCAGGCCAGTCTAAAGCTTGGATATCATGCTGTTGCAACCAACTTAAAACGATACGCGCCGTATGTGGACAGGCATTGTCGTGCATTAGCTGGAAATTTTGTTACAGGCTCTAGCACCTCATCTCGGTATTTTAGAGCAGTCATATTGCCTTGTATCCAAACGAGGTCCGTTCTACCGCTGAGACGAATTCCTGCCCAAACCATAATCGTGCCGCCTTGATATGCATGAACTTGTTGTGGGTGCTGCAGTCGATTCCAACATCCAGATTCTCTCCAAACGCGTACTCTTCGCGAATCAGGATGAAAACCAAACCTGGATTCATCAGTTAAAAGCACAAGTAACCATTGAGAACGGTTCCAGTTTTCGTGTGCAATAGTCCATTGTAATCTTCTTCCTCGATTGCCTCTCCTTAGCGCTGGTACCGGAAGTGGCCTACGAGCACGTAGGTTGACTTCATGCAGTCGTCTTCTCAAAGTTTGACCGCTTACCAGCAAACCATAATCTTTTTGTAGCCTTTGAACCAATTGCATCGCCGTTACATTTGGTTGACTTTGTGCAGCATTTACTATTAATCGGTCCTGTACATGTGTTGTAATGCGTTGAGGTCCTCGGTTCCGTTCCACCACTTTCCCCGTGACACGATAACGTGACCAAAGCCTGGATATAACGCTCTGACTGGTCCTCATGGCTTCAGAAACCGCAACTTGGGTAGCGCCAGCTTGAATCATGCCCACTGCTCTTAACATTTCGTTCCTGGTCAAGTGTCTACGTGGCATGATTAAATGAGTACCAGATGCGTTTTACAAAGATTTATATAAATTTATGGAGTTTTAGTCAAGTTAGAAGTTCGTGAAGATTCACTTCTATGGAAGAAATTCAATGAATGCGAATTTCATCTTAAAATAAAACCTTTTATATATAAATTTGAATTTAAAAAAGGAACTTAGTAATGTTTTTATAATCTGTCATTAATCTTTTCTTTGTAAGGCCTTTATAAGTTATTTAAAAAAGTTTTATATATCTCTAGACCATGTTGTTGTGTGTAGTTCGCACAACAAATTGCGTTGAAACATTCTCCAATTTTTTATTTAGATCAATAAACGAAGTAAATTGTCTAAAAAGAAAATTGATTGGTATTGTTAAATATATTTTTCAAATTAGAACAGTAATTGGAGTATGTATTCAAAAGATTTAAAACTAGAAAAAAACAAATTTCGGACCTTGAAGATGGGATATCCTGGCTCGATATCTTCAAGGTCCAAAATTAGTTTTTTTTAGTTTTAAATCTTTAGAAAAACTAGTATTGTCATATGCTAAAATAATCAAAATATTATTGGGGTATTTATTGTTGCTGATATTTTTTAATTTATTATTGTTCTCACTTTTTAATATAGACTGAAAACGGCTGGTCAATCGAAGCAAGACTCAAAGCAAATGATCTGCAAAGCTTGGACTCATACAAATATTTGCGATGCACTGGCCGAGTTTCTGAAAATGAAGAGGGCGAGATAATCGTAAGCAGCGAGTACCAGTGCCAGGAGGATGCGGAGGCGACTCCTGGGCCCGCAGCGGATATCGAGGAGGTCGTCACGGAAGGCCTGGGCGAGACTCCCTTGGAGCATGAACCTGTTAAGTTAGACAACGAGGTGCAAACAGACACAACGGTGAGTCTTTTTTTTTAAAAGCAAACCCTGAACAGGCGTCGTTTTAATTGGACGATTTTTGTGATCAGTTTGAAATCATATAAAAGTGTAAAGAACGGTGTTTGAATACTTCTCTACAGTTATACGTCAAAATATCGAATATCAAATTCAGTTAATCGTGTTCCGTCTCCGGTAGAAATTTGAGTTTTTGTGTGACCTAATGTACTGTTCCCATGAACATGCTTACTTTGAGACCAGGACGAAAAGAAGATCTACGAGTATATCATGTTGTAAAACTACTTATATTCTGTTCGGCCCGGTACCGGCATTCCGGGGATGCAAAAATGAGATTCTCTCCGACCTCCTGCCGATTAATTGGTACTGGAGGCGGACATCCCCTTCATTTAATTCATGTTCAAAAATTGTATTGAGCTTTCAAGCATTCTGCTGAATGGAAAATCAATTTTAGATTTTTTCAGAAAGTCCATACAGTAATGACTATTTAAAAAATGTATCAAAAGTAACAACTTATTTTTTTGCCAAAAGACTAGCAGGTGATTGGTCTTACTTTGACTAGATGTTTCATTGGGCTAGAATACCAATATCTTAATCAAAAAATGACTTCATGTTCAAGAAGATGTGGTGAAAAATAATGTACATGAGAATAATGTACATTTATAATAAAACTATTTTGTTAGTTGTTCGCGCGAAAGGTCGATAAAAATGGCGAAAGCAACACTATGATTATTTCAGCAGCTTTCATTACCTATTTAAGTGGGGCTGTGCTGTAGACGGTATAATAATTCTAAGAACTAATAATGTAGGTACCACAGTCCGCAGTCTGTGCTAAAAATATAATTAATTCGTAAGAATCTTAACAAAACAGCCCTATTTAAACCACGAATCAAATAATGACAGCATTTGTTCGCCGTATTATAAGAACAACAATGTGTGAATATTTGTTCGATTTCTTTGTTGAATGAAGTTTAAAAAGTGTAGTAACAACACAGATAGTTGTTAGCGCGCCAAAGTCAAAGGTCAATGTAAAAAATGTCGCAGTATTTTGCCAGACGTTGTCAATACATTTGTTGTCCAGCTGATAAGTTATCATCACCGTATTCAGAGGAAGAAAATATTAACCTTAATATTATTAGGTTCATTTAACTTTTTCATGAATACTTTTGACACGATTGGCGTAGTGCGCTGCAGCACGGTTTTATGGATCGATTACTGAGTGTCCGGGGTTCGATTCCCGGTCGCGAAACGATCTTTTCTAAATTGACTCAGGTCTGGGTGTGCTGGGACAAGCCCCTGGCTTAATCCTTGTCTTGTAGCTCGTAACGTAACACAAAAATATGTATCCTTACTTCAAGGCCATGCCATATTGTATGGCGTTGTATGGCGCATTTTAGATTTTTTATTTCACTTTAACACAGCTTGAAAACTAAACAGTTTGTTGCATATTTTTATCTTCTTAAGGGTATGGATAATTATAGACCTATTACCTTAAACCCAGTAATTTCAAAGGTTTTGGAAAAGATTATGTTTTTTAGACTGAACTCGTACCTTGAAAAAAATGGAATTCTAAGTGAGAAGCAATTCGGCTTTCGAAAAAATAGTTCAACCACCTTAGCATGTTTCTCACTCATGAAAACCGTTACTGAAAGTCTGAGTAGAGGTTTCCGCGTTTTTTCTGTCTTCCTTGATATGACGAAAGCATTCGACATGGTATCCCACGATATTTTATTACAAAAACTTAATGCTTTCGGCGTGAGGGGTGAACCTCTGGAATGGCTAAGTAGCTATCTTGAAGACAGAGAGCAGTATGTGGAGATCTCGAACTTAGTCAAGTCACATAGTAAATCCTACCAGAAGGAAACATTTGCGTCCTCTCACATTGCGAACAAATATGGAGTGCCTCAAGGCAGTGTGCTCGGTCCATTATTGTTTCTTTGTTATATAAATAACTTCATAGCAGAGATGGGACATGAGTGTTTGCTTTTTGCTGATGACGCTACGCTTATTATCAAAAGCAGGGACAGGGATACTATTGAATCAGAAATAGGTAAAGCTGTATCTTCTGTCATCAAATGGTTAGGAGTTAATAATTTAAATTTGAATGTGTCGAAAACTAAAATACTGGAATTCCAAACATATAATAGTACCTCGACGGAGATCAATGTGAAAATTGATGACGACCTGATTGAGATAGTAGAAAATATTTCTTTCTTAGGGATAACCATTGATAAATATTGCAACTGGAAGGCACACGTTGGCAAATTAGTGGCTAAAATTGATAAATACGTATTTGTCCTACACAGATTAAGAAATATTGCCACAAAAGAAGCAGTTCTGGCTGCTTATCATGCATTGGTCTCCTCAAATATTCGATATGGTATAGTCTTGTGGGGAAACTCAGTGGAATCACATAGAGTATTTGTGACACAAAAAAAATGTCTTAGAGCTTTAAGCGGTATGAAGTTCGACGAGAGCTGCAGGCCAATCTTTAAGCAAGAAAACATACTTCCTCTACCGTCCTTGTATTTGTTTGAGATCTGTATGTTTGTTCATAAGCACCCACATTTATTTTTGAGACAAGGTGACACTACACATAGAAATGGGCGACATGGGCGCGAAAATAGGCTATATGTACCGTTACAAAGGCTGGCTGTTTTTAGTAAAAGTTCATATTGCATGGCTATCAGAGTCTACAACCACCTACCAGATAGTTTGAGGGTGATGAACATAGTTAAATTCAAGAAACAGGCTTACGGTTTCTTTGCGCGGAAGTGCTATTATTCTGTGTCTGAGTACTTGAACCAAAAACTAACAATTTGAATGAATTTTATGTTTCTAGTGTTATCTGTTAATTTGTATTACTAATGATGAATCAATTTATTTATGTGTTATTTAATTTTGTTTTTTGTGTTATTTTTTAAAATGAAATTATTAATTGTTTAATCTTTTATAATTTTTATGTTTGCACGTCTTCATAAATAGATAAAATGTGTGTACAACTATCTTTAAGAACATCATGTAATCCACCATATTTCTGCAAATAAATATTCTAATTCTAAATTCTAATTCTAAATTCTAAATTCTTATATAATTATCTATGGTAAGAGCCTTATTAATAGACAGTTCCTTACTCAACCAGGCTTTTCATCTTCTTGGAGTCAAATGTTACAAGTTTATAAATCAAGACGTCATTGCACAGTTTTATCTGGTAAAATATTTTGAGCCTCAACTGCACATGAACAGAACTTGCCAAGTTTTGGAATCGAGATAGGAAAAAAATGCTAAAGTTTTCTTCAAAAAACTTCACTTTAATTTATTAGACTCTCCTTCTTTAAGTCGAATGGTCCTTTTTAGGAAACTTCAGGAGAACAATTTATAGCAGTGCGTCGAGGTCAAGCCCCAGCCCCGTGCATTGGCTGCTCCTCCAACGTCAACCCTGAAGCGGCAGGGGTTAACGACCTAGCCTCCCTCGGAATTAATCAACTTAACAACTATGAACCGAATATCGCACATGCCCTTAATAAGGTCGTAAGTGTAGAGAGGCAAGTACAGGTGAGTTAGTCATGTTTCGGAACTACCAAATCATTAATGTATGCTCTCTGACACTCTGTCATTTCCCTAAACATTCTGTATTTTTTCAGGTTGTGAACGGCGTTCGGTTCATACTTACACTTCTTGTAGACTATAACACTTGCCCTTCAACGGAAACTGAAACGTGTGTCGAAACAAAGACGTGTAAAGTGTCGATACTTGAAAAGCCTTGGGTAAAACTTCCTGACGGATTAAAACACCGAACCATTGTGTCTAATAACTGTACTGCGAACTGGATATTTGGTGATGCTGAACTACCTGAAGCCAATGCAGGTGCTACATCTAATAATGATGATCGTGACAAAGCGAGCGATTCTTCTAAACCAACACCTGATTACAATAAAATTCCAAATACCGGATCTGTTGATGATATAATCACATCTGTACATAATGCAGAAGTCCAGTCGCAAGCAGGCCTTGAAAAGACTTTGACTGAAGCCGAAATAAAAAATATAGAGGAACAAATTATTCCACATGATCATTATTCGCAGCCACCACCGACCCCTGTCCAGCAACATGTATCTAAAAATGATTTTTTTTCAAAGCAACAAACGTCTAATGTTGAAACTGCAAAACAGGTTATTCATCCAAACCAAGGAAAAAGCGTTACCACTAACACCGTATCTGAGGAAAAAAAGAAAACTATAGATGATCTTGTGAACTTCTTCGACTTTGCAAATTTTAATCCTAAAAGTGAAGACAGCAAGAACGAAGCTAGAATGAAAAGAAGTTTTGCAAATGATTTGAAATTTTTTAGCCTTGCTGAAAAATTTAACAAAATGAAAAAGAGCATTGATAATGCGAAACATCTTTATATTTTAGCACAAACAATGGTTGATTATTTGAACGAAATGGACATAGATGTGAAAAATCGGGTTCTTAAAGATGTTTTATCTGCCGAAGAAGAATCAGATTCAACTCAAAGTTTCCACTACGTACAAGCACGCGTAGTTATTCCGTGTCAAAAAGTAGAATGTGATTCCAATGATAAGTTGGTAAAAATATGCAGTGGCATAATTGATAGCACTAAGGAACGAAACCCGCAGGTATTAAGTGTATTTTGTTATGATGAGAAAAAGAACACCAATTTAGGAAAAATACATCAAATTCCTCTAAATGACGCTATTCTCAGGAAACTGTCTAACGAAGCTTTAAAAAAAATAGAATCTGAACAGTCAGATGTAAATGCATTAAAACTTATTAATATTATAGATGCCAATACTCAAAAACTATCAGGTGTATTAACAAGAATATCACTTCATGTGGGTTATACAAATTGTAAAAAAACTGAACCTTTGTACAATAAGAGAAATTGTACCCTTCAAGAAAATTTAGGATCTAAAGTTTGCGATGTAGAAATTTTAGAAAGAAAATGGTTGAAAGAAAAAAAAATGACGTATGCATGTACTGAAAGACCAATGGGCTCAACTTTTGTAAGTTCAAAACATTCAGAAGAAAAATTTAACGATAGAAGTGTAGTCGAAATTGTGCAAGAAGCGTTACAATACTTGGAAGTACAATCTAATAGAAATAATAAACAAAAAGTTGCGGAAATAAAGTCAGTTTCAACACAACTCGTGGCTGGCCTCTTAACTAATATTAAATTCACTGTTGGGTATACAAATTGTGCTAATGATGTCCAAGTTGATTTATATAGCTGCGAATTGATTACATCTGAACCACTTCGACACTGTCAAGCGCAAGTCTGGCAAAGACCTTGGCTAGAAGATGGAAGACAAATGAACGTTTCATGCGATAGGGCTGAAGAAACTGTTTCAGAAAACGTTGAAGTTTCAGATGAATTAGTATCCAAAGGGAGACCTAAAAGATCAGTAGATATTGATGAGCTGAATTTAAAATCAAAGATATATTTAACAGGAGGCCTAAAGGAACAAGACGTTAATGATCCAAAATATAAAGCTTTAGCAGAGGAATCTCTAAAAAAGTATATACAAACAACAGGTAGCACGCAATCTCATTCCGTAACCAGGGTAGATAAAGTATCTACTCAGGTGGTAGCAGGAACCAAAACTATATTAGATTTCACAGTTCTTGTTGAGTACTCCGACGAAATTCTTTGTCATTCAAAGGTGTGGGAGCAGCCGTGGCTTAAGAAAAAGGAAATAGAAGTCCATTGCCAAAAAGATGACCAAGGTTCGAGGTCCAAAAGGGACTCGTTACCTGGTGGATATAAAGAACAAAATAAAAATGATCCTAAATATCGAGCACTGGCTGAAGAGTCCCTACAAAAATATCTCCAAACAACAGGAAGTACCCATTCTCATTCCCTAACCACGGTAGATAAAGTATCTACTCAGGTGGTAGCAGGAACCAAAACTATATTAGATTTCACAGTTCACGTGGAAGACTCGGACGTGATTCGTTGTCATTCAGTAGTGTGGGAGCAGCCGTGGCTTAAAAAAAAGGAAATAGATGTCCAATGCCAAATAGATGACCACAGTTCAAGGTCCAAAAGGGGCGTACCTGGTGGATTTGAAGAACGAAATAAAAATGATCCTAAATATCGAGCACTGGCTGAAGAGTCCCTACAAAAATATCTTCAAACAACAGGAAGCACCCATTCTCATTCCCTAACCACGGTAGATAAAGTATCTACTCAGTTGGTATCAGGAACCAAAACTTTATTAGATTTCACAGTTCACGTGGAGGACTCGGACGTGATTCATTGTCATTCAGTAGTGTGGGAGCAGCCGTGGCTTAAAAAAAAGGAAATAGATGTCCAATGCCAAATAGATGACCACAGTTCAAGGTCCAAAAGGGGCGTACCTGGTGGATTTGAAGAACGAAATAAAAATGATCCTAAATATCGAGCACTGGCTGAAGAGTCCCTACAAAAATATCTTCAAACAACAGGAAGCACCCATTCTCATTCCCTAACCACGGTAGATAAAGTTTCCACGCAGGTGGTATCAGGAACCAAAACTATGTTAGATTTCACAGTTCACGTGGAAGACTCGGACGTGATTCGTTGTCATTCAGTAGTGTGGGAGCAGCCGTGGCTTAAAAAAAAGGAAATAGATGTCCAATGCCAAATAGATGACCACAGTTCAAGGTCCAAAAGGGGCGTACCTGGTGGACTAAAAGAACAAAATAAAAATGATCCTAAATATCGAGCACTGGCTGAAGAGTCCCTACAAAAATATCTTCAAACAACAGGAAGCACCCATTCTCATTCCCTAATCACGGTAGATAAAGTATCTACTCAGGTGGTAGCAGGAACCAAAACTTTATTAGATTTCACAGTTCACGTGGAGGACTCGGACGTGATTCGTTGTCATTCAGTAGTGTGGGAGCAGCCGTGGCTTAAAAAAAAAGAAATAGATGTCCAATGCCAAATAGATGACCACAGTTCAAGGTCCAAAAGGGGCGTACCTGGTGGACTTGAAGAACAAAATAGGAATGATCCTAAATATCGAGCACTGGCTGAAGAGTCCCTACAAAAATATCTCCAAACAACAGGAAGCACCCATTCTCATTCCCTAACCACGGTAGATAAAGTATCTACTCAGGTGGTAGCAGGAACCATAACGAATTTAGATTTCACAGTCCTTGATGAGAACTCCGACGAAATTAGTTGTCATTCGGAGGTGTGGGAGCAGCCGTGGCTTGAGAAAAAGGAAATAGATGTCCAGTGCCAAATAGATGAGCAGCAAAACAAAATAAAAAGACTATTGATTAAAAATAATGAACAAAAACTACGGAGCAAAAGACAAGAAGCAGATGGCAATCCTTTTTCACGAGAAAGTATGTCTGGTGGATCGATTTCACAGGATCCAAACAGCTTTGAATACAAAAAGTTGGCAGAGGAATGTTTACTGGTATTCTTAAAGAAAAAGCACAACACACAGCACCACCAAGTTGTGCGTGTCAAAAAAGTTACTACTCAAGTGGTTTCAGGAGTTATAACCAGGCTAATATTTTTCATTTCACCGACTAATTGTCAAATTGACAGCAATGGTAATCCATCTGCCGAAATTTGTAATATACTGGATCCTTCAGACCAGAAACATTGTTCTGCAGAAGTTTGGTCAAAGCCGTGGCTAGATGTTAAAACCATATCTGTAAATTGTAAATCGATAAGAAATAAGCGAGAAATTATTAGTGGGAGGTTTAAGAAACACAACACTCGCTTACTAAGCGAAGTTGGATCTTTTGTTGAACAAGACACAAGTAAAGTTGAATATAGGGAGCTTGCTGATCAATCATTACGTAAATATCTCGGTTTACGTGCCATTGATGTCCAACATAAGGTAACAGATGTAAGGCGAGTATTTACTAAAGTAGTTTCTGGTATACTATATACGATAGATTACACAGCAACACCAACCACTTGCCCTAAAAATAAGTTAAACTGTCCTGAAGCCGCTGATAAATCTCCTCTTTACTGCCATGCGGAAATTTGGGATCGTCCATGGCGACGACAAAAAGATATCGAGGTTTCATGTAATATATACGACCTTGATGAACAAGATGAAGAAAACGATGACGTTCGCCCGAAACGCACAGTTTTAGGTGGTTCGGTGGTTCAAGACGAAACTGCGGAAAGATATCATGAAATGGCTAAGATTGCAACGGAGAAGTTCGAGAAGACGTCAAAGAGTGAATATCGCTTTAAAGTTTTAAAAGTACAAACAGTATCTGAGCAAGTTCTTGATGGAACTTTGGTTACTATCGTATTTAGTATATCTCCAACAACATGCTTGGTAACAGACCCAATTGAAAACAAGTGTCCAGTTTTGAAACCGCGAAAAAAGCTTTCGTGCTCTGCAGAAATAAAAGAACGTATGGCTCTGGAATATGACAAAGATGTAAAAGTATCTTGCATTAAAAAAAAAGATAAACATGATAAAAATAATAGTAAGCGACTGAAACGAGATGTTAACCTGAGAGAAAAACGAGAAAACCAAGTAGATGGTGACGATTACGTTGATGAAGAATTAAAGTATTACTATGCAGATCGAGCTTTGCAGTTTCTGAACTCAAATTCAAGGTCTCATAACATGCAAAAGTTAATAACAATCCATTCAGCACAAAGTAGCATGCAAATGAAAACCTACATGGTACGCATGTATATAGAAACAGCTTACACTTACTGCTTACGGGACGACAACGAAAAAGACCTTAACAATTGCGACGAATTGGAAGGCATGGGACACAGGCTTTGCATCGCTAAAATGTTTCCTTCAAACGAAGATGAACTAATTGTTACCGGAGTGCATGTAGTATGTGAAGATGATGAAGATTTCCCCAGAGTTACAGGATTATCAATACCAGATCTGGTGGCTATTTCTTTGTTTGAGCTAGAAAAATCTCCCAACATTAAACATAAACTTGTTCATCAAGGTGAACCAAATGTGGCCCCTAGCTTGGACTCAAATGTGCCGGTTAAACTACATTTTATTGTGACAACTACAAATTGCACAAAAAACGCAATACTAGATAGAAATGTGATGTGTTATGTAAACCCTACGATACCGTCTAAATCGTGCCTTTCATACATCTGGATAGTGCCGAACACTAGGACTATCAAACAAATCATTGTAAAATGTAAAGAACCAACTAGGTACAGAAGAGCTATTCCTGAGAACCCGGCTCTTAGGAGTTCTGACGATATATTAACACAAAAGTACGTGCAAGAGTCGTTAGAAAAGTTAGAAATGGGTTCACTTCATAGGTATAAGCAACGAGTTTTGCAAATTAATAGTTATTCTACAAAAATAACTACAGGAAAAGTCACAACAATCGATTTCGATGTTGGCTACACAAACTGTCTTAAATATGAATGGATTGATAACATAACAAAGTGTGACTTCCTGGAGCATCTACCAAGACGGCATTGTGTGTCCCAGGTTTGGGAAAGACTGTGGCTACAGAATGGCAGAAATATCGAGGTGAATTGCGAGGATGATGAAACGCCCTTAGAATCTCGCATAGAATTTGAGAGCGCGGAAACTGCTATGCAGCTAGCTAAACAAGCGTTGAAACACATCGAGGCAAAGTACCCACACCCTAAGAAGCAGCAGGTAGTTCGAATATTTTCGTTGGAAAAACAGTTAGTTGCCGGTATACATTTCAGAATGAAAATTGAAGTGGGTTTTACAAACTGTACAGCGCTAACGACGCAGAGTGATTGTGTACTCGAGAGCGATGGTGCCATGAATCGGTTTTGCAAAGTGAATGTTTGGCTTCGTCCATGGACCGACCATCCTCCCAACTACCGGGTGACTTGTGATTACCAGGAAGGTGTTACGACTGAGCTTTATCACCAAGTGCAAGCTGAACAATTATTCTATAACTTTTTGACTACTTACAAGCCTGATTATATAAATGATCACATTGAAATGCAAAAGAGGTTTGAGATATTTAAGGCTAATGTTAGGAGAATTCATGAGTTGAATACTCATGAGATGGGAACTGCTACTTATGCTGTTACGCGATTTGCTGATTTATCCGAGGAGGAGTTTAGAGGCAAATACCTCGGGTTGAAGCCGAGTTTGCGCGACGCGAACCAGGTGCCGATGCGCGCGGCAGACATTCCGAAGATAAATATCCCGGAGAAGTTCGACTGGAGGGAGCACGGTGCCGTGACGGAAGTGAAGGACCAGGGTTCCTGTGGTAGCTGCTGGGCGTTTAGCGTTACAGGTAATTTATTTGTTTTTTTGTGACAATGCAAATCTTATAGATAAAGAGATTAAAACATTTTTGTAAAAAGAATCATCGGGTTCAAAGTCTAATCTGCCTCTTTAACCAGAAATTATTGGCTATCATGGAATAAAAATAATAATTGTGCTGTTATCAAAATAAGGGTGTAAACAGTAATGACCATTGGAGAGGGAGAAAGAAGGAAAGAAAATAAATATTTACTGACGGCGACTCAAGATAATTTCAACCTTACTTTTAGGGTACAAATACATTAAAACAAAATACATATTAAAACTAAACAAAGAAATAGTGTGCCAATCAGGACTTTGCTTCAGCATGCGCTCCTGCAGTGCGAGCACTACGGCCTCGCTAGTATTAGGCAGGCCTGCTGTGGTAATAGTCTATCTTAAACGTATAATATGGCAGAGTCACATCGTGCTATACTGTTATATTTGTTTTATTATATTTTGATTATTTTTTATTCTGTGATTTGAATATTTGGAGGTCTATTTAAATAAATTTTACCTTATGTACGATCAACAGCAAAAGTAAATGATGATAACCAAACTTCCAGTTTGTTTTTAAGAATGAAAACGTAAAAAATTGACCAGAAGCAGCAAATATACATTATAATGAATGAATTGTCTCATTTATATTGTTAGTAGTTTAATAAGCTTGATAGTTTTTGTAAAATCATCAATTTTGGCACGTTATATTATCAGTAACTTCTGCTGTTGACTGTACAACACGTGTTGAAATTGCGCTCTTTTTAACTGGTTGTTGTTTGAATCAGGCAACATTGAAGGACAGTGGAAGCTGCAGACCGGGGACCTGGTGTCCCTCTCCGAGCAGGAGCTCGTGGACTGCGACCAGCTGGACCAGGGCTGCAGCGGAGGCCTCCCCGACAACGCGTACAGGTCAGACTATGTATAGACTGCTACTTTATTATCTGCTTACAAATCACAACAAACTGACACTGAAAATTATATTTTATGTTCTTTGAATTTTTATTTACAAACCAATACATCCTGAGTCTCTTCAAGAAAAAAAAGAATAGGCATTTACTAGGCAGACATGTCACTTAAGGGGAAATAAATATATCGCAACTACTTTTAGCTTAGACTTCCCTCTACAAAGGCTAATTACCTCGATGAATTTACAAAATTGGTTCAGCGGACAAATGCGTAAACGTAAAAAAAATACTTTTGCATTCATAAAGACATTATTATAATACTAATATGATAAGTTTTTCACTCAAATACAATCTAGGTGGCGTAGTTGCCTTGCAAAGTATTCGCGAATATCCTGTTGATGCGCTGTTGGTGATGTCATGTGCAATTCTTGCGACGACCGTATACAATGAAGTATGAATCACCGAACGGATTTCCACGTGTTTACAGCATACTCGAAATGACGGGAAAATAATTAAAAACATGAAATGAACGCTCGACTATTTATTGTTGACACGTCTCATAATCATAAAGTGTCAACAAGGCTGTAATGTACTGTAGTTTTTGTAAATAATAAACAACGCACTGGTGACCAAAAAACAGACACATCGATTGACGTTAGTGAATTACAATATAATACAATCATTTATTTTCAGGCAACAAATAACATCTATAGATAACTAAACATAATAGGCCCATAGAAAAATACCTTAAAAACTAACATATACATATATGTACTTATTACATTGTGTTGCGGACCCCGACGTGATATCACGTCGGGGTCACCACTGTTGCAGTGCTGTCGAGGAGACGCAATAAGACACAGTTGGACCTTAAGAATTACTATATAACCACAGACGGAATGGCAGTGAAATGAGACAACAGTTGCTAATAGTCTGGTTTATTATAATTCTACTAAAGCTTATATACGAACTCATACACGTACACTGTGTGTGCCTAATCTTACTACGTGACCATCCGGCACACATTGCACATTCAATTATTTGCACGTATTGATCATAGGCGACGTGTGACGCAGCATGGTGTCCGATAACCGACCTCGGAACCGCCGGTAAACGACACTTTCCGGCCGAAACTCCTTTTTCATGAAGGTCGAAAGATGTTCGGTCGGCACCCTCACCACAAATGAGTTAAAATTCATATTATGGCGGGACTCCAACCGCTCGACCCTCAAAGTGAAGTTGCCTTGTTATTGATGTACCGCACGATATCTTCTGCCTTAGTAGCGAAGTAGAGACGGGAAACATACAGCAGCGTCGTAGGTATCGAATTGAGGACGTATAGTGTATTTAATACCTAACCCCTAGGTCCAGGTTAGGTAGTAGTTATAGGTTGGCTACTATACTTTCCCTAGGCTAGGTAGGGAACTGACCTTCGTTGAAACCGCGTTTACTTGCTATGTTATGTGCTCCATGTGGTGCGGAGGACATTTTACTTCGCTCCACGTCTTTCCTATGCTTTCAGCTTCATACAGAACAGTGTGTCAGCTAAACAGATTGGGGCGGCAATGATATCATTTCCCTTGGCATTTTCGAGTCCAACCTAGGGCCTATTGAGTGGACCTCTAAGGGTGTTCTGCCAATTCCATCCATACGTCAGTCTGAGAACACCTGCCTCAGGGTCAAAGCCAAAAGCCTAGTGACAGCTCTGAATACAATACCTATATATATATAGCACAGTGCCAGTGTCTTTGAGAATTCAAGAAGCCTTCCGTGACCGTATGTTGTAGTCGGTTACCCTTATTTTAGCTAAGGTAATTCCGTAGGCAGAAGCTAGTCAGAAAAATAAACAATTACTTATTATGCTTCAATGACAAACTCATAAATCAGAGATAGCAATGACTCAGTGTATTTATTTTAACGGGTTTTTACTTATGAGCGCATTCTTCAGCGTTGGGATTCCTAAAATCCTGTTGTGTTGTGGAAAACTTATTGAACAAATATTTTGCGTTTTGTTTTGTAGATAACTTTTTTATGAGCGTAAGGTTCAGTGTGAATCATAATAATGAGTACTTTCAAATTATTTGCAAAGACTGAGTGCTTCTCCTAACCGGACATTCTTACGACATTGAACCATGAGGTCGCAAAAGCCAGCTAGTAACTTGAAATAATGATAACATAACATTTTAAAATGTAGGCTTGAAATTTGTTTTGTCGCTTTTAAAACCACGCTTATGCGAGTTCAAAAGACGGACTAGTAAGCGCCTATCAGCTAAGAGTAATGAAACTAAAAAAATACTATATTTGATGTAAAATTGGTTACTGGACCGGCAGAAGAGGGTGACATGCGTGCCAACAGACTCACCACTGAGGATGCACAAGACCGCGCGAAGTGGGCCAAGAAAACAAGAAAGGCGGACCCTGGGACCCCACACACTGGTGTGGGTTCAGAACCGGGATAGACCGCACGGATAATGATGATGATGTGGAATTGGTTATCATTCAGTTGTACCTTACTCTGCATACATAACTTGATCATGCTATCGTTCTCAGAGCCATCGAGCAGCTGGGCGGTTTGGAGGCTGAGAACGACTACCCTTACGAGGGTGAAGACGACAAATGCGTGTTCAACCGGACGCTCTCGAAGGTGCAGATCAGCGGCGCCGTGAACATATCCTCGAATGAGACCGAGATGGCGCAGTGGCTGGTTCACAACGGGCCTATATCTATCGGTAAGTGATGTTCGTACGAGGATATAGTTTGAGGAATTTAACCGGGTTGCTCGTATAGATATATTCCATCACTATAGACTAAATTAGCCACTAATCTAAACTAATATGATAAAGGTGAAAGATTTGTTTCATTGCTTGTATTGAATAAGCTCCGAAACAACTGGCCCTCCTTGCTTCACTATCAGGGCGTGACATACGCTTTTTTTTTTAATTTAGGCTATATTTTGACGGGAAAGACAGTCTACGCGGGCGAAGCCACTCACGGACAGCTATTCGTAATAAACCAAATAATGCGAGCGTAATATGCATGATAAAGCCAACCTCAATCAATTTTAGCGATAAGTTGTTTCCACTGAATGACAGCGGCTTTTTCACAGGAGATAGAGCATAGCCTCATTGTTTACTTCCTGGTTTAAAAAAAAAAACAACAATTGATGATCCACCAGTTACACAACTCTTTGGCGAGTTTTGACGTCAAAAGTACTATTCACTGTTATTTTTAGGTATAAACGCAAACGCGATGCAGTTCTACGTCGGGGGCGTGTCCCACCCTTGGAAGATGCTCTGCAGCCCGAAGAACCTCGACCATGGCGTGCTTATCGTCGGCTACGGAGTTAAAGGTAACTTTACATAACTTTAGATATACTTAAGGCTATGCTTTCCCAAAATTAACAATATTTGATCGATTTTGTTTGAAGATAAATAGTAAATTAAAATATATTGTAGCAAATAAAAAAATGTACGAGTAGATCAGTGTCTTAAAACTAAGGCGACAACTTTTTCAAAACACGATATAGTATAATTACACCGATAAAAAACACAAAGAAGTACGTCGACGATTTTTTTGTTTTACTCTCAAATATTAATTTCTAACATTTTGCACTTAAAAAATAAAAAATATATACATAGGTCTTTGAATATTCTAGATCGACAACTTTTAAAACTTTTTATATTATCTAATGTTATTTCATAATAAATTTATTACACGAAAACAGAAGGAAGCCGCGGCATTATGCCGTTCGCGCAGAACTAATCAGTGGCCCACCGAATGCTCTATCGGACAGCGCGCTAAATCCCAGCCTTAAAGCAAAATACTTAGATACGAGTACATCTGATTCATTGTTGTCATGCGCGAAAATTCTGAAATACGCCGTAGGTATATCTATTAAAGTCACATAATGTTTTCCTATTATCAGAAATGTGAGAAAGAATTGTCAATAATAAGTTGTGGTTAGAATAATGAAATACTAAACAGCTGTTGTTTTTCGGAACATAGAGTGGGTTAGGGCTATGCACCAAACTTGAGATTTGACTTTTGGAGCGGTTTCAGCCTAGCGTTTTCTACGCTTGTTTTGGAAGCGCATGTGGGCGTGTACAGGCACGCCTTTGCCACACCGTAACTCGTACGAGAGTTCCGGTTCGAGCGAACACGCCGCAATAAGCCCGTTTGCGCGGGTTTGGTTTTTTGAAGCGCGAAATGTAGCACACAAAAGCGACTACAAAAAAAACACTAATAATAAATGAATAAATATGGGACAATTTACACCAAGATGATCTGACCCCAAACTAAGCAGAGCTTGTACTATGGGCAGGCCCCTGTCACTTCACGAACTTGCGCGTGAGAATTACCTACCAGCTGTCGGGAACTAGAGTTACTATTTGGCAGTTGATTGTCAACAGCCGCGTAGAGCATTTGTATGCGAATCTTACGGTTCTATGACACCTGACAGCACGCATTTAGGATTAGGAAAATTGACATTTTTCTATTGATGTGGTTTATCTGTTACGTTATTAACGATTAAATGTAATCTGTGCTATGGGCGTCAGAGACTTATAATAATACTTATATCTCTAAATACTTATACAACGTGTTAATTAAAAAGCGCAAAACCTCAGAGACCCCAACTTATTTTTATTATAAAAGAATAATGTAAATTATTAAATTAAAATTTCGCGTATTATTTACGAAGATATTTGCTTTTTTTTGTTTCTTGTCTTTGCTGCAAAATTAAAAAGTCTATGGTAATAACGCGCGAGCTAGTGCGCTGCAATAAAAGAGTTAAGTAATGATTAAACACGGCGTAATAAAAACATTTTTTTGTTTAAAATTTTTCCCCTATTTTTTATTAGTGGAATCGATTCTTAACAAACTAATTTCAGGTTTTGCGCTTTTTCATTAACACGTTGTATAGGCAGGATCGCTGCCATTGCGCCAACAGGCCGGTCACAAGTCTCAAACCGCTCTCATCACCCGCTTTTAACTCTGCTTATTTTGTCCAGACTACCCGCTGTTCCACAAGCGTTTACCGTACTGGATAGTGAAGAACTCGTGGGGCGCGGCCTGGGGCGAGCGGGGCTACTACCGCGTGTACCGCGGCGACGGCACCTGCGGCGTCAACCAGATGGCCAGCAGCGCCACCGTCTGAGGGAACCGGCCCGAGAGCGCCTAGATAACATTAAGTCTATATTACTTCGCCCAATTCTTTACTAAACTTTTGACATGTGCAAGTCTATGAAGTTTTTTATTCATTGTAGTGATGAGCCATAGAAAAAGTTCAATACCTACTTTATATGCACTGTTTTTTTATTGTGCCGCGGCCGACGTTTTTGATTATGATCGATATTTTTTTCGATGTTTTTTGAGGCCTAAATGTTAACCGTTAGTAATTATTCTTATTATTAAGTAACAAAAAAGTGGACTATTTTCAAAAATTGAATCAGTATCACAATTAGGACAACACTACCGCGAACTGTCAAAAATTAAATAAACGTTTGTAGTTTGGACGGACTATACGTTTCTTGATTATTGCCGATACGGCGTGTGCTTATATAAAAAGTTTTCTAGATGTCTTATCGGTATATACTTAGGGTGTTTTTAACAAGGTGCGGGTTTTATCACGCACGCGGGCACCTCCCCGCCCCCTCCCCCTTTTAAAAAACTTTTTATAACTTGTTGAAAACACCTTTATCAGCTTGTTGTCTAGGCCCTAATGGGTACTTAATTTACAGTAAACTTCTTATGACCAAAAATCTATTAACATTTAAGCTAAATTAACATTATAAGAACTAGACATTTAAGCACATATTGGCACCATTAAAGCCTGGGAGATTTATTTGTAAACTGTAACGCATTTCGCGGTTTTGCTAAAGTTATGTACCATTTCCCTATCCTAGTAACGCCCTCAGACAAGGTCGTGCCCCAGAACAAGGCGGTTAGGGGCGTTACTTATAATTTCATTCATGGAAAGAGTCTGCTGTCAGTCAGTCTGGCAACTCTTTCAAGGCCATTGCGGTGAACAGCAGTAGTCTAAATTTAAATTAGCCGTTGGGATTCCACTGCTCAGCAAAGGCCTCACTTCCCAACTTCCATACAAATCTATCTTTAGCCTATCAGCAAAAAATCATAAATAAATAAAGAAACAGCCATAATCACTTCGTAATCAGAAAAATGCTTTAATATTATGAAAAATGCTGTAAGTACGAGTCATAAGTAAACATGACATTATATTTTAATTTGAGTTAGTTTGAATTTCGATAGCAATCTGCACCAGTGATATTTTAAATAAAGAAAAACAGATGATCTCTCTCTCTGGAATCTCCTTTGTTCACGTTTCTTTCCTTTTGTTTTTCTGATAATTTGTGTAAGTTCAGATTGCTGTCATAGTTTCTCTAGTGAAAAAAAACATTGAAGGCGGCTACACCACCAGTCTCATTGATTAGATCTGTTAAGAATTTTGTTACTTTATATTATTTTTTATTATTCAATTATCCACTAACGCTTACATTATTTTATAGTTATATACTTATGTTTTTTCTATTGATTAGTACATTGGATAGTTAGGTAAGTTAAGATGAGTATGGTTTTCGTGTATTGTAGGTGCGGGTAGAACCAAAGCCAGAATATAACCTGCCGGCATAAGTTGAGCTCTTATGGCCTTTAACTCCCATATTTCGCGTGGTCAGTACCGGCACATAAGTATTTAAAGGAAACAGAGAAAACACTTCATACAAGTGGCTGTGCCGGTATACTACTTACTACGCGTGAGGGAGCTTGAGCACTGGCCGAGCCGGTATAAACCGGTTTCCCTCCATACGCGACAGGGCCGCCAGTGCTCACACGCTCAGTGTCACCTGTCACAGCACTGTCTCTGTTTCGTTATTTAGACACCTAAACTAACTCGAATAATACGTAAATTATCTACTTAAAATGCTTACAACTTTAATTACATACTACTAAAAAATAATGCAAATTTAATTATTTGAGTACTAAGTACTGCAAATAAATTAAGTTCGAATAATTTTAAAAAACTTTAATATTTGAACGTCATTACGATGAAATGATGCCTAATTTATCATTATATTAAACACAAACCCTTCTTCTGAATGTTTTATAATAACAAAAATTAAGCAATAAAAGTAAGAGACTGCATTTGTGCCTATTGCCTAATTGTAATTTATTAGATACTTTTACTTCCGTCTTTAACTTTGATTGTTAACAACTTCTGGTATCATTTGTATGCGTTTTTATTAATATCACTAGTCCTACATGTACCTTAAATCGTAATTTACTCATTTTTAGTAGGTAGCAAGTGACAGTAGGTCTAGAGGCTGTTTTTTCCGTATTACGTTGTTTGAATGAAATCAATAAAAATTTAGTTATATTGGCACTTCAACCGTATTTGGCGTTGTAACATTTTTGGTACCTATGTTGCCCATGCCACAAAAAATATAATTTATCTGTGCCCCTGCGTACTAATTAAAGTAATAAGTGTAATATTTTTAAACTACTGCTGTCTTTTTTGGAACGTGTAATAAATTTATGAAATTATTTTGAGTTCTTTGACTGTTATTTAATCTCCCACCACCTAGTAGGTATCGATAGTAGGTAACCATTTACATAGGTTACCCAAGTAATTAGCTAGCTACTTTTTCAACAGATTTGTTTGTGTTCGCGTAAGCTATTGGTGCCTGCCTTTATAAGTTCAGTTTCAGTCTAATTAGCACATTTTCCCACCACGTGATGCCATACGAATGGATCACGCGTCTCAAGCAAATTACGAGGAAAACCCATGTATTGTGGAAAACACATGTTCACGTTAGGTTTACAGTTTTACACTAAATCGGCAGTACCGAAAGTATAGCCCAGCTCTTATTGTAGGTATAGCCAAGGCTATTACCAAGTTTCATTTAAATCTATCCTGTAGCACAGAATAGGTAATTAAATTTAAATAACTATAAATATAAATATGCGCCAGACAACACACCCCTTGTCATGGTCTCGAAGGAAGGATAAATATCCCTGTATTACGAGGTACCAGACAAGGAATCAAGCCAGGGGCGTCTCCCAGCACACCCAGACCCGAGGCAATTTAGAAAAGATCGCTTCCTGAATTGACCCGACCGGGAATCTAACCCGGGGCACTGCGGGAGCAGCGGCGAGAAACCGTGCTACTGCGCACTACGCCAATCGTGCCGTCAAATTGCCTGTAGTTTACCTATACGTGATAGAGGAAGATACTGATAAGGTAAAAAACTGGAAGAATTTTCATGACGGATCAGTATTTCTGAAGTTAAAACAAACAAAGTTAGAAACTTAATCTCTTTATAATATTAGTATACTTAGATCAAAAAAGGGATCTAGGTACCGTATGTAAGTACGAGCAAATAAATACTATGAAATATCTGATGCACAATTTCGTTCAAAATCACATTTTTAATTTATACATTTTTTTTAGTAAACATAAAGTTTAACACAATTGAGTCGACTGCAAAGAAGATCATCTAACACCAAAAATAATCAGAGACTTCAACACAATCAACCATTTTAAATACATACTCAAATATCTCTAGATACATGGAGAAATAGCAAATAACACCCAGACTCAAAACAAACGTAATGTTTGTCCTGCTGGCTATTAAAATCAAAACCACCTGCAACAGGCAGATTATTGAATAATGCAGTTTAGTTATAATAGCCTGCAAGTGAGTTGGGCACGTGACAAGAGCGTCAGTGTCGGTGGAACAGCCTGCGGTAGATAGGTATGCACTATTGTTACCGGGGCCGGGGAACTAGGGCGTTCGATGTACGGATGACAGCAGGTCAACCTTCGCAAAGCCATTGGAAAATGAGCCTTCCGTTGGCAGTACAAGGGGCATGTGAAGCGTAATGTGCTGTCGTGTGTAGTCGCGACGGATTCAGAAGCACTATGTCTGTAGCTAGTAGCTATATAGCGATCCTATCGCGAAAAAGGTTGAACGGGAGTCACACCGCGCCATCAGCAGACAATATGTACCTACCTACTGTGATTTGAGTATTCGGCAGACTTCTTGGCCCTGTCGTTAAAGAACGCCGTGGTGGATTCGACTTCATATTAACTATAGTTCTTATCAGTAGTAAGTAATTCGGTGATTACTAAAACTATGTTGTTTTATTCTATTTTATTTACCTGAATTCAAAACCAATTTCAAATTCCATGCTAGTATTTATGTGCACACATCACAAAGGGCAGAGTGGGCAAATATACGACTCCGATATCCGAAACCATCCATTTGTCTAATGTAAGGAGGTATTTAATTGAGGAGAGGAGACTCAACTGACCGCAAACTAGAGACTCGGCAGTGCTTCGAACCAAGTCGTGTAAAGCGTAGCCTATTAAAGTGTTTCCACGTTACAAAACACGAAATCACGCTTCGTATTTCAAGTAATGAACAGTGATCAGCGTGCCTACTCGCGAACGAAATGTCTGTAGTTTCGGTCAAACTAACGTGTCAAAAAAACCTACAACAATATGATATTTTTGAATTTTTATTCATGCATGGTGAATTTCATATTAAATAATACAAAGTTACATGACGGTTGTTAAAGTTATCTTCGTTTTCATAATAATTAAGATCATGTTAGTTTCCCCGAAACTACGGACATTGTGTTAGTGGAGTAGGTACACAGTTTTTCTAGGTCATCGTCCCCGCGTCTAATATGACCGAATCGCGCAAGTAGCCGAGTACACGATGTTAATATCATGTTGCACTGGTATATGAGCATTACTTTTTCAAAATAAAGTACCTAAAAATTACATAACCCGGCACCTTGTTAAATACACCCTTAGCGTGATGGCTTGCTTGACTCTTTGTTTTACCCAACGTTCTGGAGGGATCTTGTTACCTTCATATTCACGACCATGGACTAATTCCCGTTTCAGTGAAAGGACACGTTTTATAAGATCGAACGTTTTCAATGTGGTTTTTTAAAATTAAACTGAAAATTCTGTTATAAAGTTGGCTTGTCGCTTTTCCAATTTGTAAAATCATTAAATATTGAAAAACAAGCTGTCCATCAGCGGCTCGCCAGCGTAGATTATTTCTCATTCTCACGTTAAATTACAGCCAAAAAAATGTATGGCCTGTTACTCGCTGTTATTGTAAGTACCTTTTATGGGTGAAGTATTTTTTTAAATCGGTCCAGTTTTTTCAAATCAAATCATTACTATTCATCAAAGAGCACATAGTTAATTTACTATTTAGATAATATTAGTAAGTATAGACAAAAGTTAGACATTCAGCTGCAATCCCAGTCCACGACCACGACTATATGTGACAGTCCAGTGGATAACAAAAACACATTATAAATATCACATAACTAGGTGTGCCCTTACTCCTATGCGCCCATATAACTATTATAGAAATCTATAAGGTAAAAGCTCCTATTACAGAGGAAAATGGCATCATTAATTTGAAAGTGAGAAAGGAAAATCGGCATTTACAAATAACATAAAGAATGAAAATTTACATTGCTTCTGTATGTTTTAAATTAAGTGCTTAGGTCGATTTTCCTTAGAGTGGAGTTATAAACTAAGGTTAGAGCTAATTACGGCAGTAGTCGGTTCCTAAAACGGAGGGTCAGAATCAGAACGTTAAATGTACTGGTACTGTAACTACTCCATAAATTATCATTATACTAATGGTTTGTTTTATTTTTAGGCTCTGAACTATTTTTCCCATTAGATCGGGAACTAAAGTAATTAAAGCTGGCCACTCAATTTTACAGAATAAAAATGTAACATTAATAAGATTTGTTAAGTTTATAGTTTATTATCATAAAAACAAATCGTCGTCTACATTTTATTTTACCGGTAGTAGTTTGACAGCTTCAAAAAAATAATTCTGTCATTTTTTTTTTAATCCCCGTAGGTTCCATAGTGTTACAATAGTTCCGTGTACACATTTTAGGTCCGTGATAGGTTTTATGAAAATCCTTTTATGGAGGTATGTACGCCGCAATTGTAGCTCATAAAACCTATTACGGAGGTTGCCGGAAAATGACTACCGCCGTGATAGGAGAACTTACTATGTATTGAAAATCTAAAAGTTCAAAGTTCAAATCATTTATTGCATGTTACATACAATTAAGTATGGTGGTAGTACAGTAGAGGTTTAAAATGTGACGCCCTGCTAGGGCATGGCAATACATGTGGGCAAGTGAGTGCTTGCTCAACATAACATTACATAATTTAACATTAAAATATAAATGAAAATTCTTAACAAATAGTATTTGGAAAATCTTAAATGGGTAACATAACACTTAATTCTTATAATATTATATGAGATTGAATGTGAGAGGTTGAAATCTTATTTTTAATACATTTACAACGTATGCAACTAAGTTAAAAGACAACCTTTTTAGCTCAAAATCTGTTAAATTCGAGCAAGACAAAAATACTGCTAAATGGTAAACTGAAATCCGCCACTTTTTTTTCGCCTTTCGAAGAAACCAACATATTGCAATCACAGTTTTCACATTTTAATAGGATTTCTAGAGGATAAAACATACCACAGAAAAAGGTTTAAGTTGGTTTAATTAAACATAATTTCAACTAAAGTCTTAAACAATTGAATAACTTTTTAAATTGAAAGTTATAAGTTAATACGTATTTTCCCTAAAACAGATGATAATACTTTTTAGGACTAACCTTTAAAATTCGTATCCTATTACTGCACTATTTTGTTTTGTGTTTTTGGATATAATATATCCTATTACAAATATGAAAAAGCCCATAATATAACAAAACTTAATAATAACAAATACTCTTTTCCCATTTAGTATGTATGAACTTGTAATAATATCTTTTTGGACTATTTGTATCAGGCTGGTTTTGGTATTATTAAAAGCATACATTTTAAAGAAGATAATTCCAAATTCAAATTAGGGAAATGAGTGATTTTCATTTGTTTTTCTTACTGTCAAGATGAGTGAATCTAATAAAGAAATTGGATACATTTTAAAATTTTACTACAAAAAAGGTAAACACGCAACGCAAGCCGGTTGCGATGTTTATGGACCTAGTTTCAATCCGGAAATTTTGATGTCGCTTTGGTCCCTAATAGGGCATTACGGATAAAATGGATGCCATTTTCGAAAAAGAGGAGTAACTACTAATATGCTGATCTTACTCGATCGGCATATCAGTAGTTACGACGTAGCTGAAGAACTGAGAATTGACCAGAAAACTGTTTTGACGCATTTGAAAAAAACTGGATACACAAAAAAGCTCGATATTTGGGTACCTCATGAGCTCACTGAAAGAAACCTAAAAAACTGTGTGCTCATTTGTGATTCTTTATTATGACGTAATGAAACCGAACCATTTTTGTAGAAGCTGATAACTGGTGATGAAAAGTGGATCACGTACGACAAGAACGCGCGAAAAAGTCGTGGTCAAAGGCCGGTAAGGCTTCACAGTGGCGAAACCCGGGTTAACTCGCAACAAGGTGATGCTGTGTATGTGGTGAGATTGTAAGGGCATTATTGTTATGGTCCTGCCTGGTGGTAACAGCTCATAATGAATACATTATGAGCTGTTACCACCAGGCAGGACCATCGATTCTGAACTCTACTGCGAACAACTGATTAGAATAAAGCAAGAAGTTGAGAAAAAGCGGCCGGAATTCAACAGAAAGGGTTTTTCATCATGATAACGAGACCTCACACCTCTTTAGCCACTCAGCAAAAATTAAGAGAGTTTGGCTGGGAGGTGTTAATGCATCCGCCGTATAGTCCTGACCTTGCATATTCAGATTTCCACCTGTTTCGGTCTCTTCAAAATTCTTTAGGCAGTGTCAGGTTAACATCACGAGAAGACTGCCAAAACCACTTGACGCGGTATTTTGATCAGAAGCCTCAAAATTTCTATAGCAATGGGATCATGTCCCTACCTACAAGATGGCAAAAAGGATTCGAATAAAATGGCACCTACATACTTTGGGTAAATGTCAATAAACTATATTAAAAATGTTTTGAATTATCTTAAAATATGCGAAGAAACTTTTACCCCAACCTATTATAAATAACATACAGATGAGATTGAACAGTATATTAGGTACTATGAAAAACTTAATCATATTAAAATGAGTCTACTTGCCTGAGTCGCTCCGCGTTTATCTAGGAACGTCCTGTCGCATCGCCGCCATGGCAGGTACTGACTTGACTTATTTTGAGGAGTAACGTCTACGTTATATTCGAATATGTCAGATATGTAATATAAAGTAAAAGACTTTGAATGAGTAAATTCCATTTTCCTAAACTAATTACAATGAGAATAAATCATGAAAATAAAAATACCACCGGAATTGGAGTCAATTTTGGTTACCGCCGTATTAGGAGGTTTTACCTTAGTAGAGACTAGGGACTTCAGAGACTAGAGACTTCTCTCTCACCATGACGATGATGGGAAAATTTAAAATACCCAATATTCAGTTTCTGACTAAATGTGCAATGAGAACACCGTAGTTGCTAAGGCATGTTCACTCATTCTTTTGCCCGTGCAACTCTAGGACCGAGTGTACAAATCAAAGGCGAGTAGCAAGCGCCGGCCGAGACGCAGCGGCCCGCGAACTGCGCCTGAGGCCCGCGCTCAATTAGCGAGAACCTTCGCCACAGTCTAAGGTGAACCAAGTATATATATAATGTAACTGTTATACCTACACTTAACGTAACTTGAAGTTGACACTCTTGAAAACGATGCTGTTTGCCTGTCACATTTCAGCGGAATAAATTTATTTATTATTTATTTCTTTCTTATTACATTCAAATTTTAAACAATGTTTGCTTCGCACCCCTAAAACATTACTGGTTTTTCTGGGTACTGCGGGTCAGTACCCGTAGTGCCCAGACAAAGGCTCATGAGGTTCTCATATTGATAAATGGAATTGCAGTCAATTCCTTTTATCAATATGAGAACCTCATTAGTGCCAGCAACAAAACAATGCCGTGTAAGTGGCGGAAATGGCGGAATTCTGGTCGCTCGTAGTGTAGTGTTGCCACTCGACATGATAAGAAGAATATACTTAAGTACAAAGCTTACACAAACACACTATAAAATGTTTCGAATACAAGAACATAAATTATAAACACATTCACGGATAGTTGGTACATAGTCCGTATCATGTAGCTTACCTAAGCTAAAATCGTACATTGTTACCCTAGGGGTGAAAGTAACTTATTTAGACCCGAGACGGGGTTTGGCGCCCGGAACGCAGTGAGGGCGCCGATAGTTCGAAGGACTAAATAAGTCTTTAACCCGAGGTAAACACTGTGCTCTTCATTACAAATACAAGGAAAGTAAAAATAAAAACATGAATTAGCTAAAGAAAAACTGATTAAATTTTTAACTCAAACTCAAAACTCAAACTCAAATAACTTTATTCAAATAGACTGTATCAGTACTTTCAAATCGTCAAATTTACAGCAAAATATACTAAATAATAGACATAAATACCATAATAATATGGATATGTAAATAAACAGTATACAGACATAATGCGACTCTACCACCGCGTCGGAGTTGTTTCTTACTGAGAAGACCCGGCGAGAAACTCAGCAGTTACTCTTTTAAACTTGTTTTGGGTTTACAACAGGCGTTAGTAAAGTACAAGCAGTGTGTCATTTTGATACAAATAAACCTAAAAGAATATAAAACAAAGAGAAAAAACCAACCATAAAAGAATATAATAAAAAGAATTCATTTAAACAATTCAAAAACAAAAATTGTTAGTCAGTACATACATACTAGGTACCTATTAACTCTTACAATAAAACATCTGTTACAATAGAGCTATTTAATTTCCACTACCGCTTTAGCCTCTTCTCTTATAAAATCAGGCGTTAAATTCATATCAGAATCAGATGAACTCATTTTTATAGGTACAAATATCTGCTATACGTTTAGACAAAAGTCAAATCGAAAAAATAAATGAAAATCGAATTGCCGCTTTCCCGCCTATTTTGTTTGTTTTTTTTTTCTGTGGCCGGCCAGCTATTCAGCCATTAAGTTTTTTTTTCATCATTGGAAAAATGGTAAATATTCTGCCCAAATCTAAGTTATTTTAAAGAAATTGTTGAAACTAAATTATAATAAAGTTATTTAAAAAATATATATTCTTTAATCAATACTTAACTTTAAGTTAGTTCAATTTTACATCGTGGCTGTATAGAAAGTTGGAACATGGTTCAATAGATATGTGAAAAAGAACTAGTTTTTTTTAAATAATTTGACAGCTGTCAGTTGAAAATGATTCTCCCTAGGGATGAAAAGTATCACTTTCATCCCGCTCCTCAGGCAACTTCAGACCTACTTTCAGAGTATGAGTAATGAAAAGTTACTTACGACTTAAGAGTAGGTACTACCTACATTGTAATTTAGAAATTGAGCATAGACAACAGAAACAAGTTAACTAAATGCGTACAGGTTGCTTCTTTTTGTGGTATTTAGTTGTAAATTAAAAAATGGACTATTGGATGAAAAATTGTTTTAGTTTATACCTAATGTTACTTTTACTCAACGAAACTTTAAATACTTTTGGTAATTCGTAACAAGTAAGATCTGTTCAGCTTTGATTTCAAATTCTGGCATCAGGCATGTGGAACCTGTCTGAACCTGAAATTATCAAGCGACTTGAACTTCCGAAAAATATTCCTAATCCATATATTATTAAAGTGTTATGTCCATTACTTCGTATATTTTTTCTTAGACGATCTACTAGCACAGGTCTATTTGAATAAAGATTTTTGAGTTAGATTTTTTGAGTTTACTTTTCTGCCTAACCTAGACGCAGTTTGTCACTGATTTAATGACTTCTTAAGCATTATTTTCATACTCTTTCCACTTTACGTATACCTACCCAAGTTTACGTATACTGTGGTTGCCCTCAGGCGCCGTCTGCTGCCTCACGTAACGAGCCGCCTGCACACGTAGTCAAGGCGAAGGACTCCAGCTTTTATCGTTGAATAACAATGCTACAAGAACATTGCAAACAATAAGTTTTTTACTATTTGTTCAGAATGCATACCTACAGATTCATACCACTTGACATTATTTGTTGTTTACTAAAAGCATTTAACAAAACATTTACTGTCCCAAATAAATACACACATCAAAAGTGTCTAGGGATCAACATATATTTTTGCAATAACTTTTCTCCTGATTGATATTAATTAAAATTTTCTTTAAGGATTCATCAAATAAAGTGTTTTCGTTTGTCTACAGTAACGATAAACCAAGTCACCTTTGCATTAATAAAGAAATTTGCCATTTTCCTAATAAAGGGATTTTTGACATTTGAACCACTAACATTAAAGTTCGAAAAAAAGACTGAAATAACAGTTTTCTTTAAAATTTTATTGGGTAACTTAAATAATTAATAATCCGTGTTTCTACCGCGAACACTAACAACACAAGAACATCGGTTTGGCATACTCAAAATGAGTTCATCCAAATCACGCTGTGGAATGGCCGCCCATGTTCGTTGCAACAACAAAAAAAGGTCTTCTTGCGACTGGATACCCTCCATATTCGGCAGAGCTCTTCTCTGTAGCATATCCCATGCATGCTCAATCGGGTTCAAGTCTGGCGACTGAGCAGGCCAGGGCAGGACATTGATGTTAGCTGCGGCGAGAGTCTGTCTTACAACTCTTGCGGTGTGCGGTCGTGCATTATCATGCATTAACTGAAATAAGGGACCGATTTGCACTTGTAGAGGAACGATGACGTCTGATACAATCGTCTCAGCATAAATTTGAGCGTTGAGGTTGCCTCTGATCCAAATCAACTCAGTTCTTCCACCGATCCAAATACCCGCCCATACCATGATGGTTCCACCACTATAAGGATGGACTTCCTGGCAGGATTTTAATCGCTGTTGGCGTCCAGGGGTTCTCCAGTGTCGTATACGTCTTGTATCCGGTCTCATACCAAAACGAGACTCATCAGAAAAGCACACGAAACGCCATTGTTCTGCTGCCCAATTTCTGTGTTCAAGAGCCCATTGATATCGAATCCTACGATTGTGCATTGCTATAGGTGGTACCCTTAGCGGTCTTCGGGAATGAAGGTTCACTTCATGCAAGCGGTTTCTGACTGTTTGGTCGCTAATTAAGTTCCCTGAAGAGTGATGAAGCCTCACGGCTAACATCATGGCGGTTATTGTTGGAGCTCTTCGAGTTGTGATTTGAATGTATCGGTCTTGTCTCCGTGTGGTGCAGCGATACCTACCGTCCTCCATGGCGCTCAGCCACGGTACCAGTGCTTCGGTAACGTGTCCAAAGTCGACTGATAACACTCTGACTTGTATTCAGAGCTAAAGCCACAGTACGTTGCCGGGAACCAGCTTCTATCATTCCCACGGCTCTGAGCATTTCTTCCCTGCTTAAATGACGTCGCCGCTCCATAATAACGTTGGTTTTAATCAGTAGTAGAGAAACAGTAGCACTAATAATATCTTCAATGCGTTGTATGTTTTTATAGGGAAAATATTGACAGCTGATTTTCATCTTTTACTCGAATTTGATTGACAGTTCCTGTTTCAAATTATGAAATGCACCAAAAAGGATCCATATAAATTTATAAAATCATAAATTGATTACAAAGCCACATCTCAATCTCAAGAAATCCGCATAAAAATGCTTGATCCCTAGACACTTTTGATGTGTGTATGTTTAGGGACCGTTGTTAGGAGAGATAGATTGAAACTCGATGTTCAGAAGGTTGCGTATCGCATTCGCGCTCCTTCTATTCGACGGCAGCAGCGGCGCGGAGTGGTCACAGGAGCCTTGGGAGATTGGTGGCCGAGGTAGCTGCGCTCTGCTGATCTCCGGGTTCTCGTTCTATCCTGTTTCTAATAGTTAAGACGAAAAACAGTTGTTTCACAACTCCTCCTGTTTCTTGCGCTAATTGTAGAGTCTGTGTTTCATTATGTAGCGAGTAGCTACATATGCATCTAATTTTATATTTTAAAGGAATAAACGAGTGCAAAGTGTAATATTACCTACCTACATAGAGGTCAGCTGTGTAAATAAAATAAACATAGTTATTTTATAAATTTTTTTCCTAATGAAATTATATATTACGAGATAGTAATTCATCGATTTGTCTAAGTAGGTAATAAGGTAATATTCGGTTAGGTTTCATCTAATAATATTTAAAAATACTTTTTTTATGTCGGTGACAATCAAGCACGCGGAGATCGCCTGATGGTAAACGGTTACCGCAGCCTATGGACCCGTGGAACACCAGGGGCATAAATTGCACGTCGCAAAAACGTTTTCATACCCCTCTTGAAAAACTTCAAACTACGTACAGCTCATTGGGAAAACTTGAGCAGAGAGCTCTTTCTACTATTCAAGCGTCCTGAGATGGAAACATATCTGAAGCAAAACTGCAATGGAACCCTCATATAACAGCTCTCTCAGGCAGACTTAGTTCGGCTGCATTTGCAGTGAGAAAAATTAGGTTATTAACAGATGTTGATACTGCTCGTTCAGTTTATTTTAGTTATTTCCATAGTGTAATGTCTTACGGCATTGTACTTTGGGGTCAAGCGGCGGATATACAAACCATCTTTATCCTCCAGAAGCGAGCTATCAGATCCATCTATAAGCTTCGTGCACGGGCTTCACTTAGGGAGATTTTTAAGGAAATTGGTATCCTCACTGTAGCGTCACAATACATTTACAATTGCATTGTTTTGGTGAGAAAAAATATTGGTCTCTATGCTAAACACAGTGACATATATTGCAGAAATACTAGGAATAAGGATAAAATTGCACTTCCACTCTTTAGGTTACAAAAAGTTTTAGGATCCTTTATGGGGCAAGGTATACATTATTACAACAAAATTCCAAAAACAATTTGTGAGTTACCTTTACATAGATTCAAAAATCACATCAAAACGGCTTTATTAAAAAAGGGCTATTATACTACAAAAGACTACCTTATAGATAAAAATGCCTGGGTATAAGCGCTCTGCTCGATGCGGGATTCAATAGCTCTATTGTAACAGATGTTTTATTGTAAGAGTTAATAGGTACCTAGTATGTATGTACTGACTAACAATTTTTGTTTTTGAATTGTTTAAATGAATTCTTTTTATTATATTCTTTTATGGTTGGTTTTTTCTCTTTGTTTTATATTCTTTTAGGTTTATTTGTATCAAAATGACACACTGCTTGTACTTTACTAACGCCTGTTGTAAACCCAAAACAAGTTTAAAAGAGTAACTGCTGAGTTTCTCGCCGGGTCTTCTCAGTAAGAAACAACTCCGACGCGGTGGTAGAGTCGCATTATGTCTGTATACTGTTTATTTACATATCCATATTATTATGGTATTTATGTCTATTATTTAGTATATTTTGCTGTAAATTTGACGATTTGAAAGTACTGATACAGTCTATTTGAATAAAGTTATTTGAGTTTGAGTTTGAGTTTGAAGCTGAACTGTACGAGACCATGGCTGATCCAGAGTGTGGGATGAACTCCCAAGCCGTGCGGTATAAAAAGGAGCCTAGGCATCATATTGACGACCGACTTAGTGTAATGGTTAAGAAGTTGGCTACTACACCAGAGGTCGCGGGTTCGATCCCCGCACAGTACAAACATTTGTGTGCATGAACATGTCTGTTTGTACTGGTCTGGGTGTCTCCTATGTATAATAATTATGTATTTACAAAAGAAAATGTATTTAAGTATGTTTATCCGTTGTCTAGTATCCCATAACACAAGCTTTAATTAGCTTACTTTGGGGCTAGATGGCGCTGTGTGGAATAATGTCCAGGGATATTTATTATTATTATTTATTATATCGAACAGCTCTTCAGAACAAAACCCGTTGTATTAGCGTTAGAAGAATACCTACGCATCCTTATGCGTGCTACCTCGAAAGAAACTTAACGGCTCAAAATCGCCTATACTTATATATATTGCCCATGTATGGCCATTGTGTTCGTAACGTAAACAATATGTTATCATTTTCATGGCAGAAATAAAATTGAAATTTTCCCTGTGGTTATACTACAAATATTTGAAACCTTCTTATCAAAATGATATGTCACTCTGTCTTTGATAAGTCAATATGTTTAAAAATGTCATAACATCAAAACACAAAAACTGTCCCCAAGTATATTAAAATCTAGCATTTGTACCCAAATAAAACTCAATTAGTTATGTCCTTCATTAAACCTAAGACACCGACGACAGATGAGAAAATTTCTAATACTAGGTCGGCGGATCTAAATAAATGCAGTGATTGTGAACCCAGCACATCTTACGAAGTTTTCAGGAATAATACTACTGCAGTCGAAGTTATAGTTAAAGAAGTGCTAAATAGGAATAAAAAGAAAACGTTACTAGATCCAAATGGCAGTGTACAGACCATTATGAGGCTGCGGGAAGAAGCCGAGTGTCTACAACGCCAGCTGGCTAAATCCAATTCTACTCTAGCGAAAACTAGGAAAGGGTTCCGCGTGATTATTTGTGAAATGAAAAAGCAACTGGATTTTTCAAACCACTTAGAGCTGGAGAGACAGAAAGAAAATCTGAATTTGCTACTGGAAAATGAGAAACTTAAAACTTTATTACAGACAAAAACAAACGTAGTAAGCAAATACAAAAGGGAATTCACCACAATGAAAAGAGTTTTAAAGATAATCAAGAAGAATATAAGTTTAACGCCACAAATAAACGAAAACGTCTTGCTTAGTTCTGACCCTGAGTTTGAGGATTTTGAGAGAGATTTAAAGAAAGATATTCACGTAAAGTTTGCTGCGAATATATTCGAGAGTATGGGAGCAACTTTTGATAGCACAATATCAAAGGATACAAAGGATTCTTTCGATAGACCCTTCTGAGTTAGTTCAGGAACTTCTTTTTAACTATTTTAAATTTTGATTGTAGGGAAATTGTTATTTGTACAGAAGTGTATCGTTGAAATAAAATGTTGAGAGTAAGTATTCTTTTAAGAGAATAACATTTTCATTTACTGATTGATTTTTAATGGAAGAACTTTATTGGTAAGTAGGTACATTATATTGAAATAAAAACTTTTAGCCGATATCATGCGATTGGCAATTAGTTACTTCTTTAATATGACCCTTAACATATTAGGACAAGGTTGAGACAATAAACGATCAGAATGGCTATGCCTTTCAACCCTTAAAGTTACCTTGGGCTTTAAGGGTAAAACATTATATTATTCTTAAACCTTAACGAATCAAGACTTTCCGCACAATGAGACAAGCCCTTGGGTGTCACCTGTTAAAAACAAAACATTGCCAACTGAAATATTAATGTGATTGTAGAACAACATTGCAGTACCCGTGGGCCATGGGCGTAGCAAGAAATACGATGTGAGTAAAGCACGAAAAAAACCCTAAAAACATGGTCTCCATTTTGTCCTGTACCGCCTAAATGAGAACTTCCCAGGGGCCAGGGGGCGTGGTCAGCTGATTTGTTATCGGCACCATTATACTACAGTGAAACAACAAAAACATGAGAATTCGAAGGTCAGTGGAGCTGTTAACAACTTATTTTGTTGTCTGCGCCCTAGAATTTCATAACAGGCTCTAACTAAACTTAGCTACTGATAACCCGCTTTGTAGCCGAGTGGCAAAAGCACTTAAATAATCCAAGTTTCGAGTTCAATCTGAGTTCCTGGGTTCAAATCCCAGGTTGAGACGTTTTTTATTAATTTGTGAGGTCTGCTTAGTAAGCACACGCGGTAAGATAGACCCTTGCACGTAGGTACTATGGAAGCAATAAAATGGATGTGATGTCTGGTCAAAATATGTTTGTGAATTGTGTCCGATATGTTTTTGCTATCTTCTACTCTCCATAGGTACCCCAATCACTCTCAATATTGAAGAACGTGCCAGTTTAATAAGGTAACTGGGTATTATTTTTCCTTATACCCGTAGCCCGAGCTCTGCCTTTCGTTAGGGGTTTCAGAAGTCTAATGATATTTTTAGTTATTGAATATGCAATAACACATTGACATACTATCACACGTAATCGAACATTGAAAGCACGTAGACACCGGTAGTCGCTGGAATCAATCGCTGAATTGCACCGGGCAGGGCGCGGCGGCGCGGTCGGCGGGGGTGCAGCCTGGTGCAGCCTAACCGGGTCACCGTGTGACCGGGTCACGCGGTCACAGCCCGGTAACCCGGTTGAGGAACACCCGGCCCGTCTTGTTTATCCTATTTGATGCTTTTTGAGCACGTTTTAGAGCATAAACGGCGGCGAGTGTCTCACTTGGGGCTGGAGAGCTCTTGTTTCTGAATTTAATATGCATTTTGGTGTTTGGAGGGAAATTGTTTGTTAAATTCACAGTTAGGTTACAAAAAAATGAGAATTTCTGTCTACTTAGAATGCCTGTCAATTGACGCGATGCAGCGGTCGTTTTTGAAGGACCAAGGACGAATATTTGTTTTATTCTGTGTCTGGATGGTAATTTAGTTATTTAGATATAAATAATTGTTTGTGAATCCTGTCTCTGACACGCATAAAATGAGCTCTGCTGCTACTACACCGTTTGAAGTTCAATGATCTTGGTGTCAGATGCATGCTACGTTCACGACTATATCCCGAACGGGAAGTACTACATAGTTGGAGGCAAGTTAACTGGTTGCCATCATCGTGATCGGAACAATTAGAAGCCAACTTTTCAAGAGGCGAATTATAATCAAACGTGGTAGGTGGCGACTTGGTGAGCCTTCCGCTACGTAGCTGTGTTTTGGGTTGCTTTGGGTTTTTACCGGTCTTTTTCATCACCAAAGAGTTAGTCGCAAATTTGACAATGAACACAAATGGTTCTGGCCAGTTTGAACTCGGGACCGCACGGGTTCCGCGCTGAAGTGCTTAGCTATCAGGCTACGACGTTCTCCAAGGTGCAAAAGTACCCACTGACCAACGTTACGCGGCGTTAATGTAGCATGTTACACAGCAAACTTGCATGTAGTCAGTGCGTAGTGTTACGGGGAAACCCGGCTCGTTGCTCGCTTTCAGTGCTCCACCCGGCTGTCGGTTTGGCGAATCCTTTGTGTGTTACGCAGTTTAGTCAGTACGCTGTTCGTGGAGTTCGTGGACACAAAGTGGCTGGCGAATATGGAGCACAGATTGAAACGAACATGTTACGCCGATATAAAGAAAGACACAGCGTACATGTTCGCTGCGAATGTGACATTATCTGTCAGTACCCACTTTAGAATAGAATAGAATAATTTATTTGCATTGAAATATGGTTTACAAGATGTCACATACTTAATAAGATCAGCATATTTTACCCCATATATTAAGACCATATCGTAAAACTGAAGCAACATAACCATGGTAACCCTGTAGAGCCGTTTTTTCACCAGATATATATCTAAGGCGCTTAATTTCGTAAACAAACCTACTAAGTCTATCACATACCTATTGGATGTGTGAGTTCCAGTTACAGTTCTCATCAAGGACCATACCAAGAAATTTTGTTTCACTGACTGACCCCATCGAGAAGATGTCCCAGATATTAATTTGATTAGTTGTTATTTATTTCATTGCTTTTTTCAGACCATAAATACCTTCAAACCAACAGCATTCATCTCGCCAGGCTATCAAACGCGCGCGATTAATGAGTTCGATAGCAATACGATTATATCTCTGTTGCCGAACGGGCTTATATACCGATCCACTGATTTGATTACGTCGCCGTTCGTTTAAACTGAACAGAGCCGGATAAACAGTGAATTAACATGAAGTTAATGAAATTGTTTCTAGGAAATCTTCACACGTTGCCATCTGATTTCGAACTACGAGTATAGTATAGCTTGTAACTACTTATTAGTATAATTCAGATTTCACTTATGTTAAATGAAACATAATATTTTTCAATTTTGGGGATACAGCTTTAATAGTTAGATTTAGAAGTAGCTAATAATAGATTAAGCGTGTGATTTTTTTATCACTGATTGCGTTTCTTTATTCTGGCGGAAGACTAGGGTTCAGTAATTTCATTACCAGCTTCCGTGAAAGTTAGAAGTGTAAATCTAGAAATAGTAATTGGCCAGTAATTAGTCTGCGTATCGTGCTAAAGCGTATTGGAACTCATTGTGTGATAGATCGGAGGCGACCGAGCGTACCGCTGTTAACTTGTCAAGTTCATTCCCTGAACTGAGCGTGCGAGCAATTTCTTAATATGATCTTTCGTTTCCAGCCAGTCAGCGGTTACCTTGCACTAAGGCCGAGATCTATAGTTGTAACTTAGCTAAGCACAGACTTATCACAATAATTATTATCTAACTTATTTAGTATTGTTGTAATTATTATTAACGAATATTTAAGTTGATGCTTAACTAAGAGAAAAATAATTGAATATTGATAAGAAGTTACTGAAATAGCTAAGCACGCTCTTTAGATCTCGGCCTTACGAATCTTCTGGGGTGGATATTTACTGACGAAATTGCTTGCTAAACTCTGTTGAGGAAATTAACTTGACTGGATTCAAGCGATTGTAAGTAATAGGCCCTATACCTGCGAGATATTTAAACTAGTTACTCACACAAAAGGAGTTAAAACCAAGCCGACTATTTCTAGTGCGCCGGACACTTCGCTGAATTGATTATAAGACTAGTGATTCCTGCGAAATCAGTAATGAGTTGCATAATTCGTAGGTAGCTTGGGTCCATCATGGCCGCCTATTGCGATCATACAGATACGTCGGTGGTGTTGCTGGCAATACTGCTTTTTATGTCTTATTTTATCTTACTAATATTATAAAGAGGAAAGATTTGTTTGTTTGCTTGTAATGAATAGGCTACGAAACTACTGGACCGATATAAAAATATAAATATATACGAGTAATATAAAGCTACATTATCAGCAAGTGACATAGGCTATGTTTTTTTTTATTTGCGCTATAGTTTGACGGGAGAAATAGTCTACGCAGGCGAAGCCGCTGACGGACAGCTATAGTGTCTTATAATTTATGCAATTTATGGAAAGTGTCATGGCCTAGGGGTAAAGCACCCCCACTCGTATGGTAGATCGTGTGGTTCCGAGTTCAAATCTGGCTTTAACAAAAAACTTTGTGTTCATTTCCGACATAAGATCATCGCACATTATCACTGCACTGCTCCAACTTGGCAATTAACTTGCCATTCAAATTAGAGCATTGAATTGTGTGTACTATAATATAGTTAACAATGTCAATATGAAAAAGCCAACCACGGGCGATCAGCGCGCTTGTCGCTACTGAAAACTCGACTTGCAGACCGCGTGTTTAGCGAAGTTTAGCCTTAGGCTAATTACGAGGCGTTGCCGGTATGGTGTGCTATGAACTTAACTCTCCGGTGATGGAAAAAATCGATAAAAAACCAAATCTACCCGGATAACGGCCGAATGCTCACCACCTACCATATTGGACCATATTGGGTTCCAATATGGTAGGTGGTGAGCAATGTCAATACATACAGCTTTAAAATGTATTGGAATAACACTAAAACTCATACGTTCGCGCGTTTTCACGCATACAACATATTCTTTATTGGTATGAAACATGAAACCCTAGATGGTTTTAACATCCGTCATATTGTCTGGCCTGTTGGTGCAATGGCAGCGATCCTACATTTGTGTTTGTTGTGTGTCTGGGTGTTATTATCTATTTAAGTATGTATTTAGAAATATTTAAGTATGTTTATCAGTTTCTGACGCCCATAGTACAAGCTCTGCTTAGTTTGAGGTCAGATGATCTTGGTGTAAAATTGTCCCAGATATTTATTCTTTCTTTGATATGATAATCACCATATAGAAATACATTTTCAAGAACATCATTTTGCTGTAGGAAATTTCGTTCGCGAGTAGGCCCCCAGAACTGTGTCAACCGTGAACTTTAACTGCTATAACTAAAGAAACCCCTTAGCAGAGAACGCCCAGGTCGTGAAATGAGCTTTCGGATTGACTTCATCGAGAGGGTAAGAAGGTTTTTATCAGGTATAGCCTCGCGTGATGTTGCGTGCGTCCATGGACTGCGGGAACCAGTGCTTGTTTAATACCAACGTGGTAAAAAAATGCAGCATGGACCTTGGCTTAAAGCGTTACCAGGAGAGATCTATCAGACACACGTTAAGAGAGAATAGCGACGCACGTTCCGTTGCCACGAATCAGGGCGAATAGGCATGTGTCGCAAGACGGCGGGCTTTTTATACCAACGTGAATACAAATACGTGCTGACGTGCTACAAAAATTCGTTTAGTTCTGGATGGTTTGGTTCACGTTTAGCGATAAATTCACTAAACCGTCCTCGCCTGCTCTTCTATAGCCAAAAGCTTAAACATCTAAACGTTTCAAAGCCTTCCAAAATAACTGAGCAAATCATTGGCCACAAATATCTATAGTAAAAGTCAAAAAAGAGTCAACGATTTTTCGTATAGATTTATTTAATAAGGTTCACCAGTGATTGTTTGCAACAAATCTTATGAAATAACTTAAACTAATGATTTGAACCAAAGCGTAACAACTTTTAAGTCAAACACAACATGCAAGTAGAAGAATACAAAAATTTGAAAAAGGAAATTAATTAAAATTGCTACTAATAGTGCGCTCTTGAGCACTAAATAAAAATTACAAACAAAAACTCAATCGTCAACTAGCCAACCAGGCTTGGTTTAAGATACCTCTAATTCTGGCAAACGAATCTGCGTGTATGTCGTAGATATACGTGGCTAACGTGGCTAATGTTTCTGCACAGATATTTTTGAAGCCTTGCGAACGTATACATACCTATTTATGCTTTTGACTGTAGATACCTAGTTATTAGTGAGCTTCGCCTGCCCACGTTCTCTGAAAGGGGTTCACCTAATAAGCCTACCAGTAAGATGTGCATAGCGACAAAATTATCATTCGCGTCAGTCCATTGCACAAAAACGCGTAGCAGATTTTCTCGCTTCATCGGTCACACACACTATAATAAAAGGACTTTTTGCCTAATCAGCCCTTTTGCTCTGTTCGGTCTATGTCAGCCCGACAATTTTATCGGCTTAAGTAGCTCAATAGCATCGTTCACACTAGGGAGACCCGGCAAACTTTCGTCAAACGTTTAAACTAACCGAACAGTTAGTCAGTCCAATTAAAAAGTCGGGCCGACAGCCTGAACACGCAGTAACTGGCAGACTTACTTCTGGGGGCCTACTCACTAACGCAATGTTCGTAGTTTCAGTCAAACTAATATGATAATTAAAACCTACAAAAATATAATTTAACATAAAATAACATATCAACACGACATTATCCCAAACGGGGTAGTCAGAGGCAAGTGACTGTGTCGTCATGGTGAACGAAACACTCAGAAGCCCACTTTTCACCAATGATATTAGTACCCAACGTAGTAGGTAATAATAATAATAATAATTTCTTTATTGATACAGTTAACAGATTTCACAGAAACAATTATAGCGTTAACAACTGCATTAGTCAAAGACTGTGTCGCAATTGTTAGCGCCCACCTTAAACAGGTCGGCATTTCAGATGGGTGGACATAAACAGATTGTTCAAAAGAAACATGCAAAAATACAAATAGTCATGGGAGAAAAACATCACTCATGATTTGAAGATACAAGTGAGCGTGCGTGTGTGTGTGCGTGTGTGTGTGTGTGTGTGTGTATGTGGGTTTGTGTATGCATGCGTGTGTGTATATGTGTGTTAGGGGAGTGATGTGAGGGAAAAGAAAACCTACTGTTTTGATGCGTAGGTTGGGATAAGAATGAATGAGTTACAAGGTAGTAATAATTTAACACTTAATTATTTCATCAATGATTCAACAGCATCATAATCAAGACTAAGAAGCCATTCAATCAAGACAGCCTTGCACTTAAATTTAGAAAGAGGATAGATGTTTATTAATCTATTAACCTTATTGTAAAGCATGGGACCTATATAATCAAAATGGTGTTTCACCAGTACAAGTCTACAAATCACGGTTCTGCAAACAATATCTTTTCGACGTTTTTTAGCCCAATCTTCATGGTCGTAAGGAATTCGCATATGCATACGGAGCAGAGCATTCAAAACAAAGAGTTTACGGACAGAGAGCACCTCCCAGAAATCATAAATCTCTTTAGTTGGGTATGGTTTGAACGCCATTACTTTAAGAACTGCTCTCTGGGCTCTTTCAAGCTGCAAAAACCTCGTCTTACCAGATGAACCCCACACTGTTATGCAGTATGCTATGATTGACTGTGCCAAGGCAAAGTAGGCAGTTCGGAGAGGTGCTAAGCCTTCCGCCATTATCCGGGTTGATTTGGTTTTTTATCGATGTTTTCCATCACCGGAGAGTAAGTAAGATATTTAACAATGAACACAAAGATTTTTCAATTTTTTGGTTCTGGCCAGATTTGAACTCGGAACCACACGTTTCACAATCTGAGTTCGGGTGCTGAACCACCAATATTATTTTCTTGAATATTTATTTTGTGTATGCTGAAAATCATATTTGAGAGTACAAAAATACATGATGGTTAAAACTATCTTCGGTTTTATACTAATTATGACCTTGTCTATTTGCCCGAAACTACGGACATTGCGTTAGTGAGTAGGTACCCTGTCCCGGGAATCGAAACTCGGGTTTCAACTTTTCAATTACTTATGTGTCCGTATATCAGGGAAACCATTCCCGAACTTTGCAGCGGCGCATTTGAGGTCGATGCAAATGGACCAAATAACACTACGGTAAAGATCAATACATCTGCTCGAGTTAAAGCAACATTTCAACAACATATCTAAGGGAATATGCCGATAGCCTAAAAACAACGTCTTGTACTCTTAGCGCGTTAGATTAATAATATATAATAAAAACATAATAAAGAGGTAAGCGTTTGTGAGTTTGTAAGTTTGTATGTTTTCGACAGATAATCTCCGAAACTACCGAAATGATTTCAAAAGTTCGTTCTCTGTTAAAAGCTACATTATTCCTGATTGCTAAAGGCATATATTTGTTTTCAGCCAGATTAATTAACAATTATAAAGTAATCCGGGAAAAACGCGCTATCGAAAATATTTGCGTGCGTGCGCTGGCCACATTGTTGATTGACTGGGGATTCATTAGCATCCGTTTAAAATAAGAACCTACTCATGATTTACAGTACTTTCCCCGAGTATGAGGCTATTGCATAGGTACACAATTGCTTTTTTTTGAACCTTATAAACAATTGCCAAGTATTAAACATGGTGTTCATAAGGTTTAAAAATATGCAGTTTTGTATCATTTACATGAGGTTATTTGATAGGTACAAAATGGCATTTTTTTAAACCGTATAAACAATTGCCAAGTATGAAACATGATGTTTATAAGGTTAAAAATATGCAATTTCGTACCTATGAAATGGCCCTATACTTAGGGAAAGTAGTGTATATCATGAGAAGGTTCTTATTTTAAAAGGATGCCAATGAATCCCCAGTCACCCTGTAGATACATGCATACAACGTACTACAAATAGAGTATAGAGTTTTAGTAGAGCTATAAAAAAGTCCGCCACACAATACATCTATCTTTTATAAATAAGTTAAAAAATAATGTAAATTAAAAGGTACATTTTAAGAATTATTACTACACAAGCATATCTTATCTTTATGATTAAAAATTATTTCAGCATCAAGAAAATTTTACGGAGATAAATTTTGTCCTTTATAACACATACATTTGATTAATACATTCTGATATATCGTGGAATAAAAAACTACGCACGCAAAATTATCATATTTTTGTGCACGGCACGCGGCTCTTGGCGCTCGGTTGTAGTGGAACGCGGCACGCGCTTATACGCAACGAAGTCGTGTGATTTTTCACGTATGAAAACTTTGATAAGCAACCCAACGTGTGAGACAAAATGAGTCCACCTGGGCGAAGCCGCGGGCGGAAAGCTATAAAAAATAAAGAAAGAAAGACATGTATGAATGACTGGGCTTGTCAACCTCATATCTGGACCTCACGACCGCTTTCCATCAGGTGGAGTGAGGTCATCTTGACGGGCAATATAAAAAAAAAAAATGTTTTATGCGCCACACAACACACCATTTGTCATGATCTCGAAGTAGGGATAAATAGTCATAGTCATATCATTTATTGCTCCATGTAGTTACAAAAGATCTTAAATACGAAAAACAGTTCTCAACATGAACCCCGTAGTGCATTTTTTTAGGTTGAATATTAAATTCTAAAACAACAACAAAAATTAGGATAACATCGTATCGCATGATTAATAAAAAACTTAACACTCATACTCGTATTAACTATTAATGTTATCTTACACATACCTATATTTTTTTGTAAAAATAATAAAAATTAAGTTACAGTATCTTAAAGCGAAAAAAAGAAAGAAAGAATTAAAATTTTAGTTCAATACTGTAAGGGATTTTTGACAGCAATATGTCCTTCAACCTCTTTATAGAAAGTAGAGTTTTTATTTTCTTTTTTCAAAGGTAGGTAACTTATTGTTAACTTTGATGGCCATATAATATGCACCATTTCGTACTAAATTCAATTTTGAGACTGGTAGCTCTAATCTATTTCGGTGTCTTAAATTGCGTGGATGTAAATTGCATTTGGCTTTGGTCTTTGGCTTGTGTGAACATTGTCTGGTTTTCCCGGATTAACTTGCTAAGTAATAAAATATAAATTAAAGTTAAAGTTGAGATTTAAGCGAAAATATCCCTGTGTTACGAGATACCAGACAAGGAATCAAGCCAGGGGCGCCTCTCAGCGCCACACAGACCTGAGCCAATTCCGGGACACTATGTTAGTCTAGGTAAGAAACCGTGCTACAGCGCACTACGCCAATCGCCCTGTCGCGATTAAAATTATTAATATTACGCCTACCTCTGGTTTCCTGTTAAAATCAACCAAAGAAGTATCGGAGACTATATTATTATAGGGTTTACATTCTGATGATAGTTAAACGATCATACTCTGCGTCTTGATTGTGATTTCCACTTAAGACAAAAATTCTTGTGAATATTTGTATTTTTCCTCTATCTGGATGTAAAATATCTTGAGAACAACGTCGACTTTTATATGTATTGTTAGGAATATTTGTCTTTTAATAAATATCTGGGACAAGTTACACCAAGAACATCTGAATAAGTGCTTGTACTATGGGTGTCAGAGACTAATAAACATACTTAAATTTTTCTTAATACATAATTAAATGGATATTAACACCCAGACACACAATAGATATAGATGTTCGTCACATGAATATTTGTGATGTGTGGGGATCGAACCCACGACCTCTGACGCTAAGGGCAGGATCTCTACCATTACGCCTGCAGGCCGGTTCATATTACATTGTATTATTTATGTTAACATCCCCGTAACAATGTATCAATTTATACCTACCAGCAAAGCGTCCATAATGCACAGATTATTTCCTACTGCTCTCTTGCATTGGTATGACCTTACACCGTCTCATACTCTCCAGTTACGAACAAAACGTCTATTACAGCGTTTTGTCGCCGAGTGCAGCTTTTAGCAATCGATGAGGTCTAGCACTCCGCGCTCCAGTTGCTTGCGAGCTCGGGTGGTAGCTACCCTTACCATGATTTCTATGAAAAAAAAACCATTTGATAATGCTTTAATTTTTATCTTATCGCATTGACTGCATTGCCACTAGAACAAGACCAACTGCCAGTGTACCAGTCATGCTAGTTATGCGTTACGATTTCTGTTTTCACGTAGCAAGCACAGACTTGTCCTATGGTCCTGATGAGTTAAAATTACAATGTCATTAGCTTGATCCGTGTGGACTTAGCTTTTATAACTTTTCATCCTGTATTATGAATCTACATTACCTTAATTCTAACCTAGCTAAAGTTTTATTAAAATCCATGGCAGTAATACCCCAAGAAGTTTCCACGTGATGCTGGAAGTTCTGAAACATACAAACAGACAGAAAAAAATCAGTTTTTTTGTATTAAATATCGTTGATATTATTCATAAGTAAGTTTAGCAAACAACTAAAACAGCATATCAATTGCTGTAATAAACTATCCTGGTTTACGCGGCGTTAACTTACAGTAGAGGATCTGGTGGGAGAAAGTTTATGACCTGCTTTATAGACTAGTAGAAGGACCTATTCAGTCTAGGATAGGCTGCGTTTCCATCAGAGATGTGCGAGGATGCGTTGCAAGGAATGTGTTTGTTGAGAACCAATAGCATCGCGAAGCTAGGTGAATGAAACAATTCTATTGGTTCTTAACACACACATTCCTTGCAACGCATCATCGCACATCTCTGGTGGAAATGCACCCTTATCGGGGGCCAGAGCAAAATAATTGGAAGTTACCGTTACCATTCCTAGGTACATATAATAAAATTTCAATGATGGAGGCCTTCGCCAAGCAATCTAGACTAGGTAATATTTTTAAGAACAATGATTTGTTTGTTTGTTTATATTGAATTAAGCTCTGAAGTTACTATCCCGATTTCAAAAAATATTTCACCAATATAGAGCTACATCATCAGGGAGTGACATAGGCTATATTTTTTTATTGAGGCTATATTTTGACGGGAGAAATAGTTTACGCGAGAAAAGCCGCTGACTGCCAGTTAGTAAGTAAAAAGCTAACAAGTATTACCAGAGGCCTCCATCATTGAATTAAGAAATTTGAATTAAATCAATTATGCTTGCCAAATGTGGGTTGGTGATTGATCACAAACCCGGCTATGTTCCGATTTTTTTAAATAAAACAAATAACCCAGTAAATAAATAAAACCACGAAAAAGTAGATTTCCCGTACAGTTAAAATTTACTATGTTTGATTCGCTGTCGGGATGAAAATAAAATATGCATCCAGTGTAATGGGCAAACGCGCCATATGTAAAAAAATTCATAAAAACTTTCAAAGCTTCAATTTATTTATAATAAAACACTTGTAACGCACAGACCACGTCAACAAAATCAACTTGGTCAAATAAATCCTTCACTTGGTGTGCAGTTACATTACCGTAAAGCAAATTTTAAATGCAATAACGTCGCCTATTGCATTTTTCATTAACTCCAAAGTGGGCATCAAAATTCAACTGCGTTAATGGACTCGGATCGCGCGGTCCGGGAACCAGCGAGCGCTCCCGACCGCCCCCGACTAGGAGGAATGGGATAACCTCACCAGTCGCTATACAACCTCCGCGCGCCGACGCCGCTACCGACCTCCGCACTGTCACATGGGAACTTTTTTAAGTGCTGTGGCAGTGACATTCGGTTTTTAAATATTCAACACGTTTCTACTTTTTTAGTGGCTTTAAACATGGGACGAGAAACAGCCAGGCGGAGGGGCTAGGATAAACAAGGTTGGTATTAATGTAGACCTATGTTGGACGTCTAGTTCGTACTCGGGAACGCACGGTCAATCCTCTTTTCATTTAATTTGGGTCTTTTTTTATTTAAAAGTAGAGGTCATCAAAGAAATTACATGTAGAACGTCGTAGTGTTAGTAAATAGCTTATTTTATTTGAAGTAGTTTATTTTTTTAACACGTGTTTTAAACTAAAATAAAATATACATATTTCCATACTGGCCTGTCCGTCAGCGGCTTCACCTGCTTAGACTGTTTCTCACGTCAAAATATAGCCTAAATAAAAAAAATACAGCCTATGTCACTCGGTGATAAAGTAGCTTTATATTAGTGAAATATTTTTTTAAAAACGGTCCAGTAGTTTTGGAGCTTATTTATTACAAACAAACAAACAATCAAATCTTTCCTAAAGAATACAAATAAAAGTCAGTTTTATTTATGGACTACATTATCTGCCAGTTTCGCTCACAATATTCAAACTCTGCGGAGAAGTGCTTTACCGTAATAATCGAAGGAACGACTTATCTAATAAGTAACTCAGAACTTCTTTATTTCATTTATTGAAATAAAAATAGAATGACTATTTTGAATAACTTCTACTTTTCTTAATCTTTCTGTAAAGTACTCTGTCATTCAGAGCGCCTGCCTAGACGCAGTGGAGGAATATCTTTTATATTTATTAAAGTAAATAACAAAATACGAGGCAGCATGAAATTGATATAAATAAATAACAACAATATGCATTGGTCTCAAAGTAAGCGTAAAAGTTATTTATTGTTCGTTAAGATACACTCAGTAAAACTTACAGAAATATATGCTAGTTTATATTTTTCAGATATTTTTTAGTTTAGATATGCCTTAGTAAATAGTAGCAATGTACTTTTACGTACAAGATTAATATGATTACATAAATCTTGTATATTAATTAGTTTGTACTTAAGTATTTTTCAGTATTTGTTGTCAGATATTTTATTTTAGTATTATTACAATAAATATTGTTTGCGTTAATAATTGATTACGGGCAATTTCATTTAACCGAACAAAATATTGACTGCGGTTTTTTCGGCACCCATGTGTACAATTCTTACGATTTTATCAATTGGCAAACGTATGGTTCAAATATTAAATGAACAACTACTTAATTAGATTACAACTAAAAAAAATGTCTTGGTTGGGAGTCAATAAAAATGCTACGAACTCGTAGCAGTGACTGCTACGGTGTTACGAGTTACTACTATCAATATTGTTTTTACGGAGTTCGTAGTATACACCCACGTTTGAAGGTGATTCGATGGAAATAGCAAAGTACTCTGCTGTTAACGATTTAAATCATTTTAACTCGTATGTTATAGAAATAAAGCGGCTTGTTTTTGAAGCTCATTGTGGTAGCACATTGCAATTAGTTTTCATATCAGAGTGACGTCATTTCAATTTAAAGTACAGTCAGTCGTAACAACCTCAGTTTGTATTATTTAATACCAAAACGCAATAACTATTATTTCAAAACTACTTTTGTAGTTGTCCGTTTGCTCAAGACTCGAAGTCTCGTAGCTGATTTAATTCTTACGGCCCGTAGCGCTGTAGCATATATTACTACAGACATGACTGCGTCTGCTACGACTACGTGCCTATAACGTCTGCAATTTGCTGTGAATTTTTTGAGCTTATATCGATAGGTGTGCTATAATAATATGCATTTCAAGAGAAAAGTTACAAGATACCATTTTGGTTTTGTTTTTCATCCGATGTTTGCATTGGTCCGGATCGAGAACCAATGGCGAATATGACTTTTGCGGTTCTTTAAGTTTCAGATAGTGTGCTAGACGTTGACTCCACTTCAATTTTACCCGCTTTTGTCTGTCTCAGTACCGACCGATATAAGAGCGGTTGCACACTAGCGTTTTTTTTTCGCGCGTATACGGTCGCTTTGGCATACGCGCACAACATTTCATGCTTGAAAAAAAGCACCGGCTTATTGCAGAATGTTCGCTCGAACCCGTAGTGGTGTCAGTACCCTACTTGCGCTCATAAGAGCCTACACGCGCTTCAACGCTCGTATGACTTTGGGCATTGATGATATCAATATAACGAGATTTGAACCCGCGTCTTCCGCAAACATAAATTTATTTATTACTAATTTTCATTTGTTGTTTAATATTCAGCCAAGTGAAAAAAGATGTTATTACAGCATAAATCACACAATCACATCAACAAATACAATTACGATAATTATGTACCAATAAGTGTTTCTAGAAGTTATTTATCGATAAGTTATTTATTTGTTTTTTTTTAAGATAATATAAATGTAATTCCATATTATTATGTTAACCATACAAATTATTTCAACCTCCCAAAACCATTGCATCTATGCAACACCCTATCAGGGTACATGTACCCTATCAGGGTACCTACTTACACTTTATATTAAGATCTTTTAACCCTGTACATGATGCATATTGAATGGTTGAATAAATAAATGAAAAAAAATACCTTGACGTATTTTTGAAACTAACTGTACCTTAAATTCAGTTTGTAAACTGTTGCGGTATTTGTCAATTAAAACCATTTGCCCTGACCGACGCGTGCCCAAGTTTGTTCACAATAAATATACTTATACTTATAAGTACTACTTGTTTGTAACTAACTGTTGGTAACCAAATAATGTTCCTTTCACAGGTCCACAAACAAACACACAGGATGTTCTCCTTATGCCGCCGATATAAAGATGAATACGGTATGTTAATAAAGTAGCTGATTAAATAAGTGAATTGTGACTAATTTATAGTATAGATGAATAGAGCGTCGTGGCCTAGTGGTTCAGCACCTCAACTCGGATCGCGTATCGTGTGGTCCCGAGTTTAAATCTGGCCAGAACCAAAATCTTCGTGTTCATTGTTTATTTTACGACTAGACCGGAGAGTTCCGGTGATAGAAAACATCGATAAAAAACCAAATCAATCCGGATAGCGGCGGAATGCTCACCACCTACCACGAACGAGTAGGGTTCTAATACCATTGGTGAAAAGTGGGCTTCTGTGTTTTTTTTTATATTGCCTGTCAAGATGACCTGACTCCACCTGATGGAAAGCGGTCGTGTGGTCCAGATATGAGGTTGACAATCCCAGTCATTCAAACGAATCACTGGGCTGTCCATCCTCACCTTGAAGGTTCCGTTCACCATGACGGCAACAGTCACTTGCCTCTGACTACCCCGTTTAGGATAAAGTCGTGATGGTTTGTATTCGGCAGATGGTTTCGGAATCATACTTTTACCTGTCTGTTTATGACTGTACAGAAATCTGGAAGTATGAACACGTTGCGTAATGAACCAAATTCATAGCGTACAAGTATCATTGTTCTTCGCCATGCTAAATAACATCGTCAAATCGCGAGCACATCTATATTACGTAATTACAATGTTCCTTATAATGAGTTAGGTATACATAGCTGCTTGGTAATAGCAGCGGTTGCCTATTACACGATATTAGAGGCTTTTTTTAAGTATTAACCTCGAATTTACGAATGCTACTGATAGCACAGCTGAAAGTTAAGCTGTACTTTTAAATAAAGAGGCCACTTTCAGTTTTACTGACTCTTAAGGGACCTCATTATATCAAGCCTTTTTTCATTTTCAGTATTGTTATTTGCAAACGCTACAAAATATAACGATTCATAAGTATTATACTTATCATAATTACAACAGAACACTATGTTCCGAAAAAGCCAAAATCACACTTTGCCCGACCTGGGAATCGAACCCGGGACCTCCAGCTTTCGGGTCGAGTGCAGTGACGACTCGGCCACGAAGGCGTTTAAAAAAAATCTTACTTACTGAAATAAATTAGACTTGTGTCGTAAATCTAATTCAGCCCAGACCGTCCCACTGCAGGGCAAAGGCCCCCCCCCCCCCCAATCTCCATGTATTATACATGGTTTTATATCCATATACAAAATTGAGTTTACGTAGAAACTCTATAGCTCTAACCAATATCATGCATATTTTCCCTAGAAATGAAGTCCGGATATTACAAGAAAGCATGCAATAAAGTAACTGTTCCTTGTCGATTCTACTTTTCTCACATAACAAATCCCTTACATTATGTATTAAATGTCCCTCGCACGACAGGCGACTACCTACCCTTGTCATGAGTCGCGGACGCGGGGGAGATATTAGGTTGGTACTTGAAGTACAGTCGACCAATTTAAACGCTCACTGGGCTAGAACATCGTCATTAAAACTCCTCGATTGACATGGTGGCTGTAGCACGGTTTCTCGCCTTGACTTACGTGGTGTACCGGGTTCGATTCCTGGTCAGGTCAATTCAGGGAACGATCTTTTCTAAATTGGCTCGGGCCTGGGTTTGCTGGGAGACGCCCCTGGCCTAATTCCTTGTCTGGTACCTTGTAAGTTTTGTAACACAGGGATATTTATCCCTACTTCGAGACCATGACAAGTGGTTTGTTGTCTGGCGCATATTTATTTATTTATATTTATCTCTCCTTGCGGCTTGCCATCAACCTCAGTTGTGCCTGCGGTTGTCAAGTGTTGCACTAATTGTGTGGTTTAACATAGTTCACCTGGCAACGAGCTCTTTCCGCTGAATCTGCCCACTATCCGTACCATACTATGACCGTGCTATGCCCACCAGAGCGTATCAATTACTTATAATATCCGTGCGTAACGGTTTTAGTGACTGAATATTTTGCCGGCGCATAAGTACCTATTTGAAGATGCGCTACGTGCATGGCACGCTACGTGCATGGCACGCGTCGGTGTTGGTCAGTGACGGAACGGTCTAGTCACGGACGCACTAGACTCCTTGTCTGTTACCTCGTAACACAGGGATATTATTTCCCTCCTACGAGACCGGACAAGTGATGTGATGTCTACAAAAAGCTTGTAAGACAACCGTAGTTGTAAAAAACTGATTAACATACTTGAATATGTCTGATTACATAATAACACCTAAACACAACAAACACAGAAGTTCGTCATAGGGATCGCTACCATACCACCAATAAGCCAGTCACGCTTTTGCTTTTGCATATGCGTTTACTCACTCCCCTGTGTAAAATACTCTATCGAAGGTTGTCCGGAAGTGTTTGCTCCGTAACTTTAAAAGCTGTGAAATATTCAACGTAACTAACCAAGAGATACGGTTGACAAAATAATATTTTCACACCCGCAAGGGAATCAACACCCATGGGTCCTTCCCGTTGAATTTTATTCATTAAATTTGAAAACGGGCAATGTTTTATAGCAAAATTAAGGGTCAAATCCAACCACAGGCTGATTTATTTATACTCGTTTTAAGCGCCTGCTTATTTTTTGTAACGGTTAGTGATTTTACAATAATAAACTCAAGAATCACAATGATATTTTATCAAGAGGTTTCTAGTTCGGATCAAAGTCAAGTTAGTTTAAGACAAAATTCAATCAAGTTATTTTAGATCGTGGTTTCCTCAAAAACAAGCCGTCATTTGCTTTAGCCACCATGGCCGTTATTACTCGTGAAAGTGAGTCATCAACATGTTTTCCGCTAGAGGAATCCAAGCATTGCACTTAATAAATGAATAAATATCTGGGACAATTTACACCAAGATCATCTGACCCCTAACTAAGCAGAGCTCGTATACTACGGGTGTCAGAGACTGATAAACATACTTAAATATAAGTGATTTTTCATTTTTAGCAAAAATCAATGCTCTATTTTCTACACAAGAAAGAAACTATACAAATTTATTCACATTTGCTTACTAGGTGTATCACATTAAACAGGTGGTAGATATAACGATAGAAAGAACGTAGAACCTAGTTACCTACTTAAACTAACTATATATAGAAGTCCTCGTAATGGTTATGTACTTATATAGAGCAGACACACTAGATAAATTCGCCAGGTCTGTAGACGGCCTCGGTAGCTCAGTTGGAAGAGCAGTCACCCGGATTGTGAAAGGTCGCGGGTTCTAATCCGCTTGAGTCCCAGGATCAGGTCGAACTTTTCTAGTTTCTATCTTTGTGTAGAAAATAGAGCATTGTTTAATGCTAAAAATAAAAATTCACTTATCCTATAGCTAGCTAGTTTCATTTTAATCGAAAGTCAAATATTTGCAAAAATATTTCTTTCGGGTGTTAAAGGCGCTTGCCTATAACAGTGATGAAACAACGTTGGCTTACTACGTAAAATACACTAGATAGATAAATACATTAATTAATAGATAAATTCGCCAGGTCTGTAGACGGCCTCGGTAGCTTAGTTGGAAGAGCAGTCACCCGGATTGTGAAAGGTCGCGGGTTCGAATCCGCTTGAGTCCCAGGATCAGGTCGAATTTTTTTCTATACCTAAATATTTCTAAATACATACTAGTAGTAACACTCAGACACACAACAAACACATAAATGTTTTCATGGGTGGGGATCGAACCCACGACCTCGGCAGGCTCGCTGCTATTGCAACAATAGACCAGTCAAACTTTGAAGCAACTTTATAATAAGGTTCAATTTTTAAAAACGTCGAAGTATCTCCGAGAGAATCGTTTCAAAGGTAATTATCTATTTTAAATACCTTGCATGCAATTTATGATAGCAAAACTTGCGGTACTAAATAATACTTCCAAGCATATACATATTCAATTTAAGGTATGTGATTTAACTGAACCTATATCAGAATCGAAAAGCGTATTTGGCTTGAAATTATGTAATTCTAAACAGCGCTGATGTATCCTATGTCAATACGTAACACTGTTAGCCTTATTTAGTTTTTGACTTCCAGCACGAGAGCACACGACTTGTTTGCATCATATATTTATTTATTTATTTATTTAATTCAGCTTCAGCCGTAACGCCGAATTAAAAAGTAAATATTTAAAAACTTTCCGAGTCTCGTTCCCTTCAAGATTTCAACAAGGGTTCTCGGGATTGCGAGTGACGTTGAACTCATTCTGTTGATGTTTATTCTACGATTTCTACGGCTAGCAACTTATATAGCTGAACACATTAGTAACACGGTACATTAACTTGGTAAAGTTGACATGGCAATTTAATCTAGATGTCAAAATTCTAATATATAGTTACTAAAGAACACACAAAAGTTTTTTAACATTTATTACGATATTGGATTCGAAGATTTTTACGTCAATTTATGCATGTTCGATATTTCCGACTTAGCTACGTGTGAGGGATATTTCTGATCTTACTGAGACAGAGATGGCTTACTCTTGGCTTAGCTTAAATAATTTTGAGGATCAGGATTCAAAGAATTTTAATAATATTGTCATTTAAATGTTCAAAAAGTAATATCCCTTTTCACGTATATTGCCAGTCATTCCCTTAAAGTCTTAATTATTCGCCTAATACATCCTCGCACTCAAGTTAATCGCAGGGCTAATGATCATGTCACGTCACATATCAGCTGAGTAAATTGCCCCACCCCTCTCTCACCTCAGGTGTCTGCGGGGTGTGGCTAAACAGTCAAGGGAAGCGAGGGGAGGGCCTGGCGAGGCAGCCATTCATAAAACTAAGCCCGATCGATATAAAACGTCTTTCCTACCATGAATGTCAACGTAATTACTCCTTCGCTCTTCCAAATATCCACTGCCTTACTCAAACCTACAAAAGACTAGCGCCTCTTCACAAAACCGGCATTGAACGCAAACGAACCGAAGGAGCAGAGGAATAAGCACTGGGTGTTGTTTTCGGGAGTCGCAAATATTTTGCCAACTAAAGAAGTAGCGGGATTGGATTGAATTAGTTATCCCGTAGTTCAGCTTTTGTGGAGGATGTAGTTAGGCACGGTCGAAAGCATTTGGAAGATGGAATAAGATTTTGTTAGAGGTGATGTGATTAAATCTAAGAGGCCAACAAATGTGCGGTATACCTGAGGGTGACCACAACCTACGACATTTTCAATGAGCATTGCTTGAACTTTATCAAACTCCTTTTGAAAAAAACCTAGTATGGTTTTTTTACCTTGTTTACTTTGCCTCGGAGGAGAAAGTTGTGTTTCGCAACTTGCATAAATGCCCGCTGTATTTTTGTGAATGTGTCAAACTCTGATTTGGTACTCATTTTAAAATAGCAGTAGATATTTTTCATATAATACTTATGGGGTAACATTTTTAAACCAGACTCCGTAAATAACTCAAATCTTCGACTCAAATGTTAGTCCTCATTTGGAACGAAAACAACCCCTTTCGCGCCAGTCTACTTGTGTATTCTGTGGTACTTGTGGAACTCCGATGGGGCGGTTCATTTTTTGTCGCGGCTTGGCAGATTTTCGCGAAATAAAATTATTATTCCGCCCAAGAGAGCTAATCTCCTCGTATATACACGCCGGCCGAGGCGCGAACTGGTAACTCCTGCAGAGGGCTGATAACGACTGGCCTTATTTCAGTCCTTGTGATAAATGAATTAAGGTATTTTTTCAGGCATTCGATTAATATCTCAATGGGAAGCTTCGAACCATGATAGATTGTAGAATTGTAGAGCAAAATGCTTGGCGTTTAAGTTAGAATTTGAATGGTGAAAGATTAAAAAGGCTCCAGTCAGTTTTGTGCATAAACAAAACTAACTTTGAATATGAGCCTGTTGGCGCAATGGTATCGATCCTATCTGCCCCGAAGGTTGTGACTCATGGGTTCGATTCCCTTGCAGGACAAACATTCAGGTTACAAGTATTAAAAGATCCACTCACTCTAACTGAGCATGAAACAGGTATTATATGTCTTGCCTCGTAGAAGAGCCCATAAACATTTTAAACACATTTTTCAGCCGAGTCGGATGCTAGTACAATTTTGTTAGGCGAATGCGGTGCATGACTAAACGAATTACTAACCTAATAAACACTCTGTTATATCTTATGAAGTTACGAGGAAAATTCATAATGCGTTTTCTATTGTTTCTTTACGTATACATTTTACTCATTTTGCAATTTAAACTTGATAGTTAGTTTAATAATAATATTAAATCATACGTCGATACAGCAAAAAAATAAACGCTCATCAAATTGTTCTGGCATCTTATTGTGAAAATCCAATAATTGACCATAAACAAATGAAATTTAATGTGTATTTTTGTAATAAGAAATAAATAATCTAATCTAATCTAATCATGGGTGCCACAGCTCGGGACTTTGAAGCCCAAATTATTTACACCAACTGAGCCCACGAGCGTCGAATATTTTTTTCATATAGCAAATATTCCTTCTGTCATTCTATAAGTGATTTATTTAAATATTTATTTTCCTCGATTCAATTGTTTCTTTGATTCATGTCATTTTATAATTATTTTATTCTACTTATTTCATTTAGGTCTCTAGTTGAGAGTGTTCTTAAAATTAAACAGCATGTTGGTTTATCAAAGTCGTGGCAGGGTTAAACATGATACATGGCGTGCGGCTATGGCTTGATTGCAGGTAAACAGCGGCTGCATATCAACGAATCTGTCGTGTTGTCACTGAATCAGCGCCAATCTGATATAGACTTATAAAAAGTACTTATGACAAGTCAAATACAAAAAAAAATATAGAAAAAATATACTAAAAATAAACTTACATTAAAATAATACTATGATAGTAAATATCATAATTAAACATAATGTGACTCTACAACTGGTTCGGAGGTTGTTTCCGATCGAAAAGACTTCGGTAAGAAACTTGATGGTTACTCTTTTCAATTTTGATTTTTTTACACAAAAATTGAATTGACAGAGTAAAGTCATAACAAAAAAAATGTGCAAAGGAGCAGATTATACCTAAGATGACCACAAATTCTTAGCATTTAAGAAATCCTTAATACTTAGTAACTTCGCTTCTTTAACTTAGCTTTAATTTATGACTTAAACTGGAAGAGGCAGTTCAACAAGAGTTTGCGGAATCTTATTAAAATATTTTACACATTGACCAACAAATGATTTCCCTACCTTATGCAGTCTTAGTTAGTAGCGTAACTTGCATTTGGACTAGCAAAACTACCGGAATGTCTACAATAGAGTAAATTTACCGTTCCACTGATCAAGTTAAAGCTACAGTTATGCGCAGAAATAATAATCCGGGAGCGGACCTGCGAAAATCAAATGTATGGCGCCACGCAACCGCGGCGTTCTCTGTGAGGCAAGCGACTCGGACGTTACAAGAATTACTGCCCCGGAACGCTTCTGGTACCGCCAAAGTATGTTCTGCGCTTTTTAGTAGGTACCTACTTCTTTAGTTATATTGTTTGATAAATGTAGGTTGGTGAGAAACAGAGAACAAACACGAGCTTGATACCACAAAACACCAGAACTTACTTTGCCTGACCTTAGCTTTGTCAGTCAGACGTGTCGGTGAGAATCAAGCATTCGGACTGCATGGTGGTAAGCGGTTACCGCAGTTGTCGACCCTGCAAATACCTTACTTACAATATATCTAATCGGGAGAAACTCGGCAGGGAGTTCATTCCACAATTTTAGCGTCCTCGGAAGGAAACATCTCTAAAACCGAATTGTACAAGACCATTACGGATAAAGAAGTACTTAAGCGCAGAACATACTAAGGCGGTAAGCGGAGGGGGAGTGGAGTGGGGGCGGGAACCGCGGCTGATCTGTGTGAGGCATGTTGCATAGCGTTGAGTTGGCACAGAAATCCCCCCCCGCCCCCTTTTTATGTAATAGGGAGCAAAAGAGCAGGAAGATCACCTGATGGAAAGTGATCACCTCCGCCCATAAACAACTGCAAGACCAGAGGTGTCACTGATGCGTTGCTTGCCTTTTAAATGGGAATACGCTCTCTTATTGAAGGCTCCGATGTCATATTCCTTTAGAAATAACGACGTAGGAAGATCATTCCAGATCTTGGTTGTACGCGGAAGAAATTGACACGAAAAACGTACGGTTGTTGAGCGGCAGCCATCCAGGTGATGAGCATGGAATTTCGACCTATGACGTGTCGTGCGGTGATGAAATTCAGCGGCAGGTATAAGATCATGCAATTCTTCTGAGCACTCCCCATTGTAAAGACGGTAGAAAATACAGAGATCGGCCTGGGATCGCACCAGGTACTGCCTTACGGCTCGAATACATACCTAATCTGTTAACGGCCGAACTATGCTCGGCCGATCAAAACTCTGTAGTAGTTCTGTAATACCCGCCACTGGCCGACAAAAGTTTTGGTGTACGCGTACCGTTCATTTACACACGTTTGATTTAATCGGCCGAGCTCGGCCGATAACGGATTAGGTGTACGCGAGCCGTTAGTTTGCTCTGCGATTTTAAAGGCCGCAATTGATGTTCCGTATCAATATCAAGGTTTAATTCTCCTCCTATTATTTTAGAACCTCGTTTGTGTTGAAGATACAACATTTATTAAGGACATTAAATGTGTTAACTACGAACACTCACTTAAATGTGTAGTAATGAGCGACGACGATGATAAAAGGTCACGTTGATCCCCTACTAATCGACTTTGCGAAAGTTCTTTGCTTTGATTTACACAATCTCATTAATAATAATTAAAACAAGGACAACAAAATTGCTTTACATAAAGTTAATTATAAATTTGGTCCTACGGAATTATGCTGATGTGAGCTCGCTAGCTGCTTGTGGAAACAAGTTTAAAAATGTAAATACTTTGAAGAAAGTTAGTATACAGAATGTAAACGACAGTATGTAGAAGCCATGAGTAGTCTATTAATTTTATTTAATATAAGCTGGGATAATCTATCCAATTATTTTTCTTATCATTTGTTTTCTTATCTGTTTTTTATTTATTATTTTGATCACTGTTTAGCTTTTTGATAAATGCCTTGTCTAAGTGCATGCGTAGACAGAGCCTGGGGCGGCCACCGTCTACTTAGGCGGCGATCGTCTATTTAGGTGGCCACCATCAATTGATACAGCGGTATGATTGATGTCAAAAGTGATTTCAACGCGCTCAAACGCTTCCCGAATTTACTGACGAAAGCGCTAGTGATAGTTGGTGCGACGTTATAGATTACGTCACTAACTGCACCGTCTTAAACTCCCGATGATTTTGCTCCTGGGCGTGAGCACTGGCGTTCCTTACGTCGTGCGTAAAAAAATTGTATTGGAATTTGACATGACATGACATGATAATGTCAACGGCCAATACATTTTTTTACGCGAACGATAACGTAAATTTAAATTGGCAACTCGTGGTAGACGTACAGGTTCGTCAAATATCAATTTTACGTGAAATATATTTTGTAGTTCTTTTTATGTCTCAGAATAAACATGTAAGTGGCAAAAACTACAAGTTCGGTGTTGTTGTTAGGGAATTTCACAGTAACGATAACAATATTTTGTTAAAAACATCAAACAGGTCATTTATGTGACGACTAGCTGCCCGTGAGCGGCTTCGCCCGCTTAGACTATTTTTTCTCACACGTTGGGTTACATCAAAGTTTTCATACATCCATATATCGTTTTTGAAGATACGCTCGTATGTACCAAGTGAAAAATCACACGATTTCGTTGCAGGGTATCTATAAGCGCGCGCCGCGTCTCACTCACCCCGAGCGCCGAGAGCCGCGTGCCGTGCACAAAAATAATTATTTTGCGTGCTTAGTTTTTTATTTCACGATAACTGAGTATATCAGAATCATCTGATGCAATTTTTTATTCTCTTGATTATAAAATAACTTTTAATCATAAGGATTGATTTGCTTGTGTAGTAATAATTCTCAAAATCTACCTTTTAATTTACATTATTTTTTAACAGAAGCTGCACAGTGGCTTGGTCTTGGTGCAGTGCTCGTTGTATTTATGAAGCCGTTTTATTTTTTTGTTATTATTTAACGTTATATCATATCGCCTATTGAATAATAGCATGACGGATAAGCACATTACTAAGCGATTTCTGGCAATCGCTTACATCGAATGTGTCCATCGGATGTTTGGGAGCGCTTTGCTAGGATAAAGTATGATTTGTGTACGACCATATCTCGGTCCGCAACGATGTTTACGATATCGCGCTCGGCGAAAAAGTTTAACGAAATCCTCATATAATCAGATTAGGCTCGGCTTTGGCTGGCTAGCTGGCTTTTAGACTTTTTACCATGAAATTAGGTTAGATACTGACGAGGTTTTGTTATTTGTAGTCTCGATGGAAGGTCATTCTGAAACCCTAACTTCGTTGTAAGTTTTTGTTCATACGCCATAATACTGAACGCGCATTTTGTTAAAATAAAATACCCTTACTATTCCTTCTTCTGCACTGTAGGTCGATTCTGAACAAGTTCGAACTCGAACTCACTCAGGTGAGCGAATTGCCTTTACTCATATTATTACAATTTAAACATACCTTATGTCAAAATCTCGTCAAAAAAGGTTTATTTTACTATTATCTTATTGAATATTTATCTGTAGGGTTCCACATTATCGTTGACACATTTTATAGACTACGCAATTTGAATCTCATAGCGGATTCAGTGTCGTTGACACATTTTATAGACTACGCAATTTGAATCTCATAGCGGATTCAGTGTGTGAGATTCGAAGTGAGTTTCTCAGAATAGTGCTTCTGCAAGAGAGTTTATTGAAGCGACGCTTCCTTTACCTCGGACTTGCCAATCTGTTTGATTAGGCGCTCTCAGAATTAACTAGCTAAAGAGACAGTGAATTCTCTAGCCTAGATAGTTGGACCTTTGACTGAATAACAGCTGGAGGGCACCTTGGGATTGACTACGATAGGCTGATGATGATGAGGTTGTCATTTTAGGGTAGCTTTTCACACTTAACGCAAATTCTTCAAACATTTACTGTTAGGGCTTATCATCATAATCATTTAAGAAAACTACTTGGATAAGAGAACTCTAATGGAACCCTTTACCTACGTCACTTTACGAATGCAAAAACCAGTACGTCTACCACGAGTTGCCACTTTAAATTTACATTATCGTTCGCGTAAAAAAATGTATTAGGATTTGACATCACATGACATGACAATGTCAAATCCTATACAATTTTTAACGCGAACGATAACGTAAATTTAAAGTGGCAACTCGTGGTAGACTTACTGAAATCCTTTCGCGTCGCGCATCGCGTAAATAAAGCAAGCCTACAACCTTAACCGCCCCGAAACATTTTCTTTTAACATAGACAACGCACTTTGTTTCACCAATAGCCAAAGGTAACGGAAAACACAGATTACGCCGAGATGCTCTGAGGAAAACCAATTTAGATATCGAATATCCATTATAAAAGAAAGGCGGCTTATCTTGGTGCAATAAAAATCAGATTGAAAGATACACGACTAACTTGGCTGACTTAGCCGCGGTTAACGGTAACACTGTGACTGACACTGGATAGTGGAGCTTTAAGAGTTCGAATCGAGCTCGTTTAGTAAGCAAGACCACAGGTCCTTTACAAAACCATTGCAAAATAGGTCTTTTAAGTAATTCTACTTAAAAGACCTATTTTGCAATGGTTTTGAAGAATATACCCAAGTAGTCTTGTTGCTTGGAGTGCTTGGCAAACTACTCGTAGTAACATGTAAAGAATCTTGAACGTGGAATAGTGCCCTATCACTTCCTGAAACGACTGGTTCATGTGGAAATTCTTTTTTAGTCTTTGTAGACTACATGAAATCAAACTGCTTAGGATATCCCTTATTTTTGAAGTTCCATCCAAGAAACAAGACTACTTGGGTATATTCTCCTTCTTCTGTCGTCCTCTTCAGCATATGAAGGTCGTGTCTAACTACTTCTTTGGTAAGCATCGGTGGCGGTCTTGACTAGGCTTCTCCACACGTCTCGGTCTTCAGCTTTTCGGAGAGCAGTGGTGATGGGCATTTTTAGCACTTTTAAGCATTTTTTTTGGGAATATTAGAATAGTTATTAGTTACAGGACCTGGTTCTTTGTTTTTGAAAACAACAAACATGGTAAAAAATCCGTAACTGTTGGTGATCATAAAAGTTTAAAACAATAAACTTGGGATAGTTTTACCCAAGTAAGTTACCTAGCCTGCAAATACCTAAACCATGTTATCTATATTCCGGCAGGGACGTCCATAATTCCGTAAAAATTGAAGGCAGGTGTCATCGGAGCCAGCTGGGCGATATTGGCTTTATGCTAATGGCTATTGACTCGACCGATATGAGCAGACCTCTGCAGATAGTTTGAAAATGCTGGCGGCGAGGGCACAAAGTAATTACACCAGACTCACGTTATTGAATGAGGGACAATGGAGAGGGATAATAACTTGAGACTAGAGGAAAATAAAGTTAAAGGGTGTTTCGATAGTGTAGCATTTTCGGAATAAAATTTGAGACCGAAAGAATTGTAAGTGGACATTGACTCTAAATTTTGTTTGACAGAAGCTTTTTTTTATTTAAAATGGGTTTGCGTTTGGCCTCAGTCTTGCCTGGTGGTAAGCGATGCTGAGGAGGCCGATGGTGGTACACGCTTACCCAGAAAATGCCTATTCACTCTGGCCTTGAAGATACCAAGGTTGTAAGTATCCGGAAACACAGACGCAGGCAGCTTAGCGCAATTATTTGGTGAAAGAAATAGAAGAATGGAATGTTGTGGCTTTTTGTGTGGAGATCTTCCACTTCACACGTTTGGTCCATAATGTTTTGAATAGGATACCCTAATAAGTAAATATATAGAATTTTATAATATCAAGTTATAAAATAAAATAACCTCTATGTTCGTATTGTCTGTGTATCGTTTGTGACGTTTGTGATGTTTTTTCCAAGAAGGCTAGAAACTAAGGAGAGATAACTCCCTGGAAAGGGTTGGACTAAATCCGTATCCCACAGTGACGCATGCGCATTACGCTTCTTTGCCGCGATCCTCGCGAAGTGTCAAAATGATCCTCGCGAAGTGTCAAAATTGGTCAACACAACCTCGAAAAACAACAACTGTCGCACGTGACACCGTTCAAAACAAAACCATGTGACCATGAAATGACAAATAGCTGCCGCTGCACATGCGCAATACAGCGTTTTGCCCGGCACAGAGTATACGACTTTCGGCCCTCGAAAGCTTACCCCCACTTCGGGAGTTATCTCTCCTTAGTCTCTAGCCTTCTTGGTTTTTTCTATGATTTTTGTTCTAGATGGTGAGGGAAAATCTCTTTTAATATAGACACAGAACTTTTTCTTTTTTCACCGGCCAACTGCTTCTATTTATCTTTACTCATCACGATTTGACTGAAAAAGAATAATCCCACTGACCAAATGAAGCTTCATAATGCTCTCGCCACTACTTGACATTGGCCAAATCAATGTATAAGCAAGATTGCAGAGGCCATTAATAAAAAAAAAAAGTGTTTTGAATGGTTTAACATCGGACCGCCTGAAGATGCGTCTGCGTGTTTGCCATTGATATTGTATTAAAACTAGGCGACCTATTGTAGCTCAGAAAGAACTCGTAGATGTGCTTTTTAAAATTTGACTAACCTAAAAAAATACTGCATTTCTATAGGCACCAGCTTGGTTGATTGCGTCCTGATTAGCGGCTTCCAGGCGTCCATTGTTCCAGACTTCGTAAAAAATCTGCGTCGGAGTTCTGAGGTTAAGTACGGGGAATTGAGATATTGTGTGGTTCTATACAGTTTGATTTAGTTTTGCTTTAATATTGAAGGGCTTGAAAGATATTAGCAATTGGGAAAATTCTGCGTAACGCTACTCAAAGACTTCAGCCTAAGCTCACATGTATAGAGAGGGTTTTAATGATTTTTACACGCACAGATTTACAACTAAGAATCTTCCTAAGTTGGTCATCTATCACGTCCGCACATCAGATGTTACGCGCGTTTGTTGCTATAGAAATCTGATAAAATCGTTCTGACAACTGTCCATCATCTGTATAATATCGACAAGTAATAAACTTCATTCATTCAGTTTATTTTGTAATGAAGCCATTTTTTTAGTGTGTAACTGGATGAGATAACAAAGATTATTTGTTACAAATATGGTGACATTTAATCTAAGACCTGTAATTGATAGGTTTCATCATTATGGCTTTGAAACAAAACGATGTTAAAGTTTTGGTTTTGGACAAGATAACTTTTAATTTACAACCCTCAACAGTATCGCATTTTAAGATTGATTGAGATGACAAATCCAATGGGTGACCCATTCACTTATACTTCCTCTTATTTGTTGATATTTTTTACAGACTGTACCTACAAGTTAACTAAGTATATTATGTAACGTGACATTATTAATCTTTGTACTTTTCTTCGTTTTATTTTTTTGTGTGCTCCGTGCTTCTTTTAGAAGAGAGAAACTCTTCTTAAAGAAGCACGGAGCCAGAAAACTGTTTCTTTTTTTAAGTAGTTTATCAAATCTGAAAATCTTTACTAAAACTTTTGTTACTGTTACTACACCTCACAACTCAAGTTTATTAGTAGGTTGTTTTCCACAGTTACTTTTAAGGCCGACGGATTATCCTCGGCGTACTTTTTTGTTGGTCAAAATAGATCCCTTAAAACTGTATCGAGCAATACGCACACGGATGACGGAAAGTACGCCGTACAAGAAGTCCGCCGAAACACCACGGACTGATTAAAGTACGCGGGAGTCCGCGAAAAAAATAGAACAAACGAACTATGAGCAGTCAACGTACACGGTGGACTTTAGTTTGCGTAAAAAAGTCATTCGAAACACAGGGATGGGCCCAGTATTCTCTTTTAAAACGTCTTCTGTTTTGCTTGAACTTCATGTTAATTACAGCACAACGTAATCTCAGAATATTTAAATACTCTCGGACAACAAATGATCGCACACCGTGTGCGTTAAATGCGGCGGTATTTTTATTTGCGGAGCGTTCTTTTTTCTGTGCGGCGGCGCGCCGTGGAGAAAAGTCCGTCGTCTGCGCAGACCTTTAAACATGAGTAAACAAATCTGAAAATTTGTCACCAGAGTGACCAGCAAGTTATGCTAACCGGTGAATTGAGGCCGCTACAAATTAATTGCATTTGACACTTGACAGTTATGGTCACTTCAGACAAGATGGCCTATTAGAAAAACTTAATGTGAAAGGAAAAGAAAAAAAAAACAACATTCGGGGTAGCCCCGCTATACTGAATCAACTCTTTCAATTTCTTATCAAAGAATAAACTTAAAACTTATACTTCTACAGAAAATAGCTAACACCAACTAGACAATCAAATTAGGGATAAATTCCCTTATTCACTTTTAGTTAAAAAATGCACGTAGTATTTTTTTCGTTCAGTATGTACTAAAAACAGGATTCAATTCAATCTTTTCAATCGATTCCTCATAAAATAATGTGTTACAAAATCGGAAGTTTTTGGTGATCTGATGTTCCTGCTCTAATCAGTTACCCATATCAATTGAAATGGTGATACTTTCCTATTATTTATTAGAATGTAAGTGCGATCTTATCTTATCCTTATAAGAAATAGGAATAGAATAAATGAATGGTCATTTAGTTCTGAATGCCCAGTAGGCGCACTGTATCGCCGTAGGGCTCCTGCTCGTAGCGCCGAAGGTCGTGGGTTCGACTTCTACACAAAACAAACATTATATTTATTATATATTTATATTTATTAGTTTGTACACAAATTACAGTTTTTTACATAGAAAAATAAGGATAGCTGAAGTACAGGTGAGCTTATCTCTAAAGAGAGATTTCTTCCAGCAGACCATGATGCAAGGAAAAGCATAAAACAAACAGTGATGGATAGACAAAACTGTGTACATAATTTTAAAGATCAAAATTTCTATAAATAGACCAGCTTACATACAAATAGACATATATTATTACAAATATTAAATATATAAGTACCTAACTAAAATAATTATACATATTTAAAAATAAATAAAATAATAATAATTATTATTATGATCCAACACAATTCAAACATTTTTTAAAAGATGTTCTTTTAACAATATTTTGAAGGAACCCACAGTGCGACACTCTCGAATAGAAACTGGCAGCTTGTTCCACAGTTTCACAGCCTGAACAGTAAAAGAGTCACCATACATGCTCGTTCTACAGATAGGGGCAGTCAGCTGTAAATTATAGGCTGAACGATGAGTTCAGCATTGATGAAACATTATAGTTATTAACACTTTTTTTTTCTATGATTTTGTGTTATTATATTATGTATATTTCAAAATAGTAAGCCATGTTTACGCAGATAAAGCTCTGCTTGCAGAGGATCAGCTGTCCCGGTTGTTTATTTATTTATTCATCTGTTTTGTTCTTGCTAGTATGGGACGCATGAATAATTTATAAATAAAAGCTGACACCTACACGCGCTGTTTTCGTACCCATTAACTACTAAGTTTTCCCACGAACAAGGTACCTCAGTATCTTTCGTCAACTCCATTCATGCTCTGCCAAACAAGCCGAGAGCCTCCCCCTCCCTTATTATTAGCCATTCGAGTCACGCGCGCCTCAGTTTTCCCTCCTTTACCCTCCTTTAAGAGAAAATTTTCCTGTTTACCGCAGAAATAACGGCCGCTTGATGTATTTAGGGATTTTACAATGGAATACTTAATTAGGGTCTTTTGAGGATAATATTAACAATGGTTTATTTAATATCCGTGATGGGTAATTCATGTTAAGTGTTTTTCATGATTACATTTGTTTATTTAGGGGGAAAATCTTAAGCAGTGTAACATCCCTTTATGACGACACGGTTGGCATAGTGCGCTGTGGCACGGTTTTTCGCCTTGCCATGCGTGGTGCACGGGTTCGATTCCTGGTCGGGTCAATTCAGGAAACGATATTTCCCAAGTGAGTCGGGTCTGGGTATAAATAAATAAATAAATAAATATCCCTGGACATTATTCCACACAGCGCCATCTAGCCCCAAAGTAAGCTAATTAAAGCTTGTGTTATGGGATACTAGACAACGGATAAACATACTTAAATACATTTTCTTTTGTAAATACATACTTATTATACATAGGAGACACCCGACCAGTACAAACAGACATGTTCATGCACACAAATGTTTGTACTGTGCGGGGATCGAACCCGCGACCTCTGGTGTAGTAGCCAACTTCTTAACCATTACACCAAGTCGGTCGTCGGTATGCAGGGAGACGCCCCTGTCTGGTCACTCGTAAGAGAGGAAAATTTATTCTTATTTCGAGATCATGCCAAGTGGTGTGTGGTCTGGCGTTGGTATATATTTATTTATTTAGCACCAGTACTGTTTAACAGCTTCGGTGGATGAGTAGTAAAAGCCCTCGACCCAAATCCAGGGGTGCTGGGTTTGACATCCAGGCTGTTCATTTAAGATTTCTAATTCTGACGTTTGGTAAGCGTGGTAATTAAGCCATAGCCCATCCATTGTAGCGTTTACTTGATATCAATAATTAAGGCTTTTGCTCAATAATGGGACATCATAAGATATGCTAATTACATAAGTAAAAAGGTATACTTACTATTTCGGTTTCTTAAATTGTGTATGTTTGTGTTACTAATAAATCCTTATGAACCGAAAACGAGACTGTTATGTCGTATTAATTTCTCTCCAGCGATAAAGCCGTCGAAACTGTACAAGTTGAAGGATTTCTAATGAAATCCTACTTAAGTTATTTTTATTTATCATCAAGTATTCATCTTCATCTTGGACTAGATGACCGTCAGCGACTTCGCCCACGTAAAAACCCACAAAAAAAACGCTCATGTTACTCGCTGAAAATGTAGCTTTATAATGGTGAAAGAGTTTTTAAAATCGGTCCAGTAGTTTCTGAGCCTATTCAATACAAACAAACATACAATTAAATCTTTTCTTTTATAATATTATAGTACCTATAGATAGACAAGATACAATAAATAACGCATGAAGATATTTTTAACACGCTTTTCACATCGCTTTTTCAATATATACGGGCTGTATTCAGAATGTATTTTATTGACCATTCAGGTCACGCACGCTTCAGTTTCCTATTTGCTGGGAATTTTCCTGTTTCCCGCAGTACTAACGGTTGTTGAGGGAAGCTTTATGCTAAAGTCCTGTAGAAAGCACCCGCAGCTGTGTGCTCTCTGGTCGGTTTGAGAAAACAGTTTTATTTATGTATTTTTTAATAGGCATACCAACAGTACATTCAATTCAATTCAATTGGAATATATTTATTATCTCTTCACAATCATAGGTATTCAAATATAAATAAATAAATATCTGGGACAATTTACACCAAGATCATCTGACCCCAAACTAAGCAGAGCTTGTACTATAGGTGTCAGAGACTGATAAACATAATTAAATATTTCTAAATACATACACAAATAGATAATAACACGCAGACACACAACAAACACAAATGTTCGTCACATAAATGTTTGTCATGGGTGGGGACCGAACCCACGACCTCCGGTGCTAAAGGCAGGATCGCTGCCATTGCACCAACAGGCCAGTCAAAGGCTAATCTTAGGTCTAGACAATAAGTATAGCCTATATTTTGTGAGGAACTGGTGCCTGAAATAGGTTTCAAAATAGAAACCTGTCCTACAGGTCACCAGGCCCCCTACTCGTGGCCAGCACAGTTACAAGCTGTGCGAATGTAGAGAGATTAGAAATAATACAGAAATCAACAAATAAAAGAGTACTAAAGTATAGTTCCTTGCAGATTTGTGTGCGTGAGTGAGTGTAAGGTATGATTGAGGTTTGTGTATGTGTAGGTAAGGTTTCTGTAGAATGAAGTGTATGTGTGTATGCGTAGGTACATATACACAACATAGTTACGGTAACATTGCAGAGATGCACCAGTTATAGGTATACCCGGCATTCACAACGTAACAGCGAGCAACATAAATTAAAATTATATAAGCTATGGACGGAATATATTATTTTGTTCTTACTATATACGCAAAGAAAAAAATAATAATTAAAATATTAGGGTGAGAGTCGTGGAATCGATATATTATGTCGGGGCATTTTTTACACAATTGGCTGTATTTTGTGTAGCACCTTGCCAATGGAGCATGGTTTCCAAGGTTAGTGTTTCGAGTTATGAGAACTTAGGAACTACTCTTAGAATAATTACATATTGACGGGGCGGTTGTATGAAGATCAATCAAATTGAAATATCAATACGTAATTATTCTAAGGTACTACTTAATGTATTCCTTTTGTTCACATCTGTTAATTTATATGAAAAGATAATAGATAAATAGTTAATAATAATTCACCCATAGTCTACTATGGTGCAGTTTTGTAATGACGAAGAAGCACCATCTTCTTGGCGACGACTTGGCGGACACTGATGTTAGGTGAAAGTTAGGTAACCTAACTGTGATGATCTGATTATCATCGTTAAATTATTGAATCATACAGATTTTAGAAGTTCCTACATTACGTTCCTACATCCAAATGATGTAGGAACTCTTTCTTTGGTCAATATATTGTATTCACTCGGTACATTACGCAATTTACTGGTAATAATTGTACATTGGCCGACATCGACAGCAGACGTGATTACCCCTCAAGTCGGCTGGTCTGCTATCTCTAATCTAGTATCAAGTATTATAAACTTCGTTTACCTACAAAAAATAATACAATCTAGTCTCATGTGATTTAATTATTTTCAGAACATGGAGGAACACAGATTAAAGGAGGCTACATGCTGCGATACAAAAGTAAGTTCAGACTTTTTTAAAATAATTAGTTCACTCCCTTGTGCCGCTAACTAAACCCTAATTGCCTTTGAATTATTATTCATTATGGTTTATGATATTCAAATCCTTGATAATTTTAGCAGCAGCAGAATTTTTCATTGCTGTGATTGTTTTGTACAAAATGAGTATCTTTTTACCCGAATATTTATAGGAAAATAACCAGTAATCATATAAATTATTACTTTAATTATTTCAGCATTTTCCAATCTTGTTTTCATATCTAAAGATATTAAAAAAATATATAAAAACGAGAAAAAATCGAATTTGGGACCTTGATGATCTCGAGCGGAAATCAAACCCGCTTCTATGAAGGGCGTCGCGTTTATGGAAGACGCGGTTCAAAAGAAGTTTTTTTTTTTTATGTAATAGGGAGCAAACGAGCTAGAAGGTCACCTGATGGAGAGTGATCACCTTCGCCCATGGACAACTGCAACACCAGAGGTGTCACCGATGCGTTGCTTGCCTTTTAGATGGGAATACGCTCTCTTCTTGAAGGCCCCGATGTCATATCCCTCTGGGAACACCACCGCAGGAAGATCATTCCATATCTTGGCTGTACGTGGAAGAAATTGGCGCGAAAAACGCACGGTTGTTGAGCGCCAGCCATCCAGGTGATGAGCATGGAATTTCAACTTATGGCGTGTCGTGCGGTGATGAAATTCAGCGGCAGGTATAACGAACACTCCCCATTGTGAAGACGGTAGAACACGCAGAGTGATGCAACGTCTCTCCGTAGGGCCAAGAGATCGAAGCGTTCGGAGATCACAGGGTCGTCGACAATTCGAGCGGCTCTCCGCTGTATACGGTCAAGAGGAAGGAGAAGATACTGGGGTGCTCCCGCCCAAAGATGGCAGCAGTACTCCATGTGAGGCCTTACTTGCGCCTTGTAAAGTTGAAGGCGCTGAGACGGCAAGAAATACTGCTTTGCCCTGTTTAGCACACCAGTTTTTTTTGAAGCCAATTTGGTTTTACCCTCCAGATGACTGCGGAACTGTACATCAATCGAAATGTCAACGTCAAGGATTCCGATGCTAGGCCCGATACTCAAGGAAGTGCTCTCAAACGTAGGACATGAGACAAATGGAGCTTTTTTCGCGGTAAATGCGCAGAGTTGTGTCTTACCGGGGTTAAAACTGACGATGTTATTTTGACCCCATTGTGAGACTTGTTCGAGGGATGCCTCAACTACAGACACAAGCTGTCTTCGGTTTTCGTCAACTGCGGTCTTGAAGAGATTGCGTTGGCCAACGTACAGTGCGTCCCCAGTGCTGTCATCCGCATAACAATGAATGTTGCTGGTTTGCAACATATCATTTATGTGCAGGATAAACAGGGTCGGAGACAAAACACAGCCTTGTGGAACGCCAGCATTGACAGGCATGGAGTCGGAGCATGAGCCGTTGATAACGACTTTGATGCTTCACCCTGAAAGGAAGCTTGCGATCCACGTGCATAATCCCTTGGGAACCCCATATGATGGAAGTTTGGCAAGGAGCGCTTTGTGCCAGACCCGATCAAATGCCTTCGCTATATCCAAGCTGACCGCTAAAGCCTCTACCTTGCTCTCAATAGCTTCAGCCCAGCGATGGGTGAGTAGAACCAAAAGATCACCTGCAGACCGACCATGACGGAAGCCATACTGTCGGTCGCTGATCAGTTGGTGGCACTCCAAGTACCGCAAAAGCTGAACATTGATGATACTTTCCACTACCTTAGAAAGTAGGGAGGTAATGGCGATTGGCCTATAGTTATTTGGGTCAGAGCGGTCACCCTTTTTAGGGATCGGGTGCACAAGCGCTGTCCTCCTACAGACCGGGACCACTCCAGACGAGTATGACAGCCGGAACAAACGCGTGAGAACAGGAGCTAACTCCGGGGCGCACATTTTTAGCACTATAGCGGGGATAGTGTCCGGCCCAGACGACTTATGGACGTCCAGTGAAAGTAGAGCTCTACGTACGGCACGATGGTGAAATTTGATTTCGGGCATAGAGCTTAGACACTATGGGATACTGGGTGGTGTCTTACCTTGGTCGTCCAACGTCGAATTAGTAGCAAAAAGAGAGCATAGAAGTTGTGCAATCTCTTTTGCAGAATGGGCAACGGAACCGTCCTCTTGGCATAAAGGTGGAAATGTGGGCCGACAAAAGTTTCCCTGCACCGCTTTGGCCAATGACCAAAAAGCCCGAGTGCCGGAGGGGAACTGTGCCAGCTTTGCGCCAATGTTGCGAATGTGATCGCCCTTTTTCAAGGAAAAGAGATATTCAAGGTCCGAAATTCAATTTTTGCTTGTTTTCTATCTTTAGGTACCTAATCGTATAAAGTTAATGAACAATCTAAGCGGTCTTATTGCAAATATATTTTTTTCTCATAAAGTCGTTCTAGACTTGCTTTTATCAGCCTCTGATTATCTTAATGTTGCAATGCTATGCGAGTCGGAAGCTAGTTGCTTTGCTCGCTATTGACAGCACATCAGCCAATGAGGATGCGGTATTTGACTTAACAAACGTGATTTCGTCGCAATTTCAGTTAGTTACCTGAAAACCACCAACCCAACCCTTCCGTTGTTCAAGTAACCACTGTCTCCATATAAATACCGTTTTGACTACCCCAAAAGAGAAGAGACGACCGAGTTTAATTCCCCATTCAGATAACGTACTCAATAAACGAAGTCCTCGCCTGTCTGGGTTTATTCGAGACGTATTGAAGTGACAATTGGGACGAGACCGTCACATCCCCCAGTTACCTCCAACGAACACTTCCCGACCTAAACAACACTCTAACCAACAGACTTAAGATCTCATGTCAACTGGCAGAGAAACACATCGGGCGGCAAATATGGATTTTCGATACTCCACAAATTTGTACTAGACTCAATACGAAATTACCGTATTGATAATATGAGTGTTACTGTAGCGCTGTTTGATTAGGGTTCAAAGTGGCTTATTACTTATGTCATAACGTCATATAGGGTGCTGTTTTGTAACTGCGACTAAGTAGTAAAATACAGATATTTTACCCGTATTAAGCCCTCTTAAAGATTATTTTTTCTTCAGTAAAAGTTTGTTCAAGGCTAAATTATGAAATCAAGTCTATTTGGACATATTTCTTTAGCACACTGTTAATCAGATTTCATTTTGTTTCTCAGGAAAATATCTATGGAACTCGTGGTCGGAAGAATGGGTGGTGCTCTACGATGACTCAACCATGGCATGGTTTAAGGTAAGACAAAATTTAAATGTCATCTGTGTTGGAGTGGGGTAATAAAGCTCCGTCTACTTCAAGTTGAAAACATACACATCCTATTTTCGAACTGCCAAAATTTTCCGCCTTCTTGGCCGAGCGGCCGAATTATTAAGTGGATTGAAATGTATTTTTTTGAAACAATTTACTAACCATCTTCATTATGTTACCGTATTTTTTAAAAAAAGGCAATAATGTTTGCTTGAAATTAAGTTGTAATATTATGAAAATACAGCGAATTAATTCTAAGCATAATATGTTCCATTGGATATTTCTGAATTTCCTAATCGTCACGACCCTTAATTGTGTGGCGTACATTTTTTCAGATATCCTAATAAAGTGTGGGCTGAAATTGTTTGGCATAAGTATTAAAACGCATAAACTCGAAGGGCAGAATAACTATAATGTATAATGGTTCAAAGCATAATAATCAAAACGAATAATAACTAAACGCATATTTTTTAAACCATAATAATTAAAACGAGTAATGAGTTTACATCATAATAGGTTGGGGAAAAAGTTTCTTCGCATTTTTTAAGTAAATTCAAAACATTTTAGAGTATAGTTTATTAACATTCAACTAAAGTATGTAGGTGCCATTTTGTTCGATTACTTTTTGCCATCTTGTAGTTGTAGGGACATGCTCCCATTGTTATAGGAATTTTGAGGCTTCTGACCAAAATACCGCGGACAAGTGGTTTTGACAGTCCTCTCGTGATGTTAACCTGACACTGCCTAAAGAATTCTGAAGAGACCGAAACAGGTGGACATCTGAAGGTGCAAGGTCAGTCTCTTAATTTTTGCTGAGTGGTTAAAGAGGTGTGAGGTCTAGTCTCGTTATCAAAAAATATATATAATTTCTTCATTCGATTTTCCTAATTTGAATTAGGAATTATCTTCTTTAAAATTTAAAATTTTAATGATACCAAAACCAGCCAGATACAAAAAGTATAGCCAAAGAGATTTTATTACAAGTTCATACGTACTATATGCGAAAAGACATTTTCCCCAACCTAATATTATGACAATGAACATTATGCTTAGAAAAAAATAATATTTTGGTTAAATAACATACTCTAATTAACCAAGTATAATAAGTTAAGTTTGGTTCTGGCTGGGGTCGCAGTTCTAACTTAACCTAGCTATTTCGGTTGAATTGACCTACCCTAACAAACCAAGCAAAATTGGTATTAGGGATTTCACTGATTATGCCATCCTAAATTATGCTTTAAAATATTTAACTATATTATGCCAAAAATAATTAGGAATTTAACTACTTATGCCTTGTAATAATATGCATTTAGAATGTTATGCTATGTAATAATATGCATTTGGACTATTATGCTACATAAAAGTTATACCAAGCATAAATTATGAGAAGTGAATGTTATGCTTTATGATGTTATACCTAATGAGTTATGCCAACCGACTTTAGGATAATCGGCTTTAAGCGAAAAGCTGGCCCGCCTAGACTAGACCCGGCCTGTAACAAGCAGCCAGTTTCTTTATTTTGTTCTTCGAGTGAACTTGAATTAAAAAGTATTTTTGCATATAAAATTGTACGATCCACGTGTTCAACTCTAATATTAAAAAGCAGTGCAGTTCGCTCGCTGATTAGTTGGTACGAGAGGCCGTACAATTACAGGAGAGGAAGGCGGAAAATTAAATTGGTTTGTATGGCTGTGAATGTACCGCTGCACTGGGAGACAACCTCTCGTCTGTGGGGTTTTTAAGTCAAAAGTTAAACTCAGAATAGTAACCTTTGACGGCTTAGTGGCTTAATAACGGTTATAATACTTATTTAGAAAAACCAAATAAGTTTTATACGACTGTTTTAGCGTATATTATTGTGCCGTTCTATTATGTTAGCGTTGTCAATATTTTCCTGTAATTGATTAGGGTTAAATGAAGTTACAGGTTAAATTAGATTTTCAGAAGGCCTATTTTTTACGATTCTAGCAATCTATGTTAATTTTAACTCATCTCTCATGACGCAGGATTGTCGGGAATGAAAAATAAGAGTTTGAACGGCATAAAGCACATGTGATGATGCCAAGTGACCATAACGTGTCCATGTGAGGATCCTAACATGATACTTTAGATTCTAACATTTCTCGAAGATTTTGTGCTAACATACTCGTAGATGTAGTCAATGGCAAAAACTCTAATCATAAATCAGAAACTATAGAAACTTTCCAACTAATACTAGAAATCCAGGTATTTAGGCAGGAGTTATTACAATAACATACAGCGCTCATATAAGTTGCAGACAATCCGAAGTTCCGGACTCTGATTGGTCCACATTCAGCACGGCCGAATAGGCTGCGACTGGCGACGGATTTACTGATTAGGAAAGTTAGATTCCCCACTCTGGGATTTAATTTACCGACGGCGCTCGACCCTTTAATTCCTTTCCTTAAGTAGAGTGGGATCCTCGTCATAGATTTATACCACACGCGTACATACACAAACACAGCGTAAATGTTAGTGATCTTTTCCGCCGAGCTTGAGGTCATGGTTTTGATTTCCACCATACAATAAAATCTATGTTACGAAAATATGTGTTACTATAAGTTTTATTTATTTATTTACTTATTCTTTATTGCACAAAGAAAAGTACCATTGGCGGACTTAATGCCTGAAGGCATTCTCTACCAGTCAGCCACTGGGCGAAGCAGAAATCGTGTTGGCGGCGTCTCGTAAAAACCAAAATAAAATATACTATTAATACAAAATGAATACTTATACAAAAATTATACATATACAAAAATAATTATATAAAAGATATATACTTACACTAAATATCGTACCTATCCAAATATAGAAACTAGATCGGCCGGATCCTAGGTCTCGAGCGGGACACGATCCCGCGCCTTCCACAATCCGGGTGGCTGCTCTACCAACTGAGCTACCGAGGCGCTCGAGCCCTAGGATCAGGCCGAATTTTTCTAATTTCTATCTTTGGATATGTGATTACTGTTTGTCTTGGTGTTACTGTTTTTCCAGCAGTTTTTTTTTCCCAAAAAGTGGCTATAATAACTACATTCTTCCACTTGCTACGATTTAGTCGAGTTCATTTCATAGATTTGACTAACTTAAAAATACTTTAGAAAATACAGAGGTTGCAGCAGATTGCAAAAATCTCCTCTCTAGTTTGTTTCTGTCTAAGTACCTTGTGCTTTCCACTTTGCGTACATTTTCATCGTTTTCTTTTACAGTTAATGTACAATGAATTTTATCTCTGACATCTTACGATCTATTTTGCTCCGTCCGTGAAGTTTGAAAAGGGATTTCTGAGGGGTTGCAGTTTTTATAGTTTTTATGTTATCTATGCTTTGGAATTGTGTTGAACTAGTAATTTGAAATTGCTTATCCGAACATAATCTTGTCCTCATGATTTCTCCTCGTTGCTGTAATTACTTACTAAATATACTTCATCGTAATTAAACTTTTTCAAAAAAGAAATCCTCTGATCTTTTTGATACTTGTTTCATGGTTAGTATGTAAAATATTTTAAGAAAGTCACAAATACATTCCTCATGTTTTCGACAGTGACATTTAATATGAACAAGTATATTACATAGTGTGCTCATTTTTCAACTCGTCCTAAAATATGACGTGTTCAAATGAAAAATGGCGGCTCTCCGGGCACCGACACGGCGCTGTGCGAGCCTGGGCGCTCTGGTAGTTTGCTTACAACGCTTGCTTTAAGTCATACTATACTCATCATGCTATGTACATACGTTAAAACTCGACTACATAACAGTCACTGTGACTGAGGACTGAATATAAATAATCGTAGATATGCTTCTCAATTCGACAATAACCTTGATTTATTGTCGAATTGAGACCTAGCCTAGCAACAAAAACTTAGCTTAAACCAGAAGAATAATGTCCAAAATTATTATAGTAACCCAAAAAATATTCCAATTAAAACTCTACTCCATACTTCTTAAGGCCAGGTGGTTCTGCACAACATTTCCCGAAGGAAACTTGTGAGCGCCACGCGGACTAAATCACTTAAATAATCGATTAAAAATGTATAGATGTAATAATAACAAAATCATCGGATGTAATCCCTCCAGTTATCTTTAAACTTTGTTTTGGTAAAGGACCCATATTATCAGATCAATTATTTTAGGAATAAAACCAAAAATAGAAGACAAAATGTCACAAAAAGAGGTAACTTTGTGAATTTATTATATCAAGCCAACTTTATCCTATCATGTTTACACCGAATGAATTCCCTGTATTATCCCCTCAACAATTACAAAAAAAAATATTAGATTTTAATTTCACTGTTTACTACTTCAAAAATTAATTCTAATAACGTGTTTTGTGAACCACCTCCTCTTAAAACTATACTGAGAATCAAGAATATATAAGAATTAGAATTACTTTATTGTGCATTAATTAAGGTACATTCGCAGATCTTATTGCTAATATCTAAATCAGAGCTCTTATTTCTACTTATAAAAGTATATACACAAGTGAACAAGAACTATTACAACCATCAAAAAAGGAATCTGTTTGTTTCACACAGTTAATTTAATCATTCCAATGTCAATATTTTGATTACAAGAATAAATAAATGTACGATGTCTATATGAAATACATTCATTACAGCAACAGAATAATAATAATAACGATAAACAATGTCAATTTAAAACATGAAATACAGTCATTATGGCAACAAACTATTAATAATAACGACAAACAATGTCAAACACAACTAAACTAATGCGCATCAATATGAATCTATCTATAATTAATAAAATATCTTCTACATGCATGAATTACGTGAAAGCCCCTCACTACTAGACGATTTCTAACATCTATTTTATATTTATTTATTTACTTGAGTTCCAAAATGTTACATAAAGATGGTATATTTTAAATTATTGACACAATTTCGGACTCTGTTGGGCACAGCAATTTGGTTGAGAGAACGCCATTCATTCATGAAATATACATTTATTTTATTATTAATGTTTTATTGTGAAATTATTATTTCCTAATCAGTTCAATTTAAGAAGAATATTTTAAATTTAATAATAAAATCAGTCAGTGTTGACACACAATTTGCAGAGAGTAAAAACTTTTTGCAACACTTTATGTAGTTTTGATTCCAGCAGACCGTAGTAGCGAGCGTACCTAATCAATGATAGATATCCTAGCCTCAAAGATAGATATTCTAGGCTCAATGCTATCAATTAAGGCAGTTTTTTTGAATATCTATGTTTTTTTTAAAATGTCTATGAAATTAAAAAAAAAACTGCCTATGCCACTACCCTGAATCTCCAGCAGCTTCAATAGGTTACTCAAGTGAGCACATAGCATAATTCGTTATAATACGACTGTATATAGCTTGTAGCAATTCGTAGCAAAAGTCGCTACGGTGGGATACAATGCCGCAGTGCACTACACGTAGAGCGTATCGCCTGTACTATGAGTACTAATACTTTTTCACATTTTTTGTTACATGGTTCTACATTTTCAACCGAGGGGCTGCGGTTATACTTAAGTTTAGCCGGCTAAAGAAAGAAAATACTAACATTAGCCTCTACTCAAAAACAAACCATAACTGAGAGAGAATGTAAGACCCTAGAATCACAAGGAGCCACGGGTGTGACTTGCTCAATATCTTATCTCGAATAACAATCAATGGATTATGTTACAACTTAATCTATTTCTCAGTAATAAAACTCCTTAATCAGCGAGGTAGTATTGTTACGTATCGCAAAAATCGCATCTTGATTTGTTACATTACAAGCTCATGCTCCCGGTAAGGAAAAACTTTTAAAACATTATCCTCAGATTTATTTATTATTGCAAAGTTGGCAAAAATGGCAACAAAATAGTCCACAAACATCACTGAGAGAATAAATCGTTACAAAAGTAATACAACTTTGTCAATTGTGCTGTAAATCAGCAACTGTAGCCGTAACAAAGTTTCTCCTAGCGAATGCAAGATACAAACAAAAGAAATGTCAAATGTTACTGTTCGATAACTTGGTAAGTTGAAAAAAACACGCCGGAGGAAGTGTGTCATCGTCCCACTATTTTATTTGCTTCGGTGACATGCTTTAGATCACCTCAGAATGATTACACCTAGAAGTATGGTTTCTTTAAAAGAGGGGCTAAATTGTGATGCCAAAATTATTGTTTATATGGTTTTCTGATAATGTTGTTATTCCCATACACAGCACAAATTAACATTTTGTTAGAGGTCTAACCCATTGATCATAAATACCCAAGATACACTATTACGAACAAAATCAACTTCAAAATATGCGATGCTTAATTCGAATGTGAGGAACATATACTGACCTTAGCCATAAATAACATTTTCGAAAAGCAACCTTGATACCCCCAGCGTATTACTCTTTCATTATCAATACAAGCGCTTAGTGGTAATGACATCAAATGTGACATTAATTGTCATTTGAGTGCTAAATTTGTTTTTAAGCACTCTTATTCCGAGACACTTTTGTGGCGTTCATAGGGTATCTTGGGTATCGTAGTAGTATGATCGAAGTTTTAACTACGGAACCAAAAAATAAAGAGTTTACAGAAGGACCGCTCTCGCCTTTTTCCCTTAATTTGCCTGATCTCCTAGGGTTGCTACTATATTCGCTGGATAAGCCCGATTTGACAGAACCCGCCAAAAATAAAATACATCAAGTGAAAAATGCACCAAGTTCGACAAAAGCAAAAATGTATAAAGTGGCCAAGTTAGATTAAAAAGAGTTGAGATGGGTGGGGATGGGAATACGTTTGAAAATATTATATGAGAAGGAATCATTTACCTACAGAAGGCGTCCGTTAATTAAACCGGGGTCCCAGTTCAACCTGTTAGCTTAAAAGACATGATTAACTATACAGTCCTTATACCTAGTAGGCAGTAGGTAACACCGTGAGCCACCGTTTCGGCGGTCACCTGTCGGTGGCGACGGCGGCGGGTTTAGCCGCGCGTGCCACGACAAAAAAATAAAAAGTTAAAGCCCATTTCTACTGAGTTTGAATGTGTTTTACCTACCTATCTACTTATACTAAATAGTGCAGTTCCTACTTACTTGCAAAAGTTAACTGAGTTTTACTTACCTTTCAACATCATTTGGTAACGTAAAAAACGTGTAATCACTGCAATTTCGTGTGGTGTTCATACAACCAAATACACTGCAACAGAATTATCTGCGCGAAGCCATTTTTGACGATAGAAGTAAAACTTATCTACTAACGCACAAATAATATCTCAATGTTTTTAATAGTGCGACTGGCCGCGACGCTGAAACTTACTGGTATCGCCAGTAACTGTGTCTGTGTGCGTGATCAAAAATGGCAGTTTGTTCTAAGTGGACTATCTGTCAGAGGCGCCGCGCCGCATGCGTAATTTGTGATGGAATTTGAAATAGGGCTACTTATGACATGTGTGTCATGATAGCGTGTGTTTGAAGAGTTCACTCGTTCGACCAAATTTATTAAACTCAAAATAAAGAAATTCTTGATAAGAATGATAATATTCACATAGCAGAATATTTACCACAATATCATAATACTACACTCCTACATAATGGAAAGTTAGGTACATGCTGCTTAGAAGGCGTAATCAATCATATATCGTCCTGGAACACATTACACGTGTTGTCAACAGGAGACGAGGCAAACCCTACCAGATAGCGATCTCAAATAACAACTAACTAACCACTTATTACTAGTGTTCGAATTATCGAATATTTAAGAAACTGACATTAAAAAATGTACGATAAGTTACAATAATAAAAATCCAGAGATTCAAATCACAGGTCGAGCAAAGATGTGTTTACGAATTTTTCAGAACATGGCCCGGCTAGCCCGATGGGTATACGCTTGATCACCACGCTCGCGTTTGGCAAGCGTGGTGATTAAGCGTATACCCATCAATTGCAGTGATGATTTTATTTTAGTTATGGGGCCTTCTCCCGGCTGTGGGACAGTACAAAGGATTAACTTTTTTACAATAATAAATCCCAAATGGGGAAGTTGACTGTGACCTCGTGGTGTACGGAACAATTAGTAGCCCACATTTAATGAAACCCAACCAGTAATGGTATCCGTGGTAGGTAGCAAGCCTTTCGTCCGCCGGCTCACAGTGAGAACCAGACGCAAATGTTACAATAAGCATTAACATTATTCTGGCCACATGAAGGCTGCTTTTCCACCAGAGATGTGCTATGCAGCATAACCATGTTTGATTTCCACCAATCACATTCATTGGTCCATACAGCCTTAGTCTGGTGGAAACAGCAACGTGGCATAGTACATATTTGGTGGGACCAGCACCCTTAAACACGAGACCACACAAGCTTCGAGCTCGACGAAGCACGACGCTGGGCCCTATTACAATCCCTTCTATCTCTTTAAGTTTAGATGGGACTCGCCACTGCTAGAAGTGTGGATAAACAGACACACGAGAATGTCTTTTCACACTATATTAATTTAATTGGTCGATTTTCAATTAATTTATATGTTTTGTTTCATTAATTTGTATGCATCGTTTTAATTTTCTGGTTTTAATGTCTTTTGTTATTAATATTTTAAATTGTGCTTGGATTAGTTATTGTATTGAATTGTTTTAATATGATGTTTTTATTTGAAATAAATGATTTATTCTCATTATTATTAATAAGGCCATAATAAAACATCGCGCACAGTTCGTTAGTCGCAGAGTTACCCTATTTCTGCGAACACAAAATATGTAATAGTGAAGTCAATATAAAACTCTTATGTAATAAACTAGGAGATAAAAATATCGTTGGTTTTCGCCGAACGCGTCTCAGAATAAAATCTTGAATGACTGCTTAGGGTTGTCGCGTAAAATCTGGTCCCATCTCTTAATTTTTTTTTAAGCGAACAGGTTTTTTGTTGCATGAGAAAACTTTAATAGGTTCATTATGTAATCCAAAAAAAAAATTGTATAACGTACCGTTTTCGAGATCCGGGCTCACCTCGGAGGGGTAAGCATTTTTAGTATGTTTATCTAACTTCTGCCTTCGACTTTTCCATCTAGAATCATTCATTGCCTAGGCTAAATGTAGTGTCAGCCCTGCGCATAACAAAGTAAATAAGTGGTGTTTGCTCTGATCGCGAGCTGACTGCTTGTTTGTCAGTCACAGAAGTGCCCTAGGTCAAGGTTGAGGGTAGAGAAAATAACAATTATTTATTTAGCTTAACTAATCGTGTTGTCGTGATTTTGAGGGGCACTTTTTCTCCATATTAGGGATTAGTTCACGAGTTCGATACCCAGTGAACGGTATGTGATAGAAACAAGCCTAAATACGCGCTTACTTCTGACAGTTCTGACGCATGCACAAGGGAAGTACGGTTTATTTTAGTCCTATTTTATTCATCAGTCTCTGACACCCATAGTACAAGCTCTGCTTAGTTCAGGGTCAGATGATCTTGGTGGATATTGTCCCAGATATTTATTTGTTTGTTTGTTTATTTATTTATTTATACATTTATTTTCATATTTTTTTTCCTCAATTCTTCACACTTTTTATAAATCCTTTGTCATTATTTATTTACTTCTCAGATAGTTCCACATCTTATCCAACATCTTTCTAATCTGTTATATAAATATTATGTAGGTATTATAAGTCGGGCGACACGACCCATCGAGGCCCTATTAGAACACCAGCTCTGCAGCAGGGGCACATGCTGAGACAGGTACCAGGGCCCTGATTCTGTTATTCAAATACCAATGGAATTATAATTGAATGGCATAACTAAGTATGACGGTTTAAGTATGTTACGTCAAAATCATGTAATTTAATTACGATTCCATTGGGTTATAAATAACAGAATCGGGCCCCTGCCCTGGTCTGTCTACATTGTGACTTACTGTTACCAAAACCTTCCTTGGGTTTTTGTTATCTTTGTTTTTCCGTGTATTTCTTTCAATCTAGCGTATTACGACTACTTTTTACGTTACTTTTCCATTTTACTTAAATACTTAACGTGTGAACCTAATGAAAAGATGAAATTGAATTAACGTTCTCTAGCCAACTTACTGGATTCACACCATGCTATCAAATACAAAGGCTACTAGTTATTTTGGTGCCTCATGGTCTTAAATTATTTGAATACATATTTTTGTAGCGAAAAAGCTAAAATTTCCACAAAAGCAACATCGGGGTTGTAATTCGCATTGATAGAAGGACCCTCTCGTCTTTCTGCGGCCTTCGTTACAGAGCGACCACTCCCAATACTCGAGAACTCTTAGGGCTGCCCTTTCGAGTTGATCTTAACGTTAAGAGCTATAGATAAGTAGAACACATAACCGGCTAACCGAGATAATTGGTCCATTTTCTGTCGTTAAGGATTTCGTTGGGGAAATGGCAGAGATTTTACTTACTTTTTGAGTTCAGATTCTAAGATTATTTTCCCGTAGTCATTTCCTCGCCAATTACGGACACTGGATACCATATTAGGAGCTTGTCCTATGGATTTTGGAGAATAAATATCTAGGCTTACACCAAGATCACCTCAAACTAAGAAGAGCTTGTAGTGGAAGTGTCCGTTTCTGATAAACAAACGTTCTTTAGTATATTTTTAAACAGAAGAAATACAAACGTTCATTAAATAAATATTGGCCCTAGGTGGGAATCAAATCCACGGCATTCGGAGTTGAAGTCTGGATCTCTACTTTTGGCTTGCGCCAACAGGCTAGCCAAATAGCCAGGTAGGTATTTGACAGCTTTTGAGCCTGTGAATATGCATAATTTTACGTCAAACAGCAACAATCGATCAATGTTAGTGAATAACCCCTTCTATCTAAAATAATACTATCGCTCGCGTCCTGTTTTTCTATTTATTTATCCGCTTTTGCTGAGCGTTGCTCTCTTTAGTAATTTCTTCACTGAAGATTGTCTGGAAGAGATCGCTATGAAAATAACACATTTAAATGAATCGCTGCTGTAAAAACAGGTAACATTTTAATTCTCTTCAATGAAAATGTGGAAGAGTCGCATTATGTTTATTTATTATATTTATTATAATAATATTTTTGCCTAGTAAATAATGAACTTGTCCAAAGGGCTTCTTAAAAGTTTACATGAATAAATGCGCATATTACTTTACTCATTTGACCACCCAGTGAATTCACGTTATGATGGCAACCCTGCCCTAAGCTCGTCAAGCGCACGCGGCCACCCTCGACGCGCGTCTTTTGTTCGAGCACGCGCTGTGCGTCCTGAGAATTGTGTTAGATTTTAAAACTCTGCAATATTTGAGAACCGAAAGCATCTCGATTGCTTTGTTGTGTTGAATTCAACTTGAGCTTTTTATCCTACTTGCCGCTCGAGACTAGGATATAAAAAACAAGTTTTAAACGCGTTTTGAAACAAGCGCATTCACTAGAAGGAAAAAAACTTTTAATAGCCCTGACAGATAAACAAGCCCTGATAAGCTCGTTTTATACCTGCTTGCAGCTTAGACACAATGCAAATATCTATTTTTTTTAATGATTAGATTTTTAATGTAATTGTATTTTTCTTTGAGGGTGGAAATCAAATATGGTCTGCTATCCTTTTGTTACACAATTACCTAAATCAAAAAAGCTAACTATTCTACGCGCAAACATGTAACGGATTACTAAACGATATAGTATGATGCACTACCATATAACTTCACTAATATTAAAAAAAGGATAGATTAGATGGTTTTATTTGTTTGTTTGCTATTGGACTGATTCTATAAAACTCGTTAACCAATCTAAGGCGAGTAACATCTATAGGCTATGTTAAAACGAGAGAAATTAACACGTCATGCTCTCTGGCGGAACCACCTTTATAATAATCATATGTCATTTTATAAATTCTATGAATTGTTTGTAAAATTCTAGTACAGAGGCGTTCACATTGCAAAATAGGGCTTATGTCAGCAGCTTAAGGTGCCCCTACGTAACGGTTTATTTGGACGCCTCTGTATTATTAAAAAAGTTTATTTCCAGTTTCACAGTAAAATTCTATTACGTAGGTGCGCTGCATAGTATCCTTCCGGAGAGTATGGCGTGTGAAAGAGTAACAGTCACAATTGTGTATACTCCACGCGGGCGAAGTCGCAGACGAAAAGCGTTATAAAGTTTCGGCCTTTGCTGCGCAGCTCCGTCATGTAGTCACGTAAATAAATCTTTACGCGCCATTTTCTCCACAACCCTTTTGAAAGTGATCCGTTCAATTATCGCTAAAAGATTCATCAAGGCTTCACACTCTTAACATGCCGCGTTAGTTACCCATACAGGCTGCCCCGAAAAGTCAATAGGGCTATTGGAATCACCCACATGTTATGTTCCGTAATTTTTGGTAGTTTTCGATTTATGATGTGTATTACAAATTTTTGAAAATTTCTGAGTTGAGTCCCTTTTTGGTCACTGTAGCGCGAATAGTTAATGTAATAATGCTATACCAGTTTATCTTGGAGTGCGTTATTATATCTGTTTGGCCTAGCCTAAACTAGTTCCTATCGGACTTAGGAAAACTTGTTTGGGCTAGGCTAAACCGGTTGATCCTATCGCGTATAGGTACGCAGAAATCGTTTTTTTTAAATGGGTTTGCGTTTGGCCTCAGTCTTGCCTGGTGGTAAGTGATGACTAGGCCGATGGTAGTACTTGCTTACCCGGAAAATGCCTATTCACACTGGCCTTGAAGATACTAAGGTTGTAAGTATCCGGAAACACAGACGCAGGGAGAGCGTTCCACTCACACGCACCGCTAGGGTGCGTACCAGAAAAGACGCAGCAAACCGTTGGGTACGGATTGTTGAAAAGTCAACCACACTACTTAAACTACTACTCAACTACTTAGTTTTCGGGTTTGCCCAGTAATAAATGCTTACATTATTATACTGATCAATTTAAATTAAAAAATACATGTATTTGACAACAACTAAGCAAAGTTTACAGCGATTTTTAGGCTAGAAGCAATTCTGAGTTTCCAAAATAATTACTGGGTGTGTCATACCCACTGCGAATACAGGTATTTTACAGCACCGGGGGCTAGGTGACTGCGCCTTTAAGTTTTCCAATTAGAATGTTTTCGCTCGCTGATGACGCCGCGTTTGTACCTGGCTGACTGTTTGGAATTGTTCTCGTCTCGTTTAACTGGGGGGAGGTGGGGAGGTCGGCGTAGCAAAAAAGGTTGGAAGAAGAATCTGAACTGATTATGTTCCTTGGAAGAATTCTGTTCTTCAATAAACTCACTTACTTCAATGAATTTATATGAATCATTATGATACAGTATGAGTAGGCCACTTATAGGGTTCTTCATAATACTCCGAGAAGCATGGGATTGAGATTCATGAAATAGAGAGTACCTGAAGAGAGAGGTTCATTTCACATAACACATATTTTTAAAACGGCGATTCATCCGCAGTAAAGTTTAAATTGTTTATTTGGCCGCAGATTATCCAACCTGCATAAATATGATTCGATTTCATGTGACTATACTTGGATTTTGGATTTGAAACTTTTGGAACCCTACGGTTCCCTATGCCAAGGCCCTCTTAAATAAATCACTGCTGTTTTCTAAAAACCAGACCTGAAGGGCCGATTTTTTTTGATGCGCAGCCGTATTTGGCGATATTACGATGAAATCAAGAAGTTATAGGTATCACGAGTAACGGATTTTGTTAAATATTTCCTACTTAACAATTAAAGCTATCTTGGATATTTAGAAAACAATAAATTTGTTAGTGATTACTTAGTTTTGTTGTAATCATTTTTGAGAGGAAAACCCGAAAAGGCATGGTAAGCCCCAGGTGGTCAGTAAACTTCACGAAATATATTTTATGAAGGATATAAAACCCATAAAATCTCTCCTGCAAATGGAGAAGAATCCGTCGCCGGTGGCGAGCAGGACCCTGGGGAACTAGAGGGTGGGTTAACCTCGGAGATGTTTAAATTTTATATTATTTACAAACTCTTTTAATCATTATAGGGGCTCTACGACATCTGTAAAACCAAAAATACACATACCTGTAGCGGTAATGCCAGTAGCAGGCACGTCACAGCAAAAACCAATCAAATGCTGTAAATTTTTGTACCTGTCAAGATCCTGCAAATTTCATACCATTTGATTGGCTCTGCTGTGACGTGCTTGCTACTGACATAACCACTACAGGCATGTGTATTTCGGGCTGAAAGCTCCTTCAAAGTTCGTTCGCGAATGTGTGCCCATTATTTTTCATTCCCTCGATCAGCTGAGCTTAGACACATTGCAGTTGCTCGTTTCGCACGAGTACGAGTACGAAACGAGCAACTGCAATGTGTCTAAGCTCAGCTCGTACACTATTCATGCAAATCATGAGTATATTACAAACTCGTGGCTTCACTAGAAACATAAAGAAAACAAATTAATTCTAACAATTTTCATGCATTTAGTTTCTTTTTTATGCAACTAATAACACCTATTATATAAACAATTCGATGCTTATAAACAGAAGAGCCACATATCAAAATTGCTTTAAATTAAAGAATGTGGCCAAAATCACCCGCTTATAGCCTTTCAGTTTGATAAATTGCCAATGGGTCACAAACAATTTTGAAAATATATTTGTTTTTCGTATATTGGTCATTTTAAACATTCATCATCATCATCATATCAGCCATTGGACGTCCACTGCTGAACATAGGCCTCCTCAAATGATATCCACCTATCCCTATGAGAACCTTAATTTTCTCTTAATTCGTTAAATTAGTTAGCCCGGTTAACGGCGGAAGGCTCACCATCTACCACGTTGGGTTCTTATAATATTGGTTAAGAGTGGGCTTCTGAGTGTTCTGTTCACCATGACGGCAACAGTCCTTGCCTTTGACTATCACCTAATTCACTTGTTGCAAATATTTTATATGCAAAAGGGACTATGTGCTCTCCGAGGCGTCTTTGGGTTGAAGTTACCACAGAGATAAAATAAAAAAGAGGTAGGGAATTAAAATACGTATTTAAGAATATTATGACACAAAATCACTCTAGGAGTGCCAAAAAACAAATTGAAAATAAAAATAAAATTTTCAAATTGCTCTTCTGAAAAATAGGTTATTTTGGTTTGTGGCCCTTCTGTATTTTAACAGCGAATTTTTAATAGGTATGCGATAAAAAGTTATAAATGAAGTTAAGGTCTATCTATGAAGTACTTTTATGTAGTTTAGGCTGTCTTAAAGAAAACAAAACATATTTCGTTTCGTTACATTTGTTTAAAGTAATCCGACCTAACTACCCCACTTTATACTTTGAGTTAATTAAACAAAATGAATAGTTTCATGAGAAAAAAAAGTAGTGACGAGAGGTAGAGAAAAGGTACTGATATTTGAATGGATTTATGGATAGTTAATGTTAAGTATTGCGGAATTGACTCCGTGTGGTCCGGCTGCAGAGTATACTCTCCAGCCGGACTACCAGCTACAATCAATAACTCCTAAACTAAAGACTTTTATTGCACCATAGTTGTCGTATGCGAGGTACTCTTTAGGTAGATTATTTCGGGATATTTGATTTCTTAATAGTGTTAACAGTTTACTTAATTTGAGGTGGCGTGGCCAGAGAGCATTGCTCTGCGGCCGGACCACTTAAGTTGTTGATTAAAAAGTTATCTGTTGAGGTACTTAAAATTTTCATATCTTCTGTTAAAAGTAGACTTCAGGTAGCTATAATTTAGAACTACAGCATCTGAGTACTGTAATGTGGTCCGGCCACAGAGGATCATACACTAAGCTGGCATTCTGACCGGGCCTTGATCGATGGAGTCGTCCGACATTATGCGCATGTGATAAAAAATTGATACTGCAAGAGATGAAGCAAAGTTCACTAGCTTCATGGTACTTCTAAAAAAAGCCAAGTATCGAAGTAAAGTAAAGTAAATAGTAAAAAATATCTTTATTCATATAGACTTATAAAAAGTAATTATGACAAGTCATACCTATACAAAAAAAAAATATAGCAAAAATATACTAAAAACAAACTTACATAAAATAATACTATGATAGTAAATATCTTAATTAAACATAATGTGATTCTACCACCACCGGTTCGGAGGTTGTTTCCGATCGAGAAGACTCCGGCAAGAAGCTCGATGGTTACTCTTTTCAATCTTGTTTTTATACACAAAAATTGAATTGACAGAGTAAAGTCATAACAAAAAAAATGTGCAGAGGAGCAGATTATACCTAAGATGACCACAAATTCTTATCATTTAAGAAATCCTAAACACTCTAATAACCCCGCTTCATCAACTTAGCTTTAATTTGTGACTTAAACTGGTGAAGAGGCAGTTCAACAAGAACAACGAAGCACTATGAACCTGTTCGATTCTAATGTGAATGAATGCTGTCTGATATCGCCTGAGTGAATGAATGCATGGCATCTGATATCCGCCCCAGGAGAGCTGAACGAATGCGAAAGAAGCTCGCGCGCTGCATACAGACACTTCCAACAAATGAAAAGTGAATTTGAATCAAAATGCAGAATGCATGCGGGAGCCTGAGAGAAATTTTAAGCATGTACTCTTCGACTCAAAGCGCCTTAATAAATAGGCCAGCAGTATTTGCATCTGAGAAAAGTAGTTTCTTTTAAGAATAATTTAAATGTATACTACAACATTTAACTGCAGTTTATCTTATTTTTTTTTAAATTCATAATAATGAATAAATTATTCATATTAAAAAAAAAAACTTTATTGCAAAAACAAGTGCAGTTGATAGACTTAATGCCTAATGGCATTTCATTGAGTTCAGATTCAGGCATCTACGTTTAACTCTCTTAAATGGTAATTTAATTTAATTTCATATTATATATTATTATTTAATATTATATTAGTATATTTATTTTCGATGTATATAGATAGGTATATTTGTTGGCATGATAAGTATATATAGTTTATGTATTTATGTAGTATACTATGATTTATTTAAGTTTACGAATTGTATTAGGTATTTGCTAGTTCAAGTATTAGTAGGTTTTAAAGTTTTAGTTAAGTAACAAATTTGTTGTTTGTATTTTCTTGCACCAAATTCCATACGTTGCACAGCCCAAAATTTGTATGTTCTCTGTTAAACCTTCCGGTTGACTGGTAGAGAATGCCTCTAGGCATTAAGTCCGCCAATAGTTCCTATTTTTATAAATGTGCAGTAAAGAATAAATAAATAAATAAATAAATGCCATTTTCTACCAGCCAACCATTAGGCCAAGCAGATAATGTGTTGGTGGCGTTTATTTTTCTTTCTAAAGCGAGTACTTTCATTAAATAAATAAATAAATAAATATCCCTGGACATTATTCCACACAGCGCCATCTAGCCCCAAAGTAAGCTAATTAAAGCTTGTGTTATGGGATACTAGACAACGGATAAACATACTTAAATACATTTTCTTTTGTAAATACATACTTATTATACATAGGAGACACCCAGACCAGTACAAACAGACATGTTCATGCACACAAATGTTTGTACTGTGCGGGGATCGAACCCGCGACCTCTGGTGTAGTAGCCAACTTCTTAACCATTACACCAAGTCGGTCAAAAATTTGTAAAACTGAAGTGGTTTTTTTCCCCAAAATAACTGTTTTCTGCTATCCATACTTATACATAAAGTATATCATAGTAGTAAGTATAGTCATAGAATTTGAATTTGAAAATACAAGGTGCTGGAAGACAAAGTACTATGATTATTTTAAAAAATCAACACCCATCCTTTAAAACGTTTCCTAATAAGTTATTCACGGAGACTTTACAAAGTAATTTTCCGGACCGATGGTAACAGATGGAAGCCGTGAACGTTCATGCATTTTAGAAGTACAGTCTGCCTCGGCTGTATGTTCACAGTTCTTAAGACGTTCACTTAAGACCTAGTTCACAAATATCGTAGGTTGTTTGTACGAGGTAAGCGAGAAGCGATAATTAATGGCACCGTTTTTAATTATTCAACACATACCTCCTACTTAAGAGTAGCTCTTTGCTCGCCAGCTGCGCCATTAATGTAATTGAGAAGAATACGTCTTGTGCGAGTAGCTAGGGCTACCAGGGGGCGTATTACAATATCTTTCCACTATCGCAGCGTGACCGTTTACGGTTTCTGAAAATGCTCACTTTGTATTAGTATTACGATGTTACTTTTTTAGGACTACTTCTGCAACTGAAAAGTTTCATTACTTTACAATGCTTGTTTTTCATACCTAATGATAGAAAACTAGAAAAATTCCATTTCGGACCTTGATGATCTCGAGCGGGAATCGAACCTGCGTCTTACACAATCCGGGTGACTGCTCTAAACCACTGAGCTACCGAAACTTCAGAGGGACGAACGATTCTTTCCAGTTTAAGCCAATGTTATTCCATCAATGTTTCAAGGTAAGTACCTATAAACATCCGAGAGAAAGTTTTTCAAATATTTAAACTTTCGGTTAAGATGAAATATGCTATTTGATTTTGATTATTTTAGCATTTTACAATGCTTGATTTTCATATCCAAAGATAAAAAAGTTTTAGGACTGGTAAGTACTATTTGAAGAGTTCGGTAATCGTCAACTAATGCGCCGCGCAGAAGTTGAGTTTGCATGACGTAATGGTCACGTGACTGGGAATAAGAGATCACAATACCAAAATGCCAGGCCGCTCAATTCACAGACAAATTCAGGCAAGCTTTAGGAGATCGTAATGAGGTCCCCCCCCTGTTTAAAGGTACGCCTCTTGTCTTCCCAAAGATCGCCACCGAAATAGTATTTTAAGGTATTTTATAGCGATTTTTAGGCTAGAAGCAATTCTGAGTTTCCAAAATAATTACTGGGTGTGTCATACCCACTGCGAATACAGGTATTTTACAGCACCGGGGGCTAGGTGACTGCGCCTTTAAGTTTTCCAATTAGAATGTTTTCGCTCGCTGATGACGCCGCGTTTGTACCTGGCTGACTGTTTGGAATTGTTCTCGTCTCGTTTAACTGGGGGGAGGTGGGGAGGTCGGCGTAGCAAAAAAGGTTGGAAGAAGAATCTGAACTGATTATGTTCCTTGGAAGAATTCTGTTCTTCAATAAACTCACTTACTTCAATGAATTTATATGAATCATTATGATACAGTATGAGTAGGCCACTTATAGGGTTCTTCATAATACTCCGAGAAGCATGGGATTGAGATTCATGAAATAGAGAGTACCTGAAGAGAGAGGTTCATTTCACATAACACATATTTTTAAAACGGCGATTCATCCGCAGTAAAGTTTAAATTGTTTATTTGGCCGCAGATTATCCAACCTGCATAAATATGATTCGATTTCATGTGACTATACTTGGATTTTGGATTTGAAACTTTTGGAACCCTACGGTTCCCTATGCCAAGGCCCTCTTAAATAAATCACTGCTGTTTTCTAAAAACCAGACCTGAAGGGCCGATTTTTTTTGATGCGCAGCCGTATTTGGCGATATTACGATGAAATCAAGAAGTTATAGGTATCACGAGTAACGGATTTTGTTAAATATTTCCTACTTAACAATTAAAGCTATCTTGGATATTTAGAAAACAATAAATTTGTTAGTGATTACTTAGTTTTGTTGTAATCATTTTTGAGAGGAAAACCCGAAAAGGCATGGTAAGCCCCAGGTGGTCAGTAAACTTCACGAAATATATTTTATGAAGGATATAAAACCCATAAAATCTCTCCTGCAAATGGAGAAGAATCCGTCGCCGGTGGCGAGCAGGACCCTGGGGAACTAGAGGGTGGGTTAACCTCGGAGATGTTTAAATTTTATATTATTTACAAACTCTTTTAATCATTATAGGGGCTCTACGACATCTGTAAAACCAAAAATACACATACCTGTAGCGGTAATGCCAGTAGCAGGCACGTCACAGCAAAAACCAATCAAATGCTGTAAATTTTTGTACCTGTCAAGATCCTGCAAATTTCATACCATTTGATTGGCTCTGCTGTGACGTGCTTGCTACTGACATAACCACTACAGGCATGTGTATTTCGGGCTGAAAGCTCCTTCAAAGTTCGTTCGCGAATGTGTGCCCATTATTTTTCATTCCCTCGATCAGCTGAGCTTAGACACATTGCAGTTGCTCGTTTCGCACGAGTACGAGTACGAAACGAGCAACTGCAATGTGTCTAAGCTCAGCTCGTACACTATTCATGCAAATCATGAGTATATTACAAACTCGTGGCTTCACTAGAAACATAAAGAAAACAAATTAATTCTAACAATTTTCATGCATTTAGTTTCTTTTTTATGCAACTAATAACACCTATTATATAAACAATTCGATGCTTATAAACAGAAGAGCCACATATCAAAATTGCTTTAAATTAAAGAATGTGGCCAAAATCACCCGCTTATAGCCTTTCAGTTTGATAAATTGCCAATGGGTCACAAACAATTTTGAAAATATATTTGTTTTTCGTATATTGGTCATTTTAAACATTCATCATCATCATCATATCAGCCATTGGACGTCCACTGCTGAACATAGGCCTCCTCAAATGATATCCACCTATCCCTATGAGAACCTTAATTTTCTCTTAATTCGTTAAATTAGTTAGCCCGGTTAACGGCGGAAGGCTCACCATCTACCACGTTGGGTTCTTATAATATTGGTTAAGAGTGGGCTTCTGAGTGTTCTGTTCACCATGACGGCAACAGTCCTTGCCTTTGACTATCACCTAATTCACTTGTTGCAAATATTTTATATGCAAAAGGGACTATGTGCTCTCCGAGGCGTCTTTGGGTTGAAGTTACCACAGAGATAAAATAAAAAAGAGGTAGGGAATTAAAATACGTATTTAAGAATATTATGACACAAAATCACTCTAGGAGTGCCAAAAAACAAATTGAAAATAAAAATAAAATTTTCAAATTGCTCTTCTGAAAAATAGGTTATTTTGGTTTGTGGCCCTTCTGTATTTTAACAGCGAATTTTTAATAGGTATGCGATAAAAAGTTATAAATGAAGTTAAGGTCTATCTATGAAGTACTTTTATGTAGTTTAGGCTGTCTTAAAGAAAACAAAACATATTTCGTTTCGTTACATTTGTTTAAAGTAATCCGACCTAACTACCCCACTTTATACTTTGAGTTAATTAAACAAAATGAATAGTTTCATGAGAAAAAAAAGTAGTGACGAGAGGTAGAGAAAAGGTACTGATATTTGAATGGATTTATGGATAGTTAATGTTAAGTATTGCGGAATTGACTCCGTGTGGTCCGGCTGCAGAGTATACTCTCCAGCCGGACTACCAGCTACAATCAATAACTCCTAAACTAAAGACTTTTATTGCACCATAGTTGTCGTATGCGAGGTACTCTTTAGGTAGATTATTTCGGGATATTTGATTTCTTAATAGTGTTAACAGTTTACTTAATTTGAGGTGGCGTGGCCAGAGAGCATTGCTCTGCGGCCGGACCACTTAAGTTGTTGATTAAAAAGTTATCTGTTGAGGTACTTAAAATTTTCATATCTTCTGTTAAAAGTAGACTTCAGGTAGCTATAATTTAGAACTACAGCATCTGAGTACTGTAATGTGGTCCGGCCACAGAGGATCATACACTAAGCTGGCATTCTGACCGGGCCTTGATCGATGGAGTCGTCCGACATTATGCGCATGTGATAAAAAATTGATACTGCAAGAGATGAAGCAAAGTTCACTAGCTTCATGGTACTTCTAAAAAAAGCCAAGTATCGAAGTAAAGTAAAGTAAATAGTAAAAAATATCTTTATTCATATAGACTTATAAAAAGTAATTATGACAAGTCATACCTATACAAAAAAAAAATATAGCAAAAATATACTAAAAACAAACTTACATAAAATAATACTATGATAGTAAATATCTTAATTAAACATAATGTGATTCTACCACCACCGGTTCGGAGGTTGTTTCCGATCGAGAAGACTCCGGCAAGAAGCTCGATGGTTACTCTTTTCAATCTTGTTTTTATACACAAAAATTGAATTGACAGAGTAAAGTCATAACAAAAAAAATGTGCAGAGGAGCAGATTATACCTAAGATGACCACAAATTCTTATCATTTAAGAAATCCTAAACACTCTAATAACCCCGCTTCATCAACTTAGCTTTAATTTGTGACTTAAACTGGTGAAGAGGCAGTTCAACAAGAACAACGAAGCACTATGAACCTGTTCGATTCTAATGTGAATGAATGCTGTCTGATATCGCCTGAGTGAATGAATGCATGGCATCTGATATCCGCCCCAGGAGAGCTGAACGAATGCGAAAGAAGCTCGCGCGCTGCATACAGACACTTCCAACAAATGAAAAGTGAATTTGAATCAAAATGCAGAATGCATGCGGGAGCCTGAGAGAAATTTTAAGCATGTACTCTTCGACTCAAAGCGCCTTAATAAATAGGCCAGCAGTATTTGCATCTGAGAAAAGTAGTTTCTTTTAAGAATAATTTAAATGTATACTACAACATTTAACTGCAGTTTATCTTATTTTTTTTTAAATTCATAATAATGAATAAATTATTCATATTAAAAAAAAAAACTTTATTGCAAAAACAAGTGCAGTTGATAGACTTAATGCCTAATGGCATTTCATTGAGTTCAGATTCAGGCATCTACGTTTAACTCTCTTAAATGGTAATTTAATTTAATTTCATATTATATATTATTATTTAATATTATATTAGTATATTTATTTTCGATGTATATAGATAGGTATATTTGTTGGCATGATAAGTATATATAGTTTATGTATTTATGTAGTATACTATGATTTATTTAAGTTTACGAATTGTATTAGGTATTTGCTAGTTCAAGTATTAGTAGGTTTTAAAGTTTTAGTTAAGTAACAAATTTGTTGTTTGTATTTTCTTGCACCAAATTCCATACGTTGCACAGCCCAAAATTTGTATGTTCTCTGTTAAACCTTCCGGTTGACTGGTAGAGAATGCCTCTAGGCATTAAGTCCGCCAATAGTTCCTATTTTTATAAATGTGCAGTAAAGAATAAATAAATAAATAAATAAATGCCATTTTCTACCAGCCAACCATTAGGCCAAGCAGATAATGTGTTGGTGGCGTTTATTTTTCTTTCTAAAGCGAGTACTTTCATTAAATAAATAAATAAATAAATATCCCTGGACATTATTCCACACAGCGCCATCTAGCCCCAAAGTAAGCTAATTAAAGCTTGTGTTATGGGATACTAGACAACGGATAAACATACTTAAATACATTTTCTTTTGTAAATACATACTTATTATACATAGGAGACACCCAGACCAGTACAAACAGACATGTTCATGCACACAAATGTTTGTACTGTGCGGGGATCGAACCCGCGACCTCTGGTGTAGTAGCCAACTTCTTAACCATTACACCAAGTCGGTCAAAAATTTGTAAAACTGAAGTGGTTTTTTTCCCCAAAATAACTGTTTTCTGCTATCCATACTTATACATAAAGTATATCATAGTAGTAAGTATAGTCATAGAATTTGAATTTGAAAATACAAGGTGCTGGAAGACAAAGTACTATGATTATTTTAAAAAATCAACACCCATCCTTTAAAACGTTTCCTAATAAGTTATTCACGGAGACTTTACAAAGTAATTTTCCGGACCGATGGTAACAGATGGAAGCCGTGAACGTTCATGCATTTTAGAAGTACAGTCTGCCTCGGCTGTATGTTCACAGTTCTTAAGACGTTCACTTAAGACCTAGTTCACAAATATCGTAGGTTGTTTGTACGAGGTAAGCGAGAAGCGATAATTAATGGCACCGTTTTTAATTATTCAACACATACCTCCTACTTAAGAGTAGCTCTTTGCTCGCCAGCTGCGCCATTAATGTAATTGAGAAGAATACGTCTTGTGCGAGTAGCTAGGGCTACCAGGGGGCGTATTACAATATCTTTCCACTATCGCAGCGTGACCGTTTACGGTTTCTGAAAATGCTCACTTTGTATTAGTATTACGATGTTACTTTTTTAGGACTACTTCTGCAACTGAAAAGTTTCATTACTTTACAATGCTTGTTTTTCATACCTAATGATAGAAAACTAGAAAAATTCCATTTCGGACCTTGATGATCTCGAGCGGGAATCGAACCTGCGTCTTACACAATCCGGGTGACTGCTCTAAACCACTGAGCTACCGAAACTTCAGAGGGACGAACGATTCTTTCCAGTTTAAGCCAATGTTATTCCATCAATGTTTCAAGGTAAGTACCTATAAACATCCGAGAGAAAGTTTTTTACAAATATTTAAACTTTCGGTTAAGATGAAATATGCTATTTGATTTTGATTATTTTAGCATTTTACAATGCTTGATTTTCATATCCAAAGATAAAAAAGTTTTAGGACTGGTAAGTACTATTTGAAGAGTTCGGTAATCGTCAACTAATGCGCCGCGCAGAAGTTGAGTTTGCATGACGTAATGGTCACGTGACTGGGAATAAGAGATCACAATACCAAAATGCCAGGCCGCTCAATTCACAGACAAATTCAGGCAAGCTTTAGGAGATCGTAATGAGGTCCCCCCCCTGTTTAAAGGTACGCCTCTTGTCTTCCCAAAGATCGCCACCGAAATAGTAAAAACCCTTGTAACTATTGCAACTTAATCTCACACCGTCTCTGCTCCATTTTCGTTTCCTAAATCACAAAAAATTGTGGTCATCATAATGATGGTCATGTAATCTACCTCTCTGCATATTGAGTGTCTTATTTATTACATTTTGTCACAAAAACTAATGTTTATAAGAGTCCATCCAGGTTCTTTTCGGATTTTTCTCGGTAGGATACACTTCATATAACTTATGCTTACTACATAAACTTATTACAACTTCAACTTTTATATATTCATATTATTATATATTTATGTCTTTTATTTAGTTTATTTTTTGACTATTCAAAAGTACTGATTAAGTCTATTTAAATAAAGTTATTTTAAATAAAGTTAGGAGTTTGAGTTTGAGTTTTGAGTTTCCAGAACGGTGCCGGAGACACAATGAGTTTTTTAATTTTTCATGTCTGTCGTGCTTTCTCTTATGCTTTTTGCATAAATTTTATTTTGAATAACTACCTAAGCAATCGGCTTTTTTATAATTGGAAATAGTTTTAAATCGATATTTAAAAAATCAAGTTTGCAATTTTCATACTTTAAACAGTCTTTCGTATGCTGTAATAATTAGGTACCAATATTCGCCAATAGGACATAAATTCCCCGTCCTATCTTAGCTACAAATATCTTTGTGAGGAGGTTAGCTATATTAAATTGTTGTCCACAGGATGCATCAGGCAAACACTTGGCAACACAGAAGCACCTCGTAAAAGAGAGTCCAGAGATGCTGGCCATCGCCAACTGGACAGGACAGGTGCCTCGGCGGCCTCCTTTACCCCCAGGGGCGAGGCTGTCACAACTCATGGTCCTGGGGTCGCGGAAAGAACCCGGGCACGTGGTATGGATGCTGGCCAAGTCTGACGCAGAAATGAAGTAAGTGCCAACGTAATTAACAAACGAATTTTCAGTTTTACGTTTTTGCAGTTTTACACATCTGCAGCAAAAACAGACAACAAAAACAAATAAATACAGCTTTTTCTATCTCACCGCTGGGTCGGTTCTTAAATATCTCAAATATCATATTTTGAAAACCATCCAAAACTTTCCCAGACATCAGGCATTAATCGAAGACAGCTTATTTTAAAAGGGTAGGTCTTTCGAACTTTCACATTACAATATTTTTTCCGAACGGATTATTCGTGTGGCGTGGTTACTTAGTCAAAATTAAATTTCAACTTCTGAATAAAGCGCAGGCGGGGAGTTAAGAGGCTGCGAGCCCGCCGCCACTCACGTCGCACAGTGTCAACGAATCTAGTGATTTTTTTATACCTTTAGCCTAACCTTTAGTAGTTAAAATAACTCAACATTTTAGTACTGAACTTTATCAAACAGAAAAATACGTATTTTTCCATTTTCTCCATAGATCCTCATTTTTCAATTTGGATGGTTTTCATAAAGTACCTAACCCACCCTGTATAGTTTTTTTTCTAAGTGGCAGGGTCTCAACCCAAAAAAAAATGTAACGTGCCTAAGGGTGCCCCAAGGGGCGACACGAATCTCGGTTTAGGGCGTTACTGGGAGATAGCAAACGGACGTAGGTTTGAGGGGAGAAGCGACCCGGTACGAGCCGGTTATGCGAATCTATATAGAACTGGGGTAGCAGCAGCGTGGACGATAAATCGGTCTGGTTCAAATATGTAGTGGTACCATACTCCAACACGCGGGCTTCGCGCGGATTGTTTGAGAGATTGATGTAAAGCCAGTGATGAACCTTACTGTCAGAGGTTATTAAGCCGCCCTCAGGCCTCCGACGACTTACGAGTGCCTTCGTAAGCACGGATATGCCCGACAATACATCAGTCACTACGAGTAAGCCACAGACACATTAATTGGGTGTATGATTAAATGCAAAGTTTGACTTAATATATTTTTTCAATGTATTTGAGCTCTACCACTTACATATAAAGGACAGTGCCTAAGTTGGCCTATGAACCAACAAACATTTGACATTTGTCATAATTCTGGCTATTATTTAAGACATAATTATCACTTATTAGATTGTCACGGACACTTCAGATTTTTGATATCAAAATTAAAAATACTGAAAATATTTATCGTACGAAAACATTTTTTTAATACCATTTAGGTTGCGTTCGTCTGTGCCCTCTGTTGTTTAGCCATCGCAACAATTTTTTAATTTAGTTTGTATTGACAAAAGAAACCTTGTTTGTGCAAGAAAACGTAGTTGTGAACTTACTAAAGGCTCTTAAAAATGGATAACAATACATTACTGTCAATACGATAGATGTTTAATCTACTTTTTATTTTAAAATAGATTATATATTGGCTTAAATCAGCTGTGTTCGAAGCCAAAGAAAAATAAGTTAATGACGTTTGGTTGACATGACACTTCATCGAAAAAAAAAACCAGCATCTGTCTAGTGTCTTGTATTTTTCGCTTCCAATTTGCAATGCTGTTATTGTTTTTATATTAATAATTTTATTCTTACGACTCTGCTTAAAAAACTGACTTTGATGGCTCTTGTAGTGACCTACCTCCTTTTAGATTTAACCGTTTAAAGACTTTGTAACCTGCACATTGCTAACTCAGCAATAATTAAGGATTTACGATCATCGCAATGGAATCAACATTTTGTGTGAATTGTGGCTCAGCTAGTGGTTCCATGGTACTGGCAGAAGTGGCAGATCAACAAATTAAGTGCTTGAAGAACATTAGTCCCACTCACGTAAATAAAACTTTGCATTGTATTATTAAATATAACCTCAAAATTTTCAGTTTTTTGATATTTAACGAGTTCTCAGAAGTGTCCGTCCATAAACTACGTTTTGACACTAAAGTGTATGTATTTATGAACCCTAAGAGGCATTTTTCATGACTGTTGGTTCATAGGCGGCAATGTATGGGCGAATGTACACTATCCTTTACCACGAAGGTTGGATGCTGCGATATTAATAACAAAAGAGAAACAGCTTGACAAGGACCGCAGGGGTTTCTATAATGATGTTGCTTTTGTTCCGTATAAGTTAGATACTATAAAAATGACTACTTACTCACATATTTTCTTAACAGGTACCTACTCATAAGTACACCAACTATAATTCTAGTTTTTTTTTATACATGCGTATCATATGCGTCGTGGCCTAGTGGTTAAGCACTCTAACTCGGATCGCGGATCGTGTGGTCCCGAGTTCAAATCTGGCCAGAACCAAAATCTTTGTGTTCATTGTTTAATTTCCGACTAACTCTCCGGTGATGGAAAACATCGATAAAAAACCAAATCAACCCGGTTAGCGGCGGAAGGCTCAACACCTACCACGTTGGATTTTAATACCATTGGTGTAAAGTGGACTTCTGAGTGTTCCGTTCACCATGACGGCAACAGCCACATTTTTTTATTTTTATTGCCCGTCAAGATGACCTCACTCCACCTGATGGAAAGCGGTCGTGAGGTCCAGATATGAGGTTGACAAGCCTCACAATCACTGGGCTGGCCATCCTCACCTTGAAGGCCTGCAGAAATGCCTTTTCACGCCCCGCTTGAAGAACCCGGGACTATAAGAGGAAGGAAACACATGTGCTGGAAGAGCGTTCCACGTCTGGATGGTACGACAAAGAAACGAGTCACCGATGACATGACGACCCCGTTTGGGATAAAGTCGTGATATACATACAGCCACGAGATAGTAATAGAATTAAGGGAATCTGTGAAAAGTATTATCACCATAGCGACGCGTAGCGCAGCGGATAGTGCATGGGATAGCGCAGGGAACCAATAGTAGAGATTATTTGATGGTAAACGCAAAATGGGTTATCAGCTGCAAGGTTTCATACAACTACGGTGGCTGACGAACTGAACGAACATCCTTGCACGATGTTACGGCTTGCATACACCTAATCCGTTATCGGCCGAACTATGCTCGGCCGTCATCGGCCGATCAAATCAATCGTATGTAAATGAACGGTACGCGTACACCAAAATCGATTTTGTCGGCCAATGGCGGATAGATTTGCTAGGACTAATCGTTTGACTATGAGCATAGTTCGGCCGCTAACGGATTAGTTGTACGTTAGCCGCTAGCTGATTACCGCAGTCTATGGTCACATGAAACAATTGAGGTTATACCCGTAGGTGGCCGACCCTTGCTTCGTAACGGGACCTTTGCATAGTCAGCGAGAAAAAAGATGCGTGGGAGGTGCCATTAAGTAGAACTCAATACATATTCTTTGTCAATACTGAGAATACTGTATATTGCAAAAGCTGCCTAAAAGTTTGTTTCGCGGTTTAGTGAGTTAACAAGTTGTTTATTTAACCCTAATCGATCAAATTAAATCGCTTTCACTGTTCGATTTACTTAGCCCAATTATTAGATCTCATCATCCCCCACGCTTACGATCGTTTGGTTCCTTTTGAAGCGACCGAAATTGACACTTGTAAATCACCGATACATCCCTTTCCATCTCGGGTGGAAATAAATTGCCTGTGTAAAGATTCAATTATTCAAATTCAATCAAGTTTCTTTGCTTATTATAACAGATGAGTTCTTCATTGGCTTTTTCCTTCTTGTTCTAAAAACTTTAAGATCTCTGTATGGCTTTTCATAAACCCATTTTCATTATTCTTTTATAGTTCAAGATAGGTAAATTCACAATTCGAAATGCATTAAAAAAGGCTTTGGAAATCTGTTTTGCACGTCACAAATATGAAAAGATACCGAAAGTTTAATATGTAAGTGTAGTTACCTATAACCTCGTTAACAAAGGATTTGTCTTAAGCAGCCTTTTTTGGATAAGTTACAAATATGCTTGCAGTGTGTGAGGGACACTGATAATCAGCAAAATAACACAATAATGTTGATAGGTTTCCCGATGGTCCGACTTATACTTTTAGTTGTGTAGAGCTGAAAGTTGGAGCAACTCCCGACCACAGTCAGCGCAGGAAGCCACCATAAATACTCCCTTATCCCTTAGTAGCCATTTGTTGTGCCCAGTCCCGTGAGCCAGCACTTTTACTGAACTGTAACCAGTACTATTGGTTCCAGAAATAGTAAAATATAAAATATTTAATAATAAAAACATCGTGGTTTCGACAGACCAAAACTGGTAGGTTAAACAATAACAAAAAATAGCAGGCAGCATCTCACGATGCAAATGAAAGACCCGGCTAATGTTCAGTGATGACAAACAATATCAAATTTAACGACATGAAATATGAATCTGATGCAGATATTGTTAAAATACCACGCTTCAGCCTGTGGTGTTAAAGTCAAAGTCAAAATTATTTTTATTCAAATAGACCACATATAATATTAGTATTTTCGAATGGTAAAATCTAATCAACTTGTAAATATAAATAAACGAATACTATGAATATACTAAATATACAATACATAAATATTATGCGAATCTACCACCGGAGTCGGAAAGGCGTTGCTTCTAAGAAGACCTGGCGGAAGAAACTCAGAAGTTACTCTTTTTCATACAATTTTTTTTTACAATGTATTTTAGCCCTTTATTACAGATTCTGTTAAAATTGCAACTGAGTCATACAGTATTTCAGTTACAAATTAATATTAACTTACTAAACTACTTTAAATAATTAGTCATGTTTACGTGTCTTACAAGATCACAGCGTGCTCGACTAAATCACATTTCATACAGAAGCATTTCATACAATTCCGTTAGACTCAAACTGTATTATTCAGTAGTAAGTATTTTGAAAAACAAGCATTTTACAATGCTTGTTTTTCATATCTAAAGATAGAAAAACTAGAAATATTCGAATTTCGGACCTTGAAGAAATCTGGCAAGATTTGATTGTCAACAATGGTTTTTAAAAACGGAAGTTATTATAATCGTTATTGCTGCCAATCAACTTAGATAACGTCAGAAATTATTTTTTCTGCTCTATACACCTACTTCTGCGGTTTAAATTGAATTCCTTAACATTATATACGGAAACCAACAAAACTATTCAATGGTAGGGGCAACAGTAACGAAGCCCGACATGCGATTACGTGGATTTGGAGAAGGCGACGGAGACAAAAATATTGTTACTGGCGGTCCGAGAGCACAAAATAGATAAGTAAAGTCGTATGTAATGCGGCCATTACAAACTTCTAAAAATAGGGAAAATACTAGCGTAAGTAAATACATGAAGGATAAGATGAGAGAGATATTATTTATAGTACTTCAAATCAACATTATAGGTTGGTTTTACGTTCGTTTTATAAATGGCATGACGATATATTGTTAGGCGGTCTAATTGCTAAAAGCTATCACCTCCAGACACCTCTAATCTTTCTATATCTATACTATTATAAAGGGGTCTCTATTAGAATACAGATTTTTTTTAATATCGAATTTTCATTTCGCAGAAAACGATTCCACGAATTTCAAATCTTTTTTCTTTCAAATCGCATAATAACTAATCAACGCTGTTTCATATGAGCGAAAAACGTTTCATCGATATTTTTTTATCATCGATGAAATGAACAAAATGTGAAAAAGTAAAATTCGATGAAATGAGTTTTATGGTAAAAACTATTCGAGGAAATGAAATTGCGAAGTATTGCAATTTGATGAGTTGTTGCTCATTAAAAAAAAAATGCGATATGTGATGGATCCTTATTATAAAGAGGTAAACGTTTGTGAGTTTGAATGTTTGAGGTAGGTAATCTCCGAAACTATCGACCCGATTTTCAAAATTCTTTCACCAATATAAAACTAGGTATTTACATTATTAGGGAGTGACATAGGCTACATTTTTTTATTTAGTCTGTGCTTTGAAGGGAAAGACAGTTTACGCGGGCGAAGCCGCTGACGGACAGCTGGTAGAAAATAAAATCCCACCAAAAACATTCTGTAAAAAACTAGCCAAGTCTCGATGGAGCTGCTTGTTTATCGCCGAGAAAATAAAAAAAACCACTGAGGATGCACAAGACCGTGCGTACTGGGCCAAGAAAATAAGAAAGGCGGACCTTGGGACCTCACACAAAAGTATGGGTTTACAACCGGGATAGACCGCACGGGTGATGATGATGATGATGATGTACCCTTCAACGGCCAAGTCATACAACATTAACTATAATAATAAAGAAATCGCAGTAAGGAACCTTAGACTTGGCACGACTTTGTCTAGATTTCATTACTTTTTAGAGATAAACAAGCAGCTTCATCGATACTTGGCTAGTTTTTTACAGAATGTTTTTGGTGGGATTTCACTTCTTTTTGTAGAAACGTGGGCATATTTATTTATTATATAAAGCTGCGTACGGATAGCGCGTACCCGGGCACGCGTATATATGTCGATATCTTCTAATTCTAATAGTTTGGTTGGGCTCTTGTGTTTTCTAATCAGGGTCACCAGGTACTCCAGATCTTCGATTATCCTAGTTTTTATAGTTTTCCCTTTATGTGGCCATTAAACCCTAACTCTGTACCAAATTTCAGCTCTCTGAGTTTATGGGAAGTACTAGTTCTATTTTGATGATCATGAGTGAGTGTCATAAATGCGAAACTTTGCTTTCGCTTAACTTCGGAACTAAATGACCTACAGACTTGAAATTTTAGATTTTAAGTATGTGATTATAGCTTACTGGATGACGAAAATTTCTGCGTTCTGGTCTTATCCAGAGGTTCTCAAATAGGGGCCTGAAAATGCGGCGAAATGGTTCCAGTAAAGGATGGTACGGCAGTGTTTGCTTCGCGCTCGACTTTCCGGGGCCACTGCCGTGCCCCCAGATCAGTTTTATTATAAACCTTGTGAGAGCAATCAGGTAAGCAGTTACTGCACCAGCCTATGAATAAATGTAATTCCGGAGAAATTATACGCGCGCTGCCGATCCGGACAAATAACGCTTAGGTCTCCCTGCTGGCCACACGTATTAAGAGTTCTTGCCATCTTACTAACCAGGAAGAACCCCACCAGCATAAGCAGAGCCCTCCTTGCTATGAACTAGCATACTGTGCCCGGATGTAACGACTCCACACTGCTACGCCTCAGATAAACATAAAGAAATAGCAAAAAATATATTAACTTTCAGCCAGAATGAGTGATGGGCTTCACGAAAATTAATTTCCGTTCAATCGGCTAATTAGGCCATCTTGCTTCCACACCACTTCCACCTTTACGTTTCAGCGTTAAGAGCTATAATGGTTTGGACGTTTTGACTAATGGCACCTGAGAAGTATTTGTATGCGTAGAGGCGGCCGCCATTAACTTTGGAATAAAGTAATATTAGTTTCACATACATTTTGAGGTTAGGGAGGTTAAGGCTGTAAAGTTTCTCAGAAAATTTTAGGGACTATTTGTAATTTTTTTTCTTTACTCCTTTTAATATATTGTTGTTTTAACGGCCTCCTATTTCAAGTTTGTTATCCATGAATTCAGAGTTTTATTTTCAAATTATTATTAGGAATAAGATAAAAAGAAGTAATGAAATATATATATGTAGGTAATGTAGTACTTACACCGAGGAAAACATAATTAGGGTTAGAACTAAGCAAAGAAGGTAGCAAAAGTATGTTAAAAATGCCAAAGTAGGCAGTCAGCAGTTTTTTGATGAAAAAATTGGTAGTACTTTAAAAATAGGATAATATGGGGATTGCTATGACGAGTTATTCCAGCTCATTCCACCCTCACCTTTCCACTCCCGTACCTCGCGTGCTGGACTACGGCGTCGACCACACACAATTCAACATTTGTTGGCCCGAACTAAAAGGTTCGGTGACTCGTTTCTTTCTCGTACCATCCAGACGTGGAACGCTCTTCCAGCACACGTGTTTCCTTCCTCGTATAGTCCCGGGTTCTTCAAGCGGGGCGTGAAAAGGCATTTCTGCAGGCCTTCAAGGTGAGGATGGCCAGCCCAGTGATTCGTTGAATGACTGGGCTTGTCAACCTCATATTTGGAACTCACGACCGCTTTCCATCAGGTGGAGTGAGGTCATCTTGACGGGCAATATAAAAAAAAAATGAAGTTCAATTTAGGTTTTGTCATTGGATGGACGATTGGTGGACGGTGGTTTTGCTTTTGCTTAAAACTGTCGTTTTGGACAATAACCGATATCAATTTCATAACAGAACAACTGGTTTTTTTTAAAGTAACCGTTCATTCGTTGATTTTCCCTACCTCACCGCTCTTCACAAAAGCAAGACTAAAGAGGGGCTAGCAAGCTTCAGCAAATAATAACGTTATGTTCTACAATCTCGCAAGAGCGTCATTACAGTTTCAGATTTGTGGTTTCACGAGTAATTTAATTTATCTTACACGTGTTTCCCGTGCTCAATGTTGCAATAGATTCTGTAGCATTCAACCAATATTTCCTAATGGTGGTGATAAATTAGAGCATTCACTTGTACACATCGAGAATTCGTCGTTTTTATATTTACTCGAACCACAATGCGAATATGACGCTCGATGTTTTGTTCCAACTTGATTGTAAAACCAAGCTATATAGTTACATTACATAGAAATGTTTTTGCAAAATCGAGCATTTCCCTGTATTTTACAGAGGCGTTCACATTAACATTTACAAAACCATTGCAAAATGTGTCTTCTGTCAGCGGCATAAGGTGCCAATATGTCAAGGTTGATGTGAACGCCTCTGTCCCATTCGTAAAAACGTTACATTACAATGTAATGCTCTAGCAAAAGCTCTAGTCTACTCCACTTCGTCCAATTTGTCCTAACAGTTATAAGGGAAATTACAAATGGCAGCCTTGAGTGTTTCTTGTACATACGGGTGTTCAGCGAAAACAATGGGCTACGTACACCCGGGTGTACTCGAAACACACACGGGTTACGAGAACAACTATGACAAAGTATTGAAGTGCTTAGCTTCAGTTGCTGACCGTACGACCCCGATAATGGCCGTAGGATTATGATGGGTGCTGAACGCATGCAACCGACTGGTCTCCAAAGCTATGGGGTAGGCCGATGTTCGGGAAAGAATCTGATGGAAAATGAAGATTATGTGATTATGCATATTATAATAAGTAAATTGAGGCACATTTTTGTGCGATGGCGTAGAGAAGCCGTTCTCAGATGCACCACGCTTCTCTATTATCAAAATATATAGCTATACGTAATAGCATAGTACCTAAGGTGGACCCGTGCTGCCCAAAGGATGAGCCGTTTCCAAAAAACATAACTTTAATTAAAAGCTCTGTGCTGAATCGACCAGACAGCTGGATAGGTATTTTAACAGCAATTGTACTTATTTTGAATACCAACGCCTCACTCAACTCTCAAAACGGTTGGGGTTTGGTCATATTTTAACAAATTAAAGTTTTTAACCACTTTAATCTGGCATGCCAGTGTCACGTGTGACCTTTAGCCGTAAACATACTTGACCCCACTGAAGGTCAGTCGAACATATGACTCGTTAGTGACCTTTGAAAGAGCAGGTGTAATTGAAGATTTGATTTGAATTTCTGTGAGTATGTATGAGTTGATGACGAAGAAATTCGCAGGATTTCTACTCTCGACTCGATCTCTTAGAAAGGTAACCTATCTTACTTTCGAAAATGTTTAGTTAGTTCGAATTTCAATTGTACGAAAACAATACTTAACGAAGTTTCAAATATCAGATGGCTATTTACCCAAATATTGATTCATTTTTCAGATGTTTCATTTCCCAGAAAAACTGTTAATCGATTTTCAGAACATTTTTTTTTTCTTCACGCCGAAGTTTTGTTTACAAAAATTTAAATTTCAAGAAGTTATCTTTTCCATTTTATGTTTTATCTAGTTTTAAATTTGTTTATAATTATGATTTGGCATCTAATTTGATAAACAGGATCCTGGATTGAGCATTATGGTGACTTAGGCCCGTATTCTGAAATGACGCTCAAGCGCGCTTTGAACTGTGATTACCTGATCTACTCTTGGGTCTAAAATCTGTTCTTGAGTACGTTGCCTATTCTAAAACGAATATCAAACGGGTCTCAGTTGAATCGAGTTTCAAATTAAATTTGAGTAGAGTTTGCTTTTTGTCTATGAATCAAGCTTGTTTTCGTTTACAACAATTCATTTTTACCACTTTTACGTTCCATTACAAGCAGATACAATGTGTTTATTGTAAAAAACAAACCGATACACAATGGATTTGCACCAAGAAAAGGTTTAGCCTTTCAATACTTAACTTGTTCATGTAATGTAATTATTACACTGAAACTATTACTATTTAAGTTTTATCTTGTTATTTGTTAATTTATGCTATTAACTGTAACGGAACGTAATTGTAACCTGACAAGGGAGGCACTCGATATAATCTGTGCTTGGTGTATATGTGTGTGTTGTTTACTATACCTACCCCTACATATAGATTTGCATACCACCCACTTCGTTTTTTTTTAAGTACTGAATTTCTTTCTAATTAAGGGTAATTACAAATTGTAGTTAATCCAGGAATGAGAAAATGAAATTATCTTATTTATTGAGGTTGTCAAAAATATCTAAGGATCCTTCCTTGAAGGAATCCATCGTTTTTTACAAGCAAATCTCTACTCAAGCGTGGTCAGGAGGTCACTTGCGTGATCACAGATCAAATCTCTACTTGAGCGCCGATTCGCACCTGAGTGACGTTTCGGAATAAGTCTAAACTGTGATCAATGAATCTGTACTCAGGGGCGGTTCTGGAATAAGATATCTGCTTAAATCGAGTTTCAAGTCAAGATTCACGCTTGAGCGTCGTTTCAGAATACGGGCCTTAGTGAGCTTATTTTACGAGCTGTCCGCTTAAATTAAACAATACCCGCTAACACGGGACAATGTTAGAAACGATTTTGTATTGGAAGTTATGGCCTTAATTTTGCACAGGTAGATTACAACCTGACAAATGTTACTGGCCATCGTCTTCGTCAGTGTAGACTTAATTTTAACGTTATATGAATTAATTTAACATCCTTTAACTGAACTTTCACCGCAAATGTAAGCTTAGGTTATAATAAATCTACTGTCGAAAATTATTAAGCATACTGTTAAAACTGCACAGTTTTAACAAAATCTACCATGAGTTTCTGTCACGTAAACTATGATAGTTGACTTCAGAAAATGTGTGACATGAAGACATGACATTTTTGGTTCAATTTCTAATTAAGTACTAAGGGCTCTAAGTAAATCCCATACAAAAACGTCAACGCAGCCAATGCGGACCCTGGCGGCTAAACTCAGGGTAGACGTACAGAAACATTGTGTGCTTGTGAAACAATATAGTTACAAGTAATTTATCTTGAAGATCAACATAAAAGGTAATCTCACCGATCCTAAAATAAGAACTAGAAGTCAGAACAAAAGTGAAGGTTTTGTTTCGATATAATGATATAACTTCAAGCTCTTTGTTCAGAATAAAATTTGCTATTTTATTAAATGTACGACGTCATGAACAAAGAACTTTCTACAAATAGAAAATACGAATAAGGCTTATGTTTTCGTATAATTTGAAGAGAAGACTAAACAAGTTTTGCGCATTCAAGCTGGCCGTCAACACTTTCCGCCACAGATGTTTCCATCTCCTAAAACAATAATCATTCCTGAACCTAAGTAATAAAGATATACGGCCTCTTAGTGTTCTCCCATCCGTTTCTCTATTGAGAAACGGAAGGGTAAATGTCTAGGTTAGGTTAGAACTGTAACCAAAACGCGCGAGCCGATTGAGCGAAGCGAGCGTGCCGCGGCAGCGGCTGGCGAAGCGCCAGTAAGTATGCTTTATAAATATAACATTTTAAGTGTATATTTTCCATTATTTGCTTTCGCAACATTTTGAATGAGTTCATTTTTGTAAGGAATATTACTGTAGGTACTAACCTTTATTTGGATTTCAATTGAACGAAATTTAATCTGTTTGTTTTTCAAAATATCGAGAATGTTTTTACTCATTCAAAGTGTTGGTCAATGTTGAGTTAGAAATCAAATCATTTAAAATTAGAAAAAAACAACAATTGAAAATCGGAATTTCAGTAATATGTAAATCGTGCTTTCGATGAAATGAAAATATGGAAATCAAAAAACGTGCCAAACGTTTTCGAACAAATTAAATTCGTACTAAAGAATTTCTGATATAAGATAGGTAACCCTTAGAAAACATAAAAAGACCAGACTTTTTTCAACCACGAGGTTTTCAAATTAAAAATTAAGGAAAATTACTTCCGTTGAAATTGAGATTCCTAAGATAAAAAGAATACCGAACCGGTCGTTGACAATATTCCGAATCAGGGCGCAAGGAGCCGGAAACTTAGAGCCATTGAATTAAAATCTACGTTATATAAAGATAGAAAACTAGAAAAAATCGAATTTCGGACCTTGAAGAAATCAGACAGGATTATATTTTTCGAAAAAAAAATCAATTTATTCAAGAAATTTTTCAATTTATTTTTTTCGGTTATTCAAGGTCTGAAATTCGTTTTTTTTTAGTTTTCTATCTTTCGATATGAAAACAAGCATTGTAAAATGCTAAGATTAACAAAGTTATAATAAAATCAACGCACGTTATTATAATCCACACACGCTACGTTTTTGGAGGAATAGGAGTAGCTCTGAGTGCTAACTTAATATAACTTCTAAAACGTCACTATACAAGTACACCATCTTAATGCGATAAAATAAATCGAAAGTAAGCCCACTTCCGTTCGCCGAACTCGTAACTAGACTAGCTAATCTTTAGGCGGTAAAGAAGACACGTTTCGAAATTGATGTTGATTTGTTGGTGTTCCAATCATCATACTCGTATTTTGTTCTACAGAATAGATCAAAACCTATTTATGTCACACCACTTTTTGGTTGCTTTCTAGCCTTCCGAAGTTTCAAGTAACTACGTGATATCACGTTTTCACTTGTTAGTGAGTGGGTGCAAGACGAGTGTCCAGTGGGTGCATCAACTCTTAAGTCACTACTTCGTGGAGAAAATTTTACACAACAACTAAATATATTTTATGATGATATTTTAAAAAATACAACATATTTATCCTAAATTAGTATGTGCCGCGATGTCTGAACTCTATTCATTGAGTTTTAGGGCAAAAAGTGACTAAGAGTAACGTTTTGTCTCTCCTGCATTACTATTTTAAAAACGTAAATTTTCTGAATATTGAAAAATTATCATTTATTACAGTCTAGACGCTGTCTTTTTGAATAGGCTGGAACATTTATTCACGCCTAAAATAAAAGTTATATTGAGTTGAATATCCACTGCGTTACTGCGGCTGCCTGCGTTTTTGCGGTCATGCTCCTGTGGGAGATGGAGACGGAGGTTCTCGCTGCTGTCTACCAGCACAGGGCAGCAGCGAGAGCACATGGTGGGCACCCTTATTTCGATGAAATAGAGGGTGTTCGCAGGCGAGCGCACAGCGCTCTTTTCCGGCGGTGGGCGGAGGACCTGAATGAAGCCGTCTATGGCAGGCACACCATAGACGCCATCAGGCCGTTCTTCAACCAGTGGGTGCGTCAGGAGAAGTGGCCTCTGACGTACCGGCTGGTGCAGATACTTTCCGGGCACGGGTGCTTCAGGAGGTATCTGCACAAGATCGCATGGCGGAAAACGCCACATTCGTATGCGTTGTTAGCGCTGTCGATGAAGCCTCATCTACACAGGCTGTCCTTGCAGCGACCGACCTGGCTCCGCAGTCAATTTTTTTTATATATCTTATTAAAGATGTTGTCTTATTTTTTAAATTCTATTTAAGGACTTCTAGGTCGACCATGGCAACTTATAGCCAGGAGGAAGCCTCTCAGCGGGTGCGACGAATGGGGTGGAAGTGAGTCGCCGTAGAAGGTCCGTAATAACCTTCTACGGCACTCACTTTTTGCCTGATGTTAGCGCAGTTGGCTTTGTACGTGAGAGTTCTGTCTAATACAACACCCAAGTACTTAGGCTTACTACAGTGGTCGATTGGCTCTCCCCGCCTAGTAAATTTGAGGGTCCGATTTGCTTGGTTATTTCGCAGATGGAAGGCGCAAGATTGCGTGGGATTCGGTCTTAACGCGTTGTTCTAGTAGTACCTGTCGAAATCCCGCAGCGCCAGCGTCAATCTTTCTCGCCCTGTTCGAAGGAAGGGGACCGTGAGGCCAGGGCCAAGTCATCGGCATATATGTACCGGGAGGTATTTGGAGCAGACGGCTGGGGTTAGTGTAAATATTGCATAGGATGGGTGCAAGCACACTTCAAACTCAAACTCAAACAATTTATTTGCATAATAATAATTTATTTCCTTGTGGCAATCCATTTTTTTCTGCGTTCGCTATCGGCTCTTTTTCAATAGTAGGTGAACTTGGAAACGGTGGTTGCTCAGTAGCTCCGTTAGTATGTTGACGAGGTTTTGGTCTGCAGTCATACCTACTACCCACCTTCCCAAGGAGCCTCTTGATGTTCGCCGTGTCATAAGCCGTCGACAAGTCGATAAACACGACTCCAGTCACCTAGCCAGCTTCAAATCCGTATTTAATATGCTGTGTTAGCTTGAGTGTTTGGCCACAGCAAGACTTTCCCGGTCTAAAGCCTGCCTGATCTGGTGTCAGTTCTGGATCTATAAGATTAGTAAGTTATGTCAGCAAGATTAAATAGGAGATATGTGGACACGATGTTTGGCGTTGAACACTGTTTCTTTCCTTTCGGTGTTTTTAGACGCTTAGGTGGCTCTCCGTTAAGAAGTAGTTGGTGTGCCATCTTGTTAGCGGTGACCTCGCTTCGTGCATTTGCTGGTGGGGACTCTCCAGTATGCTGGTTGTCTAAGCCGTCTATTGTGTGTCATTTCAATATTGTTTACTTTAGCTATCTACTTTTTGCGGCGCGTATCACCAACCTGTGATAAGAGGTCCTCACCGATGCTTTTGGTTTGTTTCAAGAAGGGATCATCGTTGAACGATACCTCATAGCGCTACAGAAGTTCCGCTCACCCTTGCGAAAGACCTGCGATATACGATGGATGATAGCCCCTTGAGATACTCTTACGAGAGATGACAGATACAAAATTGACAAACACATAGTAATATTCAGGTACAGGAGGTAAGTCTCGCAGTTTTATGTCAATTTCTTTAAAATATTGTTCCCAGTTTGCCTTCGTGTAATTGAATCGGTGCCTGAAGGCGCCTTTTGTGGGAATTATTGCTGGATGGAGTGTGCATAGGATCGGGCGTTGCTGGGTTCTAGGTACGGGGGAACACACGGATTGGACAGTCTGTGACCAGATACTCGTACTATGGCTAGCGACAATTAGGTCCGGGTTGTATCCACGCTTCCAAAGGCTACTGTAAAATGAGGCTGGGAGTTTTGCGTTATGGATAAGGGTGAGATCAAGTGCTTCTGCCTAGCCTTCAACTGAATGCCCATCTGCGTCTGTGTCTCTATAGCCCCAGTTTATGCTATGGCTAATAAAGTCACCCACAACAATTTTTGTAAGGTGGCTGTTTACTGAAGGCAAATAATTCACCTGGCGGCTGTTACACTGATCTAACAGTACAGTTACCAACATCAACTGTAATTATCTCTACAGAGTTCAGAAATGTCAAGCTGCACGAGACAATTTTGAGGTCGGGGGTGGCAAAAACTGCACTTCCGTGCTTAGCATGAAGAATTTCCGCGACGAGTGTAAAGCCAGGAATATAAGGTCTACCACTGGCTAGCACTGCGATGCGTTTCCTTGACGCATACAATATTGCACTGTTCTGAGATGCATAGATCAGACAAGATCTCAGCTTTGTTCCGGAACAAGCCTTCAATGATGATGGACATTACTTTTAGGGCGCGTCGTAGAGTAGGCCCTTTGAATTTTGATAGTTGCCGGTTGGGTGGTCCTGATAAGGACCTTGTGTTGAGCCCTGAAAAGGGCTGTTGGAGATTTGGCCCTAAAAGGCCCTTGGTCAGGTAATTGTGTTGCCATCGTGGTGAGAGGATCAGCCACTCAAGCAATATGACAGCATATTATGCTGCTGATAAATCGATCAGAACTGCTCCCGTGATTTTTTTGCTTCGAAACCGTTTCCAATATGTTGCGTGAGTTTCAGTATTTGTCATGTGCACGACTTTCCTAGCCTAAATTCTGCCTGTTACGGAATAGGTTTTGGATCTATAATTGGGTTAAGACGGTTCAGAAGGAGCCTATCAAAAAGTTAGCATGTGTCACAGAGAGTTATTTTCCAGGTTTTAAGAGGGCGGTAATCTTAGACTTTTACCACCACCTAACATTAGGAGGTTTAATAATAATAATGAACCGACCTAATGTTTAGTAGTATAGATGTTGTAGCATAAACCTGCTACATTTGCGAAAATGATAGTTATAGTGCATGTAACGCCAGAGAATGTAAGAGCAAATATGAAGTGGTCTTACATTCTCTGGCGTTACTGGTTACGCAGTAGAAGATTTTTGGAATACACCATATCCTATAACTGCATTACATTAAATAAATATCTATTTTACGGCATCGACTTTGACCTCAAACCAATATGGCTTCGATATTTAGTGATAACATTGAAAAGGTAATCATATTTACCAAGATTTTGGTGGTTGCTTACGCAGTACACCAAATAAACCCATGCGCACCACTCAAGAGCTCACGCTACTCTGATGACAAATCGGAGCGACGTTAATCGTGTCGAATAATGAGTACAAAGGGCTAGACAGACACACGAGCTAGTGTTGGTGACGCGTATCGCCATCTCTGTCTAAATTTGTGAATTATAGCGGTAACGCAGTGGATGTGATTTTTTCATCAGTGTTAGGGACAAACAAACAAAATTAAAAAAAGAGAACTTAAAAAATGAGTGTTTGGACAGTTTAAATGAGAGTGTGATTTTTCTTCTAAAAACAATGTAAAAATACATGCTTCGTAACTTATTAAAGTTATGTAGAGAAGTGTCATCAATGGTACCATCGGGGACAAGGTTTTTTACTATGTAGAGATTTTTTCCTCAACTGAGTTACTACGAAACTGAGAAAGAATAATGAAAAACATTTGAGTATAAGATATTAAGAACAGTATACATGAATAGCTCTATCTTTTTTATCAATCTTAGTTCTTTTCAGTTCAACGTTTTTTTTCTTTTTTTTCTATATTATTAGTGGGGGGAAGTAATGGGAGTGGGAGTGCCAATTAGAGAGTTGATTCACCCCAGTACCAATGGCGTTACACGATATGCTTTTGAAACATAACTGTTTGAATAGTGTAACAAAAGGCAGAGATAGATACGTGTGAGCAGTAAATTGCTTGTAGAGTAAGTTCGAAATATCATATCTTCTAGCTTATATATCCAGTAGATATAATGTTAAAACTATGTAAGTACAAAAGAAATATATTTTCCTAATCTCGGGTTAAAAAAAGCAATATTCGTCTTTTTTTTATTCAGATCTCAGCATATCAGAAATTGGATATAGGCAGAGTAGTGAATTTATACGTGGGGCGCACTAAAAGTTTCCGGTATCAATAATAAAAAAATACTTATAATGGTCAAAAATGAATTTATTGTTCTCAAAATATTCTCCCTTTGCGTCAATGCACTTTTTTATACGATTGAACCAATTTTTAAAACATTTGAGTTACTCGTTGTGAAGTCAGATACGTGTTTTTCATACTCTTCGACAGCCTCTTCTGGTGATGAAAACCGTTGATCGCGTAGTTGGTTCTTGATTTTTGGGAACAGAAAAAAATCACACGGTGTTAGGTCAGGACTGTATGCTGGATGACTCATAAGTTGTACGTTTTTCTCCTTCAAAAACTCATTTCTCTGTCTGGCCGTGTGGGAACTTGCATTGTCGTGGTGCAAGATGATACGGCGTTAACCGTCATTTTCACGGAGTATGCCAATAATTTCTGGTAAACAACTGGTCGTGAACCAACAATAGCCACGTGTCCAGTTTTATTAAAAAAAGAAGCAATCATCCGCTTCGAGGCACTTTTCACGCGCGCCTCTTTGGTTGGTTTCGGATCATCTCTATAGACCCATATGCTCGATTGCTGCTTCGTTTTGGGATCATAGCTGTAAATCCATGTTTCGTCACCTGTTACTATGTTCTACACCAAATTTGAAGCCCCTTCGTTGTATCTAGCAAGCATAGCATGGCACCAAGTGATGCGGTCCATCGGTCAAATTGTGTGGGATCCATCGAGAACACAGCTTTCTCACACCCAAATGTTTGTGTAGGATTGACTGTATTTGACTCATGCCTATGTCCAAAGATGTCCAGATCTCATGGTAGGTCACATGCCTGGCTGTTTCAATCATACGGCGCATAGCATCGATGTTCTTGTTATTCACAGCGGTGCACGGGCGACCTTCACGAATTTCATCATGGAGATTGACACGACCGCGTTTGAATTCTGCAAACCAGCTATAAATGGTCGTCATGCATGGTGCTTCTTCGCCAAAAGCAGATTGAAGCCGGAACGAGGCTCTGCTGAGCTGTCAAACTATACTTAAAATCGTAAAAAATCATCCAACGAAAATTTTCCCGAGTTAAATCCATTTTATTGTAATATCACAATTTTTTAAATGACGCCACAATGTAAAAACAATTGACAATCAGATGAAACAAATTGTATTCTCAGCAATTACATTTTTTTTTATATAAATTGTAGCCTATATGTTATTCTAATGTGTGAGCTGTATTTCTGTGAAGTTTCATCTAAATCCGTTCATTAGTTTTTGCGTGAAAGAGTAACCAACATATACACAGACATACATCCTCACAAACTTTTGCATTGATAATATTATATGATAAAAAAATACGAGCTGCCCCAACAGACTTCGTTCTGTCAAATATTTGACAGATGGTGTCCATTATCACATCGCGCCTGCTTTTCTCAGACTTGATTTACTTATACTATTATTTTTCACAGATTTTTTTGTTCAATCACAATGAAATATGGCTTATATCACCACCCCTGAATAATTTAGTTTTCTGTTAGTGAAATGATTCTCACGATCGGATCAGTAGTATCGGAGCCTATTCAATACAAATTAACAAACAAACAATCAAATCTTTACTCTTCATAATATTAGTATAGATAAGTATAAGTGAGATTATCTTTTCTCCTGAACTGTTTCTTCATCACCTGTTAGGCATGCTATTTAATTTTCAACTCTCTTCCCCCTAAATTGATTTCCATATTTATTACAATCTGAATTATACTGAGATTTGCGTTTAAGGTTTGCGTGTGATTTTATCTGCCAGTGTTCTCGAGCCCTTACGTCCTTGGCATAGTAACGCGATCTATCTCATTATTTATAATAATTGGATGGCAGCGGATAAAGAGCGGGAAAACGAAACTGGTACTACACCAAAGAAGGGAAGACACGGGATATTATTTTGTTGCGCGCGTATCTCGCGTTTCGACCCGAATGACCATAATACGTCTGCCACGAGTTGCCTCCTTAATTTTACGCTATCGTTCGCGTGAAAAATTGTATTGGGATTTGACATGACATGACATGACAATGTCAAATCCCAATAAAATTTTATACGCGAACCATTACGTAAATTTAAAGTGGCAACTCGTGGTAGGCGTACATAATGTGCGCCTACCACGAGTTGCCACTTTAAATTTACGTACTTGTTGACATCATGACATGACAATGTCAAATCCCAATAAAAAAAATTAAGTGGCAACTCGTGGTAGACGTACAGTATATCTACCATGGTTTCCGTCACGTAAACGAAGATAGTTGCGTCCAGCAATTTGTATGCCCTTTTTGTTTCCATTTATGGGTATGGCAAAAGAAGGATGAAAGTAGGATAAATGCAGTGGATTTCCACTAAGAGCATTCTTATTTGAGAGCATTGCGAAGTTTGGCAGGAGTGACATTGAGTGATAAAGTAAGGAATAGCAAAATAAGAGAGCGATGTGGTGTGAAAGAGGATGTTGTCACAAAAATTGAGATGGGAATGCTTAGATGGTTTGGGCATATGGGAAGGATGGATGAAAGGCGATTAACGAAACAAATTTACAAGGCGAGGGTGGATGGAGCTGTTGAAAGGGGAAGGCCTGGACGGACGTACTTAGGACAAGTCCAAGACGTGCTCAGAAAAGGTCAGGTCAGGAGTACCCATAATCGACGAGCATGTATGAAAGGATTAATGAGAGTGGAAGAAGCGCAAGAGGTGTGTCAGGACCGTAGCAAGTGGTATGGTCTCTGCCTACCCCGTTGGTAAAAAGGCGTGATGGTATGTATGTATGTATGTATACACTTCATTCATGGTTGTAACATTAGAAATAAGAAGCAGGGGGGGCTAAAATGAATGACAATTTGCATTTGACGTTGCCATGACGATAACATACCTGAGTATACCTGAGTGTACTCCGACACGCGGTGGTAGAGTCGCATTATGTTTGTATACTGTTTATTTATATGTTCATATTATTATAGAATTTATGTCTATTCTGTGATTAATTTTTTTACCATTTAAAAGTACTGATTAAGTCTATTTAAATAAAGATATTTGAGTTTAGGTTAACCTGAGATAACTGGCAAAATTTAAAACCCCTTCCGCCTTGTGGCGTGAAGGGTTTATGGAACATTTTAGATTTGGTAGAGTTATAGTGACAGTAAAAAATGTGTGCGGATGAAAATCCCTGCTTGTTTTAGGTTTTTACATCGACGATATAGTTTGATGCAAAACAAAATAATTTATTAAAGCAAAAACCTCATAAATTCTAAAGTTCCTTTACTTTAAATGAGAACAATTAAGTGTGACAGCTGCTATATAAGTAGATTTTAATGAATCCGGCATAAATCTTGAAAGTAATAATATTTATTGTACTTTTACCACTAAGTGTACCGTAAAAAGGACCTTTTATACTTCAAAAAATCTGAAAGGATGGCAATGTAGGACAGTAAGACCAAGATTAAGATAGTCGACACGTTGGTTCTTCCCATTTTCTTATACGGATGTGAGTCGTGGACAGTGAAGGCAGCAGGCAGAAAGAGGATTGATGCTTTTGAGATGTGGCTGGCGTAGGTTGCTACGAATAAATTGAATTGCTGAGCATAGGACCAACATCTTCGTCCTCAAACAATTAGTTGTTTCTGTTTGGTTTCCATAGAACCCTTCAGTACTTTGGACACATTGCGCGACGCGAATCAGATAATTTAGAGAAGTTGCTCGTGGTTGGCAAGCTTGAGGGTAAAGGACCGCGAGGGCGAAGCCCGAAAAGATGAAAATACCAAATCGCCAACATGCTGGAGGTCCCCATAGCGCCGCGCTCTATCAGGCATAAGATCGAAGTCGTTGGAGAGCACATATTGCACAAATCCTTCGTGAGAGTCACGATCCTGGAATGGAGTATGATTTCATACAAAAACGTCGACGCGAACGCTAGGAACTGTCATTGGTGCAGACTCACTGTAGATCCCTACAGTCCGTAGTCAGGACGGTCCGCAGGACCACCTAGTTTTTTAAAGTAAAAACGGAACGTAGTGCTACTACTTCTGCTTGTCAGTTTGAGCTACTGTCAGGGTTACAATTTTAAATATGGCGGGTCTAACTTTATTTTAACCTGAATATTGTTCATTTAAAAAAAAACCTAAACAGACTATTAGCAATTTTAATAATTGGGAGTCAAAAAGCAGTTATTTTTTGAATTTTTATCATAACTTATTAAAAATTCTCGTTCAGTTCATGGACTCTACTGACGACTCCTGTTGAAAATGCACTCTTACTTGTTTTTTACGATTGATAACTTTAAGATTACTACCTGAGTGAACATCATAGGACAAACAATAGAGCATATTACGATGTTTACATGATTTACCTCATTGCAACGTTAGTTCTGCCTGGATTAACCCTTGCAAATCTATAAAAAATAGAAACACTTTTTAAGAAAATATTTTCGCACGAGCGCGCCCGCAAGACTTCCCCGTATGTTTTCCCCTAAGCGTAGGGTAAAAAAGGGGGTAATTCATCACTCCGGCACAGATGGCAGGGGAAGGACGCGTGTCGCGCGGGGTGTGCGATGTGGCTTGCCAGCTAATGTGCCTAGGTGGTGATCTCTTAAATTGTATTGCCTATATTGGAGGAATCGATCACGGAAACCCTTATCAATTAAACAAATTTTTACCTTTCGAAGATTTTCGGATCTTCGTGAACTTTAGTTAGAGTAAACCCAAGTTCTAGTATCATTTTTTTCAAATCAACTAATAATTTCTTTTTTTCATGCAACAAGGGAATGGATGGCCGCGATATCAAAAACGGTAAGTGAACTTTTTTAACTTTTGAAACTTTTTTAACTAAGGAACCCTAATGCTACGTTTACATTACACCTTATGGAGCAGGGAACAGTACCTACGTCTACCACGAGTTGCCACTTTAAATTTACGCTGTCGCTCGCGTAAAAATTGTATTGGGATTTGACATGACATGACATGACAATGTCAAATCCCAATACAATTTTCTTAAATTTAAAGTGTCAACTTGTGGTAGACGTACAGGTCTGCCATGGATTTCCGTCACGTATACGGTGAAAATGAGTTCAGAGGCGCTGTCACAGAATAAAATAGCGCTGTACCGAATCCCCACTCAAAAACGTCGACGATGACGCTAGCGACAGTCATTGGTGGAAACTCGGTAGGTGTGCGGGACAGGGATTTGGGCAGCGTGAGTATGAAAACGTGTCCCTCATCGTGCGCTTGCCCGCATAAACGTCATCATCACACATATCATTACGCTTGACATTGCCACGGAATTATACTCAAACTCAAACTCAAATAACTTTATTCAAATAGACTGTATCAGTACTTTCAAATCGTCAAATTTACAGCAAAATATACTAAATAATAGACATAAATACCATAATAATATGGATATGTAAATAAACAGTATACAGACATAATGCGACTCTACCACCGCGTCGAAGTTGTTTCTTGCTGAGAAGACCCGGCGAGAAACTCAGCAGTTACTTTTTTAAACTTGTTTTGGGTTTACAACAGGCGTTAGTAAAGTACAAGCAGTGTGTCATTTTGATACAAATAAACCTAAAAGAATATAAAACAAAGAGAAAAAACCAACCATAAAAGAATATAATAACAAGAATTCATTTAAACAATTCAAAAACAAAAATTGTTAGTCAGTACATACAAACTAGGTACCTATTAACTCTTACAATAAAACATCTGTTACAATAGAGCTATTTAATCCCGCATCGAGCAGAGCGCTTATACCCAGGCATTTTTATCTATAAGGTAGTCTTTCGTAGTATAATAGCCCTTTTTTAATAAAGCTGTTTTGATGTGATTTTTGAATCTATGTAAAGGTAACTCACAAATGGTTTTTGGAATTTTGTTGTAATAATGTATACCTTGCCCCATAAAGGATTCTAAAACTTTTTGTAACCTAAAGAGTGGAAGTGCAATTTTATCCTTATTCCTAGTATTTCTGCAATGTATGTCACTGTGTTTAGCATAGAGACCAATATTTTTTCTGACCAAAACAATGCAATTGTAAATGTATTGTGACGCTACAGTGAGGATACCAATTTCCTTAAAAATCTCCCTAAGTGAAGCCCGTGCACGAAGCTTATAGATGGATCTGATAGCTCGCTTCTGGAGGATAAAGATGGTTTGTATATCCGCCGCTTGACCCCAAAGTACAATGCCGTAAGACATTACACTATGGAAATAACTAAAATAAACTGAACGAGCAGTATCAACATCTGTTAATAACCTAATTTTTCTCACTGCAAATGCAGCCGAACTAAGTCTGCCTGAGAGAGCTGTTATATGAGGGTTCCATTGCAGTTTTGAATCTAGTGTGATTCCAAGAAAAACTGTTGTATCTACAAGCTTCATAGTATTACCATCAATTTTTAGACTAATGGGGTTATCTTTAACATAAGGCAACTTAAAATTAATACATTTAGTCTTTTTTGCATTAAGCTGTAGATTATTTACTGTGAACCATTGTAAAACCTTTGAAAGTGCGTCATTAACATCATCAAAAAGGTTTTTATTTCTGTCAGTTTTAAAAACTAAAGATGTATCGTCTGCAAACAACACAACATCACAAATATCTTTTAAGTAAAAAGGTAAATCATTTATGTATATCAGAAATAGTAATGGACCTAGAATGGATCCTTGAGGGACCCCCATTTTAACTTGTGATCCTGTAGACAGTACACTGTTAACATCAACTTTTTGAGTTCTTAAACTAAGGTACGAAATTACCAAATCTAAAGCATTATCCCTAAGCCCGTAAAAATCAAGCTTGCGTATAAGTGTATCGTGATCAACGCAATCAAAGGTTCTGTGAATTCTCCCAAGCCCTAAAGATGTGTTTTAGAAGTGCAATGCCAGCATCAGTAGTAGAACGGCCTCTCGTGAATCCATATTGTTCACTGTGTAGGAGATTGTTCTCATAAAAATGGCTTAATAGTTGTTCTTCAATTATTTTTTCAAAGATCTTACTTGGAGCTGGTAGGATTGAAACAGGCCTAAAGTTACCTGGGTCTTGTTTGTTGCCTGATTTAAAAAGTGGTACAACCCTACTGTGTTTCATTAAGTTTGGAGAAACACCTTCATCAACACAACCATTGAATATTACGGCTAAATAAGGGGCAATCACGTCAATTATGTGGCTAACAATTTTGACTGATATACCCCAAAGATCAGCGGTATCTTTTGAATTAATTAATCTGAATGCTTTTATTATATCTAGTGACTCAACATGTTTAAATGTAAAGAATACACTGCAACAAGATACATTATCTTTCAACAAATGTTCCGCTCTAGTTGGTGAGGAAATTAATGAAGCTGTAGTGATAATAGGTATATTACTGAAATACTTATCAAATGCTTCAGCAACAGATGCTTCTGATTGTAAGATGTTATTGTTAATATTAAGAGTGTATGAGGTATCGCGCTGTTTAGCTTTACCTGTTTCGTGATTTATGACGTCCCAAGTGGTTTTTATTTTGTTAGTGGACTTTGATATTTTATCACGAATGTGCAATGCCTTAGCTGTAGTGCAGGCTTTTCTGAATATTTTGGAGTAGTTCTTGACATACTCAACAAAAAGTGGATCGAAATTGTATTTTTTTATGCCGTGCAACTCATACATCTTACGTCTGCTCCTGTAAATTCCAGGTGTGGCCCATTCACAAAACTTAGATTGAACTCTGCAAGTAACTTGTTTGGTGGGAAAACAACAATTATTTCCCGTAGCATTGGGAATGATATAAAGTAAACCAGGTTAAATCACTTAAATATTCGATTTAAATATATAGAGTTTAGACCATTTTTTTAGTAATACAAAATGCAGCCATATTTTTCAGCGCGGCTTAATTTACGTGTTAAACGTCCAAACAAATGTTTTTATTTTGTGTCCTATCCTAATAAGTATAAAGCACCCAGACCGCGTGTTGGTAATCGATTAGTCCATACAGGCAAATACTCACGAAGCGTAATCTAGCTCTCGATAAATAGCTATGTATCGATAATCATAATGTTGTTGTTTTGACAGCTGCCTCCCCCGCCCCACATCGAGCTGGTGATGTCTATGCCGTACCTGCGCACTGCCTTCAAGCGACCCACCGTCAGAGTACGACGTAAGTACCCATGTATACTTTTTTTTTTTCATATTCATTATACAGGACGGCACAGATAAATGATCAGGCGAATTTATCACGTTGAGTTGGTTTAGTCACTATGTAATAGTGCCTTCTAGATAGTCATTTTTGTTCTGTTCAATAAGCTGTGTTTATTACCATATAAGTAATATTATACATAAAAAAATCAAACTAGAAAATATGAAGGCTCCCCCACACGCGACGCGGCACTAAGAAGATTGTGGATCACGGGCAGCGGCGCGTGTCCGCGGCACGTGCCCGGCTTAACGCGGGCGCGCTGCAGGTGACGGCTAGACGTGGGAAATTATTACATTTGCATGAGCTATCCTGCTAAATACTTACAGGTTTTTATTTGAAAACTGTGATAGGGGAGGCTATTTTTATTATCTCGGGCATGTCTGTGAAAGAATTCACAGTGTTGTTTAATTTATTTATTCACAAGATTTATCCATACCTGTAGCTGCGGTATAAAAATCTCATTTCCTTTAACAATATAAAGTTGAATGATGTTAGACAGTTTTTAAATGAGTATTGGTTATTTCGTAGGAGTATTAAAAACGGGACACACCATTAAAAAAATAATGTGACATAATCAGTAGAGAAATCCGGCATCATTTTCGAATATTTTACATAAACTCGTACGTAAATATACGAGTAGGTATGTACGTACACCACAATCCTGACACACATTGCTGTCATTAATCCTTACATACTCGTATTCGCCGGTAAGTGTACTCTCTACCAAACCCTTCTCTAGAATCTCTTGAACTTGAGTAAATAATTTGATATTTGCACCTAAACATCATCATAGTAATTTTTCCACAAGTCAACTCACTGAACTTTAGAAGTTGCACAACACAATGTGAATTTAGCTTTCGCTGTTCAAAACGTAGCTCAGAATGTTATTGTGTCGTCGAGCGAGCCAGTCCTACACGTGTAGAGTTTAACTATACCTATATAATGTTATGTTACAGTCAAAGCAATTTTCCCTTACCTATGCTAACGGACTATACCTATTCTTGAAGTCTGGTTATGAAGATATCGCAACATTTTAAAGTTAAAGTCAAAATCAAAGTCAAATATATTTATTGCAACCGTAGGTATTCATACAAAGATGGGTCTTAAGTTTAGGTTGTCCAGCTACAGTTAGCGAAATAGGTGGCGTGCAATAGTACTCATTTAAAAAAATTACGTCTTATAACGACGCATTAACGTCTAACAAGAGTTGCTCTTACAAAATCCCTACACAGATACTTCAATACTTCAATACAGAAGCTAGTCTCTCGTCGGTGTAAGCTCATTGTAAATAAACAGAATAATGAGAGTTTCCCCCCTTTATTATAATGTAAACTGACCTTAGTGACGTCATTGCAGACAATTTCTCCCCATTGATGTCTAAACTGTCTCGTGTCAAGAAGAAACCTTCATTGGGTCGTAAGTCCAACTTACCAATCAAATTGTCTCTATTTCTGAACATTTTTCTACCTAAAGGTTTTCTGGAACCTTGTTCCTATAATTCAAAGTTTTCAGATCATTTTAATATAATGCGTCATAATATTATGCAATTCTGCCACTGACCTATTATTTTTCATAATGTAACATGCCTATGAACTCCAAAACCGTAAACGTAACAGCATTGAACAACTGATTGCTTACTTGTCCGGTTTATTCAGTTTTCCCAGTCTCTTTATACAGAGAAGTGAAATACTACTTCAAAGAAAAATGGTAAATATCCCCACGAAACGAACGACACGAGCAAAAAGAGCGTACAATCGGAGACCGGCGCTCGCGAGATTAAATCGCGCCTTTGAAATCCTTCAACATAAAGGAGGGACTACAAAATCACGCTCGACTTAGATGTATAAGGAGAACAAGTCAGATGTTACCTTGGCATTGAACAGGATAGTTTTATTATCGCAGCGTTATTGAAAGTCCTTTGAAAACACATAAAACGATTTCTAAATTGACTAGGTACGTTATTATTACCATCCCTTATATCTATTTGAGTTTTTTCCCGTAGCTGAGCATAGCTAGCGGTATTCGGATTATAATCTTTCCTTTTTAGCTAGTCAGCGATGACATTGACATGGGGCATTCTTCTTATACCATGTGTTCACTATTACAAGCCATTTTTCATGTCGCAAATAGAGTCAAATTAAATCATTAATTATTTGGTACTTTTTCTGCATTGTCTAGTTAAATTAATACGAGAGTGAGTTTGCAATAAGCATATTGAACGCACCTCATAACACGAAAGAGAACAAATTGACTTAAAACTCGAAGGTGAGTGCTATTATTATTATTAATCATTTATTTCAGGTGATAAAAACCCATATTGTTACATACAAATGAAATTAAAACTAGAAGTAATAGAAACATAAAATAATTGAAAAATAAATTACAATTTGAAAACATTACAAATAACTCCATTACATTACAAATATGAATTTATAAAAAAGATTGTTGTATGTAACGCCCCGGGTTATTTGTAACTTGCAGCACAAATTCAAATAAAAAATGCAATTTTGACTGGTATTCATTCAAAATATACCTGAAGGTTCCTGATTGTTTTTTTATCAACATTAATGATGTTTTTTTGATATTAATCGCCAAACCGAAAGGCTGATTAGCCTGATTTTTGCGGTGAATAACCATATTTCGTTTACAACCAAATTCAGAAACCTAGCTCGAGAGTTGAACGAATTTTTGCCGCTAGTGAAAGAATGTAGAGACTTCGTCGTTTGTACAAGGCCACCGAGAGTAGGTACTATCCGCATATATCCGGGACATTTTACAATAAGAAATATTTTACAATAAATATATTAAGTTGAAATTTAATTTTGAAGAAGTAACCACGCCGCACGAATAATCTGTTTGAAATAATATAATGATGTAGAAGTTAGAAAGACCTAGCTTTTTTAAAAAAAAAACAATCTTCGATTGATGCCTAATGTCTGGAAAATTTTGGATGGTGTTTATAAAGTAACCCTGTATACATAAATAGATAACAGCACCTAAATACAGAACAAACACAAATGTTCATCAAATAAATGTTGACCAGGGTGGGGATCGATCGAACCTGTGCCCTGTGGTGCCATACGCAGGACCGCCACCATTACACCAAGAGCCCAGTCAAAATCTGTAGGTACACGGACATAACAGACGCTTAAATCGTGGTCATGGAGGAACCCCTAGTCATTTAGAGCCTACCCATTTTATATCTGTTTCAAAAAACAATAAGCCCTTTTGAAAATGACTCGAAACACGGAAAATCGAGTTTACGGTCCAAGTAACGACAAATCGATTCTCCCCTTCGCGTTAATCAACGTCGAGTTAGACGTGACAAAGGATGAAAATCCTGAAGCTATATTGGAAAAGGGAAAATTTAACTCTAATTTCCGTATGATAAGGACGAAAATATATATTTAATAAGTGAGCGAGTTGACGCGAATTACTCAAAGTGAAAAGTCTCGTAGACTGTGAAGCTATGATAGAAATGGAACAATGAAAGAAAAAGATTGAATGAACTAAATTTCATTCACCTCTATCTTTTCGCAGAACTTTTAATCTTAACTAACTACAAAATTTATTTATTTTTCAAAGCAGTGTTAAATCAATATAGTTACTCGCAATTCAATTTCCACATTATTGCACCTAGTTAAAGTCGCTAACGGTCAGATTAGCTTAACAGAGGCGGGTGTGCTCATCAGTAGCTATGTTCGTCATTGTTCGCTTCCTCCCTTCTAGCCTACAGGGACGGCCAGTGTCAGTATCTGGGACTTTATCACAATCGCTTAGATCCAGTCAAGGTAATTTCCCTAACGGAGGGTAGTGAGCAATTTCTTTGGTAAACATCCAAACCTTTCACAGTTAGTACTTTCAAATTGTCAAATTTAAAGTAAAATATACTAATTAATAGACATAAATACTATAACAATATAGATATATAAATACACAGTATACAGACATAATGCAACTTTACCACCGCGTCGGAGTTGTTTCTTGCTGAGAAGAACCTAGAAGATCTATCCAGCCTGGAAGTTGCGTTAGCGCCAGGTAACCGCTGACTGGCTGGAAATGAAAGATCATATTACGAAATTGCTTGCTACGCTCAGTTTAGGGAATGAACTTGACAAGTTTTATGGGATTTTAAAAGGCCCCTAGTGTTACAAGTGACAAGTGTTATCAGGCTGCTGTGACCGCTTACCATCATCACGCTCTCGTACAGTTCGGTTTCAGAGATATATCCTAGCTAGGACGCTTAAATTGTGGAATGAGGTCCATGCCGACTTTTTCCTAATAAAAAAAAAGTTTTTACTGCCTAATTTAACACACAGATAAAAAAAATACAATTTCAGTTTATGCCCAAAAAAAACCAAACACACATATTATGCTGGTTATTCGGCAATAGGTACCAGTCTCAGCGTAATGAGCTTAAGAGTAAGGAAGCACCGTAAGCATACCTTTATAGGTATTTTAATTTTATATTTCTGTCAAACACCAAAATACTCGTATGTTTGTCACACTCCGCAACGAAATACCTATTTGATATCTGCTTTTGTTGATTATCGTCTTAAATGGAGATAATATAATCACCCTGTTTACCGACGGGACTATTGTTGAATATGTATTGCTGTATGCTCGGATTCAGCCTGGACTTAATTCAGAGGCGTTGATACGACTCCAGATATCTGCATATTTCTGATACGCTGTGCGCCGGGTTAGAATATTAAGTTCCCTGCTAGAACTAGACGGGTTGAGTAGGGCCAAGTTAACGTTAGTCCTTGAGCTATCATGAATATCACACAATTAGATGGGGAAGTGGTGACTGATTAATCTAAATTTTATCAAGGCTTAACAATTTTTGGAGTTGTATTGCGCCTTCTCTATGGTTTTTTTTTACTGAGGTAAATACCAAGATTATCGGACCCCAAATTAAGCCTACCTTGTACTATGGTTGTCAGAGACTCAGACAAGATAACTAAAATATTCTATACACGTTCATAAATAGATGTACAGAGGCGTTCACATCAACCTTTACAAAACCAATGCAAAATGGGTCTATAAGTCAGGTGCATAAGGTGCCCCTTCAAAGGGTCATGTGAACGCCTCTGTACATATGTGTACATAGCACCCAGACACAGAACAAACACAATTTATTTCATCGCTGTTGTCTTTTATGGATTGAAAGAGTTGCTGTATTAAAACTGGTTTTTTTTCGTTGGTCGTTTTTTCGTAGATAACCTAAAAACAATATTTTTTTATAAACTACATCACTAATGTAATGTACATGTTCGTACTGACAAAACATGGCCCCGGAACCCCCAATTAGGTGGTAAGTGGTTGGTGACTAAACGAATTTGACAAATCTATATCTATACTAATATTTAAAAGAGGAAAGATTTGTTTGTTTGTTTGTTTTGAATAGGCTCCGAAACAACTAGACCGATTTTAAAAATTCTTTTACTAATATAAGCTACATTATCAGGGAGTGTCATAGGCTATTTTTTTTAAATTTTTATTTTGACCGAAAAGAAAGGCAGAACTTGGCCTGTAGCCATACCAACCACCGCGTACCCAGATCCCTAATTCAGGACGCCGTAAAATAGCAACAACCCACGTTTTGTTATCAACAGGATGAATGGATTTGTAGGGAATTATCATGTCTCGAGCGGTGTGAGTTTAGAATATTCAATAAGCCAAATTCTCAGTACAAATTAAATTAGAGAGCTCTGTGTGCGAGGATATTATGTTAATTACCAGTACGTTTGCTTTGAAGGAAACATTTGAGGTATTTGACTGGCCTATTGGCGCAATGGCAGCGATCCTGCCTTTAGCGCCGGAGGTCGTGGGTTCGATCCCCACCCATGACAAATATTTGTGTGACGAACATTTGTATTTGTTGTGTGTCTGGGTGTTATTATCTATTTAAGTATGTATTTAGAAATATTTAAATATGTTTATCAGTCTCTGACGCTCATAGTACAAGCTCTGCTTAGTTTGGGGTCAGATGATCTTGGTGTGAATGATTGTCCCAGATATTTTCTTGGATTGAAACTGACCGTACTGAGGCCCGTATTCTGAAACAAAATCTGCACTCGAGTATAGAGATATATGGTATGATATGATATGATGCGATAGATCTGAGTGACGTTTTTATATGAACTGACGTTTTGAAATACCTACTCAAGTACAGATCAGAGCACGATTCTAGAATATAGGCCTTTGGTATCTACTTAACTGTTAAAAATGTCATTCCTGAGCGGAGATTATAACTGGAGTGAATTTCTTCTAACTGTCCCATAGGGAACATAGTTAATTGTTCTTGCACCCTGGAATATGCGCTACGCGGCTCTGTAGCAATACATCATAGGTATTTTGGCCTACCGTGGCTAAACCACAGCCTTTAGAAGTCCACTGCTGGACATGGGCCCATAGAACGCCACAGCGAGCGGCTTGGGGCTAATTGCATCCAGCGGCTTCCTGCAACTTGCACCAAGTCATCGGTCCACGGTGGGTGGCCTACCTACGCTGCGTCTTCCAATTCGTGGTCGCCATTCGAGGACCCTTACTACTTAGGAGGCTAAACCTACTGTGTTAGAATTCCTGGCAAGTCTTGCGCGAGGTGCTCGAATACTAAACAGTATACCACCAAAAAACAACGCCGCTCACTTGGCCACTTGCGCCGGCGTTTATACGCGTCGACAAGTGGTTGAGCTGGACCCCTAGCCGCGACCATGATGCTTCCACTATACGCGGGCATCGCACGGCTCAGTTTGCGTGGATTTCATTCTAACAGGGGCCGTATTACCATCTCTTAAAGCATGTCAATTTAATTTCCTAATAGCGATAGCGAGCAATTTCGTCAGTAAATATCTGGCCCAGAGGATGCATCATTCACAGATAACCGCTGACTGGCTGAAAATTAAAGATCATATTAGGAAATCGCTCGCTACGCTCAGTTTAGGAAATTAACTTGACTGGCTATAACAGATGGTATGAAATCGGCGCAAACGGCATGTGGCGGCCACGTGTGCCCGTGACGGGTGTACCCGTGTGCGCATCACTCTTGAAGTGTGACGAACATGAAAGGTTGTCAAAATTATTTTGAAGACAAATGCGAAATTCATGCGATTAATTTTGGGTCCGCCGGTTTTCCCAAATTAACACGTCAATCTAAATCAATTAAAAGGCTGATTCGCGGATGCGAAGGGTTTAAAAATTATTTAAACCAGAAAATTATGCGACACTGAAATATAATTAATGGTTGAGGTATTTTGACAGACGGATGCTTTGAAAATGTATTTTGGACAAAACATTTATAAGATAATGATTTCTCAATTGAAATTATTATAAACATGAATTCATAATTTGAATATTAAAGTGTGTTACTTTATTTTCAAGAACGCTGTGTATGCTTGTAAAAGCTCATGTGTAGGTCACACATATTAGGTGGAATCAAAATCTATTTTTTTTAAACCAGATTTTGGCTGGTGATAGGGATAACTTGAGATATTTGGGGGCCTTTGCTCAGTAGTGGGACACTACAGGCTAAGTAAAAGAACATATAAAATGTATTTTTATTCAGTATTTAAATTAAGGTCCATCAAAGTTTGCCTTTGGGCTTTAAGTTCATAAAGTATTGCTAGGTGTTAGTATGCCGGCTATCAATGACGTACTTGCAAAGAATTAAATTAAATAACTCAAGTTCCTATCCTCAAATATATTTTTACAGAGGTAAAATAGTTCAGTAAACATGTAAAAATATTACGTTACTCGCGTTCCATTGATCTAGTGAAGTTATTACAAAACAACTTTTATACAAAAACAGTTTAGTTTATTTTCAGATTACTTCTTAAGAAAACAAAGGACGTATCTCTCGGTTGTAAATCTGCCCAAACGTATTCACTCCGTCCGTAATTCCATAGAGCAAGGGTCAACCACAACTGCCTCTCTAAATAATGGTTTCAGTGTCGAAGACTGGGGTATCGCTCCTCCGAAGCAATTAGCGAACCACTATGCCTATCAGTGATTGTTGCTAAGTTCAATCACTGATTTTTTTCTGTAACCATGTTTGATGATAACCATTACGACTGCGATAGATACATTTTTCTTTAAACAACACGAGCGGAAATCATGCATCGAAGGTTCCGCTCAAACTTGTTGATAAATAAAGATTTGATTGAATAAAACTAAAGTTTTTTGAAGAACACATTATAAATATAAATAGAATAACGAAATAGATGTGTACCTCCAGGGATTGGCCAACAATGGCCTTGAATCGTGTAGGATGGAGATTGGGGGGGAGGCCTTTGCGCTGCAGTGGGCTGATTTAGATTCGATTTAGATATATTAAAAAAAAACTAAGTACATAAAGATAGAAACTAGAAAAATTCAAACTGATCCTAGGGACTCAAGCGGGAAACGAACCCGCTCTTCCAACTGAGCCAACGGGGCCGTTAACAGACCCGGCGAATTCGTCTAGTGTATTTCACGTTGTAAGCCAACGTTTGTGTCAAGCCAAAGAAGTTTTTTGCAAATATTTGACTTACCATTAATATGAAACTATCTATAGGATAAGTGAATTTTTGGGGAAATAGGATTTAGGGGAATTCCCTAGGATCAGGTCGAATTTTTCTAGTTCCTATCTTTGTGTAGGAAATACTGCATTGTTAAATGCTAAAAACAAAAAATTCAAAGATGGAAAAGGAACTAGAAAAAGCTCGGCCCTAGATGCCGAGCGGGATTCGAACCCGAGTCTTCCGCAAAATGTTACCGAAATCATAAAAAGGCCTAGTGAATTTCTCTAGTGATGTTTACGTTGCAAGACAAACTTTATAATATCAATGAAGACGCTGGTTCGAATCCTGTCGACATCCAGGGCTAATACAAAGTGTTTTACCTGATGAATGACTTAGGAAAACTTGTGCCGGGATCTTGTAATGAGGCCATTGTTGGGCAACATGGCTACCCATTACAAGTTGCCAGTAGCAGCGTTGGGCAAGTCGCCAACTTCGCGGGTTTTGTTTAAAATTGGGACGTCATTATGGGACGGGGCGAACTAAGAAACTTTTCACGAAGCCTTGTGTATAGATTTATATTTCACTATTACAATCAAAAAAATGTTAACCGCAACCGGAAATGTGCCCTAGGTTGCTTATTTTATCTAAGAAGGCCTAGGTTGTTCTGTTCGAACACCTAGAAGCGTAATTGTTTTAGCGTTCAGAATAATGACACCTAATAGGATAGTTCCATACAAAAAGACGCGCCAAACTATAAAAAATCTACTCTCAAGCTCAGGACAATCCACTAGACACCGCCCCTAAACGTAGCGCGTAGCGTAGCGGACACTACGCGGTAGCGAAGTTTGCAAGCCCCGCTTCTGTGGAAACGGACCCTAACAATTGTTGACAAAGCATCTTGCAGAGCACTAACTGAAACAGGGGTTGTTGACACAGCATTTGACAGATGCTTCATCATGGTCGACGTTCCCGCCAAAACTACACGCGCTCACTCGGGTTCATTAATTATGTCAATAGTCTCGCATTTCAACTAGCGGCCTGTGGTATTGTCGCCTTGTCCGACAAGCAATTAGTCATTCTGGATGTTGCCATTCTGATTGGAGAGGCAAACAAGCTGTGATACAAACAGACATAGATAGTACGAAATACCTTGTTAACTAGTTAATGTGGTTAAGGGCCTGTTAACTAGTTAATGTGGTTAAGGGCCTTACCAGACCTAATTTGTCTTATCTGGACGATATTTGATGTCATTTGACATCAAATTGACATAATAAGTATAATACATAATATTGATAGTAGCATCTTACTCTTGGCTAGTGCCTCTGAAGTCGATAATAATTTTTCATTGCAGTTGTTTGCTTATAAGGTTTTTATTGTGTCGTATGATAGAGGCCCATTTATTAAAATAAAAATGTTGTTACAAAACTATCGTGATAAAGCTATTTTACTCCTGACCGCTTGATTATTGTTCAATAACTTAAAACAACATAATTTAGCTTTACAGTCCAAACCTTATTCAGAAGTTGAGGGCGAGATTAAATTACATGCAAAATCTATTATGAATATTATTATATGATAAATTGTGATACTCGTATAATGAAGATTCATAATTATTAATTGTGCTGCTGTTCCAGCAACATCATCAGAAATGTACTCCCGGAGCAGCCGCAACGCCGTGGGGGCGCTGGACGGGCGCGGCCTGGTGGCTGTCATCAAGCGTCAAGTGCCTTTGGCCGGGCAGCTTGACCACCAGCTGGCCTGGGGACAGGGCTGGGGCTGGGTCACTCTTCCTAACGGCGTCTGGAGTGGACGTAAGCAATATGAAAATATGTTCCTTCCTTTTATAATCTGAAAATATTCGACCAATGCTAGGTGATATTTTTTCACGTTGGGAATAAAGTTCTGACTTTATTGTTCAAGCTAGATTATTCTTCATGATTTAAAACTAAGCACTTTTTAATATTACTAAAATTCGAATATTTTTTTGATATTTGCTAAACTATTTATAATTAATTAATCAGGCTGTAGTGATAATATTCCTTTTTCAAAAAAATAAACATATAAATATGTACAAAACCTTTTAGAATTGGTTCTCGTCACATGAAAATTACACTGACCATTTGCCTGCGCAATAACCGAAAAGGGCCTAAATGGGCTCAATGTATCCCCCTCACCACTCCTTTTTGAACTCGTGCGCAAACCATTATCTCTCCTGGGGCTTAGGGTATTTTCAAATGTGCTTCCATTCTTAAGTGGAAGTTAACGTCTTCCCTGGTATTCATATTAATGGACTTCTAAATTTCAGGTCTCACTTGGTCTCAAGATGGTGATGACTTCGCCCTCCACGCGATGCCGATAATGCACCACACGAACGTCTCCCAAGCATGCTCCATGCTCGACGGCGTCACGGCCTACGAGGCTTCGGCCTACGAGCAGGCTCTAGCGGAGTACGATGATACTGCAACTGGGACTTCCGATGACTGGGACTTGGGAGTCGACTGCGGAGACTTCATGATGTAGACTGGGAGACTTAATGTATAAGCTGCTAATCCACTACGTTTGCCATTGATGAGAGGTGATGATAAACAGACCAAAGATGGAGAATTGCGACAGCATTGACTATACTTCTTCATTAAAGCATTAGACAGGGGTAAAAAAAGTTCTTTTTAGGGTACAGTTTGTGGTGAAAGTACAATAAACATTATTACTTTTGAAATTTTCCAATTTATTAAAATCTACTTAAATAGCAGCTGTCACACTTTATTGTTCTCATTTAAATTAAAGTAACTTCAGAATTTATGAGGTTTTTGTTTAAATAAATTATTATGTCTTGCATCAAACTATATTGTCGATGAAAAAACCTAAAAAAAGCAGGGGTTTTCATCCGAACACATTTTTACTTTTTACTTACGGCAAATTGTCATTCATTTTAGCACCCCTTCTTATTTCTAATGTTATAATGAATGAGGTATAGTCTCGCATGTTCTCGATAACGCAAGCCAACTAGCACATTGAGGGTTACAGCTGTAAGTAAAATCCTGTAGCATCAGGCTTACATGCTTGTAGCCACAGGATTATACGGGAACTGATTTAACACAGAGAGAGGGTTTTCTCGTTCGCAAACTTACTGGATTTGCAGCTTCAATGCTGATGGATTTGAGAAATGGCGATAGCAAATTGTGGTCATTAGATAAGATTATCGATCATTGATCGATAATGTGGATGCAAATATGCCAATTATTTATCATATTCAGAGTTAAAATCATATTGAGACAAAAAAAACAGTCTTGAGCAACAACTGATGCTTCCCAACCATTCACAGAATTAGGGGTATCTAAAATGATATAGGATAGTAAAATTGAAGATCCTCATGTCGAGTGCCAAAAATTATTCCCTATTTGTGTAAATGCTCAATGTTGTGGTGTAAAATCGAATATCACTTAAACCCAGATATAACTAAAATGATGTTTTAAACCAAAACAAAGTGAATGTGGTTCCGTGGAATGTTAATTTTTCAAATGAATAACAACATAGATATTTTAGTACTAATGTAAAAAGATCACTGATTGATATTGATGAAAATCAAGTGTATTGTACTTATTAATAATAGAATAAATAGAAATGATAATTATTTTTACAGGAGAAACACTCGCACAGCCAATATTAATAACATAAGTACTTACCCTTCGAAAATTATTTCTAAATCAGTTCAAATGATCTTTTTACATCACATATTACGCACCTTTTTCAAATGAGTGGTTTTGCTCAAGGAGTAAAAACATACTGTGCTGGTCACAAAAAACACCTCAAAGTGCTAAAAGAATTTCTAAGAGAAATTATGAACAAATTGTCTTATGAATTTTTAATTACGAAGGTGCTTAACGATCACCTTGAATCTGCAAAATGACAAGTTCGCCACATTTTTATAAAAATATTTTTTATAAAGATGGCAATCTCTTCCGAGCGAATCTGTACAATGTGCACCTCAAGAAGAAGAAGAAAGTGAAGAAGGAAATGAAACGCCAATTTTCCGACTCACTAATTATATCCTGAAATCTAAACAAATATATTATAATCGAAAATGGACGTGAAACAAAGAACGAGACTCAATTTTCAAGAATAGATGCATGCTCTTAAGTCGTATCTGTAATTGTGTGTTTGTCATAGAAATGATGTTTGTAGCCATAATTCATATTTAGAACTTCAGAACGTAAGACCTGCAACAGTTTTAGATTAGAATAAAGGTAAGACATCTGTCCACAGACTTATGAGACAATGTTATAGTTATTTCATCCAATTGAATGTGTAGTTTGACAGGCCCCAAAGGTTCAAACCCCTTTTTATTGAATGTATGTATGTTATGTAACTCTCTTTGAACGTAAATAAGTGCAATACGCAACAAACACAACTTATTTAGGTGTTATTAATAAAAAAAATAGATTCGTTTTTCTATTACAAGTATACCAAGAAACTCTTTTGAAATTTTTAAATATGTTAAACGTTACATCCTCGTTGAACCCGGCATAATTAAACCGTACGTTTTTGGCGTTAATGAACTTTTTGAATGCTTTTTATGACTGTTTTTTATTATTTTAGGACTTAAGGAATATCGCACAAAAAATTTATTTAATTAAACATTCATTTTATATAGAAAATTGTTAATGGAGTTTATACATCTAAATATGAATGATTAAGAAAAAGTGAACATTAAAGTCTAGATTATTAAGTAACAGTATAGTCACGAATAGTTTTTGGTAACAGAAGGAATATTTAAATTCCTAGTTCAATTTTAGGGATTGAATACTGCATCGTACAGACTTTACTTTTTTATCTTGACGACGTAATTGTTCTTCTTATTTAAGACTTCAACTAACGAAGTACAAATTGACTTTAACTCCAACTGAACGTTAAATCCAATTTTGACATCAGCTAGGTAAATTTGTAATGAGAAGTAATAACATGAATTTAAACGAGAATAAAATTCGGTAAGACTTGGATGTACAAATTCCAACCATTTAGACCATGCTTTACTTTAGGATTAGATATCCACTTTAAATAATCAATAAATTCTAATTTTCATTAACGTAGTTTCTACCTTATTAATTTTAAAATAATTGACAGTCATGTACTTTTTATAATCAACACCAATGGGTAAAGAGAAATGATTTCCACAAGGAAGAGTTTTCGGTCCTTTTGTTTTCCCAGTGATAAATTGTATGATCTTGTTAATTTTTCTATGTATGTTCTGATTGTAATAAATTACTATTTTCATGAATAGAAGGCCTTATTGAGGCGAGTGGCAGCTAGCATAGAATAAATACGACGCTTGTCTCAATATGACACCAATGCAGATGAGGAGTATTTTTAACCGCTAATCGTCGATAAATTCGTATATTAGAAATAAGTAAATAAATTGGTGTTAGATTGTAGTGAATGTGGTCGGTAGAGAGCAGTTTATCCGATTGTATACACCCCAATTTAAGACGAGAATTGTTGAAAATTATTATTGTTAATTGGAAATATATCCATTTTTTTTATTCTCATAGACATCCTCAGTACCTGAAGGTACTAGATATAAATGGAGACTGAAGTTTTGTATTTTTTTTCTTTCGGAAAGTGAAATTACACTGACAAAGACTGTAAATTACTTTTAAAAACGTTCGTGAAATATTGAACAAATGATAATTATCGTAATATTTGCACCAAGAAGGGATATAAACAATGTAACCACATTCTGGTATACGCAAATAATAATTTTCAAAAAGTCTTGGTCCAGTCCATTAAACCCAAAATGATTAAACTTACGTTTTGAGATAGCGTCGGTGTATTTAGGTGTGGTATTGTAAATTAGAACAATTAAATTAAAGGATGTCTAGACGCTATTGAATCTTCCGACCTACCCAAAGACTGCCTAACGTTATTTATCCGATACCTGTGTTGTGTGGTGTCCTAGGCAAGGTATAACGATGTCCCCGGCCCTGCGATAATGCTACATTGCAAGATTATATTTTTATAGGAATTTATATATTAATAGTTGCTTAGCTAATAATAAGAAACCAGAGGAAAATGAGAAACTGCACTGTCGTATCTATCAATTGAAACAATTACAAAATAATATTTGCTTTATTGGATTAAAAAGGTTTTTACAGGAGCGTTTCATCAGATTCGATAACAGAGTAAAACAAAAATATAAGACTTTGGCATCTAGAAACAAAAATTGTTAAATTAACTAAAATATAATTCATTTTTATTTAAACTTGCAATGTAGCTTTAGATGTTTTAGTAAATTATAAAGTGTTTACGATATTAGAATAATTTAGATGTCATTAAAATTAGGAAATGCGAATGTATTTGGAGGATCTCCAGTATATTTAATTTTATAACTTTATTAAATCTCATTAGGTTATTGATACAGTATTATTTTGTTTAATAGTTTAATGCTATGTTTCGTATACAAATAAAGATTGCTGAGGTAAACTCCTACTTGTATGATTAAAATTCTGAAACATGTTCAACAAGTTTTAAAGGCATCATTAACTTGTTAAAATGCCAACTGGAAGTTTTGTGATACTTCATTTACGGCTATGTTGCTAACCAGTAGGCAAGTATGAATTACTAGCGAGTATGTTACCTTAATTATCATCGGTATCGTCAAGTTTTGTATATTCGACTCGTGCTCAAAATGGGATAATTTTGGTCAACCAAAGTTGCTTATTATTTCCCGCTTGATGTTAACATGGCGTAGTGGCTAGTGTTCGTACTTATTATAAACAATAGTCAATGTGTCCGGATAGACAATCCTCTTATTATATCCAGCGTGCCGTATACCCTTCTATTCATAATCCCATGTGCCATAATGCAATTAACATTGCCAATTTACCCACGTATTAAATTTTGTCCCCGTTTTTATACAGTGTATTTTGATGTCGTTTAGTTTTGTGTATTTGAATATTATTATTGTAATATTAGGCAGCAATAAAGTGTTGGACGCTGGTATCGTCGAGTATTTTTGTAAGGGATGCTTGCATTGTAAATGGACGGATCTTGACGTGTTCCTTTAGGTACATGTCTTAAAATGTTTTCTTATAAGAAAGCTTGTTCGATGAAGTACGTATATAGTAGACCTGTTTGTGCAACTCTACACTAATTCTGTGTTGAAAAACTGAAACAAACTAACCACAGTTATGAATGAAACATAAAGCTTAATGTACTTGCGATATATTAGCGAAAGATTTGGCACATCTACTGAGTGTAGTCCAGTATTTTTGTATTTTGGAATCGTCAGTGTAACAGAATGTGTAGGTGTGGAGTTCTACAAGCAGACGCTTACCTATATTGTCAAGTGTTATGCACCTCTATTGGTAGTTGCAGAGTTAACTCAAATCGCCTAGCAACATTTTTACTGCAATGTCACCGTTATGAGAATTGAATTCACTAACTTTTACCAGGCGGACATTCAATTTCTAAGTGCAATGGAGCTTGGCTGTTGCAGAGGCTCTAGACGAGATAATACGCTAAGTTAGGTCATGCAAAAAACTTTAATATTTGGCAGTGGAATCGATTGATATTTAATTCCACCATTTCACTTGCCTAAAGTTTAAAGGACGTTGTGCCTGTTGCTTCTGCCTAAGCTCTCTACTGGTAGAGTTATTCGCGAACACTCAGAGGCCTTTGGCATGGCGTTCTTTTTGAGGTTTTAGTGCCTTTCCTTGCCAGGCAGTGACACTTAGAGGTGCGTAAGACAGTGAACTAGTCCGTAGCGTAGCGAGGCGTGGCGGTATGAGTAGCTCGTTCAAATTAAAAATTATGAATGTTTGTATGTAACTTTTGTAATAAACGCCGCCGTGGCTTAAAAAAGGGGCAGTTTTTTTTCTCAGTTCTTATTTGTGGCTCTACCCAACTAACCCAAGTCTTTCTTGTATTTAAATATTTGTCCATTAATCGACTGGGAGATCAAACACCAAGATCACCTGATTTTCAACTAGGGCCCTGCTCAGATACGCAGATTTACATAAAATAGGCAACATACCCAAGCCTATTTTTAACACTAATGTTGAATTTTCGACCAATTTGGTTAATTTCTTACTTTCTGACATAAAATTTAGGCAGTGCCAATAATGAAAAATATCGGGTAATGATCACAGTTCATTATCCAACACAGGCCCGCAGCCAAATTCAGTGAAAGCGAACAGCGATTCTATCTGTGAATGGGCAGTAATTACTGAAAGCGAACGGATGTGCACCGTCTGTTCCGCATATGGCTTGCACTTTTTTGAATTACGATATGACTGATCTTTTATTATTATCTTTGTGGATCGTTTGGTCCCGAGTTCAAATCTGACCAAAACCATCTTTGTGTTCATTGTTAATTGCGAGTTAGTCGGTGATGGAAAACATCGATAAAAAAATAAATCAACCCGGAAAACGGCGGAAGGCTCACCACCTGCCCACCTGGGTTCTTATATAATTCGGGAAAAGTGGGCTTCTGGGTCTTCTGTTCACCATGATGGCAACAGTCACTTGCCTCTGACTACCCCGTTTGGGATATAGTCTTGATGGTTTAAGTATGTATGTTTTGTTATTAAAAGGACTCGTACATAATTCTAGAAATGCGCGACCAGAATTGTGGACGGTCTCTATCAGGCAGTCTGCGTGCTTGCTTGAGACCGAAGTAGTACAAAAAGTACAGTTACTGCATTTTACAATCAGATAATAAGTATATTGTGTACATTTGTAGATTAGGTGACCCTCGAAATTCTTATATTGGTAATTAGTAAAAGATAGTTTCAACATTTTGCTTCGGAGACTTTCTATGTCTAGGTGTTAATGGCCATATATTATGGCAGTACTCGATAGTTAAGTAAAGAGGTAATGTTAACTGTTTCTGATGCCGAGATCTATCAAAGTATCAAAGTATTTATTTGCATCTAAATTTGTTACTTAGCTAAGCAGATACTTATCACATTTATTATTATCTTACGTATTAAGTATAGTTATTATCATTACTAACGGAACCTAAGTTGGTGTTTTCAACTAACAATTAGGAGAAACTGATATATAAACAGATACAGCTGTTTAAAGTCTACCTCTAGAGTTTAAGCTACGCACGCTCTATAGATCTCGGCCTGGACACATTAGGTAAAACTTTTTTTACAGATATTATTTAAATAGTTAGGGCTTTAACAGTGTGGACCACCAATGTCCAGAGAATTGGAGCGGGTTCTGAAGTTTTCTTTGTATGCCCACAAGTTGTAAGGCAAAATATAGAGCATTGTTTTCCTTAACTTAGGTGCAACGGCGTGTGAAGTCTGGCCTACCCGAGGTTCGAAAATGGACTTTAAACATAGAGCGTGAAGTTCGTGCCTGAAAGTTGGTCGTGGTGGTGGCATCGTTGGTTGGCTCGCGGTGTAGGTGCAGCCAGTCGCGCTTACTCAGCGCTCAGTCATGCAGCCCCACCGCGCCATCTCGCGGCGACGCCCGCAAGCCAATCGCGACAGCTGAGTCGCTTGGTGACCGCCGGCTTGTTTAATCGGTACCACGCGTTAGTCACAAAATTTAAAAAAAAAACAGGAAAACATTACGGTCCCGCCTTCTGAACTCGCTGGTCAGAAATTAAAAAATTAACTTCCCGGACGAAGTTTTGACTTTCGAATTTCACGCGCGGGAAGTGATCCCGATTCAAACGTCAAACGGTCATGTTTTTGTGTCAAATTTTGTGATGTGTTTGATGAGATTTTTACAAAAATCACGCGTATTTACATAGTTTCTGAGAATTTTTAAGCAGTTTGACTGCAATTAAGAGATATATTTGTTTTGCGGACTTTATACAGTGAATTCTAGTGTCAATTATTGTTATAATGGAGAAAAATGGAGGATCCAGACTACTGCAGATGCAGGTAAGCCTTTTGTAGTTTGCAAAGGAATGAGGAGGTGACTATAAACGAAGTGTTAGGTATGCTAAACAATGAATAATAACAGTTATTTACCCACATCCTTTCCGACAGCGTCATTATTCATTCACGTCATTACTTACATTTTCAAAAATATGTTTCATTTGTAGGCATCCTAGCATTTGGTTACATTACACAAAAGTTGATAGAGACTATTTCTCCTGATTAGGTTCTATAACTGCAGCATCAGTTATTTGTCTGGCTGCTGTGAGAAACTATCTAGTTTCATAAAACTTTTCAGTATATCTATAAATCCGACTTATTGTGGCAACGTCGATGCATTTAGCAGGAACTCTATCAAGATAACTGTACATTGCTGATAACTTCACTTATCACTCAATGGGTATATGTATGTTATTGCAGGCAACAACGGCGACCTCTTTTTACAGCGTTTAAGTATACGTCACGAATACAAATACTTCCAGACGGTAATAGATTTTTGTGGACTTTTACCCATTAAGTAAGTCCTCAATATGAATTGTCGACAGTAAAATTGTAATTCATTATACTTTCTTACTTTTATTGAGCGGGATTCCAGCTTAGGTTTGTTTAACTTTCGCGCTAAGCTTAGGCTTACCACAAGTCACAATCTTAGCTGCAGTAATGATATAGAAAGCGAATTGAAAATCAATTTTGACTGTATATGCTCCCATTTTTGTATAAGCAAACATTGTTTTATTTTTATTTTATTTATTTATTTATTTAGGTTTGCTTACAGCTAAACATGTACAGCATTTATATAGATCCACTTAATATCTAGGACATACATGTACTCATATATTAAGTGGATCATATATGTTGTTTAAAACTCATGATCGATTTTTCTTGCAAATCGAGCTGCCTTGTACAGTCCTCAGAGCGAAACTCCACCTGCGTAAGCTGCGCCCTTAAAACTATGAACCCGCATACCGAGCGCAAGCGGCATGAAGTCCACATCATTTCACATGTGGCTGACTGTACGTAATTGACCAATTCACGCAACGGAAGCTGGCGAAATGAAACAAACCACTTCAGTCTAAAAGGGGCGATTGTTTCTTATGACCATGAACTCAAGAATTCTCGGGAGATGGGAAAATGACGTCACGGGACGCTTAACAGCCCTACTAATACGCCTTTTAACTTCAAATGTATAAGCATGCAAACGAGCAACACAAAAATAAGGACTTATATCTGACGAAAACTGGTCATTGCCGCTCGTGGTATTTTGCAAAATTAATATCACTGATGCATGCCTTCCTTTTGAGCTACTTAGATTAACTCGGCCCTGAAAGTTACTCATTTCATTGATCTCCATATTCCATATCCTAAAGAGAAATCCTTGTGAACCAGAACGTTTGGAGAACGCCACGGATCATGTTGCTGAATCTTTATTCTGTGACATGTTACACAGTGCGTAGACACAAACTGTGAATTTTATGCGGACATATCACTTCGAAGCGATCGCTTCCAAACAAATCGTGAAACTCTTTCAAAGGAACCCAGTCGGAGCCCTTACCGTAACCACTGTTAAACTTGGTGACACTTGGTCACTTTGACGACTTAGCTTTCGAATTCATAAATGACAATCAACGTTGAGCAGCCTTAAAATTGATGTTGTCCTATCAAATTTCAGTAGAAAGTGACAGCTAAACATGAAAGTGCTGTTCAACTTTGATTCTCGAATAGAATGCGGGCGTTAGAGTCTCAAATCTGGCCAGGAGTTTGGGATCCTCCACCAAACGAACTGCCCGGCGTTGGGTGAAGTCAAGTGGAGAAATGATAATTTAGTTCAATGGTAAGTCAGCCACGCTTTGCTCACGTCCAAAAAATATTTGCTTTTGAACACACGTTTTTCTTAAATTCATCGCGTAGATATCAAACACGCGACAAGTGTAAACAAGACTGCGTCATCAACGGTTTTAGCTGACTTTAAAAAAGTGCTAACACCGAGCTTAGCAAGTACCCCGCCGCGAAATTGAACCTTGAACTCGGTTCCGTTCATTGAGTCCACGGCGCACGCGCATCTGGTGCCTTATCTTTTTTTAAACTAAGCTGAAAGTTATTTTTATCGCCAGCCTTTTCTTTTTCGTATTACTTACTTTGCTAGATTCAGTTATGCTGCAAAGAGGCCCAAGTATAAATAAAAAAATATATATCTTTGGGACTCTTTACACATAGCCACTTGTATGACTGTTCGGATTTGAGATATACCATTACTGATATCATGTAAACGCTACAATTGATAGTAGGTATTTGCCTAATCCACGCGCCTGACCAAAAAGCGGAACCACAACCCAGGTTATATGTTAAGGTGCTCCCTCACCTAGAGCACTTTCCTGCAATGCAACGTTACAGAGTCGAGCATTACAGGGTGATCATCGGTGAGGGAGGAGAACCGCGCATTACAGTGCGCAACTTGTTGTTACAATGAGTAATATTTTGATACAACTTCCCTGAAGTTTTGTAAGGCAGTATTGTAATGTAATACGCAAAATCGAATCTGAAACGTTGTATTACAGGAAAATGCTCTAGGTGAGGGATTACCTTCACGGAAATTTCCGGAACACGCTTTGTTCCTTAGGATTTTAACTCAGGATCTCTAGATTTAAATCCAAGCTTTTACCCAGAGATCACAAAGGTGTTAATGTACAATAAATATTCCAATAACCTATGACATAACTATTACGCTGACTAATATCCAATTGTCCTAATTCTGGGCAAAGTTCGGCGCTAACATCTAGGTTAATTCCACAATAGCCGACCCGATGCCCTACTAATGGTTGTTACACCTATCTACATAATTGTCTACGCCACCAAAACAGGCTTTTTATTATAGCTAATGTAGAATTGAAGCCCACGTAATATCGAACCCCCTTATTTATAAATACGTAACCAGTACTAATAATGGTTGTTAAAAACCATTTTCTTTAACGCCCTGTGGTGTGAAGATTTCGCAATAGTTGATTGCGATGTTTTAAATGAGAAAAAAACTACCCCCGTACCATGACCTTACAGAAATAATAAAACCTTATTTAGCAAATGACGTTGACATATAAGACGATGTAGTTTGAGAAATATTGTTTCAATATTGCTTAGAGGGCTCATGGTAAGCCTACTGATCTAAACTCTTGACTCAACCATTAATCAGTAAACATTGTACATATTACTTAAATGTTTGTTAGCCATTCCGCTTAAAATTAAGAAAATAAACTGGAATACAGGTTTGAAATGTTAGAATGGAACATTAGATAACATTTGGTGGGACCACCGACGTCAGGGTTTCCATATGTTTTACACTTGACTGAAATCAAGGTCGCCCACAAAAAAAACCCTTATAGCGTGTGCTAGTAATAATGTAGTGTACTACTGTAGTGCATGATGAGTATGAGCACTGTAAGTACAAAGATACTCATTGTTATCGTTATCGGAGCTTTGATGAGCTTGCTCCCATTTCGCGTTATAATCTGTCACGACGCGGATAGTGGAACGCAGTCAAAACGTTAACACATTGTTCTCAAAGACTTTTGAATAGATATTATGTTCAATTGTATTTTAGGGTAATTAAGTATCGAGTGGCCAAACCTGCACTTAAAAATACTACCGCGGTATACATGCCTACGCGCTCTCTGCAAACTATGCCTAGGATGTTGTCGGGTAGTTGAATTCACTACCTTAGAGGTTAAAACAGAATTAAAGATGGCCACTTCTTCTTCTCCACTTCAGGCTTTGGTGGGTAGGGTGCTACACACACACGTTCCACATATAGCTAAGGTAACGAATGATTTTCGATGAAAAAGTCGAAAGCAGAAAGTTTGACTTAGGAACTTTGTGTGGACTAGTTAGGAGATAAACATACCAGAAGTCCTTACCCCTCCGACGTGAGCTCGATGGTAGGGGGCCCATAGGAGGTCCCGTTTTTTGTTATTTTGCGTACATCTCGAACACGGTGCGTCGTACGAAATTCTGTCGTATTTGCTCACCTCGGAGGGGTAAGGACTTTTAGTATGTTTAGCTCCTAACTAATCCAAACAAAGTTCCTAAGTCAAACTTTCTGCTTTCGACTCTTCCACCCTCATCCCTTCGTGAGCATTTTATTGACTGGACTATACACGAGTATTATGTGTATACTTAGTATGGCAATGAAGCTAAGAGAAAAAATATTTTGGACACAGAAGTCCTAGCCTCACCGTCTTCACTTTTACTTGCCCAAACTCTAGGGAGATGTGAAATATATTAGAGTAAGTTAGTATGTACCTATATCTGCATTTGATTAGCAAAGTCTAGATAATAGGCTAGCAAATATTGCTACAAGCATTTCGTCTTAATCCGCACATAACTTTAATCTACAGATTAATTGTATAGATTAGAGATGCGCATATGGGGCAGCACATGCTCTTAAGCAACTTTTTATTACGCTCATATACAATTCTGCTTGTCCCACTTTATCTAGCAAATACAGTTATCTAACAGGTACAGCAACAACTACTACACCTACAGGATAATATTTTGGGCCTTATAACATCCGTTAGATGCGGTCCAAGCCATTATAGTTGACTCTACATTGGATGTCATTAACATACTACGAGTATTACGTAAAAGACAGCTTTAAAAACTGATACATAATTAAATGGATTAAGATTCGACTGAAATCAAGATTCAGTAAATAGCCAAGGGGCCTTGAAATGATAGCCCAGAATCCCTAGAAAACTCATCCTCACTCTGAAAGTCATGTTGCTTAAAGGTGGGTAAAGAATAGAGCTTTTGCTCCTAGAGCTTTTGACGTCATGTTTTGTCCGGGGTGGTGCGCCAATAGGCCTGTCAGTCCAAATTCCGTGACATCCTCAGATTTTCCGACTATCTACCAACCGTATAGAGAATATAGGCAACATCCCACCACGGGAAAGCCTAGGTTAAGTAGGTTTAGAACATGTTTATTTCAATTTTATTCCTCTTAACAAATTATGACGACGAAATAATCAAGAACTAAGGAGCCTGCAAGTGGTGGTACGTCTAAATAACTGATTATTGACCTATTAACTCAACAAAACGTTGTCACCAAATACTCGATAATCATTGCTCTATACTTAAAGGAAATTACTTTCAGTTCGTTTAGCATGCTATAAAAAAAGCATGATCAGTGTCCTATATCCAGCAATCGCGTGTTTTGTCCGTCGCCCCCTATCGATTGGGGCAGACAACCTACAGACCTATCTTCGATCACGCGACACTCCGCATGCACCTATGATTTATGTAAATAAGGGTAAATAAATTACCGCAATGAAGGTAAATCATTCCTGTCTATCGCCATCTGTATTATTTTTTACATTGATTAAAAACAATGTAAAAAATAATACAGATGGCTTGATTGATAAGCTTTTGAAATTTAAAATTCGTCAGAAAACGAAAGATAAATATGAATGGCTATTTTATCATCATTTGAATGCCGCATTTGAATCACTTGTGAATATATTTAGTATTTTTGCTTCACGATTTTGACCTTAAAATATTAGTAAAACTATATTTAATTATGTATTTGTCTCATTTCAAAATCTAGACACCAAGATGAGTTAATAAGACGTGTAAATATATAGCCTGGAATAAATTTTGGAGTTTCAAAGAAATTCTTAAATCAAATATTTCAATAAAGATGAAGACAATTGTATTAGACTCATGTTTCTTGCTATCATTCACATATGCATGCCAAACATGGATATTTAACAAAAAAACCAGAGAATTTTTTTTAACTACCCAAAGAGCAATGGATAGGAGCATTCTAAATCTAAGATTGAAACATAAGAAGAGAAGCACAGACATAAGAAAAACAACTAATCTGATCGATGCTCTGGAACACTGTAAAACATTGAAATGCAAGTGGGCTGGCCATATTGCTCGAATGAACGTGAGCAGGTGGGCAAGAAAAATAACTCTATGGAAGGGGCCTGACGGTAGGAGAACTCGAGGTAGACCGGCAGAGAGATGGCTTGATGAAATACTGAGAGTAGCGAGAAAAAATTGGGCTGAAATAGCAAGTGACAGATCAAAGTGAAAAAAACTGGAGTAGGCCTTTACTCTAAATAGGTCCTTAATAAACGAATAAAAGAAGAATGAATAATAGGAAATATTTTACTACAATATTTATTGAATATTGGGGAGAATTAAAAATGAATTTATTTTATATTGATATATATAAAATGCATGAATTTAAGATTTATAACTATAAGTTAGGTTTAATTTGTTTTGTACAAAATAATTCACTGAATATCAGAATACAAATTGATATAAAAGGCTTTATTATTATTATCTTTATTTAAATAAAACTTAGATATAAAATTTGTACAGTATTTCTATAAAACAAAGATTTATAACAGTAAAACAACTTACAAAAACAAAATACATGATTACAATTATAAAACCTAAGCTTAAATTAAAGTTAAAAACAATGAATTACAAAAATACTATAAAAACCTTAACCTAGGGTGCCGCCAGCAGCAGGGCAGGCAAGGCCCAGACTACCGGTGGTTAGGGCTGCAGAGAGCGGAACCTCCTGACAATGCGAGCCGTGTCCAGGAGCACCGCCTTCTGCATCTGACCCTTGACCCAACCGCTGAGCGAGAGCCTCTCGAGGTGTTGGTCGAGGCTCTTCGCTATTAAGCCGTTTGCCGATACGACTATCGGGACAATGATCGTCGAATCAACATTCCACATGGCGGTCACCTCGTGAGCCAAGTCAAGAACTCTTAAGTACCTTTGTAAGGCGACTAAAGAAGCGCTCACTGATTGCTAGACGTCTCCTACTGATATACCCAATGACTCTAACTTATTATTATTATTATTATTTGTCTCATTAAGTTAAAACTTGGTTTGTCTGATTTTTGTTAATAGCACAAAAAAAACACAAAATCCAGCCACAAAAACAAAGATGACTTATCCTCATAAAATATTAAGAAAACGCTTATGATCAAACTTTTACGACCAATTACTTGTATACGGACACCATACCCGAGGTCCTGCCAAAAGCGACGCCTGTGGGCGTCAAGAACGCGCTCGAAGATTAAGATTTGCAAGTGCGCCTACGCATGCCACAAGGAGAACCTGCAATTATGAATGCTTTGTTTATCTCGTTCTTAAACGACTACAATGTTTACATTATCGTGTGCTACTTATACTTACCCAGTAGGTACACGAATGACCGCCTGATGATCCTGGATATACGAGTATATGGGGTAGACGTGTGTTAACCATGTTTCAGAGCTGAAAATGATGATGAATAAGAGAATAGCACTGATAAAACGATTTCAAGATCAAGACTTTAACTTAAACCAGTCAAGGATACGTCCAACACATTCCTAGCCGCTGTGAATCGATTGGGTGCAGAAGAATGTTCATGAGCTAAATGCACACAAATGTGGGCCCGCGCGCTTCAATTAGTCAAATGTGCCATGAAGATATTTTGCTACGAGTATGTTTATGTTCGTAAACGGCGCGTGCGCATATCAAGGTGGGTTTAGACCAAATGAACATAGAGCTAGTGTTAGAAAGAATGTTCTTTCGTGATATTTTAGTGTAAATGATAATTCATTTTTCATTTACACCAAAATAATTCTGACGAACAAGAACGAGGAATCAAGAACGAGTATTCTAGCTCGTGCTCTAGAGTTAAGGGTCTCCGCGAACATATATTAGATGAAACAACGAAAGAATGCTCTGTCTCTGTTTACACAAATAGAGTTTGATAGAGTTGGGATAGAATGAGCATTTGATCGTTTGGTCTAAACCCACCTTTAGAAATGGCTGCTTTAGGTCTATGTTCTGTTCTGAAGCAACACCGCATCAGCATTCATATGCGAACTATACATGGAATGCGATTGTCTTCTGTCTGAACGGGCGATAAACATACTTATCGATAGTTTTATGTATGTAGAATGAGATATGATTTAATTTGAACCAAGATCAAAGATAAAGTATTAACACAATATGCAAAACGAATATTACTTAAATTAAGAGTTGCTTTCGGCCTTAGTCTGCTAGTTGAAGTGCCAATGACTCGGGAGAACAAACCAAAAGTCAAAAGTTCTGAAATATTTTATTGGCTTTAACGCAGCTTGCGGGCGACCCTCAAGGTGCACGAAACCACCCGATGGTCGCCGAATTTCGGTATATTCAATCAACCAACTGCTAGACTAGATAGTAGTTTGTTAAGAAGATCTACGTTCTTGTAGACTTTTTTCGGCTAATTGATCATGATTAGAACGAGAAGAACGAGAGCGTCGTGGCCTAGTGGTTTAGCACCTGAACTCAGATGGCCAGAACCAAAATCTTTGTGTTCATTGTTAAATATCAGACTTACTCTCCGGTGATGGAAAACATAGATGAAAAACCAAATCAACCCAGATAACGGCGGTAGGCTCACCACATACCACGTTGGGTTCTAATACCATTGGTGAAAAGTGGGCTTCTGAGTGTTTCGTTCACTCTGACGACACAGTCATTGCCTCTGACTACCCCGTTCGGGATAAAGTCGTGATGGTATGTTATGTTGTTATAAGAACGAGATAATGAATTTGCTATGCATACCGTCGAAGACAAACGGGTGGCGACTGCAAGCCGGCGGTATGCCGTCGGCATGCGTCGCAGACAGCCCATTCTGATTAATTGAACGTTGTATCGTAATGGACACTTGAGTCAATAGAACAGGAAATCTGTGGATACGAATTTGGGTCGTGAGTCAAAATGCGAGTGATAAAAATGGGATAGCCCAAACAAATACTGGGTATGAAGTGTGCATATACATGTATACGTAACGTTGGTCTTAATTAAGCTCAGCAAAATTCGTACGACATCACTATTTAATTTTAAATTTGAATTTTTTACTTTGTGTCACTACACTACCTATATTAAGGCCTGTTCAGACCTGAGCGGTATTCGCTGCCGCTGTGGGTAGCGATACATTTTGCCGGGGAACTTGATACTAAATAACCGCGCGGTATTGTACCGCTACCCACAGCGGCTGCGAATAGGTTTGAACAGACCTGTAAATTGGATATAGGCAAGGAAAGGACACAAAAAAAGTTAAAAAAATTCTATGAAACTAATGAAGGTCGGCCTTAGTTTATGTCTAGAAAATCCGGTAATAACAGTTTTTAGTGATCGTTCAGGTGGTAAGTAGGTACTTACACTAGATGATGAAATTTACCGTCCGGAAAATGAAATTCTAAACTCAGGTAAGTAGCAAAGAAAAGTGAAAATAAAAAGTTACAAACGAATATTCGTATTTCTTATCGTTCAAGATAGATTCACTTAATTTTATTTACCTCTGAATTAGTTAATTTTAGGAAACATTATATTTTACGTGTTCCTGTTGTAAGACTATTTTACTTTAAACGAGTAAGTTGATAAACATTCTATTCACTTTTTTGCAAACTAAGAACAATTCAGCAATGATTGCACTCGCTTTACTCCCTTATTTTATAAGGGTAATAATGATAAGGGACTCTATGCCCATCTCTGTTCCCAACCGAGACCGTTGCCCTTATGCGCGCGCGCTGCAACTTGAAGCAATATGTTCCGCAAACACGTTTGCTATACCATGCTATCATATTTTTTTTAATACTTAATAAGTCGTCAAAGTGTTAACTAACGTGTGCAATAAATTATTAGATCTGCTACATTTCTCGTGAGAACGGCGGGTAAACTACAAAACATTTTACTAGTAGGTATTCCAACTGTCATATTAAATTCCTAAGATATGAGCTTCCCCTACTACAACTACAAAAAAAATAAAAAATCTCAAATAGTCTATTTCAAGCCTCTCTAGGGCCTAGAGCCTAAAGGTGCTCCCTCAACTAGAGCATTTTCCTGTAATGCAACGTTACAGAGTCAAGCACAAATCGGTGAGGGAGGAGAACCGCGCATTACAGTGCTCAACTTGTTGAAACAATGTGTAATATTTTGATAGAACTTCCCTAGAGTTTTGTAAGGCAGTATTGTAATGTAATGCGCAAAATCGAAAATGAAATGTACACATAGAGGCTAAATAGACGAGGAGAGCTCAGCCCCCCCTGCAATTACAATTTAGGCCGAATGCGTCCGAGTACGAACCTGCCCACTTCACTCTGTTTTTCTGAGTTGTGTACCAATATTTTAACAGCGCTGTAACGTGCGGGTACAGTCGTTTCGTGAGACAGTTGTACCAGAGCGGGTCATAATCAACTAAGTCGAATGCCCTCGATAAATCCAAGAAACAGCGTATATGGGCGTTTTTCTCTCTGTGTAATATTGAACTGTCTGCTTGAGGCACAAGATTGCGCTTTCAGTTGATAAGCCTGGTCTGAAACCAAACTGGCCGTCCTCTAAAACAATGTTTTCAGCTAAAATTTTATCAAGTAGACCGTCCAATACCTTTGTCATCACTGTTGCGAGAGAAATAGGCCAGTAGTTGGAGACATCGGAGGCATCCCCTGTCTTATTCTTTACACAACTACTACTAACTAACTATTGGGACTACAACCGTTTCGATAAGTTCAGATGGCAGATAACTATGACTCAAGCACAAACTAAAAAGCATTGCAAGTACTCGCGGCAGGTGCACACCTGCATACTTCAAGTGTTCGATACTGAGGCGCCGCGGACTTTCCCCTCAGCATCTGCTGAATGACTTTGGTAACCTCTTTGGCAGAAAATCTAACTGGGGGAGAGGACGAGTCCCCAGCCACGACTGCCCCAGCAAACATGGTGGGTAATGGATTTTTCCAAAACATGAAATGTACAGTTTTTCACTGATAAATATTTTTTCATTAAAAGTTATAGGTTTGTACATTTAGCGTCAGATACAATCTACTTATACACTTGTCTGTTGGTCCGTCACATACGTCACAGTTCACATGCCCAAATTGCGGCAATAACCGCCAGTGTCATCGTCTGCTGTAAGACAATTTGTCTGCTCGTCGACCGTGGCGAAATGGACTCGTAATAAATGGTTTTGACTCCGTTTCGAAACGCATTACATTCTTTGTAATCGTTTGGTGTCCAGCTTTCAATAATTTTAGCAGAGTAATGCAAAATTTAGTAGGCGTAAATATTTAATATTTCAAATATTTACGTAATAGTTAATATTTCAAATATTTAGTAGGCGTGAAAATCCGAGCAGTCAAATTTTCACAGTAATATTTCAGAGGATTCAAGGATATGACAAACCTCAGGGGCCCATTCAATAGCTCCTACATAAGCAGGCTTCCCTCACTCACCGCAGGAACTTTGTAGTATTATTTACCTCTGGTTTTCGTAAGGTGGATATACTCGTATTCTAGCAACCAGATGAGCAGCTAAATTACAAACGAAAGAAACCGAACGATCAAAGTCTAGTGTGTCATTGAGTACTATTTTCAGTGCAGAACATAGTGCCACATTTTATAGTTAGGCTTAAAAGCTCGATTATAACAGGAAAACAAACAGCCTAGTTAGAAACTAAACTAATTAGGTTGGTCGTAAACAAGCCCGCAGGCTGGGCGCGTCGCTCCTGTTCGTGTCAGTATACACGTTCAATTAGATAATTCGCTGCATAGTCACACCTCTATTTGGAAATATCTGGTAACTTGCTGTCTGAAAGCGGCTTTTCCCTCGTATACTATTTCTCCTGTTGAAATATAGCCTAAAAAATGTAGGTTATGTTAGTGTCTGATTATGTAGCTTTATATTGGTAAAACCCGGTCTTGTAGTAGCCGTAAACGCGAACAAAAAATCGAATCTTTTCTTATAGTTATACCTAGTTTAGATGGCAAATAATTCAAGTAATTAATAGAGCAGTGGTTGTTTGTCTGCATAATCAGATTTTTCAGTAAACTTAATAATTCATTCGCTTCCATAAAGAAACACATTTCCTCAATAGATAACTAATAGTGTACAATTTTACATACTTTCGGGAACAGGTTGAGAGTGGTTCTAAAGGCGATACAATCATACAGTAAATGTTAAAGTATGTACTCAATTTTGAATATATTTTATTTGTAAAGTATGTTATTTTATTAATGTTGTTTAATATTCAATTATGTTGCAAATTAATTATCGCAGGGGTTCATTCAGGCAACCTTTCGACGTCACACCGTTCGAGGATTTGAATGACGCAAGCTTTGTACATACTCATTGCATGGACAAATTTATTAATATACTTTTCTCTCTTCATACGCGGTCGTAACTTCAAAAAATCATGCTAACCGTACAAGTCTACTATACTCATAATTTGTTTCTGCGTAAATAATATCGATGCAATGAATAGCAGCCTTGAATCAGACAAGCGCGTCGGTTGACAATTGATACGAGTTCAATAAGTCCGTTTTAGGCAATTATTTTTCAATTGGAGCCGAAGATCGGGTGTCCATCCCACCCACGCAAAGTGACTGATGAAAAAGGGGAATCTTACTAATATTATAAATGCGAAAATGTTCGTTACTCTTTCACGCAAAACTACAGAACGGATTTAGATGAAACTCAACAGTAATACAGCTTACACATCAGAATAACACCTAAGCTACAATTTATAAAGATTTTATGTAATTTGGCCATAATATGTAACGATGAAGTTCATGAGGGCGAAGTGAAGAGTTTGTGAGTATGTATTTATGTGTGTTTGTTACTCTTTCACGCCAAAACTACTGGACGGATTTATATGAAACTTTGCACTAATACAGGTTATAAATCAGAATAACACATAGGCTACAATTTATAAAGATTTTTTGTATTTTGGCCATAATATATAACGATGACCTATAAGTCGGAAAAATAAAATTCATACGGGCGAAGCCGCGGGCGGGAAGCTATTAAAATATAAAGAAAACACCCGAAGACGCTTCTGCATCTCCAGTTACATTCCTTAGAAATATGAAAACTGAGACGCCGAAAAATAAATTGACGAATATTTTTTGTCCCTTAAGGATATTGTTTTTCAAATCAAGAATTTACACAACAGTAAATAACTTGAAAATATTTCCTGTGGGTCTATTCAGTAGATAAATGGAGGCTGTGAAACAATAAATTAGGTAATAAAGGGTGTCCCGGGAAACCTGTACCAGCGAAGGTCTGTGGTCTGGGGACCTCAATACCTATCGATTGGACCCCATGCATGTTCCGTGATTTTTGGTAGTTTTCGCTAAGTTTTGGGTGGTGTCACATGCTTATTTCTTTTCATTGTCAGCTGAATACTAGGTCTGCTTGATTCAAAAGCATTTACATGTTAGCACTGAATAATAATTCAGAAAAAAATCGAAAACCCCCATCGATATGTATTGGGGTCCCCAGAGCACGGACTACTTATTTATTTATTTGACAATGCACATGAACACATAACAAAGTATACTTAATCGTAACTTATAGCGAATACATGTACCCTAAAAGGGTGTAGCAATCGTATGTTATACAAAGCTATCGTGTGCTGTATAATTCTTATAAACATAGAGAATATTGTTTAGTTTGAAATATTGGAATCAACAAAATAAAAAATGCTAACGTACTTAAAAAACTATAACAAATTAAAATTATTTTTTTATTCAAATCTTAATTTTACTTTTTCTATTACTACTCTATTATCTATATATCACAATATGTACAATAATAACAGTGTTTTAACACCAACTGTACTCTTCCTAATGATCACACAAGTTATTTTTTGACGACACAGTTGGCGTAGTGCGCTGTAGCACGGTTTCTCGCCTCGATTACCGTAGTGTCCCGGGTTCGATTCCCGGTCCCGTCAATTCAGGAAACGATCTTTTCTGAATTGACTCGGGTCTGGGTGTGCTGGGAGACGCCCCTGGCTTATTTCCTTGTGTGGTAACTCGTAACACAGGGATATTAATCCCTACTTCGAGACCATTACAAGAGGTGTGTTATCTGGCGCATATTTATTTTATTTTATATTTACTTATTTACATTTTATCTTCTGTCATAAATTCTTTAACTGAGTAATAACATTTTTGAATTTTTTTCGAGGGGAGTTCATGATGCCGTATTCACGGATACCTTACAGTGTTTTGTTACGAAGTGGCGGCACTATCTTAGTTTTGTAAATAGGTTTTAGTTAATAACAATAACGTGTTGGCTTATGTAGCTATAAGTTTATATCTGTATCTGTGTCAACAAAAAAATCCCGCCTTAAGACGAAATTTATGTCGAGTCCCACTTTTCTACTAAGTCCGTGACTGACTTTGCTCGATATTAAAGCAGTCCGAATGTTTGTTTAGTGGTAGGACTACTACAGGTTACCCAGGACACCCTGTATATACGGACGAATGAGCACTACTTTAACATAAAAGAAATTAAAAATGAGTTATTCAGAGAACAACTTACAAAGTAATACAGGCATAAACAATAAACAAAACTTATTGCTATTGTATGAAGCAAATAACAACAAATAAGCGAGAGACCGATGTGTATGAAAAATTAAATATGATCAACTAGGTATAAGTTTGTAAAATCGTTATAAGTAGGAAATGGGCGGACGTATAGGAGCAATGCTTAGCATGAAAATGAATGGTTATATCACGATCGCTAGTCATTGTTAAAATAAGTCCTAAGTTCAACAACTGATTATACGTTGATCGATTTCACTGATTATATGTTGGCGTCATTCTATGCCTACTACAAAGCACGTTTACAAAGTTTCGTAAATAAATCTTTGTTTCTTACGCTAAAACTCAAAAAAATTGCGTGTGACGTGTCTAGGTTTAATGTATTTTGTACAATAAAATATAGTGCTAGAAATCCATAACGTTATCTACTCATCGATACGTTTCAAACTCGTGAGTTTGTTTTTACCAGCTAACTATTTGCGATACTTCGTGTTCGGACAAACAAGAGTAGACCTCTTGTTTCTAGCCGCCTCACAAGGAAGGAATGACTCACGCAGTATCTCTGCACTTTTAAGGCCGCGTCTCCCGTCCCCGTGCGTGGGCGCAACGAAACAACCTTTACCGCCTCACTAATAAGGCTCAACCTCATTTATCCTTAGTTGCGACTGTTGTGATTGTCATCTGTCATCATAATACGCAAAGCTTTAGATTATGATCTATCTATGCTTTTAGAAAGTGCCAAAAGATAGAGGAAAACGAATGGCCTTATTATCATTGAATCTGTACCTGTAAATACCTGTAGTATTAAAATTATAAACAGTTAAGGCCTGCGCAGACGACGTACGCGAAGAAAAAAGTACGCTCCGCGAATACAAAATCCCCCGCGGATTTACTGCGGACTCAACGCACACGCTGTGCGTTCTTTTATTGTGCGAGATTATTTAAATATTCTGAGATTACGTTGTGCTGTAATTTACATGAAGTTTAAGCAAAAGAGTAGACGTTATAAAAGAAAATACTGGGTCAGTTCCTTTCTTTAGAATCGATTTTCAACGCGGAGTAAAATCCGCCGTGTGCGTTGACTGCTCATAGTTCGTTCGTTCTATTTTTTTCGCGGACGCCCAAGTACTTTAATCCGCTACGCTACGCTCCGCGGGCATCCGCGGATTTTTAGTTTGGCGTACTTTTAGTCGGTGGTGTGCGTTGCTCGATACAGTGTGTAAGAGATCTATTTTTATGGAGAAAAAAGTACGCCGCGGATATTACGTCGTCTGCGCAGGCCTTTATGTATAACTCCGTGACGCCTCCGCGGCCGAGAGGTTTCAGAGCTCGGCCCGAAACTTTTTATTTTATTCTGTGCCGAAACTAAGCGGACACTACGTTTTCGTAAAAATAAAACCTCTTTGCGGTTGCTCTTACGATCACGACTGCAAGTCGAAACGTAAAAAAATATTGATGCGCGTGTAATGTTTTTTATTTTATACTCGTTTATCTTTTTACGTCAGAAAGATTTATTCTCATTCTATTTTTGATTGTCCTCCATACTCTGCTTACTGCCGCTAGTGCCACTTAATTTCGTAGTAAGTACCTACTTTAGTTCCTACCTCATTTTGAATTGATCTCGTTATGAAATACCTGGTAATAAATCCTCATTTAGTGCACTTCTGCACTCCCCAAGGAACCTAAATACAAAATTTCAGCTTTTTACACCCCGTAGTTTCTGCTGTTTTTCGTTTGTCAGTCACCTAACTAGTTATTTACCATTTAATTGATGTTGGTTTAGTTACAGAAAGAAAATAACATTATTGCCACCAGTGACATTGAAACAATTCAGTGTACAATTAACAACATCTGTCAGGTCTTCAAACAGAACCGTGCCGTTGTCAGCAGCAAGAAATACTAGACTACAATGTCTACCGTCTCATCATTGTCTTCTCTACTATAGACACTTTATTAGCGGAAAAACACTGATCAACAACAACCTTATTCCCTCGCCTTAGAGTCACTCGCTGAAACGGGAATTCAAATCTTTGGACCAGAACCAAGTAATATTTCCTTTCATTTATCATTCGTCATGCGATTAGAAACTCTATTCGCTTGAATCAATGACATGTTTCTGATCTAAACGAAAGTTAAGGTACAAACAGGGTCATTTTACCGGTGGTTCGGTGTTCACAAGGTTATAAGTTATTCATGAGCCCACATTGCGCCGTGACATTGACAACCACGTGGCTGGTTGCCAAGCAACAAACATACAAACAAACAAACTTATACCTATTTGGACTGTTGGACATTATCTTCATTCCGGTCCCTGAATTGGGGAAGGAAGGACGTGTTGCGATTGTATAACAATTCAAAATATCCGTTAAAGAACAAAAGTACTTATAAGTAAAACTTGGACTTGATTGTGAAAATTATTATAAACTTTAATAAAAACTGCATACAAAAAATTTTTTACAAGACTTATCTAAACAAAAATAGTCAACAAATGAGTATGTTTACAACTTCATCATTAATAAATTGTCACAAAAATAATAAGCAGTTACAAGAAAATCGATTCGAAAACACTGAATCAACAGAAGTTTGACATTAAACTTTTATTATAGGCAATAAAATACATGAAAATGCAATATAATGATAGGTTGCAGCGACCACCACCACCAAAATTAGCCGCAAGATAAGGCAAGACTGGTTGGTAAGATGAGTCAAAGATTTATGAATTAAAAGATCTCCGCATAATTCATAAATGAAAGTGATAACACATTACTAAGTTACTAGACCCAGTCATGGTTACTAGAGACATGTCACGGTCTCTGGACCACGTGAATTGGTGGGAACCGGAACACTGGAAGGCCAGGACTCGGGGTCCTCGCACCGTATCTTCAGTCTCTTTGGAAGGAGCAGATCCTGCTGAAATACGCAATGGCTGGCTCACACTGCCTGATTCTAAGGTAAAACTAAATGACGGAGAATCTTACGTTTGAAAATAGCAATTAGAATTTTATTTTTATTAAACTTAAACCTTGATGGTTACGATCTTACTTTCACTTACTTTCGCATGTTTTAAGTTTATTGCGAAGTTATCAATGTCTGGCAGCTTGACAGTAATGACTGTATGCTTTGAATGTCATCGTCGTGAGCTAAGTTAAAGCTAAAAAAACTGGAAAACATTGACTTCGGACCTTTTTTCCATCTTTAGATATGAAAAACAAGCATTGCAAAATGCTAAAATAATCAAAGTAATAATCAAATAGCATAATTCATCCTAACCGAAAGTTTAAATATTTGTAAAAATATTTCTTTTGGATGTATAAAGGTACTTGCCCTGAAACATTAATGGAATAACGTTGGCTTGCAACGTAAGCATATACTGGAAAGATGCGTTCGTCCCTCTGAGGAGAGCAGTCACCCGCATTGTGGAAGACGCGGGTTCGATTCCCGCTCGAGATCATCAAGGTCCGAATCGATTTTTTCCAGTTTGTCTTTAGATGAAAAACAAATAATCAAAGTAATAAGTTAAAGCCATTATTTGCACAGATATTTCTTACAAAATTAGTAGGATGCAATTGTAATGTTACATTATATCTACCTGTTTCGAATACATGTTTTCTTCTGAAAACTTCAACGCGTTGGATGTAAACGGAAGTTGAAACTTACGTCTTACGTTTCGCAAATTAAATAAAACATTTGTGTTGAAGTAAGCTCCAGTTCAATAATTGCGTTATTATAGTTGTACAATAATTATGCCTTTAAGTTTGTAAAACAAATATCAGTTTCTTAGTAGTTAATACTGATTTTTTAGCATTTCAGAATACTCTTTTTCATATCTAAAGATAGTTAACTAGAAAAATGCAACGTTAACAGACACTAGAAGAATTCATTCGGTCCATTATTTAAATGTTATAATTTTCGTACCTATTTATAAATCTGATATAATTCTCAAACTTGACATTTTATTCGTAATTATTGCTATTGTTCTAACATGGATTTACTCTGAAATAAATGATTTTTATTTATTTTATTTATTAGGATTTTAGTAGCTCAGAGGTAAGAGCAGCCAGTGCAGCCACCCGGATTGTGGGTAACGCGGGTTCGTATTCTGCTCGATATCTTCGGGGTCCGAAATTAGATTTTTGCTAGTATCCTACGTTTATCTGTTTCTTCTCATAGTTATTCATTTCAATCAGAATGTTGAGTGCATTACTGTATGGATAGATTTCTTCTGACGGTTCATAAGTTAACAATTTGGTTATACAGCAATGTCTATCTTATTTACTCTGAAGCATGTATTCTTAATAGAAATTAGGTTTAAGATAATTTTACATAGGGCAGCGTATCTTCTGTTTAGTTTGAACTAAATCTGTTTAGGACAAGGCGCCCATTTGCGCCATTATTAAATACAATTTCTAATAAATTAAATAAATAAGGCACTTTACCACTACAACACAGACTGGACACATAGGTATATATGTTATGGTATTTGGTATATACACTGACTTGTTAAGTCAAGAACCGTTTGCTACCACGCAAAACAACCACAATTACGTTATTAAAGTCTTGCGATATCTATTATATGAATTACAAACAATAACAAAGAAAATAAATTATTCAGTAAAAGTAAAAACAACTTGTCTACTGCGTCATAAACTATCGATTCTAGAGTGAACGAACCAATTGAATACCTTTTTATTAGCTTCTAAAAACGGCCTTGACTTTACATAGGTACATCACCCTTAACCACAAAGAGTAGAAGAATCTGTACTTACAGGAAAAATGTATTTGATACTTTAGAATGATGTAAATGTTTGCTCACGCTTTGCTGTGGATTTAAAATGTAGCCATTTTTACTTTATTTATGTTTTGTCTGCTGTGCTATTACATACCGTGGAATCACGGCAAATCCTGAAACTAGACCACCACGTTCGTTAGAAAAAGAGACCACAAGTAGGTGTATAATAGGAAGGATGCTCTTATCGTCTGTCGTTGCAACTGATCTTTTTTCGGATACTTGACTGATATATCAAATTACAAGAAAGAACCATCGTGGACCAACACGATATCCAGTTCACACTAAATGACTACTCGTACGGAACGGCGATGTTAATATAATAAATAAATAAATATAAATATAAATATGCGCCAGACAACACACCTCTTGTTGATCTCGAAGTAGGGATTAATATCCCTGTGTTACGAGGTACCACACAAGGAAATAAGCTAGGGGCGTCTCCCAGCACACCCAGACCCGAGTCAATTCAGAAAAGATCGTTTCCTGAATTGACCCGACCGGGAATCGAACCCGGGACACTAGGGAAATCGAGGCGAGAAACCGTGCTACAGCGCACTACGCCAATCGTGTCGTCAAATAATAATGTTACAATTATGATATCAAAAGTTCTGCACTTTTCAAATTGATCCTTGTGTCTAGTGTCCTTTCCCATGCCAGCAGGAATGAGATATTACTTACATGTGAGGGTTCAACTTTAACTGTGGGTTCATAATTCGGGCGTTTAGTCTGTAGGTAGGTAGAGTAAGCACAGAAATCCCGTAGCTCGAAAGTTAAAAGTAATGTTTTTTGTGTTGCGAGGAGCTTACGTTCACTTTTAATTTGACACGATTGGCGCAGTGCGCTGTGGCATGGTTTCTCGCCTCGATTTCCGTAGTGTCCCGGGTTCGATTCCCGGTCGGGTCAATTAGGAAACGATATTTTCTAAATTCTAGGGTCTGAGTGTGCTGGGAGACGCCTCTGGCTTATTCCTTGTATGGTACCTACCTTGTTATACAGGGATATTTATTCCTACTTCGGGACCATGGTGAGTAGTGTGTTGGATTGGATGACTCATTAAAAAAATCACGATCTCAAAATAAATTCGTGTAAATAGACATCGTATACTTTTAATTTTGAGTAATAATCGAATCTGGTTAATCTTAGAAGTTTCTCTACAGTTATTATTGATATTAAACCTCACGGTTAGTCATCCTCGCGAGCCGGTGTTGGCGTAACATCGCGTCATACCATTTGCATCGCGCGACCTCGTGTGACTCATGCCTTAAATGGGCAACCTGAGCTGGGCAAAAAAACTCAAAGATCCAATGGCTTTGAAATTTTGTTCATAATACACTGACCAAGACTAGCCCACACAACTATTAGTTGCTAAATGATAATATAGACTAAACTAGCGGCCCCGACAAACTTCGTTCTGTCAAAAGTTATTGGAAAATGCTTGACAGCTGTGAACATTTAGTATGGAAAAACGTTTTAACTTTTTTTTTTCGTCAATTTCCTAATGTTTTTAATACTTATTATCCTATTCCCGAAACACAAGAATCTTAAAAATCGGTCCACCCGTTCTTGAGTTATAAGTGGTGTAATTAAATAAATAAATATGCGCCAGACAACACACCTCTTGTCATGGTCTCGAAGTAGGGATAAATTTCCCTGTGTTACGAGGTACCAGACAAGGAATTAAGCCAGGGGCGTCTCCCAGCACACCCAGACCCTGGCCAATTTAGAAAAGATCATTTCCTGAATTGACCTGACCGGGGATCGAACCCGGGACACTACGGAATTAAAGGCGAGAAACCGTGCTACAGCGCACTACGCCATTCAATTATCACGACTTTCTTTCAAACATAGTATAAACTAGGCAAAAAAAGGCTCCTTGCAATACAAAGTACTTATATTGAATAGAGTTTGAGAATGGAATATGAAATGAGTTTATTACGTATGTACAAATACAACACATAAAATTTTCAATAGAACAAATATATGTAATAAAATACGATCTATTTTCCTACTCTTAGGCCCGTATTCTAGAATCGTACTCAAGCACTTATCTGTACTTGAGTAGAGATTTCCAAACGTCAGTTCATACAGAAACGTCACTCAGATCTAGACTCAAGTACAGATTTTGTTTTAGAATACGGGCCTTCAACTTCAACTCTCTTGAAACACTCTCTATGTGTAGCGATTTTATACAGATACGAGTATGTCTTTGTTGGCCCGCTGAAGTTCAGCGTCCCTGGGCCTATTTTACGTTCAGTTGATTATTTGTAATTGTGGTGTTCTTTTCTTCTTAATTATTTCAGAGTAGCTGCCATTTTTGTAACATAACATACCATCACGACTTTATCCCAAACGGGGTAGCCAGAGGCAAGTGACTGTGTCGTCATGGTGAACGAAACACTTAGAAGCCTACCAATGGTATTAAAACCCAACATGGTAGGTGGTGAGCCTTTCGGCGTTATCCGGGTTGATTTGATTTTTTATCAATGTTTTCCATCACCGGAGAGTAAATCGGATATTTAACAATGAACACAAAGATCCACGATCTGAGTTCGGGTGCTGAACCACTAGGCTACGATGCTCTTTTTTTTGTAACTTTACCCTTAAATATATTTGCACAAAATGAGTTAGCAAATCAATAGAATCTATTGAGTTATGGATAGGAGATGTATTGAATGGAATAAATGGATAGAAATGAGCTGTAAATGTAAACTATAGACCAAAATAACAAACAAGTTAGGTTTATGTCACTTCCAATACTCGTAGATAAAGCCTCACATGTTTGCAACGCCTGGCTCATCGCGTGATGATCGAAATAGGTTTTAGGTATACGTTTTATGGTTTCCTTGTGTACGTACGAGTATGTGTGTCTCTGCTGTTCCGAATTATGACGCAATTACTATGCCGGTCATGTGTGGATTACTCACGGCCCAAGGTCACAATTCTTTATCAATAAGAAGCCTTAAAAGCCTACGATTGTTTTTGGTAATGGCTTCCGACCTGAGTACCTATGTCAAATGTAATTGATACTTTTAATTTCCTTTGGTCATGATGACGCCTGACCACTTTCTGCCTCACTAGGCCATCTGCTTTCTTGCTCAATCAACATCAAAAGTTCTTGTTCAACTTTTATCCCGTTTATTTTATTATTTTCGTGACCTTAGAAGACCAGGAGAGTAGAGGACTACTGAAATAATAATAATAAAGTTTACTTCGGAAGCAATACATCCATATGTGTTAGTACAATATTTTACTTAAAAATCTATGGTTAGTTACAAAAAAATTACAAAAAATTAAAATTCAAACAGCACGATAAGGTCCCGTGATCACTCTTTGCACGAAACACTTCCAAAGCAGCGATGTACCTATACCTATCGGCTCGGCTAGTGTCATCAGTATACTGTTGCAACTGTCTCGAACCCTGCTAATCAGGGATACCGTTTTTTTGCGGAAACATCCCTGTTGCAATACAAAAACGAGGCAGTCCCAACAGCATCCTGAAAATATTATTATATTGGATGCGCAGGGCTTCAAGCGATCGTTTGGTGTGTTTGACCCACAGGTTTCCTGTATACATGTTCTGACAATAAGCCTCAAAAAGCGTAACTTTAACTTGATCTGTACAACGGGAAAATCTGCGAGCCAACATGTAAAATGAATTCTAGCACCTAGAAACAAAGTTATCTCAAATGTTAACGCTTTTATCGAGTTTCTTGCCGGAGTCTTCTCGATAGAAACAACATCCGAACCGGTGGTAGATTCACATTATTACGTACTATTTTATTTACGTTTATTATTATTATTTCTACATACTTTTTTTTGACATGTCATAAGTGCTTTGTACAAGCTTAAATGAATAAATCATTTTTTACTTTACTTTACTTACTTTACTTTGTGTCCTGTCAGCTGCTCACTTCAGGACCTGTATTAGGCCTCTTTCGACCACGAGTTGCCGAGGTAGAAGTACTGGGCTGCTTTAATATAGCTATAATCAAGGATCATCTATTATACATTCTATATGAAGAAGAAGAAGAATGTTTGGCTTGGGTGGGAATCGAACAACTGGCCCTTGCTTGAGTAGACTGGATCAATAGCAACTAGTTGTTGGTTTATGACGTCCTTGGCCATTAATATAAGTTTTAAACACTGTCTGTTATTAGATATTGACAAAATATTTAACTTTACGACGACTTTAACTTTAGAGAACAACTTTGAAAAGTTGTGTTCTAATATTTGTTATTAGTAAAGAAAATGTTGCGACCTCGTTATGAAATAGAAATATTGAAATAAGCTAACCAAAAGTTACTTTGGATGGCAAACACAAAAATAACAAACACCTTTGTTACCCTTGGTTGAAGTTTAAGTATACAATGAATAAGATTCTATACAAACAACAAATAAATAGTTATTTAAAAAACTTAAAAGATTAAAATGACTTACGTATTACTCAAAACATTTTGTTCAACTGATCACTTTAAGGCAGGCAGTAAAATCGTCGAGCGCAATATGTGACATTTACGGTGAGCACCTTAGCCTAAATACTGCCAAACAAGAACCAGTTTCATAACTATCTGAGGCACAGATTTTTATTGCAATGAGTACTTACTTAACTGTATAACATATATTTATTTATTAAATCTGCGTTTTGATAATGGAAAGCAGACCTTCTTAACTAAGTTGCATTTGGGTTTTAGTGAAGCCTTGGCTTCACGTGTGTGTGTATGAACAATAAGCGTATGCGTCTTGTGATATCTAAGCTCCCTGAGGTCGATGTCCACTGACTCACTGCGAGCTGCGCGTGCGCCGCGTATGGGCATTCCCGAGACTAACGAGTAACTCGCTTAATGATTTGCGATTAGATTACAAGATTTAACTGCCTGTCGTTGAGGACGTCTTGAGAATATATTTACGTTGAGATATTCATAATACTTACGAGTACAGACAGGTAGGTGTACTTGTGCGAGTCGTTCAGATAAAATTGCAAGTCCTTGTTCCTTGCCATTTCTTGACAGCATACTTGCATAGGTACTCTAGGATTGTGAATAAGTAAGGATCTCGTGTTTAAATTGAACTGGTTACTTAATCCAGAATAAGCGGGGATAAGAAGGAACAAGCGTTTGTTCTGCGTTTAGCGTGTTTTGGAGTTATTGAAAAGTCCGTAGCGGCCTCAGTTAGTGATGTACAAGGCTCGAGGCTTCCGAGTCCTGTCTAGAGCTCGGTGTCGTTTACAGGGCTCGCCTCGTTTGTATGAAGCTTGACGACTCGGGAGTCTTTTCCAGAACACGAGCCTTCTTGACAGCTCGATCGATCTCGAGGCTTTTCAGGGAACGAGTCTTTTTTAGCGCTCGAGACGTATTTACGTGGCGAGTCGCGCTCAAGTTAGTTTCCGTTTGGAGTCTTCCTTTTCAAAGCAGGCAATAAAATATGTGTTTGTGGAATAAAATATATGTGACTGGAAGGGTATTTTGAAAAATAGAGGTTTCATTAACAGAAAAAGACATTTTAATCACCATGAAAAATATTAAAGTGCAAAAGGTTTAAGACTCGAGCTCTTTTGAGGCCTCGAGTCGTGGCTTAGAGAGCTCGCGCCTCGGCTGGGCTCGGGTCTACGAGCTTACCGAGCTTACTGAGTCCGGCCAATCCGCCTCGAAGCTTCAAAAGTAGAACTCGACGCCTAGAGGCTTGTACATCACTAGCCTCAGACGACTTTCAGTAACTTAGCGAGGCAAACCGTGCAACGCTTAGGTATTTAATCATCGTTCTTGTCGCGATTTGTGACTTATCAAAACCACCTTAACTGACAAACTTTGCACATTATTTTCAATTTATTTATTTGCATACTAAGTGTTTACACATACATAGTTGATACAGTTTAAAATTAAAACTTAGTTACCGCTAAGGTATTGCAAACTACGAGTAATTTGAGGACAGCGGTTTTAAATTAAAATTAATTATTCCAAACATAAATAAACTTATTAATATATTTCTGAGGAATATATAGAGCTTACTTACATATGTAAGTACATTAACTATTTATTTAAGTACCTAATATTTTAACTTATTAATTTTATGTTGTTAAATATAAATTTAGAAAATAATAACATTTGAGTATTAAGTGGGCTTTAAGTGTTTTTGAGAATTTCCTTAAGCTTGTTTCATTCTTTAAGTATAAAGGCAGTTTATTAAAAAAAAACCAAGGTCAGAATCATTCGTGCAACAGATTAAAAATCATAGATAATCATAGTTCTTTATTCGCGTAAGCAATTCACCAGGAAAATTCATTTGGTAGATAATTACAAGAAACACATTGTATAATCTGCAGAGGAGCAGTAATAACTACGTCCGTGAATACCAAAGAAAGTGCCCGTGACGAGTGTTACTCATTTCGACGGGTTGTTCACGGCTCACAGACCGGAAAGTGAAAGGAAAAATACAACAACTACTAATGCCGAGTGTTAAAATTAATTATTACATAAATAGGCCGCGTGGGCTGATCGATCTGATGACCGTGTGCAAATAGCTTATGCCATGGTCAATTGGTCAATGCTTGCCACTTCAGCGACCAACTGATAAAAGCACTGACTAGGGGCGTACCATTTTCAGGACTATTCATTATAGACTTACAAATCTTCTAGAGTAGTCAATTGAAGGTGACCTGCATCTACCGAAATACGGGATACTATCGGAAGTTTTGTTTTCTTTGTTTAGCAATCTTTGTTAGGAGAATTCATTTTTATTTGTTTCCCCTTTTCTGTTTCGTTATGATTAAATATCAATATAAATAAGCGCCAGACAACACACTTCTTGTAATGGTCTCAAAGTAGGGATTAATATCCCTGTGTTACGAGGTACCACTCAAGGAAAATAAGCCAGGGGCGTCTCCCAGCACACCCAGACCCGAGTCAATTCAGAAAAGATCGTTTCCTAAATTGACCCGACCGGGAATCGAGGCGAGAAACCGTGCTACAGCGCACTACGCCATTCGTGTCGTCAAATTGTTGACTGGACCGTTTGCGCAATACATATTTAGAGGTTCTGTCTTAAATCGCAATGGTGGTGGGCTCGATTCTAAAGATAATTTATAGTTTTTCTATGTCTAGTTGTGTAAAATCTCTGATGAAATGATTTTAATGTAAGATGTTCGAAAAGCATATTTAGATTGATTTATAACTGCCGCTGACCACTAGTCCTAAGTCTTTGGTACTACGTAAGATACCCTAGGGATTACAGTGTTAGGTGATCCTGCGCAACTCGCAGTTGCAACCTCGTCGCGCATACTAATTGTAGCAAATTAGAAACCTGTTGAGTAATGCTTGCAAATCGCTGGATCTAGGACATTCTTGCATTGGCGCCCACTTGAATGCACTGCTAGCTGCAACTGATGACTAAGTAGTATCAATAATTATCACCAGTTAGTATTGACATAATAATCTTAAGTTAACACTTGTCTCATTGTTTACATTTGTGGTTTTGACCGAGATGGCTTTGAGACAAATTTTCAGCTAAAACCTTTTTTTTTAGAACTATTTGAGCTACTTTCAACGTAATTCCTATTAGTGGCCATTATTTACGAAACGTTTATTATTACAAAGAATACGCTATTTCCTAAAAATTTTATAAATTAAAATTAAAAATTCTTTGCCGGTTCTTGAGGAGATATCTGACAACGCTGCATGCCAGCGTCCTTTTACAAATCAAGTAGTCAGCAGAGTGGCGGCCTATCTTTATCCTGCCTAGCTAGGACCGTTAAAGTCATGATCCTCAAGGAGGGTACTTAATTATGTTCTTACTTAAGTTGTCGATACAGCAGTCGAACATAAATCTGAAGCAAACACGTATTCCAATTTCCTGATCATCGTATTAACTACACCATTTTGTTATCCGGTCTTTCCATATTCTACCTAGATCGCTTCCTCGATTAATCAAGACAATCACTGCCCACTGTGACAGTGCCTTACCTAGGTGGGATTAATTCTGCTTTTTATTTCCTGAAGACTTTACGGCCTTGAAGACAATTCGGCTTGTCGGAAGCGAAATGCAGAACAATAAAATGAGCAGTCGATTGGCAGGCTGCTCAGCCATGCGTGGGAGACGTGACGCAGCAGAGACGAAACATAAAGACACTACTTTTCTATGAGAGTCCAACTAGGAATATCGACCGCGAGATGGTGGTATATCCACGTAATTTTATGTCCCACCCAAACTGTTCCGTGAGAAAACACAAGCATGGGTAGCAATGTTAGGCGTAGTCCGGTATTGAAGTCAGGTGGAACTCTCAGAGATAATATATATAATATATTATATACTATTTAAGTAACACAACATGGCTTGCCTAGCAACAAAAAATACTGAACCTGCCGCCAAATACCAATTGAAGGGGTTCTGACATTATTCGGTTTTTGGAGCACACTGTGCTTCCATCGACCTCATTGTCACTTTGCATCAAACAAAAAGTTACAATGAACACGTACCACAGACGTGGTTTTACAGACGTGAGCGTTATATCCTTGAATAGATTTATGGCGCGAAGCTACAAGGATTGCCGCAATGTTGTTGATGTTTCTGATCGAATTCCCTTCGCTGTTTCAGGCCAGATTCCAGCAGAAGCAAATGCAAGAGCGCGAGCTAAAGATCGCGTCTCTATACGAGGCTCAGCAGGCGCGAGCGCTGGACCGCGTCAGGCACTCGCCCAGCACCGCCTCACCGCCTCCACCGGCGCCTATTGCACATCATCCTGGCAAGGTGAGGTCAGGAGAGGTAAACCAGTTGGGGCTGGATAAGGCTACTTATTTTTTCCTAGAGGCCACCTATTGTCATTCTTCCTGCTGAACAAATGTTAAACTTTTCTCAGACATTTTCATAAAATCTCTTTCTAGGTGTCATGAAAAAACCAACTAGAAAATGAAAATGAACAAATTGTACACTGACCACTAACTATTTGTAACATATCACCAGACATTAGCAAGAAAAAGAGTTCACCTGTATGACTAATGCTTGCTGTAAATCGATTATCAAATTGATTAATGATGAAAATAGTTGCGGAAAAATGGCAGCGTATTCGTATATCGATAGTTTAAAAAACAAGTTTGTCTCTCAGGTTCGTCAAATGTTTGAGGAGCGCCGCACGAAGGGAATAGACAAGAGCTACCCCCTCCAGCCCATTCACAACACGGAGCGAGCTGGGAACAGGAAGGCATTGCCCAATGGATTCACGAAGGTGACCAGCTCTGCCAACTCGAAGACTGTGGAGAAGCGCACGACTAAGCTCACGACCTCACATACCGTTAAGAAACAGCAGCACGTAAGTTCTTGCCATCCTTGACTATCGTGGTTTTACTTTTTCTTTGAGCCATAATAATCCATCGTAAATGCACCGTTTCAAACATTCATATTATGATAAACATTTTTGGGTATTTTTATATTTCGATATTTTTTTGCCTATTTGATATTTTTCAGAATTTAAATGTTTGTTTATATTTCAAAAACCCATATTGAAATAAGTATTCATTTCTTGTTACAGAAAATAGAAAATATACTAAACGGATCCGGAGATCTCAACCATAATCACGAACCGGATTTAAACAAAACTAAACATGCGGTAAGTCGCTGCTTGCCTCTCCTTGGGCATATCATCATTTTACGGAATGAAGCAAGCTATTAAAAGATGTTTTATCCTCAGCTGCCAAAAAGCAACGGCCATTTGATCTCCCACATAGACGAGCTGGATAAAGTTGATAACAACTACCGGCTGGAAGACGAGACCTTCCCAGATGCGCTCGCGCCGACGCCGACGCCGCGCTCGCCTGAACCGAGGGAAAGCAAGCCACAGAATAGGAGGTTAGTATGATTGACACGTGCCTATTGCCCCAAACGGCAATGTTATAAGAAAAGAGTGAGATTCACTTTAAATTTGAGAAGGTAATCTCTGTGATCAAATCAGAAAACACTATTTTTTTCCTTACTAGAAGTCCTGCTCCAAGAAATAGTCCACCGAAAACGAAGCCTCAAGCTGTAGTAGCGCCACCTCGCAGAGTCATAAGTGAAAACGCTGTAAGTCTAACTTGTACCTAGTTGCAACGATTGTAATTAAACTTCCTCATTTGACAGGCAGATCAAGGGAAAAAAAAAATATTTAAACGACCTCACATAGGTACTGAAGCTTCTGGCTAAAATAAAAGCATTGCTTAGTTCTGGGCTGGGCAGATGATCTTGGTGTAAAGATGGTAAGCTTAGATGACATGAAATAAAATGAATTGCAAAGAAATTGATGAATCAACCCAACGCGACCTCCATACTTTATTCATGGCATTTGTTTCGAGGAGTTTGTACTTAAACGTCGGACTGGCCAGTCAACCGTCGAAATAGAAAAAAAATTGTGTCACTTTTAAAATAATAACACAATTTCCCGTTTGACATTTTATTTGCAAAATTCTCGTTCCGTGTTAATAATTACTGTTTTCGTAAATTCCTGTAAATGTGAAATCTGTTAATGAAATTACATTGTGATGGTGTGCGCAGGTGACGGAGAGCAGTAAGGTCCGGGGGGCCATGCAGCGGACCGTCAACGCGGTAAGAATCTTTGATTCTCCTTTTAAAAACGCTGCCACAAATATGTAAAGTAGGTACGAAACATAGTGTAACTTGGGTAAGAATTACCAAACTTTTACTATGCTCTATCGATAAGAATCGGACGAACTGATGGCATAATAAACAACAGTTTGGAATACCTTAGACAGAAAACGATTGAACCTAACTTGATAGCGAGACTTTGGCCCTATAGTGGCACACTGTTCGTAGGCTCAGAATATCAAACAACGTGTTCATGGAGTTGTGAGCTGTACCTATGCTAAGATTGCTAAGTGGAAACACTCATTAGGTTTTCTTTTTTTTTCAGGCACCTAAAAGACAGTCCTCGGTAAGGTTTCTTATTTTTTTTAATGTTTTTGATTTTTTTTACGTTTTTTTTTTTTTTGTTTTTTGTTCCTCCTATTATTAGCCTAAACTCATTTTAATGTATACTTGCGCATGGAATATGCTTCATTTTGACTAGCTTAAGTAGGCTATAGTTTTGAGATTTAAACACAAACTATTTGTAGTGTACATATATATTTTCACGTCGGCTTACACCTAAACTCGTCTCATAGCTGGTTTCGAAAACCAAACAAAACCCCGACGACTTTACTCCCCACAGAGTCCCACAAAGCCCCGGTCTACCACGGGCTCGGCGTCGCTCCCGGCTGCGCCCGCGCCGGCGTCGGCGGGGTCGGGCGCGGGGTGCGCGGTGTGCGGGCGCCGGTTCGCGCCGGACAGACTCGCCAAGCACCAGGAGATCTGCCGGAAGGCACACGCGAAGAAACGGAAGCCTTTTGACGCGTTGAAACATCGGCTGGCGGTAAGTTTGAAATCCTACTTGATACTAACTATTGATTGGCCCGATTGTTATAGTCAAACCGATACCTGCCCTGCCACCGTCGCTGCCGCTATGGCGAAGGAAAAGTGGAATTCGGCTTTAATAGAATCTCTCTCTCTCTCACTCAAATTAAAACAGCTTTTATTTATAACATCTTATTCATTTTAATACGTAATTTCAGAACATAGATAAACCTTAATATTATAATACAATTGATATACTTGCCTACCTACCTACACAAAGTATATTCAGTACTAACACCTACAAATTGTGTCTCTAGTCTCTACCGTCCGCGCGTTGTTTCTTTTGAGGTCTCAACAAAAACTCACGGTTTTACAGAACCATTGAATTTAAACGTTAAAAACATTCATAAAATATAAACGATAACTGTAATTATGATTTTCACACAGGGAACCGAAGCTGAAGGCTTTAAGGCAAGCTAAAATTTACATTACCCCCTTATGGTCTTGTTTGCACACCTTCAATATACTCTACCATTACTCCTCACTGTATCGGTTCATGCCTGTTAATAGAAAGCCTATCTTATTTAAACCTTCTTCCTCCAATTCCTATTACTTCTCCTTTAAATTACTCTTCATGCTTACACACAATTGAACATGGCAAACATTTGGCACAAAACTTCCCTCCAAATCTCAGTGGTTCAATCTTTTCATTATTTCAATTTGTTCATACGAAAAAGATCACAAACTTTGAACTTCGTAAATTTTTATCCGAGCCTGTGAATACCCCTGGGTTATCTGGGTGTAATTTTCTTATAATGTTCGAAATTAAAATTTGTGAAGGAACTACAAAATAAATGCATTTATCCTGACCATCTATAGGGCACAGAAGCAGAGCCCTTCATCAACAAGTTACGCAAGAGCACAGTCCAGGCGTCCACGAAGGCGCAGCCGCAGCCGGCCAAGCAGCTGAACAACAACTGGCGGCAGAAGCACGAGGAGTTCATCTCCGCCATCCGCGCGGCCAAGCAGGTGCAGGCGCACCTCAACGCCGGCGGTGAGTTCTTTTCACCAATCTTAATAGGAAGTCTAACATCAGTCGACACTTTTGGCGTAGTGCGCTGTAGCACGGTTTCTCGCCTCGATTTACGGGTTCCCGGGTTCGATCCCCGGTCGAGTCAATTCAGGAAACGATATTTTCTGAATTGACTCGGGTCTGGGTGTGCTGGGAGACGCCCCAGGCTTATTTCCTTGTGTGGTACCTGGTAACATAGGGATATTAATCCCTACTTCGAGACCATTAGGTACAAGAGCAGCTGTGTGTTGTTAAATATGTGGAGCAAACTACCAATGACCAGGGACTCATGTTGTCACACTCAAATTTTCAGAGGGCTTGTAAGTATTAAATTGGCAATGATCTGGAGCTCATCCATAGGGAGGAAGCTGATTCTAGGATTCAGACAGTCAGAGTTTGAAGGTCGACACTTGCAAGAAGCAGGAAAGGACTGGATGAGAACAAAGTCAGAAAGTCTTGATAAGCCAAGATCAGACTTTAAAGAAACACTGGTTAAAATATTCCAGAGAATCTGAGGAATGATGATAAACGAAACCTAAAAATTACATCTCGGTGCCGTGTTCAAGATTCACGACTTTCGTCAATTGTATGTCCTTGACCCTGTGATCTCCGTCTGAAGAAATCTGCCAAGAGTAACCTATTTCCAGCTAGAGCAGTTTATGTGAACCTAAATCTGGCTTATTCATTTTCTCGTTTTCATTGCTGCAGGCAAGCTCAGCGACCTCCCGCCGCCACCTCCGTCCGAGAACCCCGACTACGTGGCCTGTCCGCACTGCAGCCGGCGCTTCAACAAGGCCGCCGCCGAGCGCCACATCCCCAAGTGCGCAAGCTACCAATTCAACAAGCCCAAACCGAACGCCAGAAAGCGGTAACCGATTACACAGATAATTTCAACTCCCTTCATTCCAAACTAAGTCGTTTACAGGTCGAATTGCTATTATAAGGTTGTCTTGGATAGGTTTGGGTATATATCTAAAACTATTGTTATTCTTGACTAAGCCTGTATTGTTATTGAAATATTCACCTCACAACAACCAACAAAAAGGTAAATCCAGCTTACCATTAATTACTTAAACTTTTCTCTTGATTCCTGACCCTGGGTTGCTCTGCTTGAACCTGTGTAGGCCTTAATCCAAACATCATAATCGTTATAGTTTGCGTTTTTGGAGATGTGTTGATCTCTATCAGCTTAAAGAGCAAACATCTTGTTTTTGCCAAGTATTTTCTAATGTGAACGCTTCTTTAACGTAAGGGCGGAGAAAGTAATCACTCCTTAATTCTGTAAGGCTCTAAATTTCGCTGTCGTTTGCTTTTCCAGCATCAATCTTTAAATCTGGCTTCTAATTTGGTATACCAAGAGTAAAAAAGAAGTGTAAGTGATAAGTAGAATTCCTGAAATGTGATCTCAGAATGCCAGATATAGATTTTAACGACAAAAGCGACGCCGCCTCAACCTGGTTCGTCGACTCGCTAATCCAGATTATCTTTACATACGTACTTTTCTATTTAGTCAAAGCCTTTTATGACATTATCAGTCCTAACCCCCACTAACCATGGAGAAGAATCCTTATGTCCCTAAAGCCGTTCCACGGGGTAATTTTTCATTGCCTGATTTCCTATTGCGAATGTGCCTAGCCACCGTCGTATATTATACTATTTGGACTGTTATTGCACACGTCCACGACTATGCATGTTGCTACCAAAACCAAAATCGTAGCGAAAATAGCTTCCCCCATAGATCTCGGAGGAGGTAAACTAAATTTTCTTGACAACTTTAGATCGTATTAAAGGGTGTTTTTTATATCGTGCGGAATTCATCACGCATGCGGGATTGCCACGCTTGCGTGACACCCGCAAGTCTCCTTTTCATACAAGTATTCCAAGCAACTCGTGCGGGGTGGGGCGGAGGGAGGGGCAATCCCGCGTGCTTGATGAAATCCGCATGATATTTAAAACACCCTTAGGTAACTAATTAGTACTTACAAGTTATGCCATAAAAGTTGGGACCTATTAAATAAGACAAAATTTAACTCATTTTTTAAGACAAACTGTTTGTACAAAGGAATTATGCTTTTTAAATGTTATTAACTATGCAGATATTATTGGATTATTAAAAATGTACTATTATTTGTAATTTGTGTTTTCCTTTATCCACTTCTTCCTTTTTTTTGGCATTGAAGGCATGAAGTTCGCTGACTCATCTCCTAACGATATCTAGGTATATAACTATAAATAAAAATACAGTTAATTCTAGGTAGGAAGGCAATTAAACGTAATATTACTGATACACACTGTTTATTGCTTCTACAAAATAGAAAAAGTAAAAAAGAAATGCAGAGAAAAGCTTCAATATAGAGGCCGCTAATATGAGGCGACCAAGCGGAACTCAAGGTGATGTCTACTGCACGGTCTATCGGTCTCCCGTGGTCTTCCGGTCTACTGCTCCTCGGCGTGCTTCGGCACATAGGAGAGCACCACGGTGGACCTGGGCGGGACGAGCACGTTGTCACTGTCCACGACCACATTCATGGTGTAACTGCAAGAAAATAATTAAAGTCTATTAAAGTATTTCAATAATATTCGTAACTTAGCATTGGTAGTAGAACATACACACAATAATAATTTTATTTAAGTTGCCTTACCATAAGCCCTTAGAGTTAGAGCAATATTGAATGAGTATAAATCAAACGTCAACGCCTTATTTGTATCTATTGTTTGTCCAATTCAGGATGATAATTTTGACATCTTTCAGTAGGGATGGGGTAGTTTATAATCGTTAGTGAATCTATCCTATTATCGATTTATTATTTCATAGGACTTGAAATCGTTACTACTGTATCGATTTGAAATGTTGTATTTTTTTTTGTAATAAACTTAAATGTTAGATTAATTTAATACATAACAGGTTTTTATATTTTCTATTGCTATTTGTTAGCAAAACACTTCTCTAAGTGGGCGGTACCCGTCAATAAAGTAGGATATTATCTGTAGTACACTTTGCCGAAAAAAAATGCAATACTTCATAGGCGTGAACTTTCAAAATTATCATCTTAAATTGGACAAACTATAAGGTTGACATTCAGACGTCATTTCCAAATAAGGTTATTATAATAATTATGATCATGATTCGGAGACAGTTTGCAGTTTGCACTCACTTGGTGTAGAGATGCACTTGGTGCGAGGCGTGGTGCACGGTGAGCGCGCGCGGCACGGAGCGCAGGCGCAGCTCGGCGCGCGCCGCCGTCGCGTGCGGGTTGAACACGCCCACGTAACCTGTGTGGTCCGGCTTCCACCTGGGGGGAAATAATTACTATTTAGATAACATAAGCAGGCCTGTGTCACTACGTAATTCGGTTTACTTAATCACCTACACGCTCGGTCCGCCCGTGTGGACAATTTAGTCGAGTGTCACGCACGCAGTACGCAGGACGCGACCGTCGCAACAGTTTATTTTCGCAAGCTTAAAACTGTAATATCTTCGACAATATTCATTTAAATTACATGCTGCTAAGGGTCTTATTGATCTATATTAAATGCGCAAAGTATTTAAGGTACTTAATTTGAAAAGTATTAATGCTGTATTGCTTAAAATTGTTTCGTAAATAAGCATTTTTCTCGTAAAAAGTAAAGGATAAAAAAAAGTTATTGTGCGTTATCCGTAAGAGATAGATATATACCATCGCGGACTTTTTTGTAGTTTTAAGGTGTACAAACATTTTTTGATCTATCTCGTAGAGTTCAGTCAGCGTTTGCAATGTAAGCGCAAAAAATGTGATTATTTACGACATCGCATTAGAAACCTCTAAAATTATCAGTGTTTCTCAACCATATTATGTATGTTATATACATATGAACCTTCCTCTTGAATTACTCTATCTATTAAAAAAACCGCATGAAAATTAGATGCGACAGACAGACTGAAAGCGACTTTGTTTTATATTATGTAGTGATTAACAAACAAACCACGAAAAAGCGTCTTTGTTTACAGTATTTATAGGTACCTACGTGGCACACGCAAGCGCTTCATATTCCAGGATTTGCAACCCTATGAGCGACACGCAGCCGGGTTACGTCACGGTCGTTCGTGAAAGCGAGCGGCGAGCGCTCGTAGCGCCTTAGATATAAGATTTACTTTCGATTGTCCCGGCCGTTAAAAGATTTAGGTACGAGTACAGGTGCAGAGTTGTTTTGGACCGTATTGGCGCGCACCGAAGGTTGTTATTGTATTGCAATTGTGTCGAAAGTGCGTCTTCTGTTTTTATTTTATTCTGTGACATAAGTACACAAGAAACGCACATTCACAATACACATGATCGTTCAATATTGTCATCTTAATTTAAGCACAGGCCACGTTAAGATGCTGAGAGCATCCATACAAACCGATCAACGGTTTTTGTGAAAAACGTAACTTTTTTTTTTATTCTCATTAATTTTTTGGGACTTTTAACCACAGGTTATGTCAGTCCCATCTTGCCCTAAACTAAGTAGTCTACGATAATACACTTATATAACTTGTAATAAAAATACACATATAATTAGAAGAGTTAACAAAACTAACACGGCCGCGAAGTCACCATCTCACAAACTAGTCTGGCTGCCTCAGATTGAGGGTTCGCCAAAATGCTATGAAATACCCCCACATCTATTAACTGGAGATTTATAAAATTTACTAGTAGATGCCGTTCCCTTTGATTTTTGACACATTCCATCAGCAAATGCTGCTCATCATCTATCTTCCCACAAGCATCGCAGTTGGGTGAATCAACTTTTTTCATTAGATGCGCAAACTTGCCCGATGGAAAGTGCCCGGAACGTAATCTATGGAGTGTGACAATCAGGTTCCTACCAAAACCTGTGTTTACCGTCCAGGGTATACGCGGAGGCACACATTGGATGGTTTTGTACCAAATTCCTTTCTCTACCGAAACTTTATCAAAATGTTCTTTCCATAGTTCGTGACACTTTTTTTTTAAAATGGGGTAAAACTTCCGAGTAGTGAGGTCTTATCTCATATTCTTTACCGTGTGAAATTGCTAATTTGGCTAGCCGATCAGCCTCTTCGTTACCTTTTAAACCAACATGGGACGGCACCCACTGCAGTCTTAGCTGAAAACCACTTGCTTTCATTTCATACAATACTCTCAGTATTTGGCATCCTAACGAAAACCTTTGTTTCCCGACCCACAAAGAGTTATGTGTTGTAAGGCACTTCTACTATCTGTATATGACTAACTTAATTATAAAAGACCTTTTAGCATACAAGAGAGCATTTAAAATAGAAGTTAGTTCGGCGGTCATAATCGACACTTCACTAGAAATTTTGAACAATTCTTTAGTATTATTACTCAAATCACAGTAAGCTGCCCCAATACCCCTAGAACTCTTGGATCCATCAGTATACATTTTTGACCATCTTTCATCATATTTTACACATATTTCTTTTATGACGTTATTCTTTAGAGTGTTACGTTCTAGGAGACTCTTCGGACTACTGACACTGTCTAAATGTGTTTTAATAACATCTTCTAAATTAATATACGTTACCCAGACATTCAACTTAAACATTTCTAATTCAATATCGTAATCTTTAGTCTGGCTGAAAACTTTACCAAGCAATGGTTTCTTTTTATTTACTCAGTATCTATCTTGACATACTGTTTCAAACTGGTCTAAGGAGGTAGATGTCGGTTCATACGTGCTTGCTCTCAGACAATATTTAAAAGCCAATAACATTCTACGTAAAAACAGTGGAGGGATGCACAATTCTGATTCCATCACGTGTATTGGGGTAGATCTAATAAAACCTGCAATAACGCGCAACGCTTGATTTTGAATCCTATCCAACTTGATCAAATGACTGTTAGCACTATTGTCAAAAAGATAGCAACCAAAATCAAATCTACTTCTAATTATAGACATGTATATTCTCCTCATGTGTTTTGGTTTGGATGGATTCCCCAACCTGATCCCGCTAACACCTTTAAAACATTCAAAAATTTTGAAACTTTTTGTACTATCTCATTGATATGCTTACTCCACAGTAAGGATTTGTCTAGCCACATTCCTAAATATTGAATGCAATGGCTTGACATTAGGCAACGTTGAAACGAAGAGAAATATTCTGCCTTTTTCGTGCTTTTGTAAAAATACAAAACTTTGATTTTACAGGTGATAAATCTAAACTAAGTTTTTCCAGTTGTGTGACTATTTTATCTAATGCATATTGCAGTTTAGTTTCACACAAATTAGGATTTCGATCACTTATGTACAGGACGAAGTCATCTGCGTACTGGCATATAAATATGTCTTTGATATCATCAGCTATTTTTGAAGTCACTATATTAAAAATCAAAGGGGATAAAGGGTCACCCTGTGCTAAACCTTTATTTGTCCATCTCACAAAAGCATCATCACCTGTTTGATTTTTAACTTTCAGATGTCTTTCATTTAAATAGCTCCAAATATATTCGCAAATTTTCGTTCCTACTCCAACTTTGTCCATAAAAATTGCAGCTTGCCATACAGACACGTTATTATAGGCATTTTCGATGTCCAAAAAACACGCAACGGTTAGTATTTTTTTTGAAAAACCTAGTTGAATATATAAGATTAGGCGCGCCAAACAATCTAAACATGACTGACCTCTCCTAAATCCAGTTGAGTACGTGGGTAAAATCCTATTTTTCTCTGCAAACCATTCTATTCTTTTGGATAGCATGGTGTGAAATATTTTGCCTAAACATGACATAAGAGATATTGGTCTTAGTTTTGGGGTTGTCACAGTCCTCTCAGCTGCTTTAGGAATAGGCACAACCTGAATGTCTCGCCATTGCGTTGGTATGTAGTTATATTTAAATATTGCATTATACAGGCTGAGGAGATATTCTTTCCCTATTTCATTCAGATGATTTACCATAGCGTACGAGATTCCATCCTCGCCTGGCGCAGTATTTTTCTTTTTTAAACAACTCTCTAACTCTTGCATAGTGAATGCAGACTCTAGAAGTTCATTATTAGACTCAAACAATGGCTTTGATTGTGCTACTGAATCGGGAGCTAAAGCTGTCAACATTTCTTTTCGTTTTTCATCAGAAGGATGAAAAGCATTACATCTCATACCTTTTATCCAACGCATTCGTTGCCATATTTCGTTAGCAGAAGTACTATCGTCAAGTCTACTGCAAACATCTCGCCAATTTTGCGACTTTGCTTGACCGATTAAACGCTTAGCTTCATTCACCTTTTCTTTTAATATTTTGAGGTTTTCAGGAGTAGGATTACGTCGGAAACGACTTAGGCATAGTCTACGCTGTGCTACTATATGAGATAATGATTGATTCCAGTAGGGTTTGGGCTTAAATTTGGATTCAGGATTAGTGCATATATTATATAAGGGAATGCTTTTGTAGGCTGAGTTAAGAATATGGTTTGTAAAGTAGTCATACTTAGATTGTACGTCATTTGCTTCAATTATGTCTAAATTAAGGGTGCTGTCTAAGTGGTTCCTTTAGAAATTTCAAATAAATAAAATATTCGCTGCAAAATGTTTGCAAATTGTAGTGCTTGCAGCAAAAAAGTGACTGGTGACGTTAACATGAAGTGTTCCGAGACAAATTGTTTGAAAGTTTACGACTTGGTATGCCTTGGAATCAAACAAAAAGATTTCGAATCGTTCACGGAGGATCATAAACGTCTTTGGGTTTGTCCTGAGTGTGTAAACTCAAAACCGAAACGTTTCAATTGCAATACACCGGTTCGTAGACCTGAGCCGATCACGATCACTCCAATTTCTGATTCCAATGTAAATAAGAAACGCGGAAGTCGGAGTAGACAATCGGAAGAATGCACTGTGGACGTTGAAGACAGTTTGCTAACCGAATTAAAAGAAATACGAATGGAGATGAGAGATAGATTGGACGCTCAGGATAATACCATTAAATGTATAAAAGAGGTATGCCTCTCAACAAGACAAGACCTGTTAGAATTCAAGAAAATGTTTGAAATATTTCTGCAGCAACACAGCACAACATCAACTTCAATACATAACCAGTTTGAGGCTTTTAAAGAACACAGCCAGAGCCTGCACTTATTGGTAAATCAAGTAAAAAAAACATAAACATTGAAACAGCTGATCATACCGGTGAGCAGAAATTATCATTATTAACTGATAACACTAGTGCGAGCGCGAGCGCAGGTACCCTCGATACAGTAAATAAAAGTCAATGTGGGGCCACGAAGTCCGCGATTAGCACTATCGGTGGCAAATCAATGAATGAAGAACAAGGTAAACAGAGTACTGATGATTTGAAATCCATAAATACTCTTCAGTCGCCTAAGAAATCTGACGATAGTCTAGAGAAATGGGTTACGGTTGGTGGGAAAAATGCTAAACGCTCCAGCTTAGGAACTAATAAGCAAAAAGCAAAGAAGCAGACCAGACACACTATAGAGGGTGCTTTGAGTAAATTTACGATGGTGTCAGAAAACAAAAAGGATAAGATTTATACAAATAGCATTGGAAGTGAAAAAAATCAGTCCACAGAAGTGAAGAAAGGTAAAAATACAGAGTTGGTTGATATAAAGGGTCAAGAACGAAACAAATACCTGCACGTATGGCGTTTAACACCAGATACCACAGTGGAAAAGATGACATCTCATGTAAAAAGAATATGCGGTCCAGATGCCATAGTAAAAATTGAGAAGCTCAAGCATAAGACGCAAAGGAATTACTCATCATTTGTTGTCACAGTCTCTGAAACAAACTATGGCAAAATATGTCAACCTGCAGTTTGGCCTCTAAATGTGGAGTTTGCTGAATGGATTTGGTTTCGGAGACCAACAAAACAACTCATCGATAAAGTGTAGTAACTTGGATATTTTTTATCAAAACACAAGAGGCCTCAGAACCAAGTTAAATGTATTCCGTAACAGTATAGAATCCTCAAGCGCCGATGTAATCGCAATAACGGAAACAGGATGCAATGAATCTATTCATAACGCAGAAATTGTACCATCGGGCTTTAACATATTAAGGTGCGATCGAGCGGACGGGAGGAAACAAGGCGGCGTTCTTGTGGCCACACATCGATTTGAGCTGCGGAGAGTGGGGCTGCCGGGTGACGTCAACATTGATAACTGTGCGTTCGAACTAATCGGTGCGTCTGTGTATTTAAATAATAGGCATTTGTTATTCTGCTGTGTGGTTTATATACCGCCAGGTAGTACAGAAACCGATTATATGTTGTTATTTAGAATAATTGAACAATGGTCTGTTAAATATAAGGCAATGATAGTTCTGGGTGATTTTAACTTACATTCAACCAATGTAAATGTAATAAATTATTTTGATTATTTTGTTGCTTTCTGTGGGCTCGCTCAGATGAATAGCGTACCAAATTGTAACAATAGGCAGCTGGATTTAGTGTTGTGCACGGAATGCATAGCGGACGGGATTGGCGTGTACGAGGCGGACGAGGCCTTAGTGCCGGTAGATAATTATCACCCGCCTCTCGTCATTACTGTGCGGATCGGGCGGCGGGCCGCGCCGGCGTCGCCGCCGCTACTCCCTCAGTCTCAGTTATTGTCGTATCAAAGTTCGCAACAATGGAATTTCGCTAAGGCTGATTATGAAGTTTTGTACCCGCTACTGGCGGACATCGATTGGAAATCGTTGTATGACATGCGAGAGCCGGAGGAGGCGGTAAATTATTTCTATGATGTTGTTAATAGGATTATTAATGATTGTGTACCCAGCAAGAAGCCCCGTCAAGCGATCGGTAGGTATAATTATCCGGAGTGGTACACCTCGGATATAATTAAAGCGATAGGCTTAAAATATAAGCTCCATAAGAAATACAAATCAAGTAAAACGCCGGAAAACTACGTACTTTTTTCGAAATGTAGGGCACAGGTAAAAAAAATGATTATTATCGCGCATGAGCAGCATAGAAGTAGGGTCCAATTTAATTTAGCAAAGGATCCAAAGTCTTTTTGGGATTACGTAAGATCACAGAAAGCTAGTGTTAATCGTAAAAAAATTACCAAAAACGGAAATCCACTGCCTGACTCGGATTGTGCAATGGAATTTGCTAATTTCTTCCACTCGGTGTACGGTACCGAACCTGCCAAGCTGGACGTGGCGGAGGCGGTGGCGGCGGGCGGGGCGAGTGCCGCGCGGGTCCACGTCCCGCGGCTCACGCTACGCGAGGTGCGGGAGGCACTGGTGCGCTTAAAACCGAAGCGCTCCGCGGGACCTGATGGTATTCCGGCTTTTGTAGTGAGAGATTGCCGAGCTACTCTGGCAAAACCACTTTTACATATTTATAATTTATGTTTAGAGGCATCTCATTTCCCGAAATGCTGGAAAACCACACGAGTAACTCCGATTCCTAAGAGTGAGGGGGGTTCGGAGGTAAATGGTTTTAGGCCAGTCGCAATTTTATCAACACCGGCTAAAGTGTTTGAGGGGGCGATACAGCGGAGTATTCAGTCGCAGGTTTCAGCACAACTATCTGACGCGCAGCACGGGTTCCGCCCGGAACGCAGCACCACCAGCAATCTACTCAACGCGATGGCTTACACGGTTCCTCATGTGGACGCGGGAACACAAGTTGACGCGGCCTACTTCGACTACAAGAAAGCATTCGATCTAGTCGATAATGATATATTGTTGGCGAAGTTGGCGGCAGTCGGCTGCACTACGCAGCTGTTGAAATTTTTTGCGAGCTACATGAGGGACAGAATGCAGTATGTAGACTATGCTGGATATAGGTCGGACTCTTATTTCACTCGAACGGGCGTGGGACAGGGCAGCAACTTGGGGCCCTTAAATTTTATCATTATGATAAACGATCTGCCCGAAGTTGTGAGAGATGCTCGATGTTTACTTTTCGCCGATGACCTCAAATTACTTCTAGCGATAAGTGATAATAGGGATTGCAAACGCTTACAGGAGGATATAAACAGGGCTGTTGAGTGGAGTCGGAAAAATAAACTTCAGTTCAATCTCAGTAAATGCTCCGTAATATCTTTTAGCAGGGCACGGACACCGCTCCACTACGACTATGAAATTGATTGCTCTAAAATACACCGGACAGAGGTAGTCAAAGATCTGGGCGTGCGGCTAGGCGTCCAATTAAATTTTAAAGAACACATAGAAGGCATTTGCAAAAAGGCTTACAGAAGTTTAGGTTTTGTGCTTCGGAATTCAGTAGGTTTTACGAATCTAAAAGCGATAGCCGCCTTATATAATGCTCTCATTCGAAGTCAGCTGGAGTTTAACGCTGCAGTATGGGCTCCGCATGAAGCAAAATATAGGCTGATGTTGGAGCGTATACAAAACAAATTTACGAGGTACTTGTACCTAAGGTTATATGGTGTGTATCCCTTCTATCCGTTGATGTATCCAACTTTGTTCGTTTTGGGTATGGTTGGGTACAACAAATTGGAAACAAGACGGGATTTGGCACTCGCTTATTATTTGGTTGGGGTACTGAGAGGTATCGTCTGCAACCCAAGCATACTGGAACGTTTGGTTATCTGCGTGCCGAACAGGTATGTGGAGCGGCGGCGGCGGCCGAGGTTGCTTGCGGTGCCGCGCGCGCGGACCGGCCTGCTGGCCAACTCACCGTTGACGCGGACTTTGCACACGCTAAATCTAGTAGCCGAAACAACGGACCTGTTTACCTGTTCGATGAGCGAGTTCAACAAAGTAACTCTAAAAGTGTTGTGTTGTTATTAATGTTTTTGCGGTTGATTATTTTTCTTATTTTATTTTATTGACATAATATTAATAATAGTAAGATGAAATAATTTAATAGATAATATAATGTAATAGATAGTTTAAATTTGAGACTGAGTATAATGTATAATATAATGAAATTAAATACATATTTTTTTTTTTATTAAGGGAACTAAATTTAATGCATGAATATATTAATTAAGGAAAAATATTAGCTGGCTACACTATTGTATTAGGCATGTGCCTGTAATAATAGATGTATTTGTTTTTTGAATAAATAAATAAAATAAATAAATATTCTTTGTAGGAATCCCAGTCAGCTTTTTTATAGTTTCGTTTTTTAGGGAATTTAACGTCACATATATAATTAAAAGATAACTTTATGACGAGATGATCACTACCCAAATTTTCATTAAGAACCTTCCCATCAAACTTCAAAGCAATATCTGACGAAGAAAATTAAATATCAGGTGAGGTTTTTTGAATATGACTATCTACTAATTAGATTCTAGTAGTACTACTATCATTTAAATGAATAAATACATTTTCCAAAGCAGTCTAACACTTGAGCACCTCGCATGTCTGTTTTGTACGACCAGTTAGAGTGATGTGCATTAAAATCTCCAGCTATCAATGATCGTTTTGGGCATTGGGAGAATAAGTTGTCCCAATCTGTCAAAGAAGGATGTTTTGATTGCGAGCAGTAAACTGATACAATGTATTCTAAGCAACTGCAATTCAAAAGTTTGATCTTAGTTGCTTCAATCCCACTATCCGATGATATAGGGGGACAAACTTGTACCTGTAGTGATTTGTGTGTGATAATAGCAACGCCGCCATATGCATCAAATCTATCGCTTCTAAAAAAGTTATAATCACTGAGGCTTATGTGTGATTCTGGTTCTAACCATGTTTCGCTTATGATGGCCACATGAACTTTTTCTTGATTCAGAAGTGCTCCAAATGTAGCTAATTTTGGTCTAAGACTTTGTGCATTCCACTGTAGTATATTAATGGCGGAGAAAGTAGAACGACTTTTACCCATTAAATATGTTTTTGAGTAGAGTGTCTTTCACATCTTTCTGATTTACAAAGCTAAAAACAAAATTTTTAACTAGTTCTAACATTATTTTTAAAACCGAGCTGACTTTTTCTTGGAAACTATCGTCCTTAGTTAAAATTTTTACAAAATTAAATATAAACTTTTTGAACTCAATTTTTTCATAACTTTCTTCCTTATTCTCACTTTTCTCTTCTTCGGTATTTAAGTTTACTTCTCTGTGGTTTGACATGTCAATCTCCATTTCACTCTGTTGTTTTTTTTTGTCTTAAGCATTTTCTTCTTATTTATTCTTTGCATATGATTTTGTGTAGGAACTTCAGTTTCTTCTTCTGAATCTAGTACGCTATTAGAACTGGTTGTCTCATTATGTATGATAGCTTGGGATATTTAAAAAAAAAAGTGTTTATTTGGCTTGTAACATTATCTGCACAGGTAAGGGACATATCTTTTTGTCTTTCTTGGTCTTGCAAGTAGAACTCAAGGGCTTTTCTGTAGGTTATGTTTTGGACACACATAACATTTCGAATAGTTTTTTCTTTAACAAATAGAGGACACTTTTTATCCAATGCCATAATGGGGCCCTTTGCAATTAAGACAAATATGAGTCTCACAGTTCACATGATCTTTTCCACACTTAGGGCAGAGTACTTTTTTGGTGGGACAAAATTTAGTCACATGTCCGAATCTCCAACACATTGAGCATTGAGTAACTGGAAATTCATAGGGTTCCACCTTAAACCTGCAGCCATACGCAAACGCGTACGGAGGTAAGGACGCGCTCCTAAAACTGACTCGGATCGACTCACTTGGTACCCATTGTCCATCTGAATTAAGGCGCTTAAGTCGTATTATAGATAATATTTCAAAAGAGCTGTTTAGTGATTCTTCTATCTCTTTAATGTCCAAGTCCAAGTCAACACCTTTAATAACCCCATAGGATATGTTATTTGCTGTTGTTAATTGACATCTGTATCCTAATTCAATCATCTTTGGGCTGTTTAATAATTTTTCTGTGAATTGCTGACTGTTGAATTGTATGAGCGCTTTGAATGGTAATTTGTAATTAATCCGACAAATATCCTCTATATTCTCTTGCTTCAAAAGTTTTGCTATGGCAAATTGTTTAGGCAAAGGGGTTAAGGATGTTACACTCACTTGAAAGTTGTACTCGTTTTCATTCTGCTCATCTATTTTATTGTTGGAAATAATAGTTTTTGGTAATTCAAGGATTAACGAGTTGCACCTGTTAGGTCTTTTAGGCCGTCGCCTGTTTCCGACCGTTATAAAACCATCACTATCTAAAACATCCTCCATTTCACGATCACAAATTCTGTCAATCTCTGTATCACTTTTGTCACTTAAAACCAATAAGTTATTATTTTCGTCATCGTTATCAGTCATTATTTAATCTTGCCTACTGTTTAACGAACAATAGGCCCGGCGCTGGCGAGCGGCCGGGAATGAATCACGGGGACTGGTTTTTATTCGATTTGCACTAACAGATGCGTACGCGACTAACTCACACGGCGCACCGATCAGCACTGAAACGTACGAGGTGCATTCAATAAGTACCTAGCCTCATCGCCAGAGGGCGCTGTAGTTTCAAAAGAGTTTTACCACAGTGTAGCACATTCTTTTTTAATTCTTTTTTCAAATGTTCATTCCAATCCCTTCATTTGTTTTAATTTGACAACTTATGGAAGCGAACGTGTCGATCGGTTTTACAAAACTGGAAAAAGAGCAATATCGTTCGGTGATTCGATTCCTATTTTTGGAAGGGAAAACGCTCATTGAAATCAAAGAGCGCTTGGATGCTGTGTACGGTGACTCTTCTCCATCGATGGCCACCGTCAAGAATTGGTTCAACGAGTTTGCACGTGGCCGTACGTCGGTTTTTGATGAACCACGTCCAGGTGCACCGAAAACAGCTGCTACGGAGGAAAACATTAAAAAAAACCATGATCTCGTATTGGCAGATCGCCGATTGAAGGTTCGGGAGCTAGCTGAGACTGTAGCCATTTCAGAAGGAACAGTGCATCATATTCTTCACGAGGAACTCGGCATGAGAAAGCTGTCGGCGCGATGGGTGCCGCGTTTACTCACACCGGAAAACAAGCGCAACCGTGAGACCACATCGGAGACGTGTTTGGCGCTGTTTAAGCGGAATCCAGCGGAGTTTTTGCGTCGTTTTGTGACCGTCGATGAAACCTGGATCCACTGGTACACACCGGAGACCAAGGAGCAATCAAAACAATGGATCCAGACCGGGGAACGTGCTCCAAAGAAGGCGAAAACTGTAAAATCGGCCGGAAAAGTTATGGCCACCGTTTTCTGGGATTCACAAGGTGTGATCTACATCGATTACCTCGAGAAGGGTAAAACAATTACAGGGCTTTACTATGCCGATTTATTGGGCCGATTCGACGCCGAATTAAAGAAAAAACGACCCCATCTGGCGAAGAAAAAAGTGCTGTTTCACCACGACAACGCACCGGTTCACACGTCTGCCGTTGCCATGGCCAAATTGGTCGAATTACGCTACGAATTGCTGCCCAATCCACCGTATTCTCCAGATTTGGCCCCTTGTGACTTCTTTCTGTTTCCTAATCTGAAAAAATCACTCGCCGGGAATAGATATGGATCAAATGAGGAGGTCATCGCCGCCACGGAGGCCTATTTTGCAGAGTTTGACAAAAACTATTTTTCGGACGGGTTAAAAAAGTTGGAGCATCGCTGGGCTAAGTGTATCGAACTAAAAGGAGACTATGTTGAAAAATAAATTGCCACTATTCCAAAATTTTTGTTTGCTTTTTGTAGGCTAAGTATTTATTGAATGACCCTCGTACCTTACGAATGATAATTTTTATTTTTCTTTAATGGCATTAAAGATAAATAAAAATTCTCATTCGTAAGTTGATAATTGTTACGTTAGGAGTTTACGTTTCACGATTAAGATCATAATTACCTATGGACCACAATAGTACATTATGGCAAAGGCAGCGAAATAGGCAATTGCAGGTAGAGTATGAGTTTACTTCGTTCGAAATTCAAAGAACGCGCCGGGAAGTGATTTTGTGTTTTCAGTCTACGTAAATATCATACTTCGCGTGTTCTTTATTCAAAAGTAATGACAATATTTCCGAGCATATTTAAGAATAGTACATTATTGCAAAGGCAGCGAAATAGGCAATTGCAGGTCGAGTATGAGTTTGAAAGCCGAGCCGCAGGCGAGGACTTCAATGATACGAGACAGGCAATTGCCATTTCGGCCGAGGCATATATAGTGCTTTTCTTAAAAAAATGCAAGGAAATAAAAAGGGCCTTTTACATAATAAATTTAATTAATATTATTAACAAAAATAACAACTCCGCTTTACCGCCAATTTGTTTTTTTTATTTTACAATTTGTGCCGAAAGGTAAACGCATCTGTGGCTATACAGCCACGAGAACGCAATGTGTACGATAGATGAAAGAGTTCTAAATTCAAACAGCACACCGTTTCATACAACATTGCCGGCGCGCTCTTCGTTCGAAATTCAAAGAACGCGCCGGGAAGTGATTTTGTGTTTTCAGTCTACGTAAATATCATACTTCGCGTGTTCTTTATTCAAAAGTAATGACAATATTTCCGAGCATGTTTAAGAAATAGTACATTATTGCAAAGGCAGCGAAATAGGCAATTGCCGGTCGAGTATGAGTTTGAAGGCCGAGCCGCAGGCGAGGACTTCAATGATACGAGACAGGCAATTGCCATTTCGGCCGAGGCATATATAGTGCTTTTCTTAAAAAAATGCAAGGAAATAAAAAGGGCCTTTTACATAATAAATTTAATTAATATTATTAACAAAAATAACAACTGCGATTTACCGCCAATTTGTTTTTTTTATTTTACAATTTGTGCCGAAAGGTAAACGCATCTGTGGCTATACAGCCACGAGAACGCAATGTGTACGATAGATGAAAGAGTTCTAAATTCAAACAGCACACCGTTTCATACAACATTGCCGGCGCGCTCTTCGTTCGAAATTCAAAGAACGCGCCGGGAAGTGATTTTGTGTTTTCAGTCTACGTAAATATCATACTTCGCGTGTTCTTTATTCAAAAGTAATGACAATATTTCCGAGCATGTTTAAGAATAGTACATTATTGCAAAGGCAGCGAAATAGGCAATTGCAGGTCGAGTATGAGTTTGAAGGCCGAGCCGCAGGCGAGGACTTCAATGATACGAGACAGGCAATTGCCATTTCGGCCGAGGCATATATAGTGCTTTTCTTAAAAAAATGCAAGGAAATAAAAAGGGCCTTTTACATAATAAATTTAATTAATATTATTAACAAAATAACAACTCTGCTTTACCGCCAATTTGTTTTTTTTTTTTTTACAATTTGTACCGAAAGGTAAACGCATCTGTGGCTATACAGCCACGAGAACGCAATGTGTACGATAGATGAAAGAGTTCTAAATTCAAACAGCACACCGTTTCATACAACATTGCCGGCGCGCTCTTCGTTCGAAATTCAAAGAACGCGCCGGGAAGTGATTTTGGGTTTTCAGTCTACGTAAATATGATACTTCGCGTGTTCTTTACTCAAAAGTAATGACAATATTTCCGAGCATGTTTAAGAAAAAATAAGTTCTTCGACTTTGAATATCGAAACACGGTCGTCTCCATTCACATTCCGCGGCTCCGTACGGACTCCGTGACATACGGTCTCCACAAAACTATTGCAAAATGGGTCCTATATCAACAGCATAAGGTGTAGAGCGTACCTGGCGATGGCGAGCAGCTGCAGCGTGCCGTTGTCGGCGGGCACGGCGGAGATGACGTGCTCGCCGTGCGCGATGCTGGCGTCCGCGCGCAGCGCCACCAGGTGCGACAGCTTCTCGTTCTGACGGGGAACGCACATTTTATAGGAGCTTCATTGGTTCAATGAATCAGTCGCTTAGCGAAAGGCTGTGCACTTTTTCTTTCTAAAAAGTATTTTCATTAAGATGCTCTTTCCTGTGTGTGTAATGTAACGTTACAAAGTCGAGAATTACATCAGTGAGGGAGAAAACCGAGCATTACAGTGCACAAACTGTTATGTTGCAGATTCGAACATTACGTTAGAAGGGAAAATGCTGGGTATTACAGTGCGCAACTTGATACAATGTGTAATATTTTGAAATAACTTCCCTGAAGTTTTGAAAGGCAGTATAGTAATGTAATGCTCAAAAATCTAATCTGAAATGTACATTACAGGCAAATGTTCGTCATGTCAGGGAGGCAGAACTGTAACGTAATGCTTAAAATCGAATCTGGAGCGTTACATTACAGGAAAATGCTTCAGGTGCGGGATTACCTTTAAGTTGACAACCTGCAAGCTATTTAAAAAATGCGTGACATAGTGTTCTTAATCCTACGCAGCCAAAAGACTTCCACTAGTGAACACAGACCCCCCATAAATAATTGAAATTTATTTTTATTTTCCATCGATAGATAGTAACTAGAAAAATTCAAATTTTGCTTCAATGACTTCCGGCATCCCCAATAAATTTCCAAAGCGCATAACAGGATCGTCCGTAACCTTGCAAGTGGGCAATTTACGCTGAGTTGATCTTGAAAAAGTCTCCATTCTAAAACATTCCTGCCCCAACAGACATCAGCCCCCCCCTTAATCTCTAACTAACAACTCCAATCGATTGCTAGTCACTCGCATTTTGACAGCTTGTCAGCCAATGACGATGCAGTATTCGACGTCAAATAGCAATAATTGCTGTCAAAATCGCGATTTCCTAGCGATCGAAGTTAGTGAATAGCACTGCAGAGTTCCTAGTGCGAGTTGCTTAATGAGATTCGAATGACTGCACCATCGCGTTTTGCGAGCAAATGTCAATTTGTATGGCATCCAGTCAGCGCCACCTAGCGGCAAAATCGGGCAACATCAAAGCCGCCAACTTGCGCTGACTGACGCGATAGTGAATTAATTCAAATCTCTTTATGCAACTCGCACTAGACACAATTACAGCACTAGACAAGCATCTGAGTGGGCCAGTAGCTCGACTCACGGGGCTGGTGTCGTTCCCCTCGCCGGCGGCGGCCTGGCCCAGCGCCAGCACGGGCGCGGCGGGCAGCAGCAGCGCCAGCACGCCCAGCTCCGCTTCTGCCGCTTCGTCCGCCGGGCTCACCTTCAGCTGTGAAGAACGCTTTGATTTATAACTCAAATTCTTTGTCGTTGAATAAATACTACTGTAGTGCCGTGCGACACGCCAAAATAGGTAAAATATTTGTTGAATCCTAGCTTTCCGCGGCTTCGCAGTCGTGAACTTCATCAACGACATGACATGAAATCTTTATAAATTGTAGTCTATGTGTTATTCTGATGTATAACCTGTATTACTGTAATAAAGTATCATCGAAATCTGTTCAGTAGTTTTTGCGTGAAAGAGTAACAAACATACAGCCTCACAAACTTTCACATTTATAATACTCTTATCAGTTAGATAAAAAACGATGCTAGTTTTCGAAAACTATCATAAAGGGGCAAATAAAGAGAGGCTGAGTAAGGGGGAGGCCAATTCTACATGGTATAAGTACAGGTATAAGTAAAAAACCAATAATCAAAGATCCTGGCAGAGTTCGAAAAGTATAGGAATTCTCTTAGAAATAGTAAAAGCGCCAACAATAAAACGGACAAAAAATCCATTAAAAACGGTATTATTATAAATTCATAAGTGGCGACAGATTGTATACTCGGGCGCTAATTCACCTAAACTTCACTTTTCCCTTTGATATTTTGAAAATTTCTTGCATTTCTGCACTAAGGGGAGCAGAATAGGGGATTTGGGGATTACGACACTCGAGCACGGCAGATTAGCCTCCACCTCCACTATATTACCAATTCCCTCGAGTAACTCCTTATTAAACACCGTCGAGAATAGCTGAACTAATAGCATGTACACACCTGAATAGCGGGCCAGTGGTCGAGCCTCTTCAGTATATCTCTGACGAAGTCCGCAACGGCAGTCCCCCGCAGCGTGAGCGGCGTCGCGGAGCGCGGACGGAGGCTCGTGAGGTTGCGCGATAGCAGGAACAACTCGGGGCTACTTTCTTCTCCGATCGTGAATACTGACTCATCTGCAAATAAAGACAGCCGTTATATTATACAGGCCATCGAATCTAGACGAAATAATAACAGAACCTCATTCCCATTTTTTATCTGGTGGAGTGAGACCATCTCGCACTAGCGTAATTAAAAAAATATATTTTGCTATGTATTGGCTTAATGTTACCAAAATGCAGTTTGGTACATAGTTTCCCTGTCCTTAGAATGGGACTTAGAATTTCAGGCTTAACATTCTTACACTCATCAACCCGGGCATTGTATAAACTAAAAATGAAGATGCAACACTTTCCTGATAAATTGTTTTCTAGCAAAGCCATATCCAGAGTCAGGATATTTTATGATCTTTTGGGTCAAATTATATCATTAATGCACCATCATGCACTATCATTATTTTTGTTATCATGAGTGCTAACCAGGGTTACTCTTGCAGGTCACCCCCACCAGTTCCGCCCAGTGCGCCAGCAGCTTGTCGAGCGCGGGCAGGTCGCGCGAGTGCTTGTGCCGGTAGTACATGTAGGTGGTGTAATTTTCTGCTTAGCGTAGACTTTAGAGACAAACTCATGCCATGCTACCCCCCTGAACTTCTGCAACCCGGGCAACCGGTCTTGGGAGCGGAATCCAGAATTGTGGGCTGAACAATTGCCCATAAGGCATTAAATCGATAAAAACAAATGACTCTCCTTGTAAATTCGATTTTGAGGCAACTTACGTTGCACCATTGGCTTTGGTTACGTTGAGCTCCGAAGACAAAACTTGTAAGTGACGAAATTTGATTTGGGTGAAATTACATCAGAAAGCTCGTAGAGCGTTTCTAGTCTGAAATGACGCGCCTTTCCACCGCATTCATGCACACATAATGTAAGGTAAAGTAGAGTACCTATGTAACCTATATACGAGTACTACACACACACATCCACAGCTCAGCAAAGGCTTCCATGATTATAATAATAATAATAATAAATTATTTATTTGCAAGAATATGGTCATTCATTACAGGTCTTATGTTTAAGTATTCCACAACATATTCTATCGTTGGACGATGTGCAAATATTTTACAATTATAAACAATTTTAAAACATCAAAATGTATCATGCATTCTTACATTACATTCTTTTTAAGCAATTTTGTAACAATAAAAAATATAATAATTGAAAAAAAAAAGGTCAATAAATCATTCATGTCAAAATCATAAAAAACAATAAAAAAAATACACATTTAATTTAAATAATGTCAGTTTTTATCATTGAGTAAGTCATTTACTGCATAGTACCTTTTAGTTAATAAATAATTATGCAATTTGGATTTGAGTTTGTTGAAATGTCAAAATCTTAAAATCATCCGGCAATTTATTAAATATTCTTATCGCCATTGAAATCAAGATGCCAAATATGGACGCAATGAAAAAGTAGTGGGGCGCGTTATTTTTGGTTAGACAAGCTGCCTACTAACCTGGGCTGCCCTTGCCGAAGCTCCCCCCCACCAGTTCCGCCCAGTGCGCCAGCAGCTTGTCGAGCGCGGGCAGGTCGCGCGAGTGCTTGTGCCGGTAGTACGCGTAGGCGGCGTGGTCGGCGCCGCGCGCGCTGCCCTGGCCGACCGCCGCGTCCTCGTCCGGGAACGACTGGTTCACTAAGGCTAGGCGGACCTTTTGGAGCCTGGTCATGAGAATAACAATAATATTTTAGAACGGAAGCGACAGTTGCCTAGCAGGCAACTACGCAGATGGAACACCGGGTGTCTGGCAGCAAATTATGGTTTCAAAATTAAATATAAAAAACTTGACAGCTTCCTAAAGCAGTTTCGAGGCTCCGTTTTGAAGAGTGTGTGCAACTCGACGGAAGACATTTAGATAACGTTATCTTCAAAAAATGAAATCCGCATTATTATTTTGTCGTTTTACGTTTATATTAAAACGATATGTCAATTAGTTTTTTTTAATTTAATTTTCATAACATAAATCTACCGCCAGACACCCTGTAGATGAATTTGACGCAGACAACACACTAAGTTCTTGTCATGGTCTCGAAGTAAGGATAATTATTCTGGAGTTACGAGGTACCTGACAGGAATTTAGGCCAGGGGCATCTTTCAGCACACCCCGACCCAAGCTCATTTAGAAAAGATTGTTTCCTGAATTGACCCAGCCGGGAATCGAACCCGAGACACTAGAGAAATTGAGGCGAAAAACCGTGCTAGCGCACCACGCCAAATAAATAGAATGCCTGAGAAATGTGCCGGCAATACTGTCTACAGAGTATGAACATGAATAAATATCTGTATTTAGACTACACTTTAATGTCCAATCAAGTTCGTTCAAGAACTAGATTTGAATATTAAATTACACTATAGTTTGTCCAATTTATGATGATAATTTTGACAGTTCACGACTATGAAGTATTGCATTTTATTTCGGTAAAGTGTACTACAGACAATTACGTACTTTATTGACGGTTACCGCCCACTTAGTGAAGTGCCTTGCAATCTTGTAAACAAATAACAATAGACAATTGAAAATCGCTTTTGAAATTAAATTAATCTAACATTTAAAGGCGACAAGCATCACATTTTGTTGTTCTTCTAGTGATGATGACGCTGATGATTATTAAAGTAATTTAGGGTGGGCACCATTACATTAGTTACAAATAACTTTAAATCTAGAAGACCTAAGAGTACATTATTTAATTCAATTGGGGGCTTTTATAGTCGTAATATATTTATATTTATTTATTTATCTCTTTATTTTACATTTAAATATACAAATAATTTTTTTTGTTGATCTAAATAAACTGACAATTCCAAGTTCTATGAAATAATAAATCGATAATCGGACAGATTCACTAACGATTATAAACTATCCCATGTCTATTGTAAGTTGTCAAAATTATCATCCTTAATTGGACAAACTATAGCACTATTGGAACAAATATTTCATACTTTGTTTCACATATGGAGTACAATATACATACCATGAGGATCATTTTCTACAGCCAGATTTTAAAAAGACGAAACAATTTCAATATCATAAAGATCACTAATGCTGTATTAGTAATATACGACCGACTTGACTTGACGACCGACTTGGTGTAATGGTTAAGAAGTTGGCTACTACACCAGAGGTCGCGGGTTCGATCCCCGCACAGTACAAACATTTGTGTGCATGAACATGTCTGTTTGTACTGGTCTGGGTGTCTCCTATGTATAATAAGTATGTATTTACAAAAGAAAATGTATTTAAGTATGTTTATCCGTTGTCTAGTATCCCATAACACAAGCTTTAATTAGCTTACTTTGGGGCTAGATGGCGCTGTGTGGAATAATGTCCAGGGATATTTATTTATTTAATATACCAAAGCTAAAAGTACCATCTCTTCTTCTAAATCATACCTGACTCCAATTGCACCAGCCTTTCCAAAAGCCTTCAGAACTTTATCGAACTCAGCGACGACAAGGGGATTGTGGAAGTTGAGGTCAGGCCTGTCAGCGCCAAACTGATGCAGGTAGAACTCCTCGCGCTCCTCGCTCCAGCTCCACGCTGAAGTGTTCAGTGTGGACACCTGAGAGGTGAAGGAAACATTAGCTGAGAGTACCTACATGTAAATAACAAACAACAAATACAGCCCTATATATACGTCCCACTGCTGGGCACAGGCCTCACCTCAACTATGTGGTGGTACGAGCCATAGTCCAACACGCGGGCTCAGTGCGGATTGTTGGAGAGTTGAATGTAAGGCCAGTGATAAACCTTACCGTCAGATGTTATAAAGCCGCCTTTTTAGACCTCTGACTAGGCTTTACGATTGATATCTTGCGACATCAGCCGGGACCAACTGTGTAACGTGCCTTCCGAAGCACGGAGATGCCCGAAAAATACATCACTAAATTTCGGTCGGGATGGTCACCCATCCATTACCCGACCTGACTGCCGTCACTTAGCCACGGGCCATCTCATACATGTAAATAGAAACATACTATTTTTTTGTTATTATGTTGAATGTCCAATAGAAATTGAATGGCGTGTTTTTAACAGAATCAGTTTGGCCCAATAGTCAAAATAATATGCTTTTCAACCACGATTCTACTGGGGTTCAAATATGTTAAATTTTATGGCCGCTCGTTGCCACCATAATAAATTGATTTTATTCTAATCTCATGGATAATGCAAGTAAATAGTAACTGCGTTTCAAAAAAGGATAATTGCAGTGGCGTTTTTCTGCATTATTGGACTACTAGCTTTCCGCCCGCGGCTTTGCATGCGTGAACTTATCGTTATATGTATGTTTTGGCCAAATTACATAAAATCTTCATAAATTGTAGCCTAGCTGTACTCGTATTACTGTACTTTTTACTAATTCCGTTCAGCAGTTTTTGTGTGAAGGAGTAACAAACATATATACATCCTCACAAACTTTCGCATTTATAATATAAGTAAGAAGTAAGATTAGTAGGAAGTAAAATTGCAAAATATACCTTTAAAAGTAACACCAAAAACGTTCAACGGAAAGTGATTTAGACACTCACATTTCAATTAGTTACATTCGATGAAGGTAAATTAGAACTCGACTTCGAGTGATAGGGTGCATTTTAAATATGTACTAGACACCAACAATGGTCACATTTTTAGGAAAAAATTGAAGTTGCTGTTATTTAAAAACGCTTTCTATAGTTTAAGGAAATATCTCGACAGCACATTGTGATATAATCTTTAATTACTAACCATTATCTTTGTGACGTATTATTCATTTTTTTTTTTGACATACTAATCGATATTTTTTGTGGACGTAATAATTATGAACTGGTTAATTAGTATTTAATTTTTGTTTATTGATATTATTTCTCTATTGTAGTTTGCACGCTTAAACAGCAAAATCTGGCTGATCACTTGTAAAAGTTTGATACCTGTATTTGCAAATGAATGGCATTTGAATTTGAAGTCATCGATGTGCGTGTACCTATTTCAAAAACTGTCAACATGTTTTTGTATAACATCTTGAAACCAATTGCGAGACAAACTATTTTATATAACAGTCACATCGATTCATTTATTCGAATCAATTCGCAAGACGCAGTGCCTCGCTATTGGAAAATAAAAGGGTTGAGCATCTATTTAGTCGCCGGGAAAGGCACACAATAGGCCATCAGCTGATTGGATTGTATTTGTGTAGACATAAAACTCGTTAGACATTAATCTGACTTCTGAAGATAGCCATAAGGTTGAGTTACCAAGAACTTACACGTTGGTACAACTCCATTTGACGTCATCACTCTGTTGGGTGGCATATCTGATGCACTTTTGACATGGATTTTACTGAAGTATGGTACATTCAAATCAACTAACGTCAACTAACTACAAATGTAACAACTTGGAAACTTATTGGAATTTGTCTGCGTAAAAGTAAGTAAAGTATGTAAGTGAGATACAAATATCTTTATTGTGAAATGTAGGTACATAGGTTGGTGTTAGGTTTAAAGGTCTCACTACATTCCCACCTTTTACAAGGTATACAATAATTATTTATGAAATTAAAATTTGGGTACAATTTAAATTTCAGAATGAAAACAAAAAAAAAATGACAATGTCAAATTTTATTAAATTAAATGAAATAAAATGAGATGTCATGGCAAAATATAGAATTAAATAATTAGGTAAATAAGGAATAAAAAAATAAAATTAAAGACATTTTAAGTCATATAAACAAGACACCCATCCCATGTCCAAACATAATAGATGATAGATGTGATATGATATATGATATGTGGGATATATGGTCATCATGTTAGTGCCGAAGCTTATGTACGGAAGTAAAAGTTGGGATATGGCAAAAGAAGGATGAAAGTATGATAAATGCAGTGGAAATGAGAGCATTGCGAAGTTTGGCAGGAGTGACATTGAGTGATAAAGTAAGGAATAGCAAAATATAGAGAGAGATGTGGTGTGAAAGAGGATGTTGTCACAAAAATTGAGATGGGAATGCTACGATGGTTTGGGCATGTGGAAAGGATGGATGAAAGGCGATTAACGAAACAAATTTACAAGGCAAGGGTGGAGGGAGCTGTTGAAAGGGGAAGGCCTAGACGGACGTACTTAGGACAAGTCCAAGACGTGCTCAGAAAAGGTCAGGTCAGGAGTACCCATAATCGACGAGCATGTATGAAAGGAATAATGAGAGTGGAAGAAGCGCAAGAGGTGTGTCAGGACCGTAGCAAGTGGAAAGATGTGGTCTCTGCCTACACCGTTGGGAAAAAGGCGTGATGGTATGTATGTATGATCATAGTGTAAGTAATTTGTCCCAGATATTTATTTATATAGCGTATAGTAAATTACTAAAATTGCTATGATAAAGATTCTCACCCAGTTATTCGGCGGCTTGCGTTCGCCGTCAACGAAGTCACGGCCCTTGGCCCAGTAGAAGTAGTCGTCGTAGGGCGCGGTGCGGTTGACGCTCTGGGTGAACCAATCATGCGTGGCGCTCACGAAGTTGGGGACCAGATCCACTATTACCCTGAGAAAGCACAAACACTCAATCAAAATTAAAAAAGCCATTCAATATGACGTTTAGTATGGTAGTTTAGTATGCAATGGGGCATACGAAAGGCAGTTTGGACCAGTACTGTATCAAGACTTTAGTATGACACTGATTTATATTACAAAAACACAATAAGTTTGTATCATACAGTGGTAGCTAAACCCCTCATAACAGCGAGTCTGCGTACGGACAATAGAATACTAGCACACGAATCCTGAAACGATATTCAGAGTCTATCATTTATAGATGTCCCTTTCATTTCTACTAACATGTAGCAGGACAGCATCATTTTGAGGATGCTGAGCTTTAAACTCAGGGGTAGGTCAACCACACGTACATGGTCTTAGCCAAGAACAACATGCTACTATCTTTCAGACATATATGGGGATGACAATCAATGTAATTTTATTAATGCGATCGCTAATGACATTCCGATACATTTTATGGTGCTCATGGCAACGGCCTTATGTGTTGAAAATGGGTAGGTTACGGGCCCATGTTTTCAATCTGATGGTCAAGCGTCACAGACCGTTCGCGTGAGCTGGCAGCGGACTGACTGAACACAACAAACGAAAACTGACGACGATACAGTGCGTTGAAGTTTCGCGTGACGTCACGCCTAAGTACAATTTTTACTTAGAAGTGACGTTACAAGCCCCCACTCCGTAACTTAAATGCTCCTTATCTTTTCTTATTACTTTGATAATGCGAAAAATATATGTAGTATTTTTGGAAGGTCTAATTAACGAACGGAGTAAACAGAATGATATTTTTTTAATGTTGTCGACATCCCTATTGTATGGCATTGAGTCAGCGCCATCTAGCAGGCTCAATGTTTCCCGAATTTGCTGCTGGATGGAGCTGACCCGATTCCATACTAATTGACATTTACGTGCTCGCAAAACGCGATGGTGAAATCATTCACTTCTCTAACTGCAACTCGCACTCGGCACTCTGATAGAAACACACACTCACCCGAGGTTATGGACAGCAGCCTTCTCACAGAACTTCTTGAAGCGCTCGAGCGCGCTCGGGTCGTCCAGCACGTCGTACGCGGGGCCCGCATCGACGAACAGGGCTTCCATTTTAGCGCTTTCCAGTGTAGGCAACTCTTGCTCGAGCTCCTCCAGGCTTAGAGCCGACGCTTCCACTAACGGGCCCTTCTCGAACCTGAAATGAAAAAAAGAAATAAAAATACTGGCATAAAAACATACGCTCACGAATATATACCAAACGGGATGGTCAGAGGCAAGTTGACCGTTGCCGTGCTGGTGAATGGATCACTCGGAAGCCCACTTTCCACCAAACGTATTACTATACGTACGTTGAGTTCTTCCAACCTGGTAGGTGGTCAAATCAGATAATTTCAGGTGGCCTAAAATGATCGGATATGTAAGAAAATAAATATGTGCCACCATACACCAAGATCATTTGACCCAAAACTGAAGCTTGTAACTATAGATGTCAGACGCTGATGCACACACTAAAATATTTCTCAATGCATACTGATTGAGATAATAACACCCAGACACAGATTTAGCACAAATTTTAGTCAAATATATTTTTATTAGGATTTTATTGAACCTACTTGCTCCGGCGCAAAAGCCACGAGGCCAGTCTAATACTACAAATATTCAGTTACGATAAGAATGACATTGACAGGTGATTAAAGAACCCATCGAAGACATCGAAGTACCAAGTTGGCTATGACATCTTAAATTAGAGGTGCCGATTGACAGAAAAGGTTCGACACTGTCTTAAGAGTGCCTTAAGAATCTGATCGATTAAGTCCACTAATGGCCCGTCAAATATGTGCATATTTATTTTTGATAGGAAAACACATACGGTAGTTATTTGCCTAATGATAAGCAAAGGCCTGAAAAAAACATCCCCGTTCTAATTGTCGCGTCCATGTAGGGGCCTGTAGATAGAACGCCTAAGTGCAAAATGTACCCATACTTCTAGTCAAAAGCTTGAGATGGGGACTACATAACAGCGGCCCAGTGCTATTTATATTGTATGTATTTATACTAAGAGAACTGGCCAGTGCTATTAATGAATTTAGATATATTTAAGTAAGTCACGTAACTAACATCCATAGTACAAGCTTCGCTTAGTTCGGGGACAGAGAGAGGGAGATCAGAGATATTTATATTCTGTTTCTTGTTATTACTTTTGCTTGAATAATCATAAATGTGAGCACAGGTCGGCAGTTTGGCACTATCCTCCGGGTTCAAAGATAGTACCTATACTAACTAGGTCTTGGGCGGTTTTTTTATTACTTTTGCTTGAATAATCATCAATTGCCTCAGGTTCTTAAGTCTGCAATTACTACCAGACTCAAACTCAAACTCAAACTCAAATAACTTTATTCAAATAGACTGTATCAGTACTTTCAAATCGTCAAATTTACAGCAAAATATACTAAATAATAGACATAAATACCATAATAATATGGATATGTAAATAAACAGTATACAGACATAATGCGACTCTACCACCGCGTCGGAGTTGTTTCTTACTGAGAAGACCCGGCGAGAAACTCAGCAGTTACTATTTTAAACTTGTTTTGGGTTTACAACAGGCGTTAGTAAAGTACAAGCAGTGTGTCATTTTGATACAAATAAACCTAAAAGAATATGAAACAAAGAGAAAAAACCAACCATGAAAGAATATAATAAAAAGAATTCATTTAAACAATTCAAAAACAAAAATTGTTAGTCAGTACATACATACTAGGTACCTATTAACTCTTACAATAAAACATCTGTTACAATAGAGCTATTTAATCCCGCATCGAGCAGAGCGCTTATACCCAGGCATTTTTATCTATAAGGTAGTCTTTTGTAGTATAATAGCCCTTTTTTAATAAAGCCGTTTTGATGTGATTTTTGAATCTATGTAAAGGTAACTCACAAATTGTTTTTGGAATTTTGTTGTAATAATGTATACCTTGCCCCATAAAGGATCCTAAAACTTTTTGTAACCTAAAGAGTGGAAGTGCAATTTTATCCTTATTCCTAGTATTTCTGCAATGTATGTCACTGTGTTTAGCATAGAGACCAATATTTTTTCTCACCAAAACAATGCAGTTGTAAATGTATTGTGACGCTACAGTGAGGATACCAATTTCCTTAAAAATCTCCCTAAGTGAAGCCCGTGCACGAAGCTTATAGATGGATCTGATAGCTCGCTTCTGGAGGATAAAGATGGTTTGTATATCCGCCGCTTGACCCCAAAGTACAATGCCGTAAGACATTACACTATGGAAATAACTAAAATAAACTGAACGAGCAGTATCAACATCTGTTAATAACCTAATTTTTCTCACTGCAAATGCAGCCGAACTAAGTCTGCCTGAGAGAGCTGTTATATGAGGGTTCCATTGCAGTTTTGAATCTAGTGTGATTCCAAGAAAAACAGTTGTATCTACAAGCTTCATAGTATTACCATCAATTTTTAGACTAATGGGGTTATCTTTAACATTAGGCAACTTAAAATACAGTATACTAACCAGGTCTTGGGCGGCGGCGGAGCGCACTTGGGCGCGCGGACGATGATGGCGATGGCGCCCGCGAGCATGGCCAGCCACAGCGCCCAGAACAGCACGAACATCGCCCAGCGCAGGCGCACCCAGAACGGGTCGTCGGCATACTTGAGCAGCTCCTCCTTGGTCAACCCAGAGAATTGCTGCAGAAGAAAAAAATTATATTTTGTATTTCGCTATGCTGCAAAATAAAAAGACTGGAGACTTTACCGTTGCTACGAGTATGTTGGTAAAAATAGGAAAGGCACAAGAACGGAAAACTTATCCCCAAACCAATTTCTTCAAAGGAGAATTTTAAACAAATTGCGTGTAATAAACAGAATGTCCTCTAGGATTTATTCGTGAGGGTCTGCTAGTTTTATTCTGTGAAATGAAGACTTACGAGTATAAACAATAAATGCGAGCGAATTAAAAACAAATGCATACAATGTTTTCTTGCAATTTAGCATTTATTCAAGCGTAATGGCTTCCAATTCCGTCAGGGAATAAATAAATGCTTTCGCTACATTAGCTGATGACGAGCTCCGATAACTGCGATCAATTTACTATTGTCAGTCTATAAAACTGATAGGAAAAATTCACATACAGAGAAAAAAAACATGCCATCAAAAGTAATTTTCGGTGTTATAAGATTTTTGTGAGAGCGCGAATTCCTATGGATATACGTTTTTGTGACCATCATGATGTGTTGCACCCCTCTAATTTTGTTATAAATAAAACCCCGTTGAAAAATAGGCCTTATCATATTCATTACAAGGTTTTTTTATAGGTAATTGTAAAATTGGTATTTGTAAAATCTATTGCTGTGTTTTGCAAACCTTGAGCCCGCAGAGTGCGAGAGAGACAGATGCAATCGAATCATTAAAAATTAAAGAAGGACTGTGACCGTGTTTTTATGTTTTCCTTTTTTTATCTAAACTGGTCAAATTTGTTTCCTGGGTGTTGAACACAGCGAAAAATCTGGCCAATTTTATCGATTTTTGAAGGTTCATATCTCTTTTAATAATTAATTTATATTAAAAAGGAAAACATAGGGACATGCTAATAGTAGCAATCGATTTCTTGAAAAAAAATTATTCCTCTACTAGCAATATCCAGGGAGGAAATAGGGGACTACGTTTGTATTCCTCTTAACTAAGAAGAGGCAATTACAAAAACAATCCTCCTGACATATCGTTTAAAAGTTGTAAAGACTTTGGCGATTAGGCAAACTGCCCGAAACAAAAGTATTTAAGAAAGAAAACGTAAACAAATAGTTTCGCACGAATAACAAACCACGTGTCAAAAAGTAAAGACTATCCTTGACAGGTTTTAATTGAATTTTAACATTCAATTATAAGTAGCGAAATTAAGATTTAATTACTCATAAGACTCTCCTGAAATCGATGAACTAATGCGAACGTAACAACAACTTACTGACAAAAAATATATAACCTCAGACAATGGCTTATGAGAACTCTCAGGGCTCAGCAGGACGTCATATTCCACGAAATGTAGCAGTTAGAAATCACTTCTAATGGTCACAACGTAACCTATACTATACAACTGCTACATTTCAAAGCTTATTTCGTTTTCCTATCATGCAGACCAAGCAATCGTTCGTGTGCGAATGGATAAGCATGCTATATCTGTCCTTGTGCAACGCAAGATTCTGTTCTGAACACGGAGAAAGCCATGTATGTACTCGTATGATTGCACTGTTACGGTCCAAAGGTACCCCACTCTGCACGAGTGAGAAATAAGCTATCGGCGATAAGATATTGGATGAAAGTGATTTAAAATCACTGACATAGCTGCATCGGTAGGCTCACGTTACTGAGCTAAATTCCGAAGGCGCGCGGAATGCTTTTTATTATAAAACTCGACAGTTTATTCGATATCTACCGATGTCAAGTAGAAATTGCAGTCTAACCAAGGAGCTACTGGTACCACTTCGCTTCTGATGCGGAACTTCCCCAGAAACAATTTAATTTCTTATTTTTATCACCTTTCTCGATGTTCCCGCTGGCTCTGTGAGCGTCCGCTCGGTCGTCATCGCAGAAACTGTGGCCATATCTTAATTTGAGTTTGAGTTTGTACAAAACAGTAACAGAAATGAATCATCTTATTGAAAGAATTCGCACTAAAAAGCTTACAAACTACGAAAGACTACTTTCATTTATTTTTACAATAAGTGAGAAGCTTATATTCAAATCACCAAATTGCAACCACCGTGTGGAATATCCAAAATTTGACATGAACAGAAGTGACTGCTGAAAGCATACAACCGTCAATGTGACAATCATTGTCTGCTTTTTTCTGTTAAGCTCAATCCAAATCCAACAAAGAGTCTTTCAGATATTAGTTAAGGTGAGAGTACACTAAGTGTACACATGTTCATCTTGCACTGATGGCGTATCAGCTTAATTCAGCTCTCTTCACGGTCTAAACATACTAATAATAGCTACTAAATGGGTTGGTGAGCTGCAAGTGATATTGCAATTCAAACTCATTCGGAATGCTTTCTATCGCCAGCTATTTTTGCCTTAACCATAAAACGTGATGCAGGCGGTCGGCATGAACTTCGTTAGGGTGCAAGTTCTGGCCTGTACAACTGCTCCCATTTGACGGCATGTGGAATTACATCATAACGTTCGGAATTGGTTCTGAATCGTTAATCAGAACCAAACCATTGTTCAGATGTATTTTTATCAAATAGATTTATTCAATTAATCGTGTGGCACGTCTATACTAATCAATTTTGTATGTCACAACACAAAGAGCATAAGGTGCATAGTAGGTAAAGTACTTTATAAACAACCATTTTGGGCTAAGCGTAGGTAATTCATTCATTGGAAATAATTGCTATGAGGCTGAATGGACCCATCACTGTTTTTTTTGGTAACTGGTATTGGTAACAACGTCATACCTGCGATCTTTACCCGACGACATTATTTAACTTTAATGCCAAAATTATTTACTTACCTACCGCAACTTACCCAATCTCGTCTTCGAGAACTAATTTCTCTAGTGACAGCAAAAAAAATATTTATTTACTAAGTAATTGCATGCCACATGGTACTTATAAATGTTACAATAAATAAACAGAACATTACACATGGCAAATTTGTTTTATGCAGTCGTGAAGGTCTGCTGGTGGCTTAAAATCAAGAAAGTTAAAATCTCATAGAAAAAACTTACTCTCTTGTTAGCATCAAGCTCGATTTTGGCATCGCCGTTCCTGTGGTCGCCTACCACGTATTTGGCGTCGGCCATGTCGACGCGAGTGACGATCTTGGCCTCCTCTTCTTTATCCAGAAGCTTCTCTTCAGCTTCGTCAGAGATCTTCTCCTTCGACTTGCTTAAAGTCGGCTTGGTTTTGAAATCTGCAACAAAAGTAACATAAGTTAAAGCTTACAACTTATTACTTTCGTAACATCCACAGATATTACAAGTACTAGTTCTTCTTCTCCTTTTCAGCCTATAGCAGTCCACTGCTGGACATAGCCTCCCCCAGGGCGCGCAACAAAGCCCGGCTTCTCGTTTTTGCCATCCAGTCACTACCAGCCACTTTCTTTCGGTCGTCGGTCCAACGTGCCGGTGGACCAACACTACGCTTGCCGAGTCGTGGTCTCCACTCGAGAACCCGTCTACTCCACCGGCCATCGGTACTGCAACAGATGTGACCAGCCCACTGCCACTTCAGTACGTATTTAGATCAATTATCACAAGAATCAGTTATGTATGACCCTGATGCGTTGTTGCGAATGAACAAATACTATGAAAACCTGATCGAATCCAACGTTCCACATCTATAATAGGGTCAGTACATGATCAAGTTTAAATTAAAAAACTAAATAGGCGCGTCAGATCTTCATTACATTCGTCTACTTAACATGTTTGCTCGAGTTTTTATGAAGCAAATTTTTTTTCAAACCTTTTTTTATCTTAAGCCAGTTCCGTAACGATTTCTTTTTTTATTTGCTTAAAAAACGCCATAACTTAACTCAAACTAAGTATTTGCCTCTTCTTTTCATAAAACTTAAGCAGTCATCAATCATCATAATAATAAAGGTAAGTATTGGTATTTAATAAACTGTGTATACACCCTTCTATTTAGTAGGTACACATTCATTATGGATTTCCTTTCATATTATCATATCCTATTACGTTGTTTGTTTGTTCCAATAGGTAAGTAATAAAATATTGTCTAATTAGTCGTACTTAGTTACTTATTAATGTGTTAAGGAGAGAAATAAATTTTTCCGCATTTTGTATATTTCGTTTCATAGATTCCCGGAGTGATAAACGTTGATCTAAATGTTTATAATGAGAACCGACAACCGAGAAGAAGTGGAATCTTGCTTCTTTTTTTACACTACGTCGGTGGTAAACACGCATACGGATTGCTTGGTGGCAAACTAGACCGCAGCTTTTGAACGCGTGCCTGTAAAAGTTGTTGATGTTAAAGCATTGGTTTTCAAAGTGGTCCAGGTGGACCCCGACGGGGGTCTATGTTGGCGTCACATTTTTTTGGCGTCTTCAGAATATGGTAGAAATGTAGCTAGTAGGGGGTCCACCGGAACCAACTAAATTTTAAAGCGGTCTAGGCGAAAAAAAAGTCTGGGGACCTCTGATGTAAAGTAACAATTTGGTCCAGTTACACGTTTGCCCGTAAATGTCTATTTACTCGTCGTGTCGCTAACAGTCGATAGTATTCTGGATAACCATGACCATGTTACGCTAAACGTGCCATGTGCACTAAATTCAAGAACCTATTATCTGTGATTTTATTACCAAACCTGAGATAAATCTCTTATCTTTTTTGATATCAGACTTATCAGATTGAGATCATAATTTTCAAACAAAAGCTGATTGATTTCGTCTTAATGAAAATTGGAAGGCACTTTAGATTTACTGATACTACAGAGTGCTACACTTCTCATTGATTATACAGGATGATAAGTTCGATCATTATTATAATATTTTTACCATAATCCTTTTCAAGGAATCTGAGGGGTCATCTTGCAGTATCTCTGCTATCAAATAACGTCAGTTCCTATGCGCCCGCGCACTTATCTATTCCTCATGTATTTGCCAGCTATCATATAAAATGCGCCAGACATTGACCAATCAAGCTTCATATACGATAAAAGTTTAGAAAGCTTTACAAATCACCAGAAGGCCGTGCATGGGAAAAAGCCCTCTGAGAAAGTTTTTGAAACTTTCTCAATTACGGCCTGCTTTTGCCGAAGTAGTCTTGGACGGCGTTCAATATTACTTAAACTTTAGGAAGAGAATCGTTAAGTGACTTTCTTTGAGAAACGTGTATTAGTTAGGTGATCTTTTTAAAAACACAAAGTTCTGTTATTATTACTTAATCAGAGACTGACTCTCATATTCATTAAAACCAAATCAGTGTAACAACACTGTCGTCAATTTGGTGTTGTAGCACTGTTTTTACGAATAAGGGGTGAAAATCGTGCGATTTTACCGTTATTTTGTATGACATACTTTTTCGAAGCGTAAAACTGGAAACTTTTAGTCAGTAAAACATTATTCAGGTGTGTATTATCCAAACTAGAGCGCAAATTTGTTTCGTTGGAAAGTCTCTACCCGGCTCGTGAAGTGAGAAGGAAAATCGATTGTGTTACATAACAGGCTTGGATAAGGCCACACACGGCGACGAAAAACTTCGGACCTTAGTACTCGCGATGAAAATGCGACAAAGGATGCTAACAATTTTTAGTTGCTCCGCTACCAATGTAATGTGTTGTTGTAGTTCTACAAAAGTTACCTATTGTTAATGTGGAAGATGTACTCTTTCAAGGACAGGTACAGTTCTATACTCGTACAAAATGTATTCAACTTCAAACCTAATTTTGTTGTATCTGAGCTATAACCACCCCTGACTATGTTAGCTAGCTTACAAATGTTTGTATTTCGCGTTCAACGGTTTTCGGTTCATTGCTTGGCTCGGGAAGAGAACCGGTAGCGAACAAAACACTTACGACCCTCCTCATACGCGCATTGTGTTGTAATTGGGCCCCGACGAATTCTCAGAACCTTCAAAACTTGGGAGACTTCGAGAGCTGCTTTTACTTATTTTTAATTTACTTTTCAATCAAGAATTTAACTGTTATAATTATACATACAGGGTCAAATCATAAATAATAAAATAAAGAGAAGTATTCAAAATCTTACAATTACTTAATTCAAAAAAATTCAAATGTGAAATAAATTCATCGTTCTAATCCTCTTTTATATAGGTGTGTAATTAAGATTCAGATTCTTGGGACACGGCATGATCATTGCGAAACCGATCTAAACTGATGATGAAGCCGGAAGACAGTCAACAACTATTCACTGGTTAATGACTTGTGTCGGTGTGTGCATATATTTTCTTCCAATTTAAACAAACGTTGACTTTATATAAAAAAAAACTTACGCAGGCCCAGGGAAGTGTCACACTGTTAGTCACAAAACTTCACTTGCAGACCATAAGACACGTCTGCACACACGGGCGTCCAACCGACCACTGAATCTGATGAGCTCCAGATCGGCTCGGTAGACCTATGGTTAGGCTAAGTTTAGACCCGCGACACTGCGAACGTGGGCAGGGTTGTCGCGATCATTACAGGGAACGTAGTTATTTTCGGCAATCAAATGGAGTGCATAGAGTAGGAGCTATTGTTTTATTAAATGTTTTTATGAAGTTGGGGTATTGAATATATTTAATAGCAGTCAGAATAAAATGCAATCGTAATAATTATAGTAGATTTCCTTAACAATTGTTTATTTTAATTAAGCTTCTAAATTAAACTGGACGGCACAATTTGATTGACTATAGTTTACATAATTTATTACATTTAATTTGAATTGATTATTGTAACTACGTAAATAAACAATTATTGCTTTGTTTATTTTACCATTTTACAATGCTTGTTTTCATAACGAAAAATAAAAAAACTAGAAAAGATCGAATTTCAAACCTTGAACAAATCAGGTAGTATTCGACCCCACGTGTTCCACAATCCGTTTGCCTGCTTTAACCAGTCAGTGGTAGTCAAGTGTATTGTAATGAGCTATTTAAAAGAACTCCTTCCGATTTAATTCGATTGAATGAATTCTATTTGATTTAATTTGATTGAACGAATTAGTAGATCAAATATTCAGTGCAGCAATTGCTAAATGAGGTGTCAACCCTACCTAAGGGGGGGATCCATCGATCTCCTCCGGGCTCTTGAGTGAAAAGGTCACGCCGGTTAAGCCGACCGCGTGTGCTGTCGGCATTGTGTACATGGGCTTTTGACCGGTAAGACCAAACGTCTTATACTCGTACACAGGCTTAGCAAGAAATTAAATAGATGACGCGAGGGTGATAACGCGTGTCCAAAAAAGCACCACTTATGACGCTGTTTCATTTAGTCCACGCTAAACCGTGATAGCAACGGATGTTAAAATTAAAAAGATTTAAAGTTATCTCTCCATCCTCGTCCTCTTTCCATGAACTAAAGTAAAATCAATTCAGTACCTATGAGAAATGTCGGATTCCTAACAAAAACGCTTTCGAGTAAAAATGAGCGTTAAGAAGGTGGTGGCGCTTGAATTTTATACTTGATAAAAAAAAACATTTATTTAAGATTTAACAGTTTGTTAAGTAAGTATAGTTAGTGTAAACAAAATTACATTTTATTTTCTAAGTTATTTTGATCAGCCAGTGATTATTTCCATCTAATGTTTTTGGATAGGACAATCAGGACGTGAAATTATTGTGATTGTAATTTTTGTGATATAAAGACTTGCCTTGCGTTATCAGTTTAGATTTATGCATGTGACCTTACACCCTAGCAAACATTGTTCGCTACTATTCGGGAAAGTATGTTATTCGGAAAGCTGAGACAGAAGAAAACCATCTTGACGAGTCAGCAGTTACATCGTGTTTACATTGATCACAGTCACGTTTATCCCCAAAATGGGCATGTGTCTTTTTGTGTACATACTCGTACCTACCTACGTGTAGCCTTTTTTGCACGTCATGAATATTTATTAACAAACCACCGAGGGTCTTCTTTACAGGACTCTTCTTTGGAATGTGCATCAGGAGGAATGAGATTAAAACGAGCCTAAAATTTTCGAAACTAACTAGACAAACTTTAAAATAACTAAAATTGCATCAACACAACTTCTCCATGTTTTAAACTTTAACCCCTTTTTATGCCACTAGATAGGTAATATAAATTCGGTACATTGGTTTATTTATTGTTAAAGTTGGAAATAGCTTCATGCTAGTCCTTATTTCCAAAAAAGTCTGAAAAAATTACATGAGGTAGTAGGCAGCACGATATTATAAAAATAAAAATATAGGAAGCAAATATCTTCATGTGTACGCCGCCTTACCATCATAAATTGCAGTTCAATCGATATGTAGTATCTCGACAAACGGAATAAATCTCACGATTTCCAGTTACTCAGCAGGAGGCGCGCGCAGCGCACACGTACTTGAAAAAGCCGAAATTGCACTTGTATTTTTTTAATGACACCGGTTTTAAAGTACTTGGTATGATGCAAAAAGTTAAAATATTACTGCACCTGGCATTTATTTGGTAGTTGTTGAAGATAGATAATAAACGCGGATAAGTGGTCGATCACAAACACCTATTAGGTTCCGTACATGAACGTTGCACGTTGCCTGACCTGGGAGTTGAACCCATGACCTCTGATATCGGGCTTAACACTCGGATTTACCACACGGAGCCATTACTCATATTCACTTATTTATCAACGCTTTGAGCAATAAAGCAAACTATTTTGATTTACAAGTTCCAATAGCAACTAGCCGATACTCAATACAAGTTCTAACCAAGCGTATTGAACTCTGAATCAGCATGTTCTCGACATTGTCGGGATCAGCTATTTCCTGACCAATTAGAAGTTTTCAATCATTTCAGCTATTCATTTTACCGGCTTATCAAACATTATAAAAAACAAAAGACAAAAGCGAATATATTATGTAACTGTATTTATTTTGTTACTAATTGACATTTGACAATTTTTTGACCATACTACACATTATTCAAACTATGGCTATGAATATTAGTAAAAATCATTTTGGTCAAGATATCAGGACTCGGGACTGCTCTTCCATTTAAACAAACCGAGGGTTTGGTGACTGCTAATGGCAGGACTTCGGGCCGAACTAGGTAGAATACATAATTTGCTCTAAGACATAATTTAGTACTAGCTGTCAGCAGCTTCGCCTTCGTAGACTGCTTCTCCCGTCAAAATATAGCCTAAATAAAAAAAATATAGCCTATGTCACTCCCTGATAATGTAGCTTTATATTGGTTATAGAATTTTTACAATCGGTCTAGTATAGTTTCGTAACATTTGTTTGTTTGTTTGTAATGAACAGTTTTTACAAACAAACAATCCATCGAATCTTTCCTCTTTATAATATTAGTATAAAAGTATAGACAACCTGCCACTTTGTTCCTTTTATACTATAATTTTAGCGTTTATACCTAATTATTCTGTGCCTAAAGCCTTTTTTAACTGTCTGAGTAGAACCTTTGACCATAATCTCACTATCATAATATCTAAGGCAAGGTATGGTAAGGTTTGGTAGGTTCTGACCTATTAAATGCCTCTTCACTATCTTCTTGAGGAGTCACGAACTGTAATGCTTTAGAAACATTAGTGCAGGAAGCATATTCCACTACTTTATATCTGGTAAAAAAAAATTAAACCGTCTGTATTTCTGGAACATCAACCGCTATTAATTTTTAATTTCGTGTCCGTGATACTGGGTTGGAGTTGGTAAAACGATAAATTAACCCAACGATAAGTACTTTAACAGGAATCATTGTTAAAACCCGTTCATGCTCTTCAACTTTTTTCAACGGCTGGCTTCCCCGAAGCACCGAATGACGTAATAACCCTGCGCTGTAACCTCACCCCACTGGGCGGACCACTAACTAAAAAAAACGAATATGGTACAGAGGCGTTCACATCAACCTTTACATAGGGGCACCTTATGCTGCTGACATAAGACCCATTTTGCAATGGTTTTGTAAAGGTTGATGTGAACGCCTCTGTATAATTCAATGTTGCGCTTGAGCCTTCGACCAGCATACTCACCGGGGAAAAAGCTTCCTAGATTGGGCTCAATAGTTCCCGAAGGATTTCTTGCGCTGTCTGTCCCTATGTATGCTTAAATCTTTAAAACTACGCAACGGATTTTGATGCGGTTTTTTTTAATAGATAGAGTGGTTCTTAAGGAAGGTTTATATGTATAATACATGCATAAATAGTCCACGCGGGCGAAGCCGCGGGCGGGTCGCTAGTTCAATATAATAACTGATCATAATGAACAAAAGCGCTAAAAGCCTGGCAGTTAGTACTGTTACACTTTTAAAGTAATATAGCCATAATATAAGTAGGCGAGTATGCTATTACGGCGGACTTTGAAATGTCAAATGGCTGGCTTTCATTACGAAGAGCAAGTAAACAAACAAATGATTTAAATAAAATATCGTAATTTAATAAAATTCTATTCGATCATGTATGTAAATCTAGTGTCGATAATAACGTTCACTGTTTTTAATTTCTTGTCTAAAATGGCACTCTCGATGAATTCCAGGTAGTACACACGGACTTTCAATAAACAAAGTCAACGAAGGCTTTTTTTTGAAAAATTAACCCTCTACTGATCAAAGCAGCAAGAGACCAAAGAGCTGACTCTAGCCGTTCAGCGTGGAAATGCTGCCTCTATCCTTGCTGCCATGCCACACTCACAAGATTTGTTCGACGATTGACGGTATTTATAATTTCTTTTATTTATAAAATTAGATATATATTTTATTTTTTAGTTAGATTAATTTTAGGTTAAGATTTGTATATTTCATAGTTTATACTTACATACACAACTACTTACTACCAAATCACCTTATAGGGTTTTTTTATATCCAGTGATGAAATCAAATGTATTCGAAATAACAAATAAAAGGTTGCTTGGTAGTTTTACGATTGAATAACGCATTTCATATTGTAGACGATTATTTATGACAGCGCGTCGTTAGTAATGCATACATCTTATGTATTTTCAGTTAAACCGAGCTAAATTAATTTTAACAACTGGATGAAAAACCCACCCAACATCGCTTTCCTACCACCAACGACAATCAAAAGAAAACAATTAGTTTTGGCTCAACATGTGCAAGATTCAAAAGCAACCAAATGTGAAGATCATATTATTCTGAGCCACCATTAAGGGTGCACACTCACGTCAGACTTTTTGTCGGACCGATAATCGGGCCGATTTTGTATTTCATATTATTTCTGACCTACTTTTTGTCGGACGGGTGCGTTGCTCCATTGCTAGTACGTTCTATTTTTCTCCTACAAAAAATCGGTCACCGATTATCGGACGTGTGCGAGCAGCCTAAAGCTCGTGTAATTCGTCAAACTTCAGTAACATTGACGCCATACAAAACATCCTTCAATGAATATAATATAATGTGTGTATGCTGTATTTGCTGTTTCTGCAATTATTGACCAAGTAATCTGAAATGACGCGCCCATCCACCGCATCAACGCACACATAAAGTAAAGTAATTAGCCTTTAGACTCCCACTGCTGGGCAAAGGCCTCCATCACTGAAAACAAGTCATCGCTACAATGGATGGGCGTTGGCTTCATCTAAATTCTAGTCGTCATGTTACAAATGGAAAATGTGATTGTGTGTAGGTACTAGGGATTTCGTCCCGGGAGTCTCGAGTCTCGAAATCCCGGGAGTCTCGAGACTTTTACAATCAGACCGAGACCGAGAGTTTGATAGAAAATCTCGAAAATTTCTAGAACAAATATTTCGTCGTTCTGCTAGAAATTTAAGCAATGAAACATTCTTAAAATCACAGTATACAACTTATTAGCATATTTTATATTCAGAAATTCTGGAATAGTTGTAAATTACCGCCATTCAGGTATGAATGGGGTAACAGGATCAACAGCAACCAGTACTGACGGCCAGGAACTTGAGAAAAGTATGGATCGATTAAAAAGAACTGAAAAGAACACTAGATCTGCTGGATTCCTTTATTCTGAAAAGAATACTACAGTTTTACACCAGCCTTATAATCAAGGCTATATGCAAGCGAAACGAAACGAAGCTACTGCCTTTTAAATCTGATAATGTGAAAGGTGTTAAACAAAATTTGACGACACGATTGGCGCAGTGCGCTGTAGCACGGTTTCTCGCCTCGATTTCCGTAGTGTCCCGGGTTCGATTCCCGGTCGGGTCAATTCAGGAAACGATCTTTTCTGAATTGACTCTGGTCTGGGTGTGCTGGGAGACGCCCCTGGCTTATTTCCTTGTGTACCTCGTAACACAGGGATTTAATAATCCCTACTTCGAGACCATTACAAGAGGTGTGTTGTCTGGCGCATATTTATATATTTATATTTATTTATATTTTCTGTTCTGGTCTACGTCTTGGTTTGTATAGTTGATTATTTTATTATTTCCTGTTTTTTATTATATTTTATCAATACACGCTTTACTTTGCACTTAATAACTACAGTCCACATTATTTCCTCTCCCCTCCTTTACAAACCCGTTAGCTACTGTTACTTAACGAAATTAATGGTTAACTACCGATAAAATGCGTTTAATAACGGTTAATTATCAACTGCGACCGAGAAAAAAAGTACAGTTCTTCAAGGTAAATAATGGGCATAGACTAACTTCGTGTTCCCGAAGATGATTGACCGAAACAGGCAACCGGATGACAGCGCTTTAATAAAATAGCGAGACCGCTATGACATTGACATTTATTTGTGTGCGAAAAAGTAGAAGATAAGTGTTTTTTAGGATAATTACTTTTTAAAATAGTTTTTGTCATGTTTTACGATTGTTTCCGAAATTCTGATGTTTTCCGATGCCCATTATTTATCTTGAAGTACTGTAAATAATCTGTCTTTTTATTGTTTTGTCAACTCCTAGGTGAAGCTTTCTTCTTAGGAATTCCCATCGCACAGTGTAACTGGATATCAGACTTCCTGAGGGGACCGTCAATAATAGTGCCGCCAGCGCCATCTAGCGGTGGTATTTAACCGTAACAAGCATGAAATGCGGTTACAACAAATAACAAATATAGCCTTATACGTCCCACTGCTGGGCACAGGCCCCACCTAAACTACGAGATGGTACGAGTCATACTCCAACACGCGGGCTCAGTGCGGATTGTTGAAGAGGTTAATGCAAGGTCAGTGATAAACCTTACCGTCAAATGTTATCAAGCCGCCTTTTTAGGCCTCTGACTAGACTTTACGGCTGATATCTTGCGACGTCAGCCGGGACCAACTGTTTAACGTGCCTTGCGAAGCACGAAGATGCCCGAAAAACACATCACTTAATTTCGTTCGGGATGGTCACCCATCCATAACCCGACCTGACTGGCGTTGCTTAACATCGTATCATTGCCTTTCCTCTGCCGTCACTTAGCCACGGGCACCTTAAAATGCGGTTAATTACATTTTAGTAACGAAAAATGCATTTTTAACCACTTAAGTAGTTTAAATCGTGATTAACCGGCTTCCCATTTAAAGGTTGGACTATGTTTTGTATGTATTGAACAGTCAAAAATTTTACCCAAAGGTCATAAATTATGCGCTCAAAACGTTGGATTATATGCTCAAAAAACGAAATGGCTCATAAGACCTAATGGCAATGGCAACCCTTTTGCACCGTTTATGTAAGGGTTGAGCTACTGTCGTCTGTTCATACCTCTGATCCCAGAGGATATTTATCATGGTACAGCTCCAATGCGTTCTAGGCTACGATAGAAGTACTTACCTAGCTTCTGGAAGCGAATCTTTGCTTAATACACATCTCAAGGTCAAACTACCTTTTTTAAAGTTGACAAGATTTTACTCACTGGTTTTTTATTTTGCATTTCAAGTGTCTCTATTTACAAAATTAGTAAGTACCGTATTTCCCATGGCCATGTTATATAACTTTTTGAGAGGGAACATAGTAGATTATCGCAACGACGCCGCGACGTCACAGGTTTTTACTTATTATATAAGTACACTTATTCTCCTACAAAGTTACATAAGTTATTTTCTTAGTCCCACCAGTGATGTACTTATCTAAATAGGTCAAGGGTAATATAATAGCACTTAAATGTGCTTAATATGTCTTTGCTTAATGAAACAGAGTTTTATTTAGACAACTGCTCAAAATCCATACAATAGTGTTGCACCTATCAAGTGTAGGTTTGTTATTATTGCCCGCTAAACTGCAAAATATACAATATTTTACAACATTTTCATGATATACCAGACACCACAGGTATAAAAGTTTTCTAGTGGGTGTAAAACTCACAGCATATTTTTGCTGTAGTACCCCTACATACATCCTAGCTAAAAGAAAAAATAAATGTGTATGATGAATGTTAAAATGAAAACAAAAGATGTTAATCAATTTCATTAAAATTAACATTACATACAAAAAATACATTCAACATTCTCACAAAGCATCTGAACTACATAATATTAATTAATGAGACTGATTTAGTTTCTCAAGGAACTGTTGAAATAGTGCATTTCTTTCTCTCTGTATATTATTTGATTCCTCTACAATGTTAACAAGTCTATCTAATTTTTCTTCTACTGTCTTCTGCCTGTCTCGCATTTCTAGAGTTATTTTCTTGAACTGATAATATCTTTTAGAATTAAGTTTCTTTCTAACATCTCTGTTAGGACTGTTTGAAGTTTCTCCAGTCTGGACATTTTGAACTTGAGGGGTTGCATTTATTGACAGCAGAACCTTGGCTACATCCTCAGTGCTGCCCTCTAGTATTTTCTGCTGTATATCTGGCTCATAGTCTCCATTTGCTCGAAATATTTCTTCAAATACATTAAAGTAAGGCCAACGAACTGGCCCCACTCCAGTTCGGTTTTTCTTTTTGAGTAATCTTATGTATGTTTGCTTGAGATTCCTAAACTTTTTATCACAGTTCTCAGGTCCTTTGCCAACAATGTTAGAAATGTCTAACCAAACATTCTTTTTCTTAATTTTGGGATTCCTAAACTTGTCTATGTTCTGTAGGTACATGTTGAGAAGCACTTGGATACTTTTATCCTCCCAAACCTCCTCTTGGTCGTCCTGAGCTTCATTATCAATTACTTCGGTTTGGTTCATAATATATTCGCTATCGCCTTCTATGTATACAATTTCGTGGGCTGAAAACAGAGGAATCAATGAGTTACATTTCTAGTAAAATTATAAAAAGGAGAAGATTTAAATATAAAAATAAACTTTTATTATGATAGCAATTACTTAGTTCAAATGTATAACATAAACATTACATTCATTATCAATTACTTAATTAAGCGGCGATGAATACCAAAATTATTTTAAAACCATGAAAACAGGTCAGTTCTTATATCACAAAATGAAAAATACTACATAAAAAATATTTACCACTCATCGCTAGGTTTTTCTTCCACTGTAGGCTCTTAAAACAATGTAATAAGTCTAGAATCTATTTGAAACTAAACTAAGAGTCTTTCAAAATAACGCTAACTCTGAAAAATCTTGCATCAGTTGAATCACTTGTAACATCCAGCAACGACATAACAAAATGGCGCTGAGCGCTAAAAGCGCTGTATAACCCGACCAATGTGCGATGGCATTTAGATTGAAGTGAGTTACCATTAGGAGCCATCAGGAATTTAAGTATTATGCGGTTACCTAGTTACATTTTACTGTTATTTCCGAAAGGAACATCTTAAATAACTTCATCAGGCGCATAGGATCGGGAAATAAATAAAACAAACCTGTCATTCTACAATTATCAGCCGACCATTACAATTTTGCCGGATAAATAATGTGCTTTTGACGTTTCCACAAGTAGCGCGGTGCACGTGATAACGTCAAACTGATAACAAAAGAATTTCGTCTTTAACTTTAGTGTCACAGCCGACAAAAGAAAACCTAATTAAATAACGCTAATCATTACACATATTGGCAAACAAAAGGAAATAAGTGTAAAACCAATTTCACCTAGATTATGACAAAAAACATGAACTATGATAGAATATTAACAAATTCAGGCATTCTGAACCACATAAGAGCATGTTTATGATGCGTTTCCAAAACTAAACGCAATTTACCTGCATCTGCATCTGGTATAGCCTTGTAAGTTGCGACATTCTCGTCCTCCTTAATTTGCCCACCATCTATGGAGAGATGGTTTTTCCGCGGCTCCGACATGATGAATTATTGCAATAACCGGTTTCCAACTACCAATAAAGCACTTTCTTTTTTCACAGGCTGTAATTATAGGTCATTTATCTTTTTTCTCTTAGCGCACACACGAATCAACCATCTGGTTGGCCACAGTGGTTGGCGAACGAATGAGCGAAATCTGTGTGACTGTGTGTGTGAGCGAATGAGTGAACGGGGTAAATTTTATTGGATCAATCAATGCAATGAAAAAAAAATACTGAATGAATTTAACCACGCCTTACTGACAGATCGCAAGAAGCAATTTACAACGTACCACAGCACGCAATAAAAAGGCTGTGTTCCAAAACGGGTGGAATTTCATACTGAGTAGTGAAAATCACTCGAACTCGTTCCAAAGACCCCGAGTGAAACCGAGGTTGACCGAGCTGTCACCTAACAGTTTCCTAGTTGTTTCGGAACGGGTTAGGGTGACGTGTATCACTTTGACAAGTGCGAATTCTACCGGTGCCTGGAGCCCGATGAAATTCACCTGACAGCTGTCATACGAAGGTTTTGCTCGTTTTGTCTCTTTCTATTCATCGAGGGTGAAAATCACTCAGCGAAAAGTGATTTGGAACCTGCCTTCAGGGTTGTGTAATTTCAGCCAGCGACATTTCGGGCTCGTTCCAAATCGCTTTTTGCAGAGTGAATTCCACCCACGTCGAAAAGAATGAGACAAAACGAACAAAACGTCTGTATGACAGCTGTCAGGTGAATTTCATCGGGCTCCAGACACCGGTATTAATCGCACTGTTCAGAGTAATAATAAACGTCACCCGAACCCGTTCCGAAACAATTGGGTAACTGTCAGGTGACAGCTCGGTCATCCTTGATTTCACTCGAGGTCAATTTGGAACGAGTTCGAGTGAAATTCCTCCATAAAGTGTAATTTCCACTCGATTTGGAACGCAGCCTACTACGCGGCACAGAATAACAGAAAAAAGACGCGGTTCACGTCCACGATGTCACGTCACGTGATCACTCTCGATCACAAGCAAAGCATGCCACAAGTTTAGTATTATATTTTACAAGCATTTTAGGCCTGTTTAAGACCAAAGCGCCTATAATATTGTTACAAATGATTTAATTGCATTTTACAATGCTTGTTCCAAATTTTCAGAGTTCGAAATTCGAAATTGAATCTGTCAGTTAAGCCGGCACTCACACACCTGCCACAGTGGCAATCTAGAGCGCACAGCGGGCGCGATCGACGCGGCAGTTCATTTTCGCAAGCTGAAAGTTCACAGGATAGCGAGACGAAGCGTTACTATGCTGCATTCGGATGCACTAACACAAAATTTAAAGATAAGGATTAAACCTTTAACAGACTTCCCAAGAATCCTGAAAGTGAAAAAAAATGTGTTTATTTACGACATCACATTAGAAACCTCTAAAATTATCAGTGTTCCTCTACCATATTATTAATGTTATATACATACAAACCTCCTTCTTGAATCACTCTTATCTATTAAAAAAACCCGCATCAAAATTAGTTGCGTAGTTTTGAAGATCTAAGCATACATAGGGACAGACAGGCTGAAAGCAACTTTGTTTATACTATGTAGTGATTAACAAACAAACCACGAAAAAGCGTTTTACAGTATTTATAGGTACCTACGTGACACACGCAAGCGCTTCATATTCCAGTATTTGCAACCCTATTCATGGGCGACACGCAGCCGGTTTACGTCACGGTCGTTCGTAAAAGCGAGTGGCGAGCGCTCGTAGCGCTATAGGTATAAGATTTACTTTCGATTGTCCAGGCCGTTCAAAGATTTAGGTACGAGTACAGGTACAGAGTTGTTTTGGACCGTATTGGCGCGCATCGAAGATTGATATTGTAGTGCAAATGTGTCGAAAGTGCGTCTTCTGTTATTTAATTTATTCTGTTGCACAGCGGTCGGGGCATTAATGGACTGTCTCTTCACACTCGCATACCTGCCGTTCAGTGTTCGAGGACAAGTTGAGCTAAACACACGTGGCACCAGTTTAATCGAAAAATCAAAAGATGGGTATAGCTATAGACCTGGCTCTTTCATTATGCTACCGAAAAAAAAGGTAAAGGAGATACTGGTTGAAGAAGTGGCTTCAGAAAAGAACTGAGTTGTGCTATATTGATTATTGACAGGCCTGTTGGTGCAATGGCAGCGATCCTGCCTTTAGCACCGTAGGTCGTGGGTTCGATCCCTTCCCACTTCCCACCCATCCCATGACTTCACAGGTCATGAGGTCACTGTCCTGTCACTAGTCAACTTGTTCCCTGTATAATCTGTGCACTAGTCTGTGCGTGCCATGAACTTATTAGACAAACAGGACTGACTCTGAAAAATTGCATTTACGAAAATGAACTGTATTGCTTAGTTTCAAGGTGTATTTTTGATTACGCTTTTTACAGATGTTAATCCGAGCCGAGAGAGATAGCAACCACAGAGGCCGTGTGTCTCGTTCTTTCATCTTGCCCGACTAAAAAAATGTTGTTTATTCAAAATTTAGACTCAATAATCTTCGTAGAAACACTCGTGTTTGAATGGCATTTTATTGAATTTAAGTCACTGTATTTTAATCACGTTAATTTGTTATTGTTTTTATATTGTTCAAATGTAATATTTATTTTTATCGATATATTTTGCTTAATTTTCTACTGGTGCCCCTTTTAAAAATTTCATGGCAGAATGGCAGTGATAGATTGGAAAGTTTGTAATTTTCTATTCGTCAAATAACATTTGTACTTTCTTTCTTATAACAACAGTTTAAAATGGTAAAAAAGTGTTGCTTTTATGCATCCCCAAGTGAATAATATAGTAGTTGCAATGTATCTTTTCAAAAATAACATTATTACCTATAAATCTAACAACTATTGTGTCCATGAATTCTTGTGGTGCAGGAAGGTCCTATTTACTGTACGGTATTAATAATTGCAGTCTGCTGAACAATGAAGAAATGCTACACAAATGGCTCAGCAGTATACACAAAGTAAAATAGTAAAGCAGAAAATTACAAAGATTGCTTTTGAGGTAGGTGTAGCGAACAGTTGTTTGCATCTGAATTTAAAAAGAAAGACAAAATAAAATAAGAGTTTTGAACACACAAGCAAAAACGTTATTTTGTCAATGTTAGCAACTGTTTCTGACTAAATTTAGGCATTGTTTGATCCGCCCCAGCCTGTACAATCAAAAAATTATGAAGAGCCACACGAACTACAATTAGTTAAAGCGTTGAATAATTCCTATTTGAATTTAAAAATATTTTATCAGACTAAATTAAATTCGTTGCGAAATTTCGGCCGTAAATTGGATTTAGACCGAAACTTCATAAAACAATATTGCTTAGACATGTTTGATATTTAAGATATAAATAAATGTACTAACATTATTTATACTGTCAGCTTTAACAAATAAACTATGTAATAATAACATAAACACCGATATTAAAAATGATTTTTTTGTGTACTGTTTGTATTATTTATCAGTAATCGTCTATTGCTAAATATTGAAAAACTTTAATTCCAATTTATCTGGACTACCTTAAAGTAGGTAGATACCTACCTAAAAACACATGAAAACTTGATTTTTGGCCAAAAATCGACCAAATAACAGAAACCAATAATAACTCTAGTTTTGTGAAAGGAATTAATTTAAAAAAGATGCAACATGCGATATCGTACGTAATTTAACTGTTTTCAACCTAACCTCTAAAATTTAGTAAATCTTTAGCACAGACTGAAAAACTTATCTTGATTCTTGACATGACTTTGACATTTAACTTTTTTTTTAAGATTAGTTGATTGAGATTCTCGTTTGTAAACAGTAAATATTAAAAATAAATAAAATGAAATGTATTTATTGCAGAAACAAAGTCCATAGTGTTAGTAACAATTAATCTTAAAAACTATGTTAGTACAAAAAGGTGTTATAATTAATTTTAGTGTCTTTAGCAAAGAGCGATGCTTGGTATTTACCTGATCGATCGAATCAGAAATGATGAGATCCGCAGGAGAACAAAAACAACCGACATCGCTCGAGGGCAGGCCCTCTACAAGGTGGACCGACGATCTGGTCAAGGTCGCGGGAAGCCGCTGGATGAAAATAAAGTTAACTTTTTTACCTTCAATTGACGATCTATGGAGTGTATAAGGAAGTTATGTTTGACAGCGGACTTGATTGCACTACAAGAAACGTGGATTATGCCGCATGATGTCCCGCTGCTGGGAACTGTGGACTTGGAGTACACTGGGAAGTCGGCGGTTGACACCTCAGGAGCCATTCTGCGTGGTCGTTGCCATGGTGGGGTTGCGACATACAGCCTTCCTACTACATATCTCGTTTGGCTCGTTTCTCAGCTGCAAGTGCTCAGTCCTGTTTGTGTATTGAGTCCATGGTGCGTGCACTACTTCGCAGCCAATATAATCACACATAATCCGCCCTCGACCAATAGCCGAAAAGATCACTTTTGACATGTATCTGTGATTTTGTTATTTTTATAATACAACTGGCTTCGCACGTTTTGTTCGAGGGTTTCGTTTCGTTTGCTATTTTGTTTTGTCAACCAAAATCCTTTGAATTCGTTATTTAGGTAGGTATTTTACTTTTTCCGTTTCCATGATGTCATATTATCGCAAGAAAAGGATTTATTAGTAATTTTTTGCCATTAACTTTAGTTAGTTCCGAAATAAACAGTTTTAATTTATTTATTTAGTAGATTTTTTCCGAGAGTGCGTAAGTAGGTGGTAAATTTTTTCGTTGCCAAGAAGGCATATTAGGGGATTTTAGAGAAACATTGCACACTGATAAAATTGATGTCCTCCAACTTCAACAAGGCACTGTGTAGTTATAACGATAATTTGGGCAATAGTTTATTTTTTTATTATCTGCTCACGAGTAGTCTGTCATTCATTAATAATATGGAACGGCCAAAGAAAACACATGGGTTTTTGTTATTATTGAAAGTTCGAACAACGCTGGGCGATGTCAGAAGCAGTTAGTAATTAGTTCTGTGGGCGTTTCTTCTAGCAATTACACCGTAGCTTGGAATCTTCTTTGCGAACGTTACGACAACAGACGCCTCTTAAGGAATGAACTTAACAGGTGTTTATTTACGATCGAGCCGCTGCACAGAGATACTGCAGATGGGCTTCGTAGTTTAATTGACGCGAAGTTAGACAATACAACTGCCCGGTGCTGGGAGGAATCGAGTAGTGTTCATGACTCGCCGACTTAGGATGAATTTTATTCCTTTCTCCGTCAACGAGCTACAGTCTTAGAGACGTTAAATGCTGGTAGGACATACAAAAATGAAAAACTTCACAGTTTACAGCACACAAAATCATTTATTGCTTCGTCTGTTGAATCTGCCCCTGGCAGTACGTGTCCGTTCTGCAAACAAGGACATAAGATATATGAGTGTTATAAGTTTAAGTCTCTACCTATTACTGAGTGTACATAAAACAAAAATAAATATGTTGTAATTATGTGGTAATTGCCTTCGCAGTGGCCATCAGACCTACCAGTGTAGGCTGAGTGGTTGTAAAATGTGTCATAAAAAACACAACACATTATTACACAGACAAAATTATTTACAACCTGTAGGTAACTTTATTCATTCAACAATCATAAACGAACCTGACTTAGAAGCTGGTTCTATAGTAAAACCCACTGCTCCAGGGCCTTCCGCTTCCGTTTCCATGTCTTCCGTCCCCACCAATCAAGCCCTTCTATCTACGGCGTTGATCAGGGTGACAAACGGGACAAAACATTTACTCTGAGGGCTTTGCTGGACTGTGGCAGTCCATCGTCTTTTATAAGCGAAAGGGCGCAAAGAGAAGTCGGTTTCTGTAAAACGAAGCGTGTTCAAGATTTAGGTATTCCAGATATCCAGTTAGCTGATCCAAAGTTACATCAACCATCCGAGATTGATTTATTACTAGGCGCGGATATATTTAGGGACATAGTCGGATACGCCAGGGATAATTTAGGGCCTCACAAGCCAATCTTACAAGAGACACAGTTAGGTTGGATAGGGGCAGGGCCAATGTCAGCTGATTATTACAATAACAATAATACAAAATTACATTGTCATTTCTCACAAGAAATCAGAACACAGCAGTCAAAATTCTGGGAACTCGAAGAAGTACCTTCAGATGCTAAACACATCACAAACGATTTTTATGAACAACTATTCACTGATTCTACTCGTTGCGTAGACGACGGTAGATTTTGTGTACAATTTCCATTTAAGAATCATATTGAAACATTAGGAGATTCGTATCATATAGCCGAAAAAAAATTATTACAATTAGAAAGAAAATTAAATAATAAGCCAGAATTAAAACAACAATATCGTGAATTCATACATGAATATGAGCGTTTAGGCCACCTGACGGAAATTACAAAGCCAGAGTTCGGTTGTTACCTACCACATCACGCTGTGCTACGAGAACATAGTGAGACCACGAAACTACGCGTAGTATTTGATGCTTCTTCAAAGACATCAACTGGCGTATCATTAAATGACATTCAGTCCATCGGTCCAGTAGTTCAGGATGATTTATTTTCGATTTTGCTTAGATACAGACAGCATAGATACGTAGTGTCAGCAGATGTGGAGAAGATGTATCGTCAGATTTTGATAAACCCACATCAAAGAAACTTACAGTTAATCCTATGGCGAGATGAACCCTCGCAATCCTTAAAAATCTTTCAATTAAATACTGTTACATATGGGAGAGCATCGGCGCCATACTTAAGCACTAGATGTTTATTGCAGCTTTCAAAAGAATGTAAAGATAAAAGATACAGCTCTAGCGATTGAGAAGGATTTTCATGTGGATGATTTTGTGTCCGCTACGAACAAGAAAGTTCATTGTGCACCTTAGTAGATTCAGTAACTAAAACTCTCAATTCAGCTTGTCTTCCCTTGAGAAAATAGCGAACTAACGCATCATCACTCTCTCAAGGCAAATCAAATAACATATTAGCTAAAAGCTTAGATTTATCTTCACAATCTAGCATTCTCGGATTAAAATGGAACCCCTGCGAGGACATTCTGCAATTCTCAGTAGAAATTAATGTAGATTCAATTGCAACCAAAAGAACAATTTTATCAAATTCAGCTAAACTTTTTGATCCACTAGGTTTGCTTAGTTTATGCACAATATTACCCAAAATAATATTACAGAAACTGTGGCTGTCGAAACTAGAGTGGGATAATAATAATAATAATAATAATAATATCTTTATTTGCTTAAAAACATGGTATGAGGTTTTTTGGTAACATTTTTCAAAAGTGTGCACATGTCTTGCCAGGGTTGTTGGCATGCAAATGTTCAATAGTACATGAAATGAAATTGCGAGAAAGAATTGACGATATCGGAGCACAGCTGACATTAAACATAATAAATCAAATTTAATTTAAATTAAAAAGAAACATAAATAAATTACAATAATTATTAAATATTAAAATTCAACTAATAATAACGTTCAAATAACTCCTTTATGTCATAAATTTTTTGGTCAATAAGCCATTTAAATAATTTAAATTTAAAATTGTTTAAATTGTTATTTTTTATATCGCGGGGAATCTTATTAAATATTTTGACACACATCGATAAACAATTGTTGAGGTATTTTTGAGAGTTCGGGATGACTCTCAAGACCAGTCTATCCGGATCTCTTTTAAGTCTAGAGTTTTTATCTTTAGCTTTCATAAACAATTCCTCATATTTTTTAACAAAGCAGCTAACTTCAAAAATGTACAGCGCAGGTAGCGGTAGGAGGCCAAGTTTAACAAAAGCTGATCTGCAAGACTCACCGGGCGGGATCCCACACATGGCTCTAACACATTTTTTTGCGCTATAAATACTCTGCTTCTATCCGCACTGTTACCCCATATTATGAGCCCATAACGCAGCAGAGACGCGACATATGCGTGATAAGTTGCCACAACGGTTTGCGTGTTACTAACTTGCCTAAGTTTGTTGAGTGCGTAGACGAAACTATTGAGTCTGTTACATACATTTTCAATGTGCAACTTCCAGCCTAAGTCTTGATCGATAATTACACCCAGAAACTTGGTGTGTGTAATCTCTTTAATTTTGTCAATGTTGAGTTTAAAATTGTATTGGACATGCTTAGATTTAATAAACTGAATAAAATTTGACTTATTTAAATTAAGTTTAAGGTCATTATTATCTAGCCATTCCATTAAGTCATCAACCGTTTCATTAATTTCCATTTCGTGATTATTTACGGAAATATCGCTATTTTTCGCCGTTGTCACTATTATAGAAACGTCGTCAGCAAATAAAACGCATTGATGTCTAGTCGCTTCTATTATGTCGTTTATGTACAGAACGAATAACAGGGGACCCAGTACGCTACCTTGAGGAATGCCGCGTGATGTGTTTCTAAGTTGAGATGCGAAAGGCGTGAGTTCATCGTTAACTATTTTATTTACTACCACGCTCTGGCATCGGTTCGTCAAGTAAGATGATATCCACTGCTGCGTGGGTCCTCTTATTCCCATCAACTCAAGCTTCTGCAAAAGTATATCATGGTTTACGAAATCGAAAGCCTTTGACATATCAAAGAACAGTCCAGTAGTCAAGCGACCAGCATTTAGGTTTTCCAAAATAATGCTGACTAGTCTAAAAGCAGCAAGAGTCGTTGATTTTTTTTTCTGAAAGCCAAACTGTTCCTTTCTGATTAAATTAAAAGTGCCACAGTAGTTCAAAAGTCTTTTATAAACACACTTCTCGAACACCTTAGATGATACAGATATTAACGTAATCGGCCTGTAGTTGGTTATGTCGTTTTGTTCGCCTTTTTTAAAGAGTGGTTTGACTATCGATTTTTTCAGCAGTGCAGGGAAAGTACCTGATGAAAAAGAGAGATTAATCAAGTACGTTAAAATCGAGGCTAATTCTTCGACGCAAGTTTTTATAATTTTCGTACTTAGACCGTCAAAACCTTCCGATGAAGTGTTTTTTAAACTCAAAATTTCCTTCCTCACTTCCTCTCTTGCCATGGGGCTAAGGAACATTGAATTGGGTACTGTATAATTTTTTGTTCTTGCGCTTTTACTCGCTGTACAGGTACTAAGACCTAACTCTACAAAATAGTCATTAAAGGCTGAGGCTATTTCAAGAGGCCTAGTTAGAGTGTGATTATTTATGTTCAGCTCAGAAACATCATTGTTAGTTCTTGAGTTAAAGATCTCATTTTTAACTATCGTCCAAGCTGCTCTACATTTGTTGTTGCTCTTAGAGATAAATTTTGCGTTGGAATTTTTCTTGGAAAAGTTAATGCATTTTTTCAATACTTTTGAAAAGTTTATGTAGTCATTTTTATTATTTCGAGTTTTCTTCCTATAGTACTTACATCGCAGGTTTCTTTTAGTTCTACAACTTACCTTTAGGCCCTTGCTTATCCACTTTTGTTTATTTTTGTTGGAAGTGTTAATTTTTAATCTCATTATTGGGAAGCAGAGATTATAAAATAAGCACAGAGTCTCATGAAAATTGGAAAACGCACTGTTTAGATCAGATTCCAAGTATACGTCTGACCATGCTAAACTGTTTAAGCAATCCTTAAATTTCAAAATGTTTTCGCAGCAGTAGTCTTTTCTCAGAATTCGGTACGACCTCGGTTTATTATCTTTTTCATTAACTGAGAATGACAACAATTGAGCGGTATCGTGGTCAGACAGGTAAAGCGGAAGCACCGTCGCAGTACAGTCCTCGATGTTGCTAATTATATGGTCTATACATGACTCTTTTCGTGTTGGGACGTTAATATGGATTTGCAAATTATAATTGAGGCATAAATCATGGAGTAAATTGGTGATTTTACCTTTCCTCAATGTATTTATATTTAAGTCTCCTGCTAATACAATTTTTGTATTTCGTGAATATTTTCTTGAGAGGTAATGCAATAATTGATCGAGTTTATCTAAAAAAGAATTTGGATGGATGATTTAGTAGATCATCAAATGAGAAAGGAATGGCATAATTTCACATCGAACTTGAATGAACTATCCAAACTAGAAATTCCCAGATGTGTTATTATAAAAAATGCTAAATCTATTGAGTTGCATTCATTTTCAGATGCGTCCCAAGTAGCGTACGCAGCTACTATTTATATTAGGTCAATTGATAAGTTAGGTAATGTCTTAGTCAGGGTACTTTGCGCGAAAACTAAAGTTGCTCTAGTGAAGAACACTACAATACCCCGACTCGAACTGTGCGGTGCATTGCTTTCAGCGCGTTTGAGTGACAAAGTGTTGAGGGCACTCCGCTGTAGGGTCGATTCGGTCATTCATTGGACAGACTCATCAGTGGTTTTGGGTTGGATTTGTTCTCAATCTTTAATTTAAAGCCGTTTGTCACGAACCGCGTAGCTGAAATACAAGAACTGACTGTGACAAGCTCTTGGAGGCATGTTGAAATCCAGCAGACCTAGCCTCTCGTGAAGTCAATCCTAAACTAGTTCAAGATAGTACTGTAACGATGCCGTTTCCCTTCAGTCTCGTGGACGTTAGAACCTCCACGATCGCTGGAAACTTCATGGTTTAACTGCTGGCCATTAAAAGTATTTTGTTCTTGTTTTTCAAAATTTAATTCAATTCGATTTTTGTTTCGCTTTTTTGATTCAGTCCTACCAAAACCATCGTACTGAACAGTTTGCGAGCATTTTACCAGATTACCAGTTTAAGTATAACTTACGAGTACGTGATGGTGTATTTTTGAATACTTAAAATAACCAATTATTGTAAACAGTTAAAGCAGTTATATGTAACAGGAACCCGTGTATCGAGGTAAGCATATCATACCTATTTACTTACCTATTACTATTAGATAATCTATTACCTAGGACTCTTTGAATTCATTTATTGTTATTTTGTTACAGTTCTTCTTTCCTACCTATACTTTTACCCTATTTAATAAACAAGTCACTGGATTGGCTGATCTTTAATTAACTATTCCACAACTATATCTACTCCTAAATATTGTGTGATTAATCCCGGCGCTCCGGCTCCTGTATTGCTGGCCTGCAACGAGGATTTCGTTATAGTACTATGGTATATGGTGGGAAGGCCCAATTTTCTTAACCGAAGATCCATCACAATGGCCGCGTGTAAGTGTAAATAATTTATTGGTATCACAAATATTGTAAATTTTGTAAGATATTCCAGATTCACACGTTTACAAAGATCAATGGCCTACGCACTTAGATTTATTAACAATCTGCAACACAAACATATTTTAAAAGTCATTTTCGCCAGATTGCTCGATAAACCATTTTTTGCTGCAGCTGCCCTATTTTGTGTGCGCAAGAGACTGAATATCCATGATTAGACTGAGGAACATTAGTAGCATTTAGATTACATAATCTAAAAGTAGTTATAGCCATGAAAACTTAAGGTAAATCTACGTACAGGTCCTTTAAATACAGAAGAATTAAGCGAATCTTTAAACATTTTAATTAAACAACACCAAATGAGTGTTTCTATAAGGAAATTAAAGCATTACAAAACAATCAAATAAAACTAGACTTACCTCCATTTATTTGAATGCTCGCAGTATTCGAAAAAAAAGAAACCTTGAAGAACTAAAATGCATTCTCAGATCAATACCACCACCACCGTACATTTGATTATAGTTACTGAAACCTGGATTGCAAATGAAGCTCAAGCGATATCAATTCCGTTGCTTAACTACACACACTATTACAATTATCGCACAGATTTAAAGGGTGGTGGAGTTTCAATATTCGTGCATAATAATCTCAAGCATACCTTATCTGAGTCCATTTACTCTGACGGGAACAATTATCTATGGATACACCTTCAAGACTATGGACTAAACATTGGAGCTGTATATAACCCAGGTGACACCAACTTCAAGAATTTTCTCGAAACTTACTACCTACAACTTCAGAAAAGAAACAGAGCAATCGTTTTCGGTGATTTCAACATTGACTTGTTAGTTAACTATGCTAAAAGCAAACAGTATAAAGATTTATTACGTGAAGCTGGCCACAGAATACTAAATAAAGTTTCGAAAAGTACTGCACAAGAAATTTGACAACACGCAAATCTATTTTAGACCACGTCACCATTAATTTAACAGAAGATTTCTCCCATAAGGCGAAAATAGAATCGGCAATGTCTGATCTTAATCAGATTTATTTAGAAATAAAAACAGTCAAACCATCAAAGAGAATTTATCACAGATACGAATCACTAAATTACACTACACTATTTGATTCAGTAGAAAAAATGAGTTTTGATGAGTCTGATGAAGATTATGCGGCGTTTGAAAACACCCTGAATAACTACATTATCCATAACAAGGAACTAAAAACCAAGATTTTAAACTTGCCTCAAAAGGATTGGATCAACCAAGAGATATTAAGTGAAATTAATCAAAGAAACCACCTACTCAACAAATATAAAAAGGACCGAGAAAATGATTATTTACGAGAAGAGTACCACGCAAGTAGACAAAAAGTGAAATCACTCATACAGAACACTAAAAATAGTTATTATTACGATGAGTTTACAAAATGCTCTAACCCAAAACAAATGTGGAATCTAGTAAATAATTTAGCTAATAATAAAATAAAACACAGTTAAGCGCCTACAAAATTAATAATTGACTCAGAACATATAATTAACACTAAAGATATTTGTGAAGAATTTAATAAATATTTTTCTACAATCGGACAAAAATTAGCTGATCAAATTCCTAATAATTTTCATATGATTAATTCCGAAGTTGCAACCCTCGCTCCATGTAGCACCGATGAAATCAACAAAATTATTAACAATCTTGACGCGAATTGCAGTACGGGTTTAGATGGTATCAATATCAAATCTATTGAATGTTTAAAATCCCTCATACTAAAAAATTTACTGTTTGTTTTAATGCACTTCTTCTTTCCGGACATTTTCCTGACAACTTAAAAATAACAAAAGTTTCTCCACTCCACAAGTCTGGATCAAAAACAGATCCCGGAAATTTTAGACCTATTTCTGTCTTACCAGCTCTGTCTAAAATCCTTGAAAGGCTAATCGATGATCGCTTAGAATAGAAGCCTACTTAAAATCAATTCAATCAATCAAAACACAGAAAAAACTTGTTATGTAATATTCAAGGCCACAAATAAAAAATATCCAACTTTTGAACCCCTCAAAAATAGATAATTCTGTAATACAAGAAAAAAAGTTGTGAATAATACCTTGGCTTAAGAATTGATACTTGTCTTAAGTGGAATGCTCAAATCGAGTATGTTAGATCCAAATTAGTGGCACTTGTAGCATCACTGCAACAAATTTTTCCGCGCCGTTTACGTTATACCGCATCTTCTCTATTTAATAGAAATATGGGGCAGTGCCGCAAAGCAAAACTAGAGGCTATTCAAATTGCACAAAACACTGTTCCAATATCATTACCTAACACCTTTCAAAATGTTCGAAGATAATAAATTAATGACTGTGGGACAACTTTATATTTATCACACATGCATACTTATAAAAAAATTAAAGAACGTTCTTTCCATACTAGCCTAACACTTTGTACCGTGAAACAAGTCACTAAGCGCAGCACGCGCCGCGCGAGTTTTCTCGTCCTACCCAAGGCAAGAACAAATTATGGGAAAAAAATTATTAATTTTGACGGTGCACAACTAAGCAACAGGAAGATTCGACGGGGCGCCGTGAAAATGGGATAACCTAAAGACCCCCTGCAAGGGGGGCCCGGGGAAATGGGTGAAATGGCCCATAACAAGCGGACCCATATCACCCGGCCCACTGCCAGCGTCCCCAGTTGAAATAATAATAATAAAAGGTGCACAATTTTTTAACAAAATACCTTCTTCTGGCTGTGAGCTGAAATGTAAGCTCATTAAATGTATTTAAAACAAGTCTTGCGAAATATGTGATAGAAAACCTGTAAACGAAATGTTGTCATGTGCTATATGTGTATTTATAGTGTTGTGTTTATGCTGTGTTATAATATTCTGTTCGAACGACTGTGAAGAACTTATGTACCTATGTTTGGTTATGTTTCTCATGTAAGTGACTGTTTTTTTGTCTTTATTGAGAATATATATATCTTTAACCTCATCAAAGCTTACCTCCAAAGTGTCGTATATTATCTTTAAGCCCGTTCATAAACGATGACAGCATACTTTGCGTTGGTGGTCGCATCCATAACTCCAGTGAAACCTACGAAAAGAACATCCTATCTTGTTAGAAACCAATCACAATTTTACAAAGTTGTTATTTTCACATTATCATAAAAAACTATTGCATGGCGGGCCACAACTATTACTTAACACTCTTAAAACCACCTTCTTGCCTTTATGAGGGAGAATATTAGCGAGAAGCATTGTTAATAATTGTTAATTATGTAGAATCATGAAAGATAGGAGTTTAAATCCAATAATGGGAAACTTACCGGCTAGCAGAGTATCTCCCAGTCTTCCTTTTCACACCAGTGGTGTTGATTTCGCCGGGCCATGTTACATCACTGACCGAAAGGGTCGTGGCTGTAGGATTTGAAAGTGCTACATGTGTCTACTAAGGCCGTCCATGTTGAAGTCGCAAGTGATCTCACTACTGATGTGTTCATTCTATGTTTAAGACGGTTCATATCACGCAGAGGAAAACCCTTAGAACTATACTGTTATAACGGTACTAATTTTGTCGGTGCAAATAACGAAATTTCTGCATTTTTAAGGTCAAACAGTGAAAACGTTCTAGGTTTCGCGGCCGACGAAGGCATTGTTTTTAAGTTTTCACCTGCATACTCACCCCATTTTGGTGGATTATGGGAGGCAGGCGTCAAATCCGCCAAGCACCATATTATTCGAATTCTGGGAGATAAACATTTAACTTTTGAGGAATTATCGACATTGTTTTTGCAAATTGAAGCTCTCCAGCAATCCTCATGACCTTAATCCTTTAACTCCCAGGAACTTCCTGATCAGAAGACTACTAACGTCGCTGCCTTCAGAAAATCTCATTGAAGCCTTGGCCAACAGACTGGACCGCTATAGATGTTTAGAGAAGATGCGACAACACTTCTGGGAACGCTGGAGGAATGAGTACTCAAGTGAGCTACAGCAGAAACTTAACTGGCGTGTAAAGCAGAGGGGTCTTCAAGAAGGAGATTTGGTGGTTATCAAAGACACCAACGTGCGACCACTAAAATGGCGCATGGCCAGGGTTCACAAATTATACCCAGGCTGCTGCCGGAACCAGCTACCCCAGAAGATTCTCAAAGATCTACAGACTTCGGCGGGGGGGGAGATGTTGAAGCGGACAGTAAGGGTCACGTGACGACGTGACGACGTCATATGACGTAACCGTGACGTAGCAGCGGTGGCGGCCCAGCGGTGGGCCCTCACTACGCTCCAGGACGTCTTATGAGCAGCACCATTTTTTACTTTTATTAAAATCATTTTTTATACATAAATTCTGTAAAGTTTAACGACGAATATATTTCATACACAAGATCCAGTGCCTCATTTCACCCGTGAAGATTCAGCGGAGTCAAGTTCCAAAATCTATTAAATTATAATAAATCTTACACATAATTTTTACAAAAAAATCTTTTTTTTGGAAAAATCCGAAATCTTTTTTTTTGGACTGATGTTTTTTATATTGATTTTACGGCTTTTTTTTAAGTGGTGGAGTCATGTTATTTTTAAAGTGTAGAACTAGACCAATAAAATTGTATGTAAAAAATGTAAATACTAAAAAAAAAAAGGTGATTGTTCTCATTATCCCACTAACCACGGCAGATGTAAATATCCAACAGCGAGATTTCTAGCCACAACTGCCGCAGTCGTAAAATTTCGACTGCAACAACTATCGCTTCTCATTCTACTTAGACAATTACCTTGAATGAATCAAGGAAAGTAAGTGAGTCTTGATTATGTTACGGGTTACTTGATTAACTGGGCAGTATTGCGGTGAGTTATTTTTTGGTAAGTATTAAACGGACCGGTCCTTTTCAATAATGACCAAGTGCATCGGTCAATTTGATAAATTTATTTCTTTGGCCGTTCCATATTAATAATGACAGACTACTCGTGAGCAGAACATAAAATATGAACTATTGCCCAAATTATCGTAATAACTACACAGTGCCTTGTTGAAGTTGGAGGACATCAATTTTATCAGTGTGCAATGTTTCTCTAAAATCCCTTAATATGCCTTCTTGGCAACGGAAGATATTAAACACCTACTTACACACTCTCGGAAAAAATCAATTAAAGTGAATGCCCAAAAAAGTGATTTTCGAGTGCAAGCAATTTTACAATTTTAAGTGGATTTCAACGCTAGAAAGGTAAGTCAAGTGTTATAATTACTTTATTTATAGTGTTTTTAGTAATAACAAACATATAGGAGTGTGATCCGCGTTATAATTTTTGGTTAAAATGTATTTCAATAAGACATGTACTTTAACTCAATTTATTACACGATTTATTGGTAAAAAGCAATACTACCATACATAATAATAATAACGATGATTATTATTATTATTTTTATAATTCGTTGTTTTTATTCTTATAAATATTTGTTTTTGTAGGAATACTGTACAAATTTTATATCTGAGTTTCGTGATAAATACAGTGAATAATAATGACAAAGAGCAACTGAGGAGGGCTTTGCAAGTCTGCAGGATGCGATTTCAGAATGTTGCTTCTCACGAGTCTCTAGGCCGCGGTTACCACGTTTGCCTACTAATAGACGCAACCTAGCGTTATTGGGGGCCCTGGACGCTTTACTAGCTCCGTTCATACGGACTAGTGAAGATTTAGTTGATACTCACTGCATTCTCTACTGCGGGGCCATTGCGGCATGCCGTGTTGCTCATGTCAAGTTTCCGGACTCTGCCGTGCAGTGCGACCTGCCGCAAATGTACCCGCAATGCAAATACGAATCGAGCGGCGTATCAACATGTTTAGGACCCTCATTGCAAAGCTAGTCTGCTTTAGCCAACCAGGGGAACCATCACCCTCGGGTCATGCGTTACGTGAACCAAGCCTTTGCTGGGACGGGTATTTGGCCCGAACAGTATATGGCTTGTGTCACGGAATGCATTGACTTTCTGAAGCAGAAGGTTATGCATAGGCAAACCATATCCGTCGCTACAGAGAATGTGTGGACAGATATTTACAAAATCGCCTTTTCCAAAGTGACCAAAGGAAGGTGTACTGATACTGGGAAGAGACTAACCAAGAGACGTTAGTAGTACCTTACTAAAGGATTCAAATCTAGACTATCGGCTTCGCAGAGGGGGTGATTTCATCTCTCATTTGCTGTACCTACATGGATTACCTGAAGCTGTTCCAGTGTCAATCCACGACTTGGCCACCTTACTTCTGTATAATACAGTAAATCTCCATATTCGCTTTCGATGTCATCAAGGAATTGTTTGTATTGTCTGTGATTGAGTCCCCGTGATTTTATGAAATTTACAGTCGAAACTACCACTTTCATGACATTTAGAAATTCAATTTTTTTAGAACAGAGGGCTTCTTGGTGTATAATGCAGATGCTTTTTCAGCAAAGTAACTAGCCCAGAATTGACACCAATCATCGAAGGAGCACCGTCAGTCGCAACTCCTGATAATTTTGATAAGTCCATATCCAAATTGAACACTCATCCAAAAGTACATTGAGTATATCAACTCCTCTGGTTTGACCTTTCAATGAACACATTCCTAATAACTCTTCTAAGACTTCAAAATCTTGAGTAACACCTCGTATGAATATGAGAAGTTGAGCTGTGGAACTAATATCAGTGGATTCGTCGAGTGCTAATGAAAAGAAAATAATGATCTTAGTTTTTTCATTTAATTGTTCCGCAATATTTATTACCTGACAAAGATATAATTCGTCTTTGGATTGTCATACGATTCAGTTGAATTTTCTCAAACTTTTTTGCTGCTTCTGTTTCTATTAGGGAATCCATAGTTATTTATGTAGTAAAAGTAGTAAATATCATCATCCTCATTTGAATATAGAATCAATTAGACTACAATTCGCAGGAATACAAACTTTACCGTGCATCCGTAGACGCTATAGGGACTACGCAATAAGGTTTATTTTACAATGTCTGGTGCGCTGACGAATTCTGTTGCTGTTCATGTATGCCGATTGACGTAATTCAAATTCAACGGAGTGCGGGAATACAGGCTGTCTTTTTTTTGTAATTTTCGACGTCAAAAGTCGAATTATTAGATAGGTACTTTAGGAAACCAACGTGACATTTTTTGTATGGTAACTGGGTACTTCCGTGATATTTAGGTAGAAGAAGGAAGATATTTTTTATTCTTTATTCAATAAAACTAATATTGTGACTTTGTGGAAGCGACGATAGTGGTGATTAGTGTTGTACCGACGCCACGTGAGTATATTATCGATAGTTTAACTTTCACAGTTTGTTGCAAGAGTGATAGTCGATTTTTTTTAATTATGTTTGTGGAGGCCATGATAGTGGCGATTAGTGTTGTACCGCCGCCAAGTGAGTCGATATTTTATCGATAGTTTAACTTTCACTGGTGATTGTCGAATCAATGACATCGTGCTTTTGAACATTACTTATCCAATTAAAACATACGTTTTTCCGCCCTCCCCCCGCCGATGCGTGACCTACAAACAATCACTACATTTAGAAAATCCCTGAAAGGGCATCTCATGTCAAAACAAATTTCTGACCCACAGTACAGTAAATGTCTTACCTCTGGGCTGTCCGCGACACGAGGGCTTGCGCTCGGGTGAACTATGCATTGAAATAGTAGGTTTTTGCATTTATTTGTTTCAGTATATAGTTTTTTGCTATTCACTGTAAAATATGTATTTTTTTTTGTGGCCTCAATATGTATTTGTAAAACTTTATTAAACGTGGCAGCACGAGGCAGAGGTTTCTATCTGTCAGTGAGACAGCTGATTGGCCACAAACAAACAACTTCTGCATAATTTTTTTTTACTCTTATCTAGCCTTAAGAACACTTCTCACTAACACATTTTGATTATTTTCTTTAATATTATATAAATATAAAAATCTATCTCCAATTCAAGCACGCGTACACTTCACATTTTAATTACTCACTACCTATACTGTCTGTACGACGGACGATTACCACAATAATAGGCCCTGCCAGAATACCAGCGTCTCTGTAGTGCTCGCGCTACAGTGACACATGCAAAGGCAGGGACCTAATTAGAACACTGTTTATGTCATTGGTATATAGTTTTTAGATAAGTTATTTGTATATTTTAGTTTTATTAGTGTCAATTTCTGTATGTCACACTTGGGCTAATAAATAGTTTTTCTTTCTTTCTTTTTTGTTATTTTTGCATACTACATACCGATTTTTTCTTTATATTTTATACAGATGGCTCAACAGGAACAAAAAGAAATTGTCGCAAGCCTGGTGGTAGACCGATCCCCTTGGGAGTCCTCCCATTGTCAAGAAGATGCATCAAACCGGTTGCTCCTCGAGGGTACGCCTCAGGGGCGAAAACTTAAGGTTAGTATTTCAAGACAAATGTTCGATAACATTTGTTAAACAAATGTTTTGACATTTGTGACGTATTTATGACGTGTGTTTGTTTGTAGGTTTGAAATGTATTTCATTGATATGTATGTTTTAGCGAGACAAACGATGTTCGTTTGTTAGATATAAATTATGAATATAAACATCTGTGACCCTAGTACTAATCTACATATATGGTATTTGCCCCAAACGTTTGCCCCTAGCGTGATTCGAGTTCGCGACCTTTAGTTTCGTGGTTTAGAAACTAACCACTAGACCAATTGGCCATCTGAAATATTTTTTCTAAGTCATATTGGATGGAGGATGATTGATGGTGATGCTTTGGCGTTTCTGCTTTAGTGACGGGTATGTGTTTTCTCTTTTTTTAAAGTTTTGGGAACCAGCGACCACTCCGGAGATCACAGGTAGCTCAGGCTGCTCTCTCCCAAAAAAGGCTCGGAGCAGCCTGAATCATTCAGAGGCTGACATTAGGGCGCTGCAAGACTCCGGCAGTGACGAGTCGGACGCTGATGCAGACGGGGATGAGGAAGATGGCGAGCCTTACGTGGATTTGTGGGCGATGCAGATCCACTCTCGGCTTGTCCGGAATGAGGTTTTGAGTGAAAGTGAGGATGAATGCGAGGATAGAGTGGAAGAAAGAGTGGAAGAAAGTGTGGAAGACCGAGTGGAAGAAATAAAGGAAGAGGATGCTGAGTTGCGGACGATGGGTCAGGAGTTCGCAAATCTCAACGAATTTTCCTATGAATGCGAGGATAGAGTGGAAGACCGAGTGGAAGAAATAAAGGAAGAGGATGCTGAGTTGCGGACGATGGGTCAGGAGTTTGCAAATCTCAACGAATTTTCCTATGAATGCGAGGATAGAGTGGAAGAAAGAGTGGAAGACCGAGTGGAAGAAATAAAGGAAGAGGATGCTGAGTTGCGGACGATGGGTCAGGAGTTCGCAAATCTCAACGAATTTTCCTGGTCGGATGATTTTACTACATTCACCGGCCAAAAGGAAACTTATCTGCGGACTCCCGGCCCCTCGTTACCAACTGAGGATCCAGTCGATATTTTCTTGCATGTCTGGAATGAGGACAAACAAATGTTATCGAACATTTGTCTTGAAATACTAACCTTAAGTTTTCGCCCCTGAGGCGTACCCTCGAGGAGCAACCGGTTTGATGCATCTTCTTGACAATGGGAGGACCCCCAAGGAGATCGGTCTACCACCAGGCTTGCGACAATTTCTTTTTGTTGCTGTTGAGCCATCTGTATAAAATATAAAGAAAAAATTGGTATGTAGTATGCAAAAATAACAAAAAACAAAGAAAGAAAAACTATTTATTAGCCCAAGTGTGACATACAGAAATTGACACTAATAAAACTAAAATATACAAATAACTTATCTAAAAACTATATACCAATGACATAAACAGTGTTCTAATTAGGTCCCTGCCTTTGCATGTGTCACTGTAGCGCGAGCACTACAGAGACGCTGGTATTCTGGCAGGGCCTATTATTGTGGTAATCGTCCGTCGTACAGACAGTATAGGTAGTGAGTAATTAAAATGTGAAGTGTACGCGTGCTTGAATTGGAGATAGATTTTTATATTTATATAATATTAAAGAAAATAATCAAAATGTGTTAGTGAGAAGTGTTCTTAAGGCTAGATAAGAGTAAAAAAAAATAATGCAAAAGTTGTTTGTTTGTGGCCAATCAGCTGTCTCACTGACAGATAGAAACCTCTGCCTCGTGCTGCCACGTTTAATAAAGTTTTACAAATACATATTGAGGCCACAAAAAAATACATATTTTACAGTGAATAACAAAAAACGATATACTGAAACAAATAAATGCAAAAACCTACTATTTCAATGCATAGATCACCCGAGCGCAAGCCCTCGGGTCGCGGACAGCCCAGAGGTAAGACATTTACTGTACTGTGGGTCGGAAATTTGTTTTGACATAAGATGCCCTTTCAGGGATTTTCTAAATGTAGTGATTATTTGTAGGTCACGCATCGGCGGGGGGACGGCGGAAAAACGTATGTTTTAATTGGATAAGTAATGTTCAAAAGCACGATGTCATTGATTCGACAATCACCAGTGAAAGTTAAACTATCGATAACATATCGACTCACTTGGCGGCGGTACAACACTAATCGCCACTATCATGGCCTCCACAAACATAATTAAAAAAAATCGACTATCACTCTTGCAACAAACTGTGAAAGTTAAACTATCGATAATATACTCACGTGGCGTCGGTACAACACTAATCACCACTATCGTCGCCTCCACAAAGTCACAATATTAGTTTTATTGAATAAAGAATAAAAAATATCTTCCTTCTTCTACCTAAATATCACGGAAGTACCCAGTTACCATACAAAAAATGTCACGTTGGTTTCCTAAAGTACCTATCTAATAATTCGACTTTTGACGTCGAAAATTACAAAAAAAAGACAGCCTGTATTCCCGCACTCCGTTGAATTTGAATTACGTCAATCGGCATACATGAACAGCAACAGAATTCGTCAGCGCACCAGACATTGTAAAATAAACCTTATTGCGTAGTCCCTATAGCGTCTACGGATGCACGGTAAAGTTTGTATTCCTGCGAATTGTAGTCTAATTGATTCTATATTCAAATGAGGATGATGATATTTACTACTTTTACTACATAAATAACTATGGATTCCCCAATAATTGTCTTTATAGTATGAGCGATTGTCATGGTTTTGTTATATAGGGTTGGGGAATAAGCCTTTGTGCATATAGTATGTATGAACTTATAATAAAATCTTACTATTTAATACTACAATTTGTATCTGCTATACTATTTGTATCTGGCTGCTTTTGGTATCATTAAAAGTTTAAATTTTAAAGAAGATAAAAATAAAAATAAATAGGCACTATAAAACGCAGCATCCTACTTTTACCAAGTTTACAGGCGAATTAAGAAAGCAAAAAATGTTGTCTCTAAAACGGGAGCTTATTGGTCAGCAAGCTATGTTTACTAAACCCATTCAAGATTCAGAAACAGCTACAGAAGTTAGTTATGAAATTTATCGAATGATAGCAAAGCGAAGTCGCCCCTTCAATGATGGGGATTTTGTAAAAGAATGCATAGAAATTGCCGCTAAGAAAATGTGTCCAGAAGCAGCAAAAAAGTTTGAGAAAATTCAACTGAATCGTATGACAATCCAAAGACGAATTATATCTTTGTCAGGTAATAAATATTGCGGAACAATTAAATGAAAAAACTAAGATCATTATTTTCTTTTCATTAGCACTCGACGAATCCACTGATATTAGTTCCACAGCTCAACTTCTCATATTCATACGAGGTGTTACTCAAGATTTTGAAGTCTTAGAAGAGTTATTAGGAATGTGTTCATTGAAAGGTCAAACCAGAGGAGTTGATATACTCAATGTACTTTTGGATGAGTGTTCAATTTGGATTTGGACTTATCAAAATTATCAGGAGTTGCGACTGACGGTGCTCCTTCGATGATTGGTGTCAATTCTGGGCTAGTTACTTTGCTGAAAAAGCATCTGCATTATACACCAAGAAGCCCTCTGTTCTAAAAAAATTGAATTTCTAAATGTCATGAAAGTGGTAGTTTCGACTGTAAATTTCATAAAATCACGGGGACTCAATCACAGACAATACAAACAATTCCTTGATGACATCGAAAGCGAATATGGAGATTTACTGTATTATACAGAAGTAAGGTGGCCAAGTCGTGGATTGACACTGGAACAGCTTCAGGTAATCCATGTAGGTACAGCAAATGAGAGATGAAATCACCCCCTCTGCGAAGCCGATAGTCTAGATTTGAATCCTTTAGTAAGGTACTAAGAAGATTCAGAGCTAAACAAAACCACAAAGGACTCAAACTATCGCTCTGGAAAATACCTCGCTCTATCCTTATGAAATCCTGCGGATCAGGGGAGCCATCTCCAACACCTGGTCGACGAAGGACTGTGATCCACTGCGCCATGCCTGTGCTCAAGAAAGATCTCAAAGTTGTATCAATTTTATACAGCTCTAAGATCCTCCTGAGCCATGAATAATAGGCCTTCTTAGTCAATCCAGACAGTTGAAAGAGCTTTCCGATTCCGCCGGACTTGTTGGCAAATAGTTGTGTCTATGAGGAGGAGTTCTTTAGTATCTCAGAACCCAACCCTACATCCATTCTGAGCAGGGGCCAAAGCATTGTTCGCAACAATATGAGTGTTATTTTTTTTTTGCTAGAACGGACTTAAGGAGCTTGTAGATGGTAGGTAAGCCCGTGATGTGTCATACCATCATCATATCATCATTCTTTATTTACTTGAAACAACTTGTCTATATAAGGAAAGTGACACCAGAAGTCAGGAAGCTAGGGAGGGAACCAACCCCGAAGTTGTGCAATTCATCCTGGCCAGGACTTTTCCAGTTCTGAGCTTTCTGAATTGCACAACTAACGTCTCTTGGTTAGTCTCTTCCACTACCTATACTGTCTGTACGACGGACGATTACCACAATAATAGGCCCTGCCAGAATACCAGCGTCTCTGTAGTGCTCGCGCTACAGTGACACATGCAAAGGCAGGGACCTAATTAGAACACTGTTTATGTCATTGGTATATAGTTTTTAGATAAGTTATTTGTATATTTTAGTTTTATTAGTGTCAATTTCTGTATGTCACACTTGGGCTAATAAATAGTTTTTCTTTCTTTCTTTTTTGTTATTTTTGCATACTACATACCGATTTTTTCTTTATATTTTATACAGATGGCTCAACAGCAACAAAAAGAAATTGTCGCAAGCCTGGTGGTAGACCGATCTCCTTGGGGGTCCTCCCATTGTCAAGAAGATGCATCAAACCGGTTGCTCCTCGAGGGTACGCCTCAGGGGCGAAAACTTAAGGTTAGTATTTCAAGACAAATGTTCGATAACATTTGTTAAACAAATGTTTTGACATTTGTGACGTATTTATGACGTGTGTTTGTTTGTAGGTTTGAAATGTATTTCATTGATATGTATGTTTTAGCGAGACAAACGATGTTCGTTTGTTAGATATGAATTATGAATATAAACATCTGTGACCCTAGTACTAATCTACATATATGGTATTTGCCTCAAACGTTTGCCCCTAGCGTGATTCGAGTTCGCGACCTTTAGTTTCGTGGTTTAGAAACTAACCACTAGACCAATTGGCCATCTGAAATATTTTTTCTAAGTCATATTGGATGGAGGATGATTGATGGTGATGCTTTGGCGTTTCTGCTTTAGTGACGGGTATGTGTTTTCTCTTTTTTTAAAGTTTTGGGAACCAGCGACCACTCTGGAGATCACAGGTAGCTCAGGCTGCTCTCTCCCAAAAAAGGCTCGGAGCAGCCTGAATCATTCAGAGGCTGACATTAGGGCGCTGCAAGACTCCGGCAGTGACGAGTCGGACGCTGATGCAGACGGGGATGAGGAAGATGGCGAGCCTTACGTGGATTTGTGGGCGATGCAGATCCACTCTCGGCTTGTCCGGAATGAGGTTTTGAGTGAAAGTGAGGATGAATGCGAGGATAGAGTGGAAGAAAGAATGGAAGAAAGTGTGGAAGACCGAGTGGAAGAAATAAAGGAAGAGGATGCTGAGTTGCGGACGATGGGTCAGGAGTTCGCAAATCTCAACGAATTTTCCTATGAATGCGAGGATAGAGTGGAAGAAAGAGTGGAAGACCGAGTGGAAGAAATAAAGGAAGAGGATGCTGAGTGGCGGACGATGGGTCAGGAGTTTGCAAATCTCAACGAATTTTCCTATCAATGCGAGGATAGAGTGGAAGAAAGAGTGGAAGACTGAGTGGAAGAAATAAAGGAAGAGGATGCTGAGTTGCGGACGATGGGTCAGGAGTTCGCAAATCTCAACGAATTTTCCTGGTCGGATGATTTTACTACATTCACCGGCCAAAAGGAAACTTATCTGCGGACTCCCGGCCCCTCGTTACCAACTGAGGATCCAGTCGATATTTTCTTGCATGTCTGGAATGAGGACATTATGAAAGAGATTGTGCGACAGACGAACAAGTATGCGTGGGAGAAGATAGCTCTGATTACGGAAGAGGGGAATACGATCCCGGAACCCCTGTCCTCGTGGACGGAAACCTCTTGCGAGGAGCTATACCGATATTTCGGTATTTTGATTCTCATGTCTCTGTGCCATATGTCTGTTGTGAGCGACTACTGGATGACGGGTCTGATGGGTATGCCCGATTTCCGGCGGCTGATGCCGAGGAATCGGTATATGCTCATTACCAGGATGCTTCATTTTGTCGACAACGACATCGTCGACCCTACGCTGTCGTCGTACGCAAAAAAGATTAACAAAATCACACCTATTTTGAATCATTGCAATGCGCAGTTTGGAGCCATGTACACGCCTAATCAGCACCTCAGCTTAGACGAGTCTCTTCTACTCTGGAAGGGCCGTCTAAGCTGGGTTCAGTGCATCCGTACGAAAGCTGCTAGGTTTGGCATCAAAAGCTTTGAATTGTGTGAAGCCGAGTCCGGGTACCTGCTGCGGTGCCTACTCTATGGAGGTAAAAATTCCACGATGCGTGAGGAACCCGTCCATGGATTCAAGAATTCTACCGCAAAGGTAGTTCTGGAATTAATGGATGGCTTCCTCGACGTAGGCCATACCCTGGTTATGGCCAATTGGTACAACCAATTGTCCCTAACCAGGTTCCTTAAACTTCGGGGCACTGATGTCATTGGGACCATGAACCCTCGTAGGGTTAATGTTCCCAGTGAGATCAAAAAGGCAAAGGGCCTAAAACTGACCAGAGGCAGCCAAATCGCCAGACACTGCGGGGACATTACATTGATAGCTTGGCAAGATGTCAAGTTGGTCACCGCAGTGTCTACCTGCCACACAGACGCCCGAGTGGCTACGCGAGCTGACGTGGACATTGAGAAGCCGGCCGCCATCGCGGAGTACAACAAGTACATGGGTGGCGTCGACAGCAAAGATCAAAAGCTGTCGATGTTCCTCATGGAAAGGAAACGGGGCCGCAAGTGGTACATGAAGGTGTTCAAAAGGCTGTTAAATACCAGCATTTTGAATTCCTTCATTATCTATACTAAAACGCCACTTGCGTGTACTAACCGTATGTCCCACCGACAATTTCGTTGGGCTTTGGCGACTGGCTTCTTAGAAAGATTTCCGAAAGCCAGCTCAACAATAAGGCCTAATACAGGCGAAGCAGCTCCCGGGATCCCTCGCCGACTAATTAAGGGGGTCAACCACTATGTTGTGCATACCGAACGCAGGGACCCGAACAAACCGGCCCACAAACAACTGCGGTGCGCTCGGTGTACTGCGGCAAAGAGGCGCACACAGGTGACCCTCATGTGCAGTTACTGCAATGTGCCCCTATGCCCCGGCCCCTGCTGGGTGGAGTACCACGACCTTGTAAAATTGTAAGCAGTACTTTTACGAGGGTGAACCAAAAATTACTTAGAAATGTATTGAATTTAAGAACGAAGTATCATTTTCTTTCTATTTCGATTCAATCGCACCGAACATGATGCAATTGCACGTCTTCTTATTTTTATCAGTCTACGTTCTAAATGTCAGTGTCAATTTCGAGTGGCAAAGTTATGACCTCAGCGTATAATTAGAAACGCGTTATTCAAAATGCATTGCATTAAAGGTATTACCTTGTAGAATGTAGAAAAATATAATAATATTGTTTAAATTTTTTGATTCACCCTCGTATATTTACCATAAAACCATGCGACCAATGTGAGTTACCGGTGATTACTTACGGATATCTGGTTTTACCATACCATCAGTGTGTCTTCTCAGTGATTACTTACGGATCTCGGCTTTTAATACTCGATCTCGCTTTTTAAATTGGGTGGGGTAGGCCTATGTTCAGCAGTGGACTCGTTCCTGGTAGTGATGACCCTGAATGGTGATGGATGATTTGAGGTATGAAATACTGTATGAAGGTGATATGAATGGGGAATATTGAATGACCTCTCTTCGATCGTGTAACTAACTGCAATAAATTATTATTCTATTCTATTCTACATTGGTGTCCCATCGGACTGTGGGCGTGTTCATGTTATCAGAACTTTTCTTGTGCTATCTGTAAAAATAAGTTTTAGTGAAAGTATGTTTGTAACGACATCTAGAACACGATGTGCTTGAACTCCATGTACAATAAATGTTACATTTGAAATGTTTTGAGACTGTTTACAGTTTACTTGAAATATAATATATTACTGTGAATAATTAGTCCTAAGTAAATACATGGGGCACACTAAAAGTTTTGCACTTCTAGCTAATCGGAACTATTTGAGTTTAGAATGTTATATTTTTTAATTGTAACCTTCTTAGTAATAAAAAAAACAATTGGCGGGAAATCATTTGTCAATTGTTTTTTATCACACATCAAATTTCTACATACGCAACGAAAATGGAATTTAGTTGAAAAGATTTTAGAGCGATGATTTTTTATGATTTTAAAATTCTCTCTCTCCGCAAGACTGTGCCGCTCGTCTTCAAAATGCTTTTGGGAGATAAGCACCTTGTTTGAGCACCGTAAGGCGATGGTTTGCTGAATTTGAGAGAGGTCGAATTTCTTTACATGACGAATTTCGTGAAGGGCTTCCTTCAACGAAAATAATGTGGCTACTGTTAAGCGGCTAATTGAAGAAAACCCGTGGATTAACTATGAGAGAATTCGAGGACTATTGGGGATTGGTATGAGCCAAATTCAGAAAATTTTACACCAAGAATTGAAAGTTCGGAATCTTTGTTGTCGTTGGATCCCTCATGAACTGACAGCAGAGCAGAAGCGGGCTCGCGTGGAATGGTGCTCACAGATGCTACTGAAGTACGACCACGGACATTCTAATGCTGTTATGACATTGTGACTGGAGACGAAACGTGGATTTCTTGTTTTGAACCCGAAAAAAACAGCATTTTTGTAAATGGGTGTTTGAAAATAAGAACAGGCCAACAAAAGTGAGGCAGGCGAGAAACGTTGGTAAAAAAATGATCGCGTTTTTTTCTACGGTAAGTACGGCTAGCTACGGGTCCCATCTGTACAATTCCACTTGAAGATCAAAAGAGTGTTAATGCCGTATTCTACCATTTGTTTACCCAGGGTGTTAGAAAAAGTCGCGTTCTCCTACATCATGACAACACTTCTTCACACACGGCCAACAAAACAAAGTCATTTTTACCTTCCGAAAAAGTCCAACTCGTCACCCATCCTGCGCATAGCCCCGACCTAGCACCCTGTGATTTCTGTATTTTCCCCAAAATCAAAGATTTGATGAGAGGTTTCACTTTTACCAACTCCGAAGAGGCAGTGATAGCGTTCAATCAGCACGTAGAAAAAATGCCTTCAGATATGTGGTCCTCTTGTTTTAAAAAATGGTTTGATCGCATGAAAAAATGTTTAAAATGTAAAGGAGAGTATTTTGAAAAGCAATAAACATAATATTTTGGTTATTAAATGTTTATGTTACAAAAAACTTATAGTGTGACCTACGTATAATTAGTGTAATTTTTTGGTTTGCTGCAACAGTGCAGAGGACCACTGATTACAATAAACCATTGTACTCCATTTTATGGTCAGTTAATTTATTCTTATTATTTCTTATACTTATATAAGAAAATACATATTTTTTATATCAGGGTTCCTTTTTTTATTTAATTTTATAGCCTTAACCAAGTACAAAGGCGTTCACATCAACATTAACATAAGTGCACATCATCTATTTTCAACTAATTGAAAAATAGTATCGATAATATAGATCGGCATCACTACACTTACATTCTGTTATAAACAATAAGCGTAGGTAATAAAAGTAGGAACTAATTTTATGTAAGTGTATCGGAAACTAGTGTTGTTGCGATAGCGATAGTTGACCTCAAAAATCAGTCATACTATCGATAGTCCTATCGAAACTATTGACCCGCGACGATACTATCGATAGGATCGATAGTGAAAATAAAGCGGTACTATTGACCTTTTTGATACTATCTATAGTTTCGCGCCATTATAGTTGATACTATTTATGACTGTCGATGCCTATTGATACTATCGATAGTTTTTCTTTTGTAACTATCGAGGTATTTTCGAAACTATCGGCTGGAAATAAAACGAAACCTTTTGAGCTTGCAATAGTACTTATCGTAAAATGTTCGACTATCGATAGGGCAAAACTATCCATACTATCGATACTATCGACACGCATCCCATCAATAGTTTCGATAGTATCGAAACCATTGATAGTTTTTGTACGGATACTACCGATACTATTGATCTTTAGCAATACTAATATGTATTTATTTTTATCTATCGATAGTATCGTCACGGGTCGATAGTTTCGATAGGACTATCGATAGCATGAATAATTTTCGGGGTCACGATACTATCGATAGACTATCGCTATCGCAACAACACTATCGATTTTTTTATTATTTGTTTACGAAAGAAACTTTGTTCCATAAAAACATTTAGAAAATACTGGATGATTATCAAAAGACTTTCAAAAACGATATGTCATGCTCAGTGAGTGATGTAGAAAATACACGTAGATATTTAACAACTACTAATTATTGATACCTTTTATCCAAATATCAATGGTAATCATCAACTATAACATTTAGTAAATGTTCTGCGGGTGCAATGAAAGCCTCTCGTGCCGTCCTAATGCTAAAAACCACAAAACTGAAACTGTGTGGGCAGCGGGCACAGCTTCCTACCGGTCTTCTGCCTGTTAAGCAAGTACAGTAATGCTCAACTATCGCATTTCTACCGATTTGGTCTCTATCAATCAAAATTATATGTGCGCGATCTGACATGCCGCGACTGTATTTTGATTCGGAGCAACCACACATTATTTTGCTGAATATTACATCTGTTTAAATCATCGAATGACTCCTCTCTATATAATTTAAATAAAAACCTTCGCGGAAATGTTCTGCAACATACGATTTTGCTAGTTTTATATGATTTGGGATTCCATCTCTGTGTAGGTGACCCATGAATACGAGTACATACATGAGAGTTAACATAACTTGTTGACAACGTAAAACAAGTGAAGGCAGTCGCCAAGTTCCCAAAGCGTGAAACACTATACATTCTTCTGTTAAACGTGGAAAATCATTTAGGAATGGTAGATCTGCTTCCATTCTTATATAGTCTCGACGTTGTCGATTCGGATTTTTAAGTTCGACGTAATCGAATAAACGATTCTGATTATTTATTTTTTCATCAATAATGTTTATTATATCCGAAGCTAGTAGATGGGTTTCAAAAACTGGTTGAAAAGCATTTAAAAGGCTAGCACCAATTTTGAAATCTACAAAAATATGGGGAAGAGCTCTATTAATATATGTTTGTCGCAGCAGTTTAAAACACTGTTTCATTTTGCCATTCATGGCTTCCACTACCCAGCGGCAAATGGTAATCGTTCGCGAATGAGCCATAACAATACTTTTCACAGAACAAAAGTAACTAATAGTAGATTATACACCAAGGGGATAAAGCACTGTTTTATGTCACGGGCGCTACATTGAATCCTGAACGTAACGAAGGACTTCAAATTTAACTTTTATTGACTTGGTCCGTTGTTAATTGGCTTTCGTTTCGGTCTTTTGTGGGTGGTATGTGTACATCATAACCACACTCTTTATTACTACCTAAGCTATCCCTAAAACCCCGATCAAGCAAAAAAACGTCGTTTTGTTGAAAAATCCAATGCCAAGCACTATTTTCATTATTCATAATGCCTTGCATGATTGTTGCATTAGATGTAGTGCCGGCATACGGACCTAGAACATCCAAAATATAGCCATGTGCTGACAATCATGAAGGGTTTTAGTAAATTCTCATATTAATGCAAGCTATTAGACAATCGTTGAAATAAATAATTGGAACTTTTTTCTACATAAATATCAGTACCATCGCAAATATTTATTGCTATGCTGTTTTCACTGTTACCGAATAGGTGTTTCGGTATCAACAAATTCCTCTCTAAGATATTCCTTGTGAAATGGTCTAACCCTAAATCATCATCATCATCATCATTTCAGCCGAACGACGCCCACTGCTGGGCATAGGCCTCCCCCAAGGATCTCCACAACGATCGGTCCTGCGCTGTCCGCATCCAGTGGCTTCCCGCGACCTTGACCAGATCGTCGGTCCACCTTGTAGAGGGCCTGCCCACGGAACGTCGTCCGGTACGCGGTCGCCATTCGAGAACCTTTCCGCCCCAACGGCCATCGGTTCTCCGCGCTATGTGTCCCGCCCACTGCCACTTCAGCAATGCAATCCTTCGAGCGATGTCGGTTGTTTTTGTTCTACTGCGGATCTCATCATTTCTGATTCGATCGAGCAGGGAAATACCAAGCATCGCTCTCTCCATTGCTCGCTGGGTGATCTTGAGCCTTCTTATGAGACCCATAGTAAGGGACCACGTCTCACTCCCATAGGTCATTACTGGCAACACACACTGGTCAAAGACTTTTGTCTTGAGACACTGAGGTATTTCGGACGCAAATATATGCCGGAGCTTCCCGAACGCTGCCCATCCGAGCTGGATTCGACGAGAGATCTCTTTCTCGAAGTTGGACTTACCTAGCTGGACTGTCTGTCCCAGGTAAACATAGTGGTCAACAACTTCGAGTGTAATGTTCCCAACGTTAACTGGAGCGGGTGCAATATGGGCATTTAACATGATTTTTGTTTTGTCCATGTTCATCTTAAGACCCACTCTTTGAGAAGCATTACCGAGATCTTCGAGCATTATGTTCAGGTCTTCCAAGGTCTCAGCCATAAGAACTACATCATCGGCAAATCGCAGGTGTGTTAGGTACTCGCCATTGATGTTGATGCCGCGTCCTTTCCAGTCCAGAAGCTTGAAAATATCCTCCAACGCAGCCGTGAACAGTTTCGGAGAAATAACGTCTCCTTGTCTCACGCCTCGCTGTAGTTGGATCGGATTAGAGCTCTGGTTCTGTAATCGGACCGACATGGTGGCGTTCTGGTATAAGTACCTTAGCACCTCAATGTACCTGTAGTCTATTTGGCACCTTTGGAGAGACTGCAGTACTGCCCAGGTCTCAATCGAATCAAAGGCTTTCTCGTAGTCCACGAACGCTAAGCAAAGTGGCAAGTTATACTCTTCGGTCTTCTGTATAACTTGCCGCAGCGTATGAATGTGGTCTACGGTACTATAGCCTTTTCGGAACCCTGCTTGTTCGGGAGGTTGGAAGTCGTCGAACCTGCGAGCGAGACGATTCGTAATGACTCTCGAAAACAGCTTATAGATATGGCTCAGAAGCGAGATGGGTCTGTAGTTCTTCAAGAGAGTTTTGTCACCCTTCTTGAAGAACAGCATCACATCGCCTCTGCCCCATGCCTTTGGCGTTTTTCCCTCGAGGATGACAGAACTGAAGAGCGTCTGGAGGACCTTAAGTATCGGCTTACCGCCCGCTCTCAGGAGCTCAGTTGTGATTCCGTCATCACCCGCCGCCTTGTTGTTTTTAAGCTGCTTGAGAGCCATCCTAATCTCGTACAGGCTGACGTCTGGGATATCTTCGGTATAGTGTCGGGTAAGCTTGGCTCTAGGATCTTTAGCCTTGCTTTCAACAGGTGTTTGCGTGGAATATAACTGTCCATAGAAACTCTCAATCTCCCTCAGGATTTCAGGTGTTGACGAAATGATGCTACCTGCCTCAGTTTTCAGCCTCGTCAATTGGCTTTGCCCAATAGACAGATCTCTGGCGAACACTTTGGAGCCTTTATTCCGCTCAATTGCCTCTTTAATACGCTGGGTATTAAATTGGCGAAGGTCGCTCGTCAAAGACTTAGATATCTGTCTATTGAGTTGCCGATAACGATGGGCATCCGCTGAGTTCTGTAGCCTCATTTCGTTTCTCTGATCCATGAGTAGGAGAGTCTGACTGGAGAGTTTCTTTGATTTGGGACGGCGGGTTTTAAAGTGCTTGGACCCTACCGTACAGACAGTATCCACCACCATGTTGTACAGATCGTCCACATCGATGCTGTTCTCAAGGGCTTCGAAGCGGTTTTGAAGCTCGAGCTGAAAGCACTCGGGGTTTTGAATTTGAGCCGGTATTGGTCGGAGCGTGGATTTTATCAGTCGCGCTCTCTCAAGCTTTAGGTCGATATTCAATGTGCCTCTGACCATGCGGTGATCGCTTCCTGTCTTAACAGCGTTGATCACAGTGACATCATTGAATATATGCTTCTTCGTCGACATGATAAAATCGATCTCGTTTTTGACTCTACCGTCCGGACTGATCCAGGTCTATTTGCGGCTTACGGGCTTCTTGAAGAAGGAGTTCATCATAAAGAGGTTCTCCCTCTCCATGAAGTCTGCCAGCATCTGGCCCCTGTTGTTCCGTTGCCCAAATCCAAATTGCCCCACTCTCAACTCATCACCGCAGCGTTGCCCCAACTTTGCATTAAAATCCCCCATCACAACCGTGTAGTGGGTTTTATAGCTATGCATGGCTTTAGAGATCTCCTCATACATAGCCTCCACTTCGACATCGTCGTGCTTTGAGGTCGGAGCGTAGACCTGAATGACATTCAGCGAATATCGTTTCGATATTCTGAGTATCAGGTACGCTACCCTGCTCGAAACACTTCCGATAGTAATCACGTTGTTGACAAGGGATTTGTGGACGATGAACCCGACACCACCTAGGGACTGTTGGTCGCCCTCCCGGTGGTATAGTAAGTTACCGGATTGCAGGATTATCGAGTCCTCCCCCTCTCTTCGGACTTCAGATAACCCAATGATATCCCAATGTAACTTACTAATTACCTCTTCCAACTCTATGAGCTTCGCGTCGAGCCTCAGTGTGCGCGTGTATAACCCTAAATGTAAAGGGGTAAATTCTGCCTCTATACATTCTCTGGCTATTTGCAATTTTCTTTCTAGAGTTCGACGAGACATACTAAACAATGATGCCAATCGTTCATTATTTTCACCTGTGCGAAGTTTTGTTAAATATACTCCAAGTATTGTCCGGAGACGACTTTGATTAGCGAGTGAGGGTGTTTGATTTAAAATAATGTTAAATTCTTCGTAATTAAATCCTACGCAAAAAAACAAATCATCGTTGTCTAATTTTATTCTGTCATTGAATTAAAATCGAATCTTGTTACACGCGAAGCAGCGTTTTTAAAAAATTACAAATGTCTGTAAACTGGGCAGAATTAAAATCGTGATATGTGCGACGTTTGTTAATTCAATCATTCCAGTTATTGTTTTCAAGGTGCTGTCGACACACTAGCTTCTCCAGGTATATACAAATTATATTCACATAATCATGTGTATTTTTATAGGCATAGGAATTTGTAGATTAGTGTCTCGTTGTGACAGTTATTAAAAATACAATGATCTGCTCTGATCAGCTCTCATAAAATCATCTACTTCTATAGATCGATGTTCCTGAACTTGTATAGCTGCATTAAGCTGCACTGCTTCTTGGGATGTAGGTACTTCTTCAATTCTTGGAACATCATTTGTTAATCGTTGCCAGCACCTATGACACGTTGAATCGACGTTATTGAATTCAACCTGAAAAATAAAAACAAAAAAACTATCGTGATGTAGGTACTTACTTCAAGGTAAAATCACAAATGCACCGGAGATAAAACGTCAACCTGTCGCTACAGTACCTACATATGTACCTACTTATAATAAATATAATTAGTCGTCTGCTTTGTCAAAACAAAAACAAAACAAAACAAAAATATATTTATTTAAATAGACCTGTAACAAGTACTTTTAAATCGTCATTACAAGGAAATAAAAAAACTTAGTAATAGACTTAAATACTATAATAATATAAATACATAAATACACTGTATACAAACATAATGTGACTCTACCACCGCATCGGAAGTTGATCTTATACTGAGAAGACCCGGCGAGAAACTCAGTAGGACTTACTCTTTTAAACTTGGTTCGGTTTCACAAAAAGAGTTAGTAAAGTACAAAGAGTATTTAAAAAAAAAAATGCTTACGTTCTAACATTTACTTAAAATATGGACCTAAAAGTACATCTAAACTACCGGATATAAAGCAAAAACATTGTACAAAGTTTATACAATTCAAGCCTAGAAATTGTTAGATTTTTGTTAGTCAGTACAAACTAGTTATATAAATATTACAAGAGTTAACTAATCATGTACCGAGTAGAGAGCTTAAACTCAGGCCTTTTTATCCAAAAGGTAGTCATTTGTAGTGTAATAGCCCTTTTTTGATAATACTGTCTTAATGTGGTTTTTGAATTTGTTTAGTGGTAGCTCACATATTGCCTTTGGGACTTTATTGTAAAAGTGTACACCTTGCCCCATAAATGAACCTAAAACTTTCTGTAACCTGAAGGATGGGAGCGCAATTTTATCTCTATTCCTAGTATTTTTGCCATGTATATCACGGTGTTTAGTATACAGGCTGATATTTTTCCTAACCAAAACAATACAGTTGTAAATGTATTGAGAAGCTACTGTAAGGATCCCAATTTCCTTAAAAAGCTCCCTAAGCGAGGCCCGTCCGCGAAGCTTATATATGAATCTAATAGCTCGCTTCTGAAGGATGAAAATCGTCTGTATATCTGCTGCCTTACCCCAGAGTACAGAGTGCGTTACTTCAGGGGGAAAGTAGCTTCTAGAGTGATTTGAGTGGAACGTAAAATTAGTGAGATATATGCTGTGGATGTGCGCGGCATAAAAAATTAGTGGGCGTTGTGGTTTTGGAAAAAAATGAAAAAAACGATTCCTGCTGCAGTAACGTTGTTCTAGCAGGAAAATTCTAAACGAATGATCGAAGAGAAAAATGTTGTACATTGGCAGATAGCTTACTTCTGGGGAAACATGTGCGCCAAAAATATAATATGTGGGGCTTCAGGTTTTCGAAATATTGCGTTTCCTGCTGGGGTAACGTTTCGCGGAATCGTGTTTCTCTCAAACCATGGCATGTGCGTCTCTTTAATAAACATTTACTTGTAGCTCTTGATTTGTGCTTGCGGCACATATAATAAGATTTTGAAAATTATTCTTACATTTTCAGTAATTAAGGTGTCTCTAAAATCTGAAAAAAAAAATCACAGCGCCTAAATGAGAAACTATATCAACTCGCTGAAAACTGCATTCGATTCCGCTTTACACATCTAATGGTCAGAAAATGTTTCAAAAGTTTACATACATGCTTTATCGAATAAGAGATCGAAATAACAAAACCACCGGTACATAACTTTGACGTCAAAATATAAGAAATCAGTTCATCCTGAGATAAGTGAGTGTTAACCAAAAAACAGTGAGTTTCATAAAATAACACTGTGAAAATTTTCAGCCTCCAATGTTTCGTATTTATAGAGAAATAAACAAAAATCTAAACCTTTCAACAACGACTGATTATCCGACCGAATTCGAACGACTACGAAAAAGCGACGGTTTCATACATATCAATGACCTTCTTAACTTACTCACAAGATAGTTTTGGCTAAGTACACTGAAGTAGAAAAACTCAACTTAAACAAATAAACTTGTACCTAATCTATGACGTTTTATTAAATTATTGAAGAGGTTTAAAACTATATTTTTTAAATATCTGTGAATAAAGACGTGTTTGTTACGAATACCTATTACAAAAATAAACCTGCAGATACAGTTTATAAATAAAAAACCAATTAACACAACAATGAAACCATACATAAAGTATATATTTTGATTTATGCTTCAAGCAAGATGAATTATTAGCATCCATCAATACCTACCATATTAATCCCTTTTTGACATCACCTTTCGCCGCTGTTTCGCACCCATTGGCCCCGCGCTACCCGCTGCTGGCGTCACGAGGAGTTGCTTTGTCTAGCTTGGAGTGAGTGAGACAGCTAGTAAGCGTGCGGCATTAGTGGAAAAGAGGCGGTAGATGAACGCCACTCTGTTATTAACAGTCATGCGAAGTGTTTTTTCAATATGAAGTGCGTCTGGGCCAGGGTTACCATTGCTACGGCGATTGCCGTTTTTAAGGGAAATTCGACCAAATTAAAGGGAAATTATTGGCGTACGGGCACATCAACTCTATCGCTAACTGACAAAGACTTTTCATGGGTTGTTTTTGTCTGAAGAACGAGTGCAGTTTGTCGCAAGCCAATCTTATTCTTTTTTGAATCGCATAGTTAAGACAATTACCCCCTACCAAACACGGTAGTCAAAAATTTGGCAATGGCAACACTATTTTGCCGAGTCGGAGCTCTGTCGGACGCTTGTTAGCAACTGTGACGTCTGTGACGCTTTATTACTAAACTTGTTGTTGTTTGTTGATAAACAAACAGTTGCAGTTCTCATGGCACGTTTGTTGCGGTGATGCAACCGGCATTGATAATAAATACCAATAGTGAAATTAGAAATTAGTTGAAAGTGGTGTTATAATATTCATATTCAAATAATTGGCACTTATCAAGTTACGATGACGATCTGCAATGGTAAGTATTTAAAGGTATTGTTTGACTTATTTAATTAACACTTACCTACCAAGTACCAATACTAAAATTTAAACTACTATTAATATTTTATAGATGAAAGTTTGTTTGTTTTGATTAGGCTCCGAAAATACTAGACCGATTTTGAAAATTATTTCACCATTATAAAGCTAAGTAAGTACATGATTATCAGGGAGTGAATGAGCCTTCTTCTTAATCTAGGCTATGTTTTGGCTATGTTTTGTATGTTAAGGCTATGTTTTGATGGGAAAGACAGTCGCTGACGGACATTTAGTCTAACTTCTTACTAATATTAATTTCTAATTACTTTACTAATCTTACTTAATCCTACTAATACTATACTTATTATATTATAATGCGAAAGTTTGTAGAATGTTTGTTACTCTTTCACGCAAAAACTACAGTAAGTACGAATTTAGATGGATCTCTATAGTAATACAGCTTAGACATAAAAATAACATAAAAATAAGCCATACTTACTTTAAGAACATAAATTAAGAGGATAAAATGAGATTTCAATTTAAAATTAAGCTCTTTCATATAGGCTCATAGGTATAAGCTTTCATTCACATTTTTAAATTTTACTCTAATCTAAGATGAGGTTCTAATTATTGCCAAAAACCGATTGAACGCGATTGTACGGGCAAGAGTTTAGTGTAATACGTCCAGTAAAGAAGGTCATCCATATGTATGAAGCCGTCGCTTTTTCGTAGTCATTCGAATTTGGTCGGATAATCAGTCGTTGTTGAAAGGTTTTGATTTTTGTTTATTTCTCTATAAATACGAAACATTGGAGGCTGAAAATTTTCAGTGTTATTTTATGAAACTCACTGTTTTTTGGTTAACACTCACTTATCTCAGGATGAACTGATTTCTTATATTTTGACGTCAAAGTTATGTACCGGTGGTTTTGTTATTTCGATCTCTTATTCGATAAAGCATGTATGTAAACTTTTGAAACATTTTCTGACCATTAGATGTGTAAAGCGGAATCGAATGCAGTTTTCAGCGAGTTGATACAGTTTCTCATTTAGGCGCTGTGATTTTTTTTTCAGATTTTAGAGACACCTTAATTACTGAAAATGTAAGAATAATTTCCAAAATCTTATTATATGTGCCGCAAGCACAAATCAAGAGCTACAAGTGAATGTTTATTAAAGAGACGCACATGCCATGGTTTGAGAGAAACACGATTCCGCGAAACGTTACCCCAGCAGGAAACGCAATATTTCGAAAACCTGAAGCCCCACATATTATATTTTTGGCGCACATGTTTCCCCAGAAGTAAGCTATCTGCCAATGTACAACATTTTTCTCTTCGATCATTCGTTTAGAATTTTCCTGCTAGAACAACGTTACTGCAGCAGGAATCGTTTTTTTCATTTTTTTCCAAAACCACAACGCCCACTAATTTTTTATGCCGCGCACATCCACAGCATATATCTCACTAATTTTACGTTCCACTCAAATCACTCTAGAAGCTACTTTCCCCCTGAAGTAACGCACTCCAGAGTACAATGCCGTAACACATAATACTATGAAAGTAGCTGAAATAGACAGAACGAGCAGTGTCTACATCTGTTAGAGACCTTATTTTTTTAATAGCAAATGCAGCCGAACTGAGCCTGCCTGAAACGATATTTATATGAGGGTTCCATTGTAATTTTGAATCAAGTGTAACCCCAAGAAAAACTGTTGAATCTACAAGCTCCATGTTATTACCATCTACCTTTAAATCAATGAGATTATTTTTAACATTAGGCAACTTGAAATTAATACATTTGGTCTTTTTTGCGTTTAGCTGTAGGTTATTGACATTAAACCATTGTAAAACCTTAGAAAGCGCGTCATTAACGTCGTCAAAAAGGTTTTTATTCCTGTCAATATTAAAAACTAAGGATGTGTCATCTGCAAATAAAACAATATTACAAAGGTCTTTAACGTAAAAAGGTAAGTCATTTATATATACTAGGAATAAAAAAGGACCCAGAATAGATCCCTGTGGAACCCCCATTTTAACTGGTGAGCCAGACGACAGTACACCATTTACATCTACTTTTTGTGTTCTAAAACTAAGGTACGAAAAAATAAGATCCAACGCAGTATCTTTCACACCATAAAAATCAAGCTTGCGAATGAGAGTCTCGTGATCGACGCAATCAAACGCTTTGGATAAGTCACAGAAAACACCAAGAGCATTCTGTGAATTCTCCCAAGCCTTGAAGATGTGCTTTAGGAGCGCAATACCAGCATCAGTAGTCGAACGACCCCTAGTGAAACCATATTGTTCACTGTGTAGGAGTCCGTTCTTGTGAAAGTGGTTCAGAAGTTGATCTTGTATAATTTTTTCGAAGATCTTACTTAAAGCTGGCAGGATTGATATGGGCCTAGAGTTACCTGGGACCTGTTTATTGCCTGATTTAAAAAGAGGTACAACTTTGCTGTGTTTCATTAAGTCTGGAAACACACTATTATCAATACTATCGTTAAAGATTACGGCTAAGAAAGGAGCAATTACATCTATTATATGGCTGATGATTTTTACTGAGATACCCCAGAGATCAGTGGTATTCTTTAAAGCAATTCGTTTAAACGATTTTAATATGTCAAGCGTATCTATGTGTTTAAATGTAAACAGAGTATTACAACTAGGTACATTGTCTTTCAGCAACTGTTCTGCTCCAGTTGGTGAAGAATTCAGAGAGGCTGTAGTGATTAGGGGTATATTACCAAAATATTTTACAAAAGCTTCAGCGACTTCTCGTTCTGATTTTACAATTTTATCGTTAATATTAAGAGAAAAAGAGGCATTGTGTTGCTTGGATTTACCCGTTTCGTGATTTATGACGTCCCAAGTGGTTTTAACTTTGTTAGTGGACTTAGATATTTTATCACGAATGTGTAATGCCTTAGCCGCCACGCATGCCTTTTTGAAAGTTTTAGAGTACTTTTTGACGTACTCAACAAAAACTGGGTCAAAGTTGTATTTTTTCATGCCATACAGTTCATACATCTTATTTCTGCTTTTATAAATTCCAGGCGTAGCCCATTCACTAAATTTTGACAGGGTTTTACAGGTAACTTGTTTGGTTGGAAAACTGGCATCAAATTCACTTTTGATACAATCAAACAAATTCCTATAGAGAGCATCTGGCTCACCTTGTTGGTACGGAATATGGGATACCTTGGACTTTACGCTACTTTTAAAAGCATTTATGCGAGATGCTGTCTTCGGTCTACATGTAAATTTCCTATTATTATTATTAATGTTACTTTTACCTAAAACTGAAATCTTTTGTCCGCAATGATCAGATGTTATTTGAGATATTATGGACTTATCAATAGGTTCACAGTTGCAAAATACATTATCTAGACATGTAGCGGTGGTTGCGGTTATCCTAGTTGGTTCATAAAATTGATTGATTAATCCAAAAGATTTAAACAATGACACTAATCTATTACGCTCTAATGAGTCACCCAACAAATTCACATTGAAGTCACCACACACAATAATGAATTTTGATTTAGTACTTAACTTTTCTAAAACTTCCTCCATAACTGACTCAAATTTATCAAAGTTTGTTGTAGGGCGCCGGTACACACTAACCACAATATAGCTCTCTAACTCAACACAAGATAGTTCGACGATACGCTCTACTGACAGGTCTACTATGTCTTTGCGTTCTTTACATTTCAAGCTTTTTACAGTATAAATCAACGAACCACCATGAATGGAGGTTTTTCTAAAGAACACACTGGATAATTCATAATTATTAATAATAAAAGATAAATAGTTATTTTTGGTCAGCCAATGCTCAGTTAAACATAAGATATCTATACCTTGGTCTTCCAAATATAATTGTATTTCTAAGTCTTTGCCAGTCAAGCTTAGTTGGGCTTGGCTTTTGTCTTAGATTTCAGTTTAAACTAGTTGTTAATGTGGAAACATTACATGTATTAGATGAATTAGTAACACTACTAATGTCAAGAATAGAACAAGAACTACTGCCAATAGGGGCATCGTTCAAAATATTATATGCTAACAAAGTAGCCAGATTTTTCTTAGTCCTAAGTGGAAGGTACATTGTATCTTCGGTCAACTTAAAATATGGTACAAATATATTCGTATCAAAAAAACGAATGTCACTGTGACAACTGGTCAGGTTATACATAGTAATATTAAGGTCATGAATGGCCTTGTTTTGACTAACAGATAAAGTACTTGAGTAAGGGAAAGCACACAAAATGAATTTACATTTGCTTGACTTCTGCAAGTTAACTAACTTTTCTATATTTTTAACTAAACTTCTTTTTGTTAATGACTGACTGTCCCCATGAAAAACTACCACAGTGGTGTAATCCCTTAGCTCCTTTTTTGGGATTTTGCCTACCAGGTCAGAGTAGGAAAGTCCTGGGTAGCATAGGTTATTTACCTGTGCGCTTGTTTCATTTGCTAGCAGTGTGCCCAAACCTTGACCTAACTTGTCAGATAAAATTACTATGTTTTTGGGTGCAGATACTCGTAGTAATTTATTGCAGTTCACCCACACTAGTATGTTGTGGTATGACAGGTGGTTGAACCTCAGATTGTAATGACTCAGAACCAGAGGTGACTATTGGTTGAGAACAGCTGTTATCACAAATATTATGTTTATTAATCAAAGAGTCAAATCTCTCTGCATTATATGTTGACATTTTCACTAACTCTGTGGCAGCTAAAATATGTTAATATGTTGTATTTCGCTATCTTTTGTTGAATGAGCCATAACAATACTATTCACAGAACAAAATTAACTAAAGATCATTACGTTTTACACGCAATTATGTTGCATTGCTAAAACCTTACACACTTGAATCACTTGAATGGATTTATTAAGTAAACATTTTGTACATGGGTCATCTAAGCACTGGATTCGTCACCACCGGGGCAGGTAGCTGATATAGGGTTCGAACTGTGCATTGCGGTGTATTTGGATTTCAATACCAGCGCACAATGTATAGTAGGCCGGCCGATAAACTTAATGAAGCCTTGAAAAATATACATGATTAAAGCGCTTTAATCACGTTAATTATTTTTTGTCGGCGCGCCATAAGTCTGCGATGGGTTAACTTTTACGAACATCAAACCACTTTTCGAGAAACTATCCCTTCCGACCCGACGCATAATGCCTAATATATATAAAAAAAAAGCGTATTGACCAATACATACATCGACCAAAATTTTATGCGCAAAATAACCAATCCGCTTATTGAGATACTCTATACGCCAAATGACCAATATTTTATTCACAAAACTTGAATATTTTTTCATTTAGGCCAAGAACTGACGGCGCTCCACAGTGTGAGATTTAGCCTGAGTTGCGGCCATGCTTTTTTATGTTTTCAACAGATAGCCTGGGCCATACAAAAGCTTCTAGTAGAACTCCCACAAATGTACAATTGGTAGATTTTGAGCTATTTTGTTTTTCTGAAAACCCGAGATAAAACCATAGAAACGTTTTTGCGTGTTTATTTATATGTATTTACTAAGTTAAAAGTTATATATAGGTGAGGAATGAACAAAAGCATACTTTAAATTTAGAAAAAAATACAATTTTTAGAAAGATTTATAGAAAACGTTCAAAATAATTAATTTGTGTTTTTTTTTAGCATTTTTTTTCGGGTTTCCTATAATATACGGATTTTATTATAAGATGAAAAGTAACATTTAATTTCGGTTTATTATTGTACTAAATAAGGAATCAAGAAAGAGCAGGACGGCCGAGTTATCGAATTTTGAATTTGTTACTTAGGGTTGTCACCATATTACGATTATATGCTGGAATATCATGATTAAGTGTTGCATCATGCTTATTTAGCTCATTTCTAGATCTAGGTCATTGTTACATTCTATCAGAGTTTCTTCTGTGGGTAGTACCATGTCACCCAAATCAAGCTCGGATGATAAGTTAATATTTTGGTTTTCTTTTAAAGGTTTTAGTAGCAGCAGTACTTTATCCGGGAGAACAAGATGTTTCTTTTTGTTTTTGCGAGCAAACAGTATAGAAAGGTACGGATCCGACGATTCCAAGGCACGCTGAAAAAGATCGAGTACTGTAGTTTTCCGATGTATTTTCCGAGTATGGTGCTCTCTGTCGTACCGCCAATATTTATTGCGTGATTCGCCTGCCTGCTCAGATAGCATACTACATATTATACTGTAGGCGATACCCCCGAAAAGCATCCTTCCTACCCTACGCCTTCTATAAATAACGCTCTGAGTTCGCAGAAGGCCCATTTGCTTCTCGGCGCTCGGAACGGTCACAACTCTGTCTTGTTACGGACGGTCGACTCGAAATTCATGCGAGCCATTTACTTGTGCGTGTTATAACGTGATTTATGTCTATAAGTGTGTAGAATCAGTGGTTAGCGCGTCTAAAACGGTTTAAGTTCTGTTATTTGGTTTTACTGTTAATTCTGATTAAAACTTGTAAATTAATTAAATAATTGCTTGTCTATTCCATTGTTTTTTTAAGTATTTTCCACTCTAATTACTTATATCAGAAGTGGGATAAAGAACACATAAGCCCAATTCACAAGGAAAACCAAATAACCTAACTAAAAAGTCTGAGAAAAACTTTTCATTTTATTTGTTTTGTTCTGACGGTAGATTCGTTTCGTTTTGTGATTGTGATTTCTATTGTGTTCGTAAGGTAAGTGATTAAGCTTAATTTTAATATGGTGCGCTCAAAATCGCGAAGTCGTGGCCGGCAACGCACTCGAGATAGATCGCGCAGGCGCAGCCGCCGCAAGTCTGATTATAGGCACGAATCGGACGATACCAATCGAAGTCGTAGTGACTCGCAGGGCAAGTTAAGAGGTCGAGAACGGCCACGGCCGGTTACAAGTGATGGCTCGCATGTCCGAGATCGACGCAGTCCGAATAATAGAAGCGCACGTCGTTCGCGCGGTAGAGGTAGGCGTCGCTCGCGTAGCGTTCATCACGGCCGATCTCGTGAGCATTCTGTGCTACGTGTTAGGTCGCGTTCTCGGTTGCCAGACGCCCTCGGTAGGCGAACACGTCGCTCAAATACTCCTACTACCCACTCGTGGGAAACTCCGCCGTTACCAACTAGAAACAAGGAGTCCTCCGCTCCATGCTCTGAGGCATCCACTCTTGCACACGCGTTGATAGAAGCGATGAAAACCATACAACCCGCGAAAATTAATTCTCAGCACTATTTTGTATCAAACTTTGACCCGTTAATAAACAACTTCGAAACATGGTGTGAGGAAGTGGATCGCGCCAGAGAGGCGAACAACTGGAATGATCACGAATGTTTATCGCGCGTGGCCTCCGGCCTAAAGGGTGATGCCAAAGGATGGCTAAGTGAATGGGTTACGAACGATCGGTCGTGGACTAATTTTAAACGGGAATTCAGGCCACTTTGTCCCACTAAGCTTGATTATGCGACTATACTGTTTGACGCTATGAATACAACATCCGATAAATACCCGACGTATGCGGAATACGCACGGCGTACCTTACTGCGTTTAAGAGTTGTTCAAGGTCTCAGTGACGAGTTGCGGACGCTTATTGTTATTCGCGGTATAGATAGTCCCCAAATTCGCGCAGCAGCTGCTAACGCAGAGTTGACCCCAGATAATTTAATTTCCTTTTTGTCAATCTATACAAAACCAAATAAAGATAAAATTAACCGCACTACCGCCAGTAAAATGAAGCGACCATTCATGAAACCTACCTTACGCGGGGACTTAAAGTGTTTTAACTGTGGCCGACGTGGTCACCTAGGACGTGAGTGTAAACAGCCCAAAGCCAGCAATTCTACTGCTACCCCCTTGAATACGCAACAAAGTTCGAACAAGACATGTACATTTTGTAAGAAACCAGGACACACCGAGGACGTCTGTTTTACTAAAGCGCGATTAGACCAACGGGACAAACGCAATGTAAACTTTTGCTGTTACCGACCAAACTCTAATAATGACATCACAACTGCCGTAGTTGATGGTATTCCCGTCGATGTACTTATTGATAGTGGCGCCCTAGACGTCTCCCTCGTTTCCTCAGATATTGTTAAACACATTTCGTGTCAGCTAAAACCGAAACGTTGCGTATTGAAAGGACTCAGCGAAAAGGAGATAGTCAGCACATCTTACGTGACGGTTACAATCGAGTTCAGCGACATATCTATCGAAGCCGACCTTGTGGTCATTCCAGCTTCTTTCATGAACGCCCCAATCATCATAGGCACTGACGTCTTAAATCGGGACGGGATAATTTACGTACGAACTAAAGATAGACAATATCTTACTCGCTCTGACGAACCCCGTTTCCATGTCAACGTCGTTCAATCGGTTCAGCCTGTAATTAATACGCCATTGCAAGGAGACGAGTTGCAGAGTCTTAAGTCGGTTTTAGATGAGTTTTCGAATTTTCTAATATCGGGCACCGCCACAACTACCGTCACAACTGGCGAGATGGATATAAAACTTACGAGCCCCACTCCGATAGTATACAGGCCATACAAACTCTCTTATCAGGAAAAACTTAAAGTCCGAGAAATAACACAAGATCTCTTGGATAAGGGCATAATTAGGCGGTCGAGGTCCGAGTATGCGAGTCCGATAATATTAGTGAAAAAGCGCGACGGTAGCGATCGTCTGTGCGTGGATTATAGGGCCCTCAATCGCGTGACAGTAAAAGAACGGCATCCTATTCCCCTGATTGATGACCACATTGATCGGTTGGGGAAGTTTAGGTACTTTTCAAGCCTCGATATGGCCACAGGCTTTCACCAAATCCGCCTGAAAGAGGAATGCATCCATTTAACTGCCTTTCTAACCCCAGAAGATCAGTTTGAGTACCTTAGAACGCCTTACGGTTTGGCAAATTCACCAATCGTATACCAGCGCATTATTAATGACACCTTACGTGACCTAATCAATGAAGGGAAAGTTCTGGTCTACGTTGATGACGTGCTCCTTCTGAGCAATAGTGTAAGCGAAGGTATGCAAGGTAGGTAGGTAGGTGTGGTGTGAAGGTATGCTCTTACGCGAGGTATTAAATACCCTGACACAGGCTGGGTTCTCGATAAACCTAAAGAAATGTTCATTTCTCGTGACCGAGGTAGAGTACTTAGGTAGAGTGGTTAGTGAAGGTCAGGTGAGGCCGAGTCCACGGAAGGTCGAGGCCTTAGTTAACACGGCTCCACCGAAGAACGTAAGACAAGTGCGCCAACTACTTGGCCTCGCTGGCTACTTTAGGCGATACATTCAAGACTATGCCACGAAGACGGCCCCAATCGCTCATCTGGCTAGAAAAGGTGTCCAGTTCAACTGGACATCTGAACATGTATCTATTCGTAGAGATTTAATAGACCGGTTAACTAGCGAACTTGCTATATTTGATCCCTCTCTACTCAGCGAAGTTCACACCGACGCAAGTAGCGCCGGCTATGGAGCAATCCTACTCCAAGTTCAGACTGATGGCAAAAAGCGGGTCGTTGCATACTACAGCAAAGTAACGCAGGGTGCCGAACGAAATTACCACTCCTACGAACTGGAGACCCTAGCAGTGGTTAAGGCGCTCCAACGCTTTAGGCACTACCTAGTAGGCTCACAATTCAAAGTTGTCACTGACTGCAACGCCCTAAAATCTACCGAGCGAAAAAAAGATCTTCTGCCCCGGGTGGCTCGTTGGTGGGTTTATTTACAAGATTTTGAGTTTTCGATGGAGTACCGCAAGGGAGTACTTATGCCCCATGCGGACTACCTAAGCCGTAACCCAGTTGCTCTCGTTAATCAGATATCAAGGCCTCGTAATTGGGCGCAAATAGCGCAAGCGGCCGATAACGAGACACAGGATCTAACGCAAAAACTTCAAGATGGCGAACTTGACCCCAGCCGGTATGTAATACAGAACAACCTCCTGTACTACAAGTACACCCCTGTAGGGCAAGAGACAAGACTTTTATGTTATATACCTAAGGGACATCGGCTTAGTCTCCTCAGAGTGTTTCATGACGAACACGAACACATCGGGGTCGATAAAACATTGGACCTAATCTTAAAACATTTCTGGTTCCATGGCCTCAAACAGTTCGTTGGCAAGTACATAGCGCACTGTCTCATATGCATCTCAAAAAAGCGCGTCCCACGGGCCCCATTACAGAATATCACCTCGTGGGAAAAGCCCGATATGCCCTTCCATACCCTGCATATGGATGCCTTGGGTCCCCTTCCGATTTGTAATGACTACAAGTTTGTCCTTGTCATAGTGGACGCGTTCACTAAGTTTTCACTTTTATACCCAATGTGTCGACAAGACGCAGGTGAGTTAAAGCGTGTCGTTTCCAATGCTGTATCCCTCTTTGGGGCACCCAAATTAATAGTAACCGACAAGGGGCGCATGTTCGAATCGAACGATTTCGTAACATTTGTTAATGAGTTGGGATGTGATCTCCACCACATTACTCCTGAGATGCACCATTCCAATGGACAAGTGGAGAGGTACGTAAGAACAGTACTTATTATGCTCCGCATCGAAGTTAACCAGAACAACGCATCTTGGCCTGACACCCTTTGGAAGCTCCAGCTGGTATTAAACGTCACGAAGCAAAAGGCGATACAGACGTCACCTATTAATCTACTCATCGGCATTGAGGCAACAACCCCTGTTATTCGCGCATTGGTGCGTGACGTTGCCATCGAGGGAGCGGCTCCTAATAGAGAAGCCTTGCGTGAAGTTGCTCGAAGTAGATCACGCCAGCTACTGAAAGACAATCAAGCTAAGCAAGATGAACTTGTGAACCGAAATAGACAAACTCCACGGAAATTTAATGTCAATGATCACGTGTTTGTTATTAAGTTTTCACAGAGCACAGGAAAGCTAGATCCGGGCATGCGTGGCCCGTATAAAGTGGTCAAAACTCTGCCAAGTGGGCGCTACGAGCTACGCTTGCTGAGCGGAGCGTACGGCAAGACCACTCAGGCTGCGGCACAGCACATGGTTTTGTGGCGAGGCGAGTGGTGTCCTGAGACATGTGCAGCGTTCTTCGAAAGTAAGTGTCGCTGCATAAAATCGGGTGTTGTCAAGTTAGTCTTCCACCCGTAGGTGTTGTCAAGTTAGTCTTCCACCTTACACGACGTCAATGATTATCCTAAGGTGTCGTCAAGTTAGTCTTCCACCTTACCCGACGTCAATGATTATCCTAAGGTGTTGTCAAGTTAGTCTTCCACCTTACCCGACGTCAATGATTAACCTAAGGTGTTGTCAAGTTAGTCTTCCACCTTACATGACGTTAATGTTTGTCCTAAGGTGTTGTCAAGTTAGTCTTCCACCTTATAGGGCGTTAGTATTTGTCTTGGCGTTGTTAAGTTAGTCCTTCCGCCTCGACATTTGTTGACCCTGGGCGTTGTTAAATTAGTCCTTCCGCCCATACATATGTTGACCTACGGGCGTTGTTAAGTTAGTCCTTCCGCCCAAACGTTAGTACTTGTAACGGTGCTAATGAGTATTGTTGATGTACAAGTGTGTATACTAAAGCGAAACTGTGAGATTTATAAGTACGATGCTTGAATTAAGTGAGAGACGATGGTATGAAAGTGAATGAACGAGCACAATGCATGACGCCTCTTTTCCTTATATAAGACAAGAGGTATTTCATCTATTTACAGATAACAACGACGAAGAGCGTGAAACAACACCACCGCCCTCAGTGGGGCTGTCCATGCCTTCACTGGATCCCGACGCAGTAGATTTATCAGCACCCGATGTTGCTGGTCCCAGCGGCGTCTCCTACGGAGCCGGTGCCGAGGACGGCACGTCGTCAGGAGAGGCCGTGTAGGCGATACCCCCGAAAAGCATCCTTCCTACCCTACGCCTTCTATAAATAACGCTCTGAGTTCGCAGAAGGCCCATTTGCTTCTCGGCGCTCGGAACGGTCACAACTCTGTCTTGTTACGGACGGTCGACTCGAAATTCATGCGAGCCATTTACTTGTGCGTGTTATAACGTGATTTATGTCTATAAGTGTGTAGAATCAGTGGTTAGCGCGTCTAAAACGGTTTAAGTTCTGTTATTTGGTTTTACTGTTAATTCTGATTAAAACTTGTAAATTAATTAAATAATTGCTTGTCTATTCCATTGTTTTTTTAAGTATTTTCCACTCTAATTACTTATAATACTCTATTATTTGTCCATGCATAAGTATTTTGTGGAATGACACTGACATGTAGCACCAGCCGTACGTTTCTACATATTTTTTGGCGAGATCTGTACAAAACAAATGAACAAAAATGATGATTTAATACTAAAATTTCAATCAACCAACGCTGACTCTCGTAGTTAAATTGTTATCTTTTATACGTAAACACGCCTTATAAGCACAGGGTTTTAGCAGGTGCCTAACGAGGGTGGATATCCTTCATTGAAGATAAACAAAATCTTGGATCATCGACAAGCGCTTTAGCAGGGACTTTAGCAGTCCTACTGCGGTTGCGCATATACCTCACCCAAAGATGTATATCGCGAACATTTTCAAGCTGTTTGCATCTAACGTAACGAGTTACAGGGTCTTGGAAAAAAACAAACAGTTGAATTGAGAACCTCCTTTTCGGTAAAAATAAAGTTAATTGCAAATATATTTTTACAACCCTATTTCCATAGAAATTATGTCAAACTTTAGGAATGCAAGATCTCAGAGGTAACATTTCAATTATTGAACTGTTGTAAGTTATAGTATTTTACATATTTTAGAACAAAAATAAAATCCGTAAATTAATGGGAAGCTGAGAAAATTTGAAAAAACTAAAAATTAAATAAATATTTCTAACAACACAAGCTTATTAGCTATAACGCTAAATTAAATATATATTGTGTATTTAAGTAGTTATACTTGACCAGTCCTCATTGTCAAGGTAGTATTTCTTCTTTTAATTAGGCGACAATAAAAAATAACCGTTTTTGAGAGGTTATTAATATTAAAATAAAAAAATCATATGTTAAAATCTATTCATGTTAAATATATCGGAGTACGCTTAGTGGCTTTTGTTTGATTCGGGCTATCTATTACACACATAAAACAATGTGGCCGCAACTCAGGCCAAATCCCACACTGTGCGCTCCTATAACATTAACTTTGAACGAAGTTACGTAGGTATACCAAGTTTCAGCTTAACTATATTAACTGAACTAGAGGGACTGAAGAGAATTAATTTTGCCCGTGGGCTGAGTTGACCTTTAGCGGTAAATTTGTGATTGCACGTGCCTGCGGGCTCAGCTAACAGATTAAGTTAGTCAAGTCACCCACAGAAAAAAAAATACGGGCAGCTGAGCCCGCGGACTAAGTACTTTGTGGCCTCCCGACGCATAACGATAATTTGAGTAAACAAAAAAATACGTGAAATGGCTACTCGCAAAAACTGAATCTGTTAGCTGAGCCCGCGGGCACGTGCAATCACAAATTTACCGCTGAAGGTCAACTCAGTCCACGGGCAAAATTAATTTCCTTTAGTCCCACTAATTCAGTCAATATAGTTAGGCTGAAACTTGGTATTCCTACGTAACTTCGTTCAAAGTCAATATCATAGGAGCGCGGTCAGTTCTTGGCTTAGTTGAAAAAATATTTAAGTGTTGCGAATAAAATATTGGTCATTTGGCGTATAGAGTATGTGCGGATTGGTTATTGTTGGGACATAATCCTTTTCCTTTCCATCTTTGAATTTCCTGCGTTCCGACCGAACAATGCAATGCTACACTTGCGCCGCCCTCACCCCTCGACGGCGCAAAGATGAACTAGAAGTTGGTTACCGCCATTATTCGAAACACGTGGTGCTGCGAAAAGAAAATTGTTCGGTGCTAGAAGTTTGGTGTTATCTTATGAACTTTGGACGTTTCTCTGTGTGGTTCCAAACGCTGGATTGGGTGTATTGTGGTGAAGCTTGGATTGCACCCTAGTATCAATTGCTAGCGGTTTGCAGGTCGGTGAGTCCCTCGTCCTTCCCCTTTCTCTTATGTTCTTTAAATAGCCATAATCCGGGTCTTTCTGGGATTCCAGATGCGTCTCCAGAGCAGACAGATAAAAAGAACCTACTTCTTCAACGCCCGTGGTCATAATCATTAAGTTATTTTGCGAATAAAATAATGGCCATTCCACGAATTGGTCGATTTACGTATTGGTCAATACGCGTTTTTTAAAAAAAGATTGGTCGTTATGCGTCGTAAGTCGGGAGGCTTAGTGGGCTCATTTGACCACAAAGGGGCTGGGCCGTTGGTCAGGATTCTCAGGATCAAGGTGTCGTAATACTAGTATGTTAATTTGCGAGTAGCCATTTCACGTATTTTTTACTTGTGTAAATTTTTATGTAATTTACATTTACATGGTCATCCATTGCGTCGGGAGGAAAACAACTGTCAAATAGCGAATTACTTTTGCCCCAAATCGGACCGCAGCCAAAGTCTGTGCAGAACTAGGGATGTTCATTTTGGAATTTAGTTAAACGTCGAATTTAGACCGTTCTTAAAATCGGTGTTCTTAATCTATTAATCAAAAATATTGATTGATGTTTTATTTCGATGTTTTACGATGTTTCTTTTCAAATATAAAATAAATATAAAATGATATGAAATCAGAATAAAATTGTCATATTCCAAAGTTTTTCTGGGTTCCAAAGTGTTAAATGATTTTAAAGCAAATGCAACGAGGTATTTCTACCTCGGCTACAGAAACTTATAAATTTCCTTAGAAACACCTGTTGTATGTTGGATAAAGAAAACTTCCCCTCAGATTGGTACAAGATATTTATTTTACTTTGCTTAGTATAACAATTGCACCTTTCACGTATTTGTTACTTAGTTCTAGATTGAGACTATTAGCCTAGTGCCAAATTTGAAAGAAAACAGGGTCGTGTAATTAGAGAATTACTAAGGTTCGTGTGGTGAGTATTATTGGAACTTTAATAGTTATACTATAAAAAAAAACCTCAGAAGGAAGTAACACGAGGAATAAGTCATACTAGTACAATTGGAGTGATGATAAGGGAAGAGATGGAATCCGACCTTGGAAGCGAGGGTCCGCGAAGATATAGTTACGGGCAAACCTGGGTTCCTGTTTGGTTGCACTCCTCACATATTTTCGAAAGGGTACAGGGTTCTCCTCATCCAGCGTCACTCTACCGCACCAGTGGAAGATTGCTGGGACCTGCGTCCGATAGCAATTTTTAATAACAAATATCTTTTAAAATGGCTTCCAGATATAGAATCCATCCAATATTAAATGCTCTGCAATAATATCGAAATTCGCGATAACATCATTTTTTTTCCCCTGAAACAAATATGACATTATGGACATAAACGCAAAAATCAACCTTTACAACAAAAGTGCAACTACACAAAATAAGATTCAGGCGATGTAATGACATTAAATTATTAACACCGCGTACGAATTTTGGCAAAACATCTTTAGTGTTTAACGGTTCCAAACTATATTACAAACTGCCTCAAGATATTAGAGCAAAATCAATATTTACTTTTAGAAGATTACTTGAACACCATTAATCGAGATAATAATTATGCGTACAACGAAGTAATGATTACATTATGTATCAATATTATAAATTCAAATTATGTACCAATTAAAAATAAAATATTAAGAACAATAATACCACCTACTTACTCAAAAATATGAATAATAAAAATTACTATTACTAAACAAACTACGATATAAATATTATTTATAGTAAATCATTACGATTGAAAATATAAATTGAAATATTTTAACATTAAATAATTAAAATATAATAAAATTAAAATGATAATAAAATACTATAAATTGTTTTAAAAATTAAACAATTTTTATATGTTAACCTATTACATCCAATATATTAATTTAAATATCATAGATTTAGTCAGAATAATACAAAAAAAAATTAATATAATACTTTCGTAACTGATGAATAAATGAATAAGTATGTAAAATTTTTATACATTTATTACAATTAGTAACATTTCAGACCAAAATCAAGGTGTTGCCTTACAACGCGAGTCAGAGTTACAACTCAGCATGTCACTTCCAGTAGCAATTCGTGTTCGCTCACTCACCGGCCGCCGCCGACGTCACAACGAAGTCGACGAACATTTACGATGAATACGATGCGAGCTTAAAATAATTGTTACCTACTGGTTATTCTATTTTTTTTTATATTGTCCGTCAAGGTGACCTCACTCCACCTGATGAAAAGCGGTCGTGAGGTCCAAATATGTGGCTGACAAGCCCAGTCATTCAAACGAATCACTGGGCTGGCCATCCTCACCTTGAAGGCCTGCAGAAATGCCTTTTCACGCCCTGCTTGAAGAACCCGGGACTATAAGAGGAAGGACACATGTGCTGGAAGGGCGTTCCACGTCTGGATGGTACGACAAAGAAACGAGTCACTGAACCTTTTAGTTCGGGCCAACAAATGCTGAATTATGTGTGGATGACGCCGTAGTCCACCACGTGCGGTATGGGAGTGTAAAGGTGAGGGTGGAATAAGCTGGAATAACTTGTCAGAGCATTCTCTATTGTAGAAGCGATAGAGAACACTTAGCCTGGCAATGTCTCTACGCAATTGGAGAGGCTCAAGGATCAAAGTTGCCTCTGGGTTTCCCATAATACGGATAGCACGCCGCTGCAACCTGTCAAGAGCTTCGAGTAGGTACTTGGTGGAACCATCCCAGAGATGAGAGCAGTATTCCACACACGAGCGAACTTGTGTCTTATACAAAGACAGAGCTGCCCAGGCGTGAAGAATCGTCTCACTCTGTTCAGGATTCCGAGTTTACGGGATGCAGTTCTAATGACGCTCTCAATGTAGTCCCGCTGGTTTAGGTTGCTACGAACCTCCATGCCAAGGTTTTTAAGGCTATCCTTAATCGGTAGCGGGGTGCTCTGAAGAGTGGAATGGGAAAGGAACGGCGACGCCTTTGCTGTGAATGCACACACCTGCGTTTTCTTGGCGTTGAACTCGACAAGATTGCATGCACCCCATTCTGAAATTTTGCAATACCTACACTGTATTTTTTATCATTTTTGATATTTTGTTAAGTTTTATATGAATAGCCCAAACCTTATGTATGTTTATGAAAGGGGTACAAATATTTTGTTTACCAAAATAAGTTTTGTGAACCTTTCACAAAACGCATCACTTTTTCAGAATTTCAGATACAAGTTACCTACATCTTAGTTGCAATGCGAATTTACTATTACAAGAACCGTATGCCAAAATTCACCAAATTTGTTTACCAAATTTGACTTACCCAATTTACGCGGCAACGCTACCCTTAAAGTACAACGCTTGCATTAGAAAGTTTGTTTTTTGGATGCCAAATTTGATAAGACTAATTGGTAGTTAACATTTTGATGAACATTGACTAAATGTGCGTTTTGGATATATATTAGGTGTCAGTTGCTTTATTTGGCCACCGTTGACTTAAATGAGTACGTTTTAGTATTAAAAAGGGTAACAAAATTTGGTAAACATTTACCAATTTTGGGTGACTAAATAATAGATTTTGTGGATGCAGTTGTTTTATTTGGCCAACGTTGACTTATATAAATGAGAACGTTTTAGTATTAAATAGGGTAACAAACATTTGGTGGACATTTACCAATTTTGGTTGACAAATATATTTATTTGGAAAACACTTTTGATCAAATTTGGTGTACAGTTAAACATAAGTCTTTATAAAATACTTTCATGTAAGGGAATGTAAAATTCTTATGAGAAATAAAGTTCTTTAACCACCAAAGAAAAAAAGCTCACGGCGGCTTATAGAACAGTGAGAGATGAATGCTCTAGAATGGTAAGTGTTCATTCGAGTTATTGAATAAAATACATGGATGTAGGTTTAACCCGATTTATATACCTGTGCTGTGCACCTCGAGTTGTCAAAATTGAATTTCACCTGCCTGCAAACTTTCTCACCACTAGACTCACACCAAAGACTAAGAGAGAAATTAATACACCCGCCAAGTCAGCAGCGGAGTTGAGCGGAGTGGTGAAGAAGAAGCTTGTTGCGGGTGACTGCCAACCTAACGATTTTGACAACTCGAGGAAAGAAATAGAAATAATTTATTTGCTCAAAACTGTGTACTTAAATAGCGATAGTCTGCAATATAACTTGGAATCAACAGTCTTCTGCCTTTAAACAGGTAGGCATGCAAATATTAATTAATAGAATAATGGAATTAATTAATAGCAAATATTAATATAGAGGTGCAGTACAGTTAAAAAAATCGGGTTAAATATCATAAAACATCTAAGACGAATGTGATGCTGTGTTGTGACTTGTGATCGACCAATAAGTGCATTGGTTTCTTTCATGGTAAGCATTAATATTTTCGATGCATCGATGAATTTCGATCATCCCTGTCGTCCGTCTCTGTGAGTGCACATAATAGTTAACTTCTTCTTTCTGATCTGTGACTTCACTAAAAACGTCAAAAACTGTGGTCAAAAAGGTTAAAAAGGTGACTTGGATTATGTTTTTGGAAGTTTTATTTTTGCTTTAGTTTTATTGTATTACTTGTAGTTGGCTCATTTGGCTCATTTGGAATTTTCTTATAAATTTTAAAACTAATATTTCGTTTTGATAAAAAAAAAATTAATAAAAAGTTTTCCCTGGGCACCTGGCAATATGTGTACTATTCCTCCAGCGCCACCGCCTCCTCCTCCGCCTGTGCTACAAGACCCGCACTCTCCTACAAAATCGCCAAAAACTGATAGCCAGACCCCTATTAACGATTATTCAGATATTTGTGAGTGGGCATCAGAAGATCCTGAGCTATGGGAAGCTTGCACTAAGTACAATCTTTGCCACCATGAAATACCATTCCGCTACAAATACAGCAAATTCAAGTCCATTCTGCAAATTGGGCCTACATGTGGACTAGTAGCTCTTTCTATGGTTGTGAATGGAGAAGTGCCAGCAAATGAAATATTAAATATAACAAAAACAGAGGGTTACACTCATAATGGCGAGATGTTTAGTTGTAAATATATGGCTAAGCTTGCAGAGAAAGTGTTCAGTTTGGCTGAATTAGAAAATGTTAAATATAGTGTTAAAAGTGGAGGGCTATATAGTAAAGAAACTATAGATAAATTGTTGCAAGGTGCTGTTTTATTAGTGCCGTATCCTTTTTCATTGTTCTGCAAGGACTTCTTCTTTCTTGACCCATTTCAGACACTTATTCAACACTTTAAATAGTCTTGATTCAACTCTATCAACTTATATTAACTTTATTTAAATCTATTAACTCATAATAACTAATGTCATTTTTAGATGCTATATTATCTAATCTCATCTAAAATTATTTATATTGACAATGCTATTATCGGATTATTGAGTGTTTGATTATTAAAATAATGAAACTGTTCACAGACTCAACAAGCCAGTCAATCGACATACCATTTCATAGATTGGTGGTGATCCTGCCTACTTAGCTGCAGGTTGTGGGTTCAATCCCCATGAAGGACAAACATTTCTATTTGTGTACTAACATTTACTTACCAAATTTATCATCTCTGCCACCCATAACGCAAATCCTGCATTATATTATAATGTCCTAATTTTCAAATTCCTTATTATTTTCTTATGATTAACTTAACTTTAAAATCAGTTATGATGCAGACTTTAACCACTCTCCGTGTCTCAAGAAAGGTCACACAGCACATTGGGCTCTCATCTGTGGAATTCTTATTGTAGAAGAACCAGGTGACTCCTACGAGTCTAAATCTGACAACATCTATGTTTTCAGTAGGCATGGCAAGTCCAGGTTTTTAGCTGCATGGAATTTACAAACACTTGATAGGAGTAATAAGAATTTATGGGAGTTTTCTCCTAGGAGGGGTGATGATGGTGGGATTTACATTTTACCAGAAGGAGGGGTGGGAGGTGAAAACGGTTTAAGGGACCAGTACCTGATGATTGAGGGTTTGTAAAATAATTAACTAAGCTCAAATGTGTTCTGTTGTAAGCGTTAAAAGTTTGAAATGTTTATTTATTGTTAATTGTGTGTTATTCATTTTTTAAATCAATTTATGTTGAAGGTATGTAAATAATAATAATTACCAATAAAAGACATAAATTTAATCCTTTTTTTTATTTGTACAATAAATACAAATCATACTTGCAAATTAGGATAAAATAATAAATCTCATCACTTCGCTTAAAACAAAATTGTAATAAAATAGAATCCAAGAAGTAATTGTTGGATAAATCGAAAATTTTTAACATTTGAAGAAGGTTGAGGCTATTGCACAGCAGACAATCATTTTGTTTTGGTACAAAAGTAACCTAGATTAGAAAGAACAATCAAACATATTTTTGTACTAATTTATTCAACTTAACAAAAACTCTCCGTTGAACTAAATGATTTAGCTGTTAGTTACTGATATATAATTTGTGATGGATGATTAAACATTTTATAATAATTAATTACAAATAAAATTAAAGAAGTTACTTTTTTTTTTGCACATTTGACTGTCAAAAGTTTATCTATAAATTGCCAAGACAGCAGCTATGAGATCAAATAATAAATGAATAATAAAACCCTTGTTATCTGGCTTGAAACTGATAAAAGACAATCATGCCTGCAATTTGTATGAGTTATATAAGTATCACCATAATTGCTAATTATTCGATTTAAAGACAATGGTTTTATTACCCATTTTTAACCTAATATTTGTAATAATACATTTTATACTTGAATAATATATTAGTAAAGTTTGTATGTGTTACATCTGTGATATACAAATAATTTTAATGTTGTAGGCTTAGAATAATTACTTAAAGAAACCAAGTCCGCTCCTTTTGAAGCACCCTAATTGGAGCCATAAATGGCTCCAAACGGACCGCTTTGCAGTGTTCATTACAGCTCCGCAATGTTCAATGTCAAAGCGCGCCGTACGTAAGCAAGTAATAGTCACGCGAGTGTGGATCGGATTAGTGCTTCATTTTTAACGGAGCGGTTGTATGAAGACTATCGTTCTATACGTTATTATTCTAAGGTTGTAGGTAAATAAGCACGGCAACATTCATATTGTAAGCTAGACTTTGATTGTACAAGCAATCTCTGAAGTGAGAGTTCAGCTTAGAGTAATGATGTCTAACTTGACTTCTGTATCAGTAGGCTAGGCCTCTAGAAAATAACTGTAGGTAAAGTGTATTTATTTAAGGATGTCCTAAGACCAAAACAAACCTGACCTTGGAATCACCTATAGAGTTGGGCACAAAATTATCAATTGAATTCAGTTCGTTTTCTGTTCGATATTCTCGATTTTTCAGATCAGTTCATTAGTTTAACGCTTATTTGTAGTTTTCTTTTTTACTGACTGTTATTATCGTACATTGATACAAAAAATATATTTATTAAAAAAATAACAATTTTGATAAAGTATTCAGTATTTGTAGTACTTACTTACTACTACAAATAAGTATTTCAAAATAAGTAGTTCTAAAATCGTTAATCGTTTTTAAATCGGAAAATAGTATGCCTGTTTGAAACAACAACTGTCGAAATTTGATTGAAATCATCGTTACATTGTTACTTTAGTGAGAATCAATATGACAGCTTTCTTACTAAAGCAGTAATGTAACGGTTGATGTTTTAAACAGCTTTACATAATCAGCCTACTGGATTGCTGATTTTTTAGTTAGTTGATTATTAACTATGACTAAAACCTTATTTTATGCACATAATTTTATCTCTATGAATCTTATGAAAAATTCTACAATTTGGCAGGAAAAAGAAATGGTCGCCTTTTTTCTTATTTGTTTTTGAACTGTCATTTAAGTTCTTTTAATTTTATTTTGTGGTTAATTTTTAATAATGACTTATACTTTTTGTTAATATATCAAAAAGAAAAACAAAGGCGATACATTTGACGCAACAATAGAATTGATCCTGCGTACAGTACTGTTTAATTAGAATGAAATAATAAACAATCTGCGATTTTTACGGACTAGCAGTGTGGCTGCCCGTTGCCTATTTTCCGTTCCCGATAACAATACTTTCACGAGTAATAATACTCAGTAAATACTTTATCGATAAAAATCGATTGAAAAATTGTTAACTTCAATTGGTTCATTGTTATACCCCATCACTAGTAAATCAATTGAGAGCTGTCAAAATCGGAACACAAATTTTGGTTAAGTTATTGTTAACTTGATTGTTTTGCAGTTTTCAACGGGAATTATGTGATATTTAATTTTAAAAAGGATGCAGTGTAATATGATTAATGAATGAATCACTTGTAGTGTGATAAAATTTGAGTGATTTCTTTGGAAACTCAAGATAAGTGTTCAAGGTCAGGTTTGTTTTGGTCTTAGGACATCCTTAAATAAATACACTTTAGTAGTTAATATTCTTTTTTTACTTTCTTTTTATTTTGACTCCATAAATATCAAGACTGATGGCAGTTTGTACACAGAACAGACATTTCATTAATCCTATTTCGTGCTAGTCTGAACACTGGAACAGTTACTATTTATTATTACGTTTATTGAATTTCGATCACACAAATGCCAACAAAAAGAAGTCACAGCTACTTAACCAGACTAGACCTTACTTCAGATGTCATCCTATATATTTTTGTTAAACTTTTTTTGCTGATTATATTAAATTGATGTCAAGAAAGTATAAAATGGCATCCTGTAATAAGCTCAGCCAAAGGAAAGCTTATTTTAATGGAAATTTGTAGAAAGATTTATTCATTATTGCCCTAGAGAAGTTACTGTGATTACGGAGGCGCGTTATTAAAGACTTATTATGCATCATATGTGAGACACACCCTTCAATAATGGTTAATCTGCCACTAATATTCTTATTAAATCTGAAAAGATGTCTTAAGGCTGGCTAGAAGGAAATCTATATTAGAATATGTTATACAAATAGAACGCGGTATTGGCACTTTAGGCGCATACATTTATTGAGTGATGATTTTTAAAATACAGTTATGTTTTTTTTATATCCATAGTTAGGGATGTGATAATTTAAGTCTATATTTAAAGAGAACTACGTTTATCTGAAATTATAGTACCTAAATAAGTCTGAACCTGATAATGAATAATGGCAAATCAATATTGTATCTTGGCCTAATAATGTATATTATAATCTAAACACCGTTTCCTAGTCCTAGTATCAGCGCACTTATCGCGCATTCTATTGTCTTATTGTATAAACAGCATAGGTATGCCAGCACAGCTTCTGAATATTTGAAGGACCTAAAAATAAGTATATCTCAATATTTATTTAAAATTAATTTGAATGTCACAACTGAGTTTCAAAAGACAAGTCTGACTGAATGAAGACTTCCTGTAATAATTTATTTCGGTTATTTAGGTCCTGATCAACTCAGTAGTAACTATCATTTAGGAAAGGTCATGACAGCAGACAGGTATATTTATACTAACGGGTCTATCAGTTGTAGAAAGCAATGACCAATAAAAATAGTTAGAAGCAACATAACTCAACAGATTCATACATTTATTAGGTACTATTTTGTTTCATATCCTTATGTCCTTCAATTTAAAGATTGGCTCTCATTCTAACATGTAATTTTATAGTATTTGGGTACATAGGTGTATAGCCCGTCTGTCGACAGAGTAGACACAATAGAACCAAAAATACAGTTTACCGCATCTGGTTGCACAGACAGACGAGGTGATGGTTTGGCACAAGCGGACGACAGTAAAAGCCGTTCATAATATTCAGAAGACTTGTGAGCGCTTCTCAAAATCGTTTCGATACTCCGGGAATCACACTTTTGCATCCTGAGTGTTATTGTATACATTATGCTAATTTTAGTTTACAGAATCAGTACAAGCATAACCAAAGCACGTATTTTCTAAGAATCAAAAACAAAGTCAAAAATATTACTAGACCCAGTACTATAATAATTTTAACTAGAATAAATAGTAATGCAGATGGATAACACAAGATCCAAGTAATAAAATAAAAATACAACATAATAAACTCATTATCAACAAAAAGTACTGCTGTAAGATACCCTAGTTAACCAGTAATTTGACTATATGCCTATTAATAGGGCAATCGTTTTAACTATGTCCATTCAAGTTAACTTTAAATATTTTGATTGCTTCTAATGCTACTTTTGTTTAATAACACTCAGGATACTATTACTCAAGACGCACTGTCTCCAATCGTACACAGACTGCGCAACACATAGATATATTCTAACATTACACATACTAAGTTGAGAATACAGAAATTACACCTATGATATCATGAGACAGTCGTTGGCCTTTGGGCGTTGCTCTAAGCGGCTTTTCGGGGAACCAGGTACGGATCTAGGTTGTGACGTTCCTCGCAACTTACCACGGCTTTTATTCATAAAAATCTAAAAGATTTTCTTTCCCAGGAACCTTTATTTCATGCGCTCCGGCCATCTTACCATTGAAACGTCCCAAGGAACGTTTCTGCTCCAACCGCCATCAGTCACAGAAACATAGATGTAGTTTGCAACTTTAAATATTTATTATTGTTCATTAGTACTTATTTACTTTTTGTTATCATTTCTTTACAAAATACATATATCTTAACGTTACAAATGCTTAAAATTTGGCGGTTATAATGTTATATTTTTGGCTAGATCCCACCGATAGATCCGTACTTGGTTTTCCCTACCTATTTATAAATCACCGTAAAAGTGGCTCGGAAACTATTTCAAATTCAAGTTTTTTTAAACATGAGACACTACTACAACTCACTGACAACTCGTTGGATATAGAAGACTAAGCATAGAGCATATTAAAGATTGGGAAAGACTAAGCATAGTTAGGAAAGTACAGGAATTTAAGGGAAGATATCTGTTATATTAAATTATTTCATTAAAATAATGATTACAAGACTATATTGCATCTAAATATTGAAACATCTATTCGTACAAAATTAAAAAACTTTGCTGACACCGCGTTTCAGCTGCTCTTATACAAAATACAAAAGATGACAATCCCTTGCCTTAATTAATAAAAAAAATGTATTCACGAATCACAGATTAAAAAAATCGCGCTCAACGCTCAGCACGAACCTACATTGATATGTGCCGACGAAATATTCCCTGAAATTCGGTTTTCACTACACCAATACATATAAACTAACTTACTATATTGGAAATGTCACGAACCATTATTTCTCGATATATGTTGAGTACACGAATAACTACTATAAGTATCATATATTAAATACTAAACTATTATGAATGACTATGATGAATAGTTAACGTGATTATTGAGCCTTTATTATGTAGCTTGAATATATTTACGATGAATACCGAGTAGCATGCAAATTACACGGCTAATATCTTTGGTGTAACACTCTATACCCTCCGGTTCCATATAAACAGCTAAAACTCTAAAAAGTGTCCATCTAAAGTCAAATCACATGCATTGATTTAATAATTACCAATTCAAACTTATACACAACCACATACTTAACTGTATTTAGTTAATTTAGGTAAGATCATAATCAACTGAAACTGCCACTGGAACCAGATACAGGTTTTGCTGAGACAGACTTGTTATGTCGCTTACTGTGTTTCTAGAGTTTTACATCAATGGCTATATACCAAAACAATACTAATTATCGAAATTGAATTTTATCCAACAGCTGCTATTCAAAATACATAACAAAAGCATCCTACGCGCTAGTAAATCATGGCAGCTCGATAGCGTAAAAAATATTGATTACATAAACTTTTAAGTCGACGTAAATTAAGTTCAATATTGTTTGGGTCGAGGGATCGTTTGGATCCGAAGACAGCCGAAGAAGCACGAACGGCGGTCTGCAAGATGGCGGCCGGCGACAGCTGTCAAACGCGCGTTCCGAAGACAGCTGAAGTTGCACTAGCAGCGGTTTTCAAGATGGCCGCCGAGTAACAGCTGTAACTCTTGGCGTTTTCAGCCGAGTGTGAGTAGCGAGTACACATGCAGGGATACCGGGTATGTCGTCCGTGTGCTTAGGTCTCTGGCGGGGCGAGGGGCGCACCGCAGGTCGCGACCGGGAAAGTCTTCACGTGCGTCTGCCATTGCGTCGACAGCTGGAAGAACTTGACACCGTTCCACTCTGTGCCGTCGATGAATACTGCAGGGGAAAATGAACAGAAGTTAATGAATTATTCAAAATCTATGAGTTTGGTTAAGGATTTCTTTACAGGAGAAAACCCAGAAAATGTAAAGTGACGTTTTGAAACATTACGAGGATTTACAGGAATGGCAGGGCCAGTTATGTACAGAAGCTCACTCACATCAACATTTATAAAACTATTGCAAAAATGGGTCTTATATCAGCAAAAGTTGCCGTTAGAGTGAACTGGGAGAAAGGTGAACAAGTAAGAAATATGACCGCAGTCCGCGTGCTTGATTGTCACAGACGTAGTTAAAAAAAATATGGTATCCTCATCATACACCATGATAGGTCAAATGGACCTATATCAGCCATAATATCTAAAAAATCTCCTTATTAATTTGCCCAAAAGTAGACATAATCTTCTTCGCATTTAGCCGCTGAAGTTCGAAACGTTGAAGCCAAGATAGCAAAAAAGGTCACGGCAGCATAGTGGTTTGTTTCAAAATCGCACAACACATTTGTACCAACGTACCTTTGAGCGGCACGTTGTGCGAGCCCTTGGCGGAGCAGATGAGCCGCGCGACGCCGTCCACGGTCTGCGCGCGCCCGACTTCCGCCTCGCCCGCTTTCTCCTTCTTCTTGCCGAGGCGCATTACTACAACAATAATATGTTCGTTAGATATGGGTTTACTTACATTATTTCAAACAAATTCGAATATGCAGTCACTCAGAGTGGAGTGTGGACCTATGGTTTCTATGTGTTCTAGGATACTTCCATTAAATGTAAGAGAATTAGTACTAAAAAAATCTTCTCATGGCGATTTTTAATGAGCATAAAAACCCATATTTGTAACATAAATGTCGCATGTAGCCGAAATTATTAGCTGTGACAGACAAATGAACTGAAAGAAAGACAACCGTATTATCAAATGTGGCGCCCTAGGAGCATAAGATGAAAATAAAGTAAAATGAGGTGAAATCCAGGTAACTATAGTTCGCGTCAAAGTTCTAGTCCGCTCTGAAGTTGAAACACTGAATGCGCGATGAAGATATCGCCTTGTCTTCAGAGCGGACTAGAAATTTGTCGCGAGCTATATAAGTGTAAATACAGGACCCTCAAACACCTAGTCACAAGTCAGATAATACGCGCCAAGTGGTGAAAGATACGTACTCTTCTGTTTCTTCTCCTTGGTCAGGTAGGTGATGCAAAGGTGCGCGTTCTGCCGCGCGACGTGCAGCGCGCGGAACGACGCCTTCACCGTCACCTTGCCGTCCGCGCCCTCCGCCGCGCGCCCCGGGACCTGAGGTGTGCCAAAATATTATCACAAAGATAGAAATTAGATAAAATCGACCTGCTCCTAGGGACTCGAGCGGGATCCCTAGGAACAGGTCGAATTTTTCTAGTTCCTATCTCTGTGTAGAAAGTAGTGCATTGTTAAATGCTAAAAACAAAAATTCACTTAAAATATTATCACCTACGCGTGCGATCTAGCAACATTTATTTCACATGTATGTAACGGTTTGCACTGACAGCAAACACAATAGAAGGAACAATAGGTTGTATCACATATGATACATGGGACAGGGAAAGGGAAATATTGCTTCATTTTTAATGAACAATGTTTTATTTTAAATCTGTATGTATGTAAGGATAGCAAATATAGCAATATTTGCTATCCTTCCAACATTTAAAAATACCTTAAGGTTTGATATTCAATAAACGATGAATGTAATTTTTTAATTGGGTATGGGAAAAAAACAGATTTTTTAATTGGGTATGGGAAAGAAAACCATTTCGAGGTATTTGTATTTTATACCTTATTTAAATATTCAACATTATTAAAGGCAAAGGATCTAGGATATTTTTCATTGAACACGTTAGCAATCTGGGGTCATTCATTTGACCCCAGTTTGCCAACGTACGAAAAGAGTACATTAAGGTTCATAAAGGACTCTTGTCGGTAATCAAATTGACATCTCACAATTGAAAGCCTGGGTCGTATAACCGTCCTTTCACGTGATTGGTTAATAACCTTTCCATCAACCAATCAAATGACGCAATCTGTATCATAAGTGAGATTTTAAGCTAGGTGATTCTACTGCATGGTATTAATAGTGTTGTCAGATAGCAGATTTTAAATTCCCCTAGGTAAAATATTTTTCCACGAAGTTATTTTTAATAATACGTACATTGATTTACACCCATTGCCCAGACGGGTAAATAGGACTTAAAAAAGTCATTTGCTATAATCCCAACCCTTTTAGGTAGCGTTTGGTTTCAGAACTTGGCAAAATAAATTGTATCTGAAGTCTACTTCTCACATTCTCTTGAGATGCTACATGATGAACGGCGAGCTCTGTTTCAGCCGTAAGTGCTGGAAATCAGTATTTTTCTCCTCATTATTTATTTACCACGAATCGAGAAAAAAACACATATGGGAACACTAAGTGAATTTGTGACGTCATGAGTTCGCAATTTTTAAAAATTAATAAATAATTACTACCCGCTAGATCAACGAAATATTCAAATTAGTTACTTAAAATAGTAAAAGGTATTTATACAAATATTAAAAAAAAAATTGTTCCCATACCCAATTGTATAGTCAAAATAAACAATTTGAAATTGACACTTATAGTAAGCCTTGCAATATCACGTTGCTAATCCGGGTCGTTATACTGTACATCGATATGCCATGCCAGTGACTACATTTATTCCTTCCTATTCCATTCGTAACAAAAAGCCGAAAAGTTACGATCGTTTTTAATTTTATCGATGTTAACAAGGTTTATTTTAGTGTAATACGCACACATAGTTGCAAAAAGATTCTGAAAAGAAAAAACATACGGCCAGTAAGATGCGAGGTCAAGACAGATTCTTACCAGCCCCCAAGGCTGGCTGCTAGTTGGCGGCCGTGCGGGCCGAAGGGAATCTAAATTTCTTCCTTTCTGCGCCGAAGACGACCACCTTCCGGTTTTAGTGGGTAATCGTCTCTGTTTTCCCAACTACAGAGTCCCACATATCCCAGGTGTTCCGAACCCATGGCTCTACCTAAATACATTTCTAGGCGCAAAAAAATCAATTCTCACCAGCCAATAGTCCAGCTGCAGTTCCAGCGGCTCGCTGCGGGCCAGCAGACAGGGCTGCAGGTCCGCGGGCGCGGGGGTGGCGGGGGGCGAGGGCCGCGCGGGGGGGGAGCCGCCCTCGTCCAGCTCTAGCGACGAGACGCCGCCCTCGCTGCAGCCCACGCGGACCTCCTGGGTGGCATACATAAATAATACAACATTACAAATTGCAAACTTAAGCATTCTATACATGTAGAACTGTCCATTTCATTTCTACTGACGGCAGAAGTTTTAAGGGTGCTGAACTTTAGGTCTTGTTCAGTGACTGAGAAACCACACTATCAAAAATCCATTGTTTTATGACTACTGGGACGAAAAAAAATATGTTTTCAATATATCATTTTATCTTCGGTAACGACAAAAGTCAAGATTTAAATATTGAAAATTCAAGACACAAGTACTCTAGCTGCCACAACAGCTCTTGGTACTAACAGCTCGGGAAAATAATAACCATATATATTTTTTTATGATTTTAAGATCTAATTGTTTGTCCAGTATAACATTGCAGCTCATTAATTATTGCTCTTATTTTGGTCCTTCGAGCCGGATACTTACCGCGATAAAAGGTACAAATGTTTGGCTCGCGTCTTCGTCTCCCGACTTCTCCCGGTACGCCACCATCGCCTCGCCGATCGGGACATGGTTCACCGGCCCGATAGTATTCAAATACCTGCAAAATCAAACAAATGGTCAATACACCATATACTCTCATCACTGTGCCAAACCCATACTGATGAATGCGATGATGCGTTTAAGAAGGTTTGCTTTTTGCGTTTGGAGTAGATCGTAAACATCGCATTATTTAAGGTTTCCGTGGTTATTTAGCTGAATTCAAATTAAGTATAAATTATCTTTCTATTATTGAATGCACCTTTCAATTTCATAAGAAGTAAGATATCAGTAAGATAAGATGTAATGAAATTTAACTGTGTGGGTGGATGCTTAATTCAATCTAGTGTTAATTATTTGCGCACATTATGCTTTTGTTGCGGTTTGGATTGGTTAATGGTTATGCCATTACACCTAATACCGTTATTATTGTACTCTAGAGACCTCCGACTGTAACTAGAATAAGTTACCATACGATATTTATATTCTCATATAGGTGACCTTGTAAATGTCTTTTTGAGAATAAATTTCTTTAAACATAACTTGTACAGTAAACTTTCAAGTGTCTTATAACTTTTTGTTAAAAAACGGTTTTTTATTTAATCTAGCAAATAATTGGCGACTTAGACAATTCAATGTATTTTTAAATAGTATTATGCACACAATAATAGAGCAAAAATTGGGATTAGATACCCTATTATTAAAAATACTAAAATAGTATTTAATTATTTATTGAAACTTAAATAATCTAAGTTTTATTTTAATTCAATGAAATAATCACAAAAAGCTTACAAAAATGCAACTAACGCTCTTAATTTTTGCTGACTATTGACGGCGAGCATTAGTGCGAAAGGTTTGAGAATGATGAGGATGTTGTCTGCAGTCCTTATATTTTTGACCTGAGATCTACCTCTGGCTTTAAGTGTTAAAAATAATAAGTATACTTACTGTCTATTAAATAAATAAATATGCTCCAGACAACACACCACTTGTACATGGTACCAGACAAGGAATTAAGCCAGGGGCGTCTCCCAGCAAACCCAGACCCGAGACCGGGAATCGAACCCGTGACACTACGGAAATCGAGGCGAGAAACCGTGCTACAGCGCACTACGCCAATCGTGTTCCACATGTTCGTTCGTTTTATATGATCTCTTTTCTGTTGTTGATTCTGTTTTCAACATTACTTAAGGAATGTTTGGGTGTGTAAAACATTTTTTTAAGATGAAATTAACTTAATGTTTTGTAAACCACAAAAATTATAATAAGGGCAAAATTTTGCGTTCAAACAGCCCAGTAAAGTGACATAGCAGCTTCATATTTTGCAACTGCACCACATTATGAATAGAATAGAATATAATTTATTTTCGAGAATATGGAATATACATAGGTTCTTATACTAAAATCAAGTTCGACATATTCTGCCATTGTTTGTTGGCGTAGAAATAATAAACATAGTGAAATACAAAGTACAAATAAGTTTAAATACAAATTAAAAATTATCGAATAGGTACTAAATGCAAATAGTCAAAATATTTAAAAGTCAAACGTGGATTCATTAATTTTTATCTCTATATATTCCTCAATGGAGTAGAATCTTCTTGTAAAGCGAATTATTTAATATATATATATATATTTTACTGGCATTGCTTTAACTGTAGCACGAAGCGTATTATACAATCTAATGGCATTGCAGTTCACATTGGTACATAACGGTCTTTCCAATGAAAACCTCACCTGGCGATCCTAGACGACATCTCAGCGATATCCTGCGGGCTGTCGTGCGCGCGGTCGCAGAGCGCCGCCCACGACTCGCCCGTGAACAGCGCCGCGTACGTGCTGTCCGTCGCGGCCAGGTACCGGGACACCGTGTTGGTACCTGACGATAAATACTTACAGTAAACTCTTCACAAAATAAAAGGCCCGTTTTGACAGTTCACGCCCGTGAAGTTCGCTATTTTTTACCGATTGAAATGTTCTGAAGACATTTTTCATTGATGGGTAAGTACTGCTCACTCGGCTAAGTGATGTGCATACCGGTTTTTCTTATTTTCCACAGACTATTAATAATCGGTTAAGAAAAAAAAAATCGATCAAGATATTTTGTTAGGCTGACTCGCACTCGGCCGGTTTTATTTATTCAAATACTAATGTTAGACCAATTAATTACTGAGTTTCACCAGCTGTGTAGAGATCTTTACTGAAAATTATGAGCTTGGAGCTCAAAGCCGTAAATAATGGCAACACTGACTTCGAAAGAATGGCTTGTCTCTGACCAAGTGGCATATGACTTAGCGCCCACGCGCACACAGCCCAGTCTTTAATTCGCCATCTTGTGAAGTTGACTGTACGCGCGTTAATATTTTTGATAATTTTTCTCGACTCGGCTTTTCTTTTGGACTATTTCCGTTTACCATAACTTGGGCTCAAGTGAAAGGATACGCAGCACGCCACAATACAAAGCCGCCATTCTCCACTGAGAAAATAATGACATTGCTGAATGAAGCTTGTGCCAAAATTACTAAAGAAGACTGGGCAAAAGCGGTAGAAAAAACTCGAAAAATAATAAAGGATGACTATGGCAGAGACGTCAATATTGACAATATAATTGAAAATCAAATAATTATAAATAAGGGTGACGATAGCTCGACTAACAATTTTGGCTCATCATCTGAAGAAAATGATTGACTTTTTTTCGTTTTTTTTTGTGATTGAGTGAATGATTGTAACAAAAATATTGAATGAAAGAAAATTGACCTTTCTTAACATTGTATCATTTCAAAATACCCACAATATCAAAGTTAAAGTAAATTTTCTAATCAGATCTTTAGTCCAATGCACTTTACAATACATATTCAAATCGATCAAATACTCATGCAAACTTAAATCGATTTATCGTGAGTATCGAGTACCGAGTCAAATACCCACAGGGTACATAACTAGTGACGTGAAGACAAGTGTCAAAACGGGCCTTTTATTTCGTGAATAGTTTAATTAATATCTAATAGTTTAGACAGAAACACCAGACACAAAAAAAACACAGAAGTTGTCAGATTCTTGTTACTTCTGGGGTGATCGAACCTACATCCTTAAATCGTGGAGCTAAGATCTGGCATAAATATTATTTCAGACAATGTAATTAAACAGTTAAGTTCGCATAACCATATCCTAACATCAGTTAGGATATAGCCGATAATAAGGATGTGATAAAGTGCAGCCCTGCAGTCAAATTTTGCTCCTCTAATCGGCGTACCAAATTAAAACCTGTCTCACAGTGAACCGTAAAATTATAATGGGATAAGAAAAAATGATTAGAGGGCAGGCATTTCTCAACATTTTAAAATAATGTACCTAAGTGAGAAACTTAGAGGCGTGTTGGTTTTATCTTTATCTAGGTTCTCACCGCGAGCTCCGAAATGCAAAGCAAAGTTGAGAACCCTTCAAATGAAAGATCTGGCCTGACGCATGTTAAGCAGAAATTAAAAGGGACAACTGCCAACTGCTCAACTCTAATTATCGTTTTAGAATTCTAGAGTCAAATAAGCCACAGACATACACACCTAAGGGTACAACGTAGAAGCGTATCTGCAGCGCGTCGTGCGGCCGGCGCGCGGCCAGCTCGGCGTGCGCGCGCAGCGCCGCCGCCAGCGTGCTGTCACCGCCACAGATAGCGACGCGCACGCACGTTCGGCGACCCGTTCTGTGTGGCAAAGGGTTTTTAATATTTACAACATGAAACTAAAGAGTTACCTAGTTTAAATGACCTTTTAGTTGGTTATTTGAATATGGAGAAAAGCTTGAAAAACCTTAAAAAGTTAAGAAGTGTTGGCAGAACGAGGTCGTTTGCCAACACGATCCTCTGAACATAGAAGCCACTCTCTCATCTAAATTCCATCAGGTGATGAATGTCCTAAGGCTTGAGAGACCGATTGATAACTTAGAATAACTAGAAAAAATCTACTTTCGGACCTTGTAGAAATCAGGCAGATTCGAACCCGCGTCTTCCACAATCCGGGTGGCTGCTCTACTAACCACTGAGCTACCGAAATATTACTAGACCGAACGAATCTTCTTAGTAGGTACATGCTTACGTTGCAAGCCAACGTTATTTCATCACGGTTTCGAGGCAAGTACCCGCAAAACATACGAAAGAAATATTTTTACAAAATATTATATGCTACATGAGCATATTTCATCTTAATAAAAGTTTAAATATATAAAATAAATAAATAATAAATCCCTGGACATTATTCTACACAGCGCCATCTAGCCCCAAAGTAAGCTAATTAAAGCTTGTGTTATGGGATACTAGACAACGGATAAACATACTTAAATACATTTTCTTTTGTAAATACATACTTATTATACATAGGAGACACACAAATGTTTGTACTGTGCGGGGATCGAACCCGCGACCTCTGGTGTAGTAGCCAACTTCTTAACCATTACACCAAGTCGGTCGTCAACTGAAATGAAGAAATGAAACATATGAGATGAAAAAATAAACAAAGTAATGATAACTTACTGCTTGTACAGCGCGTGCAGCAGATGCCGCGCGTCAGGCGAGTGCGGCGCGGCAACCACGCACGCCGCGCCCAGCGCGTGCAGCGCGGCGGCGGCGGGCCCGGGCGGCACCACCGCCACCACTTCGGGCGCGGGGCCCTCCTCGCCGATGGCTCGCGCCACTTGCTCTGACAGCCCGCGTCGGGGCTAGAGGGGGCAAAAATTATAATCATCTGAACTATTTAATCATTTAATCATAAGTGATTGCTTGAAGTTATTTTAGAATCACCCCTGGATATTCGTCGGCAATCGAACCGAACTTCCGTCGCGTATAATGTGTGCTCTACAAAATAAGTTGCCGCTGAACTTACGCCCTACCGAACTTAGGCTGTACGCTATAACGCAACGTAATTTCAACATAATGTATCATCTCTAATTCAAAAAGCATTGTAGGCGTACTCATGTCAAACTTCGGTCGCGTACCTTCGGCATAGTGTGTTTAGACACTTATAGCAATGAGAAAACGGTATGAAACAGAAAGGCCATTCTAGAAAATAAACCTTTGCGATTCTAACTGCCTTCCACTTTCTCTGGTATCCTTTTCTACTTCAGTTGGCTAATTTCAGTAAGGAAGGAAAAAATAAAAGTAGCGAAAGAAAGGTAAAGAGAAAGGACAGTCCACCACCCATAACCAGAAAATTAAGTGTGCAAGTCCTACATGTGCGTTTACCTCCAGCGCCGTGGGGCTTTGCACCGGAAGCTCGTGCGCGGATAGAGGGCGCTCCGCCGCAGCCACCAGGGAGTTCTTCTTGCGCCCCCCTGAGCCGGGCGTGAGGTTACCCCCACTTGTCGCGCTACGAAACAGCCGCGAGCGTTTGTCCTCCTATAGATTTTTTTAGTAGGAATAGTAGTGGTCATAGAACACACCCCTGAGGAACTTCACTAACAAAAAATGCAAAACACACGTAATAATTTATGTTAATGAGTATGCAAGTAAGTCAGATATCAACCTATATATTGTCCCACTGCTGGGCAAAGGCCTCCATCATTGCAATCAAGTCATCGCTACATTGATAGGTATTGGCTTCAACACCACGATTGCCAAATGCGGGCTTGATCACAAAACCGTTTTTTTTTTCTAAATGACTCCAAATGAGCAGCCAACATCATTAGAGAATGATGTTGGCCGCTGATGGCTTTCACAGCGTCACCGGACAAGTGAAGCGCGTACATAAGCACGTATTTAGAAATATTTAACTATGTTCATCAGTCTCTGACACCCAGAGAAGCTCTGCTTAATTTAGGGTCAGGTGATCTTGGTGTAATATTTATTAAAAAAGCAAGTGAGGGATAGAAAACGGCTTAGCTTAGTTTCGAGGCCTGTGCTTTCTTTTAGTAGTAAAACAATCAAAACAAATAGAAAACACAAACGTAAGGAAGTTACTTTTTTTTATAACACAATAATGGGTGCTTCAGAAGAAAACAACATTTTTTTATATGCTTCAAAACAATGTCTAACTTAGTATATTTTCAAAGGAGATGAGAACCAAACAAATAAACTCATCCATCAACGTCATGTTTATCAGTTTCCTTACTAAGATTTTGAGCCACTGACTCATGCAAATTAGTTATTTTAATCATTTTAATTCTCAGAACACTGCAACTTACAGGGCCTAGATTCTGCTACTTAAATGCCAATGGAATAGGTTTAAAGAATTTATTTCTCACAAAAACAATAGAATTTACTTAAAATGAGATACATATTTATAAATAAAATTATACATTATGATATGCCTCTAGGGCGCTAGTTTATTTATATAGTTTTTTTTGTAGTTTATTTTATATTACATACAATAAATTCTTTGAGTTTAGTCATAAACATGATTAGGTATATTATCCTAGTTTTTAATATAGTTTGGTGAGTTATTGTACAGCTGTGCTCCTTCAAACAATATCGTTCTCTTTCTATAATTTGTTCGGGCTGTAGTTAGCAATATTAAGCATTGTTTTATCATTATTTATTAAATTATGTGTTTACTTTTTTATGGAATTTTATATTTGATTGAATACTATTTGTAGTGATATTTTAATAATACAGAAGTAATATTTGTATAATTGATAATAAGTATTTTAGTTTCAGTAAGTATACAATTGTTTCGTTGGAGTAAGGTACTCGTATCGTAATTAAAAGGCGTAATTTTGACAGTCAAAATTATGCAATTCAATTACGATTCCATTGGCATTTAAATAGCAGGATCGGGCCCCAGGCGGTTAACTGTTCTCGAGGAGAAAATTGACACTGACTGAAAAATTTATTTCTAAGCAGCATTGCCTAACTGGGCTACTTACCATAGACATTTTATGTTCATTAGGTGGTGAGCTAGACACTGAGGCTCCGGATACCTGCGCGTCTAAAGTTGCGTCGCCATCGCTATTGCCTTCACTGCCTCGCTCGTCGCCCGCAGAACTACGAATGGCTTCTGACTCTGTTGACATTATTCAATGTCATTCAATGTTATTCACAATTATAATAAGGATAAGTGTGCTGACCAAATTGGACGGTCTCAGGAATTACATTGATTGATTGATCCTGTTTATCAAATCCACAACAAATAATTTTATCAGGGTATGCCATTTTCATGCTTGATTCAAAATGCAACATGGGCATCATCCATCATGATTAAGACTTTAATAGAAAGGAGAATAAATGCAATCTTGCTTTTGAAAATGCCGAGGAATGTGAAACGAGTAGAGTTCAAATTACAAGTACTTCAAAACAGTCAAAGGGACCAGAAGTTTGAAAAAAAGGGAACTGAAACTAAATTACAGGTTTATTTTATACGAATTTTCATGCAATCGTGCTTTTCATAATCACAATAATGGGATTGAAATACTTTGATTTTTACTCAACATGTAATTCAATCCCAAGTTGTGGTGTGAAGGTGAAGTGGTGAATATAAAGAAAAACATAAAGACAGACAAAAGCTCAGACAATAGTTGAACCTAAAATAATTGGAAAGGAAAATATTCAATCTTAACAGTTACGTAGATCACAAACAAACATGGCGGTTAATTGCTAGTTGCAAATATTTTAAGTTACAAACATTTGAACATTAGCTGGTGTGTGTTTCTCTTCAAAAATGTATCAAAAAGATAACATTAAAATTTTTAAACACTAAGCAAAGTTTTGTTTACAATATTAAGCGTTTACTTAGGCTCAAAGTGAAACCAACCGAAATATCAAATTGTAAAAAAAAACAATTCCCTTTGTAACAGAATATCTGGAAATTAAGAAGAAATAATTATTTCAATGAAAAATAAAAAAAAAACAAATCATATCAATTTATTTTATCCATACAAATAGGCAACACTAAATTATATTAAATAAAATTAAGATCGTATTATAATTATGAGTGGACATATTTAAGAGAGAGAGTAAAACATGAAATAGAATTCCCAGCATTGTCGGTGGTTCTGCTCCATTTGTTTTAGTTCACAATAATCATTTTATTAATTTACCAAAATCTATCAATCAATCTCTATGTCAATTTAAAAAGTTCTCCCTTTAATAACCGCCATGTTGTGTGTCAAGCCACGCCCCTTACCTGTGAGCGGGACAGCCGGTCCGTGCCTCTCCCTCGCGCTGATCTCGCCGGCACTGGTGAGGCTCGCGTGCCGCGTCACTGCGCATGCGGGACTTTTATAGCGCAGTGTGTGCGGGGGGATTGGATAATAGAATATACTTTAAAGCCGTAAGCTTGTTTCATTGTTTAATGCAATCGGCGCAAACGCTGCTCTAGTTAATTCAAGAGTGTTACACTTAAGGTGTGTTTACCTACACGGAAAAGGGTAATTTTTGTCTTAGCTGTGTTTTAAAACTTTCGTTTATTCCCCAAATTTAATTTTGTTTTATAAAAAATGGGACTAATGATGTGTAGAATTTATGCGTTTTTCTATTATTTTGCTGATATTGGGATAGAATTAATAATAGCAAAATACATTTTATACCGTTTAATTCACACTTCAAAATACAAGATACTTACTTCATATTTTTTTAAAGTGACAAATGAGCAAAAAACGATATTCCGTACTTTAAAAAAAAATTAAGCTACGGCTGTTATTCTAAAGGAACTTTTTTTTAAATTCTAAAATATAGTCCTCCATCCCACCTCGCACATACACATGCACTACACTATGCACACAGCGTTACGTAACAAAAACAGAAAATATATTAAATGTAGTACATGTATGATGTTTATGCTTGTGTTGCTATTATTGTTTGTATGTATGCAAATAATAAGTAAAGCGTTCACACAATGCACTGTATCTCGAGTGTATGCACTTTGATGCAAGCATATTAATAGTGTTGTTATTCATGTTTCACTGTATGACAATAATTCCTAAGTTACATACTACTCATTTTCAAATATGTACACTTTTTATGATTCTGTATCAATTAATGAACAGTCAAACGTCTCGTAACGCAAAATTAAGAAGTATAAAGTAAATCGGAAAATATAGTTAAGCAGGTGATTTTTTTTCGATAACTGTCATGAATAATAAACAGCATTCAATTCGATCCGTACGAGACGATTGACTATTTGCATCCAACTCTTGGTCTAACTTTTAGAATAAATTTATCAAACTACATTCAAAATACAAAATAAAAAGCCTTTCATTAAGTACATTTATTTAAATCTCAACAAACACAAAACACTGACATTTAAAACATAAAATAACCCAAATTTTCCAAGCGGACAATACTACTGCTTAATTAGTTAGACCAGGAGTCGCATGAATGCCTCTTGAAAGTCCCTGTTGGTGCTGGTACCAAATTCACGCCTACCGTTGGAGTGTCGGTGGTTTTCCTGGTTGGCCAGGCTTCGCGAGCTGCTGAAGAACGGCCTTAGCGAGGGTTTGGGCGTAGAGCCGATGCTGATCGTGTCCATCTGGTCGGGACCAGAGTCTTCGCCCTCGCCGCATGATAGCGACTCTAACTCCTGCAAATACATTTTATTGGAAGGTCACTCAATGGTAACCAATATAGAAGGTCATCGGAGAGGTAGGTAAATGTTGCCTTAGAGATCGATGGAGAGATTTATGGGACACCTTTGCACGTGGCTAGATTATTAGGGTAGAGTCTTTTTTCTCCAAAATGTGTTTGCGTTTGGTTACCTGGTTGCTGACGTGGGTAAACTCTTTGAAGCTACCTAGGTTGTAAGTATCCGGATTGAGAAAAGTGGTCATGACTCAAGACTAAGATTAGCAGGGCACAGCAAACCTCTCACCCGTGAACTCCTGTTCGTGTATAGGAGCCGTTAACAAGCAGACGATCCGCGTTTCTGATGCGCCATACGTACTCAAAGTGACTTGGATGTTGTCGCCGAGTAGCCGCCACAAGATAGCGTTGGCGTTCTTATTAGCCCCCCAACAGTGCACACTTGGATACAGTAGCCGTTTAGTTGATCGGCCGAGCCACTAGAGTTCGCGTTTGGTGGCAGCGACTACCCAGAGCCCGCCAGTAGGTACTACTCGTATAACCAAAACTAACCTGGAACAGCTCGTCTATATCCCGCTGCGCGTGGTGCGTGTCTCTTGCCGCCCCCCGCTCGCCCAGCTCCTCCGGCACGCGGAAGCGACGCAGCAGCGCAGCAAACTTCTGCTTCAGGTTGCGTTGCTGCAACATCACGCGGTACGTTAGCCCCACTGAGGTGTGTTGCGTTGCAGCAACATTGCGCGTCGCGTAGTTATTTTAATAGAGAGCTTCTACGGGTTGAATGGATTTACCTATCGATTTGTATCAGAATATTATGTTACTGATAATTTTAAAATACTTTTAATCAAATTAGATTCTTTGTAACTGTATTAAGTACCTTTCCGTTTTATTTTATTGTAAAAAACTGTCATTTGTTTAAAATTATAGAAAACTTGGATAAATGCGATCTGGACTAGTTTTGGCAAGAGGACCGCGTTGCTGCAACATCACTTCAACTTTGGGCTCCAAGGAGTAGTGCATTATGTTCTAAATCTGATAAACAAAATGTATAAAAGAGAACATGACATCCCCTTACCCATATAGAATTAAATAAAAAGTAGTGAAGTCGCTATATAAATAGTGAACACTATTATATAAGTATTTACACGATAGTACCCGTATTTATACTCTCATACTCTATCTCAGAAGAGCGGTGATAAAAAACAGTGAACTAGTGAATGTTTAGTCCCGTTATATACTACATTACAGTAATTTCAGGAAGACAAGTGCAACACAGGGTTCAATTTACATTTCGTCTCTATAGCACTGATCAATTAACAGATTACACCACCGGAATTTACACTACGTATCTAAAACAACACGCTACTTATCGGACAATGCAGATTTTCCTAAATAATATTTGTCATAGAACCTTCTTCCTTCCTTTTCTAACCCCTTCTCAAGTTTACGAGCCCGAACGTATAATCGTGTAATTTATTAATAATGACAATCTTTACCACCACAACAGGATTGATGCATAGTTCCATGTTAGTCAAAAATAACACTTCCTAATTGGCGCATTGCGCACAATGTCAAAATAAAAACAAGACACACCACTCTCAAATCACAGCACAAACTGATTACATACAAATACGGTTAGATAAAATCACTCAAATGTTTAATTACATTATCACAAAAGATAGGCAGGGTTTAGTGTTACCTCCATGAGATGGCTGCATAGACACAAAGTAAAAGCAGATTCAGCTATTGTGTGCACTCACAATCTTATCTTCTCGATAAGCTACCAAATGTGACGCATAACATTAGCGTGACATAACTCTATGCCATCTTTGCGTTTATGGAGATCATGCTTTTAGGGTAAGTAGGGGAAATTGGTCTAAATTCACAAATTAATAATGAAAAAAGGCTTATTTTTTGTCACGTAAACATTATTTCAAATAACAGGTTTTATTCGAGAAACTCACTAAAACTTTATTTATTTTGTTTTTTGTTTTTAATGATCTGTTTTGCAACCACAGAGCGGAGACTCCAAATCTGTTCACGCCACCTTTTAAAAAGTAATTTGTTAAAAAGTCCAACTTTTACCATTCAATTTTCCCATATCCACTTTCACAAACCGCACAACATTTTTTCAATTAAATTCGCTTCATATTTCCATACTCCTCCATGCAAGCAATATTTTATGTTCCAATATCTGATGAACTTACATACTTAATCAGACGAATAAAATCGAGCTATTCAACAGTTCACAGCTAACTTCTATAAGTCTACGGGACATTAATGACCGTCCTCCTAGGGGAACGTTTCCGATAGAGTAAAAATATTATTAAAAAAAATACGTTGAACTAAAAGTATTACATTAAGTCAATGGAAACACTCACTTTTTAATTTTTTCTAAAATATAATATACTCAATATACTCTATAATACACTACAATATCCCACAAACACTAAATAAACAAAAAACTACATGCAACTAATAAAAACAGCACAAGAGAAGAGAAACAATTAGACCAGAAGAGAGAATCACAAAGGCACAGTTCCTTCCGAGCAAATTACTGACAATACAATGATTTAAAAAGGTTTGTAAAATTCTTGTTTTCATTTTTCATCCAATTCTTCCCCGTGTTATTTTGCACCTAGTAAGTATCATCTTTCACAAAAGGTAGAAAATATACTTAGGCAAATCTACTGTGGTTTTATACTACGTTCAGTTAAATTTGTGGTTAGAGGTAAATATAAAATGTAATCATTGCATTGACCAATAGCATTGAAAACTTAGGAAAACAGCAAGATTGGAAAGTAGAAAAATTGTCTCTATTCTCATAGCAACTACTTTTAAAAACGCGTGCGGCGGCTCACCGCGAGCTTGCCACGGCTGCCTTTGCGCTTGGCGGACGCGTTTTCCAGTTCACTGTCGCTGTCCCTGTCGTTCGCCTTGGAGTGCATATAGCTCTGTCTCTTTCGCTCGCGCTCCATGAAGCTCAAGTCACGAGAGCGTGACAGCTGCGTGCAAGCAATGACTATGTTATGGCATAAGCTGTTGCTGTATCTAGTATAGAGCTCAGGCAAACACATATTTCCTTACAGGTACTTTTTCAAAATGCTTAGTCTTCATTGCAATAACATTACAAAAACAATTTTGTATGGTACAAGAAAAGGTTGAAGATTTATTTGTAATTTTGACGCTTCAGCTCGATCACTTACTAGAACCGCTTGGATTGGACTAAACAATGTCTGATACTTTATACTAAAACAGCCATACATAACAAGCAATATTGTACAATAAGTAATAATATCAACGAAAGTTGTTTTTTGTTTTGTTGATTTGTAAGCCTAGAGACCTTTGTATTTTTATAAACATATTTTTTATATTTAAATAGGACTATTTATATTTTTGTCTCATTTCAAATGCAATAGTCACCATCATGCATTTTTAACAATCGAATAAACAAATACTGTTGTTTTCAGCACAATTACTAAATTAAAAATTGCATAACTGAAGTATAATGAAAATAAGCTATCTGCGGGAAAGCTAAGCACCTTTATTTATGTAATCATGCTTTATTATTTAACATGATCCCTCATTATTATCTTTAATGATTGTATAAAATACTACAAAAAATTATAAAACATTTTTTATGTTGATGAATTTCTAGTTACACATTACATTAAAAGATAAATTATATCATATTCATGTGTAAACATTCCTAATTATACTAGGCTTAATTAATTAGGCTTAGTTGATCAAATTGTAGAAGTGTGGCGCCATCTGTATGTATGTTAATGCTGCCCCTGTCTCCTCTATTTACTAATTGATTTTGATCATTTTATACCTTTTTAATTCATTCAATAAATTAGTCAGTGGCGTTATTTGCATGAGCCATTCACAATATAATTGACTTGACAGTGAACATTACAGCTGCCTCTCTAATCAGTCGAACGCTTTGGCACCAAAATGTTCCACTTTGTTTATTTTATAATAACACACAAAAAATACATACTGGCCTTTAATATAGTGGCTTCGATGATAAACATTTATATTTCGAACATTTCTGTTAGTTTTGTGTCTGGGTGTTATCATCTATTTAAGCATGTATTTATAAATATGTAAGTGTGTTTATCAGTCTTTGACACCCATAGTACAAGCTCTGCTCTGTTTGGGTTAGATAATTTTAGTGTAATTTGTCCCAGATATTTATTTGTTTATTTTAGGTACCTGTAGGCTGTAGGTGTATGATGCGCATCGCGACATAGTTATCTCACTCATTTTCACGCCATTACGATATAACACGAGATAACGCGTACAATCTGTATTCATTTCTCGCGGTGCGCATCTAAGCCCTACTGGTATGCAAATGCCCTGAGGTGCGGTCGACCCCTAGCCAAATGCATCACGAACTAAGCGATGATTGTGATACCAACCTTAGTATAAGAGAGGTCGGCCTTGTTGAAGGCGAGCTGCCGATGTGCGCGGCGGTGCGCCTGCGCACCGTACGTCATATCGTCCGCTTCTTCAACCGAGCTAAACTCGCCTTCCTCCTCCTCGTCGGAGTAGCCTCTCTCTGTAAGAACATAAAAGGATAATAAGAATATCATTCACTTTATCATATTGTTAAACGAACATACTAAATTGAAATCGTGTTTTAGCACATGTGCAAAGGTTGTCTTCAGAATAATGCTTTACTTTTACGAAAAGTTCTCAAGTTACGGTGCATTAACTTAAAAGAGTTAATAAGTTGTTTTGTTTTATATAATAGGGCCGTTTCCTCTACAGATTGATACCCGAAAAGTTTGGACCGCTTAAAGTGCAGACATTTAATAACCGGTCTTAAAAATTAGCGCGAAATACTGCTGTGAAGATCGCTACGTGAACCTGAAATGAGTTAACTGTCAAAGAATGAAAGGAATCGATGAAATCCAAAGGATAAAAGTAAGCAGCGTTTCGAACTTAGCGCGAAGACCTGTGGACCATTCAATGATAGTGCTCAGTATGATGCTTAAAGCTGGGATTTAGCACGCCTTCCGATAAAGCATTCGGTGGGCCACTGATTAGTTTTGCGCGAACGGAGTAACGCCGCGGCTTCCTTCTGTTTTCGTGTAAGAAATTTATTATGAAATAACATTAGACAAATTAAAAAGTTTTAAAAGTTGTCGACCTAGAATATACAAAGACATGTACATATTGTTTAAGTGGAAAATGTAAATAGTGAATATTTGAGAGTAAAACAAAAAAATCGTCGACGTACTTCTTTGTGATTTTTTTTATCGGTGAAATTATGCTACATCGTGTTTTGTTTCGTGTTACCGCCTTGGTCAAAGACACTGACCTCCTCTGACAATTTTTCATTTGCTAATTATGTAGTTATCTTCAAACAAAGTGGATCAAATATTGACAATTTTGGGAAAGCATAGCCTTAAAAGGTGGATGGACCACCTGATTGACTTATTCAATATTCAGAACGTCTGCTTCTGATTGATGGCGATGATTAATGGGTACCGATGCCACGTAAAAGGCAGATCATGCCGTCTTCTCCGTAGCTCTGCGCAACAAAGCTCACCAGTAATAAGCAGGGTGTTGTTGTTCTTAGTGTCGTGGTCGACCGGGGTGGAAGCCAGCCCGGTGATGGTCAGCCTGGCGACCGGCTGCCCAGCGGCCGCGCCCACCTTGCCGCCTACTCCGGTTAGCTCCAGTTCCATGTCCATTGAACGCTGGAGCACCTGGGGAACGAGAAGTTTAGTGTGAGACTTATGACGATTGACCGGGAGCATGCGGAGGTAATGTATCAATTCATATTCGATTATGAATGCACCTGATAGGATTTATTAATAAATAAACAAAAAATATTTGGGACCAATTAATTAATTGGTTCTTTTAATTGAAATTGCAGTAAAAGCGGCGTGGAAGTCTAGGAATCATTACCAACACAAAATGTGAATACAAACTTGATTTCAAAAAACAATATGCCTCCTATTGTGGGTGTGCTGGGAGACGCCCCTGGCTTATTTCCTTGTGTGGTACCTCGTAACACAGGGATATTAATCCCTACTTCGAGACCATTACAAGAGGTGTGTTGTCTGGCGCATATTTATTTATATTTATCGTGGTATTAATTGGAGGAAACACAAATTAACCTGTAGATGACTTTCGGGTGCGGCTAATTCGGTAATTAGTGTTCCAAACATGTATTTAAAGGGGCCTGCATAATGAAGTAGTTTTGTTGGGTAAATTATGGCATCATTGTTATTTTTATAATACCTAGGATGCCCATTGCCCGTGGGCGCATCATTGAAAAATTAGGCCCAACTAAGAACTTCAAATACGTATATTTTTTTAAATCTTTCAAACAAAATACTAGTATGATTCATAATACATCAAAACCTTAAGGTAATCATCAAAAGATGGTTATGTGTTGTGGTTTGAGTGTATGTGACGCAAGTTTATAAAAAAATAAAGTACCTACTTAAATATGTCTCGTAGGTATTCAAAAATTCAAAATAATGCACCTAAAATAATGTTCAAATACAACAAGTAAAAGAGAAATGGGCCATTAGTTACATAACTATACATCTCTATCTCGATATGTTTTTGTCTCTTCTAGTCATGAAAAAGTACCTAAGTGTTTGGCACTTTCGCCGGCGCTGTCATTCGTATATCATATCGATGGCTTTCAAATGCTCGAATCGTGACTTTGCATTATTCAGACGTCATTGATATTTAATAAATGATAGGCAACAGGTTTTACGAAAGTATCGCTTTTAATGTAATGGAAAACTGAAGTGCAATATTATTTTCAAACAGTTTTTCTGGTTAAGATGCCTAAACAGCACATTCTGTTTTATTAAAATTATTGATTCTATCCAAAATCTCTTTGTTGACTTTGCTTTCATTGGTATTTGGAGGCTTCGTCACACAGGGATCATTCTTGCTGTAACACCAGCTCTTCGCATAGATCCTGTGCCTCAAAGTAACAGGACTGTGATGCCTTTTTGTTAAGTTTTCTTTTTCAAAACGAGAATAATCTGTTAAATCAGTTGCTGACCTGGTCCATCCTGATGACACCTTCGGCGAGAGTCTTGTACCCGAGAATGGTGCGGTTTTTGTACTTCTTACGCCGCTGCAGCAAGATTTGCAATCTGAAAAAAAAATGTTGTTTTAATAAGTATCTTGAACACTTAACTTAATAAAGCTCAAGATATTGTCATCAGAGACAGCCAAAAAAGTGCCCTATAATAACTTTTTCTTTCAGCATTTTCTATGTTCATATTTGAATTAATTTTGCAACTTAATCGTCAAGTTTGTGAACTAATGTCAGCATTAATGATTGGACTTTGACTTTGAAATTCATAAAAGCTTCACAACGGAAATTAAAACGTGTATGATGAATATTGTTTAATCTCGTATAAACCTCCAGCAGATAATGAAGCCAAGTCAAACAAGCATCGTCGAACAACTTGCCTCGGGGAAGCTCACCACAGAGTGAAAACAAACAGTAACTCAGTAGTCTGCAGAGACTCTGTTCAACTGCGTCGTCTAGGGACAGCTTCGAAAGTGCACAGTGAGTAGTTAGATAGTTAGTTCGATTTAGACCACCTTAGCTTCAAACTAACTTAAGTTGTTCGGGTCTCTGTGTTGTTGACAGAGTCTCCCTTGGTAAGGTGAAAATTACCATCAAGCCACACTATGTCGGCCCAAAAGCTTTATCGGGACGACAAATGTTTTGGGTGCTTATGATTTCAACACCTCGTATGTCGATGCAACTAGATGCGGTGAATTTTATTTTTGTTTCTATTGTGTCTACTATGTCGAGAGACGGCGTGTGGTACTAGTATATTAATAGAGCGATCCTATTAATTAACTGAACATTACGTAACCCGCGCCAAATTTGGGCCTAGTGAGATCGAGCAGTCATCCTGACATTTGCCCTCGGCAAATATGAATATACCAAAAACATTCCTAACTTGCCTCTTTTTATATTATTGTTAAAGTATCTATTGGTAGGTATTCAAAAGTGTCTTCATTTAAAAATTCCGAACATTTATGAAAAAGGCTGTCTGCATTTGTTATTCTGTGGTAACTTTGTGTGGTTGGCTCAACCGTACATACTACATTAACGTAGGTTTGCTCGGAGGAAATAACTGCGATTATTAGGCTCATGAGGGAGTCAATTTCATCTTCATTTGCTCATATATTAACGAAAATATATGAATTTGTAATGGAAAGTCATGAATAGTGAAGTCACCTTTGCGACTAACTAACGAAATCGCGAATCGCTATTTTAGGTTATTTCTACTTATTGCTAAATATACGTTTGGTACTCAGTTCCAGGGAGAGTTTTATCGGCCGGAACATTTTGTTCCATGTCGTTTAGCAACACTGGCCGGGAAAACGGCTGACTAGGACTGTGTCATAGTAAAAGGAGAGAGAAGTAAGCCCGAGAGATAATAGCCTAAACACGCAGGGCTGTTGCATGTAGTTTATTCAATCGTCAAAAATGCGGCATCAGTCTCTGAACAATCAATCTGAACTACAAGTCTGTATCCAATTACACACAATATTATGAATCTTAGTTAAGTTAGGTACTTAGTACGTACTGTTCTTATACGGTAGGTAATGTGAAGAAAGACAATTCTGGATTTGATGAGTTTTTATTTGTTATTAAGACATTCGTAACTACGCATACAATTTTGTAGCAGTTTTTGAGCTTGAATATAGGACGTACGTCGTACACGCAAACGAAACAAAAATTTCAAGCGGCAGCACTTACGCTCGGCACAGCCACGACTGACTTCCCACTTTTACCTTACTATTTAGTCAATGTGTGCGTGCGACGCGCGTAGGTACGGGCATAGTACGGGCGCGTTCACATACAAACGGCGGGCGGAGCGTATGTATGAAGACAACCTACTTCTCTTTCCTTTTACTATGACTGCGTTTCAAATAAACCCTGTACCCTGTTATTTATAGATCCTGTTTAGGTTTAATGTTCTAGCAGCTGGGATTTCTTGCAGGATTTATTGTGGTTGCTATTGAATTTTATTACGAATGAACATCATGAGTGCCTTTTATGATCCTTGAAATTGTTAATAGATACAATATGTTTGATAGCAAATAGCGTTTGTAAAATCTCCCTGAACATCTTTAGTCATTGTTATCTGACCATAAACAAAGCGAAGCTTCTACGTTGAGTGTAAAATGTTACTAAACCACGTTCACCAGCTGTACATGATAATTAATCAAAATATCGGAAAACGAATGATACAAATTTTGCAATGGGAAGAACTTACTAGTTACAATTTTTTGCTAATATTTTAAGCTGTGGTGAATTACATGTAAAAAAAAGAGACTTATCGGCAATTTACACAATCTTTTGAAATTGCTGATTGTCCCTCTATCATCTCTACAATTGATAAATTATTACGGGCTTATTCGCCACTCACAATCACAGGAAATACAACGAACATAAAAGATCGTCACATAAATGTCTGCTAAGATCGAACCTAGGATTCGAAGCGTAAAGGCAGTATTGTAAAACCACTATACATATTTATGGTATCTTTCTTACTCGTCTCTAGTTATGATACCAGAAATTCCGCCAGAGTCAAGTAGGATGCCGGCCGTACATTTAAACTAGCTCTACAATAGCTATGTCAGTCGTCAGTCACGCCTTCAACAAGGCTTAGTTCCTGGAAGGATTAATTGTTTATACTCAAAGAGGACGTCGGATGAATAATAAATAAATAATATGCGCCAGACAACACACCACTTGTGATGGTCTTGAAGTAAGGATAAATATCCTTGTGTTACGTACGATGTATCAGATAAGGAATTAAGCCTAACTCGTTGAGTTCCGCACTACGCAAGTTTGCGTTTTAACAATCGACTTCCTATTGTCTTTCTTATTCGTCAGCGAATAGGTATATAAAAATAAGGGTCAGTTGAGTTCAGCAGTACCCGGACTTTACCAGCTTTTTTGTAGGTGGAAGTTTTTTTTCGGAGACAAGTCGAAACTTTAGAGAAAACATTAAAGCGCCAATATCCTCGTTAACTATTAATTTTGGACGCCTTAGTTGAAGCCGTTGATGGGGGTTGACTTGTCCAAAATAACGTTTACTATCACCTTTCTCAAGGAGCAGGTTACCTGTCACGTTAAGTTAACCACAGCTGCAAGTAGAAGTAAACTGCCGGACAATGTTAGCTTTCGTTGTAGCAGCTGTTGTTAAAATTATTTTTTGACTGCAAAAATTAGGCAGATATTTGACCACAATCTCAGCAGCTGATCGTAAATGGTCATGTGGTCTAAGTATTTACAAGCCGGCCTTACAAATGCCACATTACTCTGTTATTGAGGAGTCAAGATTTTGTGGTTGGGCCATAGTTTTGTACTTATTTCTTACTCCTTTAGGTAAAAAAAAATAGTTTCTGACGAGATTTTTATTGAAAATCCATTTGTATCCAGTTAACAATTCAAACAAGACAGAGATTTTGAATACAAAATACAAAAACTTACTAATTTCATTTACATAAACTTGAGTATACCTTCAGCCAAAATGAACAAAGTAATGAAGATAATGGAAAATATTGACAGGACAAAGACTTAACAAGAAAACAACCTGAACAGCTTACCCATACTTATGCAAATGCGGCTTAACAAGATTTCCCCAAAACTTTTCCGCAGAGAGCTATTTGCGCCATTTTAGAGGCGCATTGTTAAGACGGGAACAGAAAACTAATCTTGCGAACAAATTAGCAATTTGTTAATCTGATTTTGAAAGAGAGATATGAAAAGTGTTTGAATTTAGTGATTTCTTGAAATGAAATGTTACGTTGAAATGATAAAACAGATATTGAATCAGTAGATGGTCTTTAAACAAAACAGTGGCTTTCACTTGTCGCTTTGTTCTTCGAACGTTTCCACCACCATTAAACTTCATCAAATTTATATTAGGCTTTAGTATATCTAAGATATAATATTATTGCACTAGCTTTCCGCCCGCGGCTTCGCCCGCCTGAACTTATCATTATATATTATGGCCAAATTACATAAAATCTTCATAAATTGTGGTCATGTGTTATGCTGTATCACTGTAAAGTTTCATCTAAATCCGTTGGGTAGTTTTTGCGAGAAAGAGTAACAAACATCCACACATGCATCCTCACAAACTTTCGCATTTATAACATTAGTAAGATTATTCCGACAGATTATCATACGAGAAGATAGGTACTCACTAACCTGCACTTTATTGAAACCGTGACCTGCCATTAGAAAATGCTTCTCTCCACATTCACGTGTGCAGAGCAATAAATATTAAAACAGACAGCACAATATTTACTGCATATAGTAAACATAAAACCGATTCTAAATTATTTTGGACGACTGTTTTACGATGTTTACCTACTCTACCGGAGCGCATTCTTGGGATCTACACATTAGCTGTGACAAATTCGAATTCATAAAATAGGATGTATTTGGAGTTAACAAAAGTTTGAGCTCTACCCAATATCCAACTATTCGCAGCTTCTGCACAAATTGCTAGCACTGCTACCAGTTATTCGCGTTATGCCCTGCTTACAGCCACTCAACTAAAATGTCCGCTAGAATCTTCAACATATCTTCTAATTTCTGGGCGGATTGAACCACTGTGTCCTACCTCTCTAAAACTTAGTATAGGAGATTCAAAAACCGTCATCATCTATGTAAAACCAGTTTATCCATCCCACAAATTTTTACAGTCTCTACCAATCACGACCTCAGCCTCGCAATCCGGAATACTCGCACCTCGTAAAGGGGAACGTTGTAATCGTCGGTGGATAAATAAACATTTTTATCGCAAATAACCCGGTTGATAACTTAATTGAAAGAGGGCAGCAAGCCAGAATTTACAGTCCCGGTATGAATTTTTCAGATGTAAATGCAAACGGAAATTCAATTAGAGTCTGACGTAATTCCTGTTTAGTATTTAATTAACATACAAGTGCAGCGCAGTTTGCCATAGGGATTAGCCAAGCGCAACACGCAACTGAGTTAATTCACGAGGAAAACTTAAAAATGGGGATGGCATTATCATATTATTTCGAATATCACGGATTAGATAAGTACTGTGACTTAACCATATATCGAAAGTTTTCTAGGGTACTCTTGGCCAGGCCTTCAGCTGCCTTATTTATACCTAATAGAAAAAGACTTGAATTTCTTTGATTTAGGCAGAATGGATTTAAGATTTTTAGATTGTACTTGATGGATAGTTCATAACATATTCGTCTTCAGATGAAAAACTCTTTTTTAGATTGCCGTAAGAGAGGTAGAGCAGATATTTCTCCGCTTTTGATTGAGCTGCCCGATGCCCGTCGAAATGCAAATACCTTCACCTTAATACCACAGCTAAACAGGATGACAGCGCCGGTGTCCACACCGCAGACCCCGAGATGCGTCAACCGGAAGTGTTCGTATCAAAACAAGAAGCTAACCTGTTCCCATCTCGCTTCACAAAGTGCGGGTACTGCAACGAGAAGCACAAGTCCAGCTCGACGTCCAGCGGCGGCACCACGATGTCGTTGGAGCGCAGGGTCCGCTTGCTGCTGTGCATCCGCGCTGCCAAGATGACAGCACCGGCGCCCGCGCCGCCCGCCGCCCCGCCGCCAGCTTCGCCGAGCGCGCCGCATACTCGGAGACGTGTCACGCGGAGAGTGCACAGCCTAGGGAAACAAAGAAAATGGTTTTAGATAAAAAAGAAAAAATAACGCTTCCTGCACGGGTGTTTCCATTGGCAATTTATAAGTCTTCAAAAAGAGTACAAATACGTCGGATGAATATGTATATACGCGTACACATCAACCTTTACAAAATCATTGCAAGACCCATCTTATGTCAGCAGCATAAGGTGCTCCTAAGTAAAGATTGACGTGAACGCATGTGTACGTATGAGTATTCAAGGTAAAGTCGGTGGATTAAATGTCTGAAGGCTTTCTCTATTAGTCAACTCTAAGATTTAACTGAGAATTCAGGCTAAACATAGAATAAAATTGGTGGTCACACGTCCAATTATTTACCTGCATAATGATAACATTGACGCTAGGTCCTTATTTTCAGTCAGAATTTATTCATAGAAGAGCTGATGAGACAGCTTATGTTCACGTCATAACTATTATACCCTCTCAGGGGAAGTAAGCTACACCCACTCGCTATAATTGAGTTAAATTATCCGCTTGGGACGGCAGACCCACTGCAAATAGAATAATTCCTACAACAGGTAGGTAAATATTTGCATGCGAATTGGTAAAACACTTTTGAAAACCACTGTTTTAATGTATTTTACAACGGCTACACGACCAGTCAGAATGCGGACTGCCCGAAAGTGGTCATCACTTAGTAGCCAGGCTAGGAAAAGGACAAATAACAACCATGGTGAACTTCAACTCCCCCAGCGGACCACCTAGCAGGTTTAAGCTTTTGCTACTTCATAGATTAGAAGGAACACGAGAGTTTATATATATATACCTATTTATGCAGTGTGATTTAGTTTTAAAAACTGGTGAAGGTATTTGCGTTCAGTTCAGGTTCAGATTGCGTTCTAACGTGTTATATCCGCAATGTTTGTCTACATACGTATAAATATCTGAGTCACGGGTCACCTGAATAAATAAAAATATCTAGGACTTTGTTTGACCCAAAACTGAGCAGCATTCAGGTTTTCCCTATTAGCTTCTCGCGAATAAAAATCAGGAAAGTAACCGTATTTTGTAACAGCTTCCGAAGGAAGTCCACAGTTAGAATGTCTTTCAGTTAAGTTCGTTTCTTCTGTCCTATTCTACAATGTCGTTCCCTGAATCTATAGAATACTCAAAAAATGGAACTTCTTCTGACTTTTCTCCTCGTCGACAGGGGTTTCATCACACATCAAAACCTCATTCAGTTCTGTCTTTAAGATTTCTTCTCAGCACGCATAATTTGTGGAATGAGCGGACAGCCAGCCAAGGTTTCTTTAATAAGCTTTGAGAACCCCCCAAAAGGATTGGTGATGCTATTCTGGTGTCTTATAGGATACGGTTAGAAGCCAGTAGATGATGAAGATTACAAGATGAAGAAAGGAGAATTTAAAACAAAATGTAACAACCCCAAAATAGCTTTCAGTTCTACATTACATCACCTACGAACAAATACACTTGGAAATAACGTCTACCATATGATATCAATTTGCTTTTATGACCGTTTCTCGAGCCCATAATATTTTATTTGTTTCTTTCAGAATACCTTAGTCTTGGCACGAAGAGGTTTAATATGTCAAGGTGAGTCATCTTTTAATTTTTGGACGACACGATTGGATAAGTATGCTGTGTAGCACGGTTTTTCGCCTTGCTTTAGTGTTAAGGGTTCGATTCCCGGTCGGGTCAATTTAGAAAACTATCTTTTATAATTTGGTTTGGCTCTGGGTGTGCTGGGAGACACCCCTAGCCTAATTCCTTGGTACTTCGTAACACAGGGATATTTATACTCACTTCGAGACCATGACAAGTGGTGTGTCGTCTGGCGCATATATATTCTTTATATTTAAAATACTCGAAGCTCCCCTTTCATTAACGATTTCAACGGCAAAACCCCTTAACGATTGCGACTGTCGCACACCATTATACTCTTACTTGACATTGGCTAATTTCGTCGTTGAAAGAATTTCGCCAATACTGTATCCATAGGTCATCTTATTATCTAAAAACCCTAGAGTCCTAAAAACCGGTGACATCAGCGGGGTATGAAAGTTTCCGGCGACCCGCGCGGCATTTGAATGTAAATCAAGCAATATTAGCTTTAGTGAACCCTTCAAACTACCTATCTATAAATGCGATCATATTTTATTGGCAAATGCGTCTTTCGTTTAGGCAATCTTCTATCTAAATAAATAAATATAAAATAAATATCCCTGGACATTATTCCACACAGCGCCATCTAGCCCCAAAGTAAGCTAATTAAAGCTTGTGTTATGGGATACTAGACAACGGATAAACATACTTAAATACATTTTCTTTTGTAAATACATACTTATTATACATAGGAGACACCCAGACCAGTACAAACAGACATGTTCATGCACACAAATGTTTGTACTGTGCGGGGATCGAACCCGCGACCTCTGGTGTAGTAGCCAACTTCTTAACCATTACACCAAGTCGGTCGTCTAAATCTTATCTAGACGAACATTCAGATTTAAATTATGTTATTTCAACTAAATTACATCCATTGATTGAGAATATACTCGTATTAGCCAGCATATGTTGCGTTTATTGCTGAGGCTGGTATTGGATTGAATATTATTTGAAAACTTAAAATAACTGTATTATGTAAACTAAGGATAACAAGGAAAACAAACTGTAGTCTCTTTTAGAGATGGATACAGCGACGTAAAGAATTCAATTTCACGCATTCTTATAACGGATCCAGCTGAACACAAAGATCACGAGAAAGTTCAACACATTCAATATTATGCATTACTTTTAAATCGAGTCGGAGAATCTATCCTGAATGCTCAGAGTGCTATTACGATACGAAATAAGATGGCGTATTTCCCAAACGCGAAGCGCAGACTACAGTACCTTGTAGAGTCTAGTTCTAGGCCATGCCAAATGGAATAGGATTTGAAGCGTGCTCAAAGTGGATCCCGCAGAGTTATGTGCGCCGGAGCGTATGAGGGGATAGACTTACGCCTACAAAATGTAAGTTAAGCCAGCAAGCACTGCAGCTAGATAATAGACCTGGGTTCCGAAATCGCGGTACCTACGTTACAAATAGTAGGGAGCTAAGATTAAAATAATGTGAAAGTGATAAAATCCATAAACTGAACTTTGAAGATTATTTCTTTGTTAACTCATTTGAGCATTTTACAATGCTGGTTTTCATATCGGAAGACAGAAAACTAAACAAAATTAAAAAAGTAAAAAAAAACGAATACTTACTGCTTGATTTCAACAAGGTCCGAAATTTTGGTCCACCAATACAAAAGTATTCCTTAGAAACTGTATCGAATAACGCACACAGAGGGCTAAAAGTACCCCGTACAAAACCAGGGTACTTTTAGCCTTCTGTGAACAAAAGTCCTTCGTTGCACAGGCCTTTTAGCAGTGCGATAGGTGGCGAGTCTACTGCCGTTTTTTAGGTTTTGTAAAGGTGTTTTTCATACCCTGAAAGTAAGCGGCATTTTCTCTTTCAATTAAATACTTACTTTGACGTGTGTTGGCCAGCATTGGATACACACACAGGTTTTATGTTGGAGTACCTAACATCCAGGCCACGGCACTAAGACAGTACTCGAAGATAAATTACCATATTTAATGCAATTTAGGCGGTCTTTTTGTTATTAGAAATTCCACAAGTTCAAAAGGAATATGGACAAGAAAGGTAATTTGGTGCCCAAACTAGTAACACGGATTATAATAATATTAATAACTTGGGTAGAAATATTCATACTTAATTCTATTTATGTTAGTGATTCACTACAAAACATTGACCCCTTAAAATCCTTTGAGTACAGAAGTATTGCTGTAATACTACTTTCGCTTATATTGTTTCTTCGCTTATTAAGAATGATAGGGACAAAGAGTATTTTAAGTTTTAGAGAACATAGACACCATATTTTTTCGAATTAAGCTAGCTATTGCCAGCAAATTCGCCTGCGCGGACTCAGGTTTTAAAACTATTCAGTCTGTTTATGAATTCGAAGTATCAATCGAGTATTCAACTAGTTTTTATACTTTAAATGTACTCAGTTTCAATAAACTCAATCTAGTAGTTTTCAAGTGTGGTGTGGTTTTTGCAGTTTCCATCGAAATTGATTTTTACCGAAAAATTGAATGAACATACACTTCTAAAGCGGTTTTTATTTTATTATTTGTATCGATTTTGATCCTGTTTGACCCGCATTCACAAAGGTTAAGGTGTCAGCTCCCATGCGTGAGTAACTTAAATTACTCAGACACCGGAACACGGAGCGGGAAACCATCAATCGAGGGGGTCCACAACTTTGAGCTAAATGGTATTGCGAGGCTCCTTGAGTGACATTTCAGAATTAAAGATCTGCCCATTACTGCCCATTCCGGGACCGTGGGGAGCGTGAGGACATTTTTTACCCGCGACGCGCTCGTGCATGACAAGTATTCGGACGCGTTTCAAAAATAATGTATGGACGTCCCGCACCGTCCTGCGAGGGTCCAAGTTTTGTTTGTTACAATAAACTCTGTAAGTAGGCCAATGGGAAGGAACTGTGTAGGGAGGGCGATCAGTGTGACATGGTTTTGAACCACTGGTCATTGAAGCATGGTCGCCATTTCATCGATAGAAGATGATATAAATTGTGAAAATGCGATTCTTCTCGATTAGTTAAGCCATTATTAAGCAAAGCTGAAGCATTATCTCTGCTCCCTTTATTTACTCATGTCTCGTCAGGCTGCAGAGAAAGTCAACTGCGCCGGATCGCCAAGCCTGGATCTATGGAACTGGATCACCTTACTTGATAACCTTCCGGTACTGCGACTTTCCTTATCTGTCCGGAGGTGCTATAAAAAGAAACTAGGTGATCTAGGCGTACAGATACGAGCAAAAGTGCTTTGTTTAGCTAAGTTTCTTTGCAGTTGTGAAACCTGCTATCTAGTTAACAGGTTTGTGGTGATGCCGATGCTGTGTTAGTTGTCACCGAGTTGTAAAGGCATATTGTTCCACTGCTGGACGCTGACTGCTGGGCGCAAGTGCTCATCATAAAGTAGATTGGAAATTATTACAGACCCGGACTATGTTCCTTTGTTATTGTTTGTCCATAAAAGCCGTCCGTGTCTGTTGCAAGCTAATAGAAAAATGCAAAATATGGCTCTGACACCTGACATTTCCAATATTGCAATAGTTGCAAGAATTAAAGAAACAAAATCAATAAGAAGTTACCCAAAAAAGGTAGAAAGTAAGTCATTTCTAACTTAGTTCTCGGTATAACTACTTCCAAGCAACTTTCGTAAAGTTCTTAAATAAGAGATACAGATTTACATCAGACACACTATAAGCTCTATGGTGCCATTTGTCTGAAACGGCTGAGATAATTATTTCAGCATTGGAGCTTAGGAGGACTCTAATTCAATGTTAACTGAAATAAGTCGGTGCGTCGGGAGACTGGATATAATTGTAAATGAAAACAATTCTAGGTGAAGTTCAAAGTTTCGCGTTATCCTGTCCAAACTCTATACTTTACTTATTGGCCTTAATCACTGTCAAGGACGCTCTTACTTTCCAAACCAACCACATAATGCGACCTGACGCTCTTCGTCCGGTCTGAACCGTAATTGAGACTTCAAGAGAATCCATTACCACAACAGAGTACAAAGGAATTTTTTTAATAATACAACTTTTTCGTCCACAAAATAAAATTGGCAGGAACTTTTTCGTCTGCCGAGACCCCGGGAACGGGATAGAGTTGCCATATTCAAATCATAGAAAGCAGGATTTTGAATTCTTACTTATTGATGTGAATTAACTGCATAAACAGTATTCGGGTTTTTGATGTGGCTTGTTTTCACGACTTGCATGTAGCGGCAACAACAATGCGAACACCAACTTGATCTTCCTTCGGAACAAGCGTAGCCTCTCAATCATTGACACAGTGCAATCGCCATTAGTAATAGTAATAATCACCGTGTGTTCCAATAAATCTCAAACATTCTTTGCCTTAGAACCCACGCGCCCACTGATCCATAAACACGATCAGAAGATGTGTGGTGGATTTGTCCCTTTATTTTGTATTCTGATAGCCCATCAGTGGGGCAATTTATGGGCTAGTTACTTTTTACTAAACTGTCATGGGCAACGGCATGACGGATGACCCGTTCACATACTCGTACTGCCCAATTTCCAACTTCCCTGCTCCATGCAGTCCAATCTTGACGTAGCATTACAAATAATTGAAACTTTTATTTTTTTTATAAACCAGGATTTCTTGATAAATTCGAGGAGTCTGGTGACACTAGTCCTAAAAGAGGAGTAAACTTTACCCAATTGAAATTTTGTTTTATGAAGACGGAAAACCTTTTTGTTATTCGCTTTATTTGAGTATAATTTATTTTATAATAAAAGTATGAGAGAAAATATCTTGCATATTGTCTGAAAAGTTTGAAAGAGAGAAAAAATGTCTGGTGAGAAACGTTCTTACTCCCGATTTTTGAAATACCTACAGATATCACACACCGATATCTTTATAATACTATTTCCACTTGGTGTGCTACGCTGTCTGCGTATAAGGCGCCTATTGAATAAAGAAACTGCTACTCATAATAAGCACGTCGCGACGGTCGGACACAACCTGCACACAGCGCATTATAATTTTCAGTGCAACGACTCTTGTTTCCCCTCGGTGATTGCAATTATATTTTCTTTTCGATGGAAACTAACAGTTCCGATGAATACTAAATTACTTGGTACAAACTCGAGCCGTAATAATTATGAGCTCTGTGATATTCACAGCTCATATCTATTAAAAAATTAAATAAAAACTATCCTATTTAGTGTCCTACTGCTGGGCTAAGGCCCTCATCGTTCAAATCAAGTATTGGTTTGATCACATGTTGATCACAAACCCGGGCTATGTTCCGAAAATTGTGAAAACGACTGGGCGAAACACAAAATAAGACAGGGTACGAGGGGAAGACACAAATACGTCATTAAAACAGTGTTACAAGACTGTGTTTATGAATAAAGGGGTTATAATATTTACTTTACCCCAATTCACCTTCTGAAAAGCGTGTCCGACTGCGCTGCCTATTTGGGATGACCGTATTCGATTTATATCCAAGCTATTTAAATTCACACCTCATTTCGTATGCGTCTCGCGCCGCGCCGTCAGTTTTGACGTTAACAGCTCTTGTCAAAAGGATAAGCCGCGAACGGAATATTTTTCTAAATTCACCACCGGCGATATATTTACACGCTACGAACATGATAAGGTTTTCAGGAAACATGATGCGGGATGCCAATTACAGGTAAGCCTTGAGCGTTCGGAGAAAAGCTGTTACGATTCCTTTCAATATTATATCATACAGTAGATATTTACGACCATAGGAAACACCTTTGTTACATGTGTTAAATTCTCTAGAGAGCAATGAAACTGATGAAACATGAGTAGTTACTAATATCGTCTTTTATTTTGTTCGTTTTGTTGATTCCCATTATGAAAACGGAAACCTAGGCTTGCAAAGACTAGCCTAGGTTACCTTTGTGTATCAATGTCTTAGGGGAATGTTGGAGGAGCGGTATCCATATTTTGGCGGAATCATTTAAAATGTTTGTTCATACTATGCATAACAAGACTTAAGTAGCCTCAGAAGCTCGTAATTGATCGGTTCGTTTGAATGCAAATACCTCCACCTCACAGAAAACTGGCAGCTTGATTATTTTACTAGAGGCATTACTCTAGTGTAGTGTTATAGGCTGCAGTACCCGCTCAACATCGGTCCGTAGGCTTGTTTGCTACAGAGTTTGTTTTAAAAAAAAGCTCTAATAGCTCTTACCCCATACCAGCTGGAAGAAGTTGTATTTTACCTGAAAATAAATGATAAGAATTGTTAAACAAAATGATGATAATTTGCTTCACAAACATTACTAAAATGATAAGTAGTAAATGTTTTTAACTATGGGCATCACATCTTACTAGGTAGAGCATGTACAATAGGTGCCAGAAACTGATACTCTTAAGTACTTAGGTATTTTTGAATACATAAATTGTATTGGAACACTCAATATTAATAAAAAAAAATCCACAGAAACTTTCAACGTGGCTTCCAGAACCTCCTATTCCCTGCGAGAATCGTAGACACCAAGCTTGCTCTTGCATCTTCTTTAACCGATGGAAGCACAGGCCATACAAGACAAGATATCAACACCAGGCATGCGAGCAGCACGTCCAGGAAACGACCTCGTGTGCCTCCGCACGGATTCAAGATGGAGAAGCAAGGAGAAGTCAGGAAATACTCCCCGTTCCACTACCCTGGGCAGGTAAACGAGTTGTATGGCATATTATTATTGATCAAGTTGACAATGTTTTAGCGCATTTATTAGGATGAATGAAGCGAAACTTGATTGGTTACATTTGTTTTGTTCATTAGTTTCATTGGTTTGTCTTCTAATAAAACTGAAGTAAAATATAAGAAAAACTGACGTGTTTTATTGCAGCGTCTGGCGAAATCATTGGTCAATGTTTTATAAAAATAACATCACGAGAGTTCTGCTTTTAACATTTCATTTAGGTTTTGAGTGTTATTTGCAGACAAATTGCGAAGCTGCTGTATTTAAGCTGAGCTTAATTAGAGGAGGGTTAAAATGGCTTTTATGTGCATTGCGCTCGTCAGAACTAGTTCAGCGAAATTGGTGAAAAGAGTGTGATAAAAAAAAACAATTCAAATATTTTCCCTAGTCACTGAACCATACCCATGGCAATTATATTTTTAACAAATAGCTTTTGCTACAGAATTAACCCGAAAAAGTAGGCCAAGATCGTCGCTTAGTGTCAACCGGTAGACTGAGAAAAATTATGTTGCTGAATGATGGCGAGACGATCAACACTAGTAATACTTTAAAATAAAATGCGGATTAGACGGAGAGTGTGCTGGGGATATTAATTAAGGTAGTAATTTGCTTAACAAATCATGGCCAGTTTTTTTTCTCAAAGTATTTGTATAATTATGCAGACCAATAACTTTTAAGATTATAAGAACATTATCGACCTTATTAATGTTAAACGTTCAACATTCATAACCCTACTTTGATAACAACTTCGACTTAGTACAGTAAATTCCCCAACAGGTACAACCCAACTTTTAAGCCGTTGGATATTGCCGATTTTCACGCAACAAAAATCACGTTTTTCCCACCGCTATGAGCAAAATGCACACAATTTTCACCGAGTGTCATTCGTTAAAGTTGTAATTCACGTTTTCAATTCAAAATATAACGGATTTTCATAAAAATGGAGCTTTTACTAAATCTGCGATGTTTGCGGTTCTATTATCCTCGGGGCTTCGCGTTTGCGGGAATATTTCCTCATGCAATATTTTACAATGAATCCTTATGAGTTAATGAAATTTATTCGTAACAATGTGAATTTTTTATTCAATGTGATTTTCAGAGCTGACAACAAAATATACGATTTCGGTTTCGTTATATGAATACGAAAAATTGAAATCAAAGTACTTGTGTCAATAGCGATGTCATTATAAGACAGAATTATGATGCTTTGAGGAGCTCCTTCAGATTATTTTGCTTAAGGCCGAATTAACATATACAGAAGAACCAGCAATCCAATACCATGTCTTGATTGTAGCAGTTCACGTACATTATTATATGTTGTTGAAAAGGTTTCACTTTACAAGTGTATTCAAGTTGCAATTTATTTGTACAGAAACATGAAAACTAACAACACTTAAATCAGTAAATATTCGCTCTACAGAGCAACATAATCTCTAGAAAGAACCCAGTTGAATAGAACAACAATCCTAATTCGAAGCGATTCTCTTTCTAAATAAATTAGCTGTCCATGAGCGGCTTCGGCTGCATATTACTCGTATGTAGACTATTTCTCCCGTCAATATTTGAAAAAATATATAGTCTAGGTCACTCCCTGATAATGTAGCTTTATTAATTAAATAATTTTTAAAATCTGTCCAGTAGTTTCGGAGCCTATTCAATACAAACAATCAAATCTTTTCTCTTTATAACATTGTCTACAGGCAACATTCGCTTCTGTCTAGTCGAAAATGGTAACTTATCCGATAATTAAAATAATAGTTAAACACTTATTTTTTAAATAAATGGCAAGATAAAAACGTATAGGAATAAGATATCAGAGACTTGCCCTCATAATTAACGTAGTGCAGATGAAGATGAAACATCTAACAGGGATATCATACGACAGAATGACACAATAATTTTAAAAGTAAAGTTTTTAAAAACCGCAGGTTTTGGTATATGGTGGATAAAATTGCTGGGTCCGGCCGGGGTAGTAACAACACTGGACCGGGATCATATTTTAACACGCTTATTAGTATGATAAAAACATAGATTCGGAACGAAATTCATGCATGTCTCAAAAAGCTTACGTAGATTGTAGTCGAATGACTGTTGGAACAAATCGAAAAGTGGTCGATAAGAGCAAAAGAAGTCCCTTAAAGACATGGGCTAGGCTTGTCACTTTTATAGTCCAAGACGTAGTCCAAGCGAAAATTAACCAGGATCGAACGAAATCTATTCATCAACCTGAGAGATATTAAATTATGTTCATAAAGCACTGACGCTTAACTCTGAAGTTGATGGTTTTCATTTGAAATCTGAAATTACAGAACACAAGAGCACGAATTAATACCTCTTTGCTAGGTTATAAATATCTGGGATAAATATCTGGGACAACTCACACCAAGATCATCTGACCCCAAACTAAGCAGAGCTTGTAATATGGGCGTCAGAGACTGATAAACATACTTAAATATTTCTAAATACATACTTAAATAGATAATAACACCCAGACACACAACAAATACAAATGTTCGTCACACAAATATTTGTCATGGGTGGGGATCGAACCCACGACCTCCGGCGCTAAAGGCAGGATCTCTGCCATTGCGCCAACAGGCCAGTCAACTAAAAGGTTAACTAACTCATGAGTTATGCATCTCCAGAGCAACTAATATTTGAATCTTATAGTTAAATCTAAACTGCTTGGTATAGTTGAAACTTCACTTAACCCTTGTTTATTATTGTGGCTCAGTTTGTCTTAACAAACTGCTGAAGCACAAAACCGTTCGTAAACTTCGTCGTTCTGAATCTTGAATTGTTTACACTTACATAATAGTTTGGAAGTAAATATGCTTCTAGCAGAAACATTTATGGCAGTACTGGTGGTTTGCAAAACAATAACGTGCTGTATATACATATTTTTGTTATGAGAACTTAAAAATGAATGACGACCAACCGCTGCAGCACTGATTCATATGAAAAAGCATTTCCATTCCTGAAAAAAATATATTTGTGCATCGTATCATGTTAGGTGATACAACAAAGCGATAAATCAAGAGGTTTTAAAGTGGGAGTGTTTAGGAGTGTAGATCTTGTTGCACACACCTAACATACATACACCCGTACAAATACACTTGCAGAGACACGCACGACTTTTTATACTTTTGCCTCTTCGTTATACATTTTGATAATATCTTCTGAAACCTGTTGCTTTATTTACATTTGGTCCTATACAATGAAAATATTTGTAATGTTTTTTTTTATACCACGTCGGTGACAATCAAGCATGCGGACCCGCCTGATCGTAAGCGGTTACCGCAGCCTATGGACGCGTGCAACACTAGGGGCATCACTCGCGCGTTGTCGACCCTGCAGAAAACTGATTGAATTGAATTGAAGCTTTTCAGACCCTTCTTGAAGAACTCCATACTATAACTCATAAAATAAACTGTGTTTACACACTGACATACACACACGCACAGGCATTCGTACATAATTTCTTGTTCGCCCAGTAATACCACCCAATCCAATTACCGGTGGAACACTCCACGCTACCCGGATCAGGACCGGGCTCGCCAGGATTGTTTTTAGATGCAATCGAGAGATTGGGTTTCGGACTTAATAAATGGGCTTTGGAATGGGCGAGCTTCATCTACCGTTGTCGTTACTTTATAGAGGTAGAACTCTAAAAATGGCAAGTTCCACAATTTAATTTAACTATTTTTCAGCAGCTATGTAGACTACAGTTAAGGAAAGTCTCACTAAACTAAATAAAAAAGCGATTTTTATGCAAAAAATTGTCAGTGGGTGTCAGGGATTAACAATTTATAAAAGCATGCTTGAGTAGCAACCGGGTGTCTGACGCCCAGACAAAGAATAGTTGCAAAAAATGTTTGTCACGGCCAGGACGGTTTGTCCCTAGTTAGGGATCGAGCCGAAACCCTCGGCGCTTTAGGGGTGATCTCTTTAAATTGCGCCATAAGGCCAATCAAAGTTAAGCAAAATATATTTAACCCAGGAATCCCCGTATTTTCAATATGTTTTCTAGTCTGCAGGAGAATGGGTGGTGGCGCGGGCAGACGACATCCTGAACTGGGGCCGCAAAAACTCCATCTGGCCACTTACCTTCGGCCTGGCCTGCTGCGCCCTCGAGATGATGCATTACGCTGCTCCCAGGTTCAAATAACCCCTTGCATTTATGTTACTCATACTAGAACTTCATTACATCAAGGAACTAAACATGAACTTCATTAACATATTAAGTATTTGAACGATTCCGAGCACACCTATTGACGAATTATTATATTTCTTCAACCTAAATCAACTAGACTCACTCCCGTTTTTCGTACTAGAGACATATACTTCCTAAAAACGGAATTTAAAACAGTGAGCAAGCTATGGACGACTTTAGAGAAGTTCGCTGCTTTTTTTCGCGAAAGCACAGGTACATAAAAGTGAAGCTAAACTTATCATAAACAGTAAGCATATAGGTAAATGAATAAACGATTTAAGTAGTATAAGGAATATGGTACACACAAACGGCTCATACATGTTACAAGTGCTCAATTGCTCAGAGCTCCCTAAGATATAAATGGAGACATCTTTATGTTTTCCACGAGCGAGCGCGCTCAGCGGGCCTAAGATGCGAGAAGAGTAGACAAAAAATACTCCAATCAAATTTCACCATTTCTCGTTTGTGTCGATAAAATTGAGATAAGAACGTCTTTTACTTTAACTTCTGGCAAATTGCAGAGCTGTACATAAGTCTCGAATAAAGGATAGACACATTCCATTCAAGGAATATTGCTTTTCTCGCGCGTCGAGGTATGTCTATGTGAGACAGAGGCTGACACATTTATTTTATCGAAACATGTTCTTCTTTTTGCATTACTTTTGTAATACGGAACAACTGTTGTGTGGTTTGTCGAAAGAAATACAAAAAACACATTAAAAAAAAGTATTTAGTTATAAATCGATGAAGTTTCGGCCACGCCTGGAACGTTGAAAAAAATAGATCCGAATAAAGTGAAAAAAATATTACAAAAACGTATTTTTCGTGCGTTTTCGTACCTTACTTGCTTTAGATACTGAAAATTAAACCCTATATGTCCCTTTTATTCGTTTCCATTCACCTTCCCGGCATTGTGTTAAATTCCCACATGTATCAACACTGACTACCTCAACCATCAACTTCATTAATCACTTGTGAGAAGAAGTTGTTGAATTGCAGTCGTTAAGAATATCCGAATGTTTTCAAAACAAATGATTTGGATTATACAGTCTCCTGTTATCTGAGCTGCGAGATTGTTACTCTGAAGTCTGAAACCAGACCCGAGGTCGGCATGCGTTATTGCTTCTTGTTATGTTGGCAGGCTGCAATGATCTGTGCGTCTTTGCGTAGATAATAAAAGGCGCGTAATTTTTTGATCATTTTTTTTTCTTTTGGACATCAAGCTACCTAGCCCTGTATATACTATACTCGTGAACTTTGTTAATATTTTGATATGAAAACCACTGATAGTGGAAACTGCATGAAACAGGAAAGTATAATTTGGAAACAATTTAGATACGTGAACCAACAGAGAGAATTGTGAAAACTTGACAAAAAAGTGCAAATGGATCGCAATATAGTATTTCGATCCATTTGCACTTTTTTTCAACGTATAACGTAGTTTATAATTTTTAAAGAAAAGGCTTTGTGTAGGTATATTCAGTCTGAGGTATAAATTGTTAGCGCGCCGCACATACCGTACCATTTACACACCATACTAAAGAATACATCATAATTATGTCTTTTGCTAATACAGGAGAGGTAAAATCTCACATACATGTACATACGAGTACAGACTTAAAAAACACGACTGAAGAGTCTACAACACTATCTAGAGAAAGGAAGGAGGTATATCACGATGAAATACTCTTACACTGAACAGTCAGATACATAATTAATAACGTCTCCAATTCTACATATCAAAAACTTATTTAGGGAATGCACTAAAAATAATTTATCGGCCCAAAACTTTCAAAGAAAAAGTAATCAAGCAACACTTGAAAGGAAAGTTTCGACATCGTTTTTATTTTAGAACAAAGGAATTGTCTATTCTGTGATGAAAAATCTGGTCCTCTGTAAGCTTTCGATAGTTTTTGATCTTTGATTCACTTAGGACTTGTTAATTTTACGTTGAGCGACATCCAGAGTAACTTCCAATGTGACGAGAGTTAATTAAAACGAACGTCTGAGCATGTTTTTGCTCCCGAATATCAGGTTATCTCAAAAAAAAACAAGGATCCTCTTCATTGATAATTCTATTGTTCGGAAATCACTTTGGGATTCCTTATGAAAGGCCAACTCGGCATTTAACTCCAAATATCGTTGTAATAAGGTTAGATGTCAGGGTACCGCTGCGTCGAACCCTCGTCATGAAGTTTCTTAATAAATCGTCATACTTGACTTCCCACACTGTTCAACCTAAAAAGCTTTGTAGAAAATTGAGATTAGTGCAAAAGATTTATCTCTTGGACAGTTTAAGTGTCTGGCAGTTAACCTGATAGAGCACAATCCCTTTCCCCGTTGTCAGGAATTTTGCACCGCATAATATATGTTAAGTGCGAAGTCAACAGAAGATTAACGTTAACTTTCTTAACATTAAGGTTATTTGACCTCATCAGACAACTTACTACTTTTGAAGTAACCTAGTTGTGAACTATCATTTACTCAAGTTATCTCGCTGACCAAACACAAGGACGAACTACAGTTGGCCTTCTCAGGATTGACACTGAAATAGAGTGAACTCAGATTAAAGACTCGAACCATTTTCCATTCTATGCTCCATTGGTCTCTGCTGAACTAATTTAAAGTTTTTCTAAACTTACATTACTACTTTGCACTCTATTGGCATGTTCGAAGCAAGTTTTTACCAAGTTCTAATTACTGCTGTTCTTTTCCGAAGCAAAATATTGGTAAAAGTGTAGGTGTTCGATTAAACAGTACTTATCAACAGTGATTGAATTCCAATGAGGAGTTGCTTTCAGGATTAAAGTCAAAGTTTAACCTCCAATTTCCAGGTACGACATGGACCGCTACGGCATGGTGTTCCGCGGTACCCCTCGGCAGACTGACGTCATCATCGTCGCCGGTACGGTCACCAACAAGATGGCGCCGATCTTGCGGAAGACTTACGACATGATGCCGGAGCCCAGATGGGTGGTTTCTATGGGCAGCTGTGCTAACGGCGGGGGATATTACCACTATACCTACTCAACAGTTCGAGGGTGTAACAGGATTGTACCGGTAAGAACAGCACAGTCACTGCCCTGGGACCGTTCACAACAAAATGGAGCTTATGTAGTCCATGATACATTAACAAATTTTAACCATGTAGCAAAAAAAAACACGGACCAGCTAACTTTAATGGTTGTAAAATAAAACATCCGATGAAAAACGAAGAGCGCATGATATCAGAAAAAGTTGGCTAAATCTAGGATTTATTATATTATTATTATATATGATTGGAAGTAGAAAGAGAGTTGGAGTAGAATTCAGTGACACAAATTATTTTACAATTTTTTTGCTTCCCCAAGTTCATTTTGCTTGCTTTAATCCAAACTTGTGTTATTGTTATACAAAAGAAAACACAAACATGTACTCACTGCTGAGAAAGCTAAATTCAATCTTAAGAACACAACAGTGAATTACGAATGAAAACACAAATTCTCGTGAATTTCAGTGGGTACTGATTGTGTTGAATTACGCGAACGCGAGCGGCTCAACGAAACGATTTAGTTGAATTTTACTCTACCTACTAGAATTCTCTTAGGATTTGTTACAAGCTCGCAAAATTAGTACTTTAAAAACTTTATTCTACATTTGAAGTATGTATTCAATTGTAATTGTGTGTTGTATGTCTTTGACAGTAAATTATTTATACTTTGAAAAAATGTTGCACGAGCACAACATAATGTTGTTTTCTTCGAAAAAACATAATTTGATTCAAATAAAAATATGTTAACTAATAACGGTCAAGTATTATAATAATTGATTTTATTTGATACATAAATAAAATGCTACAACTTTTGTTTTAGGTGGATATTTACGTCCCGGGTTGTCCTCCAACAGCCGAAGCCCTGCTCTATGGAATGCTCCTGCTTCAGAAGAAAATTAAGAGGATGAGGGTGGTACAGGTTTGGTATAGAAATTAGTTGCGGTATATTTAAACTGTTTGATTTTTCACTATTAAAGTGTGGTATTCTTTTTATAGTGGTTTCATTTGGTTGGTACCTAGCTTACTCAGACAGCAAATTGCTTTAAGCAGAAATACTTTTACAGATTTTTTTCCTTTAGAAACTTATTTCCTGGGAAAAATAAAATGTCTCGTATTCAGCTTACCCACTTACTTGTTCCGTTCGCGTGAATGAACATTTTGCACCGTTCAAGGAACGAACTACATTGCCTATAGGGTAAAGAGTCAAGGCAATATTTTGTCATTCTTAAATTTTTGCAGAAACACATTTGCTACTACGTCGGAAAATGTAAAAAAACACCGTTATGCCTTATATTCATTAGGCAACATTTGACGCGGGACATGTTGCTCAACGTTGTTGAACAGCGTCATGTTTCCGACGACTGGCAACGTCACGCGTTGTTTTGCAACGTTGCCGACCTTGTGGATACGACGCTTTATAATGATTAAGAGAGGAGAACAGAATGCAATTTACCTTAAAAAATTCAAATCTTCAGAAGATTTGTTCAATGTCTGGAAGAAGTACTTGTTCATCACTATTGTCCACACGCAGTGACACTGAAACGGTTATTTAAAAAACTTCTAAAGGTAAACTTTAAAGATAACATTCATATTGCCGATACCGAACGACGAGTCGAGTAGTTGTCCAATTAATGCGCGTTGTCGGTTACACCGATGCTAATACTGTAATATTAAGAAACTAACTTAGTTCCGAGCGATTGATGTATATCGAAATCAGTATCCGCTGCTAAGTTTAAATGTATTAGCACGACAGAAGCCAAGCCACTACAGTAGAGAGGCAGAGTGCATGCCTCTAGGTCCCGATAGTGTTCCTTTATTCAGTGGCAGCCGCCTCGCTTCACGACCTATGAGTACTAAGAATTGTACTGCCTCGTATTAGCAAGAATGCGAGAAATATTTCAGTGCATTTTTACTTATCGGACAAAGCGAGCTGTGGGATTTAGTTGGTTATTTATTTAGACTGCAAGAAAAGAAACACGTTTCAATCATACAAATATTATAAAGAGAAAAGATTTGGATGTTTGTATTACGAATAAAACCAAAAACTACTGGATCGATTAAAAAAATAACACATATAAAGCTACGTTGTTATCAGCAAAAAACTAAGGCTATATATCATTCTTAGGCTACATTTTTTTTTTGGCTATATTTTATCGAGAGAAATAGTTCACGCAAGCGAAGCCGCAGGTAAAAAGCTATTTTAAAATGATAGTCAAGGTAAATAATTAAACCTGATCAATTGCCAGATCATGATGTGAAAGCCATGTTGACACTTACCAACCTAATTTATATTTCATGGGATAAATCTATATCGGTAATTTGTTGTAACTGACCTGTCATGTGCAGAAATTAATTGCTTATCGAGAATTATAGGTAAAACCGTTCTGAAAATACAATAATTAAATCGGCCAGGGCGCTCAGAATAGTAGCACTGTAGTTTTATTTGCAGATAATTTGGACGACCGACTTGGTATAATGGTTAAGAAGTTGGCTACTACACCAGAGGTCGCGGGTTCGATCCCCGCACAGTACAAACATTTGTGTGCATGAACATGTCTGTTTGTACTGGTCTGGGTGTCTCCTATGTATAATAAGTATGTATTTACAAAAGAAAATGTATTTAAGTATGTTTATCCGTTGTCTAGTATCCCATAACACAAGCTTTAATTAGCTTACTTTGGGGCTAGATGGCGCTGTGTGGAATAATGTCCAGGGATATTTATTTTATTTATTATTATAATTGGTTTTTTTTATTGCCCGTCAAGATGACCTCCACCCGATGGAAAGCGGTCGTGAGGTCCAGATATGAGGTTGACAAGCCAAGTCATTCAAACGAATCACTGGGCTGGCATCCTCACCTTGAAGGTCTGCAGAAATTTCTTTTCACGCCCCGCTTGAAGAACCCGGGACTATACGAGGAAGGAAACACATGTGCTGGAAGAGCGTTCCACTTCTGGATGGTACGACAAAGAAACGAGTTACCGAACCTTTTAGTTCGGGCCAACAAATGTTGAATTCTGTGTGGGTGACGCCGTAGTCCAGCACGCGTGGTACGGAAGTGGAAGGTAAGGGGTGGAATAAGCTGGAATAACGCATTCCCCATTATAGAGGCGATAGAGAACACTTAGCCTGGCAATGTCTCTACGCAATTGGAGAAGCTCAAGGGTCAAAGTTGCCTCTGGGTTTCCAATAATACGGATAGCACGCCGCTGCAACCTGTCAAGAGCTTCGAGTAGGTACTTGGCGGAACCGTCCCAGAGATGAGAGCAGTATTCAACACACTAAATTATGTAGATTTATTTAAATCACCAACAATTTTGCTTAAGTATAATTGAACTGTTACTTACGCAATAATTTAACGAAATATTGTCACTCTAGGTTTTTTTAGGTGGTAAACGAACAAAGCTAGAAAAGGCGCGTTAACCCGCTGTGTCGTGGGAGGTTTATACATAAAATAAACAGTAACCGATGTAAAACTGTACATTTCTTGTTTTTTTTTGGTGAAACGAATGGCGACAACAATTATTAAGTATACTGAACACACAAAATATATTTTTACAATTTGTGTCAGTCTGTTTGCATCACTTCAAATTACTGAATGGATTTCAATGAAAATTTCTAGATAAACTATGCAGGGAGAAAAGTTTTAAAAATCCACACAGTCCAAGTCACTGGCAATAGTTAGTACAGATCGCTTCATGAAAAAAGAGCTCTAGGCGACAGTGGAGGGGATGGTTTTGCGCACGGGATTAATGAATCTGTGGCACGGGTACAGGTGTGAAGGGGGATTTCATACCACCAAATTTAATCACCAAGCGAGCCACTTCATGTCCCCGGGAGAATCACGAATGTGCAATCACCGGATTAGGATGTCATGCTCAAGTTGAAGGAAAGGAACCTTAAGGTTCATTCTTGTTGCTGAATATTAATTAGTTTTACTAGTGCGCTTAATTATTTCAAGTTTCCTTTTCCCTGTAGGCTTGACTTAAGAAGAAATAGGCAGGTCCGGGCTTTGGGAATTTAAGCCGATTGCGCATTATTTAAACTCAGGTTCACATACCTACATATGGGCATTTTCCTAAAAGCACTCAATATTGAATTCTGAACCCTTTTTGGTCCAGTTTTGAATGTCAGTAGTCAGTACTACTTCTCCTTCTTGTCTTATATATAGTGCTGCTATCAGTACCACTGTAATAATATACGAGCCAGAATTATTTAATAACTTTTTAGTGACGGTGTCGTTGCAGATAGAATAAAGAAACTAATTTCGATTCGTACAGTAACAGTCTAAAGTCGTCTTAAGATATTCAGAAATTATCGATTAAACAATCACGTCGCTATTTTAAATATTTTATGTTAAATTTATTATTTCATTACGCGACAAAATCAAAGTACATTTAGAGCCTTCATTTAAATTGCAGATTTTGAAAATGTAAGACGTATTATTATTCATAAATCTAGTCCTGAATCGGACTTAAAATATTACCTGACGCATTAATGCTCAATGAGTAAATTATTAAATACATTTCAATCTAAAACTGAAACGTCGAAATATAGCTGCCTGATTTTAGGTGATATAACGAAATTGATGGCTTTTGAATTGTTAACGTTTTTAAAGACGAAGGATACTTATTGGACTTTACAGACGAGCGTGAACAAGTCTCTTTACCTACGTATGTATTCTAACTTTTAAGTGAGAAATTTTGACGACCGACTTGGTGTAATGGTTAAGAAGTTGGCTACTACACCAGAGGTCGCGGGTTCGATCCCCGCACAGTACAAACATTTGTGTGCATGAACATGTCTGTTTGTACTGGTCTGGGTGTCTCCTATGTATAATAAGTATGTATTTACAAAAGAAAAATGTATTTAAGTATGTTTATCTGTTGTCTAGTATCCCATAACACAAGCTTTAATTAGCTTACTTTGGGGCTAGATGGCGCTGTGTGGAATAATGTCCAGGGATATTTTATATGAAAGGCATGAACGAAATTATGTGAACATTTTGAAGACCAAAAAGGTAGGATTTTACGAAGTAGACATATGCTATGATTGGATGGCACCTGGTATCTCTTGTCCACTGCGATAAGCACCAGATGTCGCTTCAGTAACTCACAAAATGGTTAAGTTAAGATTGCAGACGGACTTCGAATAAGTAAACTTTCAATAATCAATAATCATTTATTTGCAAAGAATAGGTACAATAGTTACAGGTCTTAAAGTAAAGAAAAATACGGTGCTTATGACTATTCTGCGTAATATTAACAGCATGCAAAATGTGAGTTAAGAAACTCATTAACACTATAAATGCAACAATCCACCAGCCACTCAAGCAGTTTACGCATCATTACGTTCATGGGTCCTATCTAGTACTTATTTGTCATTTTGTTGCAAACCCTAATACACATGTTATAGCTACTTTATAGGTACAATGAGGTCTTAGGACAGAAGTCTACAACAAGCCTGTCCGGAAATCTGCTATCCCTTGCAGTCTTAAACAAATACTGGTGTTGCTTGACGAATTTAAATACTTCTAGGATGTACATGCTCGGGACGGTGAGAATTCGTAATTTTGTAAATAAAGGTTTACAAGAGTCAAAATGTCCTTTACAGCAGATGGCTCTGATGCTTTTTTTTTTGAGCAATAAAGAATCTCTGGACGTCCGTGCTATTACCCCACAGTAAAAGCCCGTAGCTGATATTCGATGCAACATATCCGTAATATGCAGCCAGGGCGATATTCAGTGAGGTTTTTTTGGTCAAGCGACGAAGAACGTTAACAAATCTCTTTATTTTCATGTACACCTTTTCAATTTGATTCGTAAAATTAAGGCTTTTATTTAGAACTATACCTAAAAATGAGATGTTATCTACACCATCAACAGGGGAAGCATTCTGTTGTATGTTGAGGTTGATCTCGTCTCTTCCTTTTACATTTGATTGTACATATTCAGTTTTAGTCCGTCCAGGAGAATCTTGTTGTCTACACAGTCGAATGCCTTAGACATGTCAAGGAAGAGTACGGTTGCGCACTTCTTAGCGTTAAGGCTGAGTATCACTTTGTGCAGCAGACTGAAACAAGCTAGTGTGGTCGATTCACCTTTTTGGAAGGCAAATTGCTCTCGCGCTTTAAGGTTGAAATCTCCACAGAAACTTGCCAGCCTCTTTTGCATTGCCTTTTCAAGTATCTTAAGAGAGTATGGGTACTAGAATTATCGGACGATAGTTTCCCAAGTCCTTTCTTTGGACGGAAGCGGTTAGCATGATGAACTGACATTATGATCTATAGACATGAATGACTTGTCATTACGTTGAACACCAGGAATTATCACGGCATCCTTGCATTCAAAATGCTTGGTGCCGTTTCTTCACTAGCACTGATGTGACATTAAATGTTAATCCCATAATTGGGGTAATTTTCGACAAATAAACGTTGCCAATAAACCAAATCTCTCATTGACCGTAAGCTCAAAACACCTAAAAACTATTTGTTTGCAGTGACTGCTTAGCTTAGCTGAGCTGATGAATTACTTTTTAATATAAAAATATAGAGACACAATCAAAACTCTCAAGACAAAACAATTGTGGGGATTTTTTGGCGTATAACTTCCATTCTTTCAGATTCTATTGTACCTACATGATGAACAAACAGGGACAGTACTATAGAACCGAGCGCCTCGACTGCTCGTCTCCACAGTGCAGAACTCCAGAGTGCGTCATAACTTTTTATTAGGCTCAGATGTTTAAGCGCGATTAAACGCAGATGTTTAAGCGCGATTAAACGCAGCGGTGTGCCATTAATTTCCACTTGCCTCGCCGAGATGAGCCTTGTTCATCACACCGTTTGTTAAATAGAAACAAGAAACAACTCTCGACGAAAATAACAACGACCGTGTGCCGTAGACTTATTCCATGAACTGACTACGAGAAAGTACGCAATTGGTTTAAATATCAAAGAATGAGATATTTACGATGAATAGGTACAAAGCTTACTGCCCATTAAGTATCATCAGCCAGTAAACTTGATGGCTAAGCAGAAAAAAATATCCAAAGAAAGGAAACAAATAAATCTTGTCTTGTGAAATTCTTAAAAAAATATATATGTGGAGCAATTTAGCCCGAATGACATTAAAAAATAGAGACAACGTTGAGCAATATGCTTTGGAAGACTGTCTTATTCATTCAACAAAACAAAAAAATCCTTTACTAAATGCAGGATGGCAAATATGAATCCAAGCGATTACGAAAATCTCGAATCACATTTATCGGCCCTGAGAATGGAATGGAACCCACCACCCACGGCCATATAAATCACAAAAATCTTTTCGGGTCAGGACATGTCCAATTGACTGGACCGGATCTTTGATTTAACATCACAAGCAATTCTTACACAAGTGGGTCAAACAAATTGACAATCATATCGAATGACAAATTGTCTGCTTAAATAGGTTAAAGTTCGTAACGATCGTTACAAAATATCGATATCATTACAGTGTGCTCGGTGATATCATAAAAATAAGAAGATAATTTGTGGACGCGCGTGAATTCTGGCTATAAAACGTGTTAAATGCAAATTGTCGCAGTCAGTTTAAGCGATTTTACATAAAAGTTGTGATAAATGTGCTACTATTAACCGCAAATCCATCAATTTACGGCTTTAAGTGCTGAACCGAATATTTTGCGGAATTCCGCTTCCTGCTGAATCCACATTCAGTCCATCAATTATATCAGCCATCGACGCGTTCAATTGGTGCGATTTATTCTCGGCATTTATTAACTTTGAATCTGTATTGTTGCCACTATACATTCTCGCGAAAATACCCGCGATAAACTTGGTTGAAAAGTTGGACGAAGACTGGGACCGCATAATGTTTTTACTTAACTGCAAAAAAGGGTTTATTTGTTTAACGAAACTTTGTTTAAGTCCTGGGCGGGGGCGGTTAGCTCCCTGCCACCCACCGAGCTTTCAGGGATGGCAGCGTGCGAATGATAGTCTACGAATCTACAGTATCTGTTCACAATCAGGCAGTCCAAACGCGTGATTGCAACCGGCGAAAATCAACGTATTTTTTTGGCTCGTCTTTGTATTTCCTTTACAAAGGATCTTTCATTCTTTCCTGTACGAACTTTGACAAACCCTTTTCGAATCAATCTTTAATTTTGCTTATTATTTAACTTATAATGGGTTTATTACATAAATCCATTAATTTTTGTGGATCCTAAATAAGTTACATGTTAAACAAACACCAAAGGATAATAAACACACAAAGACTTTTATTATCTTATAGGATCAGCAGCTGCACAAAACGCTCACTCAACACGTTACAGGCACACGCCCTCACAATCAAGACGTTACAGCACCGATCTCCCTAGTTACGATTATAAAATAACGATCATCGATTGTTGCCACGCGGACGCCAGACAATCGATTCTGCAGTGAATTCTCACGATGTACATTTATTTCACGAAAAAAACTATGCTATGATCGCAGTAGTTATCGCATTGTTGCTTTGCATGTGATGAATATACCGTTATGTGCGTGAAATAAAGTCTGCAAGTACAAAACCGTAAGGGTGCAGAGCTACTGCATTATAAATAAATAAATAAAATAAAGAAATATACGCCAGACAACACACCTCTTGTAATGGTCTCGAAGTAGGGATTAATATCCCTGTGTCACGAGGTACCACACAAGGAAATGAGCTAAGGGCATCTCCCACCACACCCAGACCCGAGTCAATTCAGAAAAGTTCGTTTCCTCGTTCCCGACCGGGAATCGAACCCGGGACACTACGGAAGTCGAGGCGATAAACCGTGCTGCGGCGCACTACGCCAATCGCGTCGTCAAAAATTATAAAGGCCTAAAAATCTATTTTAAATATTATAATAAAAAACAGACCATTAAAGAGATGATGTGGTCTAAAGTGCTACAGGGAAGTCATGCACTTCAATTTCAATAACTATAGCAGGTACCAGCAGGGTTATTTGGTCAAAGTGCTGCCTACCATTTAGTGGTAGCCCGAGTTAGGCCCTATTGTGCTGTAGTGGCGGTCTACCTGTTATAAAATCTATAGTATTTTAATCAAAGCTAGCAGAAACCTCATCTAATCTAAATCATCAGTCTCAACCGTTCTACTTGGCAAAAACCAAGACTGAGAGCCTATATGACTGGAATTAAATATTGCGCCGGCGGCGCATGGAGTGATTATAAGTACCACCAAGTAACTAGTACTACAAGTCAAAAGCATAAATATCTGTACGTTTCAAAGGCTTCAAAATCATCCGAGCAAAAACATTAACCACGATTATCTATACAAGTCAACAAAGAGCTATATTTAGCTCAGATATTTTTGAAGTCTTTTTATTTCTATATTTATAGTTTTGAAACGTACAGATATTTATGCTTTTGACTTTACGTCATTTAAGTACCCTTTTTAACGACCATAAAGGGTTTGCTTAAACAATACACACAATCCAATGAAACAATACGTATTATTCAATTTCACAAGCATAACAAATATTCGCCGATATTAATGGCAGTTATAATGTTTCAGAATAATTACCTACCTTGATTTCCAATCACCTGTGGCAGCCGATAAGCCAGAACTGTTTGTTTCAGATTTTATAATCAAACATGTAAGTTACAGGTTACTTATAAATATTTGATTGAATACTGTTATACCGGTACTTTTGCGACCTTTCATTTTTCACCAGCCCTTTCATTTTGAATATGAATTTTCAAAGAACGTTGAATGTCACTCGAGTGATTTCGCTTTTCCCTGCAACATTTCATCCCCGATTGCACCTCTAGAGGTTGAGTTATCAAATACCCTTACTTTGTGTTTAATTACATTATACATATAAAAGAGGCCTTGTGCAAGTGACGTGGCAAAAAGAGAAGTGAATATAAGTATTACAGAAGTACATAAAGTGTGGCAAAATAGCAAACGGTTAGATTTATCCAAAAAATGTTACGCCATTTAATGGACAGAAATATCTGTAAAGAACTGAGTTACTTTTGCCATCTGATAAACTAATCAAAAGTTAATTCGATCAGATACTGTAGGGACAGTTTCTAATCGCCGATTACTAAGAACGTAGTTTGAACTGAGACTTCAGTTAATTTCTGAGGTTTTATTTATAATAACGTTGATAGATTGTGGATCTCCTGGTGGTGGAACGTTGCTAAATTGTGGACGTTTACGGACGGAGGAAACTGCTGTGGCCTGCGTCTAACTTCACATATCTCCAATTAAAATATCTATATTCTAGTACCTACTTCATTAATCTTATTACTTCATTCACCACATTACGTCTCCGCGCAATGACCGGGTTAAAGCGATTGGCCTGAAATCTTAGGTTAGGAAGATGGCCCCCGGGGTCGACTTTGCGACCACTAACGACCGCATTCATTTCTACGATAAAGGCTTTTGAATGGGTCAGTACATAGGCTGATTTCTGCTTACTTATTTAAGTGTTTTCAAGGTTAACCGCCTCGAAACGGAAGCGACGAATATAAAACTTGTCAATTAACGGACGAGGTCGCGACTTAGCGAGGTGGTTCGGAAGTGAAAAGTCAAAAGTCGGTCAGACACTCCGACTGCCAGACGGTGTGGAGTCAATTGGTGACTCACATCACACGCGGAGGGCAATGACCCCGTTGTAGGCGCGGTAGGCAGACAACGGTCGGCCATGCAATTCTAGTCCGCGACAGTTTGAGCTGAGAGTGTAATGCACTCGTCATACAGTTCAGTAATGCTGTCGAACTTATGCACCTCAACAGTTGTTGTGAAACAAATGAGATTTCGATATTTTCTGAACAGTAAAAAAAGGTGCTTTCCTAAATATACAAATGAATTCAGCGAGATTAAGCATCTGCAAGCCATTCAGTTTATTAACCTTCGTTTCTTCGTGTCGAAGGAAAGTAAGCTACAGCTGGAGGCTTCGTAGAGCGGCGTCTGTCTTCGGCAGAGTTCCGTCTGTCTGTGAGGTAACCATCAACATTGCCAGCCAATATCTGAGATAGGCCAGGAATTTAGTATAATATGCCTTATTACGAAATGGCAGTCTGTTAATATATCAGAGACATCATTTTTAATTGTAATAACTTAAGCGGCTTCATTTTAGGTTCCTAGTGCCAGTTTTTAAACATATTACAACATAATAGCCTATTAAAACAAAAGCGTAAATAAAACATGCTGATATAAATTGAAATACGAATATTTAATAACACGCAAACAATACAAGAACCTAAAATAGCACTCAAATGTTATTTTAGTCACGAATGCGTGTATAATTTTTTTTTTTTTATGTAAATAGGCACACGGTCGTAGGTATATTATTTTCCTTTGACAAAGGACATTATGTATGTACCCTGAGATCCCCATTTATCAAGCGACCACTTGCTATATGCTCTACATTTCTAAAATGTTTCTTTCTTTTAAAAATACATCAACTCATTTGATTCAGTGCAAACCGTGCAGTCTATCCTGGCTGTTAACCCATACTATTGTGTGGGGTCCCAGGGTCCGCCTTTAGTTTTTTTTATTTTTATTTATTAAACCGAACAATGAACATACAGTTAACAATGCCCTGCAAAACTGTACGAACAGTTTGACTGCAAATGTTTACTTAATATTCTTGGCCCACTTCGTGCGGTCTTGTGCATCCTCAGTAGTGAGTCTGTTGATTCTGCTTCTGTTTGGAAAAGAGGATACCGAAGCTGGAATTTATTAGTAAGAGCGGTTTCTGACAAGCGCGGTCGCTTTGGCGTACGCGCTTTAAAAAACCAAACGCGCGTAGGGGCTCATAGCGGGGTGTTCGCTTGAACCGGTAGTGGTGAGTAGTATCTATATGGATTATACGAGCTATGAGCGCGTCAACGCTCGTACGAGTTACATGGTGCGCCTACATGCGCATCCAAAAACGAGCTAATCAGCGTGTATAAAACGCTGAAACCGCTTTGAACTACGTCAATGGAACGTGCTTAGCAATGTGCCAGAAGATTTTATACGCGCCCAGGCGCCCTAGGAAGCAAGTTTCTCCGTGATCCGGTATTTAAAATTAGAAGCATGCAACGTATTAACACGTTGTGCAATACAAGTCGCACTTGTTTAATTCAATCTAGATGTAAGGTTAAATAATAACAATTATACGTTGTAGAAGATGATAATCTGTTATGAACACGTGACACTCTTCCAAGGCAAATTTAATTAATTTTTATTACTGCAAACTCTCAATTAATTACATCATTAGCTCCATCAAGTGGATTGTCTAGTTCCTGGATTTTTTTTCAAGACGGGAATTGCATGTTTTAGGACCCTTTTTTGAGATCACTTATTTATTTATGGAAAAGTTACACCAACAGTTGTTACGTTTAGTTAGTGCCACAGTTGGAGATGAGCTAAATATCGAATACTTAAGTAGATACGACAAGAAATAAAGCAACTTTCAAGTATTCTAATAGCGATTGACCTACTTCTCATAATCGTTTTGCAAGCATAGGTACACAACTTAATTTAATTTGATTAATTTTGTAATTGTATTCATTACTTGACTTTATGTGACATTTGTATGCCAATAAGGCTGATGATTGATGAAGGATGGCACAGCACTGCATGCGCATTTCCTTTCATGTATAATATTAATATCTTATAATTTAAATTACCTGTGTATCACAAATAAATTACTTATTTGATTTGATTTGATACACTCTCCGGGTAATTTAGCACCTGCTTCAACCATATATCATACTCCAACAAACCATTTCCTAGAGGAAGCGAATCGACCAACTATAAGTATTAGGCTGAGTTCCAAGTCTATTTTTCAAATGATAAATACGTACATCTTACGGGCATTTATTTTTACAGTACTCTTCCTCATCGGGTCGGTGCGATTTTGTTTCGGTACAGCCTCTGCACCGAAACTGTACAGATTTACTCAAAAACATTTCCTGACAGGCAGGCATGGTGAGGCGCGCGTATGCGCTCGGTAAAAAATCTGTACCGGAACGAGTCGGTCTGAAAACTCGCATTTGATTTCATGCGCTCGGTAAACCAGATGCGGTACCGAAACGAAAACGCACTGATCCGCTGAGGAAGTGGCCTCACGTTCAAAATCATAGTCAGACTGTTTTGAAAAATGTACGTGTTCTTGAAACTAATTGGATTTATTTCTATGTTTTGGCATTTCAACCATGCTATTGGCGTCGATGTAAATACCCGGTTAACGTGAAACGAAATTTGTAACAGCTGACGGATTTTTAGCTATTAATACTCTGGTATTCATTTAAAAAACTGTTACTTTTGATTAAAACGCTAAAAAGTGAGTTGATTAAGTCTGGTAATTTGTATTCGCGCTGAAAAGCGTTTTCGTGATTCTCAGCAGGCATTGAAACGCCTCCAAACGGCACGCGAGCTGGTGCTTGATATCCCTTGAAAATTAATCAAAAAGTTATGAACAGAAACCACGTGGATGATTTGACTAGATTCGAAAAACTCTGACATCCTTCTTCTTGTGAAAAAGATTGGTATCGAATTCCACGCTAAAATACATGATTGCATTTCTAGGAAATGCATCGAGACTTATGCCCAGATCGAACGATAGCATAAATAATAAATCAACTTAAAGTTCAGGTCCAATCCTCATTAAAGCTTAGCGACAAAACCGTTAAATTGGACCTGTTATTAGCTAACTTCTGCAAGTTCGTGCATTTAACCTGCTCAGCGAACTTTGCTTCAAAGGCTTCGAACATGGCAACTGCTACTTTGTACAGAGTGGAACTTTAGCTTTGTCGCTTCAAATTCAATATCGAGTTCGTGAGTTACAATATAGCAAGTTGTGCTGGAGACTTGAATATTAACAGTGACTCCCTAGCGTAACACTGTGCAATACTGTGCATGGCGCACAGTATACTAGTTCATAGTAATGAGAGATCATCTAATACTGGCAGAGTTATGATGCCCTATGTGGGCAACTGTACATAAATTTAAGATGCCGGAATTAACATTATAGGTAATGCAACCAAACTGGCAGCTGATTCATTAAAAAAAAACTCCACCCGGTTCATTCAGTAAATCGTTAACAGTCTAGTTGTTTGGGCAATTCCTCCCACTAACACTGATATCTCGCAAACATCCCCGTCTACCTTTTCCATGGACGTGCGTTTATTTTCATTAAATTTAAGAGAACATTGAATATATCTGGTTAAAAATATCTGTGATATCACTGCTCTTCTATTCCATTTGGTTTGTTTCTCAGTCTGGACGCAGCAGAATTCGTAATCAAACGAAGTTTTGTAATGTTGCATCACAGGATAAAATTACATTTGTGCTGAATATAATTAAATAATTGTAGCGAAGACTTGATTTCAATGATGGAGGCCTTTGCCCAGCAGTGCGACAGTATATAGGCTAATTACTTTACTTTACAATTAAATAACACGTAGTCGGTATACTTTTACATAATTTACTTCAGTGCAGCGTAAACTGAATCTCTAATAACGCAATAGACAATATTGCAATAAAGTCGATTAACTTATACTGATATTCAAAGGCAAATAAATTTTCATCGAGAATTGTTTTATTTAAATCAAGTTACCGTCCGCTCAAGTACAACACTACTTAGTCGGTGAGAATAAGAGCTCAGCTTATTGCTAGCAATTTCACACTTAAACAGTGATTGACTGTATTACGTTTTAGGATTACGTTTTTCCAGTATCATGATGTATCCAGATACTTAGTCCTAAGGTCTGTAACGATACCTAAATACCAAGGGTGATGAAAAAATGTTTTGTGTGGGTCGCTCTTATAAACCTCGGAGCTGCTAGTTTAACATTGTTGTAGCTGTTTGTTAAAAGCCTAAAAACGTTGCGTTCACATAATATTTATGACTGATATGATTCAAAGATATTTTAATGTAATTCAGCCTTCAGCAACAAAACCAAGGGTGAATTGAAAAGATGCTGCAAAACGTAGTGCTCAAAGCTCAAAGCTGGTGGAAACGAGCTTTTTTAAAAACCGCAATATCTGTACAATTTCTAATGACAAAGAATGAAACATGTAGCCATAGAGTTCCAGTAGCTACTCAGCAAACTCAGCAGCTATCCTTAACAAGCCCTGGAGAGCCTGAAGTTCCTAAAATAGCAGATGAAGGACCAATTCTACTAATAAAGCAACAGACGCCAGACAAACCCAGAGGCAACTTTGACCCTTGAGCCTCTCCAATTGCGTAGAGACATTGCCAGGCTAAGTGTTCTCTATCGCTTCTACAATGGGGAATGCTCTGATGAGTTATTCCAGCTTATCCCACCCTCACCTTTCCACTCCCGTACCACGCGTGAATATTGAATATTGTGAACAGCCAGTTTAAGGTATATTAAGCGACTATCGAGGAAGGACGAGATATTAACCCCATCTGAGCTTCCGCAGTTCTACAAAGAGCAAATTTCACAAAGCAAAAGCCTTATTCAATATTCTGACAAAGAGCGGTCCAAAAAACAGACAGTCCAAACAATGATTATATCACTTTCCCCATCGAGACGACGACCTTGTCCACTTGACCTAGACCGTGCACTCCGCGGTATGGGCGGGCGGGACTCTGTATAAATAGAGTAGTGTCGCCGCCGGGCGTTGTCCGGGCGTGAGTTAATTTTAACTGAAACTGATGTGCACTTTGGTATCCAAGACACATTTATTACTAACAGACGAAAGAAAATCCTTAAAGTTTACCTTTCTCAGATAGGTCTATCAGTTTGCTTCCCACAAGATGCAGTAACAGAAACATCCAACGAACATAATGATGATATTAATAAGGACTGATGGCCTGATTAAACACAAACACTCATCTTGTTCAGCTTGGTAACCATTACATACTACGGGTTCACATTACAACGCCAGCCCCCCGATTCAGAACAAAGTTATCGACCGATTCGGTTATTTTCTTTTATTTTTAATGATTTCTTTTTAAGTAGGGTAGGTTTCATCTAATTTGGTTTATGAAAACTTAGGGCCTTTGGCTTTAACATATCAAAATATTGATTGCTACCGCTTAGCGGATCATTTACATTTATTAAAACAAACTTACCGAATCGGTCGATAACTTCGTTCTGAATCGGGGGGCGGAGCCTGCCAGTTTATATCTTGGAATTGCGTAAAGTAAACAATGTACTTAATTAAGTTGGAATATCATAAAGAATGCAATTGTAAAAATGATAATAAGACAATGCACAAAGAATACTGATATGGAATATGGACATGTGGTTATAAGTAGCACAGAAACATTGTTTATTGTTCGTAGATTATTCATAAGACTAAGCATTTACCTACTTTACAATCATAACGACACGATTGGCGTAGTGCGCTGGAGCACGGTTTCTCGCCTTTTATTCCGTAGTGTTCCGGGTTCGATCCCCGGTCAGGTCAATTCAGGAAATGATCTTTTCTAAATTGGCCTGGGTCTGGGTGTGCTGGGAGACGCCCCTGGCTTAATTCCTTGTCTGGTACCTCGTAACACAGGGATATTTATCCCTACTTCGAGACCATGACAAGAGGTGTGTTGTCTGGCGCATATTTATTTATTTATTTATAAATTATTTACTTTATATAATGTTTTGCTCACTTTCTGCCTGAACCGAATACATTTACAGTCTGATTCAAGATTGATTTTCCATTACGACATTGCTAGAAATAAATCACACTAAAAGAATGATTGACTAGCCCAAGTCAAAGAATTGGCAAACGATACACCTTCACTTTCCACCCTCAATCCATTACCGAAGAACGAGATAAAAGCTTTCGCAATCGCAATATTAACCACGAAGAAAAACAAGTTTCAAGAATCTCCCATTAATCATGAAACAAATTAGGCAGTATTCCAGAGTTGTTCAGGTTTTGTACACACTGAAGTTTTTGGCTGACCTGTGGAAAGTCTAAGGGACAATTACCTACGATGTCTGTCCAGAGGTCGGATTGGAGTTTAGTAGCAATGTATTTTTTTGGCCCAAACTGTGCCTTGCAGGAGCGAATCAGTATCTTATTGGTATTGTGTATTAGGTAGAAAAAACTCTTGATTGATTTCCTTTTTACGATTCCATTTAAATAATTTTGCGATTCTATCTGCCGCATTTTCCGACTAACTTACCGGAATATCACGTGTGACTGTAGGTAACTAAATTTTAATTACTAAATCTGACATGTCACTGTGCCCAAGTTGCGGCTAACTAAAATCGACTGGAGAATGATTAGTTGCCAAGTTGCAGGCGATTGTATGCCGCAGGATGTTTGTTTGTCCAAAAATACTCGTCTAACTTTTGCTGAGTACGAACGCTGATGGAAATACCTAAGATGAGTTTACAAATGAAAATGATGTTTGTAACAAGTACGTAAGTAAGCCTATATGAGTTCTCTTCGATATTTTTTTTAAATATTTCTTTTGCTATGAATATTATAACAATAAAATTTAATTATTCCAATGACTACTTTGACAAACATAACATGGTTTCCGAAGATTGTTAATGTCCTGAAACAGGTTGTCGAGACTGGCAAAGAGAAATTCGCTACTCATTTCACAACTCAGCAATAGAAAACAAAGAAAAATACAATATTACTAAACTGATTGCATCAAATCAAAACTCAACTAGTTCTGTTGTTCTTCTATTGACAATCTCACGGTCGGTTATTGCCCTGGTTCACTTAGCTTTGTGGTTAAATCACGCAGTTATCATTATGCTAATACAGTCAGCTTACTTATCTTCAGTGAGCTATGTAGTAATAACAACATGCATTCTTAATGTCCCTAATAATTGTTATGTTTGCATTGCATTGTTACGGTTAGCGCGAATGATGTAAACACTTTAGCTGCATTGTCCTCACGTCACGAGCTCGTGTGTAAACAAACGCATAAATCTTGCGCGTACGCATCGGTCGCAATTCTCGGTCAAGCGCTCCAACTAAATGGTTTACATTGATCAGCACAACTTTACTAATATTAAGAAGTGGAAAGATTCGATTTTTCATTTGTTTGAAATGGATGAACTCAAAGTCTACTAGACCGGTTTTAAAAATTATTTCATCTAAATACATTTTCATTATCGGTGACTATTTTTGGTATTTTTTTATTTTAATGGTTTAAAATAGTAGATGAGGGCGAAGCCCCTGGCGGAAAGCTAGTGGTCAATATTTTAGCAAAGTCTTTTTGAGGAGTTAATATTCAACTAATAGCTAATAGTTAACGTTCTTACAAAGGGACTTCTGGTAGAATGATACTTTTTGAAAAGATTTCGTTTGCACATTTTTTAATTGGCTAGGACTAAGGCCTAACATCTTATTTTAACCAGACGCCGGTATAAGCTGATTCGACATCCTAAGGCCCGTATTCTTAAACAAAATCTGTACTTGAGTAATAGATCTGAGTGACGTTTTGAAATCTCTACTCAAGTACAGATCAGTACGATTCTAGAATACGGGCCTAAGACAAAGTGTCCTAAAATTCTTCCTAATTCTGTGAATCGAATATATCCCAATGAAATCACGACAATGATTCAACTAGCGGGACGATTAATTGGAACAGTTTTACTGTGTTGGCTTTAAAAACGTACAAGTTTATTTGTTCAGTGATTTTAACTATGCTGATAGTTAACTGCTTAGCGAGTACCACACTGCGAACTACGTTTTGCGGAATACAGTTTGCTTCCACTGAACGAGGTAATTTGATTGCGAACTTAAGAACTCCGTGAGTTTTGATGAATCTCTAGTTTAATAATTAGCGCATGATTCGAATAAATAAAAAGATAAATAACAGCCAAACAAAACACCAATGATATCCTTGTGTTATCATGAGGTACAACAGACCAAGATTTAAGCCAGAAACTCGAGCTATTTTAGATAAGTCCATGTCCTGAAATTTCCCGACCGGAAATCGAACACCATGTAATTAAGTAAAGTGGATCTGTAATTTTATTGTCTGGATAAATGAATTTGAATTTGAATTGTAAGTAGGTACGTTAATCCTGTGATCTAATAAACTTAATCGCAAAATAAAATCAGTTTTGATAGACATGAAACCTGCACCAGAGGGCACGTAGGAACATATCATATCCCAAACTTTGGACAGCATCCAACGTTTTATTGCTAAGCACCAAACGACGGAGGTTTTGGCAATGGCGTGCAATTCCACAAATTCTGCTAGCGCTCTGGATATTGGAGAATGAAAAGTTTCCTCTATCACCGCAGGTTAAGGTCACAAATTGGTTGAGTGCGGTGCTGGCAGAAGCGGCAAACTGATCGTGCCAAGTTGTTTGAACCGCAGCTGTCATCTGCTGTAACATGCGCCTGAAGGCGAACAATAAATGATTTGTTTACGTTGGCAACATGGCATATCGATCTTTTCTGAATTGGCTTGGGTCTGGGTGTGCTGGGAGACGCCCCTGGCTTAATTCCTTGTCTGGTACCTTGTAACTCAGGGATATTAATCCCTACTTCGAGACCATTACAAGAGGTGTGTTGTCTGGCGCATATTTATTAATTTATATTTTTCACTTAAACATGAATTAGAGAATGACGTTTGTCATAAAGTGCCATATCCAAAGATGCAATATTATATTATAACTAACATGAACCCTCCTAGCTCATCGGGTATTTTCGATCAAAGAAGATCATATTAGACGATTATGTGCGACGCTGGTTGGATCCAAGTAGCTGTACTTATTTTCATTATAAAATACTAAGGTTGCTTAAGAAAGAACATATATTTATAATCTTTATAGACTACTGTCACGCAATTCTTAGGCGGCAAGGCGTGGCACAGGTTGGTTCGTAGGCTAACATTAGGCCGCTATTGCCTAGACCTAAGCTTGATAAGAATGTAACCATTTGGTCTGTAACAAACACTTTGTGAATGTAAATAAATCAATAAATTATGAAATAAAGTTACATACAGTGGTCAGTGGCAAAAGCAAGGTTACCCTATGGTTATGGAAACCAGAAAAAGCGAAGATAAAGCAAAAATCCGGACCAAACGCAATCATCTCTTTCAACAACCGCCATTAGTGTTGTTGCGGGAATCGAACCACCGACCCATTACTCCTTAACACAACCGGCATTTATACCATACACTTAAAGTCATAAAATATTTTAAGAAATATATGACAAGTCAAATTACTTACTAACAAAAATACACAAAATGAAAATAAACGTAAAAAAATACTATGAAGAATAACATAATGTGACTCTACCGCCTTTCTTCAGGATTTTGGCCGATTTCGATTTCTTGTCAATTAAGAGTAGATAGGATTTGTTTGTTTTTTCGTTTTGTGTTTGTATTGAATAGGCTCCGAAACTACTGGACCGTTTTTAAAAATTCATTCACCAATATAAAGCTACATTATCAGAGAGATATAACGAGCATATTTTTTTTAATTTAGCCTATATTTTGACGGGAAAGACAGTCTACGCGGGCGAAACCGCTGACGGACAGCTAGTCTATACTAACATTATAAAGAGGAAAGATTTGATTGTTTGTTTGTTCGTATTGAATAGGCTCCGAAACTCCTGATCTAATCGTGACAAATCATTCACTAACAGAAAGCTAAACTATTCAGGAGTGATATAGGCTATATTTTATTACGATTTAACAAAAAATATCAGTAAAAATAATAGTTCAAGATTAAAGCGGGCAAGATGTGATAATAATGGACATCAGCTTATTAAAACAGACTTCGTCTGTTAGGGCAGCTCGTCTTATAAAAAAGGAAACGCTATCAACCAACCAATTTCCATAATCAACCAATTTTCCTCGACAGCAACTGTTACTGTACTTTAATTTTCTCACGTTTCTATATTAAATTTTCGAGGTAAATTCGTTTAGACCTCAAAAAAATCTTATCTCAATAAATGAACTTATAAAAAGAACGCTTCTAGAAAACACCAATTTGTAGCTCTAGAATTCTGGAGCATTCACCTTCGACTTTTAAGAAAATATCAAAGTTATCGATTCAAAATATTGCTTTTTGAATTTTGTCTAGGCATTATTTTCCTCTTTCTCAAATAACTGTGAAAATCATAGCACAAACAAGATTCCGCTGTTATAATTACTATCATAATACAGTCTAACAGAGCACTGGGATATTGTTACACCAAGCGGGCTGCCCACACAAGGCAGTTGGAATTGAGCAAAGGAATACACAAAGGGGTTTGAACATTTTTGTATGCCAGCTCACACTCAGAAACGTGACTGTTCAGGGTACCATATTATAGGACATTTTTTGTTTGTTTATGTGTCCCCTTTTACAATGTATACCACTTTCATTGTGCGCGAAAACACTGAGAAAAAAACAAAATGGCGACTGGTGGCCTATGCCACAAAGGTTCAAAGCCCTTTAAAGAAAGACTTACTTAACTTACAGCTTAATATTATGTACTGTTAAGATTATCTATCAACCCACAAAATACCAATTTATATATTTTCATATTCTTGTCATTCCTCTTTATAATTTTATAAGTTAAGTGAACTCTGTGTGCGCTGAGCTAAGCAGTACATACCTACAAAATGACAAATTAATCTGCAAAGAGATACTGCTGTAATACTTACCATTATGTGGTTCATTGACGATTCGCAAGTACTGTATTATTTGCATGTGGTTTAAGAACAACGTAGAGAAAGAGTACAGTATTTTGGCTAGAAGCGAGATCGTGAGTGAACTGTTTAGAAACTCGTGTCTCGTGCAAAGTGCCATAGTAAAATATTTTCCGGCACCGCATTGGCGCATCTTATGTCAACTGTGACATAATACGAGTATGGTCACTAAATGGTTTCAAGTCACGTCATTCACCCAAACGGTAAGACCAAGCGCCTCCATCCTTCCCCTTGCGTTTTTAAACGTTCTTCTTCATGTCAATTACGTATGAGTGTATATAAATATAAAAATATGCGCCAGACAACACACTTCTTGTAATGGTCTCGAAATAGGGATTAATATCCCTGTGTTACGAGGTACCACACAAGGAAATAAGCCAGGGGCGTCTCCCAGCACACCCAGACCCGAGTCAATTCAGAAAAGATCGTTTCCTAAATTGACCCGACCGGGAATCGAACCCGGGACACTACGGAAATCGAGTCGTCGTATGAACTCTATATTGTAATAAATAATTATATTTATTCAAATAGTAGTGTTGTTTCATAAATAACTATCCCCTGGATTCACAAACGACAATCAAAGTAAGAAGTTTTCAGAAATAATGCTGCTGTACCTACATACAAGTATGTCAGTTCAGTGACTCTTAAGGTGAGCTCAACTTTGAATTTATTCAATAAGAGTTAGAAGTTTACCAAGTTTATAAACTAGAATAGCTGAGATCAAACCTTTAAACCATTTAAGTGGTCTTCAGAATTTGTGTACGAGGGTTCATGAAAGTACATACCTGAAACAAAAATAAACCAATTAACAAAATGCATTAATTCTCTTTAATTTGGATGGCTTATAATTCGGCTTGCCCGGGACTGGAGATACATTTTCAAATTATTTGATCATTTATTTTTTGGTATTTATTTATTTATTTATTTATTCATTCAAAACACTTGCATGCTTACAGACTAAGTCCAAGGTGCTTACAAGTTTAATATACAAATTAAGGAATCAAAATGATTATATAGAATAGTACAAAAAAAAAAAATATTACATATTGAAATGAGAATGAATGTCAAGATATAAAATTGTCAGAATAAAATGTCACAAAAGGTTAATAAAATGTTAAAATTATAAAAAGCAAACACAGCACAAACAAATAAAGTCATAGATTAACAATGAGAAACAAATGAAAAAAGAAACAGTCAAATTACAAAGAGATACAACTAACAAAGGTCAAAACAATTAGGCACAATAATCATCAAAATCAAACAAATAAAATACTAGAGATGCGTGTCATTTAAAAAAATACAAAATTGATTAAATATGTGGCCCAGCTTGTCGGCGAAGATGTCAATGTCATTGTGCTGAGCGAGCAAGTCCCCGATACAGCGGAGTGCGCGGGCGGTGGGCGCGTGCGCGGCGCGCTGCGTGCGCGAGGTCGGCCGCGCGGCGCAACCTGCCCGTCCGAGTCACGTGGAATATTTAAAGGGACTAAAAGGCAAAATTTCTCTAACACCGCTGGGCTTTCAATTACGTTGCGTATTATTGAAAGGTAATGCTTTAGTATTCACGTTACTAAACTGACTAGCGGTTCTTAAAACAAATCCTAAAATCCTATTAGCCATCTTGCAGATTGTTGTCACATGTGTATGAAAGTCAAATTTGATGTCAATTTCTAATCCTAAGTCGCGTATACTATTTACTCTTTCCAATGGTGCGTCAAATAGGCTATAGGTTGTATCTGTCAAACAGCGTTTACGGGAACAAGTAACAACACACATTTTTTACATTTATTTCCATTCAGCGGGAGACGATTGCTTTGGCTCCATTCCCCTACAGAGTTAATGTCCCTCTGCAATGCCTCAGTATCGTCATTACTTCCAATTCCTAGACTCAATTTAAGGTCATCTGCGAATAAAAGGCATTTGGCTACGTGAATCTTGTCTGGCAAATCATTTACAAAAATCAAAAACAAAGTAGGGCCCAAGGTACTTCCCTGACTCACTCCCGATCTAGTATAGTATTCGGGAGATTCATATCCGTTCAGTCTGACATATTGACGGCGATTACGAAGGTAGGAAGACATTAGTTTAAGCAGGTTAGGTGTGAAGCCTACTATTGCTAACTTCCGCAGCAAGATATCGTTATCAACCAAGTCGAAGGCCCTTCTAAAATCAAAGTAGGCCACGTCCACTTGCCGACCCCGGTCCATTTCAGAACAGACGTAATCCGCATGTGCTACAAGATTAGTGACAGTAGAACGGGCATGCCGAAATCCATGCTGGTCATCATGCAACAATGTACAAACCTGATTACCAATATGATTATTCAAGATTGTCTCATAGATTTTGGCGAAAACCGAAAGGACCGCGATTGGTCTGAATGACGAAACATCTGTGCCACCATCCCTCTTAGAAACAGGAGTAACCCGTGGTATGTGGTGATGAATAATGTTTGGTGAATTTATTTAAACCACGGATTTCCTCTTTTCTGATTCAATAAGTTGTAAGCACAACCCAAAATGATACAATTTATTAGAAGTAAAAAATTGTTATTTTCATAAATCACTTCTTCACAAAACTAGCTGACCTAATTACTTCAATCCAACCTTAATTAAAAACAACAGGACGATTGGGTGATTTTAACGCGCCCGCGATCGTTGGCTGAACAATGCGATTGAATTTCCGCCCGCTGCCTTCAACGCTACATTTGCAAGAAACTCAGGAATATATCCAGGGCTGTCCAAAACAGATACATTTTAAATAGGTAATCTTAAAAAATAAATCATAAAGGGCTTTTTAGATGGCTCTTGATCCCGCTCAAACCCTACCTACACGGTAATATAAGATACTCTTTATTGCACAAGGATCAAGAAAAATAACAAGTAGTACACTTAAAATAATCAAAAATCCCTGTGTTACGAGGTGTACCAGATAAGGATCGAAGATAGGGGCGTCTCCCAGCACACCTAGACACAGATTAATTAATAGTTATGACCTAGACCCGAGTCCATTTAGAAAATATCATTTCCTGAATTGACTCGAACGGGAACCGAACCCGGGACGCTACGCAAGGCGAGATACCGCGCTAGAGCACACTACGCCAATCGTGTCGTCTAGTTTGAAATGTACAATTTAGGGGGTCCTTTTATTCTTCATTGCATTAAAAACTAATCTCTTCCAGACGACCTACAGAAAGATGACAAAAAGGATAAGCGAGTGCACTACAAGTTGCATGCTAAAAAAAAATTAAAGAGGATTGGATAGTATTTTTACTAAAAAATTTGAAACACAGACACAGGTAAAGTATTCCACTCTAGAAATGCCTGCTGGAAGTAGAAGCAAAACGCTTCGTATGTGAAGATGGAATGTCTAAAGAGAAGCTGTGACGTTAACAAATGCGTCGGGCTGTCAAATGGCGGAAAGGAGAAAGAGTGAATAAGTCAATTAATTTAGAAGCATACTGTCTAAAATGCAACTGACACCAAATTTATTTATAGTCACAACAGGAATTTGTAGTTAAACCGTTTTCAGTTCCATTTCTATTCACTAGAGATAAATTCTAACAAAATCCTTTTATAAACAATATAGGGAGTGTGATATTGTCGGCCCCAACTCATGGTAGGTATACTGGACCGCCCTGCCGGCCATTGTTTGCAAAGCTTCATCATATAGTAAATCGAAATAGAAATCGAAATTCATAACTTAAGGATGAATTGTTCAGACATATCTACTTCGCTACACATCAGATACTGAAGCAAAGTGATTTGTGAGAGATTCTAGTTCATCTTGAGGATTCTACTCGTAACTTCGCAGCTTCGTAAGTTAAAGTTCTGAACCTAGTCGTAATTGTAATAGTTAAGACATGCTTCAGCTTCGTACTGAATTAAAAAAATCACCATGAGAATTGACCACCTCGTACATACGCACCTCTACAAAAATATAATTGACTAGCTGTCTGTCAGCGGCTTCGCCCGCGTAGACTGTCTTTCCCGTCAAAAACTAATCTAAATTAAAAAAATATAGCCTATGTTACTCCTTGATAATGTAGCTTTATAATGGTGAAAGATTTTTTAAAATCGGTCCAGTAGTTTCGGAGCCTATTCAATACAGACAAACAAATTTTTCCTCGTTATATTAGTATAGATTATCAAAAAATAATACGCGTACGGTACATTACGTTGTTGTCAACCTAAACCTGTGACACATCTTGGGACAAACTTATGCCCAAGTTATTAGATGCAGTCTACCGACTTTACCGAAGCCCATTAGTTTGCAAAGACCCGTAACAGCTAGGGATTAAGCTCCCCAACTTATCCCTATGTACAATACTCAATTTACGTCTTATGTATGATAACTTAGAGCTCTGAATCCAACCATAACTGACTGATGAGGTTCCGTAAGGCTCCAATCCGAAAATGTTTGTAGACATTATGATTTATGGTTTTGGTGATCATCCCGCGTGTAATTTAAGGGTGGTCTGTTTGATGTATTAAGGATTACCTTCAGTGAAATATTGTTGGAACCTTCACTTGAGATATGGTCTGTCTCCGAAGCCGGACTGAAAGGGAATTTACTGCTTATAAGTAGTGTAAAGCGCTTATATCATTCTTGGAGAGATTAGGTATACATAATATATGTGGAAATTCTTTGATATATGATCATCAGATTATCTTTTAATTTCAAGTTATTTTTTTGTACGAATGCCTGCGCAGGGGTACGACGCCACAAACCCTTTCGGTCATTTAAACCAACCTGCATCTCGTAAAATAACATCCTTCTACAAAATTCGACTAATAAGGTGTTAATGTAATGAGTTTGGTAGTTTAGATCCTGATAAAAGATTTCTTAACTAATGATCATTTTAAAATAACAGTAAAAAAGGTTGATATTACATCGATTATTGTTCTTAACTGTTCCTTGTAATAGATTTTTCTAGCTTCAGCTTACCTAGAATGCAAAATGGAAAACTCTTTGATGAAAGCTTGCAAGGCAACCTAACTAGAAAACAATGCAGTCCGTCCCACTGGGATTGTCCACAACAATTGAATAGTAGCTCGACTGTTGGAAGCCGCAGCGATTGGACTGCAGTGAACAAATGGGCTCCTTTATGAAGTCCCGTGCCAACTAATCTACAGTGGTATTCATTATAAAAGTCAAATGTCAAAATTCCATATGTCTGAAACAATAATTCATACTATTTATGAGTAAATGTATGTTTTTTACAATTTCACGCCTAAACTGCTACACCTGTTTTAGTGAATTTGTTATATAGAGATAGATTAGGCCTTGGGAGAGGACAGACATTTTTGCAGGTCTTCAAGATGAAGATGGCCTAGCTCAGTGATTTCCTTGTATTACTGTGCTTGTAATGCACGACCGCTTTCCATCGGGTGGAGTGAGATTATCTTAACGGGCATTTTAAAGAAAACCCTTAATAACAATATGATGTAAAACTAGTTCACGGAGATCGCCCGCAAAAGCTAGTATGATTATAAACAACGGTTAGGCATCGAATAATTCCCCACAGTGTATATTGATATTGCTAGCTAGTTAGATATTAGACTTCATAATGTTATTTGTGTTGCAGGCAGAAGGCGTATTGGTGAACTAACAATTTGGGCTCAACGGCACTTTGGATCCTGTTGACCGCTGGGATTGGACAACATTGTGAAAATCTATTTTACTAGAATTAGATTTGAAATTATTAGCGTTAAAAACTAGCAAGAAGCTAACAAAAATTAAATTGCAGCTTAACGAAAATTGAGAACCCGCTTGCTATTGCCGATCTGGAATCAGATGGAAATGAAATAACCGCGTCAATTGTGAGTACTACGAGTATGCCGAATAGAATGCCGTTAAGATGTTCATGATGTTGCTGGACTATTGGGCGTGAAAATATTTGAAATGTAGCTCAATATTGGATGACTTTAATTAGGTTATTACCCTTTCTCATTAAAAACCCGAAAACAAGGACAGACAATGTCGCCAACACGCTGGAGGTTCCCATAAACGCAGCGCTCTATCAGGCAGAAGTTCAAAGCCCTTGGAGAGTGTGCTCTCCATGGATTGCACGAATTTATTTACTTATTTATTTAGAATAGGTACACAGACAGATTACCATTGTTACATGGCTATAAATAATATTTTGTACACAATAGGCTAGACAATAATCCAAAAAGTGTGTACACAGCATGATTAATTGTTATTTCCCAAGGAAGGTTTTAAAATACAGCTAAAAGATAACAATAAAAAGTAAAAAGGCAAAAACTAAAAGTAAAACCGAAAAAGTTAAAGAGTTAGGAAAGAAGTGAGGAGAATTCCTAGCCATTAAGAAAGTCAGATGAGATCTTTTTATACTTTGTGAAGACTCACGATCCTGTAAACTAGTGTATCCCAAAGTGGTCCAGGTGGACCCTAAGGTGTCCACGGGAGACTCGACAGGGGTCTACGTTGGAGTCATATTTTTTGTAGCGTCTTGGGAATATGGTAGAAATGTAGCTAGTAGGAGGTCCACCGGGACCAGCAAAATTTTAAAGGGGTCTACGCGAAAAAAAGTCTGGGGACTCCTGCTGTAAACGAACAGTGACGGGACCGACCGACTGAGGAGGATTAAAAACCCATGCAAACTACAACCAAAAAGGAACTTTACTAGATAATATTTAGCAGCAGGTCAGCTGTTATACAGCCATATGAAAATTACATATTCAGCTGATTTGTATTCAAGGATGCTAAAAGGAAAATAACAGCTCAAGTTTTTCAACCAGCTGTAAAGTAAAACAAAAGTTGTCTATGTAAAATCGGGGAACATACTTTCCTTATGGCAAGGAAATGAGGTGGATAAGATAAACTATAACTCGTATTATCATAGTTGGTAGTTTCGTATAACATTGAAGCAATGTCATGACCAGATTCTGTCTCTTTATGTTTCACGAATAAATCACAAAGTAAAAGTTTCAAACATTCTGATAAATGTAATTAAAACCAGCTCTTGATATAATCCAACCCTTTGAGAGATAATCTCCATTAAACAGACAGCTTGTTTATAAACGCTGAGTCGGTTTAAGCGTCAAGCGCATTTTTCATCCAAGCTCTGCAGTCAGAAGGGACTTATCGGATATCTACAGCCACATTAATCTCTCTGAGTGCTGTCCTCCGATGTCCTCACACGCTAGTAGCTACGAAAGAGAGCCACATGTCACGTCTGGAGATAAAAAAGCTTTTTCCACAATCTTTATCACAATATTATAATAGTTTTTGCCAGGCGCTCCGTCGCGACGCGTCGAGGGAAAATTGCTCTCGACTAGTTTGACAAGAAAAACGGTTGGTTCATTTTTATTTATCAGGTAACATGAAGCAATAACGGTGCTTTTTAAAAGGGGTGTTTTTTGTGAAAAATAACCGTTTACAGCAGATTTGTAGAATTAAGATTAATTCGTTTTGTAAGTTATTAAAATTTATTGCCTGTTCAATCCATACCCATTCTTACCAGTTACTTTTTGTACAATTCAATATGATAACAAGTAATTTTATTTGCGACCGACGGCTCGTTTGGCGCAGTGGTTAGGACCGCCGCGCAGGAGTTGTAGAGGATCGATACCCACAACGAGAAGGCACCAGTGAAATTCTAAAATCGTCTTCCCAGTTGCTTATGCAGAATCGTCTCGCAAAATCCTAGTTTTTCTAACTGATTGTTTCCTTCTAAAACTTATTCTGCCAGTTGCCACTTGCTTCATACAATGAAATAATATAAGCGCTTTGAGAAATCTTAGCAATTAAATTAAATTACAAATGAACTTTTATTACTTATAATTAAAGATACTTTCTACAGCACCTACCTATTTCCATATCGTTTGCTATACGGTAAAAAAAATATCCGGCACATGATTCACTTGTAACAGTCATAAACGACATCACACATCGCAACATTTTTTCAGCGGGTAACGCCCACACTCGACGCCCTCTCTTCTCTATGAACCGAGTAAACCGAAGCCTTAGGCGTCGGATTGGAAAAATATTATCTTTCACGTTTCCCGATAATATCCAGGTTTCATTTGTCGCCTCCGGGCTCCAGGCTCGGGGCTCTTGTTTGTATAGAAAAGCGGGATTTCGCAAATCCCGTTATTTATGTTGACAGTTGAGTTTTACGCACCCCATTTCTACTCGGAAGCATGATTTTTATTTGTCTTAGAGTTGGCAATTTTCAAGCGATCGTATATCAACTATCAATTTTGTTTTTCATAACCCACATTTTTCGGAATGGACAAGTTGAAACTGCAATGGGTTTATCACAAATGTCGTGGAACCGCTAGCAAAGGGCTGATTATGCTTTTGAGTGGGGAGTGAGCAACGCATTATGATAATGGCCAATGAGTTATTTAAATGAATAATAACAACTAAATAATTTGAACCTGTAGTCACACTGTTCCTAAGTATTGCAAAATGTACTAAGTGGTACATAAGCCACATTCTCTGTCAAAGTTATACAATCCGTAAATCATATTTCTTTATATACTGTTAGCAAATTTGCTGTAGTCGTGATCTAAACATCCGGCGACGTCTCTCTCACGCATCGCTGAATGATTTTTTTATTTACTCACTCATCCCTTTCGGACCCGCATCGATATTTCGAATATCCTTTACGCCTCCGATATTTATTTATGAATCGATACGAACTGTCTCCAAGTCACGAACAAAATGGAAATGGTTGTCGTAGCAACAGGGTATGAATTGAGAACACACAGGGTTAACACCCGATAAATAAATTATTAATAATTTAGCATTTAGTAGCCACAAATGAAAGTTTAAGAAAATATTAAGTAAAAAAAAAACATTCTGTATTCGTACATGGTTCAATTCTGTTGGCCTGGGTGCACAAATTATTCCCAATAGATATCCTCAGCGAGGCATCCCTTTTTTTTTTTTTTTTCTTTCGGGGGAAAAAATGCATTACGCACTATCCCACTGCCTGGGTGGGGCAGCGGGGGAGTGTAGGACTCTCCGTCCCTGAAGGTGACGGCATACCCACTAAAAAGACCCCCGGTATACCTCATCGCCTTGACGGGACGACACGGTGCCTAGTTCGGATTACCATGCCGTCCCTGGCGGACGGCCCAGCCTTCACGCCGGGCCTCCTCACGCAGCAGGGGCATCCCGGTATACGGGGACACCCCCAGACAGGAGCACCGTGCAATGGGGTGAAAGTCCCCCGACTTTCACCCCGGTGCTGCTTTTAGGGAGCAGGGAGAAGGCGTGCAAACCGCCGTCTCCTCACTCCCCGCCGTCTGCGTCAGAGAGAGGCCGCCTGAGGATCTTCCTCCCGGGCCCTCTCCGCTGTCTCCTTCTGCGACATCACCTCTTCGCAGAAGCAGCGAGGCATCCCTGTCCATAGATCTAAGGAAGGGTAAATTGGCTCTTACTGTTACTTGGAATCATGACCAGAGTTAAGTGAAGTTGTGCAGTCAACTGACAAACAATTAATTAAGTAATTTAGGAAAGTTCCCTAAAGTTTAATGAATCAGGTGAAATACAGAAATTCGTTCTATACAGTGTTACCAGGAGAACGGTTTTCAGCGGGCCGTTGGCACTTCTAGATTCCAGAATGTCTTAAATGTTAAGAAAAAAATAGTTTGTTAAGAGATTCTGACCGTTAGGTAAAAGTTAAGATTTATTTATTTGGCTCAGCCCCTGCCGGCAGTTACGCTCTAGCAATGGCTCTACCAGTACCAAAAAAAATCGTTGATCCAATATAAAACTTAAAGCATTATTTAACAAATCAGCGAAATGCAAAGGCACGTATTTGACCTTATCAGTTGTATGTACGATCGTAATTTCCTGTCCAAAGCCTGTGTCAGGAAGGTATTACAAGGCATTAATTCACCAGCGGGCATTCAAATACTGTCATCTCAGTAATTAATTCTGGGCACGAACTAAGAACTGTGAACCTGGAACGGGGATGTAGATGCCATATCTACATCATGACAAACGGACTATGGGCATTAATACTGTAGAGGGCAGAGATTGTAGTCCCAATTTTGAAGAAACCAAAGTATCAATATATTTCATCACAAGAGCTGTCACTGAAACAGCATTAACTTTTCTTAAAAAAAAAAAACATATAGCTGCACTTAAACGAAGGATTACGCTTTAGTATCTCTAGGCAATCATGTCTACTCATTGTTTCCAATTATGCTGCTGTCGTTAATCCTTCAAACCGTCCTAATTAGGAATTTAAGTCAGGTTATCAAGTATGGCCGAACAAATGCCAACCCGATGACACGCGCACTACGCAGCACAGACTCAATCAAACATTGATAGACGCAGGAATCCTAGCGGCGGGCATTCCAAACACGCATCAAAGCCGACCTTGGAAAGGTACCACATTCTGATATCTTTATAATGCTCCTGCACAAAATAAGAGTGTACAGAAAGACCTCTTGCGGCTTTTACCTAAACTTGTGTGATTGCTCTGAATGTTGAAAATGAAGTAGGTGTGTTAAACCTACTTGACAGAACCGGCCAAAAACAAAATTCATCATGTGAAAAACTGCACCAAGTTCGACAAAAACAAAAACACTCGCGACAGTGCGACTGGTCGACTCACTGAAGCTCACTGGTATCGCCTGTAAATTCACGGTGTCTGGGTGCCTGATCAAAATGGCGGGTTTGTTTTAAGGGGACTATCTGTCAGAGGCGCCGCGCCGCATGCCTCATTTGTGGCTCCTGAAAGATAATCCTCCATTAAACCTACGCCGCTACCACAGTGCTGCTAACTTGACATTATGAAGCCCGACATTGGTGTTATCCAAAAAAAAAAATGTATAAGAATTAAGTCCTATAAAACAGGGTGAAGATCGTTCTCCTGGGTCATAAAAAGAAGCTGTCAAAATGGAAATGCAACAGAGTTGAGTTTCCTAAAAAATGTCATAGCTACACTGAAACGAAGGAATAAGCCTTATATAATATAATGCCTTATATAATGGGAATAGATTCCCATTATGCTATTAGCGTTAATCTTCCCAACCTGATTAGTAGTTCAAGTCTGGTTATCAGGTATGGTCGAACAGATGCCAAACCAATGACACGAGCACTTCGCAGCACAGGAGGTGAACTCTCGCTCGTCCGAAAACGATTATCGTAAAAAGTTAAGCCCTTAAAATAGCATACTTGCAGTTCATAAATTTATATGGATATTTTGGTATTCTAAGCATCCTGATACACTAAACTAGATGTCCGTCAGCGACTTCACCCGCGTCTTTCCTGTCAAAATATACCCTAAATTAAAAGAAAATGTAGCTTATGTCACGCCCTGATAATGTAGCTTTATATTGGTGAAAGAATTTTCAAAATCGGCCAGTAGTTTCGGAGCCTATTCAATACAAACAAACAAACCTTTCCTCTTTATAATATTAATAACTAGCTGCCTCGACAGACTTCATTCTGTCGAACTTTTACCGAAGTAATTACTCGTCACGGCGCACAGTGGAACGTTCTCATACAAACGCCTGGACACGACTGTGTGGGACTTATTTTCATAATAACTAAAGAACGCTTTGGGAGAAATTCTTTTTTTGCAGTAGTATAACAAATGATATGTCTTTCTTATCATAGGAAAAAAACTAGTAACAAGTAAATGTATTTCCTATAATAAAAAAACCTGAAATGTACTGTTTATTAAGTACATTTTATTGTTCTAAAATATCACGTACTCGTTTCTTACATTTGAAGTTATCATGTAATTTCGCAAACTATATGAATCAGTCATAATTTACAAACAGTTACAAATATTTTTTTAATAAAATTTCCTCTCTATCGCATAATTTTTATTTCGGTGATTTTGCTCATACTTTACTTGTAGGCGTTCATTTAAGTCTATTAAGTACTTCTTCGGGAATTTTTTTTTAACCGTTATACAATAAATAGGGCCATGGTAAGTTTTATTCAGATCAATCAAGTTCCCACTAACGGGATACACAGATAACTCAAAAAAATACAACATCGGTGAAATGTTGCTATAAAAACTTGGCAATTTTTGCAATTTCAATTAATCATAAAAAGCAAAATAAATTCAAAATGCGGATGAGTGCTGTTCAATTCTCTATGAAGTAACTGATAGGCTATTGTGCATTTTCTAGTTTATGCCTAAATAACGTGGGTTTCGGTTATAATGCTATTTTTATTCAATATTTTCATTTCTTTCTTAATTACTTATAACATCGCAACAGATTGATTTTATTTCTGAATAAAATATTACATGTCCCTTTCACAACCTTGTGCATAAATTCAAATTATTATAAAAATGTAATGTGTTAAAGACGGTTTCTCGGGTAAAAAAACCTTTTTAAGAAAATGTAGTTCTTTCAAGCCTCTTAATGAAGTTGAACTTTGGTGGTCTCTCTTAACACGGTTTCACGTGGTTTATTAACAAAAGAATAATAGCAACTAAAATATCACAGTGTCCCCTTCAATATGGTGGGCTATTTTCACCCCTTCACGATGATTTGTATTTTGGTCGATGGCACAAGCTTTCTATGAGAGCGTTCCACTGTGCGGCGCGGCGTCGGTAAAGCAGCACATCTCGCCCGCGTTTCTCCGACATGATTTACATCTACTATTATTTTTCACTGAATGATTTGTTGAATCATAATAGAAGTAAAGCCATTATTTTTCACTGAGTGACTTGTTGAATCATAATAAAAGTAAAGCCTATGTCACTCCCTGACAATGTAATGATCATATTGGTAAAAATATTTTTGAAAATTGGTTCAGTAGTTTCGGAGCCTTCTCAATACAAACAAAGAATCAAATCCTTCCTCTTTATAATATTAGTATAGATACGAGTAGATAAACATGAAAGTTGTAAAAATCACATACTTTTTTAATGTACCTATGACGAAACTTCTTAAATGTTGCTCCGGAGTAGACCCCCTAGAGTCTGTCTAGAACTCTAGAGCAATCAAACATATCATTGTTTGCTATCAAGACGCAGCAATCCCGGCGGCGGGCATTCCAATCACGCACCAGCCGACCTTGGAAAAGTACATTCCGATTATTCGTGGTGCCCTTTGTGTTTACGCTTAACGCATAATAGCCACTTATGAGCCCTACTGAGGAGCTACTTTCTGGCAATACTGGATATATTTTTTTTAATATGCGCCAGACAACACATCACTTGTAATGGTCTCGAAGTAAGGATACCCTTGTGTTACGAGGTACCAGACCAGGAATAAGCCAGGGGCGTCTCCCAGCACACCCAGACCCAAGCCAATTTAGAAAAGATCGTTTCCTGAATTGACCCGACCGGGAATCGAACCCGGGACACTACGGAAATCGAGGCGAAAAACCATGCAACAGCGCACCACGCCAATCGTGTCGTCGCCAATTGTTTGTTTTTTTACGTTAAGTATTGCAGTACTTAGTATAAATCACAAAGTTTTAATTTTGTTTCCAAAACTCTCTAATAAAATAACATCATACTCAAACTAGAGAAAAATGTTTACATAATCACATTCGTCATTAACTAATTCAATTTATGGCCGTATTTTAAGAAAACTTAGAGTTTGCTTAATAATAGACTTAAATGAGGAAATAATTAATAGACACGACTATTTTAATAATATGTTTTATTACCTACATGAAAGTACACAATAACATCTCAGGTTACTAGCTTAGGTTACCTATTTCCAAAAACTGTATGAGGAAATAGTGATCTATACGTATGTATCTAGTCTGTTAATAATTTATATGCATTTTTTTACCCCTCGCGCGAAAAAGAATTAAGAATTTATTACATCACTAAAGAATGATCAAAATGTACACTGTCCGCAGCAGTAACAAAATTTATAGAAAAAAAAATACTACGATTATTATTATGAATGCTCGAAAGAAATCGAGTAAACATAGCGACCCTAATAGAGAGCCTTGAAAGAGGCCCTACGCCAAGAGCAAGATCAGTGCCAAAAATACACACGCACAGACAACCGCACTGTTTACGATGGTCCGCCCAACCCGGCCCAAGGCTCTCACTATGCGAATGTGAAGGCGAGACCGCTTGTAAAACTGAAAGTTCACGGATTTTACGAAGGGAAACGATCTTACGACTTCCAACTTAGGGTTACGACCATAATACATTGTGAGTTTAACATTTAACGAGCGTTTTACTATTAGTACTGGTAAAGAAGCTGAAAATAGTCGAACTGGCGCCAATCAAGCGATTCATCACATACCTATACATAGAGCTCTGTTCTCGCTGGAGGTTTTGGTTTTAAACAATAAACATTAAAACATTTTACATGGTTACAATAACTGTGAGCATTTTTACTAAAATAAGTCTAACGACGAGTACTTTCAGAATTTTAGAATGAAGTTGATGCGAATTTCTGCGGTGGGTTCCAACTCAGTCAACTTCCTTAAGTATTTTATTCAGTCATAACTTCATAAGCTATCCATAGCTGAATGTAGGCTACCCGTGTATTTCCTGTCCACCAACTGTATAAATAAATACGTTTTAACCATCGTATGAAAAATGACAAGAATTTGAAATGTAATCCAACATGTTGAATTAAAGATCCCACTTCCCGCGTCTCTTCAAACGAAGCTCGCTTTCCTCCCGACCACACGGAAGTATCAATAGCCGACTTATTTCTCGGCACGTGTACGCTGTTCTCCCCTGCGGTTGTGGTACTCACGATTCATCCGAGTGTGAGGGAATGCAATGAGAAACCTACCGGGTAGGTTTTCATTGAGATTTGATTTAATGTGCAGGGCGTGTGAGGAATTATCTGTTTCAAAAAGAAAATCCTGTTTTTATCGTCCCCAACCATGTTTTTTTATCTGGAACAACTTGCACCAAGATAATCTTATAAAATTTCATTTGTGGTGAGAGTCTGATGATCTATTAAATGTACATTTTGAGGAGAGTGCTCATTTTGCGAAGTGCACATTATGAGTCAGACCCGTAGTAGGAAGGGGGAATGAATATCCCTGTATTACGAGGTACCAGACGAGGAATTAAGCCAGGGGCGTTTCCCAGCACACCCAGACCCGAGGCAGTTCAGAAAAGTGAGACGCTACGAAAGGCGAGAAACCGTGCTACAGCTCACTACGCCAATCGTTTCGTCTAATCCGTCAGCAGAGTCAACAACATACGAAAATTACTATAAAATAGCAGTCGCATTTTTTATCAATAACAAATATTCATAAATACAGATCCCGAATCTTAACTGGTCTTAAGGTTCTGTCATTTACTGAAGTTATAAATGGGGTTCAATATTTAACATTAAATTAACCTGATCAAGATTTATTGAGAATATGAAAAATTTCATATACATAATATGCTCGAAAACGAAAATGTTTAACAAAACGGAAACGGGCTATCTACCTCTAGATACATTCCCCGTTAAATAACTTATATTTTAAAACCAATACAGTGACCTGCTCAAATTCCATTTTTAGGGATAGGGATACTTAGCTCAAATTATGAATGGTGAACCAAGCAAAATTCTATTCAGTTGACGTAAGCCAAAAACTTGATCGAAAGCTCACACTCTATAGAGAATAAGTATCCTAAATCCTGCTGTCTAATGACTCAATTGATCAAAATTGAATGAACTTTGCAAATGAATGACTCCTAACAGCCAGCCACAGAAATCCCAAGTAGTGAGTGAGTTTCTCAAAAGTGTCAGGTTGATTTATAATCGAACTAAAGCATCATTAGATATTCACTGGTTGGTCGAAGGTGCTGGGCGTATTGCGATGGATTAGAAACGCGTTCATGAGTTAGGAAAACTGAATTTAGGTGTAATTCTGAAAACTACTGCTGCAATCGCTTATGTTCTGTCCAGTTAATTCGCTAAACTGCAAGTGGCTAGCAATTTTGTCAGTAAATATCCAGCCTAGGAGATGCATTAGTGCCGGAAATGAAAGATCATATTACAAAATTTCTCGCTACGCCCAGTATAGGGAATGAACGCGGACCAGTTTTAAGGGATTGTTATAAGGCCCCTGCATGATTCTTGACATTTGGTTTATACTTAAAACTGTCAATCTGAAATTATGCCATTCACTGGAGAATACTTGGGGTAAATACAACGGAGCCTTTCCTAGTTTCAACCTATCGTTATTATCAAGTACCTAATACTAAGAATAATGACCGCAACACACTAGAGGGGACAAGGACACCAGAAAAAACTAAACTGGACACGAAACTCCACGATCCAAGGATAGGCCTGTGCCATCTGTATGCGGGACATCGTCCAGCACAAGCTGACAAAACGGAGGGATCACGACCCTCATTATTGAGGCATACGACGCGGAGGAGGCCCAAGGTGTGTTACTAAGAGTAGTTTGTATGAGTCAGGCTTTTGGCTGCGGTCTAAGGTTGGACTGCGGTTACCGGCTGCAGTCGGTTTCGGAATGGATGCAGGCTGCCTTCAACTGCCAGCCACCACTTTGCTGATAATTTTGAAGCAAGAAATAGTCAATGAAGAAACGCTGGCTTGAAGCTTACTAATATAATGCAAAAGTTTGTAAGTATGTATGTGTGTGTGTATTTTTCTTACTCTTTCACGCAAAAGCTACTGAAAGGATTTAGATAAAACTTTACAGTAATACGGCTTATACATCAGAATGACAGATAGGTTACAATTTATAAAGATATTACGTATACATGTTACAGAAATAAAGTTCACGCCGGCGAAGCCGCGGGCGAGAAGCTAGGAAGCTATAAGTGAGTGACAAGCTGTTACTTTCATCATATCAGTCAATATCTGTTAGCATTTACTATGTCGATAAGGATAACAAAGAGTGTACTGATAACATTATCGGACCACATTGTAAAGAATGATAATATTATTATAAATATTTCTTTCTAACAAAAAACTTATGAAGCAAAACCATTTCATCTTATCAGAGCCTCACAGAGAACTAGCAAAAACCCCACTGGCCCAACAAGGCGTAAGCTTTATTGGGGAAGGTATTTTGGAAAGGAGAAAGAATTTAAAGAACACTCTAAAGTCTTGAAATAGGTAAGGAAAATTCTGTCTGCCGAGGAATCAATCATAGTTCAAGCGACGGACTTATGGTAGACATAGATAACCTTGTCAGCAGTCCAGCTGCGGGCGGTTACCGTGTAATTTTATAAGTTCCGTGCAGATATGTACTCTAATTTCTGAGGTGTAGCTCCGATTTATATTAATTGTACATGGGAAAGGCCTATCTTCAGCAATGGACGATTGTGGCTGGTCATAATAACGACAATCAGAAATGTCTAAAGGTGCTGAGAAAAATACTAGGAATAAGGATAAAATTGCGCTTCACTAAAGAGTGGAAGCGCAATTTTATCCTTATTCCTAGTATTGCTTAACTTTTTGTAGCCTAAAGAGGATACAAAAAGTTTTAGGACGCTTATGGGGCAGGGTATACATTATTACAACAAGATCCCAAAAGCCATTTGTGAGTTACCACGGCATAGATTCAAAAACCACAATAAAGCAGCTTTATTGAAAAAGGGCTACTATACTACAAAATACTACCTTATAGATAAAAATGCCTGGGTGTAAGCTCTCTGCTCGATGCGGGATTAGATAACTCGTAACAGATATTTTATTGTAATACCTAGTTAATACTTAGTTTACTCTGACTAAAAATTTTATTTCTTAATTGTTTAAATGGCCTGAAGTTTATATTCTTTTATGTTTGATTTTTTTTCCATGGTTTTATATGCTTTAGATTAGACACTCAGTAGGTTTATTTGTATCAAAATGACACATTGTACTTTACTTACGCCTGTTGTAAACCCAAAACAAGTTTAAAAGAGTAACTGCAGAGTTTCTCGCCGGGTCTATTTATATATCTATATTATTATAGTAATTACGTTTATTATTTAGTATATCTTGCTTTAAATTTGCGATTTGAAAGTACTAACTGTGATAGTCTATTTGAATAAAGTTATTTGAGTTTGAGTTTTGAGTTTGATAGATTTGAGCATTAACTTGTGTCAATAACATCGAGCCTTCCTTTTTTAAATTTACTCGAACCACATTGCGAACACGCCCGATAGTTTGTTACAACTTGATTTTAAGGCCCGGTTACACTTTTCTTAGGAGTTATTGCAGGTGATAAGTGCAGGTGCGTAGTGTAAGGAGAAAGCACGCGTGGACAGCGATTGATTAGTGCGATTGAATAGTAACCTGCGTCGTTAAGTGATTAGAAGCGTGTTCTATTCAATCGCACTAATCAATCGCTGTCCACAGGTGTTTTCTCCTAACACTAAGCACCTGCACTAACTACTAAGCAAAGTGTAAACAGGCTTTTATAAACCAAGCAAAATCGTTACATTACATGGAAATGTTTTTAGAAAACTAAGGATTTGCCATTTCATAAGAACGTTAGATTACAATGTTATGCACTAGCTAAAGATCTACCCCCTATTTCAAGAAAATTAAAACGGTCCTAGAACACTGTTTTCACTATCCTAAAGTAGTGTAGTAGTACTTGAAGCACTCTTTCAGTTTTCATTAATAAGGGGGCTAGATATACCCACCTAAAAACAAATGATGGTAATTATGAACTTTACTACAACACACTGACAAGAGATTTCATACCGTACCGTTTCGTAATTTAATTAAGTAAGTAATTAGCCTATATACTTTCCCACAGCTGGGCAAAGGCCTCCATCATTGAAATCAATTCTTCATTATTGGGTTCAATTCCCAGGTCGGGCAAAGTATGTTTTCGGATTTTTCGGAACATAGCCCGGGTTTGTGATCACCAACCCGCATTTGGCAAACGTGGTGATTAAGCCAATACCCATCAATTGTAGCGATTGTAGCGAATTTAATTAAACCGTTGAAATGTCTTATTCCTGAAAGCACACATAGTTAACAAGCTCGTTAAAGCTAACTCCGACGGTAATGGTAATGTTACGTGGCGTACACGTTACAGGTGCTCAGCTTCGAGCGTAAACTCTGAAACGTTCTGCAAACAGTTTTATGTTCAAAGTACTTACTTGCGTGGAAGTAAGTGCCTGTTAACAAAACGCATTAGTTCGGTTGGTAATTTAATTTAATTTTCAGCAAACATTACAGCGTGTGTATCGATTATTGATACACCAAGCCGTTTGTGTTTTGTTTATACCTGTAAGTTCACGTGGATATATAAAAATAAAATATAAGTGGCCACAGTCAACCCTCTTGTTGGCGCTTTATCAAAAATCAGGTAATTATTTACACAACATGAAATATCCACCAATGGGACTAATCTCTTGATTCAGTAAAGTTATTTACACGTTATCGAGAAGGTACGAACACAACCATCCAAACGTTGGTACTTTCGCAGTTCTAAGTGCAAAAGTACCACAATATAACTATAGTGTATACTTATATTAAAAAGAGCAAAGATTTGTTTTTTTGTTTGTTTTAAATAGGCTACTAGACCATTTCTTTTAAAATTCTTTTACTAATATAGAACTACATTATCAGAGAGGGCTTTATATTTTATGGCTATATTTAGCGGGAGAAATAGACGTGGGCGAGTCCTTTTCAAACGTTAGTCAATTCCTAGTTAGATTTTTAAGAACATTATGCTCGCTTGAGTCTCAGGATCAGGTCGATTTTTTCTAGTTTCTATCATTATGCTCGAATTTTATACACCATGTTGCATTTGGCTAAAATTGGTTTCTAGGCGAATACCTATTATTCATCGCGATGACCTCATTTCATTAATAAAGTACCTTGGCCTAGCTTGGGACCACAGACCGCTCAATCCAGGTCTTTGCTTGGGACAGTATGTGGCAAAAAGTACTAATTTACAGTAAAAAGCATTAGAAACAGCTTGCGAAAGCTTGAAATATTGAGTTTTATTCTGTTAAATTCTTGAAGTCGTAGCTGTGTCACAGTAATTAAAATTCCTCGTAAAATGAACAAAAATAACAGGAATATTTGAACGAAACGCAGTGCGGAGTCTACCGCATTCCCCCGAGCGCTGGGACCTGGTCATAAACATGGCTTGTAAACATCCTATTTGTGGAGAAATTGTTCAAATGGATTCAGCTAGGGTTATTACACTGAGAGAAGAAAACTCAAGTTAGGCAAAAGGTAAAGTTTTTTTTCAAAAAGGAGAGTTTTAAATCGAATATCACCCATTTAGTCAACTAAGACGAGTTTGTGATCCAACCACTCCACATTTTGCGTGCCTTTCTAATAACCAATAAGATCCTTTAATCCTTACTCCTTACAAATATTATAAATGCGGAATTAACTCTGTTTGTCTGTCTGTTACGCTTTCATGTCTAAACCACTAAACTGATTTTCATGAAATGCGGTACAGAGATACACTAAAGCTTGGGAAAGGACATAGTCTACCTTTTATTGCGAAAATTAGACTTGAAGGCGTTGAAATAGAGGATGAAAGTTTGTATAGAAGTTTATCTTTTTATTTAGGCACTTTGTAAGAAATAAAACAAATAAACCACAAATTGAAGAATGTATCGAAATTCGTTATATAAGGGTTACGAAACAAAAAAAACACTCTAAACACATCACTACTCGAGTTAGAAAATAAGAGACACATAAGGGACACAAACATTTGTGTCATGAATTCTAGTTCTAGGTGAAAATTTAATTCATGGGAATATCAAACGCATCTACAGCAACTTAGCATGGCACATCTCTGGTGGAAGGCTGCTTGCCTTAGTCATAGTAAAAGGATAGAAGTAGGTTTTCCTAATACATACGCCCCGTCCGCGGTTTGTATGTGAGCGCGCCCGTAATATGCCCGTTTCTACGTGCGTCGCACGCACACACTGATAAAATAAAAGGTGAAATGTGGGGAGTCACTCGTGGCTGCGCCGTGCGTAGGTTGCTGCGCTGCCGCTTGCATTATTTGTTTCGTGTGCGTGTACGACGTACGTGTCCTATATTCAAGCTCAAAAATTGCTACAAAATAGTATTGCAGTGTTTATGGATGACTTAATAACAACTCATCAAATCGAGAATTGTCCTTCTTCACATTACCTACCGTATAATAACGGTGAGTACCTAAGTACCTAATCTAACTAAGTTTCATAAAGTACGAGTATTGTGTTTAATAATTCGGATACAGATTTGTAGTTCAGATTGATTGTTCAGAGATTGACGCAGCATTTTTGACAATTGAATAAACTACATGCAACAGCCCTGCGTGTTTAGGCTATTATCTCTCGCTCGGGGCCTGCGTTGGCTTACTTCTCTCTCCTTTTACTATGCCTTAGTCTTATCTAATAATTGCTTACGTGAATGCTTACAACGCAGCCCTAGCATTTACCTGAAGCATGAACATTAATTCCAGCGCTCCATGTGTGGATAATTGTTTAAACGTAATTTTTAGACGCACTAGCTACGGTCGTTTCTGTAGGGAATTCGTTTATTTCCTTTGATGTAATTCGGGATACGAATTGTGTACATTAACCGTTTATAGCCGCGGTAAACACTACGAGTTGAAGACATTTTCCTGTTTATATCTTTTTACCTCAGGTTATATTCGAAAGTACGTTGCGTCAAAGACTCTTAAACATGTGGCTGGATCCCTAGCAACAAACCGGATCTGCGATTATTAGAATACACATAATCAAATTCGTATCTGAACATTATTTAGCAGGTGGCGTGTCTAGGAAATAAAGCAATAGAAAATCCATTGTTATGTATCATAAATGGTACAAAGGACAGGGAAAAGGTTAACCATAGTTCCATTGATAAATCGTTGAACCATCTAACCACAGGCCCCTTATTCAGGAAAACCTAATCACACCTATATCCCTGTAATAACTATAATAATAGAAAAATCCTAATGCACAGTGCCAACACCAGAAAGTTACGTCCAAGTACATGCGGCATACGAGTATACTCTAAAAAGTTCTAAAAAAGTTGGCCAAACTTGGAACAACTCTGGTGAATGCTAGTCTATCTAGTGATTCCACAAAAGAGATTAACAGTCTTCAATTATTTATGAATACAGGAGCCATAGACTATATTACCCCTTTTAATAAAATAACAGGCGGGTTAAGATAAGCGGCTATTAATAAACAACAATTCTCTGACAACAGCGATAACAGAAGTAGCTAACTATTGGACCAATGAGCCTGCCTGTTCACGGGGCGGTGGTAGCATTAATTCATCCAGTGAGATGGAATCAAAATGCCAAACACTATATAAATGCCGGATGCAGTTGCATTGTATTTAATAGTTGGCGTTTGCGTAAATATAGCTAACCACACCTCATGCGTAAAATAATCTCATGAATGAACTTTCTTTTTCACTACGTCTGTAGCTAATAAACATGTGGACTGTTTGATGGTGAGCTATTACTGCAGCCTATGACACCTTCGTCATTAGGTGTCACACGCCGGTTCCGACCCTGTGAGAACCTTTTCAAACCCTCAGGAAGAACTACAAGCTATGGCTCTATGTATACTAATAATAAGGGAAACCCCGGCAGGGATTTAAGCGTCATTGCGGTTTTTTATTGTGAGGATGAAACCGACTGTGTTATTATCAGTACTCATGCCGTCTAGAGAGTTAAGAAGCAAACCAACAAATCTGAGAGTCTTCTGCAGAAACGTACCTGAAACCAATAAAAGAGAATATATTAGTTAAGTGCTTTATTTTATTACATCTAACATTATCTATGTTAAGCTTCACTTACAAACATTTTAATTACCCATTATGCTACTTAAAAATATATATCTAAACAATCGAATTATTCACATTTATTTTGCATATCAGAATGCTACATACATACAATTATATACATGCATCCTTAAAACGGAACATGCATAGCTGCAGCAGCAAAAATGTCTCCTTCTCAGCATGTGTTAGCATGGTTTAGCCAGAACACCTACTGGGTTCGCTGAAAGTCAGCGTCTGGGTCTAGCAACCTTGCTGCACAAACAACTCATTGCTGAACATCGTGCCACCGCTGTCTGATGGTATCTTTGTAATTGTTGGTTGTTTATTTTTTAGCACTCAATGTAATCCTTAGAAACAAATAACTGTTTTTATTTCTTTCGGTAATTTTTGAAAATTATTGGTAGATTTTCCGTAAAAATGCAGAAAAAAATCAGGGATGGTTTAAATTATTCAGTCAGTTAGTTAAGTATTTTGACGACGACAGAAATATTTTACATAGAGAAATATATACTTTGGAATGTACAACATACTAGACCCCCCATTCAAAATATCGAATTGAACATTAAAACAAGCGGTCATAAATAACCAGCCCCGTGACAATACTGATAACCCAAATAGCAGCTAGCGTTATCTATAAGAACATTGTTTCTATTTACGAGGCGGTAACAGATAAACAAGATGGTTTAAGAAGATTTAGTTCTTTAGCCGTTTATCTGCTACTAAGTTTATAAGGTGCATCGAACAAACCCTCTCACATAAATATGAATATCTGGAACGCAAGATCATCTGACCCCAAACTAAGCAGAGCTTGTATGGGTGTCAGAGACTGATAAATATACTTAAATATTTCTAATACATACTTAAATAGATAATACCACCCAGACACACAACAGAAACACAAGTGTTCGGCAATGAAAGTTTTGTCATGGGTGAGGATCGAACCAACGACCTCCGGTGCTGAAGACAGAATTGCTGCCATTGCACCGACAGGCCAGGTCATTCAACATGAGTAGAACACATAAAATATGCCCACGACTATATTCCATACGGGGCAGTCAGGGGCAACTTCAGAAGCATGGAAGGTAGCGAGCTTTCCCCGCACCGCTCCACCGCCGTCAAAGTGCACAACCGAGGTGAGCGGCCCCTCAGGGCCCTATATGTGGTGCGTCAGCACTCGCCGCACGCGCAAGGAGGTGCGGGCCGCGCCCGCCGCCGCCGCCGCCACCGCGAGCGGCCGGCTTTTCACCGTGTTTGTCTTTTCTTATCGGAGTTTTCACAATCAACAGAAAATGGTTCTGGCCATATTTAATGCGGAACCACACGAGCTGTGTGTACCTCCTGGGCTTAGCCGCCCGTAGTGAGACCCAAACCGGTAAATTTGAATATACCAGTTAAGATCTACGAATATCGTTAATCATGGTAACATGCGATTTCCACCGCGGCCGGGGTTGCATTGCACACGCCTGCACGTTGAAGGAACCAGCAGCTTCCACCCTTGCGATAAATAAGATAGAGATAACGCTACGAAAGTTGGAATTTAGTTTAAATTCAGTTTTTGGTGACCTAAGGCGGCCTACGGCTCAGGTGGCAAGTAAAAAAGGGTCAGGACATGAGTATGAGCTTGGTTGGCTATCTCAGTTACTGAGTTTCTAATTTATCAGTTATTCAGACACGTAATGAATTGAAAGGGTTTTTAATAAAAACAAAAAACAAACAAATCTTCCCTCTTTATAATATTAGTATAGATTACTATTTTAGATTTTTAATTTTGATTTTATAGAAACTATTGGTGGACATTAATACATCAATTTAAGCCTATACAGGCATTTAACACAAGGAAAAGCTATGACGCCGTTTCTTAATGATAAACATCGTATTACGTAGATCGAAACACCCACAACCCTCTAGGCAGAATTAATGGAAGGATAATTGCCTACTCTATTTCACGTCGCGATTAATCAATGGGGGTTCTTGTTTTCTCCTTTAACAAAGGAGTTGGGTATCGGATAATTCGTTAGCCATTTTAATCTTTGGCTTCTACAGAGCTATAAAAGTCAGAGTATATATGAACACTACAACATCTAACGACAAATGTCCGAATTTCAGTTCAAATTCAAGGTGCCTTACAAATGGGAATAAATTAAAAGCCAGATTAATAATTAAAAGTCTAATTAGGCAGAAACGCAAACTCCATTTGCGACAAGCGACGGCAACATTTTAAGAAGCTTAGGGTTTTAGCGGCCATTTTTAATGAAACTTCTTACAATGTTTGAGCAAGCGACCGTGGGTAGAATGGCCAAATGATATCAGAAAGCTCTTGTAGGTACATTGAATGGGTTTTTGGGCTAAACATGGTTTCACGAAGCATTTACAAAAAAGAATGTAAACATAACTAACTTATTAACTGTTGTTACACCATTCACCATACAATATGTAACAGTGATTTCGGTTTAATAAAATACGTCATGTTATAAAAGACAGATCGGCTATTCCTAGTTTTTAAGGTGTATGATAGTGTTGTTTGAGTTATATTCCATGATATATATCAATATCACGTCCATGAGTGTGGCGTCCACCTTGTGGCGGAAGGCCTTGGTACTAGTGGCAGCCAGGAACCACCGGGAAGCTAAGAGAGCTTAGGCGTGGCAATGCGGTGGACTTCCCACCTACCCACTGCCTGCGGCGGGCCTCATGCGGCAGCGGATTGAACATTTAGGTGGGTCGTGGTTGCGGCTTTCACCGCGACGGCGGAAGTACATGTGTAGTCTAGGCGCTTCAGTGGCCTCCCCTCTTCACTGGGGGGTTGGCTTGCGGGGGCCCTTATACAGGGAAGCACTGGCGGCAGGGCGTTGCTAAACTTTTCTTAGGCACCCCGCCTCGCCGCTGAAGTGTTGAGGTCGAGTACCGTGGGGTTTTAGTCGGTAGTTATAATAAAAAAGATGTAACATTCGGAATAATCAAGCGCTAATTTGAACTAGCATCAGTTTTGCAGAAACAAATTATATTTTATTCTTAGCTATAAACCCTTATGAACATTTAATTTCATACAATACGATCCAATTGTTTATGATACTCCCACACTACATTTTTAACTGACTGGACAGTCTAGACAGAAAACTACTTTCAGAAAATCTATCAGAAACACTTTCACCGCAGATGCAATAACTGTGTCTGCGTTTTTATTCTCAAAGTTCTGGTTATTTTGGGCGATGCTTTTGTAAGTTTAAACCATTTTGCGGAATCGATCTTGCCCGTAGTCACAAAACGAGCACAACGAATTGAGTGAAATTGGAGAAACTCGGTTGGTTAATTTGCTGCTGAAATTCACACTTCGGATTCGAGCACTGGCCTCAGATCTTTGTTTAAAATTAGCAGTGTTCTATGAAAATAACCCATAAATAGGGAACACATTAATTTTGAGACCTGTTTTGATAGTTTTTTGCTTTCCTACAATTTCACATTTAAGATTCTTGGGCTTGGTTGAGCTTTGCTATTCTCCGACATATTTAACAATAATAGCACACCTATCAATACATATAAACATACAAGATCTGTTTAGTTTGGTGTCTGGTGATCTCAGTTTGAAATTTCCCAGATATTTATCTATTTATTCACATCCAGTTACTTGAATATTGTGGGAAATCTAACCACCGATAACCAGCACAACAAGTAAGATTACTCACTCACTGCTCATTGCGCCGACGGTTTAAGTAATAATAAATTACGTCTAAGCTTAAAAACAAAAAACACGACAGCTGAAATCCGTTAATTAATTCCCAACAGTCTTTTAAACGTACAAACAATAATAAACTCATTCCACGAACCAATGTTTGGGCGGAAAAATAAACAGCTCGAATGCGAAAACTTGCAAAAGCACTTGTGGCTCCGGTTTCCATACTGTTTAGACGGAAGGCCGCAATTACTTTTTGATTGCGATCATAAACACTTGCAAAACTTGTTGAACGTGGTTACCACTCGACCACAGTTAATCTGTTAATCTGTAGTTATAAAGCAAAGTTTCTCAAACTATTTTCATTCTAAGATAACCGCGAACCTCTTTCAAAAACAGGCCAGAACATAGACTTTTTATTTGCAAAATTTACGATTACAACCTAATTGGCCTGCTTTGTTCTTGGTAAGCGCGTCTTGTTTTTTTTCTGAAATAAATGCAGCATAAATTCAGCTCTCTGAAATAATAATGGCGCCACTATAGATAGTCACTAGGCGAAACTATATAAAAATAACAATTATTATCAATGTTCAAAGCCCGATATTGCTCTTGGCTTGCGCGTCTTTTTTTTGTAATAAATACAGCAAATATTCGACCCTTCTAAACAAATGACGACACGACCAGTGGACGTGCGAACAGGAGCTGCCTACTGGCATTGGCTTGGTGCCGAAGTGACACGCGCTGCATGATGCAACCGCATACATTGCCTGCCTCGCATTATGTGCGGTTCACAATGAACGGCGGCGTTATTCAGGGCGCTCTGTATACACATATAATCCATATTAGAAACCGAAAGTCATGCCCGTGAACACCAAATTTGAAAATGGAATTCATATTGAAAACCACGCGCAGTTCAATCGGATTTTAAGTTCCTTTTTATACATACAACGGTGCTGCAACGATGGCAAGCAAAAGAAGCATGAATAACTTCCTGATGGACGTGGCTATAACAGCTACATCTCTTTTTTTTTATATCACTTCGGTGACAATCAGGCATGCGGACCACCTGATGGTAAGCGGTTACCGCAGCCTATGGACACGTGCAACACCAGGGGTATCACTCGCACGTTGTCGACCCTGCAAAAACCTTTTCAAACCCCTCTTAAAGAACTCCATACTATAACTCATCGGGAAAACCTCGGCATCCCTGCCGTTCATTCCACAATTTAAGCGTCCTTGGAAGGAAACATCTCTGAAACCGAACTGTACGAGACCATTGCGTATTCAGAGTGTGAGGATGACGGCCCTGTCGGTGGCGAGCGGTGCGGTGGTAAAAAGTAGCCGTGGGCATCATATCGAACAGTTCTTCAGAACAAAACCCGTTGTACAAGCGGTAGAACACGCATCTTCTCCTTTATCTACTGCAGGTCATTTCGCGAATAGGTTATTTATATACTAGCCTTACTTGGCTTTTGCAAATGCGAAATTGCAAAAGCGCTCCGCCGCAAAGTACTGTTCGGTGTAAATCGCACTTTAGCTGCCCTCTGTTATTGTCACGGACATCGTTGCTTGCTATGAAATCTGACGTCCAAGGACGCAACAACGCGCCAGCGAGCTGAACAATTAATATTATTGCATGTCCGTGTCTCTGTAGGACATTAATTCGATATTCTTACGGTGATAATAACGCTTGGTTACAATATCCGATCTATGCTTTATAATATCAAGTCTGAAAGCCTACACTCAACTTGGAATTGGAACATGATATACAAGGAATATTACCGGCTTCAGCAAACCAATCCTTGAGTTTGCTACTTTTAAGTTGCTACTTTTTAATCGTATGAAAACTTTACTTAAACAATAAATGTTCACATACTAACTGGTTATTCTTTATTGCCCAAAAGCTCGTAATACAGAAAATCTTTTTAACATTCCACTAAATACCTAACAATCCATTACAACATTGCAGCACTGAATACGAAACGCGCAAAAGAATTAAAAAGAGAAAAATCTTTTGAAACTCTACAAAGGAACGTACGCATAATTTATGGGAGTTCGTTATAAAAGACGAGAGATTTTGAGCGTTCGCAAATGAATCTTCCAAGTTATATTACAACTGCATTGTTAAAAATACTGTAAATATACGGTACTTGAAACTTTATGATGAGTAATAAACTGAACTTTGTTATGTTAAACATTGTTTTCCTTTCACAAAAGTTGCAGCTGCGTCTTCGAGTCGGATGCAGGCCAGCCGCATGACAGAAAATTGTGTTTGAAACTTCGGATTCTGTCACATACATTTTGTGGAAGTTTGTCAATTCCCCCTCTACGCGTGGGGTCGGGGGGAGGGGCTTATGTAAACTATGCTCCGCGTGTGCGTGCAGTTCACTGCCTAGTATTATTAATGCGTAAAAATAGGTTTTTGCAGCAGTAGGACTTCCAATACCAATACCGAATTAATCATTCAAAACACAATGTGTAACGCAAATAAGTATGCACGTGAGCCATCAAGCAGTGATAAAACATGCAAACATGCCATCAATACTCGTAGCCGCTAAACTAGACTATTAAAACGCGATCGTGTTGCTTTTACGATCGCATCTGGGCTTGTTCGAATGAGTGCGAATGACAAATGCAACATTTTCATACATGTATAGTACGAGCCGATTCACACAAATACAACGTGAAAAAAAAACAGACTGATTTACTCCTTGAGCCTACCTCCATGGAGGTCATTACAAGTTTGAAAATCAATGTTACTCTTTTCTTAATTGCTTTTCTCCCGAAAGCAGTGACTAGGTAACCCAAAATATTTATACTTGCAATGATTCTTAGCTCCTTCCACTGTCATGAATCCTTTTTTCCAGGCTCTATGGTCGAGGGTACTTACTCGCAATTTAACCTTTTCCAGAACCAGCTAAATTGACACGTTTGGGAAACATCATTCAAGGGCTACATATTTTTTCTTGCCAGTATATGACCTACTAGCTGCCAAAGAGTATATGAACATGCTGCTAAAGAGTATAACATACATGCTATCTGCCTCGACAGACTTCGTTCTGTCAAAAGTAATTGCACATCGCGGCGTCGGTAAAGCAGCACATCGCGCCCGCGTTTGACCGACTTGATTTACATATACTGTTATTTTTCACTGAATGTTTTGTTCAATCAATCATAATAAAATATAGCCTACGTCACTCCCTGATAATGTAGCTTCTTATTGGTGAAATAATTTCAAAAATCGATCCAGTACTTTCGGAGCCTATTCAATACAAACAAACAAAAAAACAAATAATCAAATCTTTCCTCTTCATATTATTAGTATAGAAAGGCACAGATAACTTCCACTAGGTGTGTTAAAGTGCATATACGCATTAACTCGCTGACACATCAAGGATTCCAGACTCACGATATCACGTTCCATTAGATATAACACTATGTCTAGGTTCTTAAACTAATTGATTTCATAATGAACCATTGTACCATATTAGACTCACTCAGCTAATAAACACAGAATGTTGTACTGTTGTACCATTTGGGACTAGGCGCCGACTGGACTCATTAAATGAATTCAATTGGGGTTAAAATTATATTACCCTGGTAGCCATTCCTTCTAAACAGTTTCTCAGGCACACTCAATCGTATATCACTTGATCCAGTAAAATGAATAATTAAAAAAAAATCTAGTTCCACCCTTATACGAGCACTTAAATATCACCTAGTTGAACAGTTTTGTTGTAGTAACTTTAAGGGTTACAAATAATTTAGGATTTCTTCCGACGTTGAACCTAGGTTTGTGATAGGACTTTAAAAAGCAAGGGAAATCTCCTGAACTATTTTCAATACCTACCTATAGCAAACTGTAACTTATAATAAATATTTACGACATATAATGTTCATGAAAACAAACAAGTCGTGAGCGATAGGCTGATACGAGTAATACTCGAGTAGGATGATTGTTTTCCCTAAAATTCTACATACACTTTAACATTCTCATCGAAATCGAAGGAAAAGCGAACACCTTAAGCGTACGAGCCAGCAAAACCTGAGCTCTTCTCCCAATGAACTCACATACTCCCTGTGGTTGACCGTAAAATAAATCTTAACGGGGTCAGTGTTGGGGTTGGCTTAATGGACAGAAAAGAAAAACAATATATTCCTGAACTTGAAGAGGCATTAACTTCGCTTTGTAACTGTCGCACAACACGCTACGCTGTAAAGCAGTACTGCCAAATTATATTACCGCATTAGGGAATAGTAAAGCATACTGATAATTATATTCACAGCATTCAAGCATTAAAAATACCTCTACAACACAAACAAAACACATACATTCGCCGACAAAATGTTTGATTCTGCTGCGAGTAATCGGATAGCGAAATTTAGTCAAAACCTGCAAATGGTGTTTGTTAAAGACAAACTAGAAAAGCCAGGGTATTAATTTATTATTTACGGGTGATACAAATATAATATTAAGAAGACGCGAGGCCCCGTTGCCTGGAGAAGAACCATAACAACCCTTAGCAACCGGGGTTGCCACATCTGTCGCCAACATCCTCCCCCCTGGTAAGAGCTCGCTCTTACCAAGAAGTGTTATGGCGACAGGGTTAACTTAATTAATTTTCGCGCAGGGCGACGCAAAATTCCTGCGCGAGTTTCTACGTCCGCCACTCGCACAACCCCATCCCTACCAGGGTATACCTTCACAACCCTGCCACGAGGCCACAGTCCACGTGGCAAGTTTCTATCACAGATAAGTACTAATTCGCCCTCGAGAAGGTTGCGATGTCCTTCTGACGCTGGGCCTCGTGGCAGAAGGTTGGGCAGATATTCCTTAACCCAGCGGGCCCAGAAAATGTCGGCGAGATGTAGGGCCTTCTTCCACTCCTGTCGTCCAATGAGGTCTGCTTCCGAATCCTTGGTGGCGATGGTAGGCATGACGCAAACCCAAGTAGAAAATGGTTGGGAGTTAAAGCCGGCTCATCTGCATGCGCAACCGACACGTGTGTCAGCGGTCTTGAATTAATTACTGATTCTGCTTCTGCTAGTAGCGTGATGAGAATCTCCTCTTTGGGTGCTCTCTCTTTGAGTGTTACGGAGAGGGCGCGTTTCACAGATCTGACTAAGCGCTCCCAGGCTCCTCCCATAAAGGGGGAGGCAGGTGGGATAAACCCCATTCAATGTTGTTAGAAGCAGCAAAATCTAAGATTTGGGCTTGGTTTATTGCGGCCCAAGCTTCTTTTAACAGTCTGCTCGCGCCGGTGAATGCTGTGCCGTTGTCGGATAAAATCTTCACAGGGCATCCACGGCGAGCTATCAACCGACGTAAGGCCATAATGGCACTACCAGCGGTAAGGCTTCCAACCACTTCGAGGTGTACTGCTCTGGTAACAAGACACGTAAATAGTGCAACGTATCTCTTTGCTCGTGAGCGCTTGACTGTGACCTCCAAGGGCCCAAAGTAGTCCAATCCGGTAAATGAAAATGGGCGATGGTGATGCTGCAGCCTTTCCACGGGAAGGTCACCTGTAGGCGGGACTGTGGGTCGCGCTCTTCGTAGACGACAAAGGTGGCACTTGGCGGCGATAGCTCTAACTGTTGGTCTCAGATGAAGTATAAGGTACTTTTGTCTTAACTCATTTACAACGGTTTCGTTGTTCCCATGCATGGCCCACACATGATATCGAGAGATCAGCAATTTTACTATGGGGTGCCGGCCATCCAAAATTACTGGCTCACGCATTTCGTGAGGCACTCCTGGTGCTAGGACGATCCGCCCCTGTGCTCTAAGCAGACCATCTTCACCCATTACAGGGCTGAACTTTTGCAAACGGCTTCTTCGCGTGTTCTTGAGGTCCTCAGTGAAGGATTCTTTCTGGGCCTGCCTTAATAAGTATCCTTCAGCTCTCTTGACATCTTGTGCGAGTAGCGGACGCAGATTACCACTTCCGAATAAAACAGCGTCGCGCGTTTCTTTTGCTCTCAAAATCCGCGCGAACTGATAGCATCGCGCGGTGACGCGTAGTAAGCGCCGCCAATCGGAATATTTATCTGCAGACAAAAGCGAAGTGCAGTTAATAATTGCTGTAACTACTGTGGGTCTCAATTCAACATTGCACTCTGGAGAGATTGGCTGGTCCGTTTCCTTAGGCCAATCTTCCTCCCGAGAGTTCAAAAAGGAGGGGCCCTGCCACCACCTCTGCAGGTCAACAGAATTACAACGTGTAGCGTCATCAGCCACGTTTGAAGCTGTCGGAACCCACCGCCATTCATCAACTTGGGTGAGTTCTGAAATTTCACCCAGGCGAAAGCTGACAAACGGTTTATAAGCACGAGCATCGCTTCTTATCCACGATAGTACAGTTTTAGAATCACACCAAAACACCCTCCGAGATGCTTGAAGCCTATGCTCGGAAGCAATTGTCTGGGCTAGCCTAACTCCCAATAAAGCTGCCTGAAGCTCCAAACGTGGTACGCTCACCGGTTTTAAGGGAGCCACTCTAGATTTGCTTGCAATCAAGGCGAGATTGCAGTTGCCATCTTCGAATGAGAAGCGCCAGTAGGCGACGCAAGCATATGCAAGCTCGCTAGCATCTGTAAATGTATGGAGTTCAATCTTGACGTATGTAGAAACATATTTATATGCCCGAGGTATTTGGGCTTCAGTTATCTCATGGTACCACTCCTCCCACAGCACGCATTCGGCAGGCGGAAGAGCAGCATCCCACGAGTTAACTAGCCGCCAAGTTCTCTGGAATAGAATTTTTCCTTTAGTGATCTTGGGTTGTAAAAGTCCTAGTGGATCATAGATACGCATTAAATCCCTGAGTACTTGGCGTTTAGTAAGCCTGATACGTGGGGGAACGTCAATCTTGATTTTAAAGTTAAATGTATCGCCAAGGGGATCCCAGTGCATCCCAAGAACCCGAATATCAGGCTGCGCTGGGGTCTCACATAAATTGAGATTGACATCACCCGGGTCCTCTTTGAGAAGATGTGGAGGAATCAGTCTTAAGGCATCGGGTTTGTTCGACACCCAGGATCGCATTTCGAAGCCACACTGTGCATGTACATGTAAAATATCAGCCGCGAGGTGAACTGCGCTGTCTAGATCATCACATGAACCAAGATAATCATCCATGTAATGGTCTCGTATAATAGACTGGGTGGCCTCGGGATATTGATCCTGAAAGTCACTGGCGTTCCTATTTTTGACATACATCGCGGTAAAGGGTGACGCAGAGGCGCCAAAAATCAGAGATGACATCCTAAATTCCTTCACATGTCCCTGGGCGGATTGCCAAAGGTAACGCTGACAATCTCTATCCTCGTCTCTAATCTTTATTTGGGGAAACATTTCGCGAATGTCCCCATTCAAGGCGATCTGACCCTCACGAAATCTCATTAAAATTCCGAGCAAAGATTGAAGTTCGTCAGGTCCCTGTAGGATTAACGAATTAAGACTTACGCCTGACGTTTTGGCGGACGCGTCGTGAACAATCCTAAGCTTCCCTGGTTTGTTCGGGTTAGTCACCCCAAAATGAGGTAAGTACCATCGGCGTGACGACGAACTCGCGTGGCTATGACTATCTAAGCATTCTTCAGCGTAGCCTTTTTCTACATATGCTTCAATGTTGGCTTTGTATAATTTTGCGTATGCGCCATCTTTATTAAAATGTTTTTGCAAACTCCGAAATCGGGACAGGGCCAGCTTGTAGCTATCTGGAATACTGGGTTCGTCTTCACGCCAAGGTATCCCTACCTCAAACCGGCCATTTTCTAAACGGCGAGTTGTAAGTTTTAGAATCTTTAGGGCACGGTCGTCTTCTGAATTAACTTTTTCGTCATGTTTAATGCCAATCGAGTCTAGGCGGTAGTAATTTCTTATAAGGTTATCTAACTCGTTCTCAACCGTTGTTGAATGGTTGATGAAACAGTTGTTGACTGTGTGCACAGAGGGATACAAAGGGGCTTGACCAAATAAAACCCACCCTAAAGCAGTGTTTATAGCAGCAGGTTGAGGCAAGGTCCCCGTTCTATTTTCATGGCTCACAAAAAGATGCCAGTCTGACGTTCCTATTAAAACTTTTGGGGTAGCCTTGCTAAAAACTAGCTCCGAGGAGATATCATGTAGGTGTGGAAAGCTCGTATCCCTAATCGTGACTTCTTGAGGCCTCAGTTTCAAATCAGGGACAGCGCGAGCCTTATGTATAGTGAATTGTTCGCGACGGTATTTACCGCAAATCTTAAAATCGAACAGTTTAACTGAAGTACTAACTCTAATACCTGCGATGGTTTCAATACGTATAGCTTCTGCTGCCCCCGAAAGACCTAGTTTTTGTGCCAACTCCGAATCCAGAAGGGTTACGGTGGAACCGTCATCTAAAAGAGCGTATGTCTCTACTTGTCCATTTGGGCCAGAAAGGATCACCGGTAAAACTTTCAGAAGTATGCCATTCTCTTTTTCGGGAACGCAGGAATATGCGGTATCGGCGATTTCATCGCAAGGTAAAATCTCTATGGGTAGTATTAAATTCTCTTTTGATGAATTTATGTTAGTCGTTTCTTTTGCAGCAATCAAATTGTCAATGATGTCAGATGTGACAAGGGATGTCGATGGCACTAGAGTGACGGTTGACATGACGTTATTTACATTTGGTTGAAATGAAAATGAAGATGTTTTTTGGAAATGTAAAATTTTGTTGTGCATTTCATTACACCCTTCTACGTCACAGGCCTTCGCTCTACACTGCTTGTAGTAGTGTTTGCCCTTGCGTAGACATACCTTGCAGATTTTATTGTCTCCGACCCAAGTAATGCGGTCGGCTACTTTTAACGCCATAAACATGGGGCAAGCTTTAATATTATGATCATCGGCCGAACAGTACAAGCATGTAAGCAAAGACGCGTTGACACTTTCAGGCATATTCAAAGGTGTGGTGGAATTGGGTGATGAAGATGAAATTGTGTGATGAGCTTGTGCGCTACGGAATGGGGCATGATGGGTGCGCTGAGCCTGTGCGAACTGCTGCACCGCCGCTGTTTTTGGCTTGTCGGGGTGTAGAAAGGCGTTGAAAACTCCACAAGGGCCAAATTGGGCTTGTTTATTGGCCTCCGCTTCAAGAAAGTTTGCGAAGAATTCGATCTGCGGGCGTTCAGAGACACAACGCTCCGCCGCGTAGTCGCACCACTTGTTTTGCAGCAGCGGGCTCAGCTTCGACACTAAAACATCAATAAGTTCCGGTGAATGTATATAGGGTGAATGATTTAATAAACTGACTACACTAACGCAGTTTTTTACTTTGCTTGCAAAAGTAGCTAGAGAGTTAAGGTCTGCCCCAACTTTAGCCATGTTTCTAATTGAAGCCAGCTCATTGAGAACTAGTTGCTTAGGGCGAGCAAAACGTGTCTCAAGTGAACTCATGACAGTTTCAGGGTCAGTGGAACATAGCAGTAGAGAAAAAACAGCTTCTTTAGCCTCCCCTTGTACGGCATTTCGTAGCCTAGCTAGATTCTCACCTGCTGAGAAATAAGGTTTGGTTTCATCGAAAGTACGTTTGAATAGTAACCAGTTTGATAAGTTTCCGTCAAAACAAGGCAATTCGACGTAAGGCTTAGTCTTTTGACTAGATGAGGCTAAGGAGGTAATGGCGTTAGTGAGTTTTTGGATATCACTTACTGGGTGTGTGGTACAATTACCAGTCGCTAAAGGTTGTGGAGGCGAACCGTCCTTGGCCAGACGACGCGGCGGTAAATAAACTTCTGCTACAGCATCAGCCTTCGGCGAGGGGAGTGCGGTGTCACACACGTGGTTCGCCTCTGGGGCGTCGTGCGTCAAAACAGCCGCCATACTCGGCTCACGCGGAAGAATATCCGCTGCAGGAGCTGCCACGTCAACTGCAAATTCCCTTTTTGCTACCCAGTTTGCGGTGCGATTGATCCGTGCACTTGATATTTCGCTCCTCGCACTGACAATGTCATCCATCTCCAGTTCAGCGATAGTTGCCTCGAAAGCAGCTTCGGCCACCTTGCGTCGAGCTGCTGCTGCCGCTTCAACTTCTTCCTGATCGATCTCAGCGAGCCTTCTTTTATGATACGCTTCTGCAGCTTTAATACGCGCGGCTTTCGAAGTGCTTGAAGTAGATGATGTTGCTCGGGGCTCCCCCATGTCCTGGGCGCTTCTGGCTTTCCGGTTTTGCGAACGTGTGAACATAGTGTTACACGGAAGATGAAACTAATTTTGAAAAAAATTAAAGCTGAATTCTTTTTATTATTACTCGAAGGACCAAATGTTAAAGACAAACTAGAAAAGCCAGGGTATTAATTTATTATTTACGGGTGATACAAATATAATATTAAGAAGACGCGAGGCCCCGTTGCCTGGAGAAGAACCATAACAACCCTTAGCAACCGGGGTTGCCACATCTGTCGCCAACAGTGTTAAAGTTATGAAAATCAGAACGATTGATCTTTAGGCCATACGAATGAATTAGAAAAAAAAGGGTAGGAGTTATGGCGTCATCTCTATTTTGTATGGGAAAAAATACTTTTTGCTCTGAAACCTATCGTGTGTTCCAATGCCAATCCGTGCGAATTCTAAAAACATATCACATTACATTTTAGTCACTTGTATTAAATTGAAATTAAGATCATTTACAAAACATACCGAGTTTGGGCTCCTTCAGATATATGATACTGTTGAATCATTTTTGTAAAATATGCTTCAAATGGTATGTAATACCCTACAAAAGGATTTAAAAAAATACATTTAGTATTTTTTTTATAATTTTTAAATTTAGTAGATGTCGCCATAACTACTCCCTTTTTTTCCTCGCTACGTGTCAGATTGATTCGTATGGCCTAAAGATCAATCGTTCCGGTTTTCATAACTTTAACACCATTTGCAGGTAAATTTAGCGTTGGATGGTTTACCGGGGGAACGGAGGATAGCCATTATTCGTCTTGCTAATTATAGTCTTCTTCTTCTAATCTAAACAACAGTTTCCTCCAATCTTACAGGGTCAACTACGTGTTATACCCGCTGTAACTACTTACCATGAGGTGCCCGTGGCTAAGTGACGGCAGCGGATCGGCAACGATCCGAGGTTAAGCAACGCTAGTCAGGTCAGGTTATGGATGGGTGACCATCCTGATTAAGTGATTTGTTTCTCGGGCATCTCCGTGCTTCGGAAGGCACGTTAAACAGTTGGTCCCGGCTGACGTCGCAAGATATCAGTCGTAAAGCCTAGTCAGAGGCCTAAAAAGGCGGCTAATAACATCTGACAGTAAGGTTTATCACTGGCCTAACATTCACCGCTCCAACAATCCGCACTGAGCCCGCGTGTTGGAGTATGGCTCGTACCACCTCATAGTTAAGGTGAGGTCTGTGCCCAGCAGTGGGACATATAAGGCTGTATTTGAACTACTTACCATTAGGCGGTGCACATGCCCGCTTATCACCGACGTCCGACGCTGTATTGAAAATTAAACACATCGCGACGCGGCGAGCGTTTCCATTATCAAGTTTTATAATTCTATCCATAAAATGTATAAGAAAACTGCATCTGGATGCCTCTATAAAGCGCCATAACACTTGGCCTACTTTGCGAGATGCAATAGCAACGAAGGCTGCGAGACTTGACACGTTATTATTTATTCATCAAACGGCGACGCTTTGTGGAATACATGTTCATGTGAAGGGAATGTTCGGCTTCACAATACACTACATGAACCAACAAAAGGGCATATGAATCAATAATTCTAGACAGAAAACTGAATAAAAGCTAGCGTTGTTTGCAGAACTTTTGGCCTACTTCGCTCTCGCTATTACTCCCGAAAAACGAACGACGAAGACTTAAGCTCTTGAAAAAGCGTTTTTCTTAATCACTTTGATAATTCTGCCAAAAACAAGCTTTATATTTTCCTAGGCTTCAGTAAAACTCGTAATTATCATGAGGTTAAAAGAAAATCTACCCTGCAAAGAAATGAATTTCTCAAGAGAAATACCAGCAATCACCAGGAGACGTACTCCACACGAAGCATTACAAATGCAAATAAGTTAGAAAAGTCAACTGAAATAATAAGGAATTGAAAAGAACAAAAGGCATGACAAAACCCTCCAAATGTCTACGTCATTATAACAACCCTCGTTTTGTAATTTGAGTGCTCCAAATTAACATTTCTCATAATAAAAGTGATTATAACGCCCACAGGCGAAACCGTCGGGCGTTGTTACAAGTTTAAAATAGATTTTTTCATTAGTCTAACTAAATCAACATGTAAATTAATGACTAGAGAAAGCACTTGGAAATAGGAAAATATTTTCTTTAGTTGACTATTTTTGGTTATAACTATTTTAAAGAATTTTCGTATAAATCAGGAGTACTGCATGGAATTTCCAACCAATCATTGCAATGTGTTGCGGAACTGTAAATAAAGAATAAATAAATATAAATATGCGCCAGGCAACAAACTACTTGTCATGGTCTCGAAGTAAGGATAAATATCCTTGTGTTACGAGGTACTAGACAACGATTAAGCCAGGGGCGTATATCAGCACACACAGACCCGAGTTAATTTAGAAAAGATCGTTTACTGAATTGACTCGACCGGAAATCGAACCCGGGACACTACGGAAATCGAGGCGAGGAACCGTGCTACAGCGCACTACGTCATTCGTTCGTCCGGTGTGTCTGTAATAGTATACATTTTCAAGTTAAAAAAGTCTTAGTTAAACTGAACAAAACTCTTATTCTACCGTGAAAACTTTGCAGTAATGTAAGAAAAACTAACAAAAAGAAACTCTAAAACCCATTTATCTCCAAGTATCTGTAAATAAATCTGTGTTTCTAAAAGTTCCTCCACTCTGAAACGTGACCAATAAACTGGCAACCTTGGCAAAGTGTGAAACGAGTCCCTGAGCTAAAAGCTAAAACTGCATTGGCGTGCAATACTTGCACTTTGCAGTCAATTCCGTGGCTCGGTAACCTTCCCCGAGGTTGCGGTGTCCTTGCCAGTGGTGCGGGCTACATTCCGACCTAGTAACACTAGACACGAACCACTTTAATTCGTTTTAATACTAGCGTGAAACACTGCATCAGGAGCAAAGGTTACGTCAGCTTTTATTTTCACCTTATCCTGACCATGAGCAGGGTTAAGTATAATGGATGCCTCTATGAAAGTTTATTATTCATGTTCGTTTGTATGTGCATAAGTGCAGCGTCCATGCTCTACATTTAGACATGGTCAGAGTAAAGTAAAAAGGACAGCTCGCTTTCTTAGTTTGTGGTTCGCAAATAGAGGTGACATTGTGTAGAGCGATTAAATTAGTCTAATTTCATAGCAAGCTAGGGAGCAGGCGGTAAGCACTTCCCTCTGACATATCGAGACTATAATCATGATCAAATGGTATGTCAAAGAACTCAAAAAAGATCCAAGTAAGAGTATCTTAACCAACGTGCTCAGTCAGTGTATTCGTCATGTTACTTTCCTACTGTGTCGCGTCCGCAGGATTCAGCCAATTGTTTATAGAGTAGGGTGATCAATCACTGGCGTACAGTCACGAGCACCAAAATGACTTCACATTTGAACCTTATGCCTTTGACTTGATGCAAAAATGTATACTTAATAATGCTCATGACTGTACACGTTACGTTACGACTTTTCCTGTCAGGTTTATGATCAGCACACGCAGGGCTTTTGAACTGTTGACCTTTCTTGGATTTGTGTTTCAAAATATTCACGTAAAAAAGTTCACGTCAAAATAACATCATCTTGCGAGACTATGCAATTCTGATACATAAGTTCGGGACTAAACCCCAAGACACTTTAATAATTTTGTATCTCACTGTCTGCATTCCTAGACATGTGCGTGCTAATTTAGCGAAACATGTATGAACTGTATCAAATATTTAACCTAACATACCATCACGACTTTATCTCAAACGGGGTAGTCAGAGGCAAGGGATTGTGTCGTCATGGTGAACGAAACACTCAGAAGCCCACTATTTACCAATGGTATTAGAACCAAACGTGGTAGGTGGTGAGCCTTCCGCCGTTATCCGGGTTGATTTGGTTTTTATCGATGTTTTCCATCACCGGATAAATAAGTAAATAAATATCTGGGACAATTTACACCAAGATCATCTGACCCCAAACTAAGCAGAGCTTGTAATATGGGCGTCAGAGACTGATGAACAAACTTAATATTTCTAAATACATACTTATATAGATAATAACACCCAGACACACAACAAATACAAATGTTCGTCACACAAATATTTGTCATGGGTGGGGATCGAACCCACGACCTCCGGCGCTAAAGGCAGGATAGTCGGATATTTAACAATGAACACAAAGATTTTGGTTCTAGCTAGATTTTAACTCGGGTCGGGACCACACGATCCACGATCTGAGTGAACTAGTGAACCACTAGGCCACGACGCTCTCAAAAATATTTGAGTTCTCTAATTGTCAATAAACAAATGATTGATTAAAACTCATTACTTGCCTGGCATAAACAAGCTGCCTCCGCAAGCTGAACTCTCGGCACATCATCTGCATGGTTCACAGCATCTGTGCAGTTTGGCGTGCAAATACCAATGGCTAGAGCCACCTAAATGACCTAATTCGACCGTCCGATCAAATACCTCGCTCTTTCAGTGACATTACGCTCGGATGCACTTCGGTGAGCAAATAATGTGCAACGTGTTTATCTGATCTACACAGCTGAATAATAATTTAAACTGATAGAGGAGGTTCTTAAGTTTTTTATATTGCAAATTAAATACGCTTCTAGCAATTGCCTAGAAGCGAAATTGGTCGGCATTCACTAACATAACAAATGAATGCTTGCCAAATATTAATCTCGATTCCGCCCGCTTAAAGTTCATTATTATGGCCTAATTACATAAAATCTTTTAAATTGTTTGTTACTGTAAAGTTTCATCGTACATGCATACGCATTTATAATACTACATAGTAAGAAAACCTGCGTTGTGTGTATATGGAGTACGTTCAATTATTACTTATGATAAGTAGTTTATTCGGTAAGATGCAATGATAACCAGACTGCACTAATGACTGAGTTTTAAGGGCCAGCACATTACACTAAAGCCACGCGAATGCAGATCGATACACATTTGATGTACTCCAGTCGAGATAAGTTTTTTTTTATACTATGCCAGTGACACTCAATGACGCGGACCGCCTGATGGTAAGCGGTTACCGCAGCCTATGGACGCGTGCAACACCGGTTGTGAAATGCCGTGTTGAAAAAGAAATGTCAAGGTCGCGAAAGGGAGTAGCTAGAAAAGAGTGAAAAGCAAGGAGATTTTAAACTCTTTTCCGGTCCCTGACCTTTCAACGCCCATTATTCAACAACAAAGCCTTATTTACTTACTTACATAAGTTTAAATGCGCAGCTGCTGATTCAAATAAGCCATACTAAATCCCTGAGGAAATAAGTTAAAGTGGCAGTGGAAAGGGCCAGATAGCCTTTGGGGCAGAAAAGTCCAGGAAAGGTCGCAGGATACAAAAAAGTTGGCGAATACAAATTTTATAAAAAGTTGCCAGAAAAGCAATAAGCGATATAGAACTGTACAGTTTTTATTTACTATTTTAAGGAAAAATCGTTAGCGATTTATAATATGAACAAGCGATCAATACAATAATACGTTTTCAGAATTCGTGTCGTTTTATAAATGTTTTACTTTGCCCGTCGGCTGCTTCGCCCACGTAGACTGTCTTTCCCGATAAAATAATAGATAGCCTGAAAATGTAGCTATATATTTGTGAAAGATTTTTTAAAATCGGTCCAGTAGTTTTGAAGTCTATTCAAAACAAACAAAGATAGTATATATAGATTAGTATAGATATAGATGAAGGTTCGCTTTGTAGCGATAAGACCGCCTAAATTGTACTTTCATTTGTTTCTTTTGTTTTACGTGTATATTCATTTATTAATTTTTCATTACACATAAAGTACAATAGGCGGACTTAATGCCAAAAAGTAATTCTCTGCCAGTCAACGACACGATCAAACAGATAAATTAGAGACGGCGCACGAGATTAAATTAAATAAACTACTTTTAAACAACAACAGATGCAAACTATAATTATATACAAAAAACTTAATAAACCTACACATATCAATAACAATATACTTACATAAATATAAAACAAATTTTAGAGAAAAAAATAAAGTAAATAGACACACACCAAATAAAGATAGCAAACATATTTTTAGGTCAACCATATATACCCCACAGGATGACCTCCCAGTAACTCATGCTGAACCACATCCACCTCACAGCTTTCAAAAACCCCACTCCTAATGAGTGACCAGCGTCCCGTAATACTTCCGAGCAGCCACTTTGAAACCGTATTTACCAATCGACTTTACCGTAACCGGAAGCTCGCTCCAGAGGCGCAGATACAGCGAAAGAACTCGACATGAAGCCAGAAGAATGAGAGGGCGTAAGCAGGGAAAGAGTGTTTTCAGAACGCAGCTGACGACAATGTGAAGAATGAAGGAATTGGAATTTACGTTTTAAATAAGACGGTGAATTTGGATCAAAAAGAATAGAAAAGAGAACATTTTAAATTCGAGTAGACCTACTTATCTTATGTTCCAGCATCACTAATAAAACTTGGCACACTAACCCCTTTATTCATAAAAAAATAATTACAGTCTTACAACACTTACATTGTAGTCTTAAAGCACTTTAAACGTTTTGTGGGTTAAAAAAATGCTGGTTTACAATTTAAGGTACGTTTCCTAAACAGGGCGAAAGCTAAGTAAACGCTTACAATGTGGCTGGCAACGGCTAGTAAGTAATAGTATGCCTATTAGCCGGTAAATATTTCAAGCCCGCCTACTGCGCAGCATATGTGCAACTAATATAATATAAATAATATATCTCAGCCTTTCGAAATTCTTGAGTCTTCTTAAAAATTGTGACGTACCTTTAGTTAGTCCATAAGTTTCTCTGAATACTTACATTAAAATATTATCTTTTTGTATACTACTGTATAATTTTCCGAACCAAATATCTACTTTTTTTATGTTTGCATGCTGAGATTACCTGTTATCTCAAGAACAGTTAGAATAAGCTATATAAATACCCAAATGTACATGTAATACTGTTTCTTATGGTAGTCCAATAAATAAATATGACGGGCTGACAGTGACAGCCGCGCGGCTGACTACGTACGACACATTGCGATGACGGGACTGTGCTTGACATGACTAAGGGTGCGTTTACCAGTACCAGAGATGTGCGAGGATGCGTTGCGAGGAATGTGTGAGTTAAGGACCATTGTTTCATTCACCTAGCTTCGCGATTCTATGGGTTCTTAACAAACATATTCTGCGCAACGCATCCTCGCACATCCCTGAAGGAAACGCACCCTTATAGCTCGTCCACTGTCGCAGTTTGCATACCAAATTAGGTTCAGGTTAGCAGCAAGGAAATAACACACCTAAAAGGTGCTTTATGCAGTTAATCTAAAAATCTACTACGGATCAGTCGACTGTTAAAATGACAAATTGGTGTTTAAAAAGTGAATTTAAATGTTTCTCTTTACAGAGATATAAACTTTTATTTATTCTAAATGCGAAAGTTTGTGAGGATTTATGTATGTGTGTAAACTGCTAAACGGATTTAGATGAAACCTTACAGTAATACAGCTTATACATCAGAATAACAAATAGGCTACATACAATTTATAAAGATTTTGTGTAATTTGGCCGTAATATTTAACGATGAAGTTCACGCAGGCAGGAAGCTAGTTAAATAAATAAATGATAAACAAATATGGTTTCGAGTTGCGAGGTACCAGACAAGGAATTCAGCCAGGGGTGGGGGGGGTCTCGGCACACCCAGACCCAAGCCGGAAAAATCGATCCCAGGACACGTACGTCAAGGCAAGAAACCGTGCTACAGCGCACTACGCCAATTGTGTCGTCGAAATAGTAAAAATTATAAAAAAGAAATCCACTCAAAGCCTGCGCAGACGACGTACGCGGAGAAAAAAGTACGCTCCGCGAATACAAAATCCCCCGCGGACCCTACCGCGGACTCAACGCACACGGTATGCGATTTTAAATATCCTGAGATTACGTTGTGCTGTAATTTACATGAAGCAAAAGAGAAGACGTTTTAAAAGATAATAAATAATAATAAATAATAAATATCCCTGGACATTATTCCACACAGCGCCATCTAGCCCCAAAGTAAGCTAATTAAAGCTTGTGTTATGGGATACTAGACAACGGATAAACATACTTAAATACATTCTTTTGTAAATACATACTTATTATACATAGGAGACACCCAGACCAGTACAAACAGACATGTTCATGCACATAAATGTTTGTACTGTGCGGGGATCGAACCCGCGACCTCTGGTGTAGTAGTAATACAGGGTCCATCCCTTTATATCGAATCGATTTTAAACGCGAAGTTAAATCCGCTTTGTGCGTTGACTGCTCATAGTGCGTTCGTTCTATTTTTTTCGCGGACGCTCGCGCACTTTCATCCGCGGATTCTTGGTTCGGCGTACTTTCGTGTGCGTTGCTCGGTACAGTTTGTGAGGAATCTATTTTGACGGAGGAATAGGTTGACTCAACAATCCATTTACATATCTTTGGCACGTTATCTAAAAACTTATCTACAGATGTGCATGCGCGCTAGGCTAATGTATAACTGTTTGATCTCCAGCCCATTAGCGTTGAAAAGCCATTCATTACACTCCATATCGATGCGTCAGTGACTCCATTCATAAATTCTTGTCAGAGACGATGTGGCGTAGTAATTTCCATATTGGTGGTCCGCCGATGATATGAGCGTTAACGTGCCGATATAGGTTCGGTTATAGCTTTGAGCATAAAGCAGTCTATTGAATGGTTGACAGACATCACTTAAGCAGACTGAATACATTTTAAATTGTCATAGTAATGTGCCCGGGATGAGATAAACAAGACAACTTCGGTACCTACTTCACAAATATGATTTCATGATTAAAATTTAGTTGAAGCAAGAGTTTTTAAAGTAAGTAATTTTATATATTTACTAGCTTGTGGACTAATATATATTACTCGCAGAAAATTTAGCTTTACTTTTACTTACTGAACTCAATTCTAGAACAGTCCAGTAACTTTTGAGTTTAATCAAAAATACTAATTTTTACTTTACTAAATATAGTAAAGTGAAAATTTAATATTTATTTAGTGGAATTACTAATAAGTTAAGATTTCGCACAGGTAATGAACAATCACAATACCAAAAAGCTCAAAGAACTCAATTCTAGAACAGTCCAGTAACTTTTGAGTTTAATCAAAAATACTAATTTTTACTTTACTAAATATAGTAAAGTGAAAATTTAATATTTATTTAGTGAAATTACTAATAAGTAAAGATTTCGCACAGGTAATGAACAATCACAATACCAAAAAGCATAATGTCAGGGCAAGGACTATACAGGGTGACTGGGGATTCATTGGCAATCTTTTGAAATAAGAACCTACTCATAATATACAGTACCTTCACCGAGTATGAGGTTATTTCATAGGTACACAATTGCAAATTCTTAAACCTTATAAACAATTGCCAAGTATTAAACATGATGTTTATAAGGTTTAAAAATATGCAGTTTTGTATCTATTACATGAGGTTATTTAATAAGTACAAAATCTTATATTTTTAAGCCGTATAAACAATTGCCGAGTATTAAACATGATGTTTATAAGGTTAAAAACATTCAATTTAGTACCTATTAAATAGCCTCATACTTGGATAAAGTACTGTATATCATGAGTAGATTCTTAATTCAAAAGATTGCCAATGAATCCCCAGTCACCCTGTATATAGGTATCTTCGCGCCACGACGCTGATATTTCATGTATGCTTCATCAGTACCACAAATATTCTTTGTTTCATTTAGCTAATAATGCAAATGTACCTGCAAATGTGATATTAGCGCTAATTGAGCAAATTACAAATGTAAAGCAGTGTTTTTAACATTGTTTTGTTGTGTACTAAAATCATTTGAAGACACGATTGGCGTAGTGCGCTGTAGCATGGTTTCTCGCCTTGAATTCCGTAGTGTACCGGGTTCGATCACCAGTCAATTAAGTAAACGATCTCTTCTAAATTGGCTTGGGTCTAGGTGTGCTGGGAGACGCCCCTGGCTTAATTCCTTGTCTGGTACCTCGTAACACAAGGATATTTGTCCCTACTTCGAGACCATGACAAAAGGTGTGTTGTCTGGCGCATATCTCATATCTTATATCTTATTACAGTCGATCGTTTAATAGCCATGGAAGCATACTTCAGCAACTGATGCCCCGGATTTGCTCTCTTCCCTCACCTCAACTTTAATACTCGGTATAGATCGCGTCACCCGAACATTTTTGCAATACAAGTGTATAAAAACAACACCTCCTTTTTCAATCCCATGGTCAGAATGTGCAGAACGTACAATGATGTCGTCCGTAGTGGCGGATGCGTGGATGTATTCAATAACAGATTTTCCCAGTACTAAAAAGCAGTCTCTGAATTTCTTAAAACCGAGCAGTACTCGACTGTTCACAAATAATGTAGGATATTAAGTATGTATATTAAAAAATTGTTGTTAAAAATATAGTTAGTAATCAAAATTGTTTAACCCTCGTTGTAGATGTAAACCTAAATCATGATGTGTGTGCTATTTAAGGATTACGGTCTAGTTATGATAAGTTGATATATATTCTTAGTTGTGTATTGGCTGTGATATGTTTGCATACCTAATATAAATAAATAAATAAATACGTGACATAAGGCAAGAAATCAATGAACTCTCATTGCACTCGTGTGTCAACAGGTTGAGGTGTGTTACTGACTCTGATAACTCCTATCAGGTTGCTTTTGATAACATTCTTAGTAGATTTTTGATTCTTAGAAATCCGAAAGTACATAATCACATATTTCTATGAAAGTCATTTTATTTTACTTCTGCATTGAGGCGACTTTAATATTCGCATGATTAATAATAATAGACAAAATAGACCAAAATCAAGAGAAACGCTACTATGACAAATTACTAATAGTGTTCAGTCGCTTGGAAGCATTATTCAACTTTTTTTCATTGCAGGGAACCAAAATACGTCACTGTAGAATGGGGGCACGCTCATAGTAACCAAACTAAAGAATTTCCTCGTTATCAATACTAATGTTATAAAGAGTAAAGATTTGTTTGTTTGTATTGAATAGGCTTCGAAACTACAAGACCCAATTTTAAAATTCTTTCACCAATATAAAGACATTATTAGGGAGTGACATAGGCTATATTTTTTATAATTTAGGCTATATTTTGACGGGAAAGAGAGTCTACGCAGGCAGAGCCACTGACGAGCAGCTAGTTGACAATAAACCTTCACACGATCTACATCAAAATTAACCATCATCAATTTTGTTACCAGACTTGATCTTCAATTGCTTCAGTCCAAGAATTCCGGAACTCCAATTACCTCAATCTATTGTCGAGCAATATTGGGGGCTTGTGAGTAATTGGCCCTACCGGGTCACGGGTCGGCCCTACGTTCAATATTGTATTCATAGCCTTTCACGAACGCTTTGCGAGACTACCTACCTCATCCTCGTGTTAGTAAGGGTGCGTTTACACCAGAGATACTAAACGATGAGTTTTTTTAATATTGCCCGTTCAGATAGCCTCACTCCACTTGATGGAAAGTAATCGTGGGGTTCAGATATGAGGATATCAAGCCCAGTCATGCGAACGAATCACTGGGCTGGCCATCCTAACCTTGAGGGCCTGGATTACTAATATTAGTAGGATTACTAATAAATAGTAATTTACTTTGTTTCTCCATTTAAAAATTAAATTCAAGATCAGAGAAGATATAAATGAATTCTGTTAAAAAAAACATCAAGAAAATCAAGCTAAATTAATAGTTGTAAACATAAATCCATCCTTGTAACACAAAACAGTACCCGATGCAAAGAAATATATGGAATTTGTGTCTGACCGTTTGTATGTTCCAGTATGATGCATAAACGCATGCATCATACTGAAACATATTACCAGATGAAATGAAATCATAGAAACCGAATTAGGTAAATGATAGCAAACTTGAGATTCACAATAAAGGTCCAACGTTTTAGAATCATTCCATCCGGACGTAGTCGCTGTCAAGAGCTAGGCAAGCTAGAACACGAGTGATTATGTTGCGCAAAAGAATGACTCGTCGAAATCCTCCTCTACCACTGACTGTTGTGAACTGTATTTGCTGGTGGTGTTGTGAGGCTGGAGCTATGGCAAACATTAGACTACGCACTTCAGATCACAATTTATTTGTATTAAAATATTTTAACACTACACAGTATGTACAATGGACGCGATGGAGAGAGAGCGAGATGTTGCCACACGCAAAAAAATATAAAATTTGTGTTGGTGTTGCCAACACTGACCACCGCCCTTCAAACATGAGTGCTGCCAAATCAGTCTAACTGCCCCGCCCTGGTTCCCACAGTTGTCTACAAATTGCTCAATGTAGGTTACAAGGGCCGAGCTATATCGGATACTCAGCACCGAAAAACACGTCATTATGGCGATGCAATACAGTTGTCAATTTTATACATGACTTATTATAGTCAGTGACCATTGAGACTGATATACAAATTGAGATATTTTCATTCTTTTATACTACACTAGCTGTCGGTCAGCGGCTTCGCCCGCGTACACTAAGTATTTATCCCGTTAAACTATAGCCTATGTTAATCGCCGATAATGAAGCTTTATGTTGGTGAAAGAATTTTGAAAATCGGTCTAGTAGTTTCGGAGCCTATTCAATACAAACAAACAATCAAATCTTTCAAATATTACTAGTATAGAAGAAGAAGAAGATTACTATATTAACGCACATTACAAAGCATCGTACCCGTACAATCCGCCACAGCGTAACACAGTGGACTTTGTTACTTTACTACAATAGTGAACGACAAAGAAACCCTAATCTATGTTATCTAACTTAATATGTTTATTTTTTATAAGAATGCTGTGTTATTAATTCACAGGCAAAAGAACACAGATAAGGCGTTAATTACAGTATTTCTAATCGAAAAAAAAATTCAAACACCAGAGCTCTCTACTTAAACCCACTTAGAAATCAACTAATATTAAACATCAATAAGACATTTTTAAACATAGCCATTTGACCTTAAACTAAACATGTAAAATGTAAAATGTAAAATATCACACAAAGCGTCGCTAATAATTAGGCAACCTTTTTTTACACTTACGCCAAGATCATCTGACCCCAAACTAAGCAGAGCTTTTATTATAGGTTTCGAAGACTGATAAACATACATAAATATTTCTAAAAACATACTTTATTATAACATCCAGAAAACAACTAACACCTATGTTTGTCATTGGTGAGGATTGTCGAACCAACGACCTCTGGCGCTAAAGGCAGGATAGCTGCCATTGCTCCAACAAGTCAGTCAAAAAACTTAAAGATGGGGACAAAAAGTCAGAGCTTAAACAGCTATAGTAGTTAGAGCTGCTCAACTATAAGTCACGCTCAGTATTTGGAGGTAGCTGGTCCTGGTACATAGGATACCATCAAGATTATATCTCCTATAAAATAGGAGGAGATAGACCCTGAACACGAACTAACAAACAAGTGTTCATGAAAGCTTGTTCTATACACAACCTACGACTTCTAACTAAACTTGTAGAATCGCTATCGTTTTAGCCAACGAACCACTAAAACAGACCCTTCAAATAATAGTTTGTTATCACGAAGTATTTAATAGATAAATCAACAGCGAACTTTCTGTGTAAATATTAGTTAGATCACACTCAACTATGAGTTTGTTGAGTTAACACTGAAAGCTCTCGCTCAATTCACCATTGAAATCCGTAATCCGATCGGCGAGCACTACAAATACCCATCATTCTTACAAAAATGTAAACAACTTTGAGCCTTATTGCAAAGACGTAAGAGAAAAGCTACACCTTGAAATCGCGTCCTTTGCTAACTGCGATCTCCAATCCGGAACCTGCTAGAACCAGCTGAAACAACAAAGCTACCGATAAAGCCGCACACTACTCCTAACTAACCGCAGACATATTGGATTCCGATGGAATTTCAACTAACTTCAAATTGGAGTATGCAAACCTAAACTAAGGTGGCTGAGTAAACGTTTGATTGAATTTCAAAGTGAATTCAATTCAGAGAAGCAGACCAATGAATTGTTCTAGAATGGAGACCACTTTAAGGCAAACGAAGTGTGAGACGTCCACACGTTCAAAAAGGTGGAAACAGGATTATAGGCCTGCCTGAAGCCGCTAAAAAACGATGGGGAAGGCTTATATTCAACAGGAGACATCTTAGACGTGGGCGGTGACTTGTAAGTAATCCTAAGTGGCTGTGAGCAGGGCGAAGGACTGACGGCAGTTGGGAAAAATCCGTATATTTTAAAACGGAAACGATTTGATAGCAAACGCATGTTGGATTACCTACGATGACATGAAAAGACCCAGAACAAATGCAAATGTTCACCAAACCCGCAAGTGAATTTAGATTTCAATGGCACTAAATCTCGCATTACGTGAATCCGCTATACTTTTACGTGTCCAATTAAAGAACTCCCATTGCTTACCCATTGAAACGTGTCTATTGCCATATTCGATTTAGACCTGCATTCGTTACGAGACAGGAATCGCGATCGGAATACCGGACAGATTACTCACGCGAGCAATTACGGTCTATTTTAGATTCACAGAGGGAACTGTTGACTCACGTCCTGCGACAGCTCAACAGTACGTGGTGTCAAAACTTATTACTAAATTGCTTCTTCACATAGACAGAGACACAGAGTACTAGACTAGCAATCTAATGGGGCTTCATCCTCTTGCAAGCTATATTTATGTAAGTGGCCTTGCTAACGATAATCTGCATGATACTTAAAAATGTATCACCTTGACCCTTGACGAGTTTGCAGACAAGGATTTAAGCCAGGGGCACCCTCCTGACTTAAATCCTTGTCTGGTACCTCGTAACACAACAATATTTATCCTTATATCCAGAATAATCACCAATCTTATAACAAATATAAGTCGTTCTCTCCTTGTCGGTGATCCTGACAATGAGAGAAAACTAATATTCAGTGTAAACAAAACTATATGTTTAGGTAGTAATTGATATATTACGATTCATATAAACAACCATTGAGGCCTTGTAACAAAACTTCACTCAAGCATAACGAATTACTTGAAAACTGAACTCAAAATAAGAACATATATTAATTAATACAACAATATACCAAGTCTTAATGGAATTCAAACTTCATTAGCCAAATTTTCAATTAATTGGCTTATCGTTTAATTAACAACACAAGCATTGAGTGCGTCACTGTCAGCCATTGAAGCACGAAATGAGTGCTAACGTACTCATTTTGAGTTGCAATGGAAATTCAAAGGAATTAGCAAATTAAAACAAAATTATTGGAAAAGAATGAGTATTCTGCCTGCAGAAACGACAGCGATCTACGAGTAATGCAGAGATAAGTACACTGTGACGAGTAATGGGATGGGATTTATTTATTTATTTATTCATTTAAAATACTTGTATGCGTACAGACTTTGATGGGATGGCTCACCTGGCCTGGCATGGCATGGCACCTCACCTAAATTTATTAAGTGATGTACTTTTAAGGCATTTTCGTCAGGCCTGAGAGCAGCTTGATAACACCTGACCGTAAGTTTTACTAAGCCCGCGTGTTGTAGTATGGCTCGCACTCGCACCACCTCTTCATAGCTGAGATGTGTGGAACGTCTAAGGTCGTATCGGTTGGAGCAGAAACCTTCCTATACTGCGATGAGCCCCATGTGTATTAGTATTGGTGCTTAGTTTTGGGGTCAGTATGTATGTAATAGAAATATAAATATTTTTTTCACTTAATGTTAAAGTATGCTATAGCGCAATCGCTATTCATTTATTACTAGCTTTCCGCCCGCGGCTTCACCCGTGAACTTATCGTTATATATCTTATGGCTAAATTACATAAAATCTTTATGAAATGTAGCCTATGTGTTTAAGCAGTATTACTGTAAAGTTTCATCTGAATCCGTTCAGTAGTTTTTGCGTAAAAGAGTAACAAACATACACACATACATACATACATACATCCTCACAAACTTACGCACTTATAATATTATAATATAATATCAGTAAGATTATTATTTCGTTGTAGCAGTAACCTGATTGGTGTTTAATGATTGTACTTATTCAAACTTTCACGTAGTTAAGATCTACAAGCGAGTGCCTGTCTAATAAAGAATTTAACATTGCACGTAATCCTCATACAGTTAAGTGAATTTTTATTTTTAGCATTAACAAAGCTCTATTTTCTACACAAATATAGAAACTATAAAAATTCCCAGATCCTGGGACTCAAGCGGGATTCGAACCCGCGACCTTTCACAATCTCGGTGACTGCTCTTCCAACTGAGCTACCGAGACAATTAACAGACCTGGCGAATTTATTTAGTTTTTGTAAGCTAACGTTGTTTCATTAATGTTATAGGCAAGCGGCTTTAACACCCGAAAGAAATACTTTTGCAAATATTTGACTTTCGATTAAGATGAAACTAGCTATAGGTGAGTGAATTTTAATTTTTAGCATTGTTTAATGCTCTATTTTCCACACAAAGATAGAAACTAGAAAAAATCGACCTGATCCTGATCTAATCTGTAGTGCGCTGTAGCACGGTTTCTCGCCTCGATTTCCGTAGTGTCCCGGGTTCGATTCCCGGTCGGGTCAACTCAGTAAATGATCTTTTCTAAATTGATTCGGGTCTGGGTGTGCTGGGAGACGCCCCTGGCTTATTTCCTTGTGTGGTACCTTGTAACACAGGGATATTAATCCCTACTTCGAGACCATTACAAGAAGTGTGGTGTCTGGCGCATATTTATATTTATTTATTTATAACTAAAGCTAAAACTTTTTATAATTAAAGTAATATGTTCCCTAACATATTACTTCAAATATAAAAAGCATTTTGCATCATAAATGATGTACCAGTTAGGAATATTGTTGAGTATTATTATAAAGTAGGAGTACTAGGAGGTATATCATCTTGAAGTTCAGTTCATTTGAATAATGACTCAGATTTGCAATTTAATAGTTGGCTACTATTGTTGAACTAGCCATTCGGCCGGTGAATAATTTTCAAATGGCTAGTCCTTAAGCCCCCATCTCGTCTGATGATAAGAGAAAATGAGATCGAAGATAAAAGGAACTTACTTCAAAGGAAAAATGCCTAAACACTCCAATTGGTATAATTGGGTTACGTGGCTTACACTTAAAAAATGGTAGCACACAATAATGCATTGTGCAAAAGTTTGTTTGTTTTTTAGGGTTCCGTACCTTGAAAAGAAAAAACGGAACCCTTTATAGGATCACTTTGTTGTCCGTCTGTCTGTCTGTCAAGATCCTTTTTCTCAGGAACGCGTGGAGGTATCAAGCTGGAATTTATATCAAATACTCGGGTCTACCTTTCCCTTGGAGCTGTGAAAAATCAAACTTCTAAGCCAACGCAATCAAAAGATACAGCCGTTTATGCCGCAAATTTTCGACACTCGCAAGGGAATCAAAACATACAGGGTACTTCCCGTGAACTCAGAATCTTGAAATTTGGTACGAGGCAATGTCTTATAGCACAGATTTTTTAGTTACATCATTTGATAAAAATATTTTTAATAAATATACCTACAGGTTTGTTCGGAACTTGATACTACATTTTTTCTTTTGCCAACCTTCTATGGACACCTCTCCTAATGGTATCCCATCCTCCGCATAGTCTACGTGAAAATAGTCTACTTAATATTCCTAGTCACGTGTCTCCAGCAGTTTAGCATAAGTTCATTGCAATATTTTTCCAGTATGTGAGAATCTATTTATCAGCATATCAACACCCATGCCAACAAAGACTTCGTGCCGCACTGTCGAGCCTGCACACGAAAACGTTCGACAGGCCAAGGCCACAGCACAAATAGTGTACTACTGAGAGTACTACTCGTACTTCTATTTGATTATGCCATATATTATACGTGGTTGGAATTGTTATGTTGACATAATTAAAGGAATGCGCAATAGATTACCGACTTAGTACCATGAGTAAACAAAGGGATAAAATGGAGTTAACGGAAAGACTGTTTAATTAATTATTCGAAATCACTCATCAGTCATATCCACTCATCAGTCTAAAGCTGACACCTTTGTCAGCAGCCTCGCCCACAAGTTTGTCATCATTTAGAAGAATGTGGCCAATCCACCACTCCCTTCAGCGCTGGACGCCTTTGTGGCGACATGACTCCAGAGTCATGACATGACTTACCTATGGAATTATTTTATGGGGAAACTGTACTGAGGTAAACAGCGTCTTTATTTTAGAGGAAAAATGTTTTAGAATACTTACCAACATTGATCAAATGGATTCGCAGACCTATTTCAAAAAACATGCCATACTAACTTTTCCCTCTTTGTACGGAATGTAGTAAAATTGTACGAAAACATGCAGATTTGTACTCCTATTAAAAACGCTCACTTGAGGGGGAATAATAGAGGAGTTAACCAACTGAAAGGCCAATCTACAACACTTAAACTACTTTCATTAGGGCTACATTCCATGGCTATCAAGATTTATTATAGACTCCCGAATGAAATTAGAGTAATTCAAGATATCAAACCATTTATTCTTAGTTTAAAAAAACATCTGATTACTAAATGCTACTACGACCTAAAAGAGTATCTTGATGGTGGATGAGAAAAAATCGCTTGTTCTTTTCATTTCTTAAAAAAATATATTATTGTTTGTTTCATGTAAGTAATAAAAAAAAAATGTTCCCTCCAAATATTGCAATGCCCTAACAGGGCGTCATAAGCACTGTACTTAGTTTAAGATCTATTTAATAGTGTGGCAAGCAATAATAATCTGAATCTGTCTCGACACGCTAGAGCGTTAGTGCCGAGTATGCATCAAATTCTGAGAATTGAGGTACGTCATTCTAAATGGTCTTACCATCGCTGAAACATTCATATTTTCAACTCATTCACTTTCTCAACTTTGTAATACTCAACCTGTCAATGCTATGTGAAGTACACAAGATGAGACATGCCATTCAGTTTGAATTTGTGCGTTACCAAACTTGAATGCAAAAAATGATTCACTCGTAGTTCATCGCATTAACAACAGCGAATTACAATTAAAAGATAACACTTATCATCAGTCTGCATTCTTGCGGATAAACAATACTTTTTAATTATTTCAGCAGCACTCAGCTTACACTAAGCTAATAAGGAGTGCCCGTGTATCGCTATAACACAATTTCAGTTATTAATCAAGTTTGCGAGCGCTGATGCGGGAGGGAACCAATCTATTTACATTACGGACTAATGTAATTATATGGTAGCATAGACGCTAATTTGTTGGATTTACGTTGAACTGGGGTAATTCAATTTAACCGCGTTATACGTAAAGCTCCTTTTAGCGAGAGTTATTTACAGGTGTAATTTTTATTCATTTTTGGACCTTGACAACCGCCGCGCCTGTTAGTTCATGTTTTTCATGTTATTTTACTTTTTATTTATTTAGATAGGAAAACCAACAAGATAAACACACGATCGAGGTATTACAATTCAAACTTGAAGCTGAGTATCACTTTACTTAAAGGCTGCCACGGCATGCAAGTGAACTTACAATTGAATATCATTTAAAACTTAACGCCTTTTTGGCGGAGTGGTTTCAGAGCTCGGCCCGAAAGGAGGAGGTCCAGGGTTAGATTCCCAGGTCGGGCAAAGCCCGGGTTTGTGATCACCAATCCGCATTTGGCAAGCGTGGTGATTAAGCAAATACCTATCCATTGTAGCGATTACTTGATTTCAATGATCGAGGCCTTTGCCCAGCAGTGGGACATTAAATAGGCTTATTACTTTACTTTACTTTTTGCAGTACTTCTATACTACATTAAACAAAATAATCCTTATCCACGTGTTATCCTTTTTACTTATCAGTTTGTAACATTTTTCATTATCTCTTCACAATCAGTTAATACACTAATTCAGCCCAAGAAAAGAGACGCAATACTCCAGGAGTCCAGGGCTTTTTTATTCAAGCTTGGTGGAACTAAGGTTACTAGCACGAGAAAAGCCTGATGAGAAACGGTTTTCGTGGCATTAACCTTGTGTGGGATTTCACAACGTGTCAACGGGTATTCATAGAAAAAGCTTACTAGTTAAGGAAAAAACTAATTAGCAAAGGATGCTGTTGATAAAAAACTACGACATATTTCTAATTCCAGTAGTTGCTAATTTAAATAACCAGTAACACGCTCGTAAATCCTACCGTTACCGGTCATTCACTCACCGAATTGAGCTATGAGGAAATAATACGACGATCCTTGAACTTGTGACACACTTTAAGGTGAACGAATCTTTTTTCCTCAGTTCTTTTGTCTGTACTGAATGTAAGTGAGGAGGACAGTATTTACTTATTCATGCGGTTAATCGGTTATTAGACGAAGAAAATTAAGTAGGAAGGTGAAACTTCACAAGGTTCAGGCCTCGTCTGTGAATGTAGGTTTAAGTTTTCTTTTATTTGATTCGTCTCAATTCGTAGTCGTAGTCTGAACCTATAATACTTTTTAAGGTGAGTGAACGATTTTTGACGAACGATCAAAGCCCGATTCTGCTATTTAAGTGCCAATGGAATCGTAATTGACCTGCTCGAATTTGACGTTTGGTCCATACTCAAAATGTCAGAATCATGTCATTCAATTACGATTCCATTAGCATTTACATTGCAGAATCAGGGGCCTGGTCTAGGGCCGTATCACAATCCCCTATAACTTGTCAAGATCATTCTCTAAACTAAACGAAGCGAGCAATTTCGTGATATGTCTTTCATTTCCAGCCAGTCAGCCGTTATTTGGCACTCACGTAACTTCTAAGCTGCATATCTGCTCGCTACCCTCAGTTTAAGGATTTACTTGACTGATTATTGGCGATTGTATTAAGGCCCTGCTGTTTGTACTGAATGTGAGTGTGGACGACAGCGTTTACTTTCTCATACGGTTTATCTTACAGGTGGTCCCTCACCTGGAGCTTATCCTATAATGTAACATTTCAGATTCGATTTTGAGCATTACATTACAATTCTGCTGTACAAAACTCAGGGAAATTGTATCAAAACATTACACATTGTAACAACAAATTGCGCACTGTAACCTAATGCGCGGTTCTCCTCCCGAACCGATGAGATGCTCGATTCTGTAAGGGTGCATTACAGGAAACTGCTCTAGGTGAGGGCACCTTTAGAGAATTCATCCTATTGCAAGTTTATCAATGTCCTGCAAAAGCTTACACAATCCAGCGTATTCTGTGCTAACATAGCAATAAATAATTTCCATCAAATCCGAGCCATAACGGTACAAATAGGACTGCCCGATACGAAGCTCAGGGGCTGGCGTCCATTAGCCCTAAAAGCCTTATTGATTTTGCGGACGCAGTGGGGTGTTACCAACACCAATGGACACTGGAACAAGGGGAGGCTACGGAATAGAAAAAAGTAAGGTGGTCAAGTAGGGGAAAGGGAGGCAAGACGGGGTTACGGGTAAGACGGGGTACCTGTCTTATGTCAAAAACCAATCAATCAATCACGATCGTTTTTGCACTTGACGCAGCGCCGCCATGACAGTTGTTAGTCGGCGAAGTGACAAGGTGACGACACTACTCGTTTATTTGTAACATGAAAATTTCTCTTTTTGACTTTTGCGTTAGAGTTATTTCACTTCAGTTGGTACAGTCAGCAGCAGAAGTAGATTATAAATAATAAATAAATAAATATCCCTGGACATTATACCACACAGCGCCATCTAGCCCCAAAGTAAGCTAATTAAAGCTTGTGTTATGGGATACTAGACAACGGATAAACATACTTAAATACATTTTCTTTTGTAAATACATACTTATTATACATAGGATAGGATAATTAGATTATGATTGAACAAAGTTCCAATTTGTATTTATGAATGAGAACCACACAAAAAACTTATCACAAGCAGCACATACCCATTACAATGAATGAAATATCTCATTTATATTCTCAGTAGTTTAATAAGTTTTATAGATTTGGTAAAATTATCAATTTTGGCACGTTAAATTATTACTTAGTTCTGCTGTTGACTGTACGTGATTATTCTGTAATTAACAGTTTTTCAAAATACAAACAAGGTTTCTCATACGTGTCTACGATTACACTTGCAGGTAAGCACTTGTTTATTTGTGTATGATAAATTTGTTTTGAGAGGTAAGTTTGAAAATTGAATCGGGCATGAGAGGGCAATGGGGTATAAGGTATGGGGCAGGTGGCCCTTTCTAGAAACACGCAAAACTTTTCGCGTTGTTAGCAAAAGAGGGAAAGGCGCTATGATAACTTCATCACCATATAAAAAGAATTGGAAAATACGATTAAAAAAAAGAAACTGATAGAAGAAAAAAGCAATCAGAGGACTAAAGAGGAGTGAGTGACCAAAAAGAAAAAAGTATCTAAAGTTAGTTCACCAAATAGAGAGTAGTGAGAGAGAAGTTGAAAATACACCATGTTTGTATCGTAAAAATTGAAATGGTTGTTATCTAGATTCAAATGAAGGCTGGGCTGCATGTTCTGCATGCGGCAGATGGGCTCGATTGTAGCTGTGCTAGTGTAGATGACGAAGATGAAGATGCGACGTTCACTTGTGAGGCGCCAAGATGGGAGATCTCATATTTTCTACTGTTTCCCAATTTTCTATTGATTAACGTAGCACACGTTCCTAATTAGACTTAATTATGTAATACTGATTAACAAGGATGATGATAAAAATAAAAACGATAATATAGACACAAAAATGTTTGTTTTATTGAGCTTCAAACGTTAAGTACTCCATCTTGCCCTTCTCTCCCTTCCTAAACAATAATGAAATAAATTAAGACAACATCACATCACATAAATTGTAATGCTCCCTAAAGTAAGGTTGACCCTTTTGTTTTGGAGACCAGAAACAACGAAGGTACAACTGCCCATAAAGCTATACGGATGTAAATTAGGTTCTATGAATATCCTTTTATTGTTATCTTGTTACTTTTGAACATTTGATTCTCATTCACAATGCCATCGATGCAAAACCTTCATAGGTAAACCGCTTTTTGTCCTTTCACTATCCCTGTACAGAGGCGTTCACATCAACCTTTGCAAAACCATTGCAAAATGGGTGTTATGTTAGCAGCATAAGGTGCCCCTATGTAAAGGTTGATTTGAACGCCTCTGTACTTTGTGTGTGAGTGGTTAAGACACTTAGCCAGATGCAGAGCAGAGCAGAAGACGATTCAGTACTTTACTGTGTGTGTTTTAGGTACTTTCCATTCACTTTCCATCCTGTATAATCAATCAAATGTATACCGGATATGAAGCTACGAATTAGTCGAGTCATCATTATTCGCTTGTTTGCAATCAAACTCGAAAAGCCTATTGTATAACGTATCGATTATAAAATCGGAAAGCAAAGTTATGACGGTTCCGATAGGTATAGTAATAGATAGAAACAAATAATAACTCCGTGCAACTTTTCATACTCGTATATATTGTGTGCAAGGTCTATCAATAAATATGATGTTACAAATTAACTACAAAACATGTATGTGACCCTTAACATTGAGCGACAACTGTTTTCCATAGAGCGAACATATTTGTCCTAAGTTTCACCAACAACTTCATTCTACTCAGAATTAAAATTAAAATATCGCTTCTGCGGTTGCCGTAGACTAGAGTAAATACGTATCATATTTAGCCTTCCTGGAGAAACTCGAGCAAATAATACCAATTCGTCTTTTGGGGGGCAATCAAATAATGGAAAACGTGATTTATGCTTTCATCAATTTTTTCTACTGATTCATTTCAACCCTCTATCTATTATCAAATCGCCAGCGATTGGCTAGCCGATAATCTTCGCTGCTTCCCAATAGTAACCCGTAATCCCTTGCGATAAAGGTAAGTTATGTTACAAGCTATTAGGTTTGGTTTAGGGCAAACATAGCCGGTCGCCGACCCCAACTCGCGAATGAAAGTGAAATCCGTCACTTGTTGCTGCGACTTGCGACTGCCTGAACGGATATGCCGCTCGACTAGGAATCGGGCTTCGGGTTGTAGGGCTACCAACATTTTCAGCAAAGACGAGAAATGTAAAACAAATAACACTCGGTTTCTATGCCCTTGGGCAACCCGTCAAAATGAGTTATTATTTCTGTCCTTTTCCATTATTTCTAGATAAGTTTACTATGCGCTCAGCAAGAAATTGAATCAGGTTCACAAGTTACAACCATTAATTATTGTAAATATTCAAAACACACGACCACCTTACAGTTCCAAGAAGATAGTAACCGAACACAGAGTTGATAACCCTGCGTGACAATGATTTGGGTCGCAATTTGTATGCCGTCAATGAGCTGTTGTTTACTTAATTAGGAATTTCATTGAGCAAGCTAAATGAAAACGTTTTAATTCAGCAAGTAGCGCATTTTTATACTACCACAGCTATTGCGTCACACTGCCGGCCTAAGCTGAGCTCTCGTCGCTATAACCTCGCATACTACACGCGGATGGTACACACGAAATCACATGAAGCTTTACAAGGGGAGCTTATGCTGCTGTAATAAAACCCATTTTGCTATAGTTACGTAAAGGTTGATCGGTCCACAGTACAAAGAGTACCTAGCCAGCAATGTAACGTTCGTGCTGTGGATTGCTGAACGAGAAGTGCCGATTTCTGACTACACTCCAGGGCCTCCGACATGGCTTAACGAATTCGACCGACTTGGTGTAATGGTTAAGAAGTTGGCTACTACACCAGAGTTCGCGGGTTCGATCCCCGCACAGTACAAACATTTGTGTGCATGAACATGTCTGTTTGTACTGGTCTGGGTGTCTCCTATGTATAATAAGTATGTATTTACAAAAGAAAATGTATTTAAGTATGTTTATCCGTTGTCTAGTATCCCATAACACAAGCTTTAATTAGCTTACTTTGGGGCTAGATGGCGCTGTGTGGAATAATGTCCAGGGATGTCCAGGGATATTTAATTCTATTAATCAATCGATAATACTACATAACAAAACGTAATGTGAAATTTGGTTGTGCGTTTTGTTTATATATATTTTTCCTTCTTAAGGTGAAACCCCACCAAACGGCCCGCATCGCGTCGGATAGGCTTGATTGCGGACGCGTGCGTCGACGGGTGAACACAGCCGGCGACAAGCTGCTGTACGTAACTTGGTAATATAGACTTTAAATACTGTCACAAAATAAAGAGTTTACAGAAGGACCGCTCTCGCCTTTTCTATCAACTTGCCTGCTACTTGCTACTATATTCGCCAGATAAGCGCAATTTGACAGATACCGCCAAAAATAAAATACATCAAGTTAAAGATTGCACCAAGTTCGACAAAAACAAAAATAATATATACAAAAGGACCCCTTTTTATATATTATTTTTGTTTTTGTTGGATTAAAAGGAGTTAAGATGGGTGAATACCTATAAAAGTATTATATTTTATGAAGTCATTTACCGAGGTTCAGGTGCAACCAGCTAGCCTAATGGGCTTGATCATACAGTCCTACCTACCTACTTAATAGGCTGTAGATAACACCATGAGCCACCGCTTCGGCGGTCACCTGTCGGCAGCGCGGCGCGCCGGCATCAGCCGCGCCAAAGAATATACCTACCAAACATACTGGTGTTTTACCAATGTATGATAAGATACGAGTAAGTTACGGAAAAAGTAAAAGCCCATTTCTACTGGATTTGAATGTGTTACAAAATATAATGGTTTACCTACCTATATACTTACTTATACTACTCGTACATAGTACTACTAACTTGCAAATGTAATCTGAGTTTCACTTACCTTTCAACATCATTTGGTAACTTAAAAAACGTTTATACGTTTTCGTGTGGTGTTCATACACCCAAATACACTGCAACATAAATATCTGCGCGAAACCATTTTTGACCATTGAACTATAATGTACATATCTGATGACGTACAAATAATATCAAAATGACAGTGATACTGACCGCGATACTGAAACTCACTGACTTCGCCTGTTAACTCACGTCTCTGTGTGCGTGTGTCAAAAATGGCGTGTTGTTCTAAGCGGGCTATCTGTCAGAGCGCCGCGTATGTCTAATTTGTGCTACTGTCAACAATATTTAATTTCGTTTAAAGATTGTAAAATCCGTTCCTGTCCAACGTGATGCGGGCCGTGGTGGGGTTGGACCTTTAATGACCTAAGGCTGGTTACTGCATATAGCTTAAAAGCTCCACCAGCTTTTAGGGTGAGCAGTAAGCTCTCAGAACCGAACTGTTTACTAACGGCGGGTTCGTACAAAACATTGTTAAGAACGTTTTAGAGGTCTGTTTATTATTTATTATGTCACCCGTATTTCCAATTCATTTTTCACCTTGTTCTTCCCTGACCACGAATTACCTGAAACAGAAGATAAGAAAATAAACAAATGTAATAAAAGTCCAGACAAGATGTCTGTTGTTTTAACGATGTTATGATAGCACAATAATATTTGTTTAGAGCGATAAACTAATTTGACCCAGATAAAACTACAATGCACTGTGTATTTTTTGTCCACTTAATTAAGTAATCAATGAATAATGTACATCTAAGCACAGTTTAAATCAGTAAATTAACGTTAATTATTACTAAACTATGTGTTGTACATTACGTAAACATGAGGAATATTTAAATGAAAACTCATTAACTTTTGTTTTGAAACCAAATCCAATGTATATAGTGAGAAAAACAAAACGAAGTAAGAAATGAAAATGTAATAGAACGTTTTAATTAAAATAACCAAAGTGTGTCTTTCAAAATGTTTGTTTTGAGACCAAGTTACTTCAAAGGGTGTTGTTTTAATTGCTTAAACAGGAGAGCGAATTTACAACCTGCTGTAAGAACACGCCATATATTTGCGGGAACTTATCAATGATTAATGTTATATTTCCATATTTGTCATATTATTATGAACCTTGGCCTCGAGGGAATGGAAAACCATCCTTTTTGTGCAAACAAACACTCAAAGCCTCAACCAAGGGTGAGGTAAGGGTGCCTGCGTTTGATATTTAAATAAAAATTGCAGAATTTAAAGTTATATTTTTAGTAGTAATTTTAGTTAGTTAGACCAAAGTTATATTGTTTATCGATAGGGTGGACGACTTATACGCAACGATGCGCAAAAAAATGAATAGGGCTAATGAATAGGGTGCGAGGGAGCTCCAACAGGGTTTTGAGGATGGTGGGTGACAGGATGGACTCGAGTTTGCTTGCTAGGTTCACCGAGCTACATGTGATAAAGGCTCGATGAGCCTGCTAAGTATATTTTTGCTTTATTTTCCATCCTGCTACAACACTTTAGTAGTCTCAAGATACTAATATTTATTTTTCATTTACTAACCTAGTTTATTAGGAATTTCTATTCATTATAAATAAATAAATAAATATCCCTGGACATTATTCCACACAGCGCCATCTAGCCCCAAAGTAAGCTAATTAAAGCTTGTGTTATGGGATACTAGACAACGGATAAACATACTTAAATACATTTTCTTTTGTAAATACATACTTATTATACATAGGAGACACCCAGACCAGTACAAACAGACATGTTCATGCACACAAATGTTTGTACTGTGCAGGGATCGAACCCGCGACCTCTGGTGTAGTAGCCAACTTCTTAACCATTACACCAAGTCGGTCGTCAAACACCAAGTCGGTCGTCTAAATCATTCATTGTTACTAACATCTATGGACAACTGTCTGAAAATGAATGATTTTTATTTTATTTTTATTAAAGTAAACTGGTTGCGAAATAATAAATGAATCACCTTTTCAATATTGAAGATTTTAAAATATGGCTCGCTGATTGTTATAGTAATGATTGCTATTAATCGCACACACAAGCCGTAAACAACATGTGGCGGAGTCGACGTACTCTTGGTACGAATATGTTTCATAACGCATTACAGTGTGTAAGACCAAATGATGGTAATTTGGGACTTGAGTCAACGTTATCGCTGAGGCCATTTTTGTTTATAGCCTCTTGTGTTAAAATGGCGTTTTTATGACCGTTATGAAAATAACCATCTGTGTCGCATTGTTGTAAAACTGAAGGTTTTTTGTAGTGGTTATCAGCAAAATCACGGCTGCTGTTGTAGATGACATGGCTCTACCATAGAGGTCTTTCGCTTGTTGCAAGCGGCCAACAACAACCTTAATCCTGAAACCTTATATCGTCGGTTCAACTTTGCTATTGTTTTTTATCAATTAGTATTTTTTCTACAACTTTTAAGTATCTAACGTCCATCAGTTCCTTTTTTAAGTCGTCCTTCTATCTAGATCGTTCCAATTGCGCGTTGCCACGCACTGTTGTTGTCAGAGACTAAATTAATACATACGAGGGTCATTCAATAAATACTTAGCCTACAAAAAGTAAGCGAAAATTTTGGAATAGTGGCAATTTATTTTTCAACATAGTCTCCTTTTAGTTCGATACACTTAGCCCAGCGATGCTCCAACTTTTTTAACCCGTCCGAAAAATAGTTTTTGTCAAACTCTGCAAAATAGGCCTCCGTGGCTCCTCATTTGATCCATATCTATTCCCGGCGAGTGATTTTTTCAGATTAGGAAACAGAAAGAAGTCACAAGGGGCCAAATCTGGAGAATACGGTGGATGGGGCAGCAATTCGTAGCGTAATTCGACCAATTTGGCCATGGCAACGGCAGACGTGTGAACCGGTGCGTTGTCGTGGTGAAACAGCACTTTTTTCTTCGCCAGGTGGGGTCGTTTTTTCTTTAATTCGGCGTCGAATCGGCCCAATAAATCGGCATAGTAAAGCCCTGTAATTGTTTTACCCTTCTCGAGGTAATCGATGTAGATCACACCTTGTGAATCCCAGAAAACGGTGGCCATAACTTTACCGGCCGATTTTACAGTTTTCGCCTTCTTTGGAGCACGTTCCCCGGTCTGGATCCATTGTTTTGATTGCTCCTTGGTCTCTGGTGTGTACCAGTGGATCCAGGTTTCATCGACGGTCACAAAACGACGCAAAACTCCGCTGGATTCCGCTTAAACAGCGCCAAACACGTCTCCGATGTGGTCTCACGGTTGCGCTTGTTTTCCGGTGTGAGTAAACGCGGCACCCATCGCGCCGACAGCTTTCTCATGCCGAGTTCCTCTTGAAGAATATGATGCACTGTTCCTTCTGAAATGGCTACAGTCTCAGCTAGCTCCCGAACCTTCAATCGGCGATCTGCCAATACGAGATCACGGATTTTTTTAATGTTTTCCTCCGAAGCAGCTGTTTTCGGTGCACCTGGACGTGGTTCATCAAAAACCGACGTACGGCCACGTGCAAACTCGTTGAACCAATTCTTGACGGTGGCCATCGATGGAGAAGAGTCACCGTACACGGCATCTAAGCGCTCTTTGATTTCGATGCGCGTTTTCCCTTCCAAAAATAAGAATCGAATCACCGATATTGCTCTTTTTCCATTTTTGTAAAACCGATCGACACGTTCGCTTCCATAAGTTGTCAAATTAAAAAACAAATGAAAGGATTGGAATGAAAATTTGAAAAATAATATTGCATTGAAAAATAATGTGCTACACTGTGGTAAAACTCTTTTGAAACTACAGCGCCCTCTGGCGATGAGGGTAGGTACTTATTGAATGCACCTCGTATAGTACAAATTGGTCTTCTTGATGTAAGCAACGTCCAAACCGGTGGTTGATTCGCATTGTTTATTTATGACATGTACTATTATGTAAATACACCCCAGAAAGAAGGTATCAATTCAAACAACTATTATGCGATATTACCTATTTCATTTAATCACAATCACCTACGGTACAATATAATAATTATGCAGATCTTACTTACATGCTTTTTAGCAAGACGGCTCGTTCCACAATGATGGCCGACCGGTCCAGCCCCGCTTAGTCACTCAGTGTGGCCAGTCGTTATAACATAATCTATGGCAGTCGTTGCGACTTTCCCAGAATTAATGTAGCAGTTGTCTTTGGCATCTGTCAGTGCCAAAGACAACGCAATGACAGTTTTAATTCTAACAACTAAAATATATATATGATCAAAGAAGTAACAATACGTGTTGTTACAGTCGGCCATCCTTCCCGAACAAGTCCCTTTGTTCGCTCATCTTATACAGTATTAAATACAAATTAGAAAAAGATGCATAGTTATTAACTATGTACTTTTGTATATTACATTAAACCATTTATGTATAATAATTATTACATAACTGTCATCAATGAATTTTTACAATTTGATTTTGTTTTATAATCAAGGCAAAATGACTTGTATGAAATTAATTTGCATTACAATCATAAATTACTTCACTAAATATTGTATATAGAACACCAGAATATTTATTATTCTGGTCTGGCTTTATTTCTCTGAATTGAGATATGCTACAGTCAGGTTAACAAACAGGTATTGAATATAGACTATTAAAAAAATGTAGTAAAATTGTATATAATAAATTATTTTCAACTAAATTAAATTAGCGTAAGCAAAAAAAATTAACTACAACTGAATACTTCATCATAGTATCATCACGTAATTCTTAAACAACACAAATAATCTCATTTCACAAGTTCATTATATGCACTAGGGTCATCTCAAATGACACATTTCACTAAATTAATAATAATCGTTAGTCATCTCAACTGACACCTATTTTGGCCATCTCAAATGGCGCCCATTTTGGCCATCTCAAATGACACCCAATTTGGTCATCTCAAATGACACCCGATTTGGTCATCTCAAATGACGCCCATTTTCTGTCATCTCAAATGACATCCTCAATCAATGAAAGTTTCAATCCATCAAAAACATACAATTTACAACTCAGCATTGATAGAAAAAATAAAAGCCGATTAATAGACTTAATTACCGATAAAGTAACATAACAAGCTGCCAGTGACCGTCACACAACATTTACACTACAATATGCCCTAAAAGTCCAGTCCCTTTTACGTTCTTTAGGAACCTATTCTTCGCCACTCCCTTCACTAGATGTATAATTTGCACTATAACTTAACCAGGGGAACATTTTATCAATGGATATTACAGCCTCGTATGGCCTACCTTTTCTAGTCAGCGGGGTGTCGACTACCACGAATCTATCATTGGGTAAGATCTTTTTAATTTTGTATGGACCTTGACATTTAGGTTCTAATTTCTTTGATTGTCCGGTGCTCGATGGTACAGCTTTAATGATCCTAACCAAATCACCCTCTTTATATTTGGTAGCCCTTTTCCTACGTAAATCATACCGACTTTTGTTGGTTTCCTGATTTTTAACAATCTGATTACTCGCCTCAGTCCTTAATTCATCTAAAGTCTTTTCCGTTGCATCATCTACTTGTGAAGCCACATCATTTAAAACTCCCTGCGAAGCGTGCGAAACGTTTCGTCCAAACAATAATTCAGTAGGGGTCTTTTTTGTAACCGCATGAACAGACGTATTAATCCCAATCTGAATATCTGGAATGTATTCATCCCATGTTTCAGCACCTTTGTCGTGAGTCATAGCTCCTAAGGCAGAAAGGATAGTCCGGTTATACCGTTCTACCTGGCCGTTCGCCCGCGGGGTGGCTACGGAATTCATGATATGTTTTATACCGTGAGCATCTACAAAGGATTTGAATTTACGGCTCGTGAAGCTAGTACCTCTGTCTGTAATGAGGCGAGTTGGAACACCAAACAAACTGAAATAGTGACGGAATACTTTAATACTAGCCTTCGACTTGGTACTACGTACGGGGGTCAAATTGACATATTTAGTAAACGCGTCAACTATAACTAATAAATGCACGTTTCTCTTTTTGCTACGAATGAAGGGCCCGAGATGATCGGCATGAACGGTGTGGAAGGGTATTTCGACTTTGGGAATAGGGTGAAGCTCCCCTTCTTTGGCCCCGGAAGGAATTTTGTGATGAGCACAACCTAAGCATGCTGAGACATACTTCTTCACAAACTTTCTCATTTTTGGGAACCAATAGGAAGCTTTTACCCTTTCCAAAGTTTTTTCAAGGCCAAAATGGCCCACATCGTCGTGATTTGCCCTCAAAAGCTGCCAACGTACAGCTCTAGGTACAACCCATCTATCAGTTGCGTCATCAGTAATCCGAAAGACCCGCCCATTTTTGATTTTGTATTCTTTCCTAACCGAAGCAATTTTTGTAGTTTCCGGATCGTTCAAAATTTCTTTAATACGGGTGATCTCCGAATCTCCTGATTGTACGGTAGTGATCCAATCGACGGCGTCTACCCTTAATACGTCTAAGTTATGTAAGTCTCCATTTTCGGTTTCTACTGGATTTCGACTTAAACAATCGACATGTGCCATCTTATCACCCGGTCGATATTCTATGCTACAGTCATACTCTAAAAATTGTATCCACCATCGTGATATGCGGGGAATGAGGTCTCTCTTTGTGAATGTAGTGCGCAAAGCGTGACAGTCAGTAAAAATAGTAAATTTTATGCCTAGTAAATAAACCCTAAACTTATTGAGTGAGGATACCACTGCTAACGTCTCCAACTCAAAGGAATGCAGCTTCTGTTCGTCGGTGGTAGTGCGGCGGCTGAAATAAGCTACGGGTCTAAATGGCTCGTCATTTAATCTCTGTAACAATATGCCTGCTACGCCAACTTGGCTCGCATCAGTATGTAACTGAGTCTCTGCAGCATGATTATACAGTGCCAAAATTGGTCGTTTTGTCAACTTATCTTTAAGCTCAGTAAAGGCACTCTCCTCATTTTGTGACCACCGCCAAGGAGTATTTTTCCTTAAGAGATCTGTCAGAGGTCTAGCAATCGAGGCAAAGTCCTTCACAAAGCGTCTAAAAAAACTAGCTAGCCCTAGAAATCTCCTCAAATCATGTTGATTTTGTGGAGGGGTAAATTGAGCAACTGCTAGGGTTTTTTGAACTCCGGGTCTTATCTCACCTTTACTAATCTCAAAGCCAAGAAAATCGATAGATTCTTTAAAGAAGTGACATTTTTCTAATTTTAATGTTAACCCACTGTCTCTAAGCGCCTTAAGGACATCTTTTAGACGGTCTACGCCTTCAATGATCGATTTAGATGGAATTAGTATATCATCCATGTAAACGATGGTATGCTTTATTCCAGCTTTTCCTAAGACCTTGTGAATGAGACGCTGAAAGACTGCTGGTGCGTTCGCAAGGCCGAATGGCATACGAGTATACTCGTATTGACCATCCGGCGTCACGAACGCGGTCCTTTCTATCGACTCATTAGCTATCGGTATCTGATGATACCCTGAGGCTAGGTCAAGGGTCGTGAAAATAGTTTGTCCTGAAAGTTGGTCAAGTAGATCATCTATCCTTGGAAGAGGATAGTGATCTCTTTTCGTCTTATTATTAAGGGCACGATAGTCCACACAAAGCCTTAAGTCCCCAGTTTTCTTTTTAATTAAAACTATTGGACTAGCATATGGTGAACTTGAATGGCGAACTATCCCGCAATCTACCATTTCGTCAATCATATCTTGTACCTTCCTCCGTTCACTAAACGACAATCTATACGGGCGATAGACAACCGGATCAGAGTCCTTCAGTTGAATCACCATCTCAGTTTCCGTTGTAAATCCTAAATCGTGCATGCCTGAAGAAAAACAATCCTTGAATTCAGCCAGCAACGTATCTAACTTATGTTTATGTTCGGGTGAAAGTTGTGACCCATAATTAATTATAGAAGTTGGGCCGCAATCGTATTCCGTTAAGTTTATTTTTAATTCGCCAATCAAGGAAATGGCCCGTGTTATAAGAGTATACTTAGGTAATATAATGTCATTTGAACACAAATTGTGAACCAACAGATGACATTCTCCATTAACCATTTGATACTCACCTGGTAGAAGATAATACTCCCTACTAAAGCAGCCTCTTACCGATCCAGGTACGTATATTCTAAAACTAACGGCATCACTGGATTTCACATGGATAGTTTTGAGGCCATTTGCAGGAATTAAGACGTCACAAGTTGCCCTCAACGGAACCTTAGATGGACACTCCGTATCCTTAAGTGGAACTCGATCAAAAATTAACTCTGTAGCAGTTTTCGTTATGCGTAAATTGGGGCGTTCAGAAAAGCTGTGCCCTAGGAGGATTGGGTAATTTATTAATTGGTCAGTTACAATGAATATCTCTACATCTTTTTCTACTATGCCTTGAACTGTCACTGTCGCAAACGTCCGTCCCTCGGGTAGATATGGAATGTTACCAAGCCCTCGTAAGTACGGACCATCAACTGGTTGCCAAGTTAATTTCAATCGTAAAGCATCAGATTGACGTAATAAGGTTGCCTCACTACCTAAATCTACAAGTCCTATTACGGTTTGATCATTAATTTGTATTGGAACATTGTATTTATTTTTAGAAGTTAAATCTTTCTCGGTGCTGATTGAGTTCGACAGCTGTACCACTGATTCATGATGATCTTTCAAAACTTTCAAAACAGTTTTATCCTTATTGTCAGGCTCTGTGTTATTCCTTTTACGACATTCTAGTGTAGTATGACCTATTAGTTGACAAAAAGAACACTTAACTAAGGGCTTAGGGCACTTAAAGCTGGGGTGACCCTTCTGCTTGCAATTAAAACAAACGATTGGCTGTGAGGATATCAACTGTTTTGAAGTTCCCTGTTGATCGCTAACTTTAGGTCGTGCATACATGTTAGAGTTTATAGTTTGTCGATCACGTCTTAAACTATTGTCCCGGACGGATTTGAAAAACTCCAACACATCTTCCGGTTTTTTAAACTTGGCTGCTTGAGCCCCTACTCTTATACCGCGATCGTCTACGCCGTGAATTAGGCAATCTACAGCTTGTTGACCGAAAATTTTGCAGCGATTAAGTAAGTTTATCTTATTATAATAATAAAATTCAAAATTATCACCAAATCGAGCTCGTTTCCCTAACATTTCAGTCAGCAAATCTGCATAATTTTCAGTCGACGGAAACGACTCCTTTAACAACTGTTTCCATTCCATCCAAGTACGTTTTAGGGATGGTAAACCTTGATACCAAAGCTTAGCATGCCCTATAAGTTTTGGGAGGGCGTAATGTACTATCTGTTTATCTGACCATTCGTAAATTTCGGCGCACTCATCTACCTTGCCTAACCAAACTTGAATCGTTTGTTGCTTAAGAAGGGGATCAAACTCAGGGATAACATTGTTCATGTGTGATGGAAAGTGTTCACGGTCACCAGGCTTATTTTTAAAGAATTTAACAAACTCATTAAAAAATAAAGATGCTGAGTCGTACCTTGAATCCTTAGGCTCCGGGCTATTTCGTGGTTCTGGCAATCGATCCTCATTCCTCCTGCGATGATTGGTCGCTCGTTCCCTCCCCAACTGGCTTTCCAAGGCTGCAAGACGTCTTTTCAGGGCTTCACACTCTTCACTTTGCTCACGTTGATGTCTCAGCTGACTTCGGTCTCGGCTTCGACTACGGTGTGCACTAGATCTACGAGGTGAGAATGTTTTTTGGTCAATACGGCTCGGTCTAGATGTATTCCTCGGCGGGGTACGCACACGTCTTTCGCGTCGCCTCGACAGGATAGGGCTTCTACTCTTGCTCCGACTTTGGCGGTTATCCTCATGTCGGCCACGACTGCGACTCCGTCTGACGTTCACACGCGTGTCCCGGCTACGACTTCGCTTGACGCTCACACACGTGCCCCGACTGCGACTCCGCCTGACGCTCACACGTGCGTCTCGACTTCGACTTCGAGTTCCATTAGAACGACGCATTGTTTTCTCGCATTCCGAATCCATTTTCTGAAACTCAAAACGGTTTGTTTTATATATGCCGTTTAAACCCATAGGGTAGGGTACCGTTGCCATATAGTGACTCAAATCAGTTTATGTATATCAATCAATCCGTTTGCATCGGTGAAAATACTGGACTAAATAATTAACAGCAGGCGCCATTCTATAATTGGTTCACTTTACTACCCACATGAGGTAGTATTTCTGGTCAATGACTAATCACCAAATATATTTCAAATGTGATTACTTTCAAATCTGTTAACATCTTGTCAGTGGTTATTTATTTTTAATGAGAAATAACGAAATAAGTTTAAGACCCTTTAAGTTGAACTAACATGATTAATATTTCCGTTGTAGCTAACGGTATAAAACAAACAGTAAAAACAAATTTAGTGAAGAAAAAAAATATATATCCAATAACATCGGGCCAATCTCGGTGTAAAATGTAGGTAACACAACATGGATACACTGATTAAAATATATTTGAGCCTACTCAAGGCATATTTTGGGCAAAACCTACACATTTGGAACAAAATAAAATAAATATCCATTTACATCCGGTGGATCCCTGTTCAAAATGTGGGAAAACCAACATAGGTGTACTAATTATTAAATATTTTCGCCTCCTCAAGGCATATTTCAAGCAAAATAACTAGGTTTCGAATATTTAATAACGGTTAGATGTGTGGGGTGGTATTACAAAACAGTTTGTTCTGTACGATCCCACTTCTGAGATGTAAATACACCCCAGAAAGAAGGTATCAATTCAAACAACTATTATGCGATATTACCTATTTCATTTAATCACAATCACCTACGGTACAATATAATAATTATGCAGATCTTACTTACATGCTTTTTAGCAAGACGGCTCGTTCCACAATGATGGCCGACCGGTCCAGCCCCGCTTAGTCACTCAGTGTGGCCAGTCGTTATAACATAATCTATGGCAGTCGTTGCGACTTTCCCAGAATTAATGTAGCAGTTGTCTTTGGCATCTGTCAGTGCCAAAGACAACGCAATGACAGTTTTAATTCTAACAACTAAAATATATATATGATCAAAGAAGTAACAATACGTGTTGTTACAATTATTGTAATATTTTCTTTACGTTTATTATTTATGTATACTTTTTGTTTTGACATGACATAAGTGCTTTATACAAGCTTAAATGCATAAATGATATTTTTATTTTACTTTACTGACTTTGCTTTACAGTACAAGCTCCATTGAAAATATTAGTAAGTATCGAATAACGCATTTAGAAGATAAATAAAATTATATGTCATGCTTTGTCCATCAGAACGGATTGATGAGTCATATTTTAAAACTGATGATAAGAGTAAAATTTATTATTTCGTTCCAAAAACAACATCCCTGCACATGTCTCCTCTGTTTCAATTAAAGCTTAATCTTCCTGCCGGTGCCGTATGATGTTTAATGAATGGCCTGGTTTTATGAAAACAGGGTGATACGTGTATTCGTGTCGTGTTCAACGTAAAAAGTGGAAGCGAAAAAAACAGCTAACTGTATGCTTAACGAACACAATTCTTCGAATACTGATTTACTGCCTTTCCGCACGTTACGTCTCTGAAGGGATGAAAAACTAAGAATTCTAAAACATGCTAGGTACATACATACTCGCAATGGGCGACTTATTGCACGGCTTGATTTAATTTAATTATTTTTCTTCTTACTGTGTTGATAACAAGCTATACTTCGTAAAGTCAAAGTCAAATTATTTATTTCGTGGTACACAGGTAATTAGGATCTTAATCTATGACATAAGTAGCATCTCGTGTCCTGGCCTAAGGCGTACAAAATATATTTGTATTAAACATGCATTGAAAAGAAAAATAAACCAGTATTACGTCGCCTGTCATTAATTAAAAAATCTCATTTTATATATTATCAAAACAAATTATTGATCTAAATGCAATTAAAATAAATGTCAAATGTAAAGGTCGAATTAAAATAAAATGTACATGATTATAATTATTACGAACAATTCTTAATTTATGGTATTATTGGTATATCGGACTCGTTGTTAGAATTTAACAATTAAAATTGGGAGCTTGTTAAACATTATTAGGGCCATACCAAAAACACTTATTGAACATAGCTGTTTTAAAGCTCATGTGACAAATTTGGTTTTTATTGCGGTTGGAGTTTAAATGTTTGTACACACGTATGTTTGCTCTATTATATACAGCCATCTCATAAATATATATCGCAGGCAAAGTTAATAGTTTTAACCGTATAAACTGTGTGGCTTGCAAGATTCATCTGGACGCAATCCACATATGGCACGAATGCATTTTTTTGGGCTTTAAAACTTTACCGGTGGAATTCCCCAAAAAATAAGGCCGTACCAGAGGTACCTCAAAACAGACGCAACATATCTATGATATACGGTAACTACAGGTTTCTTCGGAATTTAACTACGCATATAAAGTACCTAAAAGAAACTATTTTTGTTTATACACATTGCGTCAATTCCTAATTTAATAAATTTAGAAACAGTTTTTTTTAATGAGATGTTTCCGACCTATAATGCTTACAAATTTTTTTGAAGAGTCAGTAAATAACCAAGATAAATTACTCGATCAAGATATCAAAAATATTTACTGCTTACATAATTCCCGGTTCTGCAATATCACTCATGCCTGTAAGACAACATTTTCCCAAGCAAGATGTATGCACGACAACACCTCATTTACAAAACAGACACTATGAGACTCAACATGGAAATGAGGTGTCTGCTCTCACATTAATCTCAGTACATCACACAACTTGCCCGTATAAATATCAGAGTTGAAAAAAAAGGAAATGTTTTTTATCATCATTATTATAGTGATTTACTTTTGACTGAAGTTAAAAAAATTATAGCGGTTATTGGCATGTGTCACGCAATGTGTCTTAGCACCTCGTCAATCAGCGTTTATAAAGGAGGCAAGTGAGTGTCAGAGCCAGTGAAGCGTTTCGTAGTCTAGACCGTATGGAGTGTAAATTAAGGTTTATAAACAAGGTGTAAAAAATGGATTATGCTAGTGTGATTAAAACTGGCAATGGACAAAAGTTTGTTAACTATGGCGGCATACGGAACCATCCAGAATACAGTAGCAGCGCAAGCTTTTAATTTCTGTGGTATTTGAAACCAACAAAGTGCGAGGTCATTCCATCAAACGCATCACCTATCGAGATTAATAGTTGCGTACACCTGCCACTAGAGGCGCCGCCTTTAGTGGCAGGTGTACGCAGTTTGAGTGCACCGCTCGTTGCCCGCCCTCGCGCCGCAGTGCACTCCAGTCTAGCGCGCCCGCCGCCGCTGCCGCCCCGCTGCCCGCAAATTTCAAGGCTGAGGCCTCAGTGTCATACGAAATCGCATTAACGCGCTCGATGCGTTTCATTCAGTAAAACTCGTACTAGGTACTAAAGTAACTCGAGATAGTAGTGACAAGATAAAACCAAAACACATAAAGGATACCGATAACAAAGTATCAAACGCACCCTCCAAAGAGGTTTGGCTACCGATAAGGAAGGTCACAGGACGGCTCCCCGCATTAGGGTAACAATGTGACTGACATGCGATAAGAAAATAGGCTCGTACCAGACCCCCCAAGAGTTTAACAGTCGAGTATACTTCTTTATCTAAATGCACAACGTAATTGTTAATGTCCACCAAATGCAGTACAAAAAAAAGAGAGCAACATTGCCGAATAAGGAAATGTAAGGTTTGAGATTATCATGATATGAAACCCTTGGTGAGAGCAATTCGTCAAAGACTTCGGTATTTATTATAGTGTTAAAAGTTATAAATTATTATGATGTTTAGGTAAATGTATATTTTTCGTGAAGTTCGTAAAGGGTGAGCCAGTGTGTAAATAAAGTGAAAAAAGTCTTCAAGATATAGATACCTAGCAGTCGACACTTTGAAAAAGTTATATTCAACAAAACGAATGTCCGGTCTTTCAGAGAGTTAAAAAAAGTGAACACAAAATACGGCAACTGCTTGACAGTAGAGCGAATGTTCTCTATGAATAAAACACGGTTTAATCAGCGATCTAACAACGAACGTTTAAATAGAAAAACCCAGATCGATCGCCTAATCGTGCGTAGGCATTTAGCAATTACCTGCATGCAGTGTACTGCGCCTAGGCAGGGAGACTACCTTTGAAAACAAAAATAGTTTGCTTTTTTCAAGGACTCATGATGAAAAATGTACCGCAGCGTAATGCTTGTCTAAGCTGAAATGACGCTCTCTGCCGCATTTACGCAAAAATTAAAATTTTGAATATGGACGCAATATACATATTTAAAAATGCTACTGTAATTGGTCGTTAAGTAGCCGTTTGAACTCGAACCTAGGACTCGTCTGTTCGCAAGAGTACACTCAGCACATCTAAATCAACTAAAAAGTAGTAGGGCGCGTCATTTCAAATTAGACAAGCTCTATAAAGAAAGGCTGCAGTAAAAGTGATTGTGACATGCTTAATATCTATATTTCTGTTGAAATTGGAGCACCACTTTTGTTTTAATATTTTATCGATGTGAATAACGATAATAATGCAACTACTATGGGGTACCCCTGCATCTTGAGTTTACGCCAATACCACAAAATTAAGTGTTTACAGAAGGACCGCTCGCGCCTTTTTAGGGTTACTACTATATTCTCTCTGAATTTTTAAAATGAAGTAGGTAGGTTATACCCACTTGACAGAACCAGTCATCTGGTGTTCTGAGATACAGGCTTCTGCCTAGTTCAGGCACCAGTCTCTTACAAACTTTATTGTTGTCTCCAATCAAATTATGTCCATAGCTCTAATTGTACTTTTAAGATTGTGGAGAAAATAAATGCTTTTATTATTATAATTATTAGTCAAAAATAAAAATCATCATGTGAAAAACTGCACCAAGTTCAACAAAAACACTTGCGGCAGTGCAACTCGCAGCGTGACCGATTCTCACCGGTATCGTCTGTAAACTCACTTTGTTTGTGTGCGTGATCAAAATGAGGCGGTTTGTTCTATGCGGACTATCTGTCGAGGCTGCGCCACACCGGATGCTTAATTTGTGCTAAGACTTTGTACGGGATTTTGGTAGAGTGCCTCTAGTGAATATTAATGTTACTAAAAATGGCATGCAAGTGGCTGTAGTTTACTGGGGGTAAACTCATGTCATGGTAGTGGTATTAGTCTTGTTACGATACTCGTAGGAAACAGCATTGGTCCCTGTAACCATCCGAAGCAAATCTCGCAGTACGTAACGGTCACGCAACAATCTACGCATTGTTTGCTCACATGTCTGCTCTGTATTGCTGGGTAATTGAATAAATGATGTACATTATTAATGCTGAACGTCACGAACAACTACAGCTTAAATACACTTTTGATTTAAGTTAGAAGGTTGCCCTCACCTACAACAAAGTGAGAGTCACGATCAGATTCAACTGATTCGGCTGAAGGGTACAACTAGAGCCAAGGGCAGTGTATCCAAAGCATTTCAACAATAATAAGAGAATCAGACCACATGAATACCACAGATGAGGTTGTGTTCAACTTTTGTCAAGTGAAGGACAGGAAAACAGCATCTACTCTCAATTCGCTTGATAATTTAAGAAAAGGTTCTTGCATTTTTGTGAATGTTTCAATGTTGCGTTCACGTGGAGAATTGGGTATGGAAACATTTTTTTTTATTTTTTATAAATACCTTTCACTATTTTAAGTAACTGATTTGAATATTTCGTTGATCTAGCCGGAAGTTATTTTTTAATTAATTTTTAAATATTGCAAACTCATGACGTCACAAATTCACTTAGTACCACATGTGTAACTAACGTATTTAATTAAAAATATCCTGTATCCTTTACCTTTAAAAATGTTAAATATTTGAATAAGGTAAAAAATACAAATACCTCGAAATGGTTTTCGATTTAGGCCATGTTTGTTTTTTTTTCCCATACCCAATTGCAGTAAGTAGGTAAGGGAAGGGGTTTCGACCACAGCAGTGTGGTTTTTTTTTTTAAATAATAATAATAATAACGTTTATTTCCTCACCATAATACATAATTTACAGTTCAAAATAGTCTTACATAGGTACACTAATATATTATGGTGGGCTGACTCCTAAACTAGGACTGGTCCTGTGTCTTAGGTAGTCAACCCTCCACCCCAACATTTTGGTCTTATATTTTTAAAACAACTAATAATTAATATCTTTTAAATAACAGGCTTGGAAATAAAGAAGAGCTAACAATTTATTTTTATAGGTAACTTTCTTAATATTTAAAATTTAATTTACTTAAAAGGTAATAGTGCGCCAACAACTTGTGTAAATGCGTGTGTGCGTGTGTGTTTGTGTGTGTGGTTTTGAGTGTATGTGCTTAAGATTGTATTTTTAGAGTGCATTCAGTTGCATGATAATTAAGTGTCTTTAAATTTTTGTTTAGAGTGCCTTTGAGTCGGGTTATGTTAAAGTTAACCATTTGGTTAATGTCATTAAAGTGTCTATACAAATATGGACCCATGTAGAACGATTGGCGTCTTGCAAACATTGTTTTGGCGGTTGGAACAGGAGTTCTAATCCGTCTTTTACCTTTTGGAAGCTGGGACAAATCTATATTTTTATGGAATCTGAGAACGGAGTTGAAAATAAATAATTGCCGTACAGTGAGTAGATCTGTTTCCTGATAAAGGTTTTCTGTTGGGTACTTTCTGGGCTTGTGGGTCATTACCTTAATCACAGCTCTTTGAGCTCTTTCGAGCTCCAAAAGGTGACAAGAAGCAGCACCACCCCATACAGTTACGCAATAGGATAGGAGAGTTTGACATAAGGCATGGTAAATATTTTTTACAAGTTTTGAATCGGCGGCATCTCTGAGGTTCCTGAAGATGGGTAGTAATTTTCTAACTCGTTTGCTTAATGCTGAGATTTGCGGATGCCAATTAAGATTTTTGTCGATTATTACTCCCAAATATTTATGGTTATCTGTTTGCAATAAGGGAGTACAATCACAATGCATGTCCGTTTTACAACGTAATGAGTGAGCCTTTATGGTAAAATGAGTTGAGGGATTTTTAGCAGCAGAGATCCTAAAGCAAATGTATTTTGTTTTTGGTACATTTATCGTTAGCAGGTTTTTGTCGAGCCAACTAATAACATATCTAAGACCCTCTTCTGCTGTTTTTTCAACTTCCTGCCATGTTGCTCCTTCGAATATTAATGCAGTGTCATCTGCGAATGCAAGAACATGACCATTGTCAGGTTTCAGGTTGCAAAGGTCATTTACGTAGGCTAAAAACAGTGATGGACCAAGAGTGCTTCCTTGTGGTATGCCATATGTAATCGTTGAACTGGAACTATAAGTATTATCTACTCTCACCACTTGACTTCTGCCCGTAAGATAGTCACGCAGCCATTTCAGTGGAAGTCCACGAATGCCCATATTCTCGAGCTTTGACAATAGGATCGGTATGGAAACGGTGTCGAAAGCTTTCTTGAGGTCCAGAAAGATACCCACACAACTTTTGCCAGAATCTGAAGCTTTTGCAACCAATTCGGAGAGCTTGGACACTGCGTCCTCGGTACTTATACCCGACCGGAAACCATATTGCGCACCTGATAAAATGTTTTCACTTTTCAGGTACTTGGTGAGCCTGATGTTAAATGCTTTTTCAACAATTTTGCTAATAGTGCTAAGTAGCGATATGGGCCTGTAATTCGACACCGAATCCACACCGCCACTCTTGTATATAGGGACTACAACAGCCTGTTTAAATATAGCCGGGAATGTTCCAGTAGAAAAGCTTAGATTACATAAGTGTGCAATCATGCTGCACAATACGGCATGCGAGTTTTTAAGAATGGTAGTAGATATCGCGTCCACTCCAGGAGCACTGTTGCTTTTGAGGTTGAGGATGATTTTGTCGATTTCCTTAAAGTCTGTTGGGGTAAGGCACATGGATTTAGCATTCTTAGATGGAGTTACTTTTTGTAGCAATTCAGATTCGTTAGTCCCACTTTTCCTTAATATTTCGGAGGCTAGTTTTTCACCGATTGATGTGAAATATTGATTTACTAGGTCGAGGGACTCAGTAGGTGATGGTGTGAGACTAAGCAAAGCAGTCGCATGAGATCGGGAGCTTTTCATGTTACACAGTTCTTTCACTGTTTCCCATGTACCTTTGTTATTTTTATGGTATTTTTTAAGTTTATCTTTATAATAGTTGATTTTAAGGGATTTAGCAGCTTGGTTACAGGTATTCCGATATTTTAAGTATTCTTGTTTTATAGCTTCATTTTCCGGATATTTTTAACTATTTTATGCATGCGGTCCCTGGTTTTAAAACATTTTATGATACCAGCTGTTATCCAGGGTTTAAGGGGGCGTCTCTTTTTGGTGAAAGTAATAGAAGAAGTATGTCGCGCCATGAGGTCATGAAGTGAATCTAACATGGTTGCTGCGGCTAGATTGGGGTCTTCGTTATCCAGGAACGGTTTCCAGTCTTTAGCTATTATCGCTTTCTGCAAAGCCTCATAATCTATTTTAGTTCTAGTAACAGAGTTCATAATAGACGATGTCGGTACGGGGGAGCTTGATATACTTAATAAAATGGGGAAGTGGTCAGTAACGTCAGCATCAAGGACGAAACAGATGTGGTCTGCAACAAGCTTGCACATGAAGTGGTCCAAACATGTCCGTCCGTGCGTCGGTATGTCGATTACTTTGTGCAATCCGTGAGATCCTATGATTTCCAAGTAGTCTCTAACTGTGCTACTGCTGGTGTCTAGGGTGTCAATGTTAATGTCACCTGTGAAAATTATGTTCCGTGTTCTAGTGATAGTTAAAAGGGTGTCTAATGAATCTAAAAAATTATTTAAGTTTTTGAAGCCATATGGGCGATATATTCCGATTATAGTCGTGTTCCCTATATTCGCGGTTAGGCAGTTAGCCTCATCCAGTTCAACTTCTTGTACTGTAGCTTTGATACTATTGTTAATGTACATTATAACCCCATCATTTTGATTGAGGCTTCGTTCAGTAAATGACATGGAAAATCCATCAATCAAGGGAGGAACCGAATCCGCATTGCACCAACATTCTGATAAAACAATAATGTCTATGTTCGTTTTTAATCTGGTTAAATACACACATCAAAAGTGTCTAGGGATCAACATATATTTTTGCAATAACTTTTCTCCTGATTGATATCAATTAAAATTTTCTTTTAAGGATTCATCAAATAAAGTGTTCTCGTTTGTCTACAGTAACGATAAACCAAGTCACCTTTGCATTAATAAAGAAATTTGCCATTTTCCTAATAAAGGGATTTTTGACATTTGAACCACTAACATTAAAGTTCGAAAAAAAGACTGAAATAACAGTTTTCTTTACAATTTTATTGGGTAACTTAAACAATTAATAATCCGTGTTTCTACCGCGAACACTAACAACACAAGAACATAGGTTTGGCATACTCAAAATGAGTTCATCCAAATCACGCTGTGGAATGGCCGCCCATGTTCGTTGCAACAACAAAAAAAGGTCTTCTTGCGACTGGATACCCTCCATATTCGGCAGAGCTCTTCTCTGTAGCTTATCTCATGCATGCTCAATCGGGTTCAAGTCTGGCGACTGAGCAGGCCAGGGCAGGACATTGATGTTAGCTGCGGCGAGAGTCTGTCTTACAACTCTTGCGGTGTGCGGTCGTGCATTATCATGCATTAACTGAAATAAGGGACCGATTTGCACTTGTAGAGGAACGATGACGTCTGATACAATCGTCTCAGCATAAATTTGAGCGTTGAGGTTGCCTCTGATCCAAATAAACTCGGTTCTTCCGCCGATCCAAATACCCGCCCATACCATGATGGTTCCACCACTATAAGGATGGACTTCCTGGCAGGATTTTAATCGCTGTTGGCGTCCAGGGGTTCTCCAGTGTCGTATACGTCTTGTATCCGGTCTCATACCAAAACGAGACTCATCAGAAAAGCACACGAAACGCCATTGTTCTTCTGCCCAATTTCTGTGTTCAAGAGCCCATTGATATCGAATCCTACGATTGTGCATTGCTATAGGTGGTACCCTTAGCGGTCTTCGGGAACGTCATCGTTCCTCTACAAGTGCAAATCTGTCCCTTATTTCAGTTAATGCATGATAATGCACGACCGCACACCGCAAGAGTTGTAAGACAGACTCTCGCCGCAGCTAACGTCAATGTCCTGCCCTGGCCTGCTCAGTCGCCAGACTTGAACCCGATTGAGCATGCATGGGATAAGCTACAGAGAAGAGCTCTGCCGAATATGGAGGGTATCCAGTCGCAAGAAGACCTTTTTTTGTTGTTGCAACGAACATGGGCGGCCATTCCACAGCGTGATTTGGATGAACTCATTTTGAGTATGCCAAACCTATGTTCTTGTGTTGTTAGTGTTCGCGGTAGAAACACGGATTATTAATTGTTTAAGTTACCCAATAAAATTTTAAAGAAAACTGTTATTTCAGTCTTTTTTTCGAACTTTAATGTTAGTGGTTCAAATGTCAAAAATCCCTTTATTAGGAAAATGGCAAATTTATTTATTAATGCAAAGGTGACTTGGTTTATCGTTACTGTAGACAAACGAAAACACTTTATTTGATGAATCCTTAAAGAAAATTTTAATTAATATCAATCAGGAGAAAAGTTATTGCAAAAATATATGTTGATCCCTAGACACTTTTGATGTGTGTATATTAAAAAGTTATCTAGGTTTTTGTTAACGCTACGGATATTGAACGAAAGTATGTTTAGTTTTTGTTGATTTTTTGTTTTGATTTTTGCAAGTTCAGAGCTTAAGAGGCTTGGATCATCAAGAAGTTTACATGGGACCTTGAAGGAGTTATCAATTTCTTCTTGTAAATGGATACTATCCATATTTAGATTTGAAGAAGGTGAGATGGTTTAGGAATAGCAACTCTTGATTTGACTGGACAATGTTTACGAGGAGTATCCGGCAAAATGAGTGTTGATTTATTTGTCTGTTTATAGTGGTTGTGTGGTTATTTAGTAGGTAGATATTGGAGGTGTTGGCGTTTGTATAATCAATGCATCTTATGGTAAACTTATCTAAAAATACAACTGAACATGCATAATATGTGGAGTTGATATTTATCGTAACATTAAATATTGATGACTTAACTGTTTCTATTGTAACATGTAGTATGAGACTGCAGTCTCGCCGAACTTTATTATCTACATTTGAATATTCATTTCCAACACTTACCGTGCAAAACATGGATTAAGAAAACAAATGAATTCTCACGTTCATCGAATGAATTGTTAATCCCATCTTGACCCAGCCCAGGCAGCGCGCCAACAAGCAATTAACGAACTACTTGAAACCAACTTGAGTTGCAACTATCTCGGAGATAATCCAACCTATGTCAGGATAACACATACTCGTATATTAAGTGCCAGAGGCCGCAAATACTTTGGGTTACATTTACACTTACGGCTTATTTGTACCAAATATATTTTGGGGCAGATGATACCACACACACACACACAGATGTACCCACACGACAACGGGAACATTAACTTACATAGGTTACATAACAAATACTGAAACCCACACGAAAATATAGTAAGGTTCACGTTATTAATTGTCATGAAATTACAAAACAAAATATGTTGGTAATACAATATTTCATCCTAAAACAAAGAAGCTATCTCGGTTAGTTGATCTGTAAGAGTCTGTTAGAATTTTGTGACCCACTTCACCCATAGCAATAATTTGAAAGACATTTGTTCAAAGAAAAGGACCGAATTTTACAAATTCAACATAAATCATTGAACGTATAAGTGTTTTTAGACATTTATGAGTAATTTATATTATACATATACATTATATCAAGAAAGACGTTATGCAAGACGACTCTGGAATACTTTGAATAGTCACAGAATGAAAAGATATTGTTGTATAGGCATCAAGTAATATTTATAGGTCCGAAACCGTTTTAGATTGCTTAAATAGACAATATATCACATTTTGCATAATTTATAAATTTTTATGTTAATTCCTTGACCGTTCCACTGAAGCTAAACTGATGGTTGATTGAATAACAAAGTTGCTGTGTTATGTAATGAGTAATAAATAACCTGTTAGCGTTGAATAACTGTATAAATGATGATGAATAGTTATTTATATGCAAAACTTGAGGTGTTTTAAAAAACAAAAACGTTTTCCTAACAGATAGAAGTCAGTATGCAAGTAGCTGTTACTAAACCGCACTATAAGATAACTGTTCATAGCGCATTTGATTTTACAGTATTTCTCCCACGATATTCGATTAGGCACACGACAATTGTCGCACACACTTATAATGATAAAAAGATTGTTTGAAAATTATATTATGGTGTTCAACTGAAACAGAAATAAAACATAATAGCTATATTATTAAGTTTAATGGAAAAGCAAAGCTTGGTTTTTTTTTACAAAATTGTAAAGCAACGCATTTCTCACCTTGCTACATTTGCACAACTTCAACTCATTCGAAGATCTAAGATTCAAATGCAAAAATACTTTTGAGATGCGTACCTATAACAAAAGATAAGTCATAATTAGTTCCTCTTCTTTGTTCAAAACGTTCAGTCGTAACCCACATTGTGCTGAAGAACAATCTGAACAATACAACGATGGACCGTTAAGACCTACTTAGGCATTTGCAAATTTTTACAGTATGCAAAAGAACTAGTTTCTTAAGTTACGAAATGAATAAATGAATATGATTAGAGGATAAGGATCCTTATCGCAATAATTACATTTATTTTTTAGAACGAATTTAAAATTTAGATGAATTTGGGGGTTGACATGAAGAGGTCATTTTAGTGTATGATTGTTTTAATACTGATGTTATGGTGGTTTCAATAGAGGTTGATGATAATGACTCATGTTATAAGGTATTCATTCACTCTTATATATGTTACAGACTAAACTTATAGACGGTCAAACCCACCTTTGACTTCAAAAAACAGTCAAAAGTCGTTTTAAATGTGCACGTTGGTGAAAACCACTTTTTAATTAAAAAAATAATAAGTAATAAAGGTTAGGTTAGAACTGTGACGTTCCCTGCGGTTAGGGGAATAGAATACCGAGGTATCCCTGCCTGTCGTTAGAGGTGACTAATAGGGCCCATGGGGTCGCGAAGCGCACGCGGGGGGGCCTGCGTGTGTTTCGGTTTGCGATCCCGAGGATGACGGTAACGCGTGTCTTCGGACACATTGGTCTGTGTTATCATGCACATCGGGAGGAGCAAGCTCAACAGCTTGCTCCTCCCGAGGCTGCCAGGCGGCCTTGCGCGCCGAAGAGTCATTCTGCGCCGAAGGTGACCACCGCCAGGTTTTAGTGGGTAGGGGTCTCTGTTTTCCCAGGAGTTCCGAGTCCCACATATCCCAGGTGTCCTGATCCCAGGGCCTTGTGAATGCCTAAATGCATTTCCTGACGCAAACAAAAAAAAGTTAGAATTGTGACCAAAACGCGCGAGCCGAGCTAGCGAAGCGGGTGTGCCGCGGCAGCGGCGCCAGAAAGCTTTTTTGCTTTATAAATAAAACATTTTGAGTGTATATTTCACATAGAAGAGAAATTTTAAAAATCATTTGTAACGAAATTTAAACTTTGCTTAAACATACACCTTATGTGTATTATTTAGCATTTGTTGTTTTTTTTAGAGAATTTACGCTAATTTTACTTTTTATACATTTTTGAAAAGATAATCTGAACTATATTTCAGGCAGATCCACTTTTGACTGAGAACGTTGGCCAAAACCGCTTTTAACGGTTTTTTTTTAGTCAAAAGTGGTTTTGACCGTTTATGAGTTTTGTCTGTAACATGCATGCAAACTCTTAGGTGCGAAACGACTATCAAACAATCACATTTACGAGACAAAAGGACTTCAACATGAATTTCATCAAAAGTAGTAAAAAGACTCCGAGAAAATATAAAGATTATGACTAGCCGAGGTTAGCGGTCGTCCAAATGACCTGGTCTAGTGTACCTAACTGAAGCTATGGCGGCGTGCACAATGGCGAAATAAAGTAGAAGCGCACCGCACCGCAAGCGCCATTACAATTATATTGCACTCAGTGACACTTAGTGGAGAATGTTTAACGACCTACTGAGAAAACTAAGGTCAAGACCCGTATGACAGAATTTCACTTAAGTCATGATCATCTCTTATAAAGAGATTTGACAACTTTAAATACTAAAAATGTAAATGTAAATAAATTCGCGTCAGTGCAAATTCGTGATGATAAGAGTCAGTCACAATGTGACAGATACATCGCATGCTAACTTTAAGACTTGGAAAAAAAACATAAACATAAACCATTCAGGTAATTGCTGATTTGGTTACAGAAATTACCACCATACTGATATATTAGCTTATTCTTCAAAATACTCGTGCATGTTTTTTCTACGAGTACAAACAGCTTTGTAATCATCTTGTTTCGTGGCTTACTGTTTTAAACCTAGTTTTTACTACTACTAACGCCTCCATGGCAGAGTAGTTTCAGAGCTCAGCCCAAAACCCGTAGGTCCCGGGTTCAATTCCCAGGTCGGGTAAAGAGTGTTTTTCGGAACATAGTCCACACAATTCAGCATTTGTTGGCCCGAACTAAAAGGTTCCGTGACTCGTTTCTTTTTCGTACCATCTAAACTTGGAACGCACATGTGTTTCCTTCCTCTTATAATCCCGGGTTCTTCAAGCGGGGCGTGAAAAGGCATTTCTGCAGGCCTTTAAGGTGAGGATGGCCAGCCCAGTGATTCTGGGCTTGTCAGCCTCATATCTGGACCTCACGACCGCTTTCCATCAAGTGGAGTGAGATCATCTTGGCGGGCATTATAAAAAAAAGCCCGGGTTTGTGTTCACCAACCCGCATTTGGCAAGCGTGGTGATTAAGCCAATATCCTTCCATTGTAGCGATTACTTGATTTTAATGATCGAGGCCTCTGCCCAGCAGTGGGACAGTAAATAGGCGAATTACTTTACTACTACTGATACTTAAAGCGGGGTAAACAAATCCAATAGGTTTAAACAACACCGTCTATCCCAGAATCTGTTGAGAACATTTTACTTTTATTCATTTCAGTAACAATATACATGCTTGTAACCACTTTCCATGGCATATTACTAGTTTCACGTAGAACGTTAGCCCCAATTTGCAAGTTCCTTAGAAACCGGCTACCGTGTCAAACTCATTTATTCACTACGTAAAAGTGAAACACATTTAGCATTCCTTACACGGTGATTAGCATAATTTCAAGACATACTATACATAATAAGGTCTGATTAGACATGGTTATTACAAGCGTAGATACGATTTAGAATACCTAACATAAGTCTTTTTAAATAATATTTATTTTTTGTCTTTTACCAGGACGTGTCATTTGAAATTTGATATGGTTTTCAGAATCAGGACAAACAAGCCGTAGCGAAACGATACTTCTCGGAAACTGAATGCACAATAACATGCGACATTTGATATCTGTGAAAACTTTATTCCACATATTTTGTAGAAAATATTTTCCGCTCTTTTTTTTATAAGTATACTTTATAGCCGTAAGACTGACAGGATCGAAGATATTCGCAAAAACCGAAAAGAAATATTTTTTTCACCGTTTTTGAGCTGTCACAAGATATGCGTACAACCGAATACCAGGGATTTTTCACACCTCATTTGGAGAGCTGAAGGCGAGTGTATACTAATTTTCAGCTTGGTTGGACCTTTTCCGAAGATGAGCCCATTTTTTGTTTAAAGTTCCAGGACGAGAAAGTAAGACGGTGTTATTGACAGCAATAAGGCGAAGAACCCTCGAAGGCTGGTTAACATAAAAAACGTGTCATGTCCGTCCGTTTATTAAAGAGCGAACATGACCTTTTGATATTCATCTCCTCTCACTTATATAGGGAGCCCGAAAACCGAATACTTAACGAATACAGGATTAAGGAAGATAACGACGTTCGTTTTTGTGACAAACTGTATTTTAATCCAGGCTCAGGCTGATCAGGCTCGGGTCAGGATTGTAGCCGTGAGGCAGACATAATACATGGGTTTCATCAGATAATAACAAGGCATTACTTAAATAAAAAATGAAAAAAGTCTTCCAACGATGTTGTTGCAAATGTGAAACACCGCGATGAACACATCAATGTGACTTATCAAAGAGTTGCCCAGTACAAAAACGACCATATCTAAGAGGAAGTGTAAAATGTTACTCTTATACAACGCTTTAAGTCGAAAATAACGACTCCTGAACGCAAATCACGATCATTTCTGATTCTGTTAGGCATTTCCCGGCCCCTACAATATGCTTCAAATGATCAAATCACATACATGATTAGTGATGAAAGGTGGGACTTTTTATGGTACTAACGTTAACCATGTCTTCTAGCTGAAAGTAATTTTCCTCATCATAACGCAATGGGAATAGAATATAATTATACCTAGAACGCTGTTCCTGGCAATCTAAGTTGATAAACACTTACTGCTTGCAATATTCCATACCATCTAAAAGGCTATTTAGGCAGGATCGTTTCAATCAATCAGTCTGACCTCTGACAGTCATAAACTTCTCAAATTAGGAGGCAAACCTTCTAATCTGGCAACACCGCCCCTCGCACAGTAGATTCCCGTTGAGCAAATAATACCATTATTTGCATTCCCCAGCGATTCCATTATGAAACTCCGCAAAATTCAATTTTGCAGATATAACAATTTTAGTGCTTGAAGAAACTCAATTTTGCACTCGTAAAATGCTACCTACATCCACTTTATCGTGCAAGTTATTGCGTTCTCGAATTTACTCAGAATCGTTCGCTTACTGAGTTTCAGTATTTGAATTCTCTCTTTTCGGAGTCGAATAGAAGCGAACTTTCACCCCTCAAATATTTATTCGATTCCGTTCAGTCGGAAAGTCACGATTTATTCAAAACCAGCGACTGATTTCGGCTGTTACCATCACTGTTAGGCTAGTTTCAGCTCGCTGAAAATTACGCTTGAAATGTATAGTCACGTGCAACGTATACATTTTTGCATCTTATGTCAAAGACATAAACTTCAAATATGGGTACATAATAATAATCCACGTCACTGTCCAATGAAGGATTTTATAAAGTTGGTTGATGTAGGTTTCGAGTTTATCGTAATGTTCCTTAACAAACAAATATACTTACAAATTATTTTCTTTATGATGTGAGTTTAGAAAAAAGTAAAACAGTGATATTGTATTCAACTGCTATCATAAAACTCAATTGTGTCAACATAATAATGCACTAAAACTTCTCATAGTAGTTTATTGCTCTCAAGTTGGTTTATTGCTTAAAAATATTAAAGAGACAAAAACAGAACTCCTTGTCCGGATCTCTTTCTTAAAAATATTTAGGAGCATTGATATTGATATACGAGGGCTTTTTTTTTATATTGCCCGTCAAGATGACCTCACTCCACCTGATGGAAAGCGGTCGCGAGGTCCAGATATGAGGTTGACAAGCCCAGTCATTCAACGAATCACGGGGCTGGCCATCCTCACCTTGAAGGCCTGCAGAAATGCCTTTTCACGCCCCGCTTGAAGAACCCGGGACTATACGAGGAAGGAAACACATGTGCTGGAAGAGCGTTCCACGTCTGGATGGTACGACAAAGAAACGAGTCACCGAACCTTTTAGTTAGGGCCAACAAATGTTGAATTGTGTGTGGGTGACGCCTGGGCTGCACTAAAAGTATCGGGGATGGAATAGTTCCACAGTTCCTGGCATAAAAGTCTTTGTATTCATACATACTTGAATATATATTTTTTTTTCGAGGCGCAACTGATTTTAGTCCATTTTTTGAGGTTCGTTCTTCCGTTATGTTCTAGACCTTCATTCCCAATAGCCTTCAATCGTCTAACAAAACGACCGAGCGCTGCGCCGCGGAGCGTGGCGTAGAAAGTATCGCGTTCACTGCTCTTATTTTATTACTCATTCAAGCGACATAATGTCGTTTACCAACCATTTCAAACTGCTAGGTTGAAGATGAACGTCCTTACTACTAACGATTTAAAATGTGCAAACTCTACTCTGCTATTTTGAGCAAAACAAACGTTTTATATTGTCCCCGGCACATCACTTCCATTTTTAGGGTTTAATTGTTTAAATAAATAAATAAAAAATATTCGGGACAATTTACACCAAGATCATCTTACCCCAAACTAAGCAGATAAAGATAATTCTTTATTCAGAGCTTCTACTATGGGTGTCAGAGGCTGATAAACATACTTAAATATTTCTAAATACATACTTAAATAGATAATAACACCCAGACACAACAAACACAAATGTCCGCCACATAAATGTTTGTCATGGGTGGGGGGATCGAACCCACGACCTCTGGTGCTAAAGGCAGAGTCGCTGCCATTGCACCAACAGGCCAGTCAAGTTTGTCAAAGTTAGTTTTAACATACATGTTTTATTTATACTCGTAGCAGCCATTTTTGGACAGATTTACACATTTGTTAATACGTTTAATTGCCTAAAACTGCTCCATTATGGTCCTCCATAGTTTAGGTTTGTATTTATTACCGCATAACTGAAATACGGATAAATAAGTAAGACATCATCCTTCTTTATCTTACTTTTATATTTTTTAACCGTATAAAAATCATAATTGTAACTTATTCCTGCGGAATGTAATAATTAAGTCTGACTTGAAAAGACTGAAAAACTCGTCCTGGCTAAACGCGTTGCTTAAATTGGAGTAACTATACGTAATGACGTCACCGATGACACAGTTCGCTCGCCAATCGCGCAGTGCACTCGCATTGCGGAGAAAGTGTCGCGGTCGCTGATTCATTTTACTGCTTTACTGTTCCACCGGTGAAACTCAGGATATGCCCAGGCAGGGCTAGCGGAATAAAGCGCTGGTATAATCAATTCCGCTGGATTCGAGCGCGGTTCTCCGCCTAGAGGGCTGTTCGTGACATATCCTTTTTTCTTTTTGCTTTCGCTGCAGATACGAAATTGGAATTCAGTTGTTCAGCCGTTTTTTATGTATTCAGTAAACTACCGGGATGTGATTTAATCAGTTACGTTCAGGATTCAAATTACACATCATTATTTTAAATATACGCTGACGTTAAATGACGAACATTTAATATATTAATTAAATTTCCCTTAATTCAATTACCCATAATCTCCTTTCTTCTTACCACCTATATGCAGACGATAAATAAATTCTCAAGGTAGCCTTGATAACCTGCATAAGGTTGGTCAAATCGTGAACGCAGATCTGGCTCGTATTATGGACTGGAGTAAAACTTTTGGTCTCACGGTTAATCCTATTAGAACACAAGCTATAGCTGTACTGTAGGTAGCTCATGGTTGAATTCTAGAACTGACTCGACAACTTTGCCACAAATAGATTTTGAGGGAGTCCGAATACCTTATAGTAACGCGGTGAAGAATCTGGGGATATCCATTAATAGCTCACTTGGGGTGAACAAATTGGCGAGGTTAGCAGGAAGATGTTTGCTTCTGCAGGTGCACTTTAGCAGACTATGTAACTTTTTGCCCAAACCCACCAAGGTTTCTCTAGTCCAAGCCCTTCTCCTGACTTTTCTCGATTATGCCGACTGCTGTTATCTTCGATGTTACTCAAAATTTTCTTAATAAACTGGAACGTCTTCAGAATTTCTGCATTCGCATCATCTTTGGCCTACGCAAGTATGATCATGTATCTGAATTCCGCGCCCAATTAAAATGGCTTCCAATTCGTCGCCGACGAGATCTTCATATTCTCTCCTTGCTTTACTCTGTGTTGTTCGATCCCAGGTCACCTCCTTATCTTAAGGAATTGTTCCAATGTCAGTGGTCTGCCAAGAGTAATAATATGCGGTCAACCCGGAATCTTCTTTCCCCTCTCATTCTTCAAGTTGTTATTACAATTCTTTCACTGCCCAATCCATTCGCTTGTGGAATTCGCTACCTTCACTTATTAGGCAATCTCAATCCTTACCTATTTTCAAATCCCGACCTTTGAGTCGGGATTTGAAAACAAGCTTATTTCTTCACACTGTAACTTTTAAATGTCTCTAGTACGTGGATAAACTAACCCTGAATAAATCTTTTTTACCGTTCATTATTATTTATAGTATGTTTACAGGTATTTACTACGTTATATGTATTATATGCAATTGCATTCATGAATGCATGAAATAACTTCATGTTTGTATATATCTCACACTACCATACCCATTTCTCTTTTCAATCTTGTAATTTCCTCTAAACGGAGGTTGTCTGGAAGAGATCGCTTCCGAGCGATAAGACCGCCTACATTGTATTATCTAAGACTATGTAATGCTAATATTATGATTTCTTGTACAATAAAGTATATTTATCATATTTGATATAAGAAGAATATTCAAATAATGTAGTAATTATTTTCCATCTAATGTAAGTCAAATGTCAGTCATATTGATGAAGGTTGAGATAATAAGATCTTGACAGGCCCTTTAAATGTGGTTACGGTCTGAGTGGTAACTAGAGGAAATCAAATTATCCAAGCTTGATACCGACTTTAAGATCATTTTAAATACATAAATAGTTGATAAAATAGGTATAAATGTTCGTTACATTAATGTTTCAAAAAACACTACCTTTTAACGTAACATTTTCGGTGTTTGATAAATGTGAGATAATCGTGATGAAGATAAGCACAAATCAACACAGACCTTGATAATTGATTATATAAAATGATATATTATGTAATGATAATAATACTACAATAACATAGCACGTTAGCTACCGGTTTCTAAGCGCCGCTTGTTTTAGGGGCTTACGACGAAGCCATAGAAGGCCAACACGGGCATAAGTCAACATATCCATTGCCACTCTAAGCTGAACTCTCACCAAAGGGACTTCTTGTAAAAAGGAGGTTCAGCTAATAGCGAAAACTTATAGATTGACTAGCCGCCATGCGTGGGGGTAGAGTACGGTGCGATATCGGGAGGTGCTAATTTAATCAATTGCTAATTATGACGACAGCTCTGTTATAGTTTGAATGATAGCACTAAATTTGTGAAAAGGAAGCTTTGATTCCGCGACACGGTAACATGTTATCATCATTATAATCAGCCGTAAGACGTTCCTGATACCTAGAGTCAATGTTTCATCATTTGGGAGCGATTATCCCGGCACTAATCAGTCCCCAGCATATATTTACAAACAAAAAAACAATGGCGACACGATTGGCGTAGTGCGCGGATACTCGCCTCGATTTCCGTAGTGTCCCGGGTTCGATTCCCGGTCGGGTCAATTCAGGAAACGATCTTTTCTGAATGGACTCTGGTCTGGGTGTGCTGGGAGACGCCCCTGGCTAATTTCCTTGTGTGGTACCTCGTAACACAGGGATATTATTCCTACTTCGAGACCATTACAAGATGTGTGTTGTCTGGCGCATATTTATTTATTTTAAAAAAAATGAATCAATCTAAACAGCTTCAATCTTAAAACACGGTTTAGTAATCCGTGTAACCGTGGACCACGGTCACAGAAGGCTAATCGTTTAATTGTCCGACAGTCCGGGCACAAATTGAGCAAGCGGCGCGGCGCTTCTGACAGATAGTCCGCTAAAAACAAACCCGCCATTTTGATCACGCACACATACACAGTGTGTTGACAGGCGATACCATGATGATGAGCTTCAGTGAGTAGGCCAGCCGCACTGTCGCGAGTGCTTTTGTTTTTGTCTAACTTGGTGCAATTTTTCACATGAAGAATTTTGTTTTTAGCCGTTTCTGTCAAGTAGGTATAATAACCTACCTACTTCAGAGTGAATATAGTAGTAACCCTGGGCGATCATGCAAGTTAGGGAAAAATGTGCGAGCGGTCCTTCTGTAAACTCTTTATTTTGTGGTCCGGGCCTTGAGCGTATCACGGAGTTAAAGCCCGTGACGTATTGCTTAAAAATATTAAAGAGACAAAAACAGAACTCCTTGTCCGGATCTCTTTCTTATAAATATTTAGGAGCATTGATATTGATATACGAGGGCTTTTTTTTTATATTGCCCGTCAAGATGACCTCACTCCACCTGATGGAAAGCGGTCGCGAGGTCCAGATATGAGGTTGACAAGCCCAGTCATTCAACGAATCACGGGGCTGGCCATCCTCACCTTGAAGGCCTGCAGAAATGCCTTTTCACGCCCCGCTTGAAGAACCCGGGACTATACGAGGAAGGAAACACATGTGCTGGAAGAGCGTTCCACGTCTGGATGGTACGACAAAGAAACGAGTCACCGAACCTTTTAGTTAGGGCCAACAAATGTTGAATTGTGTGTGGGTGACGCCTGGGCTGCACTAAAAGTATCGGGGATGGAATAGTTCCACAGTTCCTGGCATAAAAGTCTTTGTATTCATACATACTTGAATATATATTTTTTTTTCGAGGCGCAACTGATTTTAGTCCATTTTTTGAGGTTCGTTCTTCCGTTATGTTCTAGACCTTCATTCCCAATAGCCTTCAATCGTCTAACAAAACGACCGAGCGCTGCGCCGCGGAGCGTGGCGTAGAAAGTATCGCGTTCACTGCTCTTATTTTATTACTCATTCAAGCGACATAATGTCGTTTACCAACCATTTCAAACTGCTAGGTTGAAGATGAACGTCCTTACTACTAACGATTTAAAATGTGCAAACTCTACTCTGCTATTTTGAGCAAAACAAACGTTTTATATTGTCCCCGGCACATCACTTCCATTTTTAGGGTTTAATTGTTTAAATAAATAAATAAAAAATATTCGGGACAATTTACACCAAGATCATCTTACCCCAAACTAAGCAGATAAAGATAATTCTTTATTCAGAGCTTCTACTATGGGTGTCAGAGGCTGATAAACATACTTAAATATTTCTAAATACATACTTAAATAGATAATAACACCCAGACACAACAAACACAAATGTCCGCCACATAAATGTTTGTCATGGGTGGGGGGATCGAACCCACGACCTCTGGTGCTAAAGGCAGAGTCGCTGCCATTGCACCAACAGGCCAGTCAAGTTTGTCAAAGTTAGTTTTAACATACATGTTTTATTTATACTCGTAGCAGCCATTTTTGGACAGATTTACACATTTGTTAATACGTTTAATTGCCTAAAACTGCTCCATTATGGTCCTCCATAGTTTAGGTTTGTATTTATTACCGCATAACTGAAATACGGATAAATAAGTAAGACATCATCCTTCTTTATCTTACTTTTATATTTTTTAACCGTATAAAAATCATAATTGTAACTTATTCCTGCGGAATGTAATAATTAAGTCTGACTTGAAAAGACTGAAAAACTCGTCCTGGCTAAACGCGTTGCTTAAATTGGAGTAACTATACGTAATGACGTCACCGATGACACAGTTCGCTCGCCAATCGCGCAGTGCACTCGCATTGCGGAGAAAGTGTCGCGGTCACTGATTCATTTTACTGCTTTACTGTTCCACCGGTGAAACTCAGGATATGCCCAGGCAGGGCTAGCGGAATAAAGCGCTGGTATAATCAATTCCGCTGGATTCGAGCGCGGTTCTCCGCCTAGAGGGCTGTTCGTGACATATCCTTTTTTCTTTTTGCTTTCGCTGCAGATACGAAATTGGAATTCAGTTGTTCAGCCGTTTTTTATGTATTCAGTAAACTACCGGGATGTGATTTAATCAGTTACGTTCAGGATTCAAATTACACATCATTATTTTAAATATACGCTGACGTTAAATGACGAACATTTAATATATTAATTAAATTTCCCTTAATTCAATTACCCATAATCTCCTTTCTTCTTACCACCTATATGCAGACGATAAATAAATTCTCAAGGTAGCCTTGATAACCTGCATAAGGTTGGTCAAATCGTGAACGCAGATCTGGCTCGTATTATGGACTGGAGTAAAACTTTTGGTCTCACGGTTAATCCTATTAGAACACAAGCTATAGCTGTACTGTAGGTAGCTCATGGTTGAATTCTAGAACTGACTCGACAACTTTGCCACAAATAGATTTTGAGGGAGTCCGAATACCTTATAGTAGCGCGGTGAAGAATCTGGGGATATCCATTAATAGCTCACTTGGGGTGAACAAATTGGCGAGGTTAGCAGGAAGATGTTTGCTTCTGCAGGTGCACTTTAGCAGACTATGTAACTTTTTGCCCAAACCCACCAAGGTTTCTCTAGTCCAAGCCCTTCTCCTGACTTTTCTCGATTATGCCGACTGCTGTTATCTTCGATGTTACTCAAAATTTTCTTAATAAACTGGAACGTCTTCAGAATTTCTGCATTCGCATCATCTTTGGCCTACGCAAGTATGATCATGTATCTGAATTCCGCGCCCAATTAAAATGGCTTCCAATTCGTCGCCGACGAGATCTTCATATTCTCTCCTTGCTTTACTCTGTGTTGTTCGATCCCCGGTCACCTCCTTATCTTAAGGAATTGTTCCAATGTCAGTGGTCTGCCAAGAGTAATAATATGCGGTCAACCCGGAATCTTCTTTCCCCTCTCATTCTTCAAGTTGTTATTACAATTCTTTCACTGCCCAATCCATTCGCTTGTGGAATTCGCTACCTTCACTTATTAGGCAATCTCAATCCTTACCTATTTTCAAATCCCGACCTTTGAGTCGGGATTTGAAAACAAGCTTATTTCTTCACACTGTAACTTTTAAATGTCTCTAGTACGTGGATAAACTAACCCTGAATAAATCTTTTTTACCGTTCATTATTATTTATAGTATGTTTACAGGTATTTACTACGTTATATGTATTATATGCAATTGCATTCATGAATGCATGAAATAACTTCATGTTTGTATATATCTCACACTACCATACCCATTTCTCTTTTCAATCTTGTAATTTCCTCTAAACGGAGGTTGTCTGGAAGAGATCGCTTCCGAGCGATAAGACCGCCTACATTGTATTATCTAAGACTATGTAATGCTAATATTATGATTTCTTGTACAATAAAGTATATTTATCATATTTGATATAAGAAGAATATTCAAATAATGTAGTAATTATTTTCCATCTAATGTAAGTCAAATGTCAGTCATATTGATGAAGGTTGAGATAATAAGATCTTGACAGGCCCTTTAAATGTGGTTACGGTCTGAGTGGTAACTAGAGGAAATCAAATTATCCAAGCTTGATACCGACTTTAAGATCATTTTAAATACATAAATAGTTGATAAAATAGGTATAAATGTTCGTTACATTAATGTTTCAAAAAACACTACCTTTTAACGTAACATTTTCGGTGTTTGATAAATGTGAGATAATCGTGATGAAGATAAGCACAAATCAACACAGACCTTGATAATTGATTATATAAAATGATATATTATGTAATGATAATAATACTACAATAACATAGCACGTTAGCTACCGGTTTCTAAGCGCCGCTTGTTTTAGGGGCTTACGACGAAGCCATAGAAGGCCAACACGGGCATAAGTCAACATATCCATTGCCACTCTAAGCTGAACTCTCACCAAAGGGACTTCTTGTAAAAAGGAGGTTCAGCTAATAGCGAAAACTTATAGATTGACTAGCCGCCATGCGTGGGGGTAGAGTACGGTGCGATATCGGGAGGTGCTAATTTAATCAATTGCTAATTATGACGACAGCTCTGTTATAGTTTGAATGATAGCACTAAATTTGTGAAAAGGAAGCTTTGATTCCGCGACACGGTAACATGTTATCATCATTATAATCAGCCGTAAGACGTTCCTGATACCTAGAGTCAATGTTTCATCATTTGGGAGCGATTATCCCGGCACTAATCAGTCCCCAGCATATATTTACAAACAAAAAAACAATGGCGACACGATTGGCGTAGTGCGCGGATACTCGCCTCGATTTCCGTAGTGTCCCGGGTTCGATTCCCGGTCGGGTCAATTCAGGAAACGATCTTTTCTGAATGGACTCTGGTCTGGGTGTGCTGGGAGACGCCCCTGGCTAATTTCCTTGTGTGGTACCTCGTAACACAGGGATATTATTCCTACTTCGAGACCATTACAAGATGTGTGTTGTCTGGCGCATATTTATTTATTTTAAAAAAAATGAATCAATCTAAACAGCTTCAATCTTAAAACACGGTTTAGTAATCCGTGTAACCGTGGACCACGGTCACAGAAGGCTAATCGTTTAATTGTCCGACAGTCCGGGCACAAATTGAGCAAGCGGCGCGGCGCTTCTGACAGATAGTCCGCTAAAAACAAACCCGCCATTTTGATCACGCACACATACACAGTGTGTTGACAGGCGATACCATGATGATGAGCTTCAGTGAGTAGGCCAGCCGCACTGTCGCGAGTGCTTTTGTTTTTGTCTAACTTGGTGCAATTTTTCACATGAAGAATTTTGTTTTTAGCCGTTTCTGTCAAGTAGGTATAATAACCTACCTACTTCAGAGTGAATATAGTAGTAACCCTGGGCGATCATGCAAGTTAGGGAAAAATGTGCGAGCGGTCCTTCTGTAAACTCTTTATTTTGTGGTCCGGGCCTTGAGCGTATCACGGAGTTAAAGCCCGTGACGTATTGCTTAAAAATATTAAAGAGACAAAAACAGAACTCCTTGTCCGGATCTCTTTCTTATAAATATTTAGGAGCATTGATATTGATATACGAGGGCTTTTTTTTTATATTGCCCGTCAAGATGACCTCACTCCACCTGATGGAAAGCGGTCGCGAGGTCCAGATATGAGGTTGACAAGCCCAGTCATTCAACGAATCACGGGGCTGGCCATCCTCACCTTGAAGGCCTGCAGAAATGCCTTTTCACGCCCCGCTTGAAGAACCCGGGACTATACGAGGAAGGAAACACATGTGCTGGAAGAGCGTTCCACGTCTGGATGGTACGACAAAGAAACGAGTCACCGAACCTTTTAGTTAGGGCCAACAAATGTTGAATTGTGTGTGGGTGACGCCTGGGCTGCACTAAAAGTATCGGGGATGGAATAGTTCCACAGTTCCTGGCATAAAAGTCTTTGTATTCATACATACTTGAATATATATTTTTTTTTCGAGGCGCAACTGATTTTAGTCCATTTTTTGAGGTTCGTTCTTCCGTTATGTTCTAGACCTTCATTCCCAATAGCCTTCAATCGTCTAACAAAACGACCGAGCGCTGCGCCGCGGAGCGTGGCGTAGAAAGTATCGCGTTCACTGCTCTTATTTTATTACTCATTCAAGCGACATAATGTCGTTTACCAACCATTTCAAACTGCTAGGTTGAAGATGAACGTCCTTACTACTAACGATTTAAAATGTGCAAACTCTACTCTGCTATTTTGAGCAAAACAAACGTTTTATATTGTCCCCGGCACATCACTTCCATTTTTAGGGTTTAATTGTTTAAATAAATAAATAAAAAATATTCGGGACAATTTACACCAAGATCATCTTACCCCAAACTAAGCAGATAAAGATAATTCTTTATTCAGAGCTTCTACTATGGGTGTCAGAGGCTGATAAACATACTTAAATATTTCTAAATACATACTTAAATAGATAATAACACCCAGACACAACAAACACAAATGTCCGCCACATAAATGTTTGTCATGGGTGGGGGGATCGAACCCACGACCTCTGGTGCTAAAGGCAGAGTCGCTGCCATTGCACCAACAGGCCAGTCAAGTTTGTCAAAGTTAGTTTTAACATACATGTTTTATTTATACTCGTAGCAGCCATTTTTGGACAGATTTACACATTTGTTAATACGTTTAATTGCCTAAAACTGCTCCATTATGGTCCTTCATAGTTTAGGTTTGTATTTATTACCGCATAACTGAAATACGGATAAATAAGTAAGACATCATCCTTCTTTATCTTACTTTTATATTTTTTAACCGTATAAAAATCATAATTGTAACTTATTCCTGCGGAATGTAATAATTAAGTCTGACTTGAAAAGACTGAAAAACTCGTCCTGGCTAAACGCGTTGCTTAAATTGGAGTAACTATACGTAATGACGTCACCGATGACACAGTTCGCTCGCCAATCGCGCAGTGCACTCGCATTGCGGAGAAAGTGTCGCGGTCGCTGATTCATTTTACTGCTTTACTGTTCCACCGGTGAAACTCAGGATATGCCCAGGCAGGGCTAGCGGAATAAAGCGCTGGTATAATCAATTCCGCTGGATTCGAGCGCGGTTCTCCGCCTAGAGGGCTGTTCGTGACATATCCTTTTTTCTTTTTGCTTTCGCTGCAGATACGAAATTGGAATTCAGTTGTTCAGCCGTTTTTTATGTATTCAGTAAACTACCGGGATGTGATTTAATCAGTTACGTTCAGGATTCAAATTACACATCATTATTTTAAATATACGCTGACGTTAAATGACGAACATTTAATATATTAATTAAATTTCCCTTAATTCAATTACCCATAATCTCCTTTCTTATTACCACCTATATGCAGACGATAAATAAATTCTCAAGGTAGCCTTGATAACCTGCATAAGGTTGGTCAAATCGTGAACGCAGATCTGGCTCGTATTATGGACTGGAGTAAAACTTTTGGTCTCACGGTTAATCCTATTAGAACACAAGCTATAGCTGTACTGTAGGTAGCTCATGGTTGAATTCTAGAACTGACTCGACAACTTTGCCACAAATAGATTTTGAGGGAGTCCGAATACCTTATAGTAGCGCGGTGAAGAATCTGGGGATATCCATTAATAGCTCACTTGGGGTGAACAAATTGGCGAGGTTAGCAGGAAGATGTTTGCTTCTGCAGGTGCACTTTAGCAGACTATGTAACTTTTTGCCCAAACCCACCAAGGTTTCTCTAGTCCAAGCCCTTCTCCTGACTTTTCTCGATTATGCCGACTGCTGTTATCTTCGATGTTACTCAAAATTTTCTTAATAAACTGGAACGTCTTCAGAATTTCTGCATTCGCATCATCTTTGGCCTACGCAAGTATGATCATGTATCTGAATTCCGCGCCCAATTAAAATGGCTTCCAATTCGTCGCCGACGAGATCTTCATATTCTCTCCTTGCTTTACTCTGTGTTGTTCGATCCCCGGTCACCTCCTTATCTTAAGGAATTGTTCCAATGTCAGTGGTCTGCCAAGAGTAATAATATGCGGTCAACCCGGAATCTTCTTTCCCCTCTCATTCTTCAAGTTGTTATTACAATTCTTTCACTGCCCAATCCATTCGCTTGTGGAATTCGCTACCTTCACTTATTAGGCAATCTCAATCCTTACCTATTTTCAAATCCCGACCTTTGAGTCGGGATTTGAAAACAAGCTTATTTCTTCACACTGTAACTTTTAAATGTCTCTAGTACGTGGATAAACTAACCCTGAATAAATCTTTTTTACCGTTCATTATTATTTATAGTATGTTTACAGGTATTTACTACGTTATATGTATTATATGCAATTGCATTCATGAATGCATGAAATAACTTCATGTTTGTATATATCTCACACTACCATACCCATTTCTCTTTTCAATCTTGTAATTTCCTCTAAACGGAGGTTGTCTGGAAGAGATCGCTTCCGAGCGATAAGACCGCCTACATTGTATTATCTAAGACTATGTAATGCTAATATTATGATTTCTTGTACAATAAAGTATATTTATCATATTTGATATAAGAAGAATATTCAAATAATGTAGTAATTATTTTCCATCTAATGTAAGTCAAATGTCAGTCATATTGATGAAGGTTGAGATAATAAGATCTTGACAGGCCCTTTAAATGTGGTTACGGTCTGAGTGGTAACTAGAGGAAATCAAATTATCCAAGCTTGATACCGACTTTAAGATCATTTTAAATACATAAATAGTTGATAAAATAGGTATAAATGTTCGTTACATTAATGTTTCAAAAAACACTACCTTTTAACGTAACATTTTCGGTGTTTGATAAATGTGAGATAATCGTGATGAAGATAAGCACAAATCAACACAGACCTTGATAATTGATTATATAAAATGATATATTATGTAATGATAATAATACTACAATAACATAGCACGTTAGCTACCGGTTTCTAAGCGCCGCTTGTTTTAGGGGCTTACGACGAAGCCATAGAAGGCCAACACGGGCATAAGTCAACATATCCATTGCCACTCTAAGCTGAACTCTCACCAAAGGGACTTCTTGTAAAAAGGAGGTTCAGCTAATAGCGAAAACTTATAGATTGACTAGCCGCCATGCGTGGGGGTAGAGTACGGTGCGATATCGGGAGGTGCTAATTTAATCAATTGCTAATTATGACGACAGCTCTGTTATAGTTTGAATGATAGCACTAAATTTGTGAAAAGGAAGCTTTGATTCCGCGACACGGTAACATGTTATCATCATTATAATCAGCCGTAAGACGTTCCTGATACCTAGAGTCAATGTTTCATCATTTGGGAGCGATTATCCCGGCACTAATCAGTCCCCAGCATATATTTACAAACAAAAAAACAATGGCGACACGATTGGCGTAGTGCGCGGATACTCGCCTCGATTTCCGTAGTGTCCCGGGTTCGATTCCCGGTCGGGTCAATTCAGGAAACGATCTTTTCTGAATGGACTCTGGTCTGGGTGTGCTGGGAGACGCCCCTGGCTAATTTCCTTGTGTGGTACCTCGTAACACAGGGATATTATTCCTACTTCGAGACCATTACAAGATGTGTGTTGTCTGGCGCATATTTATTTATTTTAAAAAAAATGAATCAATCTAAACAGCTTCAATCTTAAAACACGGTTTAGTAATCCGTGTAACCGTGGACCACGGTCACAGAAGGCTAATCGTTTAATTGTCCGACAGTCCGGGCACAAATTGAGCAAGCGGCGCGGCGCTTCTGACAGATAGTCCGCTAAAAACAAACCCGCCATTTTGATCACGCACACATACACAGTGTGTTGACAGGCGATACCATGATGATGAGCTTCAGTGAGTAGGCCAGCCGCACTGTCGCGAGTGCTTTTGTTTTTGTCTAACTTGGTGCAATTTTTCACATGAAGAATTTTGTTTTTAGCCGTTTCTGTCAAGTAGGTATAATAACCTACCTACTTCAGAGTGAATATAGTAGTAACCCTGGGCGATCATGCAAGTTAGGGAAAAATGTGCGAGCGGTCCTTCTGTAAACTCTTTATTTTGTGGTCCGGGCCTTGAGCGTATCACGGAGTTAAAGCCCGTGACGTATTGCTTAAAAATATTAAAGAGACAAAAACAGAACTCCTTGTCCGGATCTCTTTCTTATAAATATTTAGGAGCATTGATATTGATATACGAGGGCTTTTTTTTTATATTGCCCGTCAAGATGACCTCACTCCACCTGATGGAAAGCGGTCGCGAGGTCCAGATATGAGGTTGACAAGCCCAGTCATTCAACGAATCACGGGGCTGGCCATCCTCACCTTGAAGGCCTGCAGAAATGCCTTTTCACGCCCCGCTTGAAGAACCCGGGACTATACGAGGAAGGAAACACATGTGCTGGAAGAGCGTTCCACGTCTGGATGGTACGACAAAGAAACGAGTCACCGAACCTTTTAGTTAGGGCCAACAAATGTTGAATTGTGTGTGGGTGACGCCTGGGCTGCACTAAAAGTATCGGGGATGGAATAGTTCCACAGTTCCTGGCATAAAAGTCTTTGTATTCATACATACTTGAATATATATTTTTTTTTCGAGGCGCAACTGATTTTAGTCCATTTTTTGAGGTTCGTTCTTCCGTTATGTTCTAGACCTTCATTCCCAATAGCCTTCAATCGTCTAACAAAACGACCGAGCGCTGCGCCGCGGAGCGTGGCGTAGAAAGTATCGCGTTCACTGCTCTTATTTTATTACTCATTCAAGCGACATAATGTCGTTTACCAACCATTTCAAACTGCTAGGTTGAAGATGAACGTCCTTACTACTAACGATTTAAAATGTGCAAACTCTACTCTGCTATTTTGAGCAAAACAAACGTTTTATATTGTCCCCGGCACATCACTTCCATTTTTAGGGTTTAATTGTTTAAATAAATAAATAAAAAATATTCGGGACAATTTACACCAAGATCATCTTACCCCAAACTAAGCAGATAAAGATAATTCTTTATTCAGAGCTTCTACTATGGGTGTCAGAGGCTGATAAACATACTTAAATATTTCTAAATACATACTTAAATAGATAATAACACCCAGACACAACAAACACAAATGTCCGCCACATAAATGTTTGTCATGGGTGGGGGGATCGAACCCACGACCTCTGGTGCTAAAGGCAGAGTCGCTGCCATTGCACCAACAGGCCAGTCAAGTTTGTCAAAGTTAGTTTTAACATACATGTTTTATTTATACTCGTAGCAGCCATTTTTGGACAGATTTACACATTTGTTAATACGTTTAATTGCCTAAAACTGCTCCATTATGGTCCTCCATAGTTTAGGTTTGTATTTATTACCGCATAACTGAAATACGGATAAATAAGTAAGACATCATCCTTCTTTATCTTACTTTTATATTTTTTAACCGTATAAAAATCATAATTGTAACTTATTCCTGCGGAATGTAATAATTAAGTCTGACTTGAAAAGACTGAAAAACTCGTCCTGGCTAAACGCGTTGCTTAAATTGGAGTAACTATACGTAATGACGTCACCGATGACACAGTTCGCTCGCCAATCGCGCAGTGCACTCGCATTGCGGAGAAAGTGTCGCGGTCGCTGATTCATTTTACTGCTTTACTGTTCCACCGGTGAAACTCAGGATATGCCCAGGCAGGGCTAGCGGAATAAAGCGCTGGTATAATCAATTCCGCTGGATTCGAGCGCGGTTCTCCGCCTAGAGGGCTGTTCGTGACATATCCTTTTTTCTTTTTGCTTTCGCTGCAGATACGAAATTGGAATTCAGTTGTTCAGCCGTTTTTTATGTATTCAGTAAACTACCGGGATGTGATTTAATCAGTTACGTTCAGGATTCAAATTACACATCATTATTTTAAATATACGCTGACGTTAAATGACGAACATTTAATATATTAATTAAATTTCCCTTAATTCAATTACCCATAATCTCCTTTCTTCTTACCACCTATATGCAGACGATAAATAAATTCTCAAGGTAGCCTTGATAACCTGCATAAGGTTGGTCAAATCGTGAACGCAGATCTGGCTCGTATTATGGACTGGAGTAAAACTTTTGGTCTCACGGTTAATCCTATTAGAACACAAGCTATAGCTGTACTGTAGGTAGCTCATGGTTGAATTCTAGAACTGACTCGACAACTTTGCCACAAATAGATTTTGAGGGAGTCCGAATACCTTATAGTAACGCGGTGAAGAATCTGGGGATATCCATTAATAGCTCACTTGGGGTGAACAAATTGGCGAGGTTAGCAGGAAGATGTTTGCTTCTGCAGGTGCACTTTAGCAGACTATGTAACTTTTTGCCCAAACCCACCAAGGTTTCTCTAGTCCAAGCCCTTCTCCTGACTTTTCTCGATTATGCCGACTGCTGTTATCTTCGATGTTACTCAAAATTTTCTTAATAAACTGGAACGTCTTCAGAATTTCTGCATTCGCATCATCTTTGGCCTACGCAAGTATGATCATGTATCTGAATTCCGCGCCCAATTAAAATGGCTTCCAATTCGTCGCCGACGAGATCTTCATATTCTCTCCTTGCTTTACTCTGTGTTGTTCGATCCCAGGTCACCTCCTTATCTTAAGGAATTGTTCCAATGTCAGTGGTCTGCCAAGAGTAATAATATGCGGTCAACCCGGAATCTTCTTTCCCCTCTCATTCTTCAAGTTGTTATTACAATTCTTTCACTGCCCAATCCATTCGCTTGTGGAATTCGCTACCTTCACTTATTAGGCAATCTCAATCCTTACCTATTTTCAAATCCCGACCTTTGAGTCGGGATTTGAAAACAAGCTTATTTCTTCACACTGTAACTTTTAAATGTCTCTAGTACGTGGATAAACTAACCCTGAATAAATCTTTTTTACCGTTCATTATTATTTATAGTATGTTTACAGGTATTTACTACGTTATATGTATTATATGCAATTGCATTCATGAATGCATGAAATAACTTCATGTTTGTATATATCTCACACTACCATACCCATTTCTCTTTTCAATCTTGTAATTTCCTCTAAACGGAGGTTGTCTGGAAGAGATCGCTTCCGAGCGATAAGACCGCCTACATTGTATTATCTAAGACTATGTAATGCTAATATTATGATTTCTTGTACAATAAAGTATATTTATCATATTTGATATAAGAAGAATATTCAAATAATGTAGTAATTATTTTCCATCTAATGTAAGTCAAATGTCAGTCATATTGATGAAGGTTGAGATAATAAGATCTTGACAGGCCCTTTAAATGTGGTTACGGTCTGAGTGGTAACTAGAGGAAATCAAATTATCCAAGCTTGATACCGACTTTAAGATCATTTTAAATACATAAATAGTTGATAAAATAGGTATAAATGTTCGTTACATTAATGTTTCAAAAAACACTACCTTTTAACGTAACATTTTCGGTGTTTGATAAATGTGAGATAATCGTGATGAAGATAAGCACAAATCAACACAGACCTTGATAATTGATTATATAAAATGATATATTATGTAATGATAATAATACTACAATAACATAGCACGTTAGCTACCGGTTTCTAAGCGCCGCTTGTTTTAGGGGCTTACGACGAAGCCATAGAAGGCCAACACGGGCATAAGTCAACATATCCATTGCCACTCTAAGCTGAACTCTCACCAAAGGGACTTCTTGTAAAAAGGAGGTTCAGCTAATAGCGAAAACTTATAGATTGACTAGCCGCCATGCGTGGGGGTAGAGTACGGTGCGATATCGGGAGGTGCTAATTTAATCAATTGCTAATTATGACGACAGCTCTGTTATAGTTTGAATGATAGCACTAAATTTGTGAAAAGGAAGCTTTGATTCCGCGACACGGTAACATGTTATCATCATTATAATCAGCCGTAAGACGTTCCTGATACCTAGAGTCAATGTTTCATCATTTGGGAGCGATTATCCCGGCACTAATCAGTCCCCAGCATATATTTACAAACAAAAAAACAATGGCGACACGATTGGCGTAGTGCGCGGATACTCGCCTCGATTTCCGTAGTGTCCCGGGTTCGATTCCCGGTCGGGTCAATTCAGGAAACGATCTTTTCTGAATGGACTCTGGTCTGGGTGTGCTGGGAGACGCCCCTGGCTAATTTCCTTGTGTGGTACCTCGTAACACAGGGATATTATTCCTACTTCGAGACCATTACAAGATGTGTGTTGTCTGGCGCATATTTATTTATTTTAAAAAAAATGAATCAATCTAAACAGCTTCAATCTTAAAACACGGTTTAGTAATCCGTGTAACCGTGGACCACGGTCACAGAAGGCTAATCGTTTAATTGTCCGACAGTCCAGGCACAAATTGAGCAAGCGGCGCGGCGCTTCTGACAGATAGTCCGCTAAAAACAAACCCGCCATTTTGATCACGCACACATACACAGTGTGTTGACAGGCGATACCATGATGATGAGCTTCAGTGAGTAGGCCAGCCGCACTGTCGCGAGTGCTTTTGTTTTTGTCTAACTTGGTGCAATTTTTCACATGAAGAATTTTGTTTTTAGCCGTTTCTGTCAAGTAGGTATAATAACCTACCTACTTCAGAGTGAATATAGTAGTAACCCTGGGCGATCATGCAAGTTAGGGAAAAATGTGCGAGCGGTCCTTCTGTAAACTCTTTATTTTGTGGTCCGGGCCTTGAGCGTATCACGGAGTTAAAGCCCGTGACGTATTGCTTAAAAATATTAAAGAGACAAAAACAGAACTCCTTGTCCGGATCTCTTTCTTATAAATATTTAGGAGCATTGATATTGATATACGAGGGCTTTTTTTTTATATTGCCCGTCAAGATGACCTCACTCCACCTGATGGAAAGCGGTCGCGAGGTCCAGATATGAGGTTGACAAGCCCAGTCATTCAACGAATCACGGGGCTGGCCATCCTCACCTTGAAGGCCTGCAGAAATGCCTTTTCACGCCCCGCTTGAAGAACCCGGGACTATACGAGGAAGGAAACACATGTGCTGGAAGAGCGTTCCACGTCTGGATGGTACGACAAAGAAACGAGTCACCGAACCTTTTAGTTAGGGCCAACAAATGTTGAATTGTGTGTGGGTGACGCCTGGGCTGCACTAAAAGTATCGGGGATGGAATAGTTCCACAGTTCCTGGCATAAAAGTCTTTGTATTCATACATACTTGAATATATATTTTTTTTTCGAGGCGCAACTGATTTTAGTCCATTTTTTGAGGTTCGTTCTTCCGTTATGTTCTAGACCTTCATTCCCAATAGCCTTCAATCGTCTAACAAAACGACCGAGCGCTGCGCCGCGGAGCGTGGCGTAGAAAGTATCGCGTTCACTGCTCTTATTTTATTACTCATTCAAGCGACATAATGTCGTTTACCAACCATTTCAAACTGCTAGGTTGAAGATGAACGTCCTTACTACTAACGATTTAAAATGTGCAAACTCTACTCTGCTATTTTGAGCAAAACAAACGTTTTATATTGTCCCCGGCACATCACTTCCATTTTTAGGGTTTAATTGTTTAAATAAATAAATAAAAAATATTCGGGACAATTTACACCAAGATCATCTTACCCCAAACTAAGCAGATAAAGATAATTCTTTATTCAGAGCTTCTACTATGGGTGTCAGAGGCTGATAAACATACTTAAATATTTCTAAATACATACTTAAATAGATAATAACACCCAGACACAACAAACACAAATGTCCGCCACATAAATGTTTGTCATGGGTGGGGGGATCGAACCCACGACCTCTGGTGCTAAAGGCAGAGTCGCTGCCATTGCACCAACAGGCCAGTCAAGTTTGTCAAAGTTAGTTTTAACATACATGTTTTATTTATACTCGTAGCAGCCATTTTTGGACAGATTTACACATTTGTTAATACGTTTAATTGCCTAAAACTGCTCCATTATGGTCCTCCATAGTTTAGGTTTGTATTTATTACCGCATAACTGAAATACGGATAAATAAGTAAGACATCATCCTTCTTTATCTTACTTTTATATTTTTTAACCGTATAAAAATCATAATTGTAACTTATTCCTGCGGAATGTAATAATTAAGTCTGACTTGAAAAGACTGAAAAACTCGTCCTGGCTAAACGCGTTGCTTAAATTGGAGTAACTATACGTAATGACGTCACCGATGACACAGTTCGCTCGCCAATCGCGCAGTGCACTCGCATTGCGGAGAAAGTGTCGCGGTCGCTGATTCATTTTACTGCTTTACTGTTCCACCGGTGAAACTCAGGATATGCCCAGGCAGGGCTAGCGGAATAAAGCGCTGGTATAATCAATTCCGCTGGATTCGAGCGCGGTTCTCCGCCTAGAGGGCTGTTCGTGACATATCCTTTTTTCTTTTTGCTTTCGCTGCAGATACGAAATTGGAATTCAGTTGTTCAGCCGTTTTTTATGTATTCAGTAAACTACCGGGATGTGATTTAATCAGTTACGTTCAGGATTCAAATTACACATCATTATTTTAAATATACGCTGACGTTAAATGACGAACATTTAATATATTAATTAAATTTCCCTTAATTCAATTACCCATAATCTCCTTTCTTATTACCACCTATATGCAGACGATAAATAAATTCTCAAGGTAGCCTTGATAACCTGCATAAGGTTGGTCAAATCGTGAACGCAGATCTGGCTCGTATTATGGACTGGAGTAAAACTTTTGGTCTCACGGTTAATCCTATTAGAACACAAGCTATAGCTGTACTGTAGGTAGCTCATGGTTGAATTCTAGAACTGACTCGACAACTTTGCCACAAATAGATTTTGAGGGAGTCCGAATACCTTATAGTAGCGCGGTGAAGAATCTGGGGATATCCATTAATAGCTCACTTGGGGTGAACAAATTGGCGAGGTTAGCAGGAAGATGTTTGCTTCTGCAGGTGCACTTTAGCAGACTATGTAACTTTTTGCCCAAACCCACCAAGGTTTCTCTAGTCCAAGCCCTTCTCCTGACTTTTCTCGATTATGCCGACTGCTGTTATCTTCGATGTTACTCAAAATTTTCTTAATAAACTGGAACGTCTTCAGAATTTCTGCATTCGCATCATCTTTGGCCTACGCAAGTATGATCATGTATCTGAATTCCGCGCCCAATTAAAATGGCTTCCAATTCGTCGCCGACGAGATCTTCATATTCTCTCCTTGCTTTACTCTGTGTTGTTCGATCCCCGGTCACCTCCTTATCTTAAGGAATTGTTCCAATGTCAGTGGTCTGCCAAGAGTAATAATATGCGGTCAACCCGGAATCTTCTTTCCCCTCTCATTCTTCAAGTTGTTATTACAATTCTTTCACTGCCCAATCCATTCGCTTGTGGAATTCGCTACCTTCACTTATTAGGCAATCTCAATCCTTACCTATTTTCAAATCCCGACCTTTGAGTCGGGATTTGAAAACAAGCTTATTTCTTCACACTGTAACTTTTAAATGTCTCTAGTACGTGGATAAACTAACCCTGAATAAATCTTTTTTACCGTTCATTATTATTTATAGTATGTTTACAGGTATTTACTACGTTATATGTATTATATGCAATTGCATTCATGAATGCATGAAATAACTTCATGTTTGTATATATCTCACACTACCATACCCATTTCTCTTTTCAATCTTGTAATTTCCTCTAAACGGAGGTTGTCTGGAAGAGATCGCTTCCGAGCGATAAGACCGCCTACATTGTATTATCTAAGACTATGTAATGCTAATATTATGATTTCTTGTACAATAAAGTATATTTATCATATTTGATATAAGAAGAATATTCAAATAATGTAGTAATTATTTTCCATCTAATGTAAGTCAAATGTCAGTCATATTGATGAAGGTTGAGATAATAAGATCTTGACAAGCCCTTTAAATGTGGTTACGGTCTGAGTGGTAACTAGAGGAAATCAAATTATCCAAGCTTGATACCGACTTTAAGATCATTTTAAATACATAAATAGTTGATAAAATAGGTATAAATGTTCGTTACATTAATGTTTCAAAAAACACTACCTTTTAACGTAACATTTTCGGTGTTTGATAAATGTGAGATAATCGTGATGAAGATAAGCACAAATCAACACAGACCTTGATAATTGATTATATAAAATGATATATTATGTAATGATAATAATACTACAATAACATAGCACGTTAGCTACCGGTTTCTAAGCGCCGCTTGTTTTAGGGGCTTACGACGAAGCCATAGAAGGCCAACACGGGCATAAGTCAACATATCCATTGCCACTCTAAGCTGAACTCTCACCAAAGGGACTTCTTGTAAAAAGGAGGTTCAGCTAATAGCGAAAACTTATAGATTGACTAGCCGCCATGCGTGGGGGTAGAGTACGGTGCGATATCGGGAGGTGCTAATTTAATCAATTGCTAATTATGACGACAGCTCTGTTATAGTTTGAATGATAGCACTAAATTTGTGAAAAGGAAGCTTTGATTCCGCGACACGGTAACATGTTATCATCATTATAATCAGCCGTAAGACGTTCCTGATACCTAGAGTCAATGTTTCATCATTTGGGAGCGATTATCCCGGCACTAATCAGTCCCCAGCATATATTTACAAACAAAAAAACAATGGCGACACGATTGGCGTAGTGCGCGGATTCTCGCCTCGATTTCCGTAGTGTCCCGGGTTCGATTCCCGGTCGGGTCAATTCAGGAAACGATCTTTTCTGAATGGACTCTGGTCTGGGTGTGCTGGGAGACGCCCCTGGCTAATTTCCTTGTGTGGTACCTCGTAACACAGGGATATTATTCCTACTTCGAGACCATTACAAGATGTGTGTTGTCTGGCGCATATTTATTTATTTTAAAAAAAATGAATCAATCTAAACAGCTTCAATCTTAAAACACGGTTTAGTAATCCGTGTAACCGTGGACCACGGTCACAGAAGGCTAATCGTTTAATTGTCCGACAGTCCGGGCACAAATTGAGCAAGCGGCGCGGCGCTTCTGACAGATAGTCCGCTAAAAACAAACCCGCCATTTTGATCACGCACACATACACAGTGTGTTGACAGGCGATACCATGATGA